>OZ025301.1:119123383-120483383 GCA_964019185.1 Maratus speculifer
TGATGGCATCTCAGGGGAGAGTAATGGCACCCCTTAACCAGGGTGCCCCAGGGGGTGAAAAGATGGCGCCTCAGGGGAGAGTAATGGCACCCCTTATCCAGGGTGCCCCAGAGGGTGAAAGGATCGCATCTGAGGGGAGAGTAATGGCACCCCTCATCCAGGGTACCTTAAGGGGTGAAAGAATGGCATCTCATGGGAGAATAATGATACCACTTATCCAGAGTGCCCCAGAGGGTGAACGGATGAAACACATAATCCAGTGTGCCCTGTGGCATCCTACAAGCAATAGCACTCACAATCTATGGCCCACAGTTGCAACCCCCCTCCCCCCACCCTGCTTGTCAAGAAATTTTATTGGTTTGAATCATGAAATACAAAGTGTTTACCCATTTTTAGATTGAATTCTGCAGAGAAAATTATCATTATCAGTCAATATTTTGAGTCTTTTTTTTTTCTTTTAGATTGATGGAATATTATATTTTTAAACTCATTATCAGATGTCCAAAGAAAAATTGTAGCATATTTTTGTAACTCAGAGAGGGATAATATGAACTACAAAAATAATCATAGAAAGACAGAGAATTCAAATTGTACTTTCATTTACATGGAGAGTATTTTAAGAAAAATTCAAAATTTTAACTTTTATACAGTCTTTGCATTTCAAAATCACCAATCATAAGTCATCACTATTGCATTGTTAGTCATACCCAAAAGGTTTTGTTAGAATAAATCGCAAAATTTACACAACCTCTACACCTATTTTCTGCCTCTAAAAATCACTGAGTTAGAGTCAAATATTGTGACTTTGTCATGCAATTTGAAGCCTGATTTTCAATTTTATGTTTTGAAGTTCTTGTAAAATGAAATAAATAATGATTTTTGACTGTCTCTATCTCATATGTTTGGATCAATCTTTTTGGGTATGTTTAAGAAAGGGTCAGTAAATATTTTTGTGATTGGGCATTTTTAGATGCAGGAACATTATAAAAATTTTATGCTTTTTGACTCCCAAAATAAGAGAAAGTACAAATTGAATTACTATCTTCATATGAATATTTTTATAATTTTCTTATATTTTCAGAAGTAATCCGTAACCATCTTTTTTGACACATAGTATATTGCTTGACATGTATTTTCATTATTTTATATACAGGGCAACTGAAAAGTATGGGGACACAGAAAAATGCTATATCCTGTAAAATATATGCCATAATTTAATAATAAAAAAGTAAAAGAAATAACAATATTTTAACAAATTGTTCACTGGCTTGATATTTATTTTTTACACAAGTTTGAAAACGAAAAATCACCGAATTGACAGTCCGCTGCAGATAATTCTGATTTAAATCATTCTATGCCTTGATAATTTCGCATCACATACAATGCAAACTGGGGAGTTTCTATTTCTAGCTTTTCTACAGAAGTCAAGTGAGTTAAGATCTGATTGTTCGAAGGCAATACACCTGTTATTAAATATCTACGCAGATGGGTGTTGAAGATCAATGTTGTTTTTGCTCCATGTGAAGGCCGCAATACGGCTGGAAGTTCCATTAAAATTATTTTGCTTCCATGAGGCGAACACTTCGTTGAACATATTAGTTACTGATCATTTTGACGGTCGTGAACTTTTCGGAGGATTAAGATTTTCATATAATAGAAGAAATGCTACAAAATTTTAAAATAAGCGTTTCTCAGATTTTAGTTGTGAAATATTAATGTCAAACAACGCACCGATATTTTTTCAGCTACGCTGCTGTATCTAATTAAAAAAATGTAAAACACAAATTAGAAAAGAATATGTAATAAATGCTGTGTAACTTTTAAATTAGTAAAAATACTTCATATTCTTTAAAATTCTTCCAGAAAGTTAGCCATCAAGCTATGAAATGAATTATAGAAAATAAGTTCATTTTATAGTTGTGGTAAAATCACAGATGAAATAGAGTAAAAAAAAATCATTTTTACAATATATGTAGTACTTACATTTATAGTGAACTTATGCAAATCCATATTTTATAGCATATATCCACACAGGATTAGAAATTAAGAACTGTATGTAAGGTGTCAAAATAATGCCTACAATTTTTTTTCGATGTGCCAACTGCATTTCATATTTTCTTATTTCTTTTCACAACCATGTTAATACTAATAATATTGCATTGCATATTTAATTTTAATGTATTGAAGGGAAGTGGGGAGGAAACTTTATATATTAAACACTTTTTCTTACTAAACAAAATAAAAACTGACTTTCCATAAGTATGAAACCTGATTAAACTACAATATTTGGATTCTGGAAAAACTTATTCTTTTTATAAAGCTAATATGCGTACAAAACAGATAATCAAGCAAATATGTCCACAGAGAGAAAATATGAGCTTTAGATATAACTAGGGATAAGCTAATTTTTAAAAAATCCGAGACTAACAGTACATCAGAAAATAAAAAGTTAGCAAATAAATGAATCTTTGGTTGCCAATTACGGTGTGGCATTTAAAACATTTCCAAATCACACTTTTTTTTGTTTGTTTGTTTGAGGAAGGGAATACAAAAATTTTAAAACGATTTTAATACAGTTTCTTATTTTAGGAACATATAAGGATGCAGAAATATCTCATAATAAAAGAAAATCTTGTTTACAGGGGTGTAATATCCAAGGACCAGTTTTATCAGTCATTGGTGAAATTGAAGTTAACTTAGAGGTTATTGAAAGGTTCAAAATTCTTAAGACATGTGCTAATGTCATGGTGCAGAGGGAGGGGGATGTATGCTAAAATACAAATGAAAGCATTTGCTAAACAAAAATTAAAGTTAAAGAAAGCTAGTTATCAAGATTTGACGACTAGGAATAATTTTTCTATAATTTAGTTTCATTTGACGGCTAACGGCTGCTGATTTCTAGTCCTGTATCCACATCAAAAAACTTTCTGCCAAATTGTTTTTGTGTTTTGACTTATTGCATCTGAAATTTTAATCTAAAGAGTAATTATAATGAAAGGAATAAAACACTGAATTAAAAAAAAACAACCTTTTAGTTCAAATAATCTTTTTATTGTAAACACCAAGAATATATTAAATATTATTAAACAAAGACGTAACATTATGTGGAACTGATGACACTGAGAAAATTTTGAAGACATAAGTATCTAATAAAAATGATAAAAATTTAAATTGGCTTTTGCTATAGTTAACGTTAAACAACCAAAATAATGCATACCACAAAGTAACTAAGCTTATAAAATTATCAGTTTTGGTAATTAACTGTTTATATAAAATTAATACATAGCATGAGTAATTTAACAAGTTGCTTGAGTTGCGGAGCACAGTAACAGGTTGAAACACAGAAATTTCTGCACCTTCTTCATGATAAAGAGTCGGAAACTTTTCTTGTATCAATCATGGTAATGTAAGTACTATAAATGTAAGTTCATTATCTGAAATAATAATAATAACACATTAAGGAAAACGCACAACAAGACAGTCGAATTAAAATGTAACATCAAAGTACAGCAAAAATCATAGATGAACAAAAAAAGAAAGAATAAAATTTAAATAAAATTTAAATTATAGCTCACAAGGCTATCAAAGCCTGACAGCTAATGTGCCCGCAGGTTCTGTATGTAACGTGATAACTCTTTATATAAATATCAGATTTGCTTCAAATTTTATATGTGGGTTCATTCTGATAAGGTTCTTCACTGATTAGCATTGGAGGTTCATTGGTTAAATATGAAGGGGGGGAGAAGAGAGTGAAACCATCCTTAATTTATATAAATATGCAGAAATCATGCAGAATTATCACATTTTCTTCAAATTTTGTTAATAGGTTCACTCTGATAAGGCACTTCCCTGATTAGTTTTAGGGGCTCATTGGTTAAGTATAAAGAGGGATGGCAGTTAATCCACTGTCATATAACTTACAGTTGATTTATTTTATTTTTGGAAAGGCAATATTCTTTGAAATAAGAGTATAATATACAGTTGTATGTATAGCCTGCGAGCTCAATGCCATCAGTTTAACTGGGCGCTTTCCTCTTTATTGCCTATTTTCGGACAGAACGAGAAAATTACATGACCAACTCATACTTGTCATTCAAATATTCTTTTCCTGTATTATCATTAAGAGTTACAAACTATTTACATTATTAACCATATTTACAAAACATATCTTGCAACAAAGTGTCTATTCCAGATTAGCAACGAATTTCCCTAACATGTACAGGTATTCCATACCAGTAATAATAATAAAAAAAATGAGGAATTTTATTTAAATTTATTAGTTATAATTTATTAGCCCCTATTATGTATCCTATATTGACACTAATCAATGAATATATGGATACAACCCCTCGTGTTTTTCCTTCATTTTGGGAATAACGAATTTTCAACGTATTCTATTGACGATTATTTTCAAAATTTTCAAGATGTGATTTTGAGACTTTCACAAAAGTTGTTCTATACATTTGGCTAACATAATATGCAAATGAAATTTTGATATCTTTGACGCATGCGCAGTGAAAAATTATTTAGTAAACCTACTCAATATTGGAACAATTTTTATTATTTTTTAATTCTGATTACGTATTGTGTGCAATGTTGTTTGTCACATTTTCTGAAAAGAATGTTACTTTATATTAAGAACTCTCCAAATTATAAGCAAAAATCTTAAGTAAATTTTAGACTGTTTTTCGGATTCGTAGAAAACCTTAATTTTTCTACGAGTATACATGCTATCGACATAAAAATGAACGCAGTTTATTACAATAAGCCACTTAATCATAATCTACAGTTTGGGCGCTTTTGCTACATTAGTTTTGACAGGTTATTTATCCAAAAGATATCCAAAAGGTATTCATTCTTTTTTAATTTGTTGACGGTCCCCTATTGGAGTTTCTGAATAAAACCTTCAGGGAAATATATGACTTGTACTACACTATCTGGCCATTGATTATCGTCCACTTGCGATTTTAGACATTTTGTTAAATATCTAGAAAAATACATGAGGAATTATCCTGAAACTCTCAGTGTATACACATAATAGTACAGGTCATATATTTCCGTGAAGATTTTTTCCAGAAACCTTATAAGAGACCGTCAACAAATTAAAAAATAATGAATATCATTTGGATAACCCTGTCAAAACTAATGCAGCAGAAGCGCTAAAACTGTAGATTGTGATTAAGTGGCTTATTGTTATAAACTGTGTTCATTTTTATGTCGATAGTGCTAGGATGTAGGGAAATTTTTCAGATTATTTTTTTTTTTCAGAAAAAAAATTCAGATCATTATTTTAAGAAAAATTAATTAATTAATACTCATTTCAAAAAAAATAATAATAATTTTAATCTTCCATAATTTCATTAATATATCCTATAAATCCAGTATTTTCATTTAATACATCGCAGCTTCCCTATTTGACATAATAGCAATATACAAAATAATATTTTTCTAAATTATTTTATTATTAATTATTCATTCTTAAAATTATATTAATCAGTCCTAGTTTTAAATATAGATCATTATCATGTAATTGCCCAGTCTTTTAATCGTATAATACGTAATTTATGCTATTTCAAAATTTAAGATAATTTCCGTATTTTTTATGTGACGATCGCTAATTTTTCCTTTTTGAGCATCGCCATTTTCTTTACTGATACCTCCTAGATGCTGGACATGAGTCATCGGGGCTTAGAATGTTCTACGACATTCCGGAAGCGTCGTTTTGGTACAAATTTCCCGCTGAAATCTCAGCGTCCATCCCTTGATGACGCATGTTTGTTCCAGATCATTCCTAGCGTCGGGTGATGCGAGATTCTGATTGGCTGAGCGCACGCGCGCTGCCGTGAGAGGGAGGAAGATTTTCTGATTTATTTGACACTTTGAGAGAGAGCAGCGTTAGCGAAAGACGTCCGTGGCCCGGCGCTGCCCTCTCGAGGGTTAGCGTCGGGACAGAAGAGTCTCCTTTTTTTAGGATTACGCGACAAAAGAATGATTCTAACAAGCGCCTTGCTGAGGGGCATCTGACAGATAGATCTTTTTTTGTTAAGTTTTGAGAGAATAAGATCTCTAATTGCGAATGTTGCAGCAATGTTATTATCCTTTTTAAAAGCCCCCGCACTGTGTATTTTTATTGCATTTTTGGCATACAGTTTCCCTCCAACTCCAGTAAAAGACTTTAGTTATCGTAAATTCCATATGTACACAACAGGATTTACCAAAGTGTTAGTGTCTATCAGTGTGACGGTGCTAGTAGTCCCTCCAGCCAATTGAGGCTACGTAAATACCGGGAACTTCAAGAGCTGTCAACGTGATCTTGCTGCGGAATTTGATCGACGTACTTCATCCTTTCCGGCGGTAATGTGTAGAGAGTCATCGTGAGAACCAGCGATTCTTAGTCTCCAATTTGAAGTGTGGAGTTCTGCTATTGTGGAAAAGCCTTTGCCGTCTTCGATCATCGAAAATCTTCATAGATTAAACTGTTCCCGTAGTGCACATAATTTGGACTGTCTACCCGATCTACATGACAAGAGACTTTCCTCTTATCGGAACTGTATGATGATTCAGCACCTCAAAATCCAATAATGTATTTTTTTTCTTTCAAAGTTAGTACGTGGCCACGGTAAAATATATTCATCATTATAATTAATAAATCTTAAGTTGCTGCAAATAAGTGTCTTCCTTTCTCCATGTGATTTTTTTGGCACAACGCAATGTCGCACTTACGTTCACGCGCTGCTGGTTGTATTTGAGGAGTTGTTTACCGGTAATATTATTGTTTTGGGCCGACTTGTTCGTTTCCACAAGTTTTGGCTGCCAAATATTGCTTGGATATCGATTCCCCAAATACAACGTATAGCAGATAGCATGTATACTCGTAGATAAATTAAGGTTTTTATAAAAATACTCCCCATTTTTCCAAGATTTTTGCTTATAATTTGCAGAGTTCTTAATATAAAATTAGTTCTTAATATTAGTTCTCAATATTATGTGCAATGTTGTTTGTCACATTTTCAGAAAATATTATTTTATATTAAGAACTCTGCAAATTATAAGCAAAAATCTTGGAAAAATTTGGAAGTATTTTTATAAAAACCTTCATTTCTCTACGAGTATACATGCTACCGACATAAAAATGAACACAGTTTATAACAATAAGCCACTTAATCACAATCTACAGTTTGAGCGCTTTTGACGCATTAGTTTTGACAGGGTTATCCAAAAGATATTCATACATTTTTTAATTTGTTGGCGGTCCCCTATAAAGTTTCTGGAAAAAATCTTCACGGAAATAGAAGACCTGTACTGTATTGTTTATACACTGAGAGTTTCAGGATAATTCCTCATGTATTTTTCTAGATATCTTGCAAAATGTCTAAAATCGCAAGTGGACGATAATCAATGGCCAAGTAGTGTATTATATTTATACACTAAGATTTTCCGGATAATTCCTCATACATTTTTCTAGATATTTAACAAAATGTCTAAAATCGCAAGTGGACGGTCATCTCTGGCCATATAGTGCATATCAGGAGCTTTAAGGAACTGGCTAATTCTTTATTTTCCCTTTTGCTATATGGGGGAAAGTTGGGTGGAATGGGACTGTAGATTTTTCTCTTTGTGCATTATTCTAAACATTTCATCGATCGCATACAAGATGAAGCAATGGTAATCCATTCTTCAGTTTACAAAAAATATTGATATGCATAGACTTGCAAATGTATGAAAGAAAAAATTATTTCAAAAATCCAATTTAAATTTCATTTATTTGCACTCAATATATTAAAGGCTTATTTATCTATAAATGTAATAGTTTCCCTATTTATGGAACATTGTTATACTGTATATTATCCATAATTTAAACTAACCCTAAAGCAGCATTTTTGTTTGAACAAGAAGTTTAACACAAACAAGGAAGTGGCGAGGAATGGGACATGCCAGAAAAGTTATGAATGGGACGCGCCCAGTTCCTTTTTTTTAATTAATAATAATGCGAATTGCTAGCATGCAAATTTCTTAGAAGATAATATATTAATTGTAACATTGATAATATATGCATTCATACTTCAAAATGTAAATAAATTGATGATTATTTAAGGCGCAACTCTAGGCACAGAAAAAGACCCGGATGATAATGCAAAGTCTATGGGGGCGTTCTTTTCAAATATTTCGTCGAAATTTTAATATTTTTACGTGATTGTTTTGCACAAAATTGCTGAGGGTGATCCGCAACCGGCGTAGTTTTTACTTTTTCAGTTTTGGTTTCAGATTTTTTTTAAAAATTACTTTAACTTACGGAATTGGTTTAAACCGTTCTGAAATTGAAACTATCGTTATACAAAAAATATAAAAGCAAAATCGAAAAAATTAAAAACTAGGCCGGTTATGGATCATCCTCAGCTGTCTTGCTCAAAAGAATCATGTAAAAATATTAAAATTTGAGTTAGGTATTTCAAAAGAACGCTCCTACACACTTTTACATTATCATCTTTACATTCTGAGCCTAGTTTGGGGCCTTAATGACACCTATGACAGAGAATCCTGAATTTTCATTCCAGTCATGAAGATACTGGAATTTTATATTGTGGCATATACATTATCAACTTACAACCTTTGTTTGATTGTTTATATTACCGACACTATAGGTTATTTTGTGCCTTATAGCTTTTTTTATTATTATTGCTGTCCCATAACTCTTAATGAGGAGGTATGAGACACATTTTGAAACTTACGTTCTCTTTAAAATAAAATAGTATTTGCACGTTATGTTTCTATATTGTTCAGGGGGATTAATAAATAAAGAATACTCCCCAGTTAAACTGATGGCATTGAGCTTACAGGCTACAAATACTAATTGTACATTAAAGCCTTATATTTTCAAGGGTTAATTCCGTTCGAAAAAAATTAAGAAGGGGAAACAGCTCTCCCCTTTCCTCTTTTTTTATACTTAATCATTGAACCTCCTATACTATCAAAGACATGCTTTATCATATAAAAAATCTATATCCAAAATTCAGAGCAAATGAAATAATTCTTAATAAAAACCCATTTAGAATTTATATAATTTAAAAGGAGTTATCCCCCTCTTTTATACTTAACCATTAAACTTCCAAAACTATTCAGAGATTTGAACGAAATCTGAAAATTCTGCTTGAAAAACCCATTTATATAAATAAAGGGGGGGGGGCATTAGAACCCCTGTTTCCCCTATTTATACTTATTCAATGAACACCTAATAACAGTCACGGAATCGCCTCATCAGAATGATCCTAATCTAAATTTTGAACAAAAACTTAATTCTGCATGAAAATCCCATTTATATCAACTAAGGGGAGGGGCATCAGTCCCCCGTTCCCCCCTTATACATATCGAATTAACTCCAAAAACTAATCAGGGAAGCACCTTGTCAGGATATACCTACATACAAAATTTCAAGTGGATCGGATATTTTTTTCATGAGCTATCGCGTTACGCACGAACGTACATACAGAACGGAAGGGCACATAAGCTCTCAGGCTATGATAGCCTGTGAGATAAAAAGTGTTTTACCTTGCATGCTATAAATTGAATTTTTTTTGTATATATATATATAATTCTTACTTTTGTAAAAAAAGTCCCATACCACCCCACTCTCCCCAATAGAGATATTATATATTAATACACCAATTACACGAAAATAGAATTTTTATCAATAGTATTAAAATACAGTTTAAGGGCTAACAGTTTATTTTATATCCTTAGGTTTTTACCACGTTCTCCCCAGGTTTTTACCGGTAAAAAGCCAACCCTGTTTATTGGCCTTGTTTCAGAACGAGTGGAATGAAAGACTGTTAAAAATTATGTCATTAGAAAAATGTTTAAGATTTATAAATGGCAGTGCAAAAATCGCCTTTAAAACACGAGATCATCATCACCTGCGGAAAATTTTCACATTTGTGTAAAATTACGATATAAGTTTTTATTCATTGTTATATTTTTTGAACACACACTATTTCTGTAAACTATTCTGAAAGTTCAGTGGAGTAAATACAGATTGTTTTCCTTTTATAATTTGAATGTTCATGACTACAAATTTGTCATATCGGATGATGTTGATGATTGTGAAAGGGGGGGGGGACTGATTACGGTCTAATCAAACTTAAATTACTATTATTGGAAAAAAAATATTTTATTTTATTCAACCATAAAATTCTGCTACTAAATAAAGTTTAATGCGAAAGAATACTTTCGAAAAAAAAATGGGTGTAAATCTGCATAGCCGATAATCAGAGCATAAGGTTTATTAAATTCAATACCCTAACATTTTCTCACCTTTTTGAAAGAAAATGAAACCAAACGTATGAAAATATGAAGAATTGGGAGTAAGAAAACATAATGGTAAACCCAAGATACCGCTAAATACGGGTTTTGAGGCATTTCCCACCAAGGTAAGACTTGGCTGACTAATAACGTTTTAATTTGCAAATCGAGGTTTTTTCCATGATTTTTATACTTAAATGAGACTAAATGATTGTCCGTGCTACCGCGTCCCGATCTAATCTTATTATGAAGATTATTTTTCAAATAATGGTGGTTAATAAGGAAAATATTAATAATGAAAAACCTGTAAATAAGTTTTGATTACTTTAAGATTTGCAAGTATTTAATTGTCTTAAATGAAAAAATTACCCCCCCCCCCTCTCAAATAAAGACAAATCAGGTATACTGAAACAATATTAGAGAAGTTACGCGAGGCTGCAATATGGTGTGAATTAGCCTTTACAGGAGGGGTTCGGATAGCATCTATCCGACAATATATGCAAAGCCGGCCAGATGCTGTCCGAGATCCCGTGTAAAGGTTCAAATTAAAACTTCGCGAATAAAATTAATTGCTTTTAACTGTATATAGACGCAAAAACATATTTTAACCTTAACTGCTCTGACAAAAATTGTTACATAACTACTGTGAGCTGTCTGTCAGACCATTTAATCTGAAGATGAATAAAATGTTACATAAATTCTCAGAATGCGATTTATGTATTGAACTTTATGTACAAGAATATCATAAATAAAAATCAGCTATTCAAAAGTATTTAGAGGTAGTAATAAGACTCCAAACTAAAAAAAATTGACCAGTATCTATAGTTAAACTAAAAATTACAAGTTAAACTGTGAAACTTGAAAAACCCACGGTGTCTGAGACCACTAACAGCAGTTAAGGGTTAAATCTAAACAGTTGAGTTTAAACACAAGGTAAAATAGTCATAGAATATTCCGATTGCAACAAGATTCGTCTATAATAACTGATTTGTAATGAAAAAATACGTAAATATTTTTACAATATTTCATTTCGCTCTTTCTAATTATGCGCCTTTAGGATTCCCGTGCCTAGAGCAGTTTGATCCAATTGCTCCTCGCTAGCTAAGGCCTAGATAAATCATTTAAAAATATTGACAGGTAAACGAGAAATTGTAAAATAACTATCTCATAGGTTTAACATTAGCAAGCGGGTATTTTGGTGAGAGTGTAGCTTGTAGATTCACATAATAAACTTAACAATCAATCATACTAACAAAAAAAATCTAATTTACTGTTTTTTTATGACATTACTTATAGGGATGTACGATAAATTAACGTAACAATAAAATAAAATAAAATAAAGTTAAATCTTACCTTTAATCAGACTTTGCCCGGTTCACTGGTCAAGCAAATCGGATCGTTAAGTCCTCATTGTTGTTTCATTGTAGCTCAGTGGTTAGTCCTCAATTAATATCGCCAATTTACACACTGGCATGTTTTGATTTGCTCACACCCGTAAACTTTACTTGCCGACACCGAAAGCAGAAAGACACGCGTCATAGCGCATGCGCAAGTTGCCAGTCACCCGATGAGGTGGTTACGAAGTGCATGGCACCTTATTTAGCTCCCATCATCCAGTAACAGAGCTGTCGTCACCCCAACCGCATATTCAAGCTCCTATGACACCCTAGGGTTCCAAATGGCACCGCCTTTTCACCTCCGGGTCCCAAATGGCACCGGTTTGTCACCTTTATTTTTAACAGTGTAGCGGACCCGACACACGTTGTCCTGTCACCGACTCCACAAAATCTAATAAATGTACATAATTATAATAATACGCAGTATAAATACTATGCTCTTAATTTAATTTCTTATTACAATTATGTAAGGAAATGATTTTTCACTTTGCAGTAGTTTTTGAAGTTGGTTCAATTTTTTATAGAAAAGTTTATTTTTCTCTTCTTAGTTAAAAGTTAACGTTTTTCTAAAGTCCGTTAATTAAAATTATAATACAGGAAAAAATACTGTAAAACATACATGTACGTCATGAGTGGGGTTCCAACACGCGATCTCTTTCTTTAAGAACAAAAGCGTAAATGTGGAGCCTTAGATCGCTCAGCCGTTCCGTCCGTATTCTATTCAGCGAACTTATTGAACGCTTTTAATTAGCGAAAAATCACTAAATATTAGTTTTTTCCTAATAACGAAAAAATTACTGAATCAATTTCAATGAAATGTGAATCTAAACCATTCTAGAATCCACTGGAACACACACACAAAATTTTATTAAAATCGGTCCAGTCGCTTAGGAGGAGTTCAGTGAGAAACACACGCACAGAAGATTTATATATATAAAGATATGCTTTGGATACTTAATTTTAATTTTGAAATTGGTTTGGCTGGCATCGACTCCAAAAAAATCAAATAAATGTATATAAATATAATAATACGCACGATAAATACTACGCTGTTAATTTAATTTCTTATTACAATTATGCAATTAAATTATTTTTCACTTTGCAGTAGTTTTTGAAGTCGGTTCAATTTTTAATAGAAAAGTTTATTTTTCTCTTCTTAGTTAAAGATTTTCTGAAGTCGGTTAATTAAAATTATAATACAGAAAAAAATATTGCAAATCATACACGTATGTCAGGAGTGGGGTTCGAACACACGATCTCTTTCTTTAAGAACCAAAGATTAAATCCGGCGCCATAGACCGCTCGGCCATTCCGTCCGCACTCTGGTCAGCGAACTTATTCAACAGTTTTAATTAGCAAAAAATCATCAACTATTAGTTTTTGCCAAATTACTAAAAAAGTACTGAATAAATTTCGGTGAAATGTGAATCTAAACCATTCTCGAATCCACTGGAAGACACACACAATATTTTATTAAAATCGGTTTAGTCGTTTGGGAGGAATTCAGTGACAAACACATGCACAGAAGATTTATATATATAAAGAGGGTGTATTGTACTTTATGCCAATTTATTATGAAGAATGCATAAAGCGCATACAGCTAATGAGAAACAATCGCTGATCCAATATCTTGCGCATACGAAGAATTATGCATTAGAAATATTTTTGATTTAATGTTAAAATCGATTAGATTCCAATGACTGAAATAGCTCAGTACGTAATAGTTTTTTACAATTGTAGAATATTCTATTTTTTTTACGTGTCAAAGACATTTAGGTAAGTTATGCTATCAGATGTATTGTTTTAAACTGTCTTTAACTTGATGCTGTGCTATTATGAATGCTGCACTTACACATTTATCTTTTTGTTTACTGTATCAGTTTTATTAATTATGTATTATTAAATTTTGGCCAGATATTTATTTACTACTACAACCAGTCCTTAACAAATCTTTAAATCTCTAATGATTTTCTCAAGCAAATTTTTAAACTCCAAGAAAATATATCTATTCGTTCTTCGTGGGAAGAATAAAAATGAAACTGAAAATAAACAAATAAATAAAATGTACCTTTACGGCTTTCCATAACCTTGGTTGTCACGCGCGCTTCCAAGGCGCATACTACTATAATTTAGGTTTTCCCATTTGGCAACATATAACAATTGAAAGTCGTTTGTTATTGGTGATCTATGCAGACTTATGGTGCGTTTGCTGGATTCACATTTTTTTCTCAAAATGTAAATTGTGCACATAGTATTGTATAATGTAAGCAATATTAAAGTAATGATAAATTGTAATATTAAACCAGTGATCACATGAGTATTTCAAAATATTCGCACCATTCGACAGTAACATGAACAATAAATAAAAGAAACGAAATTGCGTAGAAGAAAATATCCATTTAAATCTCTGAAACCTTAGAAAAAAGGTTTCTCAGAAAAAAACTTTTTTTCGGTTTTTTAGAAGGATAATTAGTTAAATTAAAGAGTCTAAACTTTTTAAAAATAGTAACGCAATTCTTAAAAGCACAATTAATTCTAACATAATATAGTCCCTAGAGATCAAGATAATTATACATATTAATATACAAAAAGAGAAACGGTGGGATAATTAACAATTTACTGATAAAAACTGAATTAAGTTTTTCTTTGAAAGATGCTTAATTAAACTACAGAATTATATTATTTCTTACATTATACTTTCATGTGGTATTGTATATACGCAGAACTCAGAAGTTTTTATAATCTCTCAGTTACTGTATAAATGTATTATTAAAAATAAAACAACTTATCTTTTCATATATAAATCACATTAAATATCTTAAATAACATTTCAAAAGCTTTGAAGAACTAAGAAAATTTAAAAATTCTCCTAGTTTTTATTTCTTAGCCCCAAACATCTGTTTTTATCGTATTACCTGCCGAACACAGATCACATAACATATATGTTCATATGTTGTGTAGTAGATGCGGAAATTTTTTTTATTTTTAAAATTTCAATGTTGATACAAATTAGATTTCGAATATTGAATTATCTGAAAATGCAGCAGATTTGAATACTTGACTGTTTGCAATAGAAGTGTTATTATTTTATTGTTGAAAGCCACTAGCTTACAGACACTGAGGTAACTGAATATTTGGTATTTTTTTCGGAAAATACAATGTGTTATTCTTTTATGTAAAAAGGCATTTAGATAGTTTACGCTACCAGATGTATTTTCAACTGCCTTAATTATCATCATACAGCATTCCGAATGCTGTAGTTACGTTTTTAGTCCTTTGGCGATTTTATCATTTTATTAATTATTAAATTTTGTTGAGATAATTTTCCAACGCTACAAACAGTAAAGAGCAAAACTTCAAATATAATTTAACTATTTTTCGAAGAATTTTTTTTAGATTAAAATAAACATATGTATTCTTTAGCGGATTTAATGAAAATGAAATCAAAAAATGTTGAAACATTATAAAATGTCCAGTAAGTAAAATATACAAAATTGTGTAATTTCTATTTAAATCTCCTAAACCTTATAGAAAAGCAATGTAGCTAAGAAAAAACTTTTTTCAGTTTTTAGAAGGGTACTTAATTAGTTAAATTAGTTAAGTTCTAAAACTTTTCCGAAAAAGTAACCTAACTTTAAAAAGCACAGTAATTTCAGACATAATTTAGTTTCTAGTCGCCAAACTAATTACACACACGACATACCAAAACAGAAACTGTGTGACATTTAATCTTTTACTGATACAGACTGAATTTCGAGTTTCTTTAAAATATGTTTAGTTAAACTAAATATTAAAATTCATTCTTACATAATTTTTTCATACAGCATGATATATATGCAGAAATTAGAAGTGAATATAAAGTCTTAGTTACCCTATAATTATATTTTAAAAAGAAAAATCATTTGTCCGAACACATATGCATTAAGGTAAATATCTTAAGTAACATTTTCAAAGCTTTGAAGAAATAAGCGATTTTAAAGTTCTCTTCTTTATTTCTTAGTCACACACATCTATTTTTATATTCGCTTCCAAAAGTTAAGCACGGAGAGGAAAATGCTGATTTCCTAAAGCCAATCAGAATTGAAGAGGATGAAAATCGCTGCAGAGATAGATGGAAGTATGCAAATATGGTAGAAATAGCTAATCGCGCTTTCATGTCAAGAAATATGCAAAAAGCGCAGTCTTATATGAAGTTCGTTTATGAAGGGTTACAAAAGTTGATTGTAAATGCTGATAGGTGTTTAAAACTTTCGTACAATTTGCTTTGAAGACATACGTGTTTTTACGACTTCCAGAAGACGAATGGGAGATTCTGAGCACTGGCGTGTTGTGGGGTGCATTGAAGCAGGACAGTCAATCACACATGTTGCTCTGTTCTTCGGCGTTCCTCATTCTGTAATTTCACGTTTATAAAAACAATTCCAAACCACACAGACAGTTGTCCGAAGACCTGTAATCGGACGCCCAAGGTTTACAAACACCGCGGAAGATCGATATATTACTATTGTAGCCAGTGGAATTGCAGAGCGACCTCCACACGTTTGACATCTATGGTTATAGCGTTATTTGGTAAGGCGATATCAGCAGCTATTGTACGCCGAAGATTACTTATGAATGGACCGGGACCTCGAGTTTGTGTTCCTCTATCCGTCCAATCAAGAGGGGCACGATCAAAGTAATGACGGGAACATGACAATTGGGCTGTGTCTGACTGGGGAATATCATGTTTACTGATGAGTCAAGATTTGCTCTGCAGCCAGATGACAAGTGTATAAGAATATGACGTGAACAAGGAATACGCAATCATCCCCAATTACCGAACATCACACATTCCGAGGCGGAAGCATTATGGTGTGGGCATGGATTTCATTAGAATATCGCACTGACCTGCAAATCCTTAAACTGGGGTCTGTGACGGCTGTCCGGTATCGAGATGAAGTCCTAGAACCCATTGTAATATTGTATTCTGTAGCAGGTGACCCTACTTTTGTTTTAATAAACGATAATGCACGTCCCCACAGAGCTGGCATCGTCGATGACTACCTGGAGAGTGAAAGGATTGCGCGTATGGCGTGTCCAGCATATTTGCCCAACCTTAATCCCAATGAAAATCTATGGAATGCTCTCCGCCGTGCTGTATGTTTACATTTCCCACCTCGAGCCACTCTTATTGAGCTGGAAACGGCTCTACAAGAAGAATTGCGATTGCTTAGTTCTGCGGTGCATGACCATCTATTTTAAATCACGGTCACAAGGTGTAAACTTCCCACATAGCATGCATGGTCACAGTGACGTCACTACAATCACTGTAGTCACATCACATCTGTGACCAAAATGCCACCACTCTGTGACGTCGCATTGTGACTTAGATGTGAACATCTTGGAAAACATAAAATAATTACAGAAAGTCTCTAAAACATGACATTTAATGTAAAATAATGTTTTGTTTTGGCAATATAAAAAAATTTCGTCACTGTGATGACACTTCATGTAACGTTCATCACAAATAGGTAACATAATATCACTACATTTTAAAATCGCAATGTGACAAAAACATGAACATAAAAAGCTTTTGAATCAATTCTTGAAGCAATTTTTGGCTGATATATCAGATAAAAATTGAGTTCAAGAGAATTATTGTGGCGCTGAGTTGGTGAAAATAATTCCAGTCTGTATCACAATAATTATCATTGAACTTAACTTGTACGGCAAATATCTTCTTGCAATTTTTGTTTTAGAAATATGTTTATTAAAAAGTTATTTTACAAGATTTTTTTTCATACAGATAATTAATATGAAAAAAAAAATTACAGATTGACAAAGAAAAACTTTTCATTCTCTAGAACACATTTTTATTTTTTTAAGAAGATGTGTATTTACTACGTTTGATAACTATACTTAAAAAAATATAGTACACCATTAAATTTACCTTTACACATTTAAAAGATTTAAACTATGTTTTATCTAATAAACTCTAATTGTTAATATTATTTACAAAATAAAATAAAAAAAAGGTTTATGAATAATTTTTAACTTTAATGTTTTGAAACTGACAAAAATAAAAGATAAATTAAATTACCAAATTCATTAAATAAAAAAGTTTAGCTGGAGATACGCTTATTAAATTATTGCATATTTACCTTCCAAATCTGTTGTTTACAAAATGAAATAAACGGTCATGCGCATTAAAAAATTCAAGATCGTCTGCAGACGACTTTTTACCGGAGAATAAAATAAAGTTCTAAGGTGCAAGAAATTAATTTAATGGAGAGCATATAGCAGTTATGTGCGCGTATTGAAACGGATTTAAAAATTTAAACAAGAAAATCATCAAGAGCAATTTTTAGCTGATATATCAAGCAAAAAATGAGTTCAAGAGAATTATTGTGGCGCTGGCTTGGTGAAAATGATTCCAGTCTGTGTCAGAATAATTAATATTGAACTTAACATAATCGGCAAAAAGCAATTTGGATAGAAAAAGTCAACAAAACATAGGTATGATTTTTTTTCTTTTTGCTGTTTGCTTTATCATTATTGTTATTATTAGAACGATTTTAGTTAGCTTTTCAAAAACATGTTAAAAACATAAATGTTTTATAAACTTAATAGTCTAATACATTATTTATTTTGTTTATATAGAAAACTTCACCATCAATAATTTGAATCAGGTTATTAAAATTAGTGATTTTAATTGCATTTTAATCTAATTTGTTTCTTTATTTAGAATATCTGGTTAAAACAGCATGCTTCCATAAATATAGCAGCATATGGAAGGGTATTATAATCAATCATTTATATAATTACTAAATGTTTAATGCTAATTAAAATATTTAATAAAGAAATCTTTTTTTAGAATAAAATTATTTATAAACATACTTTTAAAATGTTTGTATCAAGGAATGTTATGAAACATGACATAGTTTTTTTTTTTTTTTTTAATTCTATCTGCTCTGAGGAGAAATTTATAAGAAATAGAGTAACAAAAAGTATTATTAAAAGAAATCGTGAATATGAAATAATAATAATTGTTTAATGTATTTTTCAACCTATGAAATGTTATAAAATTTATAAAAGAAGTAATCATAGTGGGTGAAAACGTCTCAGTTGATAAACATTCTTATTGGAATATTTTCAAAATATAACAACTATAAGTCTGAATGAATATTTAAAAGTTAATCAATCAATAAGAGTTAAAATATGATTGTGATTTAGAAATAACACTAAATTTTAAAATATCTATTATATGCACTATTAATATACATCGTGATTAAAATGTTTTTCTTATTTATAATTACCCTCTAATCTTGTAAATAAAATATTAATAATTTTATTTAACGTGTTTGTGGTTTTATTTTATGTTTATGGTGGAATTTTCAGAGGGTAGGTGTGCCAGCAATAGACAACCATCCAGAAATTAACTCCCATCCATGTTTTTTGGTACATAATACAATAACTAATAAATATTTTGCTTTTAATTATTTTTTTATAATTTCCCTTAGCATGTATTACAATCTGGGTTATTTTTGACATTTTTTTTTTATTAAACCAATCATTAAGCAGAAAATAATATTTCAAAGTTACACTGTTTTTCAGCGAAAATCTTAATGAATATGCTAGGAGCTACCTTTATTTAATAAATTTATGTATTCTTTATTTTCTTACAAAATTTGAATTTTTTCGTTTGAATAGTAATAGCAAAATTTGAATTTTATATACTAATGACAATTTAAAAAATGTCCTTTATTTTTAAGGTTTTAAGAGGGTTGTTCATTGTTGGGATAGTTAATAGTCATTTTCCAATAATGAACACCCAATGTATACAGTTTCAGTAATGTTTATAGTGCATGAAATATTTTGACATAACTGAAAACCTAAATAATCAAATTTAGTATTTAAATTTTACATGCTAAAATTGACAAAAAAAATTATTATTTAATTATGTCATTATATAATGTGTATATTTTCTTAAATAAAGATATAATTTTGGCGATCAATTATTAAAGTTATTTTAATCAATAAGGTTTTTTAAATATGTTTTTAATGCAGGCAAATTTTGATGTAAAATTACCCCTTTTAAATATCTGCAACATGCCCAAAAGTCAATTACTTTTACAGTGAGCTTAAAGTTATTGTTACTATCTTCCAACTTAGCAATTGTTTCCAAAATATAATTTTTAGAATTCTCAACATACTTGTATTATTGGTACGAGTTATATTTGTTTTCATACTAAAGTTATGTTTATCAGTGGACTAGTTTCAGATAGTTGTTAGTAAAATGTAAACTTAAGCTTTGTAAATTTTGTAAAATTAAAAAGCTAGAGATATCTAGGAATAGATAGTTGCAAAAGTAAGTTTGTATATTTTATAATTTTTGTATTTGTATATTGATGAGAAGTACGTCATTTTATGCTTATCACAAGTATAACAAATATTCATAATTTATTATTTTTATGTTTGAATTTATTTTTTTAGTATCTAAAACAACATTTGAGCATTTGCAGTTTCAAAATTAAATAGTCTTTAAAATAGTTGTTTGATTTAAATACTGTGTCAACATATTTATCATATATGTTTCTACAACCTTTAAGTGCCCTGACCGTGTTTTTCAATAGAATTTAAGGCGCAACACTAATCACAGAAAAAGACCCGGATGATAATATAAAGTCTATGGGAGTACTCTTTTCAAATATCTCGATCAAATTTTAATACTTTTACATGATTTTTTTTCATAGGATAGCTGAGGACGATCCACAACCAGTCTAGTTTTTACTTTTTCAATATTGGTTTCGGATTTAAAAAAATAAATTTCAAAACCGGTTTAAACCTGTTTCTGGAATTCAAACCATCATAATATAAAAAATATGTAAGCAAAATCGAAAAAGTAAAAACTAGGCCGGTTTTAGATTGTCCTCAGCTATCCTATGAAGAAAAAAACATACAAAAATATTAAAATTTGAGCGAGATATTTAAAAAGATAATACCCATAGACTTTACATTAACATCCGGGTCTTTTTCAATGACTATTGTGGAGCCTTGCGGGCTGATTTAATACAAAATTTATATTAATGTCTTTTTTTGCTGTGAATAAAATAATCACATTTGCAGTGAATAAAATAATCTGTGACGATAGTGACAAGATTGTGAAGACACTTTGTGACATTTTTGTGAATATTTTGTGATCTGTGACGATTTTGTTACTAACATTGTGATGGTGGCTACATTGCCAGTGTTGTAATGTTACACTGAAACACAATTATACAGTTATGAACATTGATATATAGTGTAAAATCATTTACATCCTTTACAAAACTTTATTATATTTTGACGATATATCTCAATTATAACTTGAGAGCTGCTATACAAAGAAAGTTTCTGAATCAAACTGCAATGCCATACAGACTTTATCAAAACAAAATATGTTTTGATTGCTAATATTTAATGAATCATTAAATATTCACGATAAAATCTGAAGGCTGCTTAAAGGGATAAACAGAAATGTTTCTTTCATAATTTTAATTCTTTTTAAAAAACAAATAGCTAAATTTCAAATAATTGTGATAGATCGAATATTCAATTGTCTTAAATATTCCCATTTGTTGCAACAGAAAAAAATATGTAACAAAGATTAAAATCTGTATGGCATTGCAGTTTGATTCAGTAACTTTCTTTTGTTATTTTTTTTTATAGCAGCTCTGAAGTTTGAATTGAAATATATTGCCAAAATATAATAAAGTTTTGTAAAAGATGTAAATGATTTTACACTATATATCAATGTTCATAACTGTATAATTGTGTCCCAGTGTAATAATACAACACTGGCAATGTAGCCACTGTCACAAAGTTAGTAACAAAATCGTTACAGATCACAAAATATTCACAAAAATGTCACAAAGTGTCTTCACAATCTTGTCACTATCGTCACAGAATAGTCACAGTTTCAAAGATAATTTTGTCACAAATGACACATTTTTCACATTTGGGTTACACCGTGACTTCACAAAGTGGTCACAATGTGACGTCACAAACGAGCTCTAAAACGGCCATAACGACTTCACATTTTAGTCACTGTGACTTCACATCGAAGTCACGTGACGTCACATCGACTGTCACAAAGTCCCAATGTGACTTCACAACGACGTTACCGTGACGTCACCATGTCTTACGGGTTTGTATACAGATGAGGGGTAATCACATACTTTATTAATGTGTTTTTTTCATTTTATGCTGTTTATTTTCACTTTATACACAATTCTGTTTAAATCTCCAGTATGTCATTATCTGATAACTTATAAAAATTTAATATTGTTTCATTTCTGTGTATAATTATTCATTTTGTTTTATGCATAAATATATATGCTACTTTCCTGCCTAATTTTGTGTCAAAGCAGTATTTGTTGAATTTTTTGCATTTTACATCTTCGTGCTTAACTTTTGGAAAAGAGTGTATTATATTGCCTACTGAAGAGAGACCGTAGAGCATGGATAGTCCATTTGATGAATAGTACAGAAGAAAAAAACTTCAATTTTAAAGTAGTATCATTTTTGGTTTAATTTTAAAAACAAACTAAATTTACAGACACTGAAGTGTCTGAAAGCATAGCAGTTTTAGGTAGATTTCGTATGAAATACTACCTATTGCATTCGCACCAGTTTATCTATCTATCTATCTATCTATCTATCTATATATATATAAATATATCACTTTTTTATGGACACGATAACTTCTATAATTCTTCACCAATCTCCACCAAACTCGTACATAAAATCAAAGGGAATAAAATCTCGGCTAAGTTCGTTAATGGGCAAAGTCGGACCAAGGGGGTCGAAATAGGGGGCGTTTTTGTGAAAACAGAAAAAAGCCCATAACTTTTTAATGAAAATAGATATCGAATCAGTTTAAAGTTTATATTACTTCTAAATAATGGGCCAAAAGTCTATGCATTACAGATTTTTGATAAAGTTAAAAATGTGCTCAGAAGCGAAAAAAATATGGTTTTTGGGAGAAAAAAAATCATAACTTTGTGAATTCTCAAGATATCAAATCCATATAAATTTTTTAAAAATATTCTCAAAATTATCTAAAACTTTTGTATTTGCAAGTCTTTGATAGGACTAACTCTTACCGTTAAAAAAAGTTAAAAACGAAAATAAAAAGAGGTTTCGAAAAAGAAAAAAAATCCATAACTTTGTCAATTCTTAAACTATCAAATCCAATGAAATATATTTTACATCTTCTCAATAATATCTACAACTTTTATATTGACAAGTTCTTCAAAGGATCAATTCGTATAGTAAAAATAAATTAAACAAAAATTGGAGTTGGAGAAAAAACCTCTAATCCAAACTGCTTACATTCTGAATCGTTTTTTAAATTCATTTTTTATTTTAAACGCATCCAAATGGCAGATCCTCTTATTTAGGAACTATATAATGTGAAACATTGACCAGATTTTTGATAAAGACAGAATATATTTAAAAAAAAAAAAAGGCTTCCAAAAAGGGTATTTTGAACAGAATTTCCCTAAGTGACAGTGATAGGAAATTTGAGGAAGCATTGAAATAACAAATTGCGTTTTTTCTGACTCATTTTTAAATTTAGTTTTGCTCTCAAACGCATCCAATTGACAGTTTCTCTTATATAGGAGCTGTATAATGTCCCGCATTGTTCAGTTTTTTGATAAAGGCTGAATATATTTTTTAAAATGCTGTCAAAGTGGGCACTTCGCTCAGAATTTGAGCTACAATGCGCAAAATGAGCACTCTTCGAAATCTACCTCACCCTATAGGCCAAGCCGACAGGGATTTTTGAATCTTTGACACTTTT
The DNA here is from genome assembly GCA_964019185.1 of Maratus speculifer. NCBI lineage: Eukaryota > Metazoa > Arthropoda > Arachnida > Araneae > Salticidae > Maratus > Maratus speculifer. The sequence continues at coordinate 119,146,901 of OZ025301.1, forward strand.
GTAGCAGAAGTAGTTTTGTTTTATTATTGAAAACGACTTTATTACAAACACTGAATATAATCTAGTTTTACCGAAAGTATTTTTTTTTTTTTTTTGGAAAGGACTTTAGATTGTTTTATGTTACCAAATTTTTTATTTTGAACAGCTCCTAACACCATCATGTACCAATACTGCAGTTACACATTTATATATATATATATATATATATATATATATATACATATTTTACTCTATTACCTTTTAAATTTTGGCCAGGTATTTTTCTAATACCTCAAACAGTCCATTACAAAATCTCACATGTTCTCTGACCATTTTCTGAAACGAGAATTTAAACATAAGGAAAACATATCAATTCTTCCTTTGTGGGTTTAATAAAAGATAATTTGAAAAAAATACAATAAGTTGAAAACAAAAAATTGCATCGAAGAAAATTTCCATTTAGTCTCAAAAAATTTAAGAAAAAAATGTATTCATTTTTTAGAAGGATATTTAATTAGTTAAATTAGTTCAGTACTGGAACTTTTCCGAAAAAGTAACCTAACTTTTAAATGCACAGTCAATACAAACATAATGTAGTCTCTTGAGATCAAGTTAATTACACACATCGACATACTAAAGAGAAAAAGTGTGATATTTAATTCTTTACTGATAAAAACTGAATTTAAACTTTCTTTGAAAGATGCCTAATTAAACTATAGAATAATTTAGATGAGCATTTCATTGTTTTAATTTGCTCTTATATTATTTTCTCGTAGAGCATGGAATATATGCACAAATCAGTTTTAATGTCTTCGTTATCGTATAGTTGAATTAAAGAAAAATAAATAAAAATCATTTTTCGGAATATATGCAAAACAAAATAAATATCTTAAATAGCATTTTCAAAACATTAGAAGAACTAAATAACTAAAAAAAATTGTTTATTTCTTAATCACAAAAATCTATTATTACTAAGTTACTTAAGGAACTGAGCCTACATAACATGGATATTCATATACAGGGTGGTCATAAAAAAACTTTGCCGATATATGGAGCTCTAGCGGCCAGTCCCTCAACCGATCGAAATGAAATTTCAGATATAGCTATTCAGAGGTATGAGCTCGAGATTCTGTGAACGACAACAAAATGGCGCTCACGGTTACATTTATAGTTATAGAAACTCGAAAATTTCCAATGGCAATACCCATTTTTTTTCATCGCAAAATGCTCAGCGCATGCGAAAACCCCAAAGAGCGTTGGGACCGTACGTGTATCGCAAGAAACGGACATGTTATGCACGCACAAAAAATCGTTCTGCGAACCCTCCCTCCCATAGAAAAAACTCGATTGGGGCGCAAGGAGGAAATTTGTATCTAAATTTTATCTAAAAAACAGCTCCAACTATTTTGACTTAATTGTATATGCTACAATTCGGGGATACGAGAAGACTATTGGGCTAGGTCACAATCAAGAAAATTCATTTATGTACAGTATACGGGACAATGCATGGAAATGAGAATGATGGTTGAAAACATTATTAAGTTGTGAAACAGTTGGCAGAAAACGAAATCGCAAAGTTGGTAACATTTTGCCAAATCTGTAGGTCTTATATGAAGTTGTGTTAAAATTTGCAAGATTTGGCAGGAAAATTCATTTTAAAGATTATTAATCAACACAAGCCGCTTAGCAAATAAAAAAAATGTCACTAAATGTGCGATTTTTTGCCAAATGCTGACCATAGTTCATGAAAATTCGGATTTTAAAATATGAAAGAATTTCCTAATACTTTGCTATAGGAACTGTCATGCATAATTCAACCAATCCGACTTCATAAAGTTTTTCAATAACCGAGCATAGTTCGGTCTTCCCAAATCGTGAATAACAATTGTTACATAGTCCATAATCTATATAAAACATATTCTGGTATATATATATATATATATATATATATATATATATATATATATATATATATATAGGAAAATTATCAATTTAATTATGTTTGATGCCATGTAATATTGTTGAAATTTTCTGTAAAGATATTTTTCTTATTGATGATAATTCGCGTCCCCTAAACTAGCTATAAATGCTAATCAAATACTGAAAATCAATGCTAATCAATGCTGAAAGAATTTTGCAGTCCACATCGGTAGCATATATCAGTTTCATTATTTTTAAAAAATCGTAGCATTAGTGAAATACATAACATGCGACTTTTCCCATAGAGTATGTTAAATGGAATTTTTTTATGTGTTTTTTATGACGAAGTATAATTGCCACATATAACAATTTAGGCAATGTAGATGCTAAAGAAAACCTGAATAAAACATATAAACAAACAGACAGCACAGAGGCAAACTGAAAATATAACACTTTTCATGCTGTTGGAACGTGTTGCAAATAAATAAAATGGGATCAAATAATTAAATAAACTATAATTAAATAACTATAATTCTAGTTTGTGAAACAATTCCCGAAATCAAGCGATAATTTCTTGCTACTGAAACGATTGAATATCATATCGTCACGTAGAAAACAAGCGAAGAATTCGCTAGAAATTCTGGATCTTTTCTTTTATTCAAACTAGTTTTTTACCCCATTAATATAATTTGGACATCTCTAATTTTAATTAAGGAATTCAGAACGTTACCAACTATTCATTCTAGGTAAAAGCGGTATTTTTTTAATCTCTGTGTATTGTCCTAACATTACGGCAAGTAACTATCACCTGTTTCGATATCTGAAATGGAATGTCGACAGCTATGGATTCACTAGTAACAAACTAGTAGAAATAGCGGTTATGGCACCGCCCCCTGAATAGTAAGCTTGAGTGCTGAGATAAAAATAGCGACAGTAGAAAGCAGTTTTTTTTCAGTGTGTGAGGGTCTCTTCAAGTTTGGTACTAATAAAATTTAAAAGTTTTTTTCCGCTTTTTTCTGTTATAAAACAAGTAAAATAAAATGTTTTATAAAATATTGGGATCAAAATTTAGAGAACCGTAAATATGTTTAAAAAAACTTACCTGCAATAGTAACATTTTCGTATCAGTGCTCAGGCCTAGTATTCAAGAAGCGGTGTTTAAGGTGTAGCTTTACTTACTGGCGGCTGCACTCTACAGTGAAGTCTGGTCTTGGAATTTCCAAACCAGGAAACCCTTCGGTATCAGTATTTTCTTATAAAAAATCTCTTTTTCAGTAAGCAATATTTCATGTGTTTGATCTAGATTTATTTTTATAAAACAATACTAGTATCTTATTTGAAAAATTTCAAGAACAATATGAACTCGAAAATTATTATAAAATCCTCATCGTGCGTTTAAATAAATATTTCAACAGACATGAAAAATACAAGGTGATTTTAAATTTATGATACAAACTTTAAGGGTTGGTGCTGGAGACTATAAGAATTATTCATTGTACAGGGATGTATGGACAGTAATGACACATTCAGGCACAAGCACAGGAGGGTAATTTAGCGTCTTTTTTATTTCAAAATTTCTCATTCATAGCGGAATATTCCCTATACTATTATTTTTTTTATTTAAGACAGGCATTCCATAATTTCACAAAGAATAAATTCTTCTTTGAAAATTTCGGTTTTGAAATCGAAATTTTTGAATTTAAAAAAAAAAAAGAGCGAAAAACTACCAAATTCGTCAAACACAGGAAAAGCATCAATTGTCATGCTTTTTTAATTTAACAATTTAACATTTTATAATGGATATTAAAGAGTTTTTTTTCGTGTTGTTCTTTATGTAACTATAAAATGTTTCTCTTAAATAAACGAAATAATATTATAAAAACTTTCTGATTTGAATGACAAATTTTGAAATAAAAAGAAGGCCAAATTGATCCTTTACTGTTTGTACTTCAGTACGTCACTTGCACGTTTGTACCACGTTTGTTGCAAGTTTGTCGCAAGTTTGTCCCACGAATTTTGAATCACCCTGTATATATATATATATATATAAAGGTATGCAGAATTTTGTCAAACGTAAATTTTCTAAATATACTTAGTTTTTTTTCAATTGCAAAACGAACCTTACTTTAAAAATAATTGCTAAACAGTTTTAAAAACTAAAACACATGCTTTTATATCAGGTCGAACTGAAAAGTTTAAAATGTTTTTTTCGTTGCATAGTTACGGTTTTCATATGTGTTTCAATGATTTGTCATGTATCTAGGGTGTCAGGTAACTGTTAATTTCTGAAAATGCTTTTGATCCGTTTATCCGGCGTTTTTATTTGATCCTTTTAAGCGGCGACATTTAAATTGTTGAATTGTCATCGGTTCTTAATAAGTGTGCAAAGTTTTAGTTTAATCTCATGTCTTAAAGTGGGTGAAAATAGCGTTCAAAGATTCCGTTACATGCATACAGGTGTAGCTAATATAAGCGTGTTAATAACTCTTATATTTAATTTTAGAATGATTTTGCTTGAAAGCAAGTGTGTCCGACATGGTTTGTAGATATCAAGGGATTTTGAAATTTTAGGAGTTTAAGAACCAGAAATTTCTTAGAGTACTTTCTAGGTCACTATATCTGAAGAAAAATATAATTTTTTTTCCATTAAATAATACAAATATTATTTTAATAATTTTTTTTGATTTTATTACTTGAAAGAGGTTTTACAAAAGTTAAAAAGAAATAACATTGACATGTTTCGGATCCGTCTAATAAGATCCATAATCATAATAGAAATAAAAATAAAATTCAAATCGTTTCACGGTCAGTACAAATGACACGTGACAATGAGATAAAAACAACAAAACCACGCGCTCTATTTAAAAAAAATTAAATTAAAAAAAACCATGATCTAAAAATAATCTCTAATTTGGTTCAACCCATTTAAGCTTTGGCGAGAAATAAATTCCTTGTGAAACGATTTGAATTTTATTTTTATTTTTATTATAATAATGGATTCTATTAGATGGATCCGAAATGTTATTTCTTTTTAACTTTTGTAACACCTCTCTCAAGTAATATAAATATATGTTTATATAAAAGATGAAGTTCTTAAAAATCTTGTGATTTAAAAGTCTAATGGATTTAATAAACTTTTTAACAAATATTATTAATAAAAATTCTGAAAAAAGGTGCTTGAAAGTCCTTGAAGAATACGAACAATGTCTAACTATCTAAAAGTAGTCTAAATTAAGTTGAATAAAATGTTAACGAATTAAATGTGTATTTAGTTAAATGTTCAAATAAAGTGTTAAATGTTATAAAGTTTAATGTAATAAAATTTAACTATCTAAAATGTTATTTACGAAATAATTTACCACCATAAACGATAATTTCTCTTTATAAGCTGAAATGATAATTACGAGATAATTGAAACCCTAATTTGTAAACTAATTTCCCATGTTGAATATTTAAAAGTGATAACAAATTTTCACCTTTATTTTAGGAAAATTGAACTTAGTGAAATCTCAGATAAGCAAGTCTCTGTAATTAAGTTTGTGGGTTTAGTTGTGGCTATAAATTTATGACCTTAGGGTGTGATTTTCAATTGCTTTATTATTAATATGTAATGTAAGATAGTTGATAGAAAATATATACTTATTTCTTTTCACGAATAATGGATGAAAATGTGAAATATACAGGGCACACATAAAAGGATACTCCAGGTTAATTTTAATAGAATCAGCTTCAGTTTCAGTTTCAGACAAGGCTTGGAGGCTTATTAAATGGCTTTAGTTTAACAAGCTCTGTCCAGCAGAATAACTATCCTAATAACGGGCCGCTGCCGAGTGCAGGGCTATGAAAACCGTTCATTTAATGAAATACCTAGATATTAACACATAAAAGTGTTACAAATGGCAAACCAGTTTTATCCTAGAACATGCAGGACTTATTATTATTATACAATCTTATGTACATTACAAATTTTGAAAAGAAAACGTTGTAGTACAACACATTACTGAACAAGTAAAATATAATAAAAATACGCTAAACATTTAATAGTATTAACAGTAAACGTTGTAGAGTGATAAGAAAAAAAGAGTAACTTAAACAGCTTTAGATAAGCGCATGGGAGAGATTTGCTTTATTATTGAATCACCTTGCTGAGCCAATTACGTAAAGTGGCGACTCTTAAGTGCAAAGTGTTACTGCAGGGTTTAATTTTTAAATGCCGATAGAGACATGCGAACTTTTCTTTCGGGGCTTTACTGAATCAGAGTTGAAATACACAAGTGTCTAGGAAAAACTAACCTTCACTCACCAGCCACTAAAGCATTCCTCATCATGGGCCTTTCAAAGAACATTCAAAGCGTTTCTCTCGAGTAGCCCAGTACTTCTAGGCTATTCGAGTATGGCGAGGACAGTATAGCTACTATCACTACACGCTTACCCAAGCCTGGCATATTAAACACCCCTCGATTCTTCCCGAAAACTGGCTGTCTAATAGTTCAAGATCCTTTCTTATAAGCAAATTGAATATTTTTAAATACCCAAATGGAACTAACTACTCTCACCTCATAGACCTGCATGGTGTTGAAATACATCTTTACTGAGCACCAACCTTGTGACTAATCCTCCTACCTAAACTCAAATCATTATTATCACCTGCTCTGATCATCCGCCCCTTGTCGCGACAGAGCAGACTGAACTCCGGCGTAAGAAGTTTGTTTTGTAGATATTTTTAACTATTTGGAAAATAGTTGTTGTTCTCGATAGAGAATTGCGAAATCTGAAGTATATCTCAATCTTTTTATTGGTTGAATTCCGCATATTTTATTTTATTCTTTTTCTGATTGGTCCATGCTTAATGTCTAGAAATGAAATAATTCTGTTTTTTATTTTATTTGTTTTCTGATTGGTCTGCATTTAATCCAATACTTCTGTTGCCACAGTGATAAAAAAGTATTAAAAACTACAAAAAAAATCAATAATTCCAAAACAAATTTAGATACGGGTTTCAAACAAGTAGCGTATAAAACGAAATTTTTTTTCTTTATACGACGGTGTAAAAATTGAATATGTGCGATGTTTAAAAACTTTTAAATCTGCAGTACCAAAAATTGTTAAACTGAAATTTTATTTAATATTTGTTTATGATTGGTCCAGGAATATTAACGCGTCTCTAAAAGTCCAGGCATATTAATATGACTCTGTTAGTCGGTAAGCTACGTTTTTATCATCATAAAAATGATGTTATTATTGTTCTTTTTTAATATAGAAATCATTTATAAATCTAAAATTATAGTCTGAATTTTTAATCAGTTTCTGTAAGTGCCAACAATAAGAACAAGGGAAAACAAAGTAAATCACGCTAAATAAATACTACAAGAAAATTCCGCAATTTCTTCGATTGAATGGTAATTATTGCAGCAGCATTCATTTTCGAAATGACAAATCAAGTTTAATCAGCCTCAAATGCAAAATAGCAAAAATAATCACTATTATCTTCTAATTTAGCGGAAACTTAATTTTATTTTCATTGTAGCAGGAAACAAAAACACAGTCTTCGAAATTAATTTGAGCGGACGAATAGATCAGATTTTATTAAGTAAATTTATTGTTTTCTGAAATGTAGAACTGGAATGGCCTTTTTGTACGTTATAAACTATTCAGAATTGTTAAAAAGTAATTTAACATTTTGTTTTAACTATTTTTGGCTTGATTTTGTCGTGAAAAATTGTGCATAAAAAAAAGTTTTTCATTAAACTTTTTAAGCTATTTTTTTTGGTAATTTTAGAAAGTGTTACATTATGCTAATAATATTAAAAGTCGATATCCAAATCAGAAATGTTAAAACTTACTGAAATTTAAGCAATATATGGTTAACTGAAATCCAATAAATTTATTTATTATGAGTACTTTTCACATAACAATGGGCTAAGGTAATATTTTTATGTTTGGGAATTGATATATTGCAACAAAATGAAACTTAAACAGTTGTCTAGTATGATTTTATATTTTGCAACAAATTAATCATTTGGAAAAGTAGTCGATAAGTTAAATTTAAACAGTAAAAAACATATTTAAATTAAAACTAGCAAAAGCCATGCTTTGTTTGGATTCGCGAAGCATTATTTTATAAAGCATATATTTGAAAGTAACAATATTTTTTAATATTATTTTTGCATCTTTATTAAACAAAAACGTTATTTTATGTTTTGGCGCAGTTTAATTCTACAAATGTAAGTTCAGCCAAATAACTTTCAATTTCCCAGGAGTTTTTTATTTATGATATAAGACTGGCATAAAAAATATTTTTAAAGCAAAATTTTACAAAATATTTTTAAATTTTCAACTAAAAATTCTTTTAAAGATGTTTTTACAATTTCTAGTAGCCACTGGTGTTTTTTAAAGTTGTTTGATATATGCATGTTTCCAATCTTTGTAATTAACATCAAATAATCTTTGATAGCTATTTTAGAATAATATATTTGAAGAGAGCTTGAAGAAAGTTACTTCTTCAAAATCCTATTTTCTGGAAAAACATTTGAAATCTGCTCTCGTCGATACTATGAATTTTTAACTGTAAAACTTTTTATTCTAATTTCTTCGTTTTTATACATGTTAACGCATGAGAATTTTTGATACTGTAGAATTTTTCGTAAGGAAAATTTCTATTGAATGCTTAATTTTGAAGGATTTTCACTCTTGACAACGTTACGTACGTTTTTAAGCTAACTGGTACCTATTAAGCTAACTGGTACCTCAGTATCTACAACTGCTTCATGTAATGTTAAACCTTGGGATTTATGAATTGTAACAGCAAAAGCTAACTGCAGAAGAAATTCTTTCCTTGAGCAGTTTATGCTTCCATTTTTTCCAGAATTCAGTTATTGGGGGAATTGGTACGCACCAATTCTTATAAGTTAAATTACTGTAGTATTCAAATTTATCCATGATTATTCGCGATATCTGGTCTGGTGGCTTGTGATTTTCTTTAATACGTGCAACAAAGTCTAAAGTCCCGTTCACTAAACCTTTTTCGGTCCACAAATAAGACATTACTTTAGATACAAATAGTACGTAACATTACTTTAGATACAAATGATAAAGAAAGAAATGGTTGAAGTCCATTTGTCATTTCTGAATCGGCCAACTTTGCTGTAGTACATTTATAAAGAGCTTGAATCGAGGCAACAAGTTCCCGCAATTCTTAACCCTCCAAGCGTCTTGCAAATGGGTAAAATTGTAATGTTGTTTTCTCTGCATTTTGTTCTAAATGCTAATAAAATATGATTATTTCAATATTACATAAAAAATCTTATTTAGGAATATAAATGTAATCTTTGAGAGTCTTAATCATACTTCAATGCTTTCAAAATTCATTAAATTTATAGAATTATAATATCTTAAACATTGCTTATATTGCAGTGAAACCTGGAACTTAGTGTACGGAATATTACGGGCCAAACGCTTAGAGGGTTAATTTTTCATTTATATAACAAATTTAACAATTAATTGTATTTGTTTACAATTCTTTTGTTGCCACTTTACAAAAAAATAAAAAATCCATAATACAATTCCTTTAAAATGTTTAAGTGTCATCTGTGCAAACGATTTTGCTGAATAATGAAAACATACTATTTTATTTATTAAATTAATCATGATTCTATCTATAATCACTTACTCCATGATTTATATTTTTTTTTCTGAAAATACACGCGCTTCATTTTTTATTTATTTGCTAAAATGCGACCGTATTGAAAATGCATGTAAAATAAATTAATTAAAATAATATTTTTTTAACGTTTTACTGTAAAAAAAATTATATTCTGCAAATCTACAGATCATATTTTATTTTTGTGTTTAATTTGAAGTCAAAATATTGAATAGTTTTTTTGTAAAGTGTACGACAAAGTGTAATTTGAGTGGCCTAGTAGAGGATTCGCTTCGCTCATCCTAATTATTGCACATTGTGAAAAAAAATTAAGCATACGTTATCATTATTAACATGACGATTTCATGTTGTCGAACTTTTCTGCACTGTTCTTGAGTTTTTTTACGATGAGAGCAAAGAGAATCGTTACGAGTGATTAGATGTGGGTTTACAATTCGTCACCAGATAATAATAAAGTTCTACCTGTGTTTTTGAAAAAAATTGACTTACCGATATAGATAGGATCTATTTGTATCTATGAAGGGATTAGTGCATCAAAATGATGTTATATATAATTTACATATGACCTTACAATCCTAATGTGACATTATTTTATTCCAGAAATGCATTCATAGATACAAATAGAACCTTTCTATATCGGTAAGTCAATTTTTTCAAAAACACAGATAGAACCTTATTATTCTCAGGTAACGAATTGTGACAAGCTGGTTCTTTTCTCAGGTGGCAGAGCTCTATGACAACTAAAGTTATCCCACGCTATGAAAAATTCTACAATTCTCAGGCTTTTATGTGGAGAAGTAGCTAAAATATTGCTGCATAATTTAACAATAAATCATTCCACATAATTATGTTTTGTTTCGATTTACGGTTGGTTTTATTTATGATAGCTAATTATCAGCAGGAAGGATAAAGGTTCTAAGGAGAGAGTGCGCTTCGTGAGGGGTCATCAAAGGGCATCTAACCCGTATTTACGCAAAGAAATCCAGGGTTCGGAGAAAACCACGGAAAAATCCGAACGATTAGGTCGACAGCCGCGATTGGTTTCGAACCTAGCACCTGCTGTCTACCAGTTTCAAGAGCAGAACCTATTGGCCACTGGTAGGACTTTCGTTTTACGTACCGCGGAAGAATTACTTTCAGGGTGCCCTTCGTTATTATGTAAGAATGTGCGTGTTCATTTTCTTTATTCTATTCTCAGATATTACGAATAGTGGTTGATACGAGGACATTTATAATTCCCGTGATTCTCATATTTTAAGAGTTTGACTGTATATAGTATAGGGGGAACTGGGGCGCATTGATACACCCCCTCTACTGCTCACAGGGTCATTTCAGGAAGTTTCACAACAGCTCCAAAAGGAAATGCTAGTGTACTCAACTACATACAGAAAGATTTGGAATGATTCAGTTGTTTGATGAAACGGATGGGTGATATATTGTTTTTGTCGGTCAAAAGTAAGTTTGAGTTGTAGAATTGAAATGGTATTATTCAGCTGTTCTAGTTTTTTTAACCGAAAATAATACTCTCCCTGGCAAGTAAAGCTACTCTTTATCAGTTCCTCATTCTTTTTTGTTAGATCAGTTATGAAGTATTGGATTTGAGACTCATGTTATTCAAAATGGCTGTAAGGGGCACATTGATACAGTCTTTGTCTGGGCACATTGATACAACATAAATCCTTTTCTAGTTCATTTTTTCATTACTTTTATTATTTTTTTTACAATACACGCCTTAATCCAACCATTTTTCGCTAAACATTTCTAATATTAGTTTTTATTGAAGTGAAATAGCTCTAATTTCTTTATATTAGAACATTTTACAATATTTTTGCAAAGAGAAGATGTACGAACTTACCCAACATCTAGTGCTAGAAAAATTAACAACAACAAAAAAAAGGACGGCTGCCTGGAAAATCTCAAATTTATATCGATTCTCCAGAGAAAAATTATTTTCGACCTGAGAAATGTTAAGTAAGAGAAACAAGCTGCAGAACAGCACATGATAATTATTTTATAAACAGAATTTTTACTATAATTATCCTTTATTTTCTGTTTATAAACAGAAAACCTGGCGAATTTTTCATCTTTCCAAAGAAAGAAGGTAATGCTGGGGTCGAAGTACCAGGTATGACAAATTTACCACGGCCAACAATCAGACAAGGAACAGCCAGAACATCAGGTCATTATATATTTCATTTTGATTGCTTTAATGTTGCTTACAAATGAAATCTGGGTTATTTGAAATTTTATAAATAGTATAAAATGGTTTGCTAACTATTTTTCTATGAAAAATATGCATTGGCGTTAATTTGTCTCCATTTTCCGCAGGCGTATCAAAGTACCCCATGAGGTGTATCAATCTGCCCCGGGGATGGGGCACATTGATACAAATGATATTTTTTGTTTTATTAAAAATTACATGCAAAAATAATATATAAAACAACAATTGTACATTTTTATAACACACTACACAGGTTTTGCTGACACCACACAGAAAAATAACTTCAAATTTCTGCTTTCTGGACACCAAAAAAATTCTTAAAACGCTGTATCAATGTACCCCATTTCCCCTTATATAATCTTTCTGTACAATTGAATAATATAAATAAATGACACTGCACAAATATTATGTAATAATTATAAGCAACAAAAGAGACAAAATTCTAAATAAAATATGTAGTATGCACACACACATATATGTATATAGATATAAGTTCATATACATGTTTATATGTATATGATATACAGTGTGGTTCAGAACTGTATGTCAAAATTATAAAAGCAGATTCTAAGCAGACCTGAATAATAAGCAGATTTTGTATAAGAATGTGGTTGAAGAAATGCAGTGTTGAGGCAATAGAGAACGCTGTTAAGTTCGGTGGATGGAAGCGCTTCACTAGTTTAAATCATCATTCTTTCACTGATTTTGAAAAACCTTTATCGTTTCGAAATGCGGACATGCATTTACATATAGGACTAAGAAAAAGATCTGTGTACACCCAACGCGCGTTCAATATCTTTTGAGTATTAGAAGGACTGTGCTCTCCTGTGCTATATAATACTGCTTCTTTCACTGTAAGAATTCTTAGTGCCCTTATCACGCCTGGAAGCATAAAAAGATCCACTTGCGCACATCTCCTAATGAAGACGCCCAAATATTTGGGGATCCGATAGAGTCTTACCCGTTAATTGGAATCGTTCAATTTAAATCCTTTGAGTAACCAATTCATTTCTTTGCGCAATTTCAAGCATGAAGTGCATTCTGCAAGATTGACATTTGTTTAATAATCCATATTGTTTGAAATCCGTGCAGGAAATAACGATTCATGTCAAATGAGAGCATTCATTTGTCCTATTCAACAGCTCTCTTTACTGTCTGTACACTGCATTTCCGCACTTCATATTCTTATTTATGTCCTCTCTATGTGCCTTTATATTTTTGACATACAGTTCTGAATGACTCTGTATGTATGTCTAGATATCCATAATACAAATTACTCTAAAAAATTATAAATAATAAAGAATTTTATTCATTTACTATAAAACCGATCCCCTTAAAATTTGCGATATGGATTTTAAAAACATAGTAAAAATAGGGAAAGGAATATTGAAAATTCGTAGAACTTAAGCAGATTCATCAGGTGTTAATTACATTACACATATTACTACAAATAGTGTGGTTTCATCTTCGTATAAGCCATAAATATGAAATTATGTCTACCCTACCCAAAAAATTTCCGAATTGTAATGTCAGAAAATAAATACGCTAAAAATATTATAATTGAAATAGATTTTTAAAAAAGACATAGTACATATTATTTGTACAGGTTGTGAGAAAAGCATTTTAATAAATGATGGACTAAGGAGTAATATTGTATAGCATAGGATACAGAACTCAGTATATGGTTATATTTATACACATTACTTTATTATTATGTATAAAATTAAGTATTTTATTTATTTAATTTTGAATAAAAAGTTGAGTTGCTTTAATTTATCTGTGAAAGAAAATTTTCTAGTTGCTGAAAACGGCGTTTGATGTGCGGATAAATCACATATAATTAGGCTTAAAGTTAATCACTAACAATAATAGGCGCTATTTTTAATTAAGATAAAAATCAATTTCCTTTTTAACATTAACAAAAAAATAGAAGAAAAATAGAAACCTTTTTAATTAATTGGAAAAGACCTGCAGATCAGTTTTCATTAAATAAGTTATTGTTTTGCCGAAACAGAAGCGGAATAGCTTTTTTATTTTTTGTAAATAATAAACTATTTAGGAAAGTCGAAAATAATCAACGCTTTTCTTTTTATAAAGATCCATTATTAAACCCCAAAAAATGATTTTAATTGTTGTGTATTAAATAGTTCAAGAAGAAATAATAATTATGAAAGCCTGTGGATAACATTTAATATTTGTAAATTTTTTCCTCGGGTACTGTTGAAGAGATTTAAATTTCTTTATCACCTTTAATCGGGGTGACTTTGTTTACTTTTGTTACGTTTGTTGTACTTGATGTTCCAGAAATAAGTTAAGTTTTCATAAAAAAAAAGAATTCTTTTTTTCTAGTTTTATGATATTAGTTATAGGCTTTAAATATGTTTTAAAGCTGTAGGTATTAGTTAGGAATATTTTTAAAAAATTAAAAAGTGTAATAAAATTAGGTGACATTCGCTCGTACAAAAAAAAAAAAAAAAAAAAAAAAAAAAAACCGTAAAATAACAAAACGACATAAGACAATGAAAATCCACTATTTTGATATGATGATAAAGCATGTAAAAAAGCTATGCATATAAAAATTAAAAAATGCATATAAAAATTAAAAATACTCAAATTTTGCATGAAATCAAACATGAAAGCGAAATTTTACTCAAAAAGTAGTTTTATGCAAAATATCTTTAGCATATTAAAAATTGATACAGTAATTTTAACCACTTAATGGTCGCATTAATTTACGGTTTAAAAATTCAAATTCAGTATTCCCACCACTTTTTTGTAAAAAAAAAAAATATATATATATATATATATATTCATCATATTTAATGACAAGTAAAATGATACTAGATTAAAACAATTACACTATTTTATAAAACTGGTGGAAATCAAGCAATTCTGAACAATCGCAACTTTTAAGTTGCGAAACTTGCCGCCTGCGAATGTCTCGGGCGCGACGATTAAGTAATTAAAGTTGTCAAGTAAACAAAATTTTAGGTATATTCAATTATTTCAGGCAATGAAGAAATATTTCTTTTAGAAAAAATAGGTCTTTTTAGGGGGAGGTAGCTGGTGCTAATAATTTTTTGGACCTTATAGCTTATTCGTTAATGCAGTGATTGAAGTTTTTTTGTGACGTTCCTTTGACTTAATACATGTTGTATAACAACATCTACCACGGTTTCTTAAATGAAATTAATTATGGCTACCTATTTAAGGTTTTATACGTACAGGCATTACTGCACGAGTACATGTACATAATAATAATATATATACAGGGTGTTCAGCAAATAACACCCTGATTTCAAAATTAAATTTCTCAAAAACAAAGATCAATAGAATTATGCAGTAAACGGTTTGTTTATCAGGTAAGCTGTAAAAATCTTATAGAAAAGTTTCGAACAGTAAATATTTTGAAAAGATTGTGTTCTGATTGCAAAGAATGCTTTGATTTGACATTTTTCTTGCTTTAGATTGCTGCCAGAGAATGTGTTTTTCGGTTTAAAGTGCCATATTTCATTGTTTTTTTAAATTAAATTTTTGAAAATTTGAAATTATATTTGAAATTTGACATGATTTTTTATTCCGATATATATGCAGAAAATGAAGGACGATTATTGTTTATTAAATCTGATTAACTGTTGAACAATTATAGAACATATACTCTGACTTAGAAAATGTGAGCGACACTGAAAGGAATATTTAATCTACTAAAAAAGTATATTGGTTTAAATTGATTTAGAATAGTGGAGATGTTAATCTCACGAGAAAAATATCAAAATATCAAACTGAAGAGCAAAATCTTTAGTTTTAATTACATTAACATTTGACTTTCAATTTGTCGTAAAAATACCATCTTTTTTTTTATTGAATATAGATTATTAAATTCAAAATGCATGAGCTTAAACTTGTAAATTTTTACGTAGATGCTCGTATTTATAAATATATATATATATATAGTTTTAAATTGATTTACAATAGCAGATAAGTTAATCTCAGGAGAAAAATCTCAGGATGTTACTTTAAGAAAATGTTATTTTAAGATTTAATTAAATTAGCATTTGATTTTTAATTTCCACAAAGATACCATCTTTTTTTACTGAATATAGATGATTGTTACAAAATGAATGAGCATGAATTTTTGAATTTTTAAGCGATGTTCGTATTTATAAAAAATAATTAAAATTAAAAATAAAAAATCTGATTATTTTCTAAATTTTCATTTTTAATTAAAACAGATAATATTACAAATGTATGAGCGTAATTTTTTTAATTTGTAAGTAGATGCCCGTATTCATAATAAATACAATTGAAAGAAAAAAAATAAAATCTATTTTTTTTTCTAAATTTTCTTTTTTAATTAATATAAATGCAAATGGTAGATTTAGCCTCGATGATTTATGAGTGAAAATAATTTCATTTATACACGAAAGTGGCAATTGAAAAAAATGAGGTATATTTAACCTCAAAAGCAAAAAATAACAAAAATTCCCGCTTTTCTAGTAAAGATAAAATTCGATTTTTTTTTCTGTAGAATTATGAGAAATAAATGGAATCTTTTAAAATTATTTGAAAAGCCCAGTAAATCAGATTTCATAAAATAAAACATACTTTTACTGAAAGACGAAAATAAAATGGCTTTTTTTAATATGCCAAACTATATATAAAATATTTAAAAATATCTAGAATTTCCTTTAATGGAGAGAGATTAAAAGATACACAAATACAAAAAAAGACGGAGGAAATTTAAAATGGAAAACTAAGAAGAAGAAAAAGGATTTTTTGATGAATACATTTTGAAATAAATAGAATGATTCTTTGAATGAGTTTATTGATTACAATAGTCAAATTTGATTTGAATGATTTAATCTTAATTATTCAAATGATTGATTTAAAAAGTCATTCAAACGATTGATGCAAATGAGTCATTCAATTTGATTTTGTTTTGAATAGTTTTCAGAAATAGTTCTTTTATGATGAGAAATCGAAAAAATATATACTTTGATGCAAAGATGTGGGACATTGTGTCAAATTATTTAATATTTATGCTAAATAAATTTTACTAGCCTTCTGATTTATGACTTTATTTTTATTAAGTAATTTTTGTAATAATTTTATTTTTGAAAATATTAATACAATCTAAAAAGTAAAATAATAATAATAATAATTTAAAAGAATTTTAGAATAATCTTTAAATAAGTACAGGATTAAAATATGTTATATATGTTACAGGACAAACCCGATTTTAGGCCAAACTAGTTTGGCCTAGGCCAAACTAGATTGGCCTAGGCCAGACTAGTCTATCCTAACGCCAATCGGATAAACTAGTTTTTCCTAGGCCAAACTAGTCTATCCTAAGGCCCATCGGATAAACTAGTTTTTCCTAGGCCAAACTAGTCTATCCTAAAGCCCATCGGATAGACTAGTTTTTCCTAAGCCAAACTAGTCTATCCGAACGCCCATCGGATAGACTAGATTTTCCTAGGCCAAACTAGTTTGGCCAAACAGTCATTAGGATAAACTAGTTTAGGCTGCTATTCATTGGTTTAAACTAGTTTATCCTAGGCCAATTGAATTTGGCGTGTTTTTATTGATCCCAAAGACCGCTTCGGTGCCAATCTTCTGGTTTAGCCTAGTCCAATCTAGTTTATCCTAGGACAATCTAGTTTATCCTAGGCCAATTATATTTGAAGTGCTGTAATTAATGCCAACCATTGTTTGGCAAGCTCACAAAGAAAAGAATTATTTCAAACTCAATTTTAATTTCTCAAAAATTAATCAAGTTTAAGCTCAAATTCAAAATATTTCAAACGAATCCGCTCAGCTCAAACACATCTATTAAAATAAGCGCAGTTCATTTAAAATTCATTCTTTTATTTGTTTTACTTTCTTCTGTCTTTACAATAAGTGGTTGATTGGTAAAAACTTTTTAATTCCGGTTTTTGACGCATTTACACGTTTTAATGGTCCAAGATTCCAAAAAACATGTTCTTCAAATTTTGAGTCTATGACTCTGTTTGACTGTCTGTGCCATAAATTTTGTAGGACCTGTAACTGAAGAACAAATGCGCGATATTTGATGCGGCATCTTTTTTCTTAAATATTTAATATCATGTTTTATTATGTTTCTAAAAGTTTCATATGAGGGTAATATTTAATTAGCAGATAAAACGTTAAAAAAGCTGAGCTTTTAAAAAAAATTCAAGCGTCCCCTTACTTTACCCCCTCCCCCCAATCCTACATTTTAGGTGTCATGCTTTATTTGCGCTCTTTCTTATTTTTAAAAGGGGTCGGATATTTAGTTTTTTAATACGAAAAATTTCAAGTGAAGTGATGTGTGGAAAAACCAATGTCTGTTACTAATTAAAAATCTTTTCATAAAACCATAAGTTTTTATCCGATTGAAAAAGTAATCGTACTTCCTTTATATTTAACCTCTAAACCCCCCCCCCCCAAAAAAAAAAATCAAGTAAACGCCTTATCAGAAGGAACCTACATAAAAAATTCAAACAAATCGGTAAATTTTCCGTGAAAAACCTATTTACATAAATTAAGGGGGTTACCCCCCATTCCTCCTTTCTTTATACGTAAAGAATGAACACCCACAACTAATCATTGAGGTGCCTAATCAAAATGAACTTATACTTAAAATTTTAATAAAATCTGATACTTTTGCATGAAAAACTGATTTATCTAAATTAAGGAGGGCAGGGGTGCAGATTAACCTTTTGTTCCCCTCCCCTTATTCTTATCCAATAAACTCCTGAAACTAATCAGGGAAGTTCGTTATCAGGATAAATCTATGTCCAAAATTTGAAGCAAATCGGATATTTCTATCAGGAATTATTGCATTACGTACATACATACGTACATACATATGTACATACGTACGTACATACGTACATACATATGTACATGGTTACATACACACTAACAGAATATGCGAGCACATTAGATCTCAGGCTTTGATAATATGTAAGATAAAATCGCATCAAATTGCATCGGCCTAGGATAAATTAGATCAAACCTAGAAAATTGGCGCCGTGGCGTTCTTTAGATTCAATAAAATCACGCCAAATTGAATTGGCCTTGGACAATCTACATCGGCCTAGGATAAACTAGTTCAAACCAATGAATAGCAGGCTAAATTAGTTTATCCTAATGACCGTTCGGCCAAACTAGTTTGGCCTAGGAAAATCTAGTCTATCCGATGAGCGTTCGAATAGACTAGTTTGGCCTAGGAAAAACTAGTTTATCCGATTTAAGTTAGGATAGACTAGTTTGGCCTAGGAAAAACTAGTTTATCCGATGGGCGTTAGTATAGACTAGTCTTGCCTAGGCCAAACTAGTTTGGCCTAAAATCGGGTTTGGCCTGTAACATATATATGTAAATATATCTGAGTAAAAAAAAATATCCGCTTAAAGAACAGACGGTTTTTATACATTGAAATATTTTTACCAAAAGATATTTTTTTATGTTTTTCGAAAGCATTTCTTAGCAAAGAATTTTGGCAAGCTGTTTTCATACTTCGTTGATAGAAATGAAAAATTGTATAGATAGCATTTTATGACAAATCAGTGCATAAGATGTTTTCTTGTTATTTTTATGATGCAAGAAAAAAAATCATTCTTTGAATGGTTCAAAACGAATTCTGACTTGTACGAAGTTTAGAAGACTCTTTTTTGAGTTCTTCAAACAACTTTTTCATATCTGTGTAAAAATTGGGTTGCATGTTATGTCAGTCGGAAGTTAGATGTATTTCGAGATACATATAGCTATATACGAAATAAAAACATTATAACAAGAAAAATAAAAATTTATTTTTATTTATATTAAAATAAAAAAATTATGTTTTTTATCACCGCCATCTTTGATATTAACGCTCTATAATATTTCTTGAAGCATCAAATGATGGAATAATAGTAAAAGAATATTTCCATTCTTTTTTCTTAAATGCTGCTTTTTTTCCATCACATAGTCTAATAAAGACATTATAATCATGATTTGTCAACGTGTGTGTGTGAGTGGACAATCCAAATTTTTAGCTGGACTTTGATTGATCTCCCACTTGTTAACACATTCGCTGCCGCTCACGCGAAAGCGCGTGATATGGTGCCAACGTTAAGGGACCACTCACGCAACAGCGCGTGATGTGGGGTGATGTCCGATAGCCAGTCACGCGCTGGCGCGGGGAATCTTTCACTGATTCTTTGTTATAAAAAGTAAATCGGCTTCTGGGAAAAACCCACTTCTACAGTGCGGCATTAACTATCATCACATCTTTATGTAAGCGATAGCGAACGTGTTAAACAGGCCATTACAGGCCACTATTACTAGAACTCCTTTTTTTTCAAATGTATCAACGAATTAGATAACAAACCGTATTTAAAACATTTTGTTATGATTCTTTAGATAAATTTGACGGGCATAAGCGAAAAGTGACTTTCTTTGCGTAATAGTTGAAATATGCTAATTTATATTTGTATGGCTAATTTTTATGAGAAGAAATTATAATTTTAGGAAGAATTCAAAATTGCTATTTAAGTCAAAGTTTGACTAAACTTTATTAGTACGCTGCATTAGGCAGAAATGAGATTTAAACTAGTAAAAAAGAACTAAAGTTAATTTTAAATAAATGAAAATTGAAAACTATTTTGAAACTTTTTTTTTCAATTACTCATACGTTTATTTAAGTATTCATTTGGAGTTTGAATTTTTTTAGGAATCATCTTCTTAGTACGTATTTATTTTAACTAACTATCTTGTCAAATTCTAAGTACCCTGTCTAACGATCTACCATCTCTCTAAAGTTATCGGCACAAACATAGAATGACCATGTTGAGACAGAGACTGTCAATATTAATTTTCCAACATTTATTTTGACATTGGTTTGGTATTTTGTAATATTCCATAAAAACATAATTTAAAATGTTTTAAAATTCTTTATATGAACGTTTGTTGTTTCTGCCAACCTCTTGTGATAGTGAAATTAGCATAAAGTATAGTCTAGTATCAGAGTGTGCTATCAATGATTCGCAATTATTACTTTTATAATTGGTTTATTATTCCCTGGGATTGCGTAGAAATCGTAACTTAAGGACTTTTTAGAACCGTTTTTATCCTTTCTACGTTTCACAACATTTAAGTTTCAAATCGTCAAATGTTAACTTTAAACTGTTCTTAGAGGACATTTATATTTAATAAGAAAATATCATACAATATTCACCACACCATGCTATAGTTTCTAACCTCTTTAGTATCCCACAAATCGTCTGCAAAACTCTGGTCGTAGTGGCACCGACATAAAATACAGTTCATGTTTGTACAGATTCTATAACCGCAAATTCGCAACCTTCACATTGAAATCCTTTTTGGCGCATGAATTTCGCAGAAAAGTCCCTTTTCACAACAAAAGGGTATTTCCTGTTAAAAATAGGAAAATTTCCTGAAAAATAACGAAACGGAGGGACAAAGAAAGAAAGAACGGAGAAAATCCTTTATCTGGGTACTTCGTGGCCGAGTGGTACAATCTACGATCGTAATGATCGTGATCGTACAATCTACGATCGTAATGCGATCGTAGATTGTGGGTTCGAATCCCACTAGTGCGATTGCACACTCTCCTTCTGTGGAGCTTCCGGCTGTGTTTTCTTCATGTGATAAAATTTCCTTGTGCCATCTTGTCCCTGTATATAGACGACGACTAATAAGCCGGTTTTCATGACGAGCACAACAAGTCAAATGTATGAATTCAATAAAAATGACACTCCGTTATCTGAGCAAATTTATTTTGAATGTTTACAAAACTAACATGTTGCTTCACAGAAATAGAAAAACTGAACGAAATAAGTCTGGCTCTTTCGTGAAACTTCTATTGTTCCGCTTAGTTGCAACTAATTTTTTTTTCGTTATCGGAAATAAAAATTATTATATTTCTTGTCAACTTTCTAGTAACTTTATAATACCAACTTTATACAGTGATAAAAATTTCTGTTAAAACATAAAAAAAGCAAAATTCTCTATAAATTTACATTAGTTCTTGGTAAAATACATTCTATAACTTTCTCGGCCTTCATTTTTCAGGCATTTCTCTTATCTAATATCAAATTCCATGTATTTATTTCCATGTCTTTATTTTAAGATATTTTTACTTTCTTAAATTTTCCCATTAAAAAACAACAACAACAACAACAAAAAATTTTTCGCGACTTTATTGAAAATAATAAATGAGAAATTTCTTTTTTTAAATTGTTTTTTCCTTTTTTAAATTTAGAATAGAACGAAGAGAGAAAGTTAGAAAGAAACAAATTCTCATCTCAGAGTTAGTGGGGATTTTCATCCACAATCATTCTGGCAATTGTTTACTTCACCTTATGCTAAAAGCTTGGCAATGTTAAAAATAAATTGTGCGGTGTTACTTCAAAAAAGCTATAATTATTACAATGCTATTATCATTATTATTATTTCATTGGTAAGTGCGTTATAAAAAATATATTAATTCTATAAAAACATACTACATAAAATGAATAAAATAATGAAAACATACAAAATCTTTTATTTTAAATTATATTTTTTCTATTAATTTTTCTCTTATTTCTTATTAAAAAATTCTTTTAACTCAATAGTCATAAAAAAAGTAGTGTGCGACAATTTCGAAAACTTCTCTGTAACATTATATTTGTAAAAAAATGAATAATAATAATAAAAAGTGATTTTTTTAAAGCAACTTAAAAAATATAAAATTGATTTTAAAAAAATAATAAGTGTTATAGAACGGTCTAAAATAACATAAAATAAACCATTTACGAATATTGCATCGAATATATTTGATAGGAAATCTTTGAAAAGAACCACAGATTTTCCCAAATCATAAAAGACATACTTTGTATAAAACAGCATCAGCAGCTTTGGCTCAGTCTGTAAAGTCTTATTCCGCTAGCAAAAAGTTCTGAGGACGGTCTGAAGTAAATTGTAATTAAATTAAGTTAAATAATATATCTGTTCAAAATCCCTCGGAAAGCTAAAATTCTTTGATTGTTGATCGATACATTAATTTTTAAAATTAAATTAAATTATTATCATTAAAAATCAAACCTTGTAACGGAAAAATACCACTTCTTCAAACGAAGTTTTCCTTTCTCTTATTTCCCAAAACAGAAAA
Organism: Maratus speculifer; assembly: GCA_964019185.1. Classification (NCBI taxonomy): domain Eukaryota; kingdom Metazoa; phylum Arthropoda; class Arachnida; order Araneae; family Salticidae; genus Maratus; species Maratus speculifer. The sequence continues at coordinate 119,169,837 of OZ025301.1, forward strand.
TCTACTATCGGAACGGTAAATGTCTGGCAACTTTGCTGCCAGTAGTTTTAGCTTGAATTCACAGATTTTTTTAAGAGTGTTTTTTTATAAAATTTTATAAAAATCCTAATTTAGAGCATTTTTAGAATGCTTTTTTTCACTTCATTATTTTAATTATGGAATTTTCTTTCGAGTATTTTTCGAAAGCATTTGCATCTTTTAAATAATTACAATGCACATTTCAAAATGATAGAGACCTCACTTATAGAAAAAATGCAATTTAGAACATTTTTTGCTCTTGAAACCCAGATGGTAGTCAAAAATAACATAAAATATAGCCTATAGTGTAGCCAGTACTGTTACCTTCAATTTGCATGCATTATGTTTGAAATCGGTTTGACATTACCTGAGATTGCATAGAAATCGCAATTTAGAAACTTTTTAGTAGGCCTTTCACGTATTTTCACAGTTTTTAAGTTTCGAATTTTTTTGAAACCATTCTTAGAGAACAGTTATATGTTATAAATAATTAGCATGTCATATTTCAAGATTCTAGCCCTACACTTTCACACACAAAAAAAAACCCGACATGAAATGGAGCCTATGTTAGAGCAAGAGCTGTATGCATCATTCCGTCTTTTAAATTTCGATTTTTTTTGAAATTTTCTTTCAGATCATTTATATTTAAAAAGTCAATATCAAGTCAAATTTCTAAGCTCTCCAGTAACACAAAATTGCATTTTGCGAACGTTTTTTGCTCCTGCCAACACCCCCCTCCTTTTCAAAACTCTAGCACCGACATGGAATATAGCCAATGTTTGAGAAAGGAATGTTAACATCATCTTGACACTATTATTTTAAAAATCGGTTAGGTACTACCTGAGATTGTGTAAAAATTGCCATTTAGTACGGTTTTTTTTATCAGCGCATTAGCACACTTTTTAAATTTAAATTTTCTTAAAAAAATTTCTTAGAGATTATTTATATTTAATATGCCAAATTTCATGTCACCATCATTTTGACACCATTATTTAAAAAATTTATTCAGTACTTGCTTTGATTGAGTAAGATTGTCATTTAGAACGGTTTTCGCGCATTATCACCCTTTTTAGAATTTCGAATAATTTAAAAATATTTTGTATATCATTTATATCTAATACGCAACTATCATGCCAAATTTTATATTTCTAGGTCCTTCAGTAACACAACAATCGCCCTTTAAGAATGTTTTTAGTTCCTGGTTAGTGGCTTCGACATAAGATATAGCGTATGTTTAAACTGGGGAAACCACCATCATTTTAGCACCATTACTTTTGAAATCGGTTCGAGAGATTATCTTTACAAATAAACAAATTTTGCCTCTTAATAATATAGGTATAGATATATAAGGTGTCTCAAAAGTTTGTTTACAAAATTAACATGCTGGTCTGTCTTATCATGATAAACAGAGTCATTCAAATACAAGTTCGTACATACGAACTTGTGTTGAAAAATGCAAACTGTGTTCACTAGAGGGCTATAAGCGCAGGCTTACGGGAGAGTGGGAAGCATAATAATTTCAGGCAAAGACGTTGCAGTAGAAGAATGAATCATTTTAGTAACGCAGAATTGGCCGATATTCATTAGATTATGGCGCCGCAGATGAAAATTCACGAGCCCCGGTAGAGATGTATCTTGACTGTTTCCCAAGCAGGCGTCACTCAAATAATGTTTTGATAGGACAATTACAACGCAAATTGCATAAAGTAGGAACTTTCAAAATTGGTAGTTATATCTATCGAGAGCGTACTATACGCACACCTGTCTTAAAAGTAAAGTCTCCATACTGGGCATACACAGAATTTAAAAAAAAATACTACTAATTAAACTACAGTCGGCTCTCGTTAATTCGAACTCGTCGCGACCACAAGAAATGTTCGAATTATGGAAAATATGAAATGAAAACGTGCTTAATATGGTACTATTACAAAGGAATTAATGTTATAGTGTTTTTTTATTCATTTTGTGTTTTATCATTAGAATATGACTTAATATTAAATTAAAATATATAAATACATAAACTATTAAAAGATTAGAAACAAGTACAATGGAAGACAAATTTAAATCGTCACTGATGGACAGACGGGGCACTAAGAAAGTGGATATCAAATGCATTGGATTATATGTATACTCGTTCGGAACAATTTTCACAAAAAACAAAGAAATAAAGTTATTCAAATGATCTGAAATCCATAAGAAAAAAAAATGAAAAATCGGAATTCTCGTTAGTTCGAATTAAACGAAGTGAAGAGAAAGAGTTCGAATTAATGAAATTTTTAACGTTATTCTGCCATTGAAAATTTTGTGACTTCATGTTTAGTTCGAATCCAGCGAATACTCGAATTATCCGATTTCGAATTAACGAGAGTCGACTGTACTTATGTATGTTATAAAAGATCAGTCAAATTTAGCGGAGGAATAACAGTTGAAACTTTGTAAAAAAAGAAAAATACTTTGGAAAAGAAAAAGAAGAAAAAGAAAAAGACGAAAACGTTGCGCCATTTGGCAAGCAGCATTTTTCTTGTCAAATGCAAACGATTTTCATGCAACTAAAAATTATCAGTTAACAAATTTTTAGAATACTTGTAAATGGTATTTGATGAATTTAAACTTAAATAATGAGAGAGTTTAATATGTATATTATATTGTATTACTTATATATATTACTTGCTGCAACAGTTATTCAATTTTAATGCTGTAAAAATAAATATTTATATAAAAAAATCATATTGAAAAATATATTTTCATATATTTAAGCGTATTCAATAATAAAGACTAGATGAAGAATGTTGCAGTATTATGTTTCAAGTTTCAACGTCGGATAAGTTTGTGTTTCCATAGCAATGAAATTGAATAAACAATCTCAATTGGACTTAATTTTGAGACTGAAAAAAATTTAATTTAATTTTCGTTTTAATTCATAAAATTTCATATATAATTTTCTTTATCAATATGCATATGACAAAACAATAGTTATAACAAACTAAAACCTAAAAAAATAAAGTTATTTAAGGGGTCAGGTACCTTTTGAACTAACAAAGTATGTGAAAAAGTGATCTCTGTAAGAATTGCAGTCACTCTGTATATAATTGACTTTTGACTATAAAATAGAAAACACACATTCAGAAGGATATATTTTATTAGTTAAAGTTGTTAAAAAAAGTATACACACATGCTATGTTTTATTAATTATTTTTAAAGATTATACAATTTTTACGATAGAATAAATATTGCATGCCTTGCGCGCACGATTTTTCAAATTTGAATGGCTAAAACAAATCAGGTTTTTTTTCTGAGTAGAGATATAATGTGTTTTCAAAATGACCTACGATAAAAAAAATAAAACTTACAGATCCAGAGAAAAAAATTATTTTTTAAAGAAACTCGAAATACCGATATTTTTTTTTACACAAAATTAGTCGTGAAATTTAAACTTCTAATTTGAAGAACATAATAGTAGGTCATTTTGTGTCCGTATATGTTTAATGCATTTAGCAAAAAATTTGTGAAATTTTACGAAACCATTTTTCTGAAATCGTATGTGCAATAATCAAAATCGCTGTTTTGAGAGAATTTGCGTTAAAGTTTAAATTACCCATTGGTTGTATAGGAAATTCGCAAAGTGTTTTACACTGTACTCTTCAAACCATTTTTCTGAAATCGTATGTGCAATAATCAAAATCGCTGTTTTGAGAAAATTTGCGTTAAAGTTTAAATTACCCATTGGTTGTATAGGAAATCCGCAAAGTGTTTTACACAGAACTCTTCTTCTAATGCGAATTTTTTAATGCGGTTTGTTTTTAAATGTTCATAAAGAATCATATTTAATTACAAGCCATTTTTAAAAAAATCAATTTTTGGATTTTTAAAGGGTACCTGACCCTTTAAATAAATATTTTTAAAAATAGTTCAACATGAAAAATTTTTACCTTAGAATGTAATTGTCAAAAAAAGTATTTTTTGAAATTTTATTTCGTCACCAACCGGTGATAAATCGGCAAATAAATGAAATGTTTATTATTTTTTACGAATGTTCTATCGGGGTTCCACCGAAACTTTTTTATAAACATAAATGTCCACATAAGAAGGACATTCTGTATTTTTTTACAGAATTTTCTGAGCATGTCCGTATGGAGACCTTCCTTGTTAGAGTTAACTGTATTACGGTATTTGTGAGAAACCCGCAAACAAGTCCTCGAACAAGTAAACGCGTCTTGGGTGTACATCATTCCAGCCTTATGCGAGTACTTCATAAGAACCCGCAACACTCTTATAAATTACAAAGAGTACAGGCATTGTGCATTGACGATTATTCCCAACATGTTGCAATCGCACGTTGGCATTTGCAACAACGGCTTGCACAGCCGGATTTTCCAAATTGGATTCTCTTTTCCGATGAAATCTGTTTTATGCAGGACGATCTCTTGAACTGAACTGCATATGTATAGGCGCATGACAATTCAACGTGCACACATACCCAGACACATCATCAACGTTTCACCTTAAACGCTTGGACTGGTATTATCGACGACATTTTAACTCTTTTTTACCTACTACCTCAGAGATACTTATCGCAAATTCTTTGAAAATACTTATCGCAATTTCTTAGAAATACTCTTGCCGGATCTCATGAGTGACATTTCAGCTTCTAAGTGCTAAAGCATCTGGATTCAGCATGAGAAATGTTTGCTTATTTTAGCTATACTGTGCGAGAATAACTCAATAGGACATATCCTACAAGCTGAATTGGCAGATTCGAATCATTCGCATGGACACTGCGAATTTCTCGAACTAACTCCCCCACACTCTTAAAACTGTGCCTCTGATATAAGAGGTGCATTCGAAATTTTTTTGCCTCTGAATATTAAGAGGCACATGGTGCCCTTGAAATTAAGAAACACACTGTTAAAAGTGTGCATGCGTAGTTGTCACCGTGCCGCTTATCACTTTGACAGGGAATTTTCAAAGGTACACAAATGGAACTTTGTGCCTCTGACAATTTTTAAAGGCACAAATCGAACGTAGTGCCTCTGACAAAATTAGTGCCTGTGACACTTTCGTATCGGTGACTCTTATTTTGTTGTGACTTGACTTTTTCAGAAAAATCAGAGGCACTTTTTCTATGCGCCTCTCATATCAAAATAATAAAAGGCACCATATACTTGTGCCTTTTATATAAGAGGTACAGTTTGTGAGGGAGTGACCTTTGCATAAAGGCATTCTAGTGTTTCTGAGATCGTGACGTCAATAATTTAACATGTGTAAGCGTAAAAGCGACATCTATCCTCTCTTTTACTTTAACTTTCTAGTGTGTGCGTGTCTCTTTCGGATTCTGCAGTTAGCTCGCGGTTATTAGTAATATGTTAATGTGAAGTATCTCAGTTTGCAGCATGTAAAAGCTTGGGTTTGAGTGAATGGAGAGTGTCTCTGGCATTAGCCAGTGAGTGAGAATCTGTGGCGTTAGCCAGCGAGTGAGGATCTCTGGCATTAGATAGCGAAGTGAATTGTTGTTCAGCGAAGTGCTAGCGAATTGAAAGTAGCAGCGGGCCTCCAGTGAAGTGTAAAGGAGTTCCGATATTTGACTTGAGAGTTGGCCGTGGTAAGAAACTTCATAGTAGTTTCATTTTGATTATTTGTGAATAAAGAAATACATACAGCCACGGGCTGTCTAATTAAGCTTTATCTAGTAGCTCAGCCAAGAGACAGTGAGAAGCATTGGAAGGTGCCACGATTGAGCTAGGCCGAAGCTTGTGAGTATGTGTTTAGCTTTTTCATAGTATTCTCAGTTGTGTAAAATTAAGACTTGCTCCACTTCCCTTCAGCCCTTATCATTTTAATAAACTTTGTTGTTTTATCTTAATTACTGAGTATGTCTACATTTAACCTCCACCACGACCAACCAAACGTTACAAATGACACTCAGCATGCATGTAACGTTACAAGTTTTAAGAGTGTAGATTTGTAACTCTGAGAACACATGAAGCTCATAGTGTACGAGATATCGTAACATCGGACATGGATCTCTTCACTCCCAGAAAATTTTTTCAAAGACTTTTAAAAAACTATGGTATTCTAAACAAAAACATTTCGTTTGTTTGTAAGATTATGGTTAAATCATAATTTTTCTTTTTTCTATTTCAATGTATTTAACTTGTATATATTTTTCCATTTTTATTTATTTTGCATTATTATATATTTATCCGCAGTGCCTTCAAATAATATGGCAGTATTTGTAAACTATTGTAATTTTTTTATGCCATATTAAATGTGCGCGACCCTGCTTGCGCTGCCGGGCAGCCTTTTTCCTCTCTCCCTATTCCTCGTGGTTGGCTGCCCACAAGTGGTTCATTTCTGTAAAATTCTGTATGTGATCTCGTTTCCAGGATCGTAGAAGTGGCGGCACGTATTCGTGACAATACCTGCCCATTTTGAAAGGGTCCGTGAATTTAAGTTTTAAAATTGTGATGCACCCCCAGTAGCCAAACAATAATGGGCCAATAATGGCTACATCTTGGAGCAATATTGGCACATTGGCGCTATATTGACATGAAATATTGCTCCAATATTGGGATGTTTACATTTTGCCCTTATTTAGCCAATATTCGCAGCCAATATTATGCCCATGTAACGCCAATAATTGTGCAATATTGGGGATTCATTGGAAATATTTCCAATGTAACGCCAATATTTTTACAATATTGGAAATTTATTGGAAATATTTCCAATGAAATGCCAATATTTAACTAATATCGGCGTTTTATTGCCAATATTTCCAATAAGTAAAATACTGGCTCAACGTTCGACCAATATTGGTTTGCTACTAGGGACGCATTGCGAAGAATGCAAGGAATTTGGAACATGTTCTTTAAATTTCAATCATGTTTTTTTTTTTTTTTTTTTTTTTTTTTTTTTTTATAAAAGACACATTAATACCGCTTTTGATTTCTTTCCTTTCTTGCCTTTCGCACCAGCGCTTATAGCACTCTAGCGGTCGCAGTTCGCATTTTCTAACACAAGATCATACATAAATCTTGCTCAAGATATGTCAGAACAGCATTTTAAGTTTCTAAATGTACATTTGAGACACCCTGTAGATAAACAAAATTCACATTTTTTAAATTTGCTTGAAATTACAATCATATTTATACAGATTTTTAAGTTACGCACAATGGCATAAATTTGTAAAACTTTAAGTACATGCTATCGAGAAATTAAGGACATCATTTAAAAGAATATTTAATAAACTATAAATTATACATTTTTAATTAATTTACAATGACAGAAAAATTAATCTCAGGTAAAAATGTTACTGAAAAATTTAATTATAGTAGCGTTTGTTTTTTAGTTACCGAAAAGCTACCATCTTTTTAAAGTGTATATAAATTATTAAGTTACTAAGTATATTGACGTACTTTGTGAATTTTTAAGGGGATACTCGTATTTATAAAGAATACCAATGAAATTAAAAATTAAATATCAGATTGTTTCTCATTTTCTATTTGTATTTCAAATGAATACCAAAAAGCTTATAAAATGCGAAAATGGAAAATCTAGCCGATTTGATTAATCAGTAAAAATAATTTCAATTATTCTCGAAAGAAAAATTAATTAGCATAATTAACTTCAAATGTTAAAAGTTACAAAACTTTTAGCTTTTCTAGTAAAGATAAAATTAGATTTTATTTTCGTCGCATTAAAAGAGATAAATGGAATCTTTTAAAATTATTTTAGAGGCCAAGTAAATCAGATTTCATAAAATAAATTATATTTCTACTGGAAGAGGAAAATAGAATTTTTTTATAAGTAAAACTATTTATTAAAAAAAAAAACTAGATTTGTTTTTAACAAAGCGAGATTCGAAGACACACATGTAAAAATAAAAGATAAAGAGCAATTAGGAAATGGAAATTTAATATGAAGAAAAATGTTTTTTGATGAATATAGTTTGAAATGACAAGAAAAATTCTTTAACTGAATTGATTGATTGCAATGATCGAATTTGATTTGAATGCTTTTATCTTGATGATTCAAATGAGTGATTTAAATAAATGGTTCAAATGAATGATATAAATGATTCACTCAATTCAATTCAATTCAAGTCAATTTTATTTGATTTTAAATCATTTTATGAAATACTTCTTATATGGAGAAAGATAAGATTCTTTGATGCAAATATGTTTAACATGTATGTAGCACTAACACATGTAACACAGAGATGTCAAATTATTTAAAATTTTAAGCTACATTAATTTTACTAGCCTTCAGATTTATGACTTTATTATTATTAATATTTATTAAATGGTTTTTGAAGAAATTTTAACATTAAAAAAATATTAACACAATCTAAAAAGTAAAAATACAAATAACGGAAAACAGTTTTAGAATAAATTTTAAATACGTACAAGTTTAAAATATGTTATACATACATACATATATATTTGAGCAAAATAAATATCCATTTAAAGTATAGACAGTTATTAAACATTGAAATGTTTTTCCTCAAAAATATCCTTCTTAATGTTTTTTTCAAAGCATTTCTTAGCGAGTCCTTTTGCCATACATTTTTATGCTTTGTTGAGAGAAATAAAACAAAATTATATACAGCATTTTGTGATAAATCAATGCCTATGAGTATGAATGTGAAAAATAACACTAAATAAGTCTTGATTACGTCCACTAATAACTAAATCGTAATACTAATAATATATATTCTACATAAAAATATAAGAATTTATATTATAAAAAACATTTTGCTCTAAGACGTTGTATAATAACAAAAACATTTAAAATATATTAAAACATTTTTATTTACATGTTTCAACTCAAAAATCAATAGAGTCATCCTCAGAATGACGACTCAGACTCTATTAATTTTTTAGTTGAAACATGTAAATAAAAATGTTTTAATATATTTTAAATGTTTTTGTTATTATACAACGTTTTAGAAGCAAAATGTTTTTTATAATATAAATTCTTATATTTTTATGCAGAATGCCTATGAGGTTTTCTTCTTATTTTATTTTTCATAGTAAAAAAGTTTGAATGGTTAAAAAGGAAAATTGATTTCCAATGACAATTTTAGAAAACGGTTTTTAATTTTTTAATACACTTTTTCAGATTTGTGAAAAAATTGTGCAATATGTTATGTGTGTTATATGGAATTTAGTTGTGTACAAACGCACATATACAAAATAAAAACTATGTTATTTTTCTCTTGAACCCTCTTTGTGTAAGTGGCATCCACATACGATATAGCCTATGTTTTAACCAGGGCGAACATCATCATTTTGGCACCATTACTTTTAAAAACTTTTCGGTAGTTCAAGAGATTATCCTTTACAAATAAACGAACTAAACCTCTTTATATTATAGGTATAGATATATAAATATAATTAACATTTTTTAAATCTGCGCAAAGATACAATCATTTTTAAGGGTATATAGACTATTAAAATATAACTTAGAAATATAACTTAGACCTTAAAATATAAGTTAGTACTAACTCATTGTAATATTTGTGTTTCGATGGACTCCTCGAAACTTTGTTTGGGCATGCGGACTGCTTTTGTTTTTTGTTTTATTTTTACGTTTTCTATTCTAATCAGCTATATTTTTCCTCCTTTGAATATGGACGCGAGTGCATCCGAAAGATCTAAGGTTTATAAAAAAATAAATAATATCTATTTTTCAACTTTTTTTAAGTAATTATGTGTATATTTTAAGTTTTACATTCACACATACAAGATGTAAATTCCATCAGACATTGGTATTACTGCAGTGATTTGACTCATTAAGGGGGCTCAGGGGTTGAAAACTTTTCAAAAAATCGATTTTTTATGATCTAGTTTGATTATTCAATTAATTTTTAACTCAATGCAAAAAGCTGCATAAAAATATCAGCATTTTTAACGGAACTGTATCGGCATTTATGTATCAATATTTACATAGCCGCATCCATATAATTTCAACTTCTCAAAACTTGAACGTTTTCTCAAAACTTGATTTTTGACGACTAACACGAAGATTTAAAAAGAACTATTCGATGGAATGGCTTCAATTTTTTTTGCATGCATATAACACCATTATCTAGATTATGAATTAAGGATATAACTATCACTTAAAAAAACATTATTAAAAAATCTCTCAATGTTGAAAATTTTAAAAAACCTTTAAAAATACAACTTTTTTTCCATTAAAAATACTCAAAATATTAAACTATCTATAATATATTAATACATACTCTAGATAATGATGTTATATGCATGCAAAAAAAAATTAAGCCATTCCATCAAATAGTTTTTTTTAAAAATCTTGGTGCTAGTCATCAAAAATCAAGTTTTGAGAAAACGCGACTTATATTAATCCTCCAAACTTATATTAATCATCCATATAGTTGAAATTATATGGATGCGGCTATGAAAGTGTTGATACATAAATGCATAAAACGGAGTTATACTCCGTTAAAAATGCAAATATTTTTATGCGGTTTTTTGCATTGAGTTAAGAATTCAATGAATAATCAAATTAGATCATAAAAAAATCGATTTTTTGAAAAGTTTTCAACCCTTGAGCCCCCTTAAGTTATGCACATTGGCATAAATTCCCAAATTTTGAAGTAAATGCTATTCAGAAAGGACATCGTAATAAATAATATTTAATATATTATGAATTATATATTTTATATTAATTTATAATGACGGAAAAATTAATCACAGGGAATAAAAATTCTGAATTGTTTATGATAGGAGCGTATGATATTTAATTTTCGCAGAGCTACCATCTTTTTTAAACTGTATATATGTTATTAAATTACTAAATATAATGCTGTACTTTGGGAATTTTTAAGTAGATTCTCGTATTCAAAAAGAATATAAATGAAATCATAAAAAAATGATTGCTTTTTCATTTTCTAATTGTAATTCAAATAAATACAAACGCGAAAAAAAATAATTTCAATTATTTTTGAAAGTGTAATCTGAAGAAAAATGAAGTATAATCAACTTCAAAGGCTAAAAGTAACAAAAAATTCATTTTTTTTTTTTTTTTTTTTTTTTTTTATCGAAGAAAATGAATTTATTTTATTTTCATCGTATTAAAAGAGATAAATGGAATCTTTTGAAAGTTATTTGAGAAGTTCAGTAAATTACATTTCACAAAAGAAAATCATATTTTTTACTGAAAAATTAAAAAAAAAAGGTTTTTTCTTATGTTAAACTCTTTATAAAAAATATAGAAAGATCTGGTATTTTTTACAACCCTTTATCTACCGACGGTAGTACCATTAAAACTACTTATTATCAAATTTTTTTAATACGTGATTAGTTGTACTACTGTTTAGAATGAGTTACAGATATATTACTTTATTTTGTTCCAAAAGAATTATTAGTTACACAAAACAAAAATATTTTTAAAGGACGATTTCTTTTGCCTTTGTATCTTTTCAGCTTTCTTGTTGCTGAGGGAGGGGGATGGAGATTTTTCAATTCGGGAATATTTTTATATTTATATTGTAAAAACATCATATTTGTACATTTTATATTACAAAATACTAGAGTGGGGTTATTAAATGATTATTTAAATCTTTTAATTTAGCTGAAATAATTTGGGTAAAATGCTTTAGAATGTAAAATTTTCATGAATTCATAATTCATGAAAATTCATGCTTATTTACAAATGAATATCTTTTACAATACAGGCCTATAAATTTTCTTGTTGCCTCAAAAGATGTAATAATTTTAAAAGAACGTTTCAATTCTTTTTTTAAATTCTGTTTATTTTTTTAACAGATAATCAAATAAGAATATTATAATTGTGATTTGTGAGTGGACTTTGCAATTTCCAAGCGGTACTTAAATTGATCTCCTATTCGGTAAATAGGCCCTTCTATGTTAGAATCTCTAGAATGTCTCTAGATTTTAAAACATTTAATACAAATATAATGACGAATTAGATAATTAACTTAATTAATGAAAATATTTTGTGATCAGTTCTATAGAAAAAATCTACAGGGAAATATTTGCGACAGTTTATAATTAATAAATGCCATTCATATTTTTTATAATTTGGGCAAAGATATAATTTTTTTGCGGTAATATGGATTTTTAGGAAAACTTTAAGTGAGATGCCATATCACGTAGTTTTCATATGTGCGAGCTCTGTAGGAAAACGCTGCGCTGCTAAGTTGTAAGCAAAAGGGTAACCTATTGATACTTTAATCTCAATTTAGCAGTTTTTTGTGAGTGTAGTGCATTTTAATTGCTTAATACTTCTTATGCTTATAATCTTTTTTTTTTGTCTGAATACTTCTGGAAAGTGTGAAAATATTTTACATAACTTCTCTATTTACTTATATAAGTCTTAGTTTAAATATCAGGCAAATATATCTGATATTTTTATACAGTATTGGTACTTACCGTGTCTGCAAAGCTTAAATAATGGCTGAAATGTTAACGTCACAAAAATGCACATACATAAAAATACACAAGAATACAATAAGAATACATAAAAATGTAGAGACCGGGGTCTTTCTGTTGGCCATATTTTTCTTACCTTGGGATAAGGTTTCGAAATACACTGCTTTACAAAAACAATATTTTCAGTAACTTTTATACTACACGTATCTCTAAAATGAAATACATTTTTAAATAATACATAAAAATGCAATATTTAACAAAAAATCAATGAATAAAAAATAGAATTAACAGGCTATTTTTAATACAATTAAATAAAAAACTATGACATCTTCACCCAGTTTACCCAATAAGTTTCGGGCATTGGCACTTTGGGAATTTTTAATTAGATGGTATTTAGAAATAAAGGACATAATTAAAAAGACTGTTTAATATACTAAAAATTATATAGTTTTCATTAATATGTAATGATAGAAAAATAAATGAAAAAATGTTGCTGAAAAATTTAATTATAGCAGCGTTTGACATTTTATTTCTGAAAAGTCTATTTTTTAAAATTGCATATAGGTTATTAATTTACTAAATAAATTAGTGTACGTCTGTGAATTTTCAAATGTATGATCGTATTTATAAAGAATATAACTGAAATTAAAAATTAAATATCTGATAGCTAATTTATTTTTAAGTGCTTTAAGTGATCAATTAAAACTAACACAAAATCCTTATAGTTTTACATGTTTCATTGATCTTACTGCAACTTTTTCAAAAACAAATGATAAAAAGAAATTAGATTCGTATACGGTATATTTCGTATGCAGCGATTTTCTGCAGTTCCATATATTGACCTTCGATTTATTCTGTTGAGCTGATCCAGAGTATCTGACCAGATAAAGTGATAGTTGAGTTAATTGGGTGAAATAGTCTTCCAGTGTTCGTATCCGGGATAGCTCTGTTGTTAGAGCATTGGCGGCTTCAGCCAATACATCCCTGGTTCGAATCCTGGCCCATACTTTTTTCACCCAAAAAATGAAAAATGGAAAAAGTACATCTGATAAAAAGAAATTTCTCAAAATAAACAGAAAAAACATAAATCACGTGAACATGAGCATAGAAAAGTAAAACTGGAACTAAAAATGAACAAAAATAATATGCTCATGTTCACGTGATTTATGTTTTTCTGTTTATTTCGAGAAATTTTTTTTTATCATTTATTTGTTTTTGAAAAAGTTGCCGTAAGAGCAATGAAACATGTTAATCAATAAGGTTTTTGTGTTATTTTTAATTGATCACTTAAAGCATTTAAAAATAAATTGATAATTTAAAGTGATGTTTTTATATTATATCTGATAGTTTTCTCATTTTCTATTTGTAAATTGAATAAATAAAAAAAAGCTCATAAAATGCGAAAATGAAAGATTTAGCCGAGTTGTTCAATCAGTGAAAACAATTTTAATTATATTAGAAAGCTGAGTATGAAGGAAAATTAAGTATAATTATCCACAAAGGCTAAAAGTAACAAAAATTTCCCCTTTTTCTAGTGAAGATAAAATTACATTTTATTATCTTCGTATTAAACGAGATAAATGGAAACTTTTGAAATCATTTAAGAAACCCAATGAATCAGATTTCATGAAAAAAGTGAAATTATAATAAATCTGAAAGAGATAAATAAAATGTCTTAAAATAAAATGAATAATGCTTACTTAAAAGGCGATTAAATAATCAATTATAGATGTTAAAAGTTAATTTTATTTAAATATCTTAGTACTTTCAAACCTTTTCCAAACAGGTTCTTCCTCAGAGAATATTTTCTTTTATAAATACAAATATAAGATTTCATTTTGAAAAATGAACGAGAGTCGTGCGTGGCTTGAAGATTGAGTTAGTAATATTTTAGGTGAACGGTAAAAAGAATTATTTGATTGTTGTACCATGAAAATTTTAATAAGTCATTTTCTCAAATTTTCAGGAATTTATTTTTACGATGTTAAACCATAAGCTGGGTATATATAAGACAGGGCATCATTGCACACTTTATTGCTCCTGCATAGGATTTCAGTCGATTCTCTTATAATGGATAAGTAATAATTGGATGTTGGGAATATGAAAAGGTTTGAAAAAAAAGTTTGAAAAAGTACTTTTGAAATCTTAGTACTTTCAAACCTGTTTGGAAAAGGTTTGAAAGTACTAAGATTTTTAAATAAAACTAACTTTTAACATCTATAATTGATTATTTAATCGCCTTTTATGTAAGCATTATTCATTTTATGTTAAAGGCAAGGCGAAAATTTCATTCCGTCATATATTTTATATTTATAAAATGTCTTTTTTATATGTTAAACTATTTATTAAAAAATGTATCAAGATTTTCCTTTGATGAAGAGAGATTTAATGATACACCCAAGAAAATATATGAAGGAAAATTAAATAGAAGAAATTTCAGAAGGAGAGAAATGATTTTTTATGAAAAGTTTTTTAAATAAACAGAATGATTATATGGAAAAAATGAATGCGTCTTTTTATAAATTTATTACAGTAATCGAACTTGATTTGGATGATTCACCCTTAATGGTTTAATTGAGTTATTTTAATGAATGATTCAAATAAATGTTTCAAATGAATGATACAAATGAGATATTCAATTCAATTCAACTTGATTTTGTGTTGAATGATTTTTTAAAAGATTAAAAAAATTAATGAAATAACGATAATAAATAACGAGAATAAAGTAAAGTGATATTAAAAGAAGATTCCTTTGATTGCAAAGGTGTTTAACATTGTGATAAATCCTTTTATACTTTATGATACATAAATTTTATTAACCTTCTGATTTATGAATTTATTATTTTTGATATTTGTTAACGTGTTTTTGTAATAATTTCAACATTATTAACAGAAATCAAAAAGAAAAAAAATAACTGAGACCAATTTTAGAATAATTTTTAAATAGGTACACTATATTATATAGGTATAGGAAAAATATATTATGTATATTCAAGGTTATTCTGGTTAGTCATGGTACAATTTTTAAAGGTTGTTGCAGGGCTCTGTAACAATCCTTTATTGTACAGAACTGTATGGATGCGTAATTGTACAAACACTGGGTGCAAATTTAGCGTTTTTTATTTTAAAATTTCTTCTTAATACCAAAAAGTTCCTATACTGTGTTTTTCCTCTTTAGGAACATATATTTCATGAAACATATTGAAAAAAAATCTCCTTTGAAAATTTTCGTTACATAATAGAAGTTTTTTAATAAAAATGACTTCCATTTCTATTTCTTTTTATATATTTTCTGTATCATTTGCCAATTTGCACTTTTTTATTTCTAAAATTTCGACTTCATACCAGAAATTTTCCATGATAATTTTTTTCTTTATATAATCATAAAATGCATGTTTGAAATAAAGGAAAGAATAATGTAGCAAAATTCTGGTACGAATGAGAAATTTTAAAATGAAACAAGTTGGAAATTGCACGTGAAGCGTAGCAAATGAGGTGAGTTCATACAATAACAAAGTTTTAAAAATATCACTCTCATATATCAATCTCATAAAATTGTAAATAGTTAGTTACAATTAAAATGCGCACCAAACAATGTTCTCCCTATACCATTATGCAATGGAATACTTTTGTATAGTCTTGTAAATCAATAACAAATATTCTTTGCACCACAGATTGCGCAAAATGTATATTACAATATGTACTTTATAGATGCATATTAATTTTATTACGTTCGAATGAGTGTAACACCATTAAAATGCATTTGAAACATTTTCCCCATTAACCGTAATGTAACGGAACACTTTTAATTGTCCCTGTAGTTGAACTATGCATCAGACTTTCATAAAATTTGAAATGACTCGACAAAATTAATGATAATAATTATGTATTTTAAATTTAAAACGATTCAGTTGGGTAGTCTTTGCGTTGTTATATGCGGACAGACAGACAGACGGACGGACTGAACGACAACAATAGGTGCTACGTATTTACATAATTACGAACGCACCTAAAAAGCAGCCAAATTGGGTCCCTGGTGATTTTACTTCAGCGTGTCACTTGCGCTCATGAATTTTTATACAATAAATGATTATTAAAGTATACCAAAATTTAGAATATAAACCACGAATTTAGAATCACCCTGTATATACAAATAGGTCAGAGTAAAATAAATAGTCATTTAATGTATAGACAGTTGTTATATGTTCATTGAAAAGTTTTTTGTCAAATGCATTTTTTGTGTGTTTTTTCAAAAGATTTCTTAACGAAGCCTTTTGGCAAGCTTTTTTCGTGTTTCACTGATAAAAATGAAAAGTTGTATAGATAGCATTTTTTGACAAATCAGTGCATATGATGATTCTCTTCTTATTTTTGTGTTGCATAGTAAAAACATTCTTCGGAAAGTTCAACAGGAAAACTTTTGAATATATCGATTGAATAAAATTTTATTGAATAATTTTTTTTAATTTTTCAAGACAGTTTTTCAGTTTTGTATAGAAAATGAGCAGTATGCAATGTCATGTTGGAGATGATACGTTGCCATCTTGAAGTCATATTGCAGATGATACATTCAGCCACTTTTTAAAAAGCGTGGTTTGCGAATAATAAACTCTATAGTACAGTATCTCGTATTCAGAATGAAGAGCTCAGAAGATAAAGATGGTATCTTACTTAAAAAGAGTGAGTTAATCATACACTGTAAAAAATGACAGAATTTTCTTAATCTAAGAAAGTGTGCAATAATCACGAACGCAACAATAGTTGTTCCAAATCACCCAAAATTCTGAAAATTTTTCCTTTATATTCAGAAACCCCCCTAAACAATTTATTTTTGAAATTTAAAAGAGAAGTTACCAAAAATAAATTTTTATTAGCTGACCATAATTTTCAGAAACGTTTCATAGGAGCTTTTACAGTGCATTAGTCATTTGTCTTTACCCGGAAAATCGTTTTTTGGAACTCTATCTATTCTCAAGCATTTTCTGCTGCATAACTGAATTTGTGTATGTAATTGAAAAAAAAATGTATGTTAATTTTCATATTAATGTTAATGCTGTTAATATTGCATATTTGTCTGTTAAAAATGTTGTTTCATTTCCAAAACATTTGCTTTAGAATTGGTGGAATTTGAAAGAGTGGCCTTCTGATTTGAGAAAATTGATTATTAAAGTGAAAATTCTACTCAAATTTTTTTTTTAAAAATGATGAACAGAAAATTTCAATTTATTTTTTAAATTCTTTTTTCACATTTTGTAAACAAACTGTTTTTTAGTGCTTTTAAAGAATACACCAAAGCTTTTCGCAGTCAAATAAATAAATAAATAAATAAATAAATAATAAAAAATAAAAATCAATAAAAAAAATCTGTAATACTACACATGTAAAATTGGAGACATCTGCATGCTTACTAAAATTGGATCTGTACACTGTGCAAAATAAATTGTAAATCTACAAAACTAAGTTTTGAAAAACTACAGAATTTTGTAGCTTTACAAAAATATCTACTACAATTACAGTAAGCTCACTAAAATTTTATCTGTAACCGGTAGCATTTACAAAACTAAATCTACAAAACTAAGTTTTGAAAAACTACAGAATTTTGTAGCTTTACAAAAATATCTACTACAATTACAGTAAGCTCACTAAAATTTTATCTGTAACCGGTAGCATTTACAAAACTAAATCTACAAAACTAAGTTTTGAAAAACTACAGAATTTTGTAGCTTTACAAAAATATCTACTACAATTACAGTAAGCTCACTAAAATTTTATCTGTAACCGGTAGCATTTACAAAACTAAATCTACAAAACTAAGTTTTGAAAAACTACAGAATTTTGTAGCTTTACAAAAATATCTACTACAATTACAGTAAGCTCACTAAAATTTTATCTGCAACCGGTAGCATTTACAAAACTAAATCTACAAAACTAAGTTTTGAAAAACTACAGAATTTTGTAGCTTTACAAAAATATCTACTACAATTACAGTAAGCTCACTAAAATTGGATCTGTACACTGTGCAAAATAAATTGTAAATCTACAAAACTAAGTTTTGAAAAACTATAGAATTTTGTAGCTTTACAAAAATATCTACTACAATTACAGTAAGCTCACTAAAATTGGATCTGTACACTGTGCAAAATAAATTGTAAATCTACAAAACTAAGTTTTGAATAACTATAGAATTTTGTAGCTTTACAAAAATATCTACTACAATTACAGTAAGCTCACTAAAATTTTATCTGTAACCGGTAGCATTTACTAAACTAAATCTACAAAACTAAGTTTTGAAAAACTACAGAATTTTGTAGCTTTACAAAAATATCTACTACAATTACAGTAAGCTCACTAAAATTTTATCTGTAACCGGTAGCATTTACAAAACTAAATCTACAAAACTAAGTTTTGAAAAACTACAGAATTTTGTAGCTTTACAAAAATATCTACTACAATTACAGTAAGCTCACTAAAATTTTATCTGTAATCGGTAGCATTTACGTGAAGAAAATCTAATCGGATTTCCCATTTTTTTTTTTTTTTTTTTTTACAACCTTACAGATTTTTTGGTTTACACTGCAAACTGGTATCTATTACACGAGTTCTCGTTGTTGCCGTTACATAAAAAAATCTAGGAATCGCAGTTACCTAGAATCATCTTAGTAACTTTACAGATTCTTTTTACAATGTATTTGAAAAAGAAATAATACTCACTAATTAATTCACGAAAGAGGCATTTGAAAATAAACGAAAAAAGACAATTGGAGCTTTACAGCGGATTTTCGGATAAACGATGATTATGTAATTCACTCCTTTTATTATTAGAGCTTTTCAAATGTGACCATAAAATACAGGGTGATTCAAAATAACGTGGAAAAAATGAAATAACAAATCAAGCATTCACCTAGAATCATCTTAGTAACTTTACAGATTCTTTTTACAATGTATTTGAAAAAGAAATAATACTCACTAAGATTTTAATTCACGAAAGAGGCATTTGAAAATAAACGAAAAAAGACAATTGGAGCTTTACAGCGGATTTTCTGATAAACGATGATTATGTAATTCACTCCTTTTATTATTAGAGGTTTTCAAATGTGACCATAAAATACAGGGGGATTCAAAATAACGTGGAAAAAATGAAATAACAAATCAAGCATTCAAAAAGGATAAAAAATCACATAGGAACATAGGATCGCAAACTACTTATTGAGTCACAAATACTGGGTGTTTCATTCTAGCTAAACCCGGTTTGAAAGTAATATTTTGGAAGAAAATAAAAACATTGTAATGAAAACGCAACGATAGGTACCTTATATTGTATGAAATATGATAACGTTGCGAAAAGGAACTGTAAAAACATTTTGCTCAAGCAATTGATGATACCTTACAAACTAATTATCGCAGTCCAAAATGTGAGGTGCTAAATGCATATTGCTGGTGCGCATAATGCAAACTTCTACCACTTTTGTATGGTGTTATCACAATTAAAACAAAGGTGAGAATGTCTGTTAAATGTTTTATTATAATATACTTCTGTTTTCTGAAATTTATTACCGTCAACCAAAATTGAGTTAGGATGAAAAACCCTGTATTTGTGACTCAATAAGTGGTTTGAAGCCCTATGTTCCTATGTGATTTTTTATCCTTGTCATATGCCTGATTTGTCATATCAGTTTGTACAAGTTTTTTTAATCACTCTGTATATTTGTCGATTTATCACTTGTATCTGGATAACAGAAAAATGTCTTACGTATAATTTATTTGTAAATAAATAAGATTTAGGAATATTTAAATGTTGTGTTACCACGGGAAATACACTCATGCATACAATTTTTCTTAGTTTGTAGAATCAGAAAATAAGTGCAAGATTGATTACAAAATTTCCTTTTTACACTTAAGTACAAACTTAAGTTCAAATTTTATAATAAATAAGTTGATGATTTAAATTATATAAAAGTCGGAGAAGATTTGTGTAACGAAAGCAAATTTTCACTCTTATTTGACTTCAGTTTAAAATTAAAGAAATAGCTGATAAAGTGGTAAATATTATGATATTTTTTAATCTTATACATTTAATTAATTTTCTAAATTAAGCAAATCTCTCCGAGAAATTAAAAAACTGTAGCGCATGTTTAAAATTTCAACAGCAGCATTTTCCTGCATTTATCAAAGAATTTCTTTTTAACTCACTTTACATTTGTTTTCTTTGCTTGGTGTAAACGTATATTTGTACGACTTGTTCAAAAGTGTGTTAAACTGTAATATTTCTGGTTGGATTTGTTTTATCGATGGAAGACGTTTATCGAAACAATTTATAAACTAAAGAAGTTCAAAATATTCAGAACCCGATATTATCATAGATAGATTAAAAATTATAAATATTTTTCTGGTAAATTTCTTAGAAATTAAATAAACTTTTCACACATAATATAAACCAAGTTTGTATTTTTAAAATTTATGATTATATAACAGAAACTATGTATTTCAGAGCATAACATCTTTAAATTTCTTTCAATAACATTTTAAAACATTTGAAAGTTTCAGGAAAATAGAATTGACTTAGCCCATTTCATTTTAAAAGTATCTATCTATCTATCTATATCTATCTATCTATCTATCTATCTATCTATATATATATATATATATATATATATATATATATATATTATAAAGGCCAAACATATCTGTGTGTAACGCATACGTCATTTTGCGATTGGCAATACCTTCCCATGCAATTTCGGTTTTGCAATTTTCGGTATTACAAATTTTATGTTTCTAAACATCGCACATTTTAAAATTTTACACCGCCATATAGAGAAAAAAATGTACTTTTAATTGGAATTTGCTTCAAAGCTGTATCTCAATTTATTTTTGAGACATTTATTTTTTTATAATTTTTAGTACCAATTTTGTAACTGTGGCAACGGAATCGTTCCATTTTCTCTTAAAATTGAAAAAAGAAAAATAGAAATTAAAATGCGTATATTATTAAAAAAAAACAAAAAACACCTGTTATAAAATGCTTTGAATTTCCGTTTTATTTCGTTTAATAATTTGGATAGTGGAGTTTTATAGTTTATTCTTAATTTTAGCTTAAAATAGTATTAGTTTCAGACTTAGACTGACCAATATAGGATGTATTTTTTACTGTAACTAATTTTGTAGATTTATTATAAATCAATGAAAGAGTTCTCTCTTAAAGATTTTCTTTTGTCGAATTTCGACGGGTTCCCACCTCGTATATTTAAAAGTAATTTTAAGGTTTTGTTTTAAGAGCGTAAAAATATCTAACTATAGTCGTACTTCAAACGCATAATGATGTTTTCTTGTTACAGTAGCCTGCAAAATTTGCATTGAGTCGTGTTATTAAATGTTTTGTTAATTGAGACTTTTGTACTTTATAGTTCTGAATCAATGTTTGTGTTTTTTAAAGCGGGAGTGTCCTCCGTGGAGTTCTTTCTGAGGGAACTTAACACGTATTTACGCAAGAAAATCCAAGGTTCGGAGAAAATCACGGAAAACTCCGAATGGTTAGGCCGACGGACGCGATTGAGCTCGAACCTAGCACCTGCCGTCTACCTGTTTCGCAGGCAAAACTTTCCGGCCACTGGTGTGGCTAGCGCTGAATCAGTAAATGACCAATAAGTTTTACTATAACATTATAATTTTTCGGTAATTGCAAGTATCTAAGTTAAAAAGACAAAAATTAACGAAAATCTAATACTATAAAATAGGTTGAGACGGTTGATATTTTTTAGGTTTTGATAAATGATTCTTATGTATTTTATAGCGCTGAATCCTAAAATGAACCTTTTTTAAACCGTCACATCAGTATTTTTTTAAATTAATTTTTTTTTCTTAAATTTAAAAAGGTTGAAACATTTTGAAAATCTGATAAAATAAAATAGACCTAAAATAACAATTTGTTCATTTTTTTGGCTTATACTATGCATTTTTACAAATAGGTATGTAAAATATTGAGCATTTAAAGTATTATAATTTTATTCAAAGTGTGGAAGTTGATTTCGACGGTAGGTTTCATTTCTGGTGTAACCAACAGAAGTACATCATCAGTTTCCCATCATCGTCAGACATTTAACCGTTTGAGCTCTGGTGAGTAAATTTCTTCAAAATTCCAAATGTCACATTGGCACCAGTATTTTGCAAAGAAAAAAATCGGTTAACGAAATACACGAAAAAAAAAAATGCAATAAACCTTTTACAAATAAATTTGGTCGAATTTTCTGGTGCCGTTGTGACATTTCGGAATTAAAATTATTATGTGGTAGAAAATTCTACCATCAGAGCTCAAAGGGTTAAGAGCTCACACTACTCCGTGAAAAAGACCCGGATGATAATGTTAATACTATAGGGGCGTTCTTTTCAAATATCTCGCTTAAATTTTAGTGATTATTTAGTGATTATTTTTAGATTATTTTTTTTTTCATAGGATAACTGAGGACGATCTACAACCAGGCTAGTTTTTACTTTATTGATTTTGGTTATATATTTTTTATATTATGATAGTTCCTATTTCAGAACCGGTTTTAACCGATTTCGAAAATTAAAGCAATTAAAAAAAAAAAAAATCTGAAATCAAAATTGAAAAAGTAAAAACAAGCGCGGTTATAGATCGTCCTCAGCTATCTTATGCAATATATATATATATATTGAAAATATGTGTTTTTGAAAACATAGACTTAAAACGCATAGTAATTTTAAGATGGGAACTCATTTGAAAATAAAAAAGTTTACTTTTTTATTTCTATTGTTTATGTGTATTTTATATGCCTATTTTAGCGTTTTGTTATATTTTAAAAAGTTCTGTTAGATTTAAAATATCATTATTATTCCAAAGGAAAATTCTTGAAAAAAGTTACTTTTTAATTTTTAATATTTTGAATGCTCTATTTCCTTTCCCTTTTTAAACGGTATGTTTCTTTTGTTTCTATGAAAAAAAAAAGAAGTTAAAAAATTGAGTAATTCAGATTGCTCACATCGTACAGTAACATTACACGAATAAAGTTTAAACTAAATTTTTTCAAAATGTTGTTTATTGAAATTCGATGCAATTTTTCACAGAAACCGCTACAAGATACCATTCACAATCTGTGACAGAATATTTCATACATATACCTGATTAATTCGAAGTGAATTTATTTTATAAACATTTGTCCAGAATTTTTATAAAAACGTTTTACAAATGATTTTTACTCCAGATTTTTGAAAAATAAAAAATGCCTAAAGAATATTTGCTTACTTATTTGATTAAAATTTATTAAAATTCATGTTATAAATATAGAAGATTTCCATTTAATATATTTGGTGGTTTTAGAGAAAAGGTATGTCAAATTAATACGGTAGATAGAAATAAGTCAAACACAAGAAAATTGGATTGCTCAATGTTATAAGAATGTGGGATTTCAAACAGTTTTTTAAGAGCATGTTTTGATTGTGTTATGAAAATAAGTTAAAATGATACATGAAATATTCGATATATGCGGTATTACATTTCTTTTTAAGTAAATGATTCAGATTGTTAAGTAAAAAATAAATAAATTTGTGTTTGATATTAAATTATTGATAATAGTATATAAAGATTTAAATGCATCGAAGTTATTATATTGCTGTGTGATGTAATATAAAACTAGTGATAATGATAAGTTTAAGCACTATCTGTATTTGTTTTATTTACAGAAAAAAATTTCAACTGGGTTAACTATTAAAATATACGTATTTTAGGGTAAAAATTTTCTATTTAGAAACATCCTCCTTTTAACAGTCAAATAAGGTTTTCACAGTTAAAAAACATCTATTCTATACCGTAAAATAAGCAGTCTTTAGTATCATTTCAGTATATAGTTATTGATATGTCAAAAGTAGGGATTTCGTACATATTTTTTCAATAACATATTTAAGGATAGAAAACCAACGAATATAAATGCTCAAATAAAGTATGAGAAGGTAGCAAATAGATATTTCGAATCTACTAACGAGATTCTTCATCAGTGCAAAACTCAGCGAGCTAAAAGTAGCAAAACTGAGCGAAGAGACAGAGAGACGCAGGCTTATATACCCGCTATGGGAACAATCCCGCCTAAAGGAAAGAAACCAATGAGAAGAAAGCAGCCAAAACCAACTGAGTGGACAAGTAGCGACATCTATCGGAGAACAAGCAAAACAAAAACTAAAAAGCGAGTGAAAAAAAAAAAAGTATTAAATTAACGATTTCCAAATACTTGGAAAATAAGGAGTACTAGATAAGTCATTGACTAAGGAATGAGAATTTTTTATGATGTAGTAAGCTTCCCAAAAATCAAGATCAAGAATAGAAAGACATTTATGGATGATGGTGGCAGAAGAAAAGTTAAACTTATGTTGAGAAGACCAACAATGTTGAGCAATAGAGGAACGTTTAAGCTCCTGATTTTTGACATACCTTTTATGTTCCATTAAAAGAAATCTGAGAGCACGTTTAGTCTGACCAATATAAGAAAGACCACATTGGCAAGAAATTTGGTAAATACCCCAGTTATCTAAGTGATCAATGGGGTGCTTAAGATTTGAAAAAGCAATTTTATTAATAGGAGAAAAAATAACATTGAAATCGAACCTTTTTAAAATTTTAGCAACTTGCTGACTGATTTTGGGGAAAAAAGGCAAAACAACCAAAGCATTGGAGTTCGAATTAAAGTTCTTACTTTCAGATTGTGTAGATTTTGTCAATTTTCTATGAATAGAATCAATAATATTAGGAGAATAACCACGATCAACAGCAATAGCTTTTAGGTAATTAAGTTCATCACTGAGTAACTGAGGAGTTGAACAAATATTGGAAGCCCGGAAAACAAAAGTTTTAAAAGCCGCAACTTTCTGGTTAGGAGGATGAGAAGAATATCTGTGAGGTGGAAGACTGACCGCAAAAGGTTTGCGAAAGACAGTAGTCTGAAAATTATCTTCATTGCGAATAACAAGAACATCCAGAAAAGGAAGGCAGTTGTCCGATTCAGTTTCAAAAGTAAATTGAATGCAAGAATCAATAGAATTCATGACAGAGAGAATATGATTTATATCAGAATTCACTTCAACTAAAGCATAGATATCAAATAAATAAATGTCTTTCTATTCTTGATCTTGATTTTTGGGAAGCTTACTACATCATAAAAAATTCTCATTCCTTAGTCAATGACTTATCTAGTACTCCTTATTTTCCAAGTATTTGGAAATCGTTAATTTAATACTTTTTTTTTCCACTCGCTTTTTAGTTTTTGTTTTGTTTGTTCTCCGATAGATGTCGCTACTTGTCCACTCAGTTGGTTTTGGCTGCTTTCTTCTCATTGGTTGCTTTCCTTTAGGCGGGATTGTTCCCATAGCGGGTATATAAGCCTGCGTCTCTCTGTCTCGTCGCTCAGTTTTGCTACTTTTAGCTCGCTGAGTTTTGCACTGATGAAGAATCTCGTTAGTAGATTCGAAATAGCTATTTGCTACCTTCTCATACTTTATTTGTGCATTTATATTCGTTGGTTTTCTATCCTTAAACATTTGTGCACAAAGGCTTTATTTGCTATTTTAATAACATATTTATTAGACTTAGTACTATTAAATAAATATAATCGTAGCTGTTTAGAAATTACGTACAAATAAAAAAATACCACCAAAAGGTTAATGTTTCAAAAACATTAACCTGTCATCATCTTGAAATTTGTTTGTAAGTGGTGAAAAATTGCTTAAAAAAGTATTTTTGTATGCTTATCATATTTATTGGCATGGCAAGTTCTGTTGAAATATAATCTGCATGTTCAACTTATACAGACATTTAAAGTTATCGGATAATTGAAATTTTCTAAAAAAAACCCGATTATATTTATCTTCTTGAAAATTTTGTAGGTTATTAAGTTAGACCAATTATAGTATACCTTTGTAGGTGACATTTACAAAATTAAACAAGGCGCTGTCTGGGTGACCGCCCGTACGCATAGTGTACCAACATTTCACTGTACCTGTTACGGGTTAATAATTTTGCGCTTAAGTAGTTATACAAGTCAAAGCGTGAGATTTACAATACAAGTACAAGCTTACAACACATACATATATTAAAATATTTAAGAATTAGTAAAAATATTTAGATAAAATATGAACCCATCATGTTCTTAAAATCTCTTTTTACAAGAAGGGTGTTGTAAATTTACTGAATTTGTTTTTGTATCAAGATAATAAAAAATACTTTTTATGCTTCGTTGGTATAAAAATGTTTTTGATTTTTTTCCTTCTTTGAGAGATTTATGATGATGGATAAGTTTTTTTGTCATATAATTAGACGAAAGACTTTGAATTATTTTTTGTTTCTTTATAAATGGTGATCATGTGTGGGTAGTCATAAAAAAGAAAATACATATGGGAACTTTGTTTGGCGAAAGCATGGTTTAAAAATTGCCATATTGATTCTTCTTAATACAAAATCAAAAGAAATAATTTGAATGATTTTTCGAAATGAATATAGGCTGAAGTGCATAAAACTGGATAATATAATCTGTTTCCAAGTTGTTTTTGAAGTAAAATTGGATCTACAGTTTAATTAATTATATAGATGCGTAATAATAATTAGGCATGTATTCAAAAATACTAAAAGATGAATGAAAATAATTTCAATTATAATAATTATAAATTTGAAGTTTAAGGAAAGTTTTTCCCTGCTGCTTTAAAACTTGTTTAAAAAAGTTCTCTGGCATGTTTGTTATATTTATTGATATAGAAAGTTGTTTAAAAATATAGTTTTCAAGTTGAATTGATACAGAAATTTCTAATTATCTAATTATTGCTTGACAAAATTTTTTAAATGTATATATATATATATATATATATAGACTTTTTCTTGAAAATTTTGTAGAACCCGTCCTCTAAGATTTTTTTGAACCAAAGTATTGTAAGTATTGTAGACTAGGGTTGGCCGAAAAAAACTTTTTTCGATTTTCGACGATGGCGGGTGCGGAAAAGTGGCCACTGGTGGCACTCAGTTCACACAAAAATTTGAGATTTTTTAGACATTTCTTTACCCTGCCGCAAATGGCTTAAAATTTTGCAAAAATGCTGATTTTTGAACTTTTTTAGCAAAAATTTTTAAAATATTAAATTAAATTTATTTTGTTTGCATTTACTTGAAAAGGCATATTTAATGTACCCAATGTTAAAATAAGTTTAGATAATGCATTATTAAATTGCTATGTGCATTTTTAATTAGCCAATTTTTATACCTTTTTCGCGTATAACAGGCAAAAGTTGTACTTGTTTTAATCGTTCATTAGTTTCTCTCCTATTTATGTCCCTTGTTCTTATTATTTTTTTTCTATGCTTCAAAAGCCATACATTAAGGCAACGGACAGTAAAAAAATTCAAAAACAAATCTGGAAGGTGTGAAGGGGGTGAAGCAGGACTCTAAGCGAGCACAATGACTCATCGTAATGTTGAGGGAATGAAGGACGAAAATACGATAAGGGATTCTTATTATTTTTCCATGATCCATTTCCTGCGACATTTGTTCAGTGTGAACATGAAACTTTTTTCTGGTGAGATACAGTGCTTTTTAGATCGTTTAACGTGCCATTACAGTGTTTTGAGCGTTTTATTACGATGCGCTACGAGTATGAAGGGATGTGGCAATGTAATCACACGCGATAGCATGATAAGTAGCCTTTTGGGAACACCATGCATATTGAAAGAATTGCAATTGTCAACTTATGCTGATATCATGGCCACTACTACTGGTTGTTTCAACATGCAGAAGTTGTGACAGCAGAGAGTCAAAATCTCGTCATCAATATAAAACAAGGTCAGAAGAGATAAAACAGAATCTTGGAAAGAAGATACCGATGAAGAAGTTCTTAAAGGAAGGAAAACTGAAAGCATATTTTTTATAATAAAAAGGATAAAACTATCTTCATAGAAAAAAAAGAACAAGCAGCACCGTCGAGAGAAAGGCGAGGAACACATCACCGTATTATCTGAACCCTGTTCGGAATACTTAATCTCTTTGCATTCGTTCCGGTCATAGAAAAGATACAGCAAAATCATTATATAATCTTCTTAGTCAGTACAATTTAGAATTTTCTGAACTGACAGCACTCGGGTGAGATGACACTGCTGTTAATACAGGAAAACGCAATGGTATCATTGCCTGCCTTGAAAAAAAAATACACTGTTAAAAATCTTGTACTAGTTTGAACCAAATTTTGGTGCTCTATAGCTTCCACTGCAAGATGGTGAAATCTTAAACCAATTTTTGGAGCTGCTGTTGAAGCAGAGTTCCAATAAATGGAACGAAGTTGAAATAGGAAGCTCCAAATGATGGTTCGAGATTTCACCATCTTATGGTGGCAGCTATTGAGCACCAAAATTTGGTTCAAACTAGAGCAAAATTTTTAACAGTGTAGGAAGAGAGCTGCAACATTTGATATGTATTCTGCATACGAAAGAATTCCGACTCCGGCATCTACTCTCTAAACTCCATGGCGGAACGACGAGACCTAAGAACTTTGCCGGTCCAATCGGTGCTAAACTAACGGGATGTGAAAAATTATGAGTCACTTTGTTCAAGCCTATTTCTGTTTTATGGCCATCAGAAATGGAAAATACTGAAGACCTGAATATTGATCAAAAATACATATTTGAAATTTATGCAGCAGTTTCAACCGAACTATGTCCTCGAGAACTGGAAAATAGAAAACCAGGACCAATTGTGAAATTGAGATTGATCACAATTGCTTGCAGAAATTTACGCTTGTACGTTAGTAGTTCAAATCCTGATAAAGTGTTAAAATATACCTCGTTCAGTAAGTGATACGAGTTTATGCACCCGTGTGGTTTTCTATAAGCAATAGGCTAGGTTGCACGGACGGATCTACATATATGTGGCAGATAGTTAAGCTTTCAACTTTTTACCAGATAACCTAAAGAAGGCAACGCGTTCAGTCATCTAAACAAATGGATACTATGGTCATTCCAAGAATTTACTGATAGCAATAGCAACCGATGATAGACAAAATATTACAAGAATGGCAGGAGAAAGATTAAAAATATACCGCAATTAAAAAAGATAAGAACCAACATAGGCGAGATTTTCAAGTTTCAAAGTTGAACTTTAAAGTGACGGAACTCTATGGGTGTATCGATTGGGTCGCCACCGAAATCAGGGTAAAAAAAGACTTATCACTAGAAGAAATTGGAGAAAACGTAATTTCAAGATCCATATTGGATGAATCGTTACTTTGCTTTCCAAGTCACTCCAAGGCTATCGAAAATGTCGTTAAAATTATGACAGAAGCTGCATCAAATGTATGCGGGAGTGAAAGAAGAGATGCAAAACTGCAAGCACGGAAAAATATACCAAAGATCATTTATAAGAAGGACTTTGTAGCGTAAAAATGTATCCATTTTGAATATAACATTCTGTGGGTAGGAGGGCGAGTAAAACTCGGCGTGCAGTTATCTCCTCGTGGTGAGTTCTGTGTTGTTTCTCGTTGGTACCGAACAGAAAACAAGCTAAAAGCTGGACATTTTTAAGAAACATTGAGGCAAACTAATGCATAATCAGAGGTTATTTAATCATTTGACACATTAAATATAGCT
The DNA here is from genome assembly GCA_964019185.1 of Maratus speculifer. Taxonomy (NCBI): domain Eukaryota; kingdom Metazoa; phylum Arthropoda; class Arachnida; order Araneae; family Salticidae; genus Maratus; species Maratus speculifer. The sequence continues at coordinate 119,199,890 of OZ025301.1, forward strand.
TTTCAAGTAAATGCAAACAAAATAAATTTAATTTAATATTTTAAAAGATTTTGCTAAAAAAGTTCAAAAATCAGCATTTTTGCAAAATTTCAAGCCATTTGCAGCAGGGTAAGGAAATGCCCCCCAAAATCTCAATTTTTTTGTGTGAACTGAGGGCCACCAGTGGCCACTTTTCCGCACCCGCTATTATCGGAAATCGAAAAAAAGTTTTTTTCGGCCGCTCTATTGTAGATACCTTTCACGAAAATGCTTCTTAGAAAATATTGATATTGAAAAAAAATCGTTTGGAACCCGATTTCAAACAAACAGATACATTAATTGGATTTTACTTGAAAATCTATATGTTAAAATGTTGAAATTCTTTTTGTTTTTAATTGTATGAATAGGATATACATGTCGAAGTACCATTTTTCATTTTACAAGCATCCAACTGTTATATTACCGAAATATGTGACAGAAATAGCGTTTTCGTGTGCTTATTCAACCTGTTTTTCAATGAAGATTTTCGTAGTTTTTTTTTCAAAATGCTAGTTGGAATGTCTATTAAAATTATGCATTTTACAAAAGCATATTCTATTAAAAATATTTCTTTTAATATTCAAAGACGATTTTTGCAGTTAAAAAATATTTTTTCTCCATTAATTATCCTTTCTTAGCATAATTGCAATATAGTTTTGTTATGTCAAGTGTGATTTTTAAATATTCTTTTATAATAAAATGTTTATTAATATTTATACTCTTAAAAAGTTATTCTAGTTAAAACATGAAATGTACATACATATATAAGCATACCGTACATATATACATTAAAATATTTAAGAATTTGTAAGAATATTTAGATAAATTACGAATCTATCATGCTCTTAAAATCTGTTTTTGTAAGAACAAAGTTGTTGTAAGTTTATCGTTTTCATGCCAAACATTTAAATTTTATGCTTCGTTGATAGAAAAAGAAAGTAATTTTGATTTATTACATACATATAAGATATTATTACATAATGATTGATAAGCTTTTTTGTCACAAAACTAGACGGAAGATCTTAAATTATTTTTTGTTTTTTTTTAAATGTATATCATGCGTGAGGGGTCATAAAAAGGAAAATACATATGAGAAATTTGTTTGGCGAAATTCTGATTTAATGATTGCCTTATTTTTTTCTAATACACAATGAAAAGAGATAACTTGAATATACACTGACGGAAAAAAAAATCCCAACACCAATAAAGATTTGTGTTAGATAAACGAAATTTTGTAGGCGTGTTTATACATCTAAAAGATGACATTGATTAAAATTTCTGGCTTCGCGCATAAGTGTGGCGCTAGTAGCGCCACTCACACCTTTAAAGTCAGGTTTGCTTTAAATGAGTGTTGTAAAGTTATTGAGCATTATTTATCTTCAAAAATTGACGAAATGAGTTGAGAATGATCATGCATGCCTTTAAGAAGACGAAAAGGCCATTATCATCAGCTCCTCGAATTGGAAAGAGGTCGTAAAGTAGGGCTACAAGGAAGTGCATTTTCTTTTCGCGATTTTGCAGAAAGTCTTGGACGGAATGTATCCAATGTGTATGATTGTTGGGAGCAGTGGTCAAAGGATGATACTGCATCAAGAAGACCAGGTTACGGGTGACCACGTGGCACTACTGAGAGGGAAGACCGTCGTATTCGGCGTACGGCTGTGGCGCATTGTACTGCATCTGTGACAGAAATCCGAGCTGCAGTTGGTATCTCAGTGACACAACAAATTGTTAGAAACCGGTTACTTCAAGGACAGCTCGATGCAAGGCATGCATTCCACTGACTCCAAGTCATTGCCGTTTGTGGCATCAATGGTGTCAAGCCAGAGCTCGTTGGAGGATAGATTGGAGATTTGTTGCGTTTTCTGATGAAAGTAGGTTCTGCCTTGGTGCCAGTGATGGCCGTGTGCTGGTCAGAAGGAAGTCAGGATTAAGGCTGCAACCAAACTGTCTGCGGCCCAAACACACTGGACCTACAATCTGGGCCATGTTCGGGGGAGCAATTTCCTATAACAGCAGAAGCACTCTCGTGGTTCTCCCAAGCACATTGGCTGCAAATGTGTGCATCAGTCTGGTAATTAGACCTGTAGTGCAGCCACTCAAGAAAAGCATTCAACGGGAGTTTTTCAACAGGATAACACTCGCCCTCATGCCGCTGTTGTAACGCAACGTGCTCTACAGAGTGTTGACATGTTACCTTGGCCAGCGAGATTACCAGATCTGTCTCCAATTGAGCACGTATGGGATATCATTGGATGAGAACTCCGGCCTCACCCCCAGCCAGAACTGACAATCACATTATTGACACAGCAAGTACAGCAAGCATGAAAGTCCATACCACAAAATGACATTCGGTACCTGTATGACACAATGCATGCAAGAGTGCAGGCTTGCATTCAAAATTCTGGAGGTTATAACGACTATTAGTGTAACAGCATTTTACTTTTGAAATGCATTTTATTGACCTTAAATTAACCTGTGATCTCGAAAATCTAATCAATTAAACATGTTAACTAAACAAATCCACTGTCCAAATTTCATTACTCTACAATAAGTTTTTCTTGGTGTTGGGATTTTTTTTTCCGTCAGTGTATATATATATTTTAAATGAATATAGTCTGAAGTGTATAAAAATGGGTAAGTTAATGTATGTTCCAAATTGTGTTTTCATTTTTGATGTGAATTTGGATCGTTATTGTAATTAAATTTAGAGATATGTACTAGTATTTATACATGCATCTAAAAACACCAAAACATACTTGGAACTTTAGAATTTTAGGAAGAAAATAATTCCAAATGTTTATTAATTTGAAGTTTAAGTAAAAAATGTCCATGCTATTAAAAAAGTTGATCAAAAAATTGTCCTTATATACTTTCCATATTTATTGGTACTGCAAAATGTTTAGAAATATATTTTTCACATTCCGATTATACACAGCTCCCAAATTATCCGCTTATTGTTGAGAGATACTTTCTAAAAAAGTTCTTTTTCGATTTCACCTTTCAAATTTTAAAGTAACCTATTCCAAAGATATATCTACTGTAAATGTTGTACTAATCTCATCACGAAAGCATTGCACAACTATTTTTACAGTGAAAACAAAACTTTTTCTCTCAAAATGAATAGAATTTAGCATAATTACAACATAGTTTTCTTGCGTCAAATACGATTTTCCAATATATTTTATAATAAAATGCTTATTAATATTTATTCTCTTAAACAGTTACACTTCTTAAAGCATGAAATGCACATACAAAATCATGCTAAAGGACACATATATGCATTAAAATATTTACGAATTTGTAAAAATATTTGATAAAATACGAATCTAATATGTTCTTAAAATCTCTTTTTGCAAGGATAGTATTGTTGTAAGTTTACCAAATTTGTTTTCTTGCCAAGCTTTTTACAAATGCTTTCTATGCTTCTTTCGTAATAAAATGAAACCATTTTGATTTTATTTTGAGAGAGGTTCATACATAATGATGGATATGTTTTTTGTCATATAACTAGACGAAAGATATTGAATTATTTTTTGTCTCCCTATAAATGTTGATCACGCATAGGTGGTCATAAAAAAAAACTACATATGGGAAATTTGTTTGGCGAAAGTCTGATTTAATGGTTGCCTTATTTATTCTTTCTAATATAGAATGGATGAAAATAACTTGAACGTTTTTCTTAAATACATATAACATGAAGAGCATAAAATTTGATAGCATAATCTATTTTCCAAGTTGTGTTTTCATTTTTGATGCAAAACTGGATGGTAATTTGATTAAATATACAGATGCACAATAGAAATTAGGCATACATAAAAAAATATTAAAAAATGAATGAAAATCCTTTCAAATATTTATAAATTTGAAGTTTATGGAAATATTTTAAAGACTGTGTTTTAAAAAGTTATTTTTAAAAAATGCTCTTGCATGTTTGTCATATTTATTGGGAAGGCAAATTGTTTAAAAATAAATTTTGCATGTTCAATTGATACAGATATTTGAAATTATCTAATTATTGTGTGCCAGAATTTTGTAAAAATAACAACTACAACAAAAGTAATTATTCAAAAAAATTCTTGAACATTTTGTAAAACTATTCATCGAAGGTTTGTTCTATTAATAGATGTTTAAGACACCTACAACGAAAATGCTTCTTAGAAAATACAGGTATTGAAAACAAAAACGATTTTACTTTAAAACGTATTTGCTAAAATGATAAATTCCTTATTGTTTTTGGCTTCACCAGTGGCCGAGTGTTTCTGCCTCCGAAACTGATAGATGGCAGGTGCTGGGTTCGAGCCTAATCGCGGCCTGGCTTAATCGTTTGGAGTTTTTCGTGGTTTTCTTCGAACCCTGGATTTCCTAGCTTAAATACGGGTTAGGTTCCCTTAGAAAGACCGTACATAGGGTATCCCCCTTTAGGGCCTATGTCCCAAGTGTAGATAATTGGCCGTCATAAACACAAACAAAGAAACAAACGTAATTGTTTTTGTTGTATGAAGAAAATATATACGTCGAAGTACCATTTTGCATCTTAAAAATATGAAACTGATAGATTCAGGAAATGTTTTACAGAAATAGCGTTTTTTGTGTGGTTATTAAGCGTGTTTTTCAATAAGGTCTTTGAAAATTCTTTTTTTTAACTGCCAGCTGTAATGTATATTAGAATTACGTTTTTTTTACAAAAACATATTCCATTAACACAATTTCTTTTAATAGTCAAAGACGATTTTTACATTTAAAAAAATACTTTTCTTCCCGAAAATAATAATTTTTTACCATCCTTTAAGTATTGTTTTATTGTGTGAATTACGATATTTTAATATTTTTTATAATAAAATATTTATTAATATTTATGTTCTTAAGCAGTTCTGTTAGTTAATTCATGAAATGTACATACAAATAAAAGCATTCCACACATAAATGCATTAACATATTTAAGAATTTGTAAATATATTTACATCAAGTACAAATCCATCATGTTTTTAAAAACTGTTTTCACAATAACAGTGTTATTGTAAGTTTCCGCAATCTGTTTTCGTGCCAAGATTTTTACAAGTATTGTTTACGCTTAGTTTGTAGAAAAAGGAAGTTATTTATTTTTTATTTACTTTTTTTTGATGGAGCTTTATAAATAATGAAGAATGCATTTTTTTGTCACATAACTAGATCGTGAATTATTTTTGGTTTCGTTATAAACGTTGATTATGCATGGGTGGTCATAAAAAGAGAAAATGCACATGGGAAAATTGTTTGGTGGAATTCTCATTTAATGGTTGCTTTATTTATTTTTTCCAATAAGCAATCAAAACACAAATGGAATGATTTTTTAAAAATAAATATAGCATAAAATGCTTAAAACTGGATAGCATAATTTATTTTGTAATTCAAGTTTTCGTTTTTTATGTAAAATAGAATCATCAGTTGAATTAAATGTACAGATATGCAATTTTAATTAAAAATATATTTAAAAAATTTTAAAAATTGATTGAAAATTGTCAAATGTTTATAAATTTGAAGTTTAACGAAAGATTTTCCCTGCTCTTAAAATATTTATTCAAAAAATTATCCTTTTATGATTGTCATATTTATTTGTACTGCAAAATGTTTAAAAATGTTTTTTTCACTATTCTACTATACACAGCTCACAAATTATCCTTTTCTGTTTACAGGTATTTTCTAAAAAAGTTCTTTTTCCATTTGTAGTTGCAAATTTCGACGTAACCTATCCCAAAAATATTTTTTTTGCAAATAATGTACTAATCCTACCACGAATGCCTATCACATTAGAGAATACTAATATTTAAACATGAATTATTTCATTGTGTTTTTTATAGGAATAAAAGGTTAATTGGATTTTACTTGTAAATATATTATATGAGGACCCCAGAAGCCAAGGGGTGTAAGTGATAAAATTGAAAAAATTGAGTTAAGTGCACAGGGTATCTGGAAATATGCTTTTTCCATTTCCGGTAAAGAAATATTGGTCATTTTCTTATTATTTGCTGAGTTATAGAGATAAACCACTTTTTTCGAAAAACAAACAATATTGATTAATTATACAATTAAAGAAAATTGTACTCTATTTTTTTAACAGTTATTGAAATGAGAGTTCAAAGGTTAGAATGCAACAAGATGTTTCCTATTTCAATCCACTCAATTGTTATTGATGTTCCAATTTAACATCAGTTATCTTTAAACTCAATTTACTCGAAATCGACAGTTTGTCACTTGTACTCCTTGGCTTCTGAGGTCGTCATATATGAGTGGGTTATATACGTTAATGTATCATTTCATTGTTAAAAATTTTGCTCTATTTATTTAAAAATAATTTTTGAGCCAAAATTTGGTGTTCAGTAGCTGCCACCATCAGATGGTGAAATCTCGTACCAACATTTGGAGCTTTCTATTTCAACCTCGTTCCAACTATTGGAAATATGCTTCAACAGGAGCTCCAAACATTGGTTCAACATTTCACCATCATACAATGGCAGCTTTTGAGCACCAAAATTTGGTTCAAACCAGGACAAGATTTTTAACAGTGTTTTGCTCTTAAAAACATCATATTGCTAGTTTAAGGATTTTTTTAAATATGGAAATAGCATTTTTGAATCATTATTTTGTACTATTATGGCAAAGTTTTAGTTTGAAATATTTTCTGTATTTAATGTAGAGAAAACCTGTTAATATACAGATAATAAATTTTATTGCGTTCTTTTTATCATTTAACTAATACATACCTTGAAATATTTTTTATTTCTTTTTCAAAGCTCTATTATTGCAAATTACTTCTTTTTTCTGTCATATAACCGACGTATTTGTACATCTTTTTAAGAGAATATAGTCTGAAATATTTCAAAAAGTCATTCATTTCGTATTGTAAAAGTAATGCATTAATTGAAATTTTAGTTATACATTAGAAATAAAGCACCAAAACCTAAATCTCTTCTATACGTTTATAACAATACACTGTAAAAAATCGTTTCTTTAACATTATTCCGTCGATCACTTTATATATATATATTTATATATATATATATTTGTACATATATATATATATAATATCGCTAAGCATTTCTCCAAACTATAACCACATTTAAGAAAGATGTAAAACTGCTGTAATTCAAATTTTAAAAAGTAATAATAATAATTACAAGAAATTAGGAAAAATCCCAATCACTGAAATTGCAATAAATATCAGTAACTTTAAATGATAAAAATCATAATACATCAATAAACAAATACTGGACATTTATTTATGCATATTATTTTTCTTAATTCTCTCTTTCGGCTGGTAACGTTTGTAACGTCAGTTGAAATTGATCTATTGTAGTAACTACGTATAACAACATATTTCCAATAATTTTCCTCTTTTAATACCATGACGTTGCCATTTTAAGACGTAATTGTTATTTTAATCTGTTAAATAAGTAATAAATCAGCAACACATCATTAAAAGCATAGTGAAACGTTGAATTTTTTCACTTGATGACGTAATAAACAGGGGTAGCAGGTCTGATGTCAAATGAATGTGACGCCAAGATCATGCATTTTTGGCGATAAATCCAATACATTTTTTATGACAATTATTAGACGGAATAATAAAGAAGTACCAAAAATTTTCTGATTTTACAATAAAATAAAATAAAATAAAATACTTCAGTAAAAAATTGTTTCGTTTATGAAAAATATCCGCATTTCATTAAAACAGAAGCGTTTTTTATTGGTGTCTCTACTAATAGCTTTTTTTCATGAAAAGTAAACAGGTTTTTTTTTAAAGTGTGTAATAGTAAACATAATAACTTACATCCTTAAAATGAGGCAAAATTTAGAAATTTAAAAAATAAGAAAAAATAAATTCAAATGATATACAAATTATGTTAAAAACATGACAATGTAAAGTTTTTAATATGGTTTTAAGAGGTCATAGGACTTTTAAACTTTCAAAAATTTCGAATTTTTCAAAAAGATATATGTTAATGGATATGCGTTTCTGAACATTATAAAACAAACCACATTAAAAATTTCCTATAATTACTCGAGTTATAGCCTAAAACGTACGAAGCGACAAATGATTTGTTTTGGTAAAATTAAACTTTAAAGTCATTTTTCTTAGATTGAGGTTTTCGAGCATAACGCGCAGGATTACTTGAAAACTGTTCAATATTTTTTCATGAAATTTTCAGAAGACATATGTTATGCTAGTCTGTAAAAACTGAATCTAAATTTAAATGTTTATTGCTGAAAAACAAATTTAGGTGGTTATAGTGTTGAAAATTTCAAAATTTTGTACAAGCTAAATAAAATGTTTCATTAAAAATATAAAAAATCTTACATATTTATTTAGGTTCGGAATAATTATTATAATATAGAGTACAATTTGGCATCAAAATTGTTGATCTGGATGCAAAATTTATTTTGTAATCCTGCGCGTAAGTTGTCATGGCAATTTTCTGCTCGTCAAATGTCTGACAATTTGAAGCCCCCTATACATATTAATTCTGCATATTGTAATTTTATAAATATATGAAATGAAATAAAATTCTTATACCTTTCATCCCTCCAAAAATTGTGTTTTAAAAACATATATATTTTAAGACATTAAATTTTGAAAGTAGTCTTTTTTTTCATTTTCTCCAAATTTAAAACTCCTATGACCCCCTAAAGATTTTTTTTTTTTTTTACTAATATTTATCTAGTACATTTTGATAAATAGATTCTTACAATATTTTTTATGATTCGTTGAAGAAACAAAAAATACTTTGGATTCCAAAATAGATACAAATAACTTCAAATAATAATTTTTTTCTTTCTTTTTATCATATAGCATATAGGAAATATCTTGAAGAATTTTAGTCATCTTATAAATATCATGCTTCGATGGACAAAATAAAAGTTTTTTGGAACTTCTCTGATATAAAAGTCAGTTAACATGATACATTGCGTTTTGCTTTTGTTACATACTCCATAGACGTAACCTGAAGTATTTATATAATGAAAACAGCTTCATGTGACATAAAACCTAGTATGCTTTCTATACTAATATTGTACAAATGTTTTTTCATGCTTTATTATTGGAAACTTAGAATTCTTCAGATTTCAAATGACGACCAATTTGTACAAATGATGACTTTCTTTTTCTTTTTTCTTGTATAACAAGCACAAATATCTTAAGTATTTGTATTTCCTAATATTTATTTATCCTGTTCCATTGAATAGATATATGAAATTCGAAGGACATTCTTTAATAGAAAGGTCAGTTAAAATTTTGTTGATTAATTATTAATGTATTTTTCCGTAAATAAGGATTTTTTTTCCTAAATATTTGTACCCTGTCAACTATTTCTAAGAAAGATATGTAGGATTAAATGGGTCATTGAGATTTTGTCCTGAATGCTGCATTTTCTTTACTTTCGCAAGATCGATTGAATTATACTAAATATGATAATTATGGCTATAAAACTCAGTAATATGCCAATAAGGTTGCTGTGGTAGCCTAGCGAGTATAAATATATTACAAGTTTTTAATTTTTTCGCCAAGATTAACCTTTATACTATATTAATTTCCTTTTAACAATATTCCGTACTTAGTTCAACTTATTAAATTAAGATCTTGTTTCTAGATCTAATCTATTAATCTTTATGGAAACGATATAAATTATTAATTCGCCTTAAAAAACATTTATTCCAATACGCGTAAATTAAAAAAGATGGCTATAAATTAAAAATATTATTAATTTAACTTATTTCTTAATATTCCAAATAAAACTCATTTTTTTCTATGTTTTATCAACCCTTTTAAAGAAAATCTTATTAAATTTATTCCAAAACCGTACCTTTCAAAAAATATCATTATTTTTATTTATTTATTTATTTCCCCTCCTTCAACATTTGATATTTGTGCATAACAATAAATTCATTTCTTTTCTTTTTCTCTTAAAATTAATCGCCTGTAAAAAAATCGTCTGCCTAATATATTCGAAATTTTGAGTCAATTATTAATTAGTTAAATAATATTTTTTAAAAATAAAATTATCGTCTGTGGAATAAAAATCTCGACGTTGGACATGAATTATATTTACATGGAAAAATGATGGTTAGAGAGTAGAGAATTTTCTAGAACTTTGTTTTTAGATTTCAGAGGGAAGCCTGGAGGTGGTGAGATAGATTCTTGGTTTTTTCTTCGATGAGTACGGCTTGCTGAAGTAATGATGGAATATTCTTTTTGATGCTTCGGTTAAAGACGGCTTGCAAAGGGTGCCTTTCCCTCTCTCATGACTACAGTTTAATAAATTAACTTGCAGCAGCCAATGTGTAATTTAATGAATCTTCTACATTTATTTATTTTGTTTTTCCCTCGCTTGCCACGACTGCGTGTTTTTAAAAAAGGGGAACCAGTGAAGATTTTTCGAGTTTCTCCCTTAAATCGTCACATATATGAGAATAGAAGTTTGAGTCAGAGGAATTTATGAGATATTGCTCAATAACGTAAAACAAGGATGTTTCGGTGTTTCACCAAGTCTTATGCTGTCTTGTTATCTTTGGCGTCATTTAAGATTCCTGAAATTGAATTAAAAATCTCCAAAATCGAAATGTGTCGTAACGTTAAGATCGGTTGATATCTCTTTTTCAGGGTTTCTTCATCTGTCGAAACCCTATTTTTCTCTGTTCTCTGTTTGTCTTTCCGTTACAGAGTGCACTTACACAAAAACTGTATAAGTCAGTGACTTCAACTTTAGTGTGCTTTCAGCTGAATACATCTTGTCACACACTGTAAAAAAAAATTCAAGAGGTTACTAAAAATTTCTTAGTAAATTTGTATTCCACAGAATTTTTTAATAGCCATTACAAACTTTTTTTTTGCAAGTGAAACAAGCATTTCTTTTGTAAACTGAACAAAAGAATTTTTTGTATAACTAACTTAAAATTTTTTAGTATGAGCCACTAAGCAAATTTTAGTAATAGCTCCAAAATTACTTTTAATAACCATTACGTGCAACCGAAGTGGAGGAGCTTCCTTCAAGCTGCATCCAAACTTCTGAAGCGGAAGATTTTCGGCAAAACCGCAAAAGATGGCACCACTAAACATTCCTTACTGCTCCGACCGGATTTTCATAATTCCTTTATTAACGAGCCACTACAGACATTCAGGGTGTATTTGGCGGTGGCAAGTTTCGAACCCGGGACCTTTTAGCCTGAAGTCCGTTACTATAACCACTATGCTATCAAGGCCACACCAACTGAGTTTTAGTAAGAGCTATTAAAAATATAAAACTATTAACTCTATTCGTTGCTAACCTTTTTCTAGGGATTCTTACAGATTTTCTAGTAACCGAATAAGATTACTAAAAAATTTTTAGTAATTACAAGGATCACTAAAGTTTTTTTAGTAGATCGACTTTTTTCTTTTACAGTGCACGATTACTCATAAAATTTAGAAAAACTCTATTATTTGAACTAAATAATTTGTTTTCAATTTTTGCGATTTTAATTTCTGAAGAGAAGTTTTCAAAGTTTGTGTGTAGATATCATGGCTTGGAAATAAAGTATCTAGCTAATAAACAGGAGGTTTTTAGTTCGATTATCGGGTGCTGGAACTTGAAATTTTCATCCTAAGACCGATTTAATAATGTTGTATTTAGTTGTGCTTACGACGGCCAATTTCTGCATAAGAGACATGGGCCCTTGGGAGGAGTGCCATCCGTGGGGTTCTTTCTAAGAGAACCTAACCTGTATTTACGTAAGGGAATCCATAGTTCGTAGAAAATCATGAAAAACGCGGAATGATTAGGCCGGCGGGCGCAATTGTGTTCGAACCCAGCACCTCCCGTCTATCGCCTCCGAGAGCAGAACCTCACAGGCGTTGGTGGGTCTGGATTTAATAAGAAGAAATTTCGTAATTTTGGCCAGTTTAAGGGTTTATACCCGTATTAAAAGGTTTTATTTATCTGACATTCAGAATATATTTTGAAATTCAATTTTCTTTTTATTTTAAAATCTGTTGCGATTTATTATTGATTTAGATTAGTTTTAAACAATTTGTTTTGTTTTTTAAACATTTTAAATTTTATTCATATTTTCACTAGTGTTTTAAATTTCGGGGTTTTGAGAAAGTTGGAAATTTGGATTTTATTTAAATAATTTGATTTGACCATTTTTAATTTGATTAAAATAAATAACTTATTTTTATACTTATTTTTTAAATGAAATTTATTGGTTCTGCTATAAATGCAAGAATTTAATAAATATATATTAACAATTTAGATTTATTAATTAAAGGATAAATTGTTTTGAAAGAGATGCTAAACAAAATTTTCTGGGCGATCTGCGATCACATTTACCGACTTCTTTCAAGTATGTGTGAATCCACGATATTCTACCCAGTGCTATTACAGTGTTTAACAAATTACATTTTTATATGCGTATTTGTAAATTTTCTAGTGATTTGGGGTGTTTTCTTTTATTTCTGCAAATTACTAAAATAGTTAATTGGGAAACCAGTGAATTTCAATCAGTTTATTATTAGAGATTAGATTGATCAACGTGATCTAATTTTTCCAGCGCCACTACGTTGACCTTTTTTTCCTTTTTTCTGTGAACAAAAAATGTTGGATTTGTGAAAATTTTCAACTTCCAGTTTTCGAGAGATTTATACGTTTTAGAAGGTTTTGAACATGATTTTGAGTGAAAATGTCTCTGTGAGTCTCTTTACGTGACACAAATTTTGTGGACGCTCTAACCTATGAACTGATGCAAAGAAATAAATTAAATATCACATTTAGTTATTCTTTGACATAAATTGATGACGATTGTATTTGGGTATAAATCGTTAAACAGGTGGCGCAACTATTCTTATTTTTTTCATGACTCCCATAATACTTGTATCTGAAGAAATAATGCACAGAATTTCACCTAAGTTCACATTTTTTTTTTACTTTGACATAAATACAATCTTATTAGTTTCGGATTCATACAGTCGAATAGATGTCTCTGAAATGCACTGTTTTTTTGCGATTTACGCTATTTCTATATCTCATTAACAAATAGAATATCGTTTTATTTTGACAGCAAACTATTTGATTTATACAGCATAATATTTTGTTGTTGTTCACAACATACTAGTTTATTATCCACTTAAAATAAATTTGTATTTTGCTTTAACTTTTGCCTTCACGCCCGCTATTTTTAGTGTCCTGGTTTCAAGGATCCACCGGACATCTATCAAAATATTTCAGTAGTATTTATCAGTAGTATTTGATATTCTGTGGTTAATATAAGCAAAAAATGCTATTAAAAATCTTGCTATATATTTTAATAAAAAGAATGTTAAGATGCAATCACACTATATGATGCAAAAAGGCATTAATATGGCATATTATTTGCTAGTAAAAATGCCTCTCGCATGCATTTTTGCCGATCCCACCGAAGCTAGCATAAAGGAGAAAAATACGGGCTTCTGATTGGTCGAAAAACTGTTTGCAATTAAATCATCTTGAATGCTAATGTACGTATTAGAAACGTATATGGGTATATCATTAAAAAAATAATAATAAGAAGAAATTGCAATTTTTAAAAAAAGTAATGTAGAACAATTGAGTTTGACGCCGTAAAATGAAAATACTGCTGTTTCTAAATAAATTGTTCTGATTGTGTATATATGTGCATATCATATTAAAAAAATAGAAAGAAGAAATGACAATTCTATTTTTATTATTTTCTAAAAGTAATACAGAACAATTGTCAAACATCCTGATTAACTTCTTTAATTATAAATTTCGAATTATCTATTAATAAATATGCAAAAACAGAAGGGAAATCCAGCTTTTAAAAGTTTTTCAAACAGAAATTGATGATTAAATTAACGTAAACTCAAAAATGAAGGAAAGCAAAATTATTCAACCAATCAGAAGCCCGTATTTTTCTCCCCTATGCTAGCTTCGGTGGGATCGGCAAAAATGCCTCTCGCATCGCTTGAACAAAACCAGCCAGCTTTTATCAAATTGGCATACAAATGGGCCTATAAATACACAAATTATAGAACTAAACAAAATTATTATATTCTCAATGCAGTTTTATTTAGTTTGGTGAAAGAATACTCTGCTTTGTATTTAATTTTGTTTTCTATTTATTTCATATCTAACATATTCTATTACAATAGTTGCTTATGAACTACATTTTTAATCTTATAAATTGGTGATTAGGTATATAAATAATGTAAATAAAGTATTTTTGCAAAAATTCATGAGATTCATTTTTTTTTCGACGCCTTGCTGGTTAGATCAACCCCTCTTTTATGATTCGGCCTCCTAGTATGTACTAACATTATTAACTCAATGAAATTTATCTTAATAGACAGTTTACCATTTTTAGCAATCCACTTTCACTGATTAGGATTACAAATTTTTAACTAATTTTTTTTTAACTTTCTGTTATCTTTACTTTTTCTTGATCCACTCTAACCGATTCACAATATTATGACAATGGTTTTTGCTCACCATTGCGTACATATACATTTCTGAGTTTTCAAGGATCTTTTAGATAATTGCGGGCTTTGAGTACTAGTATCGAGAACACTCTGTAACAAGAAACCCCTTTAGTAGTCCATAAATGTCTGCAACATTCTAGAACATTCTCGAATCTTCCGGAACTGGGAGTCCCTTTGAAACTTCAGAACTATATGAGACATTCTCAAAAATACTGGAATATTGTAATACATACTCGAAGATTGTAGAATATTCTGCTATATTCTGCAAATTGTTTGAAGTGTCATCAAATAATTATGTTGAATGTTATTTTCATTTTTAAAAGTTAAACTTAATACTACATTATGTGTAAATTACAAAGATGACAAAAGAATATTTTTTTTTATATTCAATGTCGATGACTGTGTTTAGAGTTGAAAGTACTAAGGATTAAATAATTTGACACATTTTTAAATATTTTTGTCATCTTTAAATAATTTACACATATTGTAGTTTTAAGTTTTCAAAAATTCTGGAACATTTTAGTGAATTTTATCTGGAATATTCTTGAATAGTCAAGAATATTCAGGTCAGTTTTGACTACTTCGGCATACGATTCCAAACTGTTTAATCGAATTTCCATGAGTAATCCATTATTGCGATGTCCTGTTTTGTTACTAACTTCTCCGAACCAGACTCCCGCAAATCTGAACCAAAGCCTTCTTCATAAATGGGGTAGGAAAGCTATTAAATCATTTTATCCCCTATCTGTTGCTGTGGGAGTGATTTTTAGAATAATAGTGGTACGTAAGGACATACAATACTAACATACTTTATATGTATTGATTATTTCTCTTCAATAATTGGAAGAAACTTATTAAAGTTACAAAAGATAACTCTTCAGAATGACGTAAGTGCATTTTTAAAAGAAAGATATAATATGCATTATAAAAAGACATCGCCTTAATTTTAAATAGGACTTTTGTCGTCGTTCATTGCAATTTAAAAAATCTGTAACCTTCAATATCTTATAAATAACAATAATAACAAAATGTAAAATTTTAGTTCTTAATAATTTTTTCAGCTAATAGAAAAAAAGAACACACGATGTAAAATTGAAAATTCAAATTAAAACAGTAAAAATTAACATGCAATTCCACTTAAAATAATGTATTTTTAGGAGTAACAATAGTGAACAACAAAAGCTACAACTAAAAATTAAAAATTAAACAATCCAATATAAAAACAATATTGCATTTTAATATACACTTTCACTTGTCTTAAATTGGCATTTTGTAACAAACTTTAAATACATAAACTTAGTTCCGATGATCTATATTTTATTCTCAAACATTCATAATTAAACATTGTTTTTTAAAATTTGTATTGATTGCAAATAAGAATAAAATATTTTTAGTTTTGTATGTTTTATTTCGCCATTGAGCAAAATTATTGCATTCATGGTCTATATTTTAATGAATCTCAAAGTAATGAATCGTATACTGTTTACCATCGGTACTTGCAGGGTGATACGATTTTCAACAAAATATTTATCGAGAAACATGCAAGTTTCTAAGTAGTTCATCCTTTAATTTGTTTTGCATTTTATATTTTTTCTGAAAAGGCTTATCTTATGCAGCTTTATTAAGAAAATTTAGTCTATGGAAATTAAATTAAAGGGTTGATTTTAACGTAAGATTATCGGGAACCGAATGAGTTCATTTAGAAGTGTTATACATTGAATGTTATTATATTATATAAAAGTTTGAAAATAGTTTGAACAGCATAAAAATATAAACTTTAAAGTTTTATTTGGTTTTTTATTACAATTTTTATTATTATTTTAATTAAATTTTTTATTACAATTTTAATTATTATTTTAATAACGTGTATAGATAAGTAGTAACACGAGTACAAATGTCCCGGAAAGAATAAGATAGAAGAAAGTCACTTTGCAAGAAATAAATATCTTTGACATTAAAGAAAAGATACTATCAATTTATTGAAAGTTTTTTACAGAAATTGTGCTTTTTTATGCTGACGCAGTTTATTTTTTGTAGCGTTTTTAGAAATATTTTTCATGCCTCGTTATTTGAAACAAATTGTTTTTGGATTTCGGTTGACAACAGTTTGTAAGAAATGTTGGACTTATTCATGGTTTTTCTCATATAACTACTGGAAATATCTTGAAATATTTTTGTCTCTTTATAACAATTTCTAACGTTTCAATGACCAAAACAAAGATTTAAGGAATTTCTCTGTAGAAAAAGTCAGTTAATAAATAATACTACGGCTTATTTTTATTCATTAATCGAAATACGAATCTTGAAGTAATTTATAATGTAACTTCACATACCTAAGGGCATGTGGAACATAAAATAGTTCATTTTTCTGAGTTTTTAATTAAAGGCTAAAAAGTACAGCTATAAGATTACGGTGCTGAGTGATTATGGAACTGAAAGGTTTCAATCTCTTGAGACTCAAGCTCATAATTTTTTTAGCAAAATTTACTAGTTTTGAGATTTATATTTACTTCTTTCTTTCGAGTGTATAAACCAATACCTATTTTCATTTATTAAAAAAAATACTTTGTTTTTCAGTGTGTCCAATAAAATAGGCATTGGGTCTTAGTCCTGAAAAATATATACATGAATTTGAATGCAAAATTATTAATATTTTGCAAAAAGTAATGATACAAAGTTGAATTCTACATAAAATCATGATACAAAATTTAACGAGACATTAAATTACAATGATAAGATTTAAAAAAAAAAAAAAAAAGTTCATTTCTAGTAAAAAATAATGAACTTCTCCAATTTAATCATTAATTATGTTTAAACTAATATAAAAATATAAGTTGCATTTCATGCACACAACCTTCTTTTATATTATAATACTTATCAAATAAGAAATTGTCTAGATAGGATTCCAAAACAAGATTTTTTGCGTCGAGTTCTTATTTCTTTCTCTACAAAGTTTGCTGTCATCAGAAGTGTGTGTTTTTTAATTTCTACATCACTTCCAAACATCGTGTAAATTCAATTTTTGCATCATCAAATAGAAAAGATGTACTTTAAAACGAAACTTGTTAATCCATTCAGAAATTTTCCAAATATTAATAATAATAATAATAATAATATTTTTAATTTTGTTTTGTTTTGCACTGTTATCTTTAATTGTATTTTCTTTAAACTTTTATAGTTAATTAAATATGATTAAATATGATTGAATTTATTAATTATATTATAAATAGCATAGTTACATAAAAATAATACCAAAACTAGTTACAGAGAATCAGAATAAAACATAGTAAAAGGTCAATTATAAATATCTGCGTTTACCAAAGGCTTAAAAAACGTTCACTGTTGAATTTAACAATGTACTGATTTTGAACAATCATTTTATCAGTAAAATTATATATTTTAAGCCCCCCCTCTACAGACAGATATAAAAAAGCCCAAACATTACATGTTTATAAAATTGAAAAGATTTCAATTCCTTCAGTTGTCAAAACAAATGCGCAATGAAATAACTTCTGTATAAAAGTCAGCTGACATGATGTATTGAATCTTATTTATGTTATGTAATTGGAAAACTGTATATTCATGTACTGTTTGAAAGTAAACAAAAGCTCTATTGCATAAAACATTCAGTGCTTATACTGTTTATTAATATACCCAAATTTTGAGAAAACATTTTCATGCTTCGTTGATCAATGCAGAAAGTTATTTCTATTTCATTTACAGACAAATTCAGGCAAATGATGAATTTCGTCTACTTTATTTTCACAAAAACAAATGAGTTTTCTTGAATAATGTTTATCTTCTTACAGATATTTATTATCCACCGTTTTTCGAAGTTAAAAGTTTATGGGAATTTGTTTGGTTAGGTTTTGGTTGAAATCAGTTAACCAGATCAAATGCATTGTTTTTTTATATAATTAGAAGAATTAATTTGAAATATGCATTTTTTAAGAGAATAGCCTCAGTAAACTGAAAGAAAAAATCTGTAAAATCACTAAAGTTTTGCTAGAAAACTGAGATTCCTGGAACTTCTTATGTAAGGGTAACAGCAAAACTTCTTGTAGCAGAATCGGTTACATGAATTTTTGCTATTACCGATACACAAAAAGTTTTAGGAAACCCAGTTTCTAAGAAAAACCTTAGTAACTTTACAGATGTTTTAGACTGTAGGTAATGTAGGTAACGCTTCAATTATAAAAGTTGTTTTTTGTTTAAAATTGTGATTGTTATTTTTAATTCAATCTACAGACTTGTACCTGTAAGAGAAAAGTCCATGTAAAATTATTACAGCTAACAAAATTGTATAACTGTATTTTAAGAAAAGGCTTGATTGGCTTGCTCATTCCAAAAATTACTTCCTACAAACAAATACACAAAAACAGCATAAACATTACTTATTTATAAAATTAGAATACATTTTCATTCGTTGATTTCGTATTTCTCATGTTTCATATGCAGTAACCGCACTAAATACATGACGTTTCTGAAACTGTTCTTAGCAAGTATTTACATCTTAAAAATTGGAAT
This sequence comes from Maratus speculifer, assembly GCA_964019185.1. Taxonomy (NCBI): domain Eukaryota; kingdom Metazoa; phylum Arthropoda; class Arachnida; order Araneae; family Salticidae; genus Maratus; species Maratus speculifer. Next base: position 119,218,923 of record OZ025301.1, read on the forward strand.
TCTAAATAATTCCAAGTATCTAGCCACAAACATTTTTAAGAGTTGAAATTTTGGAAAGATGTTTTTCAAAAGATTATTATACCGACATAAACTTTGGAGCCTATGTTGGTGCAGTGATGAGCACTAGTATTTTGACCCTTGTATTCTTAAAGTCAGCTTGACACTTACCCAAATTACCCCGTACAAACAAACGCACAAAATTTTATGTAAAAGCATAACTTTTTTTTATAACATTACAATAGATTTATATTCCTTTGATTCTAAAAACAAATATTTACATGAATATCTTTGTCAAAAAAGACAATTGATGCGAAGTAGCGCTTCTTATTTACGTTATGTAATTGGAAGAAGTATATGAAAGTACTATTTGAGAATAAACAGTAGCATTAGTACATAAAACATTAAATGCTTATCCTGAATATTTATATGATCAATTTTCTACAAAACATTTTCATGCTTAGTTGTTGGTTACTGAAAGTTATTTAAATTTCATTCACGGAGAAATCCAGACAGATGATGGATTATTCTTTTTTATCTTACAAATACAATTTTTCACATTGTTCATAATAGAAAATTTACGTGAATTACTTTGTAGTGAAACCAGATAACAAAATCAATTATTTCTTACTTTTGATACATTTAGAAGAATTATTTTAAGTATATATTTCTAAGAGAATAGTCTATGTACTTATAAAAGTAGATAAAGTTTAAATCATTAAACTTAATTTTTGCTTAAAATTTCGATTGTTATTTTAATTCAATTTATCAGTACAGGTCATTTTGTACAGATCAGTACAAAAATAAGTTTATGTGATGTGATGTTTTTTATTTATGTAATCTGAAGTATTATTTTCAAATAGTGTTTGAAAATAAATAAAATTCTCAGTACAATCGTGGAAAAAAGTAAACATCCCCTACGAAATCTGCAACAAGCTATCTTAAAAGAAAGTTATTGGTACCAAACGATTGGAAATAAATCTACTTTTAAATAATGTATATAAAATTTGGGTAGGGGAACATCAACATATTAAAACGCATTTTAATTTTGGTTTTTTCAATAGCAATACACAATTCTGACACCATATATTAACTCTACACCCGTCAATTAGCCTAAAAAATTTCATTCAATTCGTTCGATAAGTATCCGAGAAATTAATTATTTTAAAATGAGCATAGTTAAGGGGCTGTATCCAAAATGAAGTTCAGTACACAATTTTGACAGAGAAAACCCTCTTCTTGATCAAGGCATCTTAGGCGTGTCACTGAAGCAGACATTGAAGATTGCTAGGTTACAGGATATCATAAGAAATTTCAAAATATTTAGTCACTTCCAATGTAGACAGTCCTTTACACCGCCATTTTACAATTTTTAAAGCATAATCTGAAAATTACTTAGGGGAAAGTTTGAAATTATGGATTTACATAAGTTAATAAAAATAAATTCATCAAAAAAATTACATATTTCAATTCATAGTTTTTTCGAGTATTATTTTCATAATTCATATCATAAAATAATAAAAATTCCAATCTTAACACATTTATGTTTGGCTATTTTAAAGTATTACTGCTACATGAAAAATTAGCACATTAAGAATAAAATTTCCGGAGGTAATAAAAATATGAAAATGTAATTTAATATTAAAAGCACAAAATTTTGAATGTTTATTCAAAAACATACAATAAATGACTTGAAATTTGGTGTCTAGGCATAGTTTGAATCGAAAATTTAAAATATGCTGTTAAAATTGGGTATTGTCATCGAAGAAAATAAAGTTTGGGTTTGTTTTAATATGTAGATAGCCCCTTAAGCAAATTTTATGTACATGAGAAAGTAGGCGTAGACTTCATTTCCAATTGTTCGGTACCAAAAACGTTTTTCTACGTTAATTTTTTGAGTAGTTTGTAGGGGGTGTTTACTTTTTTCGCATGACTGTACATAAAACATTCAATGCTTGCATTGTTTATTTAAGTTCTCATAGAGTAAAACCCCGATAATTCGGATTAATTGGGACCAGACCCAATCCGGATTATCCGAAGAATGAGAAAAAAAATAAAACACACTTATAGAAAATCAGATTTACATTAAACATACTGAATATTTACTGATAATAAAAATGTTTATTTTGTAATTACAAAATCTTTTGCTGTATAATTTTTGTATTACGTTTGCGGCAGCATTGTTAATTTGTTCGGTGTACTCCCCAACTGATGTTCAAAATAAACCATTAATTGTTGCAAATGATTTTTTACTTCATTATGGCTAATAACTTTTGGTTGATCATCATTGATAATGATGTTTTCGCCTGAATCATCTTCATTTTCAACTTCTTCAGTTGCACATAAAGTGATTATTTCATCACCTGTAAATGATGCGTAAACTTCTTTATTTTTTGCTTCATTCAGTTGCTAATGTCGGTGATATCAACATCTCAACAACCATTTTTAACATACTCACAAAATTTTCAGGTGTAATTTCCTTTTCATACTCACCTATTATTTCTTCTGTTTCAAGCTTGCTTGTTATTCAAGAAATTACAATTTGTAGACCATAAATTCTTCCACGACTTTCGGAGAGTACTCTCAGAAACCTGCTTGCAGACTATAAGTGATGCATTGTTTTTTCTTTGACATAAGGTAACACCAAAGAGTTTAAATGAAAAAGATTAAGGCAGTCTTTCGAAACTATTTCAGAAAAGACCTTTTTATTCAGATTACGAAAATGAAACGAATTAATCTTATCGAAATGTTGCCGATCGCTTCTCAAAGTTTGAAGAAAAAAATGACCAGATTGATCCGAATTATGCGGAGATCCGGATTAACGGGGCCTGAATTAGTGCGGTTGTACTGTTCTTCTAAAAACACTATGCTTCGTTGAAGACACAGAAAATTATTTTAACTTTATTCAAAGAAAAAATCAGACAATTCATTAATTTCTTATTCTCTTTATCGTAAAAATAGAAATTGTTTCTTGAACAAATTTTATTTGCTTACAAATATTTATTATCTATGATTGGTCATAAAGAAATGTTGGGAATTTGTTTTGTAAAAAGTCAGTTAGAGTTGTGTTTGTAAATTCGTTGTATTTAGAAGGATTATTTTGAAATACATTTTTAAAGAGAATAGCCAAAGTTCTTAAAAGTAGAAAACGCGTCGAGATTTTAAAATATTTTTTCTATAAAATATTGATTAGTATTTGAATTCATTCTGTAGAATTTTATATATATATATTTTTTGCAGAAATTTGGGCTTTTAAATAAACAATGTAAGCATTTAGTTTTATGTATAGTCTTGGAAAATAAAGTAAACTTTCCTTACTAACTACTCAACTAATTCACTTAGAAGAAGGTTAGAGGTACCGAACGAGTGGAAATAAAAACTGCTTCTAAAAGATGTATATAAAATTTGCCCTGAAAGCAATCTACATATTAAAGCGAATCCAAACTTCATATTTTTCAACAGTAGTACTCAATTTTAACAGAATACCAATAATAGCTAAGCCCCAACTAAATATGTTATAGCTAAATAAAACTGTATGTATATTTATATTTTTAGAAAAGACGTGGTTGGTTATTTTTAGGTTCAACATCATGATGTAATGATAAATATGAAAACTTAACAGTATAACGTAAACATTTGATGATTAAATTATCTTGTTATAGGTAAAATTTCCAGAAAAAAAGTAAATAAATAAATAAAAAAACCATGCTTCGTTCAGGATTTAAAAATTATTTCAACTTTTTTTACAGACAAATAATGAATTTCCCATTCTCTTTATCATAAAACAAGAAATATTTTCTTGAACAAAGTTTATTTGCTTACAAATATTTATTATCTATGGTTGATCATAAAGAAATGTTTATGGGAATTTGTTTTGCAGAAAAGTCAGTTAACGAAATCTTCTGTTTTGTAAATTCGATGTATTTAGAAGAATCATTTTTAAATACATTTTTTAAAAGAATAGCCAAAGTACTTGAAAATAGAAAATGTGTTAAATATTAAAATAATTTTTCTTTAAAATACTGATTATTATTCAAATTCATTCTATAGAATTTTTTTAATTTAGTTGCAGAAATTTGGTCATATAAATAAACAATGTAAGCATTGAATGTGTTATGTACAGTCGTAGAAAAAAAAGTTAACACTCCTATTAATAACTCAACAAATTCACGTAGCAGAAAATTTCTGGTACTGAACGAGTGGAAATAAATCCTTCTTCTAAATGATGTACATGAAATTTGCTTAGAGGGCAATCAACACATTAGAATGAATCCTAACTTCATTTTCTTCAATAGCAATACTCAATTTTATCAGGATATCACTCAGAGAAAATCCTTATCCAAAACTATTAGAGTAAAATAAAAGTGTACATTTGTATTTTAAGAAAAGACGATGTCAGTTATTTTTATGTTCAACATCATGATGTAATGACAAATATGATAAATTAATAGTTTAACATTAACATTCAATGTTTAAACTATTTATTTATATGTCCAGATTTCTGCAAAAATATTTCATGCTTCATTGAGGATGCAGAAAATTATTTTATTTTTATGCACAGACAAATTCAAACAAATGATCAATTTCTTATTCAATTTATCATAAAACAAGAAATAGCTTTTTGAACAACTTTTATTTACTTACAGATTTTTATTATTTATGGTTGGTCATAAAGAAATGCTTAAGAAAAATTATTTTGTAAAGAAATCAGTTTAGGAGATGTTGTGTTTAGTACTTTCGATGCATTTAGACAACTTATTTCGAAATATATTTTTTAAGAGATTAGCAAAAGTACTTGAAAGTAGAAAAAGTTATTAGTTTTTGAGATAAAGCTGTAGCGAGAATCGGGAAAATTCAACATAGAATCGTGACCTATTGGCAATCGATAATAACACGTAAACATAATTACTTCACATCAGGGAGTAACTAAATTCAAAGTTTGGCGATAACCCGTACTTTAATTTTTGAGAGAGAGCTATTGCAGAAATCGTGAAAAAGACAGCCTAGCACTGTCATTTGTACAACGATTTATACCAAAATGCATGTGGCATCCTTTCATGTCAAGGACTGACCGAATCTGAAGTTTGATGAAAATCCGTGCATTAGGTCTTGGGATAGACGTGCTGTCGAAATCGTAAAAAAGGCGGCATAGCAGCGGTATCTATTGAGAAATTTACACTAAAAACTAATCAGTATCAACTTTTACCAGAAATCATTTGAATACAAATATGATTCCTGAAAATATTTATTAATCTCGAAGTGTTAGTTCTTGATACAAAGCTCCAATAAAATTTATGTCATACTCACAGATAGGCATTTTGCAAAACACGTTTTTTGGAATCTCAGACCCCCCTAAAACGTATTAATCTGTCAAAAACTAGTTATTCGAAAATTTTCACGAATATAATTTTTTTTTTCTTGCAAGAATAGAAGAAAGTAAAATATAAATATTTCCTATTATATGTTTAAATTCAAAAGACGTAAATATAAAGAAAAATTTATTTTGAAGTAAATTTGTATTTTGTGCTTTGATAATAGTTTAAAAATCGTTGAATTATATCTTTGAATCAAATAATTGCCAGAGGTGAATTTACACTGGTGTCCAAAAGTTAAGCATAATTGGTAATTAAGTAAGTAATGAAAGAAATATAAATCGAAATGTGGTGAAACTCCAGGTGTGTAAACAAAATAGAACGCGTCATATATTTTCACGAAGGGTTTTCCCTGAAATCGAACAGGGGACCGTCAACAAATTGAAAAAGAACGAAGATCTTTTGGATAACCCTGTCAAAACTAATGTAGCAAAAGCGATCAAACTGCAAATTATGATTAATTGGCTTATTGTCATGTACTGTGTTTATTTTTATAAGGACAGCATGTATACTCGTAGAGAAATTAAGGTTTTTTATAAAAACAGTCCTAATTTTTTTGCTTATAATTTACAGAGTTCTTAATACAAAATAATGTTCTTTTCTGAAAATATGACAAACATCATTGTACACAATACCCTGTCATGAATTTAAAAATAATAAAAATTGTATGAAAAATGAGTAAGTTTAGTAAATAATTTTTCATTGCGCATGCGTCAACGATATCAAAATTTCATTTGCATATTGTGTTAGCTAACTGTATAGAGAAACTTCTGTAAAAGTTTCAAAAACATAGCTTGAAAATTCTGAAAATTAACGTTTATAGAATCAACTCAAAATCCGTTATTCCTAAAAGGAAGCAAAAAATCAGGGGTTTTACTTAAACATAGTTGTACATGCAATATTGTGTAGGCACTAAACAATGAAATATGGTTACAGCCCCTCATCTTTTTCTTCATTTAGGAAATAAAGGATTTTGATCTCATTCTATCAACGATAATTTTCAGGATTTTTAAACTATGTTTTTGAGACTTTCACAAAAGTTGCTCTATACATTTAACTAACATAATATGCAAATGAAATTTTAACAGCGTTCACGCATGCGCAGTAAAAAATTATTTAGTAAACCTGCTCATTTGTCATACAATTTTTATTATTTTTTAATTCTGATGACAGGGTATTGCTTACATTGATGTTCGTCATATTTTCAGAAAATAACATTATTTTATATTAAGAACTCTGCAAATTATAAGCAAAAAACTTAGGACTGTTTTTATAAAAACCTTAATTTCTCTACGAGTATACATGCTATCCTTGTAAGAATAAACACAATACATTACAATTCGCCAATTAATTATAATGTGCAGTTTGAACGTTCTTGTTACATTAGTTTTGACAGGGTTATCCAAAAGATCTTCGTTCTTTTTCAATTTGTTGACGGTCCCCTATTCGATTTCGGGGAAAACTCTTCGCGAAAATATATGACGCGTACTATTTTGTTTACACCTGGAATTTCACCACATTTCGATTCATATTTCTTTCATTACTTAATTACCAATTATGCTTAACTTTTGGACACCAGTATATGTTAGTAAACGCAGTATTTTAATTTCATTTATAAGGATAGATTCATTCAAATTATAAAACATATGGAATTTCTAAATATTATATCAGAAAAACTGTTATGCTTAATATGACTAAATTTTTATTTCTTCAAGGAAATTTTTTAGCAGACTTTATGTCTTATGAACTTTATTTTAAGTTAGCTTAATTTTTAAAGTTATCTGCTTTCAAAATGCTGCATAGCGAAAGTTAGTTGCATGAACTTAAAGCCACAAATTCCCTTTTTATGAAAAACGAATCAATAACTTTTGTGTTGTAAACATTAAAAACGACACATAAAATATTGAAATCGCCTATTAGTTAAGAATGTGAAAAAAATAGCGTCGTTCAGAAGATTTATTGCTGATGCTCAACGATCGTCAGCGATATATATTCAAAGTATATTTCGAAGAGAGTATATTGAAGTAATTATCTAACATATAAATTTTAAATTATTTTTTTGAAAAAGCAACAATCTTTTTCAAAATCGTTTATTCAAATATTTGAGATAACGATTGTAATTATTTAATTTAAAATTTAATAAGAAGTATAAAATTTTTAAAAACCTATTATTGATGCTGTACTTTTTGTCCCTTCTTTTATTTTTCACAAAAAATGAACTATGGCTGCACTCAATCAAAAAATTGTACATTTTTTATGCTATAGTTTTATTGAAAATGCGTAATTAAAAAAATTAATTCAATTAATATTTGAAAATTTTTCTTTAGCAATGTATGAAAAATATTGAAACTATTTCTTTAGGTCAAATAATTGTCTGACGTTCTCATTAGGGAAATTCTTTTGCGAATTTATGAGATTTGACCAAATTTGAATTCCATTCATAAAGATATCGATTCATTCAAATTATAAAACATATTGAAAGCTGTTATTGTATCATAAAAACTGTTATGCTTAATATTACTAAGATTTTATCCTCCCAAAGCAGTTCGTTTTTTAGCAGACTTAATTTTTCATGAACTTCATTTTAAATTAGCTTAACTTTTAAACGTATCTTCTTTCAAAATGCTAATGTTTAAAAATCATAAGTTTCCTTTTCGTAAAATATGAACCAATCAATTTTATGTTGTAAACATAAAAAAGACACGGAAGATATTAAAAATTGCCTGTTAGGGCTAAGAGAAAAATAGCGTTATTCCAGAAGATTTAATACATAAGTCAAAATGATTTCGAAATTTATGTTAAATGAAGCAAAAATTTCAAAATGATCCCCGGCGAAAGATAGTATTCAAAATATATTTCCTAGTTGATTATAAATGAGTAATTCTAAATACATTAGCGTATAATTACACCTTTTTCGCGAGAAGTAATCTTATTTTAAACGTTTTTAGACAATTTTTTATGTATTTATTTATTTTTTTATTAAAAGACGTTATGAATTAATTTCATAGAGGAAAGATTTAATAAAACTATAAAATATTTAAAAGTATGTTGATGAAGCAGGAAATAAATGACTATATTTTTTAAAGAAAAATATAAGAATTAAAGCTTATTTATAAAATTACTACACAGCAGAAATTAATTAAACATTCCGGAAAATATCGGTGTTGCCATATTATTATAAAATCATATATCATAATCATAATCATGTATCATAAATAATGTTGTCATATTATTAATCATCCTTGACTTAAAATTGAGAGTTTTTCTTTAGCAATGTATGAAAAATCTCTCAAGTATATGTTTTGATCAAATAACTGTCGAAAATTTTCATTGTTAAAATACAATTGCGAGTTTATGCGAGCTGATCAATATTTGAATTTCATTTATAAAGATACGGAAGGTATTTTGTACCATAAAATCTGTTATGTTTAATATGACTAAAATTTTATTTCCCATGGCATTTTAGCTGACTTAATGTTTTATAAATGTTATTTTAATTTAGCTTAACTTTTAAATTTATCTTGATTCAAAATTCTGCACAGGGTAAGTGAGTTGTATCGCTAGTTGTACGAATTTAAAGCCATAATTAAGCTAATTAAGCCATGTTTCCGTTTCGTGAAATATGAACTAAAAATTTTTATGTTGTAAGCTTTATAAAGAACACGGAACATATAAAAAATTTCTATTGGCACAGCGAAAAAGTTAACGTGAGTTTAGAAAATTTATTGCAGGTGTCAAGATGTTTTGAAAGTTATAATAAATGTAGCAAAAAAAGTTTAATATGATCCCCGGAGGAAGATATGCATAGAATATTTTCAAGCTCTGTATAACTGAGTAATTCTACACATTATTAGTATAAAATTACGTGGTTTTTTTTCTTTTTTTTCCATAGGGGAGAATTTTTTAAAAGTATTTAGACAATTTTTTGACGTAAGAAATATTATTTTTTAGTTAAAAGATTGAATTAAAAAAACATAAAATGTTTAAAAAGTCCTTCCGGCAGTACCGGGAGGAAGAAGTAGCTTTCACATACTTATTTATTTATTTTAAATTATATTATATTAATCAAACATACGAAGCTTAAATTCGTAGAGCCCGATTATATAAGATTGAATACTAGTTTTTGTCAATACTGAATATTAATAGGAATTTTTAGACATTAGTCATCTTTTATTCAACCTGCTTTTGTATAAAGCGATTTATAGGGCCGCCAAATTTTACGATATCATGAAGTGTATGCCATTTTAAAGCAACATAATAGATAAAATAAACCATTGAGCTTGGTCGAAATCTTAATTCATCTGCACATGCACACTCACATCGAAATCGATTAATATATACGAATGCTGTCACGGGCAAATTGACTTTAAAAAAAATGTCAGCCACATATGTCCCAAAAAGTCGCCAAATTTAAACTGCTATATCTCAGGCGTTTTTTAAGGTAAAAACAAAGCAAAAAATATTCCGGAATTGATTACTAAGATAAATACTTTAGAAAGAACCTTTTTTCAATTTCTAATTTTTTCTTTGTACATCATTATACATTTAAAAGATTTTTGACAAACTTAAATGGGTGCCATTTTCAAACAAGAAGGCGGATAAAGTTGGCCAGAACTCGGTGAAGACATTGGTATGTACTATGTACACACGGAGTTATATTCAAATCAGTTTATAAATATGCGTATTATCGAATGCCAAATTTCAGACCGTTTCAAAATGTCAACCACACTGGAAAATGAAAGTGCTATAACTCAACCATTTTTCCAGATATAGGTGAAACAAAAATACTCTGGAATTTTTGTATCAAAGTCAAACACACAAAAGAAAAGCCCTTTTCAATTTCTTACTTTTTGTGCCTAATTTTCAAATTTAAATCTTTTTAAAAAATTTAATATTCCACCATTTTGAAACAAGATGGCGGGTGGAACTGGCCAACGAACTCGGTCCAGACATTGGCATATACTATGTACGCACCAAGTTTCATTGAAATCGGTTTATAAATACGCATGTTATCACGTGACGAAAATCAGATCATTTCAAAATGTGAGCAACACTAGAAATTAAAAGTGCTATAATTCAGCCATTTTTTAAGATACAGACAAAAAAAATGCTCTGGAATCTTTGTATCAAGGTCAAATGCATAAAAGAAAAATCTTTTTCAATTTCTCACTTTTTTGTATCTAATTTTAAATCTTACATTTTTAAAAAAATACCTGTCTGCTTGGCCTATAGGCGGAGGTAGATTTCGAAGAGTGTTCATTTCAACAACAAAAAATAAATTTGATTACAGATAAACCCAGTTTAACAACTTTATTTGTCCTCTTTTGAAAAATTTTTACTTTCCTTTTTCTGTAAGGACTGGTTTTATTAGAATCATCTTAAACTAAATTCGGCTCAAATGCCCATTTTGACAACATATTTTGAAATAATTATGACTTTATTAAAAAATCGACTAATACGGCACATTATATAGTTCCTAAATAACAAAAGACTGTCAATTGAATGCGTTTGAGAGCAAAATTGAATTTAAAAATGAGTTATAAAATAACCAGTTTTGAATGCAACCTCAATTCTTAATCATGCGCGAAGTGCCCACTTTGGCAGCATTTAAAAAAATATATTCAGCCTTTATCAAAAAACTGAACAATGCGAGACATTATATAGCTCCTATATAAGATAACCTGTCAATAGGGTGCGTTTGAGAGCAAAACTGAATTTAAAAATGGGTCAGAAAAAACGCAATTTGTTATTTCAATGCTTCCTCAAATTTTCAATCACGATAACTTTTCGAAATTCTATTCAAAAAACCCTTTTTGGCAGTCTTTTTTGAAATATATTTTGTCTTTATCAAAAAATTGACCAATGCGTCATATTATACAGTTCCTAAATAAGAGGACTTGTAAACTGGATGCGTTTGAGAGTAAAAATGGATTTAAAAATGAGTCAGGAAAAACGCAATTTGTTATTTGAATACTTCTTCAAATTTCCTATCACTGTCACTTCAGGAAATTCTGTTCAAAATACCCTTTTTGGCAGCCTTTTTTTAAATATATTCTGTCTTTGAACATTTGAACGGAGGGTGGTTTTGGGGTCTAAGGATCATGATCGGTGAAAATATACCAAAATTTTCCGGAAGTGCTTTGCTCCGGACGGCTGCAATAGGTAGCTTTTTATTTTTTGTAATGAAACTACCTAAAATATGTTGCTTATGTTGCAATTTTTGTACATTTCTTTATATTGCACGAAAATCGAACCATAGCTTCATATAAACGAAAAAAAAAATGCTCCTTTTTATGGAGTTTTTAAAATTAAATTTAGCAATTAAAATATTTTTTTATTTAAATTTGAAGTTTTTTTATTATTAATGTATAAAAAATATCTAATATATGCCTTGTGGTATCGGCCGGCTCCGTGATGTCGACGCCAATAAGTCTGCGATGACGTTCCATGCCTAGTGCCATGAGGTCTGAAAACTGTCCGCTCCGTGATTTTTTCATTTTGAAAGAGACTTTTTGAAAGTAACTTTTCTGTTTGAAATGGAACTGAAACGTATGGATTCAGTAGTTGCCTGGTGCGCAGCAAAGAAAGAACGTTTTTTTTCGGCGGGCTCGGGTGTGAGCCGTGTATGGTTCGGGTTTTAAAGGAACATCGGAAAAGGGTGTTCGAAAGCTCATACCTGGAAGGGGCTGTATATTTTCAAGTGCATTTTCCTAATGGATATATGTGTAAATAAACTGTACATAATTGTAAATAGCGCAGTGTGGTTATGTATATAGTTTTCATCGTGTATTCTTTGTGTTGGTTTTATTAAAGTGAATTGTGAAATTGTACAGAGAGTGGGAGTACATTTAGTTGCGACGTCACAGCTAGTAATATAAAAAATTATTGGTGGCTTGCTGTGGGATATAGGAACTGAAATTAAAAGTTCCGCGAACTCATCATCTCTCCTGTATTATTTCGAATGTGGACTGAAAAGTCATCGTCTCTCCTGTATTATTTTGAATGTGGACTGAAAACTCATCGTCTCTCCTGTATTATTTTGAATGTGGACTGGAAAGCTGTGTCGGTCATCGAAATCAGTGTTCGAAGATTGTGAATTTCAACTCGGAATATTAAAGAATCGAACGGTGAGTCCCTATTGTTTCTCTTGCGCGCTGAATTTTGGGGAGGTCTTAATATCATACGCTTAAATGTTAGAAAATTAAAATAGCGTGTTTCGTTTTGTTGTTTTTTTTAAGGTTATTGCACAAGAGTATTTTCGTGATTTATTATTATTATTATTCTTTGCTAATTGCTGTTTTGTTTTAAAAGTAAAACAAAATAAGAAGTGTAAAAGTAGAATATATTAAGTATTTTAAATACATTTTTATTTTTTGCATAAAGAGTAAAGTAATTTTCATTGCACAAGTAGTACGCTAATGAACTTAATTGTTTAAGTTACAATGTTAAGTTTATTAAATTAGAAAGTTGAATTTACTGAAATTACTATTTACTTTTTCGTAGTGCATTAAAGCAATGTGATTTAATAAAGTAAAGGAATGTACTGAGTCTTTATTATTTTATTGTGCATTTTTTATGAATACTTTAGTTAGAATTTTAATTTTTTACTGTGATTAGAGAAAAGTGTTACTCAGTTGAAAAAAAAATTCTTGTTTTTCTTTGGTATTTTAATGCTATTGTGCTCAGGCAAGTTATAGAAATATTTTGTAATTGTATTTACTTTTTTGTTGTGAGATATTTTTCTGAGTTTGATTATGGCTTCATTCTTGAATAGGCAAAATAAAGATGTATTGCTTTTGCTCGCAGCAGAATTTGATACCGAAATATCTGCTGACATTAAAAAAGTGCCTTTAATTCAGGCAATTTTAAAAGCTTCTGATTATGATGAACAAATTGCAAAAGATATGTTAGAAGGGATTTTAGAAGAAAGGGAAAAATTAGCAGAACAGAAAAAATTAAATAAATTAGCGGAACAGGAAAGGTTAGAAAGAGAGAAAGATAGACAATTGGAATTAGAGAAGCTGCGATTACAATGCAGTGCAGATAATAACTCCTTAGTTTCCCCTGATTCTGTAACGGCTGAAAATAAGGATAAAAGAGTGAGTTTAAAGGATTTAGTTCCAAAATTTGACCCTAAATTAATTGATATTACCTTGTTTTTTATGATTTTTGAGAGTCAGGCGTCAAAAGAAAATTTAGGAGAATTAAATTACGTTTCCCAACTTATACCTTTGTTACCTGTAGAGGTAGCTGAAATTATTGTAAAAGAACCCTTAGAAAATAGGGATGATTACCAGCATATGAAGAATGTTTTGTTAAAGAGATTCAGATTAGGAGCAGGGGCCCTGAAAACAAAATTTGTGACTCATCAAAGGAAGGCAGGTGCGTTATGGACTGAGCTTGTTTATGAATTAAGAGGGTATTTAGAATACTGGTTAGAAACTGTTGAAGTAAATGATTTTGAATCACTGAAAGAACTAATGCTCACAGAGCAGGTTAAACGTAGAGTTCCTTTTGCTATTAAAGATAAATTCCTCGATGAGTGGGACGAGATTAAGACAGCGTCATATTTAGCAGAAAAATGCGATAAATTTGAAAGTGTGAGAGGAAATGTTAGGAAGTTTGATAACAAAAGGTGGAATAATAAACCATATTTTAGGGATATGAATGGGCAAGATAATGCTAGAAAAAAAGGGGATCAGGTAGTTAAATCAGGTGGGGTTGATAAAAGAGATAATGTGCGTAGGGATTTTGGAAATAAAGATAAATTTGATAGAAAAAAGCCAATTATCTGTTTTGAATGTAATCGTTCAGGGCACATTAGGCCAGATTGTCCGGATTTAAAACGCAAAAGTTCAGGAGATTTAGTCAGTCACGTGGACATAGGTGTACGTTTAGGACAGTGTTTTACACCTTATTTGAAAAAAGCAGAAATTAATGGGATAGAACGAAATTATTTAAAGGATACAGGGACTGGAATTGATCTTTGTGACCGTAGTTGGATAGATAACGATGATTTAATTGGGGAAGTAACGTGGATAAAGCAACCCTTGGATGATGCGTGTAAATGTTTGCCCTTGGCGAGAGTTACAATTAAAGGGGATTTTGGAATGGTGATTACTAAGGCAGCGGTGATACCGACAGAATTAGAGCAAGGTTATTATTTGCTGGGAAACAAGACAGCTGAACTTATTGAGGAATCAAAAGGTAATCCTGTGTTGGTAAATGCTGTAATGACGCGCAGTCAGAAGCGGGAACGTGAAAGGGAGATATCCGTGGTTGAAGTTGAGAATGGATTGGATTTGGAAGATGGAGATAAGGATGAGGTGGAGTTTAAAGAAGAGGAGGAAGGGATGGTTATACCGGAAAAGTTAGAGACGGAGACAGGTTTGGTTAATGTATCAGCAGAGAAATTTAAAGAAGAGCAGAAAAATTGCCCTTCACTTAAACAGTTGTGGGAGAAGGCAAAAAACTTTAATGATAAAGAATTTTGTATTAGGGAAGATAGGCTTGTACGGGTGTCGCTATCAAGGACAGGTGAGGAGAAAATACAAGTATGCGTACCGGAAATTTATCGAAGAGAAGTTTTAGCATTGTGTCATGAGCAGGTATCAGGACATTTAGGTACGACAAAGACAAAGGATAGAGTCCTTAGGTATTACTTTTGGCCAAATTGTTATCAAGATATTGAAAATTACGTAAAAACTTGTGATCCATGCCAAAAGATGGGTAGTAATAAAGATAAGCGTAAGGCCCCTTTAAAACTGGTACCAATAATTTCCGAATGTTTTTCTAAGATAAATCTGGATGCGGTGGGTCCCTTACAAATTAGTAATAGAAATAACAAATACTTAATCACATCCATTTGCCTTACTTCTAAGTATCCGGATGCCATACCGATGGTAGATATCACTTCCACTTCCGTTATTGATGCTATGTTGCAGATTTTTGCTAAAACGGGCTTTCCCAGAGAGGTACAGTCTGACTTAGGAAGGTCTTTTACGAGCGAGTTAACGACCGAATTCTTTCAAAAATTTGGCATAAAAGTGTCCCATAGCTCAGTCTGCCATCCGGAGTCCAATTGTGTGGAAAGATTACATTCTACATTAAAGAAAGCCATTAAAGCCTTATGTCTCGAATCGGGTCGTGATTGGGAAGAAGTTTTGCCTATGGCACTGTTTGCTTTAAGAACAGTAACGCATGAAAGCACGGGGTTTAGTCCCGCTGAACTCGTTCACGGGAAGAATTTGCGTATGCCACACACTTTGGTGTATGAAAATTGGATGGGTGACGAGAGTACGGACCAAAATGTGGTAGATTATATTTTGAACCTGACAAATAGGTTGAAAAGATGTCAGGAGTTGGCAGTCAAGCGCATTGAGGAATGTCAGGACAAGCGAAAATTATGGTATGACCGGAATGCAGTGATAAGAAAGTTCAAGGTTGGAGACCAGGTGTTAGTTTTGGCAACCTCTAAATCTCATAAGATGGCTGTAAATTGGATCGGGCCAGGTACGGTCACGGGAGTAATTACAGAAACGAATTACACCGTTGACTTACCAGAGAAGCGAAATAAGGCGACAATCTATCACGTTAATTTATGGAAACCTTATTATAAGCGGCCGGAATTTGTTAATCTGGTAGTTGATATAGATTCAGAAGAGGTGGAAGAAGATGTCGAAATACCGTATCCCATGCCAAACCCCACACAAATTGATTTTTGGGAAATCGTGAACAACAGTGAACTAGAGAAAGGGGCGACAGAAATACAAATTAATAATTTTAAGGAAGTCATAGAGCGAAATAAGAAAGTGTTTTCTTCGGACCCAGGACGTACTCATTTAGTAGAGATGGATATAGAATTAGTTGATGAAATGCCGGTGAGAGCCAAATCTTATAGAATGTCGCCGAGGCAGATAGAAATTTTGAGGAAGGAGATAAGAAGATTATTAGACTTAGGAGTAATTGAGGTAGGGCAGTCCGATTTTATGTCCCCCATGATTTTGGTAGAGGTTCCGGGAAAAGATCCTCGTCCTTGTGTGGACTATAGAATACTAAATTCCAAGACTCGAACGGAATTTTTCACACTTCCGAATATAGAGGAGGTAGTAGAAAAGGTGAGTTCTGCGACCTTTATTACGGTGATGGATTTAACCAAAGGTTATTTCCAAATACCACTGACCAAAAGGGCCCAAAGGTACGCTGAATTTGTGACACCTTTTGGGGTATTTTTGCCTAAGGTCATGATGTTTGGTCTCGTGAACGCTCCTTTCTACTTCTGTAAATTAATTTCTATGGTTCTTGGAGGTCTGGAATCGTTTATCTTGCCGTACATTGATGATATTGCGGTGTTTTCACTTACTTGGGAAAGTCACATGAAGGATATAGCCGAGGTCCTAAAGCGCTTATTAGAGGCCGGTTTAACAGTGAAACCCACAAAATGCAGATTTGCACAAGACAGCGTGAAGTTTTTAGGTCATGAGGTAGGTTCGAAAAGAAGTCCCCCAGTGACTTAAAAATTAAAGCAATTTTAGATTTTCCCACACCCTCAACTAAAACACAAGTCTCTAACTAATATCTTGAAAGGGAAAGTAAAAAAAGAAAAGATAGAGTGGAATGAGGATTGTGAAAAGGCTTTTCAGGAATTAAAAAGGAGGTTGACCCAGAGTCCGGTTTTATATGCCCCTGATTATAGCCAAGAGTTTGTTGTGCAGACCGACGCAAGTTTATATGGTGCTGGTATAGTTCTGTCACAGATTCGAGATGGGGAAGAGCATCCCATTTTATATTTAAGTAAGAAATTTTCTAAAGCAGAGCAGAACTACAGCACTATTGAATGCGAATTAGCAGCGATTGTATATGGTCTTAAAAAGCTGAATCATTATCTGGACGGGCAGCGGTTTGTTATACAAACAGACCACAATCCGTTGACCTATCTTAAAACAATGATGGGGAAAAATGCTAGATTGACTAGGTGGGCATTATATTTACAGGCATACAATTTTGAGATTAAGCACAAACCGGGTAGGCTTCACGGGAATGCCAATGGACTGAGTAGAACTGAGTAATAGTGTATGTAAATATTAAAATCCAATCATTCAATTCACTCATTTATATTTATTTTACATATATTGAATTTTATTTAATTGTATTAATTTTGTGTATTATTTAGTATAAAACTTTATGTTGCATATTCGAGAATAGTACTGTGCCATTCTTTCGGCTCAGATGGATATCTCAGATGAGTAGCTCATTGTGTTTAGTGAATTTTAATCATAAGTTTTTTTTAATTATTAATATGCATTTATTTTAATAGTGTTCTGGTATTGTGACCTCTCAGGTTTGGCGTGTCGGGAGTGATAGGGGGGCTCAATGCCGTCTCCCCAATCTTCAATTTTCATAGGTGTATGCACCCTATGAAAATCTCTTTAGGGGGAAGGAGGTGTGGTATCGGCCGGCTCCGTGATGTCGACGCCAATAAGTCTGCGATGACGTTCCATGCCTAGTGCCATGAGGTCTGAAAACTGTCCGCTCCGTGATTTTTTTCATTGTGAAAGAGACTTTTTGAAAGTAACTTTTCTGTTTGAAATGGAACTGATTCAGTAGTTGCCTGGTGCGCAGCAAAGAAAGAACGTTTTTTTACGGCGTTCTCGGGTGTGAGCCGTGTATGGTTCGGGTTTTAAAGGAACATCGGAAAAGGGTGCTCGAAAGCTCATGCCCGGAAGGGGCTGTATATTTTCAAGTGCATTTTCCTAATGGATATATGTGTAAATTAACTGTACATAATTGTAAATAGCGCAGTGTGGTTATGTATATAGTTTTCATCGTGTATTCTTTGTGTTGGTTTTATTAAAGTGAATTGTGAAATTGTACAGAGAGTGGGAGTACATTTAGTTGCGACGTCACAGCCTTTAGATAAAATAATTGTCAGATGTTTCGATTAGTATGTTACAAATGAGAATTTATGCGAACTGCACAGTATTTGAATTTCATTTATAGAGATATCGATTGATTGTAATTATAAAACATATGGAAAGTTGCTAAATATTGCATGATAAAAACTTTTATGTTTAATATGACTAAACTTTATCTTTTCATAGGCCGTCTTTTTAGCTGATTTAATACTTTATGAACTATATTTTAAAGTAGCGCTTAACTTTCTAAATTATCTTTTACCAAAATGCTGTATAGCGAAATTTAGTTTATACAGTGGCTTACAAAAGTGTTCGTACACTTTAAAAATTTGTACTAAAAAGAAATTTCCCTGAAATTAAATTCGTATATGAAGTAGAGAAATTTTTTATATTATCTTCAAGTTATTCTAAATAACACACAACCTTTTTGTTTAACATTAAGGGATTTTTTTTAAATCTAAAAATGAAAACAGGAGATGCCACAGAAAGAAGACGCCACAAAAGTCTTCGTACACAGAAACATTTTCGGATAATTTCATTATTAAAAATATTATTTGTCGCTTAATTTTTATTTTTGCATTATATTGACATTTAAAAAATCGCCTGGCTTTATATTTTGCAGAATTGGTCCGTAATATTCTATTTATTAATTAAAAATGGTTCGTAATCGTAATGTCACGAATAATAGTGTTTGAAATTAGTTATTTTTCTTCATAATAGTAGTAAATCAATTCGAAATATTGCAAAATTAGTTAATTTATTCCATTCTATGGTGAAGTATGCGATAAAAGGCTTTGTAGAAAAAAAATGGATTGAAAACTAGGTATGAAAAGGTCGTCAATCTAAGTGAAAGCAATGAGATCAAATACTTACAGTTAGAAAAGTCTTAAAAAATCCATGTTTAAGTGCTATAAAAGTTGCTGTAGAATTTAATGAAACAGTTTCTACTTCATTTTTACCTGAAACTGTTCGACGAATGGTAATCCCAGCTGCATTATATAGGTATTCTGCCCATAGAAAATTTTTTGTTAATGCGAAAAACAGAAAGCTTAGGCTTTCTTTTGCAAAATCAATGATAAATAAACCCGAATCGTATTAAATTAATGTTTTATTTACAGATTAAATCTAGTATTCCATTCTTTGTCCAATGAGTGCATAATAGTATGGAGAAAAAAAATTAAGAATTTAATTCAAAGAACTTAGTTGGAACAGTTAAGCATGGCAGTGGAGTTGTGCTTGTATGAGGGTGCATATCAGCATCAGGATTTGGTAATTTGGCATATATTGATAGCATAATAAATCACGATCTTTGTTCCAATATTTTAAAAGGCAATTTAAAATTATCAGGCCAATATATGAGTAACAGATACAACTTTGTTTTTTATCAGGATAATGATACAAGGCACATGGCTCTCAACGTTCGCCTCTAAGCGTCTTTATAATTGTTAACAAGTTCTGAAAACATCACCTCAATTGCTGAATTTACCCAGTAAAACATATTTGGAAGTAACTGGAAGTTAGAACACGAAAACACAGCATTGAAACAAAAAGCGAAGTAAAAACAGCAATGTTCGATGAAGGCATCAACTTTCATGCAGAAATTACAAAAACACTAATTAAATCTACTCCCAGGTGTTTGAAAAACTTTTGTGGGTGCTAAATAATATCCTATTAAGTACAACTTTAGCGAAATATTACAATATTTACAAATATACAGCGATTTTTTTAAAGTGTACGAAGACTTTTGTGAGGTAAATTTTTTTGTTATTTTTTAATTAGTGATTTTTTTTCAAAATAAAGTTTTGCTATGTTTTAAAAATATTTTATGTAGTTTTGTTAATAATGAGTCATAGATCTTACTCTTAAATACCCATTCTAAAATATTAATTTTAATTAATAGATAGAGCCCTATTTCATTGAAATTCCTAAGTGTACGAACACTTTTGTGAGCCACTGTATAATTTTAAAGCCATAAATTTCTTTTTCGGGAAAAATAAATCAATAACTTTTGTATTGTAAACATTAAAAACGAAGCACAAAATATTGAAATTGCCTATTAATTTGGAATGTGAAAAAAATGCCGTTTGTTCAGAAGATCTATTGCGGGTGCTCTAAAGCTTTTCGAAACTCTTACTAAATGAATGAAAAACAATCTTAAATAATCCTTGTCTCACAATGTTGAAAGTATAGTTCGTAGCAGAGTGTCTTTCTAAATAGGAAGGTTTAATTAAAAAAAAATATTTAATTTTTTTTTCTTTCAGCAGCAGCAATTGTTTTGAAAACTGTTTAGACAAATGTTTGCGATAATGATTATTATTTTTTAATTAAAAATTTAATAAGAAATATAAACTGTTATAAATTCAGAAGATCTATTGCAGATGCTCTAAAGCTTTTCGAAACTTTTATTAAATGAATGAAAGACAATCTTAAACGATTCTCTTCTCATAACGTTGAAAGTATAGTTCGTAGCAGAGTGTCTTTCTTCATAGAAAGGTTTAATTTAAAAAAGAAATATGTTTTTTTTCTTTAAGCAGCAGCAATTGTTTTAAAAACTGTTTAGACAATTTTTTGAGATAATGGTTATTATTTTTTAACTAAAGATTTAATAAGGAATATAAATAGTTTAAAAATCTATTGCTGAACTTTTTATTCCTTTTTTTATATTGCTCAAAAATTAAACAATGGCTGCACAAAAACGAAAAATTGCGCATTTTTATGGAATTGCTTTATTGAAAATATATTATTAAAAAAAATTCTTTTGATTTAAATTAGAATTTTTTCAAAGCAATGTATGAAAAATATCTAAAATACGTCTTGAGGTCACATAATTGTGAGACGTTTTCACTAGTAATATACAATTGAGAGTTTATGCGAGCAGCACAAATATTTGAATTTCATTCATAAAGACATCGATTCATTCAAGTTATAAAACATATGGAATATTGCTAAATATTTTTTCATAAAAGCAATTACATTTAACATGACTAAACTTTTATTTTCCAAGGTGTATTTTTTAGGTAGCTTTCATTACAAAAAGTAAAAAGCTACCTATTGCAGCCGTCCGGAGGAAAGCACTTCCAGAAAATTTTGGTATATTTTCACCGATCATGACCCCCAGGCCCCAAAACCACCCTCCTTTCAAATGTTGACATATATATATATATATATATATCTGATTTTTGTCATACGATAACTAACGTGTTTATGAACCGATTTTAATGAAACTTGGTATGTACATAGTACATACAAATGTCTCGACTGAGTTCGTTGGCCAGCATCATCCGACATTTTGTTTCAAAATGGCGGCCAGTTTAAAATTTTTTAAAAATTTAAAATTTAAAATTCAATGCGAAAAAATTAAAAGTTGAAAAATATTTTTCTATTACGTGTTAGAACTTAAAACAACGATTCCAGAACACTTTTTATTTTGTCTATATCTTAAAAAATGATTGAATTATAGCACTTTGAATTTGTCTTATGGCTGACATTTTGAAACGATCTGATATTTGTCATACGACAACTATCGTATTTATGAACCGATTTGAATGAAACTTGGTTTGTACATAGTACATACAAATGTCTCAACCGAGTTCGTTGGCCAGCATCATCCGACATTTTGTTTCAAAATGGCGGCCATTTTAAATTTTAAAAAAAATTTAAAATTTAAAATTAAATCTGAAAAAATTAAAAGTTGAACAATATTTTTCTTTTACGTGTTAGAACTTAAAACAATGATTCCAGAACACTTTTTATTTTGTCTATATCTTAAAATGATTTAGTTATAGCACTTTGAATTTTTCTTATGGCTGACATTTTGAAACTATCTGATTTTTGTCATGTGATAACACTCGTGTTTATGAATCGATTTGGACGTAACTTAGTGTGTACAAAGTCTATAATGAGGCCTAGACCGAGTTCGTTATCCAGTGCCATCCGCCATCTTGTTTCAAAATGGCGGCCATTTAAATTTTTTAAAAAAATTAAAATTAAGTACAAAAAAGTGAGAAATTGAAAAAGATTTTTCTTTTATGCATTTTGCCTTGATACAAAGATTCCAGAGCATTTTTTGTTTCGTATGTATCTTTAAAAATGGCTGAGTTATCGCATTTTTAATTTCTAGTGTTGCTCATATCTTGAAATGATCTGATTTTCGTCATGTGATAACACGCGTATTTATAAACTGATTTGGATATAACTCCGTGTGCACATAGTACACAGCAATGCCTTGACTACGTTCACTGTCCAACTTCTTCCTTCCTCTTGTTTCAAAATGTATTTTGAAACAAGTTTGACATTTAAGTTTGTCAAAAATCTTTTAAATGTATAATGATGTACAAACAAAAAATTAGAAATTAAAAAAAGGTTCTTTTTAAAGTATTTATGTTAATAATGAATTCAGGAGTATTTTTTGCTTTGTCTTTAACTTAAAAAACTCCTAAGCAGTTTGAATTTCTAACGTGGGTGACATTTTTAAAAAAATCAATTTGCCTGCGACAGCACTCGTATATATTAATCGATTTCAATAAGAGTGTGCATGTGCACCTGAATTAAGATTTCGACCAAGCTCATAATCAGGTTCCACTAATTTGAGCTTAGTATTTTTGACTAATATAACTTATTATAACTATATATATTAACTATAATATAACTTAATTTAAAATAAATAAACAAATATATAAGTATATGAAAGCTACCTCTTCCTCCCGGCACTGCCGGAAGGACTATTTTTACTTGGCTTAATGTTTTATAAACTTCTTTTTATGTTAGCTTAACTTTTAAACTTATCTTCTTCCAAAATACTGCGGAAGATAGTTGTATGAACTTAGTCATAAATTTCCTTTTCGTGAAAAATGAATCGATAAATTTTCTGTTGTAAACATTAAAAATGACACATAAAATATTGAAATTTCCTATTTAGTTAGCAATGTTGAAAAAAAATGGCGTTTGTTCAGAATATTTATAGTTGATGCTAAAAAGATTTTCGAAATTCATATTAAATGAATAAATAAAGTCTAAAATGATCACCGGAGAAAGATATTCAAAGTATATTTCGTAGCAGAGTAATACTGAGCATTTCTAAATATATAAGTTTTTTTTTTAATTGTACGAACAGCAATCGTTTTTAAAGCTGTTAAGAGAAATGTTTGAGGTTATGATGTTTTTTTTTTTTTATTAAAGTTTTAATAAGAAGTATAAATTGTTTATAAATCTGTTGTTGATGCTGTACTTTTTATTCCAATTTTATTTCATATTGCCCAAAAATTAATTTATGGTATAATTCAAGTGAAAAATTCTACATTTTTTGTACATGTGATTAAAAAGTTCATCGATGAAGATTAAAAATTTTTCTCTTTAGCTGTATTAAAAAAATCTTTAAACTATGTCAATTTTATTCATTATCATATCGATTCATTCAGATTATAAAACACACGGCAGGTTGGTAAATATTGTATCATAATAAATGTTATGTTTAATATGATTAAGCTTTTATTTTCCCAAGGCAGTTCTTATTTATAGCTGACTTATTGTTTTATGAACTTCATTTTAAATTATCTTAACTCTTAAAATTATCTTTTTTCATATTATATATTTTTAAACTTATCTTTATCAAGCTGCGTAGGGAAAGTAAATTTTATTGTTTGTTGTATGAATATAAACAATAAATTTTCTTTTTGTGAAATATGAACCAATAAAAGTTATGTTGTGAACAGAAAAAATTACTCAAAAATATTGAAATTACCTATTAGTTAGCGCTGCGAAAAACATAGCGTTAGTTTAGAAAATTTATTGCAGGTGTCAAAAGGTTTTCGAAATTTTTTTAAAAGAAGCAGAAAAAAAAATTGAATATGATCCTTGGAGAAAGATAGAATTCAAACTATATTTCATAGTTGAGTATAAATGAATAATTCCAGATACATCAGTGTAAAATTACATATTTTCCGGCGAAACACAATCTTTATTTTAAAGTTTTTAAACAAATTTTTGATATCTTTATTTTTTAAATTAAAACACGTATTGAAATAATTTTATATGGGGAATATTTAGTAAAAATGTAAAGTACAGCGCATGTAAAAACTATAAAGACTGAAAAAATATTAATTTTTTGATAAATTTCAAAACAAATAAAACTTTTTACTTATAATAGGTATAATGCATGCTGAAAAGCTAGTAGTAAAATAAAAAAAAATTCAACTGTGAAAATTTTATGTTAATAATAAAATAATTGCACAAAAAAGCACTATTTTTACCTGCGTAAAAACTATAAGAACAGTAAAATAAATTTAATATGGTAACCGAAGAAACAAATATTTAATATATTATGCATCCCAACTCTAAGTTTAATGAATACAAAAATTCCATCATTCCTTGACATCAGTAATTTTTGGAACTGCTCGGGACTGTTTTTGCGTTATTCATCTTCAATCATAGCTCTTATTCTGAGGAAAAATGCCTTCCATTTTTATAAAATCGTCTTGCTATATCTCCTCATAAATTATTGATAAGTTTTAAACCAGGCCTTCTAAGCAGCCATTGCAAAACTTCAGTATTTTTCTTATGGAACTAAAGTTTTGTCTCCCGACTTGTGTGGATAGGCGCATTATCTCTCTGTTACATCCGTTTTTCCTGCTAGAAGTGTTGAAACAAATGAAAGATTGCCTAAAAGAGTTTGTATCTATGTTTTTGAATTAAATTTTCTGAAAAGATAGACAAGTGGCTCCGTGTGACTGAACGAAAAGCAACTTTTGAATACTTTAGGCTCATAGGTTGGGAACCACTGGTATATATATTTTTAAGAGGTTTTTCTATCTTTTTGAAGAATGTCTTTGAAATTAATGGTAATTCAGAAGTGATTATTTTATATCTTTGTTCTTGGTTATATTTTATTTAGATAGGTTAAAGCAATGTGTCTTTATTTTTTAAAGTGCGTTGTATGCACTCTAAAAAATCAATCAACAAAAACGAACTACAATATTAAACGAACTGAATCAGTTACATGATAATCTACTCTTTCCTTTACATGAAAACTTCGAGGAATCCTAGTTACCTAGATAAAAGTAACTTTACAGTTTTTTTTACAGTCTCAGGCCTGTACAGTGTTGTTGTTGAATGTTACGCCTTATAACATATGATAAATAATCATAGAAAATCTATTCCAATAAATCAATTTTAAATGATGCTTACATATTACTCAAAAAGTATGAAAAAACTTTTTCGACTTTTTTATTATATTTGTAGTCGAGAATTTCAAAAAGGATTTTATGTGCTTGTGTATTTTTACTCTAAACTCATCTGAAAATATCATTCAATGAAACCGTGCTTAAGTAGCTGAATGTTGACGCCAAAGAGAATATTTTATAAAATATAATCTAGCTTTCGAAGAGGGTAAATTTAAAGCTAATTAAATCTCGAACACCGAACAATTTACACAAGTGAGTTTACAAATGAAGAAATGTGTTAAACTTCCTTTTATATTCATAAAAATTGAATAACGGATTTCTATAATGGAATGAAACTTAATTAAGTGCATAAATAGTTGCTAGATTTGCGGAAATATTTTTTATTCCATAAACTAATTTTCGTGCAAAACAAATGTATAAAATCATTGCCACATAAATTTTTGACAAACATTTCCTTCTAATTTTAAGGTGATTATCGAAATTACTTTAAAAGCTCAACTATAGAAATGTATAAAAAATTATATTAAAACAGCTTCCTAAAATAAATAAAGTGAAACTTTTCTGTTTCTTTGTTAAAAGTATCTTTGAATCTTTTTTAAATATTTTTTCATGTAATTTGCCATGTAATTGTCATCTGAATGATTTTTATAATCCAACATTTTTGAACGAATTATCATAGGTATGTGGTAGAAGACTGAATATTTATGCAAATGATTTTAGAAAATGATAATTGAATAAAGCTCAGACGTTTTTAGCAAAAAAAGAAGTTTTTATTCAGCGACTTACCAATAATGTTTTGATTCAGTAACTTTCTAATGTGTTGAGTAAGCGACTTTCTAATACTTTGATTTGGTAACTACCTAATGTGTAGATTCAGTAACCTTCTAATCCATGGGTTCGATTTTGATTCATTGTGGAAGATGTTCAATAGATTCCTCTGTATTCTCAGCAGAAATAATCCGAGAAAATCCAGGAATATTGCACAATAAACGCCAGGAAAGTTACACATATTTTTTACAATGAATGCTAAAAAGGCTGTTGACGCATTTATGCGTGATTTATAAGCTACCTTTAAAAAATTCAAATTCCTCCGTAAAATTTGAATAGTTTTTTTTCGTTAGTATAATGATAGATACTTTGTGAATAAAATAAATAGAAATGACGATTACAATTTTTTGGGAATGAAATCTAAATTTATGAATAAAAACTCCAATTGATTTAGCAACACTTCTTCAAACAGCGTCAAATTTATACGTCACATCAAATAAAACAGCATAGAAAATCTATTCCAATAAATTAGTTTTAAATGTTGCTAAAATAATACTCAAAATATATGCAAAATTAAATTATTTTATTAGAAACATATTTTTCTAACTTTTTAATTATATTTATAGTCGAGAATTTAAAAAGTTAGACGCCAAAGAGAAATTTTATAAAATACAATCTAGCTTTCGAAGAGAGTAAACTTAAAGTTAATTAAATCTCAAAAACCGAACAATTTACATAAGTGGGTATACAAATAAATACATGTGTGAAACTTTCTTCAATATTCATAAAAAATAAACAATGAATTTCTATAATACAATAAAACTTCATTAAATGTATAAATATTTGTTGAATTAGAGGAAATATTTTTTTCGATAAATTAATTTTAATACAAAACAAATTAATAAACTCATTATCAGGCATAAATGATTGACAAATATTTACTTCATGTTTTACAGTGATTATGGAAATCCCTTCAAAAACTTTTCTATAGAAATGTATATCTATAGCTTCCTAAAACAAATAAAACGAAACTTTTCCTGTTTGTTTTCCAACAGTGTCTCTGAATTGGTTTAGGTAATTTGTCATGTTATTGTACACTAAATGATTTTTTAAGTAAACTTATTTGAATGCATGTTCACAGGTACACTGTAAAAAAACTGTAAACATATTAATTTTTTTTCTAGGAAACTGGGATGCCTAAAAATTTTTATGCAACAGTGACATCAAAATACCTGTAACAGAATCGATTACAGGAATTTTTGCCGTTACAGTTATGTAAAAAGTTCTAGAAATCTCAGTTTTCTAGAAAATGTTTAATAACTTTTTTTTTCAGTGTGTGTGATAGATTACCGACTGTTTACGCGGAGGATTTGAGGAAATTCCCTCATAGCATGCTTGGTCACAGTGACGTCATTGTGAGTCCCTTTTGTCACATCTGTGACTAAAATGCCACCACTCAGCGACGTCACATTGTGACTGAGATGTGACTTTCTGAAAAATCTTTAGAAAATTACAAATATTCTTCAAAACATGTTATTTACGTCAAAAAACATGTTTCTGCCAATTTAAATATCGTCACTTTTGTCACAGTTTCATCACAATGTCAAAGTAGTGACAAATGAAACATTTTTCACAAATTTGTCACACCGTGACTTTGCTAAGTGGTCACAATGTGTCGTCACAAACGAGCTATAAAACGGCCATAAAGACTTCACATTTTAGTCACTGTGACTTCACATCGACGTCACGTGACGTTACATCGAGAATCGATGGTCACAAAGTCACAATGTGACTTGACGACGGCGTCGCAGTGACGTCACTATGCCTAGCGGGTTTTAAGTGTATAAAGTTCAGGCGTTTCTAACAGACAGTAAGCATTAATTAAATGACTTTCTAAGGTGTTGATTCAATGACTTCCTAATGTCTTGATTCGGTGATTTTCTAATGCGTATACTTTTACTCTAATTTTTTTTTTTCACAATTTTTTAATTTTATCGCACATCTTAAAATATAGGTCAATTAGAGCGTGCTTAAGTAGCTGATTTCTGACGCCAAAGGTAATTTTTATGAAATATAATCTAGCTTTGAAAGAGGGTAAACATAAAGTTAAATATATCTCTAACACCGAACAATTTACAAAAAAGGTTATACAAATGAAGAAATGGGTGAAACTTCCTTCAATATTAAAAAAATGAATAATAAATTTCTATATAGGAATAGGACTTAATTAAATGCACTAATATTTGTTGTATTTGTGGAAATTTTTTTATCGAGAAATTAATTTTTATGGATAACAAATTAATATTTGTTTTTATTTGGTGTATTTTCTTCCATACTACGTTCTTAATTTTACGGAAGGTAAATAAAATTTTTACGAATGCGATTTTGAGAATGGATCTGTAAAGTTTCTTCGCTGCATAATATGGCCAAAGCTGTGGTTATCTTGTTGTATTTGATGTCTACTATGTCTTCTTTCATTCTAGTTTTATATTCCCTAAGTCATACCTATATAAAACTGCATTGTTCCATCTTCTTTTTTGAATAATAAAAAAACCCTGCTTGATTTAGCAAAGCTGCTTATGACCTCTGCAATATAAATGTTGTACGTTTCGCCATGCAAAATATGATAAATAATCATTGAAAATCTATTCCAATAAATCAGTTTTAAATGTTGCTTAAACATTCTATACTCTATAAACTCTTGAGTTTATACTATTATATACTATAAACTCAAAATCTATGAAAATTGACGTTTTCTATTAGAAAAATATTTTCTCCAACATTTTAACTATATATTTGTAGTCGAAAATTCCAAAAGGGGTTTTTATGTACGTGTGTAATTTTAATATGAACACTTTTTTACATTTTTTGGTGCGTTGGTAATTATGTAAATACGTAGCACCTGCAGACATCGTTAAATTCGTCCGTCTGTCCGTCAGTCTGCATATAACAGAATAAAAACTACCTAACCGGGTTGCTTGGAATTTGAAATGTATAAGTGCAGCATAATTTTGTCGAGTCATTTCAAATTTCATGCAAATCGGATGTATAGTTTAATTACATTTACAACCAAGATCATTTCTTTACATTATGGCCATTGGAAAAAAATAAGTGAGTTTTGATGCGGTTACACTCTTTCAAACATATTAAAATTGACATGCATCTATGAAACATATACTAAAATATACATTATGCACAATCTGTGGTGCAAAGAATATTTGTTATTAGTTTACCGGACCGCACAAAAGTATGCCATTAAATAATGGTATGGGAGGAAAAGAATGCTTGGGGCGCGTTTTAATTACATTAATTTATCTTATATTTTAAGAAATTGATGTACTTTATTGAAGTTTACTATGAATTACTTCCTGTATAATAACAATCAGATAGCATATACAAGGACACACGAAGGATTCCGGCTATTATACTCTATCAGAAGTAATGTAGAATTATTACATCAAAATCTGAATATTTTTAAATTTCGTTATAGTTAGAATGCATGTTTTTTTCTATTCTTGACATACAGTTTCCATTTTGTCATATTTTATGAGACATATCAGTAAAACCGTGCTTAAATATCTAAATGTTGACGCCAAGGAGAATTTTTATGAAATATATTCTAGCTTTTAAAGATGATAAACTTAAAGCTAATTAAATCTCGAAAATGAAGAAAATGAATGAAGAAATATAAAATATTTCTATAAATGAAGAAATGTGTGAAACTGTGCCCTTTAATATT
Source organism: Maratus speculifer (assembly GCA_964019185.1). NCBI lineage: Eukaryota > Metazoa > Arthropoda > Arachnida > Araneae > Salticidae > Maratus > Maratus speculifer. Next base: position 119,248,891 of record OZ025301.1, read on the forward strand.
CATAAAAAGTGAATAATTATTCTCTCTAATTGAATAAAATTTAATTAAGTTTATAAATATTTGTTCAATTTGCGGTAATATTTTTTTTTCGAGAAATTAATTTTTATGCAAAACAAATGAACACAATCATTGTCACACATAAATAATAGACAGATATATACTTTATGTTTTAAGGTGATTATCGAAACTATTTTAAAAGCTCTTCTATAGAAATGTATATAACATACTTACAGCTTCCTAAAACATATACATCGAAATTTTTCTGTTTGTTTACCAAAAATGCCCCTGAATTGTTTTAGGTAATTTGTCACGTAATTTTGAGCAGATAGATTTATTATATGCAAACAAATGAATGTTAACAGATATGTGATAGAAAACGGGATTTTTATGAATAAGATTTTAGAAAGTTATAAGTGAATGAAGTTCAGGTGTTTTTAATAAAAAAGCAACAGTAATTCAGTGACTTTCTAATATGTTGATTTGGAGGCTTTTTAATGTCTTGATTCGATGACTATCTAATGTACTGATTCAGTGGCTTTTTAATGTGTTGATTCAGTGAGTTTTTAATGTGTTGATTCAATGATTTTCTAATGTATTGATTCAGTCATTTTTTAATGTTTTGATATAATATGTTGATTATACATTTGATTTATCATTTCATAGTGTTCATCTTTTGTTCGTTTATAGATTGCTCCCTTCTAAGTTTTTAGAATTTTTAATTCTAATACCTATTTACATATTCTTAATTTGTCTTTTTTCCAATCACTTTCTTTATTAAATAAGGATTTAGGAAAGGCTTCATCTAGTGGGAAAAAATGCAGTTAAATTAATTAAATCTTTTATAGTGACAAATTTAAATTTATTTATTTAATGAGAAACCGAATTGGGGATGTTTTCGAAACAAAATCCGTTGATTTCATTAAAATTCAGGACATTTTGAGAAATTGACATTCGACTGTATGGTAACATTGGTACAATAAAAACGAATATGTAATGCAGATAAATCATATACTTTAAAGAAAGAATATGGATACTGGTACAATAATACTAACTGGTACAAGCACAAAATTGATACTGGTGCAATATTATTTTGCAACGAATGATTCTTGTTAAAACAATATTTGGACAGAAAATCCAAATTTTTTCATAAGAAAAAATATCGGCACTTAATTTTATGATGGACAGTAATAATTTGGAAGGATGTAATGCGCGCCTTCTACACCAAAAATAGACTATACCGCGTCACGTGACCATGAGCTATGCTGAATAAGAAGTGTAGTTAGTTCTATTAGAAGTTGTTGTGAGTTCAGTTTTTTTCCCTTTTTTTTGGTTGCGTGAAAACAGGCTATTTTGTATATTTGTGTGTTTGTGTGCCGTTATATCTGTTATGTGTCGCCTGCGAAGAAATAAAAATATATACAGTAAAAAATCTAAATAACGGACACCTCGGGAGCGCGGAAATTGTTAGCTATTCGGAGGTGTCCGCTATTGGAAAAACATGAGATGTTAAAAAAATACTAAGAAATTCTTAATGTTTGATTAAAGGACTTTTATATGTCCTAAAACCTCTCTTTTATATTAATCAAAACTTGAAATTATATTTTCAAACAATAAAACTGAAATAAAATGGTGCATACTTTTATCCACTGTTTATATGAAAAAAAAATATGTTATAAAAGTTTGTTTTTGCTTGCAACACAACAAATGCTTGCAAAATATTTATTTACAATTTGCTTGCAAACAAATTACATGTAATTTGTTTTTCAATGTGAAGTTTTAACTCTGTCAATAATTTTAATACTTCTGAACTATATTTTATTTACAAAAGAAAACTGTGAAATTGCTCATTGTATTTTGCCGCTTCTTGGAAATTCTCGATATTGCAGGAAACACCTTCAGTTTCAGTATCTTTTTCATCATCACTAAAAGTATTTTTGTCGAAAATTCTGATGCAGTATAATTGTATATAGCGATTGATTCTCCTTCAGTAACTCATCATCAGTATTAATAAAAATTTTGACAGTTTCTTCATTCCTGATATACTACTTCTGACTATAAAGTTCGGTGAATGAATTCTGAACGACCGATCTTTTAACACTTGGGAAACAAAACCCTGCACCTACATAGAGGCAAGTTTTGACCATCTTACCCCACCGTTGTTCAGTTGAGCGTCGTTTATGTTCTGTGTAAAACGTGCTTTACTAAGTGCTTCTTCCGTGTGTTGGTTCTTAACTGAGAACAGGAAAAGGAACGAACAAAAAATCAGTTTAAAGTTTGATTTTAAGCTTTGCAAGAAATTCATGAGGGATAGTGCAAATTGAACATCCACAATACTCGCCAGATCTCAATCATCCAGACTTCTTGCTATTTTCACGACTCAAACTCTTTTTGAAATAAATTTGACCATATTGCTGACATCCAACCAAATGTGACGAAGCTTTTGAACTCCATCCCAAAAGAAGGCTTCTTGCAAATTTCCCAGGACATGTATAGCAGATCTCAGCGGTGCATAGTTATGGGAGATGACTATTTCGAAAGATGGTACGGTAATTTTCGTTAATATTTCATCTACATCAATGTTACAGGACTATTCACCGTACTTTATTGTCAAAGGTAGCATTTTATCAATTCCAGGGATGTAGTCGTAAAATAAACAGAGAGTATGCTCTCTAAGCAGAGAGTAATGCGCAAAGCAGAGGGTATACCCTAGAGTGTATATACTATAGCTTTTATTTGAAATAGAGGTTATACGCTGTTCCTTGAAAAAATCCAGAAAGTATACGGCGTATAACCGCATGTACCCTCCACTACATCCCTGATCAATTCACTTATTTCGCTTAATTCTTCATTTATGTCGGAAATTAATGTTTCATTTTCTTTTTGTGTAAAACCTGCTTTTATGGAACACTGTGATGCGCTTTCCGGTTTTATGTTTTTTACAGCTGAGGGAATCTAAATTATAGCATCGACAGCATTAATTAATTTTAAACAGTTCTCGGATGCATTCATACAATCTAACTTTAAAAGAATGTAACGTAACAAAAGCTTTCTACGCCAGGATTTAAAATTGTATATTGATCAAGTGGCTTGCATACGTTTTACGTTATACATTTTACGTTATGCATTTTACGTTATACGTTTTACAATCAATTATGTTTGGGGGAAAACACAATTTTTACATTATTGAATTTCAAATGCTTTGGATGATAACCTACATTTCCAGACCACTCTCTATATTTATCTATGATCACAAAATTTGTGATACATTACCCTCATAAATTTAGAAGTGTTTTATTTTTTTGCAATTTTTTTTTCTCGTTAAAAATAATTTTTCATCGTTTATCGTCAAAATTTTTGTCCGCTATTCGGAATGTCCGTTATTCAGAGGTTAAACATACAAAAAGTTAGATTTTGGAAGTGGGGATTAGAAAACTGTCCGCTAATTAGAGGTGTCCGTTATGGAGGTTTTACTGTATTAGGTCATCATCCCGAGAAATTAATATTTTAATAAAAATGTGATACTTTTGTGAATTTTTTTGATCAAGACTACAATATTTATTCGTGCATTTATTTCAAAAAGCATTTACTTAAATATTTGGAGGAGAATCCAAATGTCAAGGAAAATTCAAGTCAATTCAGTCTTCACTAATGACTGAAAAAGACCCGGATGATAATGTAAAGTCTATGGGAGCGTTCTTTTTAAATATCGCTCTCAAGTTTTAATATTTTAACGTGATTTTTTGTAGCACTTTCCAGCAAAGTTGAAAAGTGCTTATGCATTCGGTTTGTCTGGCCGTCTGTCCGTCTGTCCGCGCTTTAACTCCCATAAATATACTCGGATTGCTATGAAATTTTTATACGTTATTGATGTTTACCCTAGCACGAAGCCCTATTGAAAATGAAGTATCTACCATGATTAGTTTATCTACAGAGAGAATCAAAAGTTTCCCATTACATTACGGCCTATGGGAAAAAATCGTTAATATACTCGGATTGCCATGAAATTTTAGGACGCTATTGACGTTTACCCTATCACGAACCTTATTGAAATAATTGGTTTCTACCATGATTAGTTTATCTACAGGTCGAATCAAAAGTTTCCCATTACATTACGGCCTATGGGGAAAAATCGTTAATATACTCGGATTGCCATGAAATTTTAGGACGTTATTGAGATTTACCCTAGCACGAACACTATTGAAAATGAAGTATCTACCATGATCAGTTTATCTACAGAGAGAATCAAAAGTTTCCCATTACATTACGGCCTATGGGGAAAAATCGTTAATATACTCGGATTGCCATGAAATTTTAGGACGTTATTGACGTTTACCCTAGCACAAACCTTATTGAAAATGAAGTTTGTACCATGATTAGTTTATCTACAGGGCGAAACAAAAGTTTCCCATTACATTACGGCCTATGGGGAAAAATCGTTTTAAAGGAATTTTAAAGATGTTATACCTTGTCAAACATATTAAAATATGCATTCTATAAAATATAAGGTGAAAATGTAGCTATTATCCATTTACAGGGCCAAACAAAAGAATTCCATTAGATAATGGTAAAAGGGGGAATTGTGTGTGAGATATTTTAAATATATTAAGCTTTTTCATGTATAATAAAATTGATATATGTCACTGAAGCTTATTATAAATCATACGCTACTGTCTTGTATAATATGAAATACATAGCATTTACAGGGCCATACAAAAGATTTCAAATAGTATATTCTTTCCGAAGTACCGTATATGTGTCCGATGATGGCTGATGGAGGGATGAAATGCATTTTAATTATGATATGCGTGTTTATATTTCGCTAAATATATGCACATTATATGGTGTTTATAAATGTTATAGTTGACATACATGGCTACCCAAAAGAGCTCACCAACGTTACTGAATATGAACGTAAATTATTTAAACGTGGTTCTTAAATAAGCTATACATTTTTACGCTGAGCTTCATTCAATTTACTGAGAAATATTTGAAGAATATAGATAAAAGAATATACAGGGCCACGCAAAGAATTCGGTACATGGACGCCTATGAATGATGATTTATCAGAATGTGGTTTCACTTGTTTTAAAAGTGTTTTAGTTCACAATAAATTTTAGCCTAATGCTGACGTGTAATAAAGGTACAATGTAAACTACAGGGCTGAACAAAAGTATTCAAGTATGTTTCCATCTAATAGTATAAATTGCTGAAAAAGAAATGTCAAGCTACTGGGTATTTCCTTGCTAAACTAAATTTTCCCATTATATCAACTGTCATATGAAATACAGGGGTATTCAAAAGTACTGGAATACATATTTGGATATATTTGGCTATACAATATTATTTACCTAAATAACAAAGTTTTGTTAAAGATTTCATTAAGTGTTGGAAAGTGCTTCATAATCTATGCTTAACGCATGATTTTTCATTTTTTTTTTTTTTTTTTTTTTTTTTGCATATGATAGCAGAGGATGATCCACAACCGGCCTAGTTGTTACTTATTTTTATTTTGGTTATGTTCTTTCTATATTAGGCTAGTTTCAGTTTTATAACCGGTTCTGAAAGTTAAAGTATTAGAAAACATCTGACACCAAAATCGAAAAAGTAAAAAACTAGGCCGGTTGTGGATCGTCTTCAGCTATCCTATGCAAAAAAAAAAAAATCGCGTCAAAATATTAAAATTTCAGCGAGATATTTGAAAAGAACGCCCCCATAGACTTTATATTATCATCCCGGTCTTTTTCAGTCATTAGTGTGGCGTCTTAAGCAGAAGGGAAGTATTTTTATGAGTAATGTATTATACAAATAAATTATACTTGCTAGATAGAGCTATAGTCTAGATATTTTTATTTTACTATACTGATCAAAAACAAATACGAGTGCAATCTTTTTTGTCAATGAATGGTTTTTGTTGAAAAATATTTTGAAGAGAAACAGGAATGATAACGACTATATTTGGAAGAAACAAATATTGGTGCAATGATTTTTTTAGTGGATTACTTATGTGAAGAAATTTATTTTAAAGAACATTCGAGAATCTCTAATGGTAAACAAATAAGAGTATTTTCAAAATGTTGGTGTTGAATTGAAATTTAGAATGTAAACCCGGGATATAAAATATTGTATTGATATTCTATAGCTTTATTCCAATTTTGCAATATTTAAATTTTTAAATAGCCCAATCAAAATATGCAATAACTATCAAACAACAGCTGATAAACTGTTTTGAAAACAGGGAGTGATTTCAAGAAAAACTATAAGTATTAGTGAAATATTTAAATCTTTAATAACTAATTTTTAAAAATAGTAATATAATGACAATATTTGTGTTGAACTGTAATTCATAATGTAAACCCAACAATAAAATATTGTATTAATATTATATAGTTTCACTCCCATTTTGTAACATTTAAATTATGAAATAACATTTTCAAGATATTCAGTAATTTTCTCACAACAACAGTCAAATTATGTGAAAAAAAGAGTGATTTCAAGAAATACTATAAGTATTTGTGAAAGATTTAAATCAAATAAATTATTACTTTTTAAAAATAGCAAAACCCTTATATTGGTATTGTATTTCATTATCTGTAGCATTATGTTTACAATATTGGTATTAATTTTAAGAAAATACATTTTAAAATTAAATCCAAAAAATAAATTTGATAATGACAAATGTTAAATGCGTAATGTTGTTTAATAAGAGTTTGTTTGTATAAAAGTGATTATAACGTTAGAATTGTGAAAAGTTAAAATTATAAAAAATGCATTTCAAATTAACCATAAATGTTTAAAAAACTTGATACATTTTTTGTAATAATTTGTTTTGAAACTAGTTTAAGAAAACTATGAATTTTGGGTTTTTTTAATAAATTTTTAGAAAAATAATTTCGATCAAATAGCAATATATTTACAAAATTGCCATTACTCCTTAAGTAAATTCACCCTCATAGCATGCATGTTCACAGTGACGTCACAATGACGTCACTGTGAGTCACTTTGGTCACATCACATCTGTGACGAAAATGCCACCACTCAGTGACGTCACATTGTGACTAAGATGTGACTTTCTAAAAAAATTTTAACAGTTCGTCACAATGTTAATGTCAAAGTAGTCACAAATGACACACTTTTCACAAATTGGTCACATTGTGACGTCACAAAGCGGTCACAATGTGACGTCACAAAAAAGCTCTAAAACGGCCATAACGACCTCACATTTTAGTCACTGTGACTTCATATCGACGTCACGTGACGTCACATCGACAATCGCTGGTCACAAAGTCACAATGTGACTTCACAACGACGTTGCAGTGACGTCACCATGTCTTACGGGCAGTGTAATCCCAAGGTTTATAATTGTTTTATAATGTAATTTTTAGTTTAAGCAAAATAAATAGAACTTTTGTTAATTTTTTTGTCAAAACGGTTTTGCTCTACAACATAAAAATTGTTGTAAGAACAAGAATATCAACAATATAGTGCATTTATTCTTCACATAAATATATATTTTTTAATAATCTGTTTCAAAATGTTGTAATAAATGTGTAGTTTTAGCTATTATCTACAAAAACATAAATTTTAGACGATGTCCTGTTAATTTATCAGTTTGAAAAAGTTCTCTGCTCTGGAAAGCAACCTTGGAAATGGGTCATGTACTATAAATCTCATACAGGGGAGCTAATTACATTCCCCGATTTTCCCAATAATTGACAAACTTAGCTTGATTAATTGTAATAAGAGAAAATAAATGAAGTTCTTTTAACTTCACTTATTCAGTGAAGTCCAACTAATGAAACTTTGTGAATTAAATTATTGAAAATGTTCAAATTGGAAACAGAATTTATTTTTTCCATTAACTAATAGTATAGATTGATATTTAAACATGTGTAGTTTTCTTTTTAACAAAATGGATATTTATTATTTTGAAATATCTTAGTGTTTATTAAAATGTAGAAAATTTTTATAGCAAATACAAATCAATTTTGAAGTTAGGAAAACACAATAGCTGTTAAAGAGCACTAGCTCGTTAAAGGAATTTTATATTATAAAATATTTATAGATTTTTAATATGTTGATTTTTACTGCTATTATAATATTAATAATTGGTATGTAATTACGTATTATGCGCATTGTGCCTGTTAGAATGTCATTATTAGCAAATAATTGACGAAATTCTAACGCGGTTAAAGTGATCATTGACATTTATTGAGATGTAGACGGAGGATATTTTAAATTTGAATGAAAAAAATCACATTTTTTACACTAAAAGTAAATAATTAAAAAAAGACTGAAATTTCAATCCCAGATTTTATTTATTTTTTTATACAAAACCATTACAATTATGCATAAAGCTGAAAATACAAGAAGAACACAATGAGTCTTTTTTAGATTCACTCTCAGAATTTTGGAAATGGGAGATGCGTCAACTCGTTAAAGTGTAGGCTTGGAGATCATAACTGCATTACACAGGCAGAACGCATGATGATGTTTATAGCATTTCTAGTTCGAAATTCCTTCTGTGACCAGTTTCTTGAGTTCAGATAAAACATATAACTCATTTTTGGATGATTGGGAAGGTGAAGCATTTGCAGGCAGCTTGGTATCCCAGTTATCTATTTAAAATTCTTTGAAGTAGCTTTCCAATTGTCTCGGCCAACCTTTTTAGGTGCACCTATGAGCGAAGTGGTTGAAACCGATAGCAAAAGTAAATAATGGTGACAAAAATTAAACACAAAATTATTTTACATCACGTCTAATTGCACAGTATAATTATTACAGAAACACAGCAAGATTAAGAATAACTTTTCTGACCTATAAATATTTCGTCTGACAATGTCAGTATACAATATAATATTATACTAAGTGATATCGGTAAGATGGAGATTTTTACTTGTATGAATCTTCGTGTTTATTTCCTTCTAAAATAAGCCGACGTTGAATAATCCATAAAAGTATTTTTTCTGCATGAATTTGTTGTTTTATTTTTATTTGATATGTGTTCTATAACTGAATTAAATGAATAAATTGGAGCATTAATGATACACTAAACGACCCTCCATTGTATTGTAGATTTGTTTTAAAATATTGTTTTTAATGAAAAAGAATTACAAATGATTCAATTAAGTTGCATTATAGCAGCGGTAGAATTTACATCTTTACTTTTTAAATTAACAAAACAAAAGTTATAAAAAAATATAAAAAGTTTGTTTAACACCTTGGGGACGAGCGACACGTATACGTGTCACAAAAAGGCTTAAGAATCCGTGTTTTTTTCAACTGGTAAAATTATTGCCACTGGTAAAACTGGTAAAATTATTACTGCAATATTTGTCTTATTGAATTGGAGCATTTTCTCGATTTAAGAATTAACAAATTTCTGTTTTTTAAAACTAGTGACAAAACATTGAAAATTTCGTAAAAGGCTCCCGTCACGAAGGGGTTAATGTTCCTTATTTCGATGATCATGTCATTATCAAATACATAACTGCTGATGTGGATAAATGGTTTTTGCTCATAAATCATTGATAATGTTCTGTTATTGTAAATCATATGTTTTCAAGTTGATGTTGCAAGAGTTAATTATAGTTATGTTTGATTTGTTGTATATTTTAATTTCTTCGATAATTCGAAATGTTTATACTGATCAAAATCACAATTAAGTTGATCGACCGATTTATGTATTTATTATCAAAGTGTGATTACATATCTTCAACAAATTATTTGAGTGTTGATGGCACACATATTGAGCAATGCAAAGAAAAGGACCATTGGGCAACACTTGATATTTTGCCTTACACTGTGTGTTGCGCATATTTGGTTTATAGTATCAGTATTACTTTTGGTTGTATTATAAAAAGTAATCACTTAGCGTTGTAGAAATGAAGACAGGACACTGGAATATTTATTTTTTTGTGTAAGATGTAGAGAACAAAAACTTTCCGATTGTTGAACACGAAAATAATTCCAACCTATATATGTCTACAAAATATCAACAGTTTTGTAATTTTCATTCATGTAATGACCAAAATAAACAACTGTGATGATAAATAATTGAAAATAAAATTTAAAAAAAAAAACGTACAGTCGCAATTGACTTCAGAGGCCACTGTCGTTATATTACTATTGCGAACGAATGGCGGTAAAACTGGCATGGAGATTAAAATTCTGAAAAATATGCAAGTATCTGGAAGAGTGAAGCCCTGCGCATTCTATCGAGTAGAAAGCAGAACGGAAATATTATGCTGAACAATTCAGGCTTATTGAAACCCAGCGAAAGTTAAATCTAGCTGACATGAATTTGAAATATATTTGGGGGCCTGTATTAAATCATCCCTACTTTGATCTCTCTATGTATTGAAGATCTCTTATGATAAAATGACCTCTTTGAAGCCTTTCCCCAGTGTGAAGACTTAAAATTTTTTGTACATACAATTTATGACTTGGGTAAACGGTTTATATCAAAAAACAGTTATAAGATCACCTACAGATGGTGCTGTAAAAACAAAAAATGACAAAAATATTAATTGAGAATCAAACACATTGGAAATAAATTTTTCCGTTTTAATTTATATTGCCTTTGTAAATAAGTTTAAATTGCTCTTGTAACTGTAACATTTCACTGTTTAAGTGCAAAACTTTTCAGAAACCCATTACATTTGCAGTTAAGTTTTGGGTATAAAAGAAGATACAAACACATAAGAATGTTGTTTCTTCTGCATTATTTCATTGAAAGCTAACCTTGACAAAACTGAAAGAAGGTATCAATTTACTTGTAAGATCATCTCTACCAACTAGTCAAATTCTGAAGCTAATCCGGGAGAACGCGCGCTTACACAGAGTATGAATGTTTTAACTTTGTCACCAATAAAATCAGATTAAAACAGTCGCTTTATTTAGACGGAGACAATTCTTACAAATTTTGCGATAAAATAAGCTGAAGATTACTTTTAAAAAATTAGTGGTTGCCATTGTAAAAATCATACCCACTCTGAGTCTTTTAGGCCCTGCGCGCGTCCTCTCGGGTTAAGCAAGCTGTTCAAAGACTGTGCATTTTCATGAACCAAATCATATTGAGTAGCATTGCGTGCGTATATAGGGCTTTGTCACATGAGCATTTGGTATGCTTGACTAAAATTTTTAGAGAAATCTTTCCAGTATATGACCAGTTTTACAACATTACGCGTTGGTTTGAAATTAATATTTTTTTAAAAATGCCAATTTTTTAAAAAATGCAACTAGTTTTAACAGTTGACATTACAACTATTTACAACATGTCTTTTTAGGTGCGTTCGTAATTATGTAAATACGTAGCACCTACAGTTGTTGCCCACTCCGTCCGTCCGTATATAACAACGCAAAAACTATCCAACCGAATCGTTTGAAATTTAAAATATAAAATTATTACTTAATATTTTCGATTCATTTGAAATTTTATGAAAATTGGATGCTTAGATCAATTACAGGGACAATCAAAAGAATTCCTTTACATTACGGTCAATGGGGAAAAAATCAAATACATTTTAATGGTGTTACACTCATTCGAATATAATAAAATGTATATGCATCAACGAATTATATATTATAATATACATTCTGCACAATCTGTGGGCAAAGAACATTTGTTAATGATTTACAAGGCCACACAAAAGTATTCCATTACATAATGGTATAGGGAGAACATTGATTAATGCACCTTTTAATTGTACTTAACTTTTAATATTTTATGAGATTGATATACGTTGCTGAGATGTAATAAAAGTTACTTCCTGTATATTTACAGAAACACAAAAAGGATTTCGTTTACTATACTACATCCGAAGTACTCTTTACTAAAACTTCAAGATCTGAATATTTTAAAAATTCGTTATTGTACGACGTTATTGTAATTCGATATTGTATTGTTGCAACGCTTCACGTGCATTTTCGAACTTTTTTTTTTTTTAACTTTTTTCAATTTTTACAAGAAGAAAGTATTGGATTCATGAAAATTTTCGAAATCCTGTTTTCGACGGATTTAGACATTTTAGGGGTCAGAGAGCCAGAAAAACATGTTTTTACAAAATGTATGACTGTGAGTTTGTCAGCCTTTATGTGACAAAAATTTTGCGGGCCCTCGATCTAAAAAATAATGCACGGAATTTCACTAAACATTAGATTCTATTAGACATTAATATCATCTAGATCAATTAATTTTTGATGCATATCTCTCAAGCGGTAGCGCTGGTTTGCTACATTACTCACAATTTTCACAATCTCCATAACTCAAGAACTAGAGCATATGATTGATGAATCGGTATGTAAACATAGAATAAAGTGTTTGTTAGATGTAGGCAGCGAGTCTAATTTTCTATCCTGCCATTTGAAAGAGATGATGAATTTGAAAAAAAGAGAGAACAAGCATTTTAGTGTCAGGTCTAAATGTAGTCAAGTTTAATGTCAAGTCTAAATAAAGTTAATGCATGAATAAGCAATAGAGATTAGTTTTGTAAAAAATTTAGATTTCTTGATAGTTCCAAAAATAACTGCAGATTTAACCCCTTCGAGTCCTATTGAAATTTCAGCACAGGATTTCCGTAATGTAAAATTAGCGGATGAGAGATTTAATATCCCAGAACATGTAGACATGCTTCTTGTAGCAGGAACTTTTTATGAACTTTTAAGAGCGAGACAGATTCGTATTAATAATTCTGATCTTATTCTGCAAGGCACAGTTTTCGGTTTTGTAATATCTGGGAGTTTTCCAACAGAGAATGAAAATAAAGTTCAGAGTATTAGAGTAGGGTGCAAGTACGCAGTATACTACTGCCTACTGCGACTATACCTACTGCGTATCTGAATAGACGCATGTAGCGTCTATTCAGAGTAGGATATAAGTTGACATAAGTTGTTGATGACTAGATTTTGGTGTAAACTATCTAACCGGTGGCGCTGCTATGCTGCATTTTTCAGGAAGTATTAACATGCATAAGTTTAAAATTGACACATCTGATTTTTTTAATACACTACACAAGCCATACATATATATTTTATACATTTACAATATAAAAATCACCTTATTTCTATAATAAATTGAAAAGTCAAAGGATTTTTTAAAATTAAACTAACATGAGACCTTTTACAGTAAATAACTCAATCTGAACTTTATGTTCTTTTTAAACAATAGTATGCGTCACTTCATTCATGCGTCAAATCACCTTATTTCTATAATAAATTGAAAAGTCAAATGATTTTTTTAAATTAAGTTAAACAAGAGACCTTTTACAATGAATAACTCAATCTGAACTTTATGTTCTTTTTAAACAATAGTATGCGTCACGTCCCCTCTATTTCATATTGAATACAATGAGTAATTAACTGTTATTTTGCAACTTCAGAAATGTGACAATTTGCTAATGCAGTAAAAGTTTAAGATTAATGGAACAAATCCTGTTCTATTCATCTCTGGGGTCAATTAATTATGTTATCGATTGACAGGTTCATTTTAAATTATCTCGAGGGTGTTTGAAAATGTCAAATTTGAAACTTAATATTGTATTATTTCTTAGGATTTTTGAAATGTCAGATTTTAAGTTATTTCGCTTTAATCTTTTTTTTTAAATAGAAAATTTCTATTTAAAAAGATTTCGTTTACATACAAAAACAAATATAAATATTGATATTATACTTGTATTGTTAATAAAACTTTAACATAATTTTTTAATTGTGTAAACACAAATGACAATTATATTGCTCAAGTATGAAATGGTATTTATGTTTCAAAAATAAATATTTACAATTTAAAACGAAACATTATTAAATTTCACAGAACATTAAAATACAGGAGATGTTTATTCATTATCTAAATAATAAAAATAAAAATAACTCAATAAATATCAATATTGTATATTTTTGAAACCCACAGAATGAAATCAAATATCAAGCTTTAAATATGATGCATTCAAAGATGCATATAAAAAATTCCGGAAATTGAAGTACACATACGAAAATTCCAATTATTTGTTATATAAGGCAATTTCTTTTGATACATTTTAATAAAAATATTTTTAGAAGTATTTTCAACAGATATTACCATTTCTCATAACATAAATAAATTATTTAAAAGATTTTCAGATTGTCATTTTCTGGCATGTCACACTGTGATGTGTGCATAGTAAAGGGCCTTCTGCTATACTGTTTACCGGCATGAGAATGTTCTGATCCAAATGACCGATTACTACCAATAAAATTTAAAAGTATATTTTAGTTTATAACTTCTCAGAAATTCTGTCATTAAATAATGCCAGAATTTTTAATAAAATTTAGTGGTAGCAATCGGCCATTTTGGTCGGAGCGCTCTCATCCCTGTGTATAAATATATTTTTGTAGTTTTTAATTTCTAATTAATATTTGTACCTTACAAAACAAATCTATGAGCAAAGTAACAAATTCTGTATTTTATAAATATTTTTCCATAAAGAAATATGACTGTCCGTCAAATGAATGTCCTTTTCTTGGCATGCTCATTTTAGCTCTTTATCAGGTATAAATATAGCGCTGAAAAGTATTTTTTGAGACAGTTAAAGTCAGGAGTAGTAAAATCATAGCTACCAGCAAGATCTTTTAGATATTTCTTTTAAAATAATGCAATTAATGCATTTCCACTGCGAAAATGTTAAATGAGGAAATGACGCCGGAATTTACGTACAAATTTATTTGAAAATAATTTAAAAAAATTCCCATATATGATAAACGGAAAATATTTATACCAGAATTCTTGTCTCATTCTGGCATTTTGGAATCAAGTTAGGCGTTCAATGTAATGGAAAACTGAAGCACAAAGGGTTATGAGTAGCCTAATTAAATTAACCGAGGTAAAAAATGAAATGCCTTTTTACGTTACATTCTACAGTAAGTGCATGAATGTTCGTCATTCTCTGAAAAGTTTTAAGATTATTAAGGAAACTAATTACTTACTTCATTCAACAATTGATGAAAGTAGAAACACGTTGATATGATAAAGAAAGTTAAAAACACTATTCATAATTTTTAAATAATACAGCAAATTTGAAGTACATTGTATTCAGAATTTAGATTCATTGTTTTATTCTTTACTTAAACCCCGTAAAGCATGGTGACGTCACTTCAACGTCGTTGTGAAGTCACATTGTGACTTTGTGACCATCGATTGTCGATGTGACGTCACGTGATGTCGATGTGAAGTCACTGTGATTAAAATGTGAAGTCGTTATGGCCGTTTTAGAGTTCCTTTGTGACGTTTTACAAAGTGGTCACAATGTGACAAATTTGTAAAAAATGTGTCATTTGTGACTAATTTGACATTAACATTGTGACGAAGCTGTGACAAAAGCAACGATATTTAAATTGCCAGAAACATATTTTTTAAAGTAAATAACATGTTTTAAAGGATATTTATAAATTTCTAAAGATTTTTAAGAAAGTCACATCTCAATCACAATGTGACGTCACTGAGTGGTGGCATTTTGGTCACAGATGTGATGTGACCAAAGTGACTCACAGTGACGTCACTGTGACGTCACTGTGACCATGCATGCTATTAGGGACGTTACACTATTAACAACTAATTTTTTAATTAACATTTTATAGAGAACCAAATTTAAAATATAGTTTCTGCAAGTCATTAAAGACTAACATTATATCTATAATGCGATCTAATTTGCCAAATATATATTACGTTAAACACCGAAAATCTGGATAATTTCGTCTTTCACCGGCGATTGTGAGCAAACACATAGTCGCTTGGTGTATGTCCGAAATATTTGCTAAATACCTATATTTCTGACTTACATATCCGAGATTTTTATTTTTCCTCTGTAATTTACTCGCGATAAATTTTTTGCCGCTCTTTCTGAGAGGAATGATAAGAATCCAAAACACATAGTACATTCAAAATGAAAAAGGAATATAATAGAAGTTTAAAATATTACAGTATATTACAGTAATATTACAGTAATTATACAGTACGTTCTAAATGAGAAAATAAAATAATAGTTATATAAATATTACTAAATTTTGTCATTCAAATCTTATATAAATTGCAACAACTTAAACTCCTCTCTTTTCGACCTCCACGAGAGCATACCTGTGATTGTCGACATACACCGGTGAAGGGTCCTAATGTACAAGAATGTAATGAAATATTCGATCTTTCACCGAAGTATTTGGTGTTTGTTGACATTCACCCGTGAAAGTCGACATTCTCCGATTTCGGTCTTTCATGGTAACATATTACACTCGATAATAAAAAATCGACGCACCAAGAAGGAATGATCCGATTGCTTTGAACTTTCGCGTGCATACGTGTTTCGACCAAACATGCAGATGGTTAAAATTTGATGTCCAATTAATAAATTGTGTGATTTCCAGCGCATCGGAGCGGTACATCCACCAGATGTACGTAAGGAGCTGTTCTCGATCTTTCGTTAAAAGTTTCTGTCTTATCCCGATTAAGGAAACCTTTCAACGACTATAAAAATGATTTGCCGCAGGATTCGAGTTCATTACGAGCAACATTAAAAGCTTGAAAGAGGTCGTATTATTGAACTGAAAGAGGCAGGATGGGTAAATCGAAGAATCGCTCGACTTTTGGGTCGTAGTGATGCAGCGAGTAGAAGAGCTTAAGAATGTGTGTACAGTGATAAAGTTCAGCGCCATAATGTTATCGCTCGACCTAGGGCCGCAACAGATCGGGAGGACAGAATAATTATTAGATCAGCGTGAAAGTACCTCATTATTCGTTATCAACCATCAGACGTCCCGCACACGAGTGTCCACCTTGACCATTCACAAATAACTGAGAGAGTGAAATCTAAGCTTGTTTCTACCGTTACGCCCCCTATCACTCATGTCTGTACATTGACGAGGCAAATTACAGTGGTGCTTGGCTCGATCAGGTTGGAATGACGCTGATTGGAGACGTATAGTTTTTAGCGACAAATCCCGTTTCCAGCTGTGTCCTGACGATCATCAAAGACGTGTTTCGAGACGCACAGACGAACGTGCCGATCCTGCTTGTACTGTTGCACTTTACACAGGCCCCCAATAAAGTTTTATGGTTTGGAATGCCATTTTCATTGATGGCCGGACCATTCGTCGTCATTGGAGGCACACTTACAGCACATTAGTACGCCGTTGACATTCTGAGACCTATTTTGCTACAGTATTCTTTGCAGTACCCTTGACTTACTTTTCAGAGGATAATGCCAGGCCCTATATGGCGCGTGTTGCTATGAGCTTTCTTAAAGCTTGTCTAACACTCACTTGGAAAGACAGATTTCCAAATCTCTCTCCCATGGAGCATGTCTGTGATGTGAACGGAAGGCAACTGCATCTGCCAGAAAATTTTCATGACTTAGCCCGACAATTACAGCGAATTTGACAAGAAATACCGCAGGAAATCATCTGCATGCTTCATCACTCTATGCCATACCGTGTGGCAACTTGCATCCAGGATACAGATGGGTCATCCCCTTATTTATGTAATTCTGAAATAAATCATTCAATTGTTCTGAAATCATAATTATTTTATTTTCTGTATATAACCTTTCTATCCACCAATTTTTTGTCACAATAGGACAACTTGTTGTTGGCGCGTCGATTGTTTTGGTTATAGAGTGTATAATTAATGCACAAAGAGCTTTAAATCTGTCATTTTTCTACACTATGAGGTAGCATAAAAAATGTTCAATCAAAAAGTCTATTAAATTATCAGAAATAAATAGTGATGCATGACTTCTGTTACTTTTTTCGAGTTACTGTATGAATAATATGTCATATTCTATACAGAAATTCCAATATGATAACAAAACTAACTATTTATTAGTTTCAATAAAAAAACGAAAAAAAATAGGCGATTGTACAATAAATTTATAACTTTTCAGATAAATCTTCATTAATGTGACAGGTTTATTTTAAAACATATGATGGAAAAGCTAATTTTGGAAAATAAATGATTGAAAAGACTTATTAGAAGAGAAGTAATTTATAAGAAAATAAATGAAAATGTTGATGCGAAATTTATATGGTTAATAAAAGATTTTTTTTATATTAATTATTTAAAAGAAGTGACATTTTTGTTTTAAAAATAAATATTTTTAATTGAAGGGAGTCCGGTGCACATTTAAAAATAAATTTATTTGCCGAGATAAAATCTTGATTTTTTTTATGTGAACCATATTATAATAAAAAAAAATTGCATGATAAAAGTTTATACATATATTTTTTTTTAATTTTCAAAATTTAAAATTTATTAAGAAACTGTAGTGATTAGAAACAAATAAATTCCAAACTTTATTTGGAAATTCCAAACATTGTTTGTAAAATTGATTTTTTTTTTCATTTCAATAAACAGAAATTTTGAAGCATTTAAAAAATATTAATTTAAATAAAAAGTAAAAATTTAAGGTAACGTAAAAATTTAAGTAATTTAAGGTAAAAATTAAAAAATAAATAATGTAACTTTAAAAAAAATCCTACTTTTAAGTATACAATGACGATCAAAAGTGTCCAGCCAGTTAGTTTCATTGATTTATTTAACAGAAGGTTTCAGTGAAGAAGAAGCACATTTCTTTCAGAAATTTCGAATATATTAATGACCTCTGATCACGTGATCATTTTGATTGGATACTGATGATGGTTCATGCCAGTGTTGGGCACGTTCACAAAATAAACGAACTAACTCAAACTTACGTTCAATTTCTGAAAAGTGATTTAAGTTCACGTTCAAATTCAAAAATTTTCAAACGAACTCGTTCAAATCAAACTCACTTGTAAAAGTGAACGAAGTTGGCTAAAAAGTTCACTTTTTTTATGTTTGGATATTATTGTCCAAATTTACAAAACTTTGTGAACTAATCATTTGATTATTCGATATGTAAGATAGAGGTATGCACGGACGGAAATTTCCAGGCCCGATTTCTAGAAAAAAAAATGTCCGGCCCAATACTAAAATAAAAATTTCGGCCCGAGCCCAGGCCGGCTCGTTGAGAAAATTTAGCGGCCCGACCTGGCCCGATATAATAGCTAAAAACAAGGACCGAGCTTGGCCCGGAAAAAAAGTTGAAACTTCGCACCGAACCCGGCCCGACCCCGAGTACATTTCTACAGGACATTGATATTTACACCTTACGCAAGAGTTCTAGCCAAAAAAACTTACCTTAGTCTGTTTATAATCTCCATTTATGCAGAAGTGCCGTAGGCTGTAATGTTTATGCTTTTAATGAACCCTTTTAGTTGTATGTAAATATTTCAGCTATCATTGGTATTATTAATCCATCTTCCATGTTATGGAGACATAAAAATCTAAAAAATGATATATGGTAAAAGTAAAATCTTCTAAGATGAAACCTCATTGGAAAGAAAAAAATGTATCTATTTTCGGCGTAATTGTATACAGCCCAGGTCCGGCTCGGCGCGACCCGAGTCTGCAGAAGAAGCAAGACTAGGATACTACCCAGAGAAGTGATATCCAGACTTAACCCGTCCTGAGGCTCATGTAGTCCTCTAAATGACATTTGAAAGAGGGAAAATGTACTAAGGTCTGGAAAAATTTAAAATAAATTATGAAAAAAAATTGAACGTAAATTTGAACGTAAATTTCGTTCAAACTCGTCTATTTTTTGAGTTTCCGTTCAGTTCACGCTCGTTTATAAAATAGTGAGCTAAGTTCAGTTCAAAGTTCACAAATAGTGAGCGAAATCGTGAGTTTTCGCTCAGTGAGCGCGTTCGTACCCAACACTGGTTCATGCAAAGGGATAGAATTTGAAGTTCGAAAGTGCAAAAATATCCGGCCACTCATCATTCCATATTTTTTTTTAATCACTAAAATGTTTTTTGGTCGTGTTTGGGAATTAATCAACGTGAATAGCATAGTTTAAATTGCAGTTAATTTCATTATGCTTGATTTCACGTAAGTTTTCATTTACTAGTTTTCAATTTAAAATGTTTTTCAAAAATATTTGTATCATATTAATTAAAGGGAAATTTGCTGTCGGAGCAATGAAGCATGTCTAATATGAATAAATAAAGCTTTGTCTTTGTAAAAGTATTTCTATGACTTTAAGAAAATATTAATTAAGTTACATGTGTTCAAATGATTTTTATATAAAGCTTCACAAAACAATAATGTGGGAGCGATTCTTTCTCCAACAGCCAAGTATCATGTCTTGTAAGGTTCTTCATATCGCAACTCTGATAGAAAAGGTCTTTAGAAAGCAGACGATTTTCTGGAAAAAACTCCATTCAGACGAAAAGCCGAAGAAAAAAGAAATGAACGGAAGAGATCGTTGGATGGAACGTTGGGAGAGTTGGTGTTGACTTTAGAAGAATGTTGATTAAGATGACGCGATTAAGATGTTTTAATTAAAGTTTCCTTTTGAATGTTCGAATTGTAAATATTAATATGTAAATATCTTTTTTGTAAATATTAACGTTTAATATAAGTCATTTAAAAGTTTAAAAACGGTGTCAGAATTTAATTTACCTCCGAGTTTATTTACTTATGTGTTCGAAAGAACTTTTATAAGAAGAATCTCCATAAATTTTGGTGTCAGAACCGAGACAAACGAACGCCCACAGAGAAGAAATATATATACACTTTAAATAATCTGGAAGCCGTTATTATTTAGAATTGTGATGGAATCCTTGTTGGAAATTATTATGAGGAAATCTTTTTAGAATATATGTTTAATGATATGAAGCTGTTGGATACTGCGACAACAATGCTGTTTAAATGTGTGAAGCTGAGCATCTGATTATGAAGTGAGTTAATTATTTCATTTTTCTTTTCAATAATGGAAAAATTAGTTGATTTAAAGGAATTAGAGTTTTCTTTGAAAACTGAAAAATCAGCTAGTATTAAGATATTGCACAAATTAATTTTTGGAGAAATCGGTGACAGAAATAATTGACGTAGAATTCGGAATTTTACTGGGTTTACGTTTGAAGTAGATTCCGATGAATATCAAACTAAATTCAAAGAAATTAAAGATAATTTTTCTGTTAACGACTTAATTACCATTTGCAATGTTTTGTGTATAAATAATTCGGGAACTTTTGATGAAATTGCTGCCAGAATAATTTCTAGTTTATGTGATTTTAATATTTTAAAAATTAATATGATAGCCGATGTAAGTACTCTTAGTGATGACGAAAGTGTTGATGAATTTAATGATGATTTACAAGATAAAACTAAAAATATTTCAACTGTTTTTGAGAATAATATGAGAAATGATTCTGGTAGTTCTAATTGTGAAAGTAATGAAAATCAGAAAATTCTAATTCCTGATTATGTTATTAAACCAAGCATTTCTATTAATGATATTGAAAGTATGATTACAATGTTTGAAGGTACTCAAGTACAAAATATAATAAATGGATTGCCGATTTTGAAGATATTGTTTCATTATTTAACGTTAGTGATTTGCACAAATTGATTTTGGCTAAACGCCGTATGACAGGCAAAGCAAAATTATTTCTTGAAAGTGAAACAAATATTAATTCGTGGTCTAAATTAAAAGCCCTACTCATATCTGAATTTGGTCAAACGTGCAATTCAGCTGAATTACACGAATTGCTGTCCAAAAGAAAAATTAGACCACATGAATCGTTTGATGAATATTTTTTAAATATGAAACAATTATGCTCAAAAGGCAATATTGAAGATTCTGCCCTTATTCAGTATGTAATAAATGGAATTAATGACCCCATTTCTAAAAAATCTTTTTTGTACGGTTGCCCCAATATTGTTGAATTTAAACAAAAATTAAAGGTTTATGAAAAAATAAGGTCGGAGTATGAAAATGCAAAATCTCATAAATATGAAGGATCTAAGCCTAAAATTAAATCCGAAGTTGAAGTTAAGAACAAATTTAAGCCTGTAAAGCCAAATATGCGTTGTTTTAATTGTGGCGGGAATAATCATAAGAGCATTAACTGTGTAAATAAAGATAAAGGGCCGCTTTGTTTTGCTTGTAACGCTTATGGTCATAAATCATTTCAATGTAATAAATCTAAAGATACAAGTGTTAAAAATGCTCAGTCACAAGTAAACATTATTACATCCCAAGATTTAATTCTGAAAGAGCTGAAAGCTTTATTCTTTGCGTTTAATCTCTTTAATAGATACTGGTAGCCAAAAGACTTTGTTAAAGAAAAGTATTTATGATTATTTGAAGAACTTTGTAGAATTAAAACCTACGAGTATCTCTTTGACCGGTCTAGGAAAAGCCTCAATTAAACCAGAAGGTTGTTTCAATTCAGAAATCGAAGTAGATGGTTCAAAATTTAAAGTTACTATTTTTGTCGTTAAGGACAGTTGCATTAATTTCGATTTAATTATTGGCACTGATGTTATTCATCAAGGTACATTAACTATTTCTGAGAATAAAGTGAAACTGTTTAAAGCTGAAGTTCAGTCTAATGACTTTTAGTTAATATTGTAAATGTTTTGGATGAGCCTAAAATTGATTTAACTCACATTGCTGACAAAAAATTACGTTCAGAGTTATACTCTTTAATTGAAAATTATGTACCAATTAAAACTAAAACAGTAGATGTTAAAATGAAAATTAATTTAACTGACGAAATCCCAGTTTGTTCTTCTCCTCGAAGATTACCGCCATGCGAGAAAAAAATAGTCGAAAACCAAATTGAGGAGTGGCTAGCTCAGGGAATAATTCGATAAAGTTCTTCTAATTTTTCTTCGCCGGTTGTGTTAGTCAAGAAAAAAGATAACACAATGAGACTTTGTGTTGATTACAGATGTCTTAACAAAAAGACAGTACGTGAGCATTTCCCCTTGCCAGTTATTGATGGTGTAATAGACCAATTACATTCTGCCGAAGTATTTACCACCATAGATTTGAAAAACGGTTTCTTTCATGTAGATGTTGAAGAAGACTCGCGGAAATACACCTCGTTTGTTACTCATGAAGGACAATACGAATTTTTGAAATGTCCATTCGGGTTGACCAATAGCCCTAGTGTTTTTCAAAAGTATATTTATAATGTATTTCGAAACCTATTAAAAGATCACATTGTTGTCATTTATATGGATGATTTAAAAATACCTGCTAAAAACGAAGCTGAAGGTCTAGAAAAATTAAAACTTGTACTCGAAACTGCATCGGAATATGGATTAGAATTAAATCTTAAAAAATGCAATTTTTTGAAGCGTGAAATTGATTTCTTGGGGTATAGAATCATAAATGGTAAATTGTATCCCTCTCCACTGAAGACTAAAGCAGTAATAAATTTTCCCGAACCAAAGTGTACCAAAGATGTTCAAAGTTATTTAGGATTGACAGGATACTTTCGAAAATTTATAAGAAATTATTTGGTTAGAGCTAAACCGTTAAGTGACCTGCTAAGAAAAGATTCAAAATTTAAATTCGATATAGAAGAACAAAGAGCTTTTAATGAACTCAAACGTATTTTGTCGTCAGAACCAGTACTTTTAATTTACAATCCCAAAAGTGCGACCGAAATCCATTGTGATGCCAGTATTGATGGCTATGGAGCTGTTTTAATGCAACAATCTCCAGTAGATAATCAATTTCATCCAGTTTATTTCGCAAGTAAAAAAACCACCGAAGCTGAACGGAAGTACACTAGTTACGAATTAGAAGTTTTAGCTGTAATTGAAGCCCTGAAAAAGTTTAGAGTATATGTGCTAGGTATCCCATTTAAAATTGTAACCGATTGTAATGCATTTAAAATGACTATGGATAAAAAAGAAATGAGTACAAAAATAGCTAGATGGGCAATAATGTTATCCAATTTTGATTATGTTATTGAACATAGACAGGGTAGCAGTATGAGACATGTCGATGCATTAAGTAGGTATCCTATTTGTATGGTAATCCAAGATAGCTTAACTTTAAAAATTATCCAAGCTCAAGAAACCGATGACCATATTAAAACAATAAAAGAAATCCTAAAGGTGAAATCTTATGATGATTATCTAGTTAAAAATGATGTTCTTTATAAATGTGTTAATGGTAATCATTTATTAGTTGTACCGGAAGCCATGCAAATGAATATAATCAAGGCCGCTCCCGAAAAAGGTCATTACGCAGTTGCAAGAACAGAGAAAAGTTTAGAAAATGATTTTTACATCCCTAAAGTTAAACAAAAAATTGAGAAATGTATAGCAAATTGTGTTCCCTGTATTTTAGTTAATAGAAAATGCGGTAAACAAGAAGGCTTACTTCACCCAATAGAAAAAGAAGAAACTCCATTACATACGTACCATGTTGATCACTTAGGTCCATTAGAAAGAACTAATAAAAATTACAAACATATCCTTTCGGTCATTGACGCATTCACAAAATTTGTTTGGTTGTATCCCACAAAATCTACCGATGCTGCCGAAGTAATTTCTAAATTAGAAATCCAAAAATCTATCTTTGGAAATCCAGTTCGAATTATATCAGATAAAGGTCCTGCATTTACCTCTAAAGCTTTTGAAGATTATTGCATCAATGAAAATATTAAACATATCCCGATTACCACTGGATTACCCAGGTCTAACGGCCAAGTTGAGCGTCTAAATTCTGTCATAATATCTGTTCTGTCTAAATTGTCTGTCGATAATCCTAAAAAATGGTATACACATGTAAGCAATGTCCAACAGGTGATAAATTCGACTTTTCAGAGAAGTATAAGCACAACTCCTTTTGAATTAATGTTTGGTACTAAAATGAAACTAAAAAATAACATTGAAATTACTAGTCTTCTGAATGCTGAAATACAATCTGATTTTACAAATAATCGCGAAAATATGAGAAAAAATGCTAAAAAACAGATTTTAAAAGTCCAAGAAGAGAACCGTAAAACTTACAACCTCAGACGAAAGAAAGCTAACAAATTTAAGATTAATGATGTGGTTGCTATAAAACGCACACAACAAGGTCCAGGTTTGAAGTTAAAACCAAAATATTTAGGTCCGTACAAAGTCATAAAAGTAAAAAATAATGACACCTACGATGTAAAGAAACTTGGATTCAACGAAGGACCCATGGTCACCAGTGCATGTGCAGAGTACATGAAGCCGTGGACGGACGAAGCTTGAAAAAAAAAAAGAATTTCACCGATTGTGACACTATACCAACTATGACAAACCTCTGGACTGACAACTAATAGAATTTTAACTTTATTCTCGAAAAGACGAAAAGACGTAAGGTAATAGAAGATGAAAAGACGTATGAAAGAAGAAGACGAAAAGACGTAAGATAAAAGAAGATGAAAGGACGTAAGGAAGAGAAGACGAAAAGACGCGAAAAAAAAAATATATGAATTTTTTCAAGAAATAATCTAAGCTTTGATAAACAATTTGAATAATGACTTCTTTTTTTCAATTAAGACTTTGGATGCTGCTGTGTTTTTTTTTTATCTTTCCAGATGATCCAACTGCTGCTGCCTCCAAAGGGACGAGCATTCGAGGACGAAAGCCTAGTCAGGACGGCCGTTGTGGGAGCGATTCTTTCTCCAACAGCCAAGTATCATGTCTTGTAAGGTTCTTCATATCGCAACTCTGATAGAAAAGGTCTTTAGAAAGCAGACGATTTTCTGAAAAAACTCCATTCAGACGAAAAGCCGAAGAAAAAAGAAATGAACGGAAGAGATCGTTGGATGGAATGTTGGGAGAGTTGGTGTTGACTTTAGAAGAATGTTGATTAAGATGACGCGATTAAGATGTTTTAATTAAAGTTTCCTTTTGAATGTTCGAATTGTAAATATTAATATGTAAATATCTTTTTTGTAAACATTAACGTTTAATATAAGTCAATTAAAAGTTTAAAAACGGTGTCAGAATTTAATTTACCTCCGAGTTCATTTACTTATGTGTTCGAAAGAACTTTTATAGGAAGAATCTCCATAATAATGGTGTACAATCAGAGAAAAAAAAAATGTCATTTGCGATTTTAAACGTTTTGTCAAATATCAAGAAATATACTTGAGGAATGACTTTGAATCTCCAGATGTATAAAAAAAAAAATAGTACAGGTCATATATTTTCGAGAAGATTTTTTTCCAAAATCCCAGGGTACCGTCAACAAATTGAAAAAGAACGAATATCTTTTGAATAATCCCTGTAAAAACTAATGTAGCAAAAGCGTTCAAACTGCAGATTATGATTAAGTGGCTTATGGTAATAAACTCTGTTCATTTTTATGCGGATATAATGTATATTCATAGAGAAATTAAGGTTTTTATAAAAACGGTCCCAAATTTTGCCAAGTTTTTTGCTTATAATTTGCAGAGTTTTTAATAAAAAGCAATGTTCTTTCCAGAAAATATGAAAAATGACATTGTACATAACATTTTGCAATCAAAATTAAAAAGTAGTAATAATTTTATGAAAAATAAACAGGTTTACTAAAGAAATTATCACTGCGCATGCGTCAACTCTATAAAAATTCCATTTACATATTGTGTTAGCTGAATGTATAGAGCAACTTTTGTTAAAGTTTCAAAATCAGATCTTGAAAAATTCTGAAAATTATTGTCGATTGTCGAAAATTATTGTCTTCATCGCATTAATCGACGACAGTTTCTTCTCGTCAGATCATCAGGTGTTATTCCACGGTAATGTGCTTATCATTTCATATATATATATATATATATATATATACAATGTTTTTTCTCATATTGTCTGAGAAAAACATTGTTTTTTATTAAGAACTCTGAAAATTATAAGAAAAAATATCTTGGCAAAATTTGGGGCCATTTTTATAAAAACCTTAATTTCTCTGCGAGTATACATGCTATTCGCATAAATATGAACACAGTTTATAACCCTGAGCCATTTAAGCATAATCTGCAGTTTGAACAATTTTGCTAAATTAGTTTTGACAGGCTCATTCAAAAGATATTCGTTCTTTTTCAATTTATTGACGGTCCCCTATTGGATTTTGTAAAAACATCTTCTCGAATATATATGACATGTACTATTTTGTTTATATATCTGGAGATTCAGAGTCATTCCTCACGTATATTTCTTGATATATAACAAAACGTTTGAAATCGCAAATGCCAAGATTTTTTTTTTCCGTGACTGCATATTTTGTCATGCAGTGTTTAGTCATATTTCATATAGATTTCATGGTAAGTTAGCATTTCTAAATTTACCAGTAGGGACTCTTATCATGTTGCTTACGTCCATTTTATTAGATCTAAATATCACGTTCAAGGTTGTTATTAACTTTATTTGCTTCTTTGAAGCAGAACAGAAGAAAGTAATCGCCGCGTATAGTAACTATTTAGATAGCTAGAAACATTAGTAAATAAGATAAATGCTTTCTAAATAATTAAATAAAAAGGTTGATATTTTTTATATATTAAAAATAGCTTAATATCATTTTTTGATAGTCTGAAGAGATGAAATGACATCTATGTTTAAAAAATTAATGTTTACAATTTAACGCGAAGCATTATTAAGTTTCATAGAGCATACAAAAGGAGAATGGTATTTATGTATGATCTAATTAGTAAAATTAATAATATGTGAATAACGTAATTTGGTCATTTTTAAAACCACCAGAAAAAATTAATCCCCAAATCTGACTTATTCAGTCACTCTTAAGACAATACAAAACTATCCATTCGATAAATAATCAAAATAATTTACCGGACAGAATAGCGAATGTGAAAAAATTCCTTTGTTGTTCTTCAATTACTGCATGAAAAATTTGTCACACTCTTAAAAATATTGCAATATGAAAACCAATTGTTATATTCAATAACAAATGGAAACTAAGTAAACCATCATTAAGAAATTATTAAAATTTAGATAAAATGTAACTCGTGTGCCAGGACTTGTATTTATTTGAAAAGAAAACTAGTCGTTGGCCGCCACCGTAATACTTACCCATCATGGATATGGATATGAAAATAAAACATGTGAAACTATGTATACAATGCATTGCAATTCATAAACAAAATTTAAATATCGTTAATATACATAGTAATGCTATATTAAAGAACTGCTGATTGCCAATTTTGACACATTATATAAAACGCCAAACCACTCAAGTAGTACCGAACTGCGTAAAAGAAACATCCTTATAACTCCAAAAATAATAATTCTATTAACTAACAATTAACTGCGTCGGATTAAGCGTCTCATTTCCAATTAAAATATACTTCTGAATTGAAATTTGAATGAAATACAGGGTCATGAAAAATCGAAGAATGTGGAAAACAAGATTACAAATATCTCGGCAACTAATAATCCGATCGACTTCGTTCTATTTGCAAAATGTGTGTTATTTTATTGCCTTTTACGTCCATTCCTTAGAACAAAAAAATTCGAAAATTTTTATATAACTTTTATCAGAACGAATTTTTCGAGAGTCCGAAAAAAATAGTTCCGGATAATCGAGGTTGCTGATATTAAATAGGGTTCTTCCCATTCTTACATACTAACTAAATACAAAATTTCAAGTCTCTATCTCAATTTTTTTGGGAGATAGAGCGTTTACAGACAGACAGACAGACGGACGGCAATTTTTTTTTCTAAAAATATGTTTTTCGGAATCTCCACTATCTAAAACGTGTAAGTCCATCAAAATTTTTTTTTCGATTTTCAAAACGATTGCAAGACTTACCCTATGCTACGTATGATGGGTAAGTAAAATGATTTAAAAGAGATAGTTGAAAAAGAAAATCATTAATTAAGAAAGAAATGAAAATGTTTATGTCAAATATTTATTGTTAATAAAAGGTTAAGAATATTTTTTGCTTTCCTAAACAAATAAAATGACATTTTTTTAGAAGATAACTTGTATTTATTTGAAAAGAAAAAATGATTTAAAAGAGTTATTTGAAAAAAAAAATCATTTATGAGAATAGAAATGAAAATGTTTGTGTCAAATATTTATTGTTAATAAAATATTAACAATATTTTTTTGTTTTACTTAACAGATAAGATGATATTTTTTGTTTACAAAAAGAAAACTTTCAATTTAACACGAAAAATTGTTAAGTTTCATAAAATGCAAAAACATTTTATATGCATTGTAAATAATGGCAATGTCCAAAACTTAAAATCTGACATTTTAAAACCCTTCAGAAATAAAACAATATTAAGTTTCAAATTTGACATATTCAAACACCCTTAAGACAATTTAAAATTAGCCTGTCAATCGATAACGCAATTAATTGACCAGAAATGAATAGTGTAGGTACAGTTCCAATACTCTTCAAGGGTTACTGCATCAACAATTTGTCACATTTTCAGAAGTTGTAAAATAAAAGCTAATTACTTATTCGTTTCAATATGACACGGAAGGGAAGTGACACATAGTATTGTTTAAAAAGTTCGTAAATTTTAAATTTAGTTATCGAGTTTAAAAGAAGTATGGGTTTATTTAAATAAACAATAACGTGATTGTTCTGTTTATTAAATAGATAAATAAGTAACATTTCAGTTCGATATTATAAATAAAACATGTTCGAAAGTAATTGTTATCTCAACGATGGCAATCACTTTTTTAAATTTTCAAACTTTATTAATTTTATAATTTATTCAGTTTATTAATATTTTTTCTTAAAATTTATCAATTTATAAACTGTGCAACTTGAATTTTAATACATCCAAGTACATAAAAATGTACATTCAAATGCAATTTCATGAAACATCTTCTATATTATCTGTTATTTTTTAGTTTAAAATAATTATCAAGCAAACGAATTTTAAAATGCATTTACAGATCAGGCGCAGTCTTATTACTAACCAAAAACCCATCTGTGCTTCAAAAAATATTAAATTCAGCAGTCAACGTTCGAGCTCAAATTTCAGCGTTTGTTTCCAACTAATTTTAAATAACAAAATTAAAAAAAAACATATATAACAAGTTGAATGTAGATTTTGCCGTTGCAGAATTGAGTTTCGCCTCCAGTTAGAGAGAAAAAAAAATCGATAGAGGTTTTTTAGAAGGGCGATCCCGTTTAGATTGCAATGAACTAAATTCATTTTTCTTGTGTTTATCAATATAATAGCAAACAGAACGGCGTGAAATAACCAATTGAATAGCAATTTAATTTCTCTCTGAGACATTGGATTTGCGGAATAATAAAGAGATACAATTTGACGTGCATATTCTTCATTGACATAGATTCATCAAAAACGGATTTTTTCTTTAGTTTAAATGCTTTTTTATAGACTCTGAGTAAAAGGAAATTCAATTTAACAATAAAACGAGTGGAATCCCGTCGAATTCGTAGTGTGAAATGTTTAAAAGACCCGATCGATTTGGTTTTAAAAAAAAGCAAAAGTAAAAACATTATTGAATCAATATGTAATAAATATATTAACAAACTAAATGTCAAATTTGCCAGTTACAATTTTGCATGCAAATATTCGCACATCTACATTTAAAATTGTAATCTGACTGCCGGCGAAATCAAGAAATTTTATTTTATATGCACTCACAGAAAAATAGTTTTATTATTAGAAAAAAAAATCATTTTTACTGTGACATTATTTTCATTAACTGAAGTTACCTGAAAGTAAAATCTTAATCTCAGTGTCCATAATGAAAAGAAATAATGAAATTTAATATCGGGTACTACTAGGTTATCCCGTCGACCAAAAAATTATCGCCAAACTATAATATTAAATGCCAATAATGGATGATCGTGAATGTCACATTCAATGACATTAAATACGATTCATGTGTTTCAAATGTCATTAAGTGATTTTTATTTCGACTTTTTATTAATATTTTTATTAATATTCTACTAATTATTTGTTTTTTCATTATTTAAAATAAAAATTACGTCAATATGTATAATTTGGCAATTAATTTGGCAATTTGTTTACTTTGGCGAAATTGGTCGATGAGATAACTGTAGTACCTAATATCGTTATGAGTAAAAATGCGATGTTTTAAATAGTGACGTCATTTTCTCTTCAAATGTTTTTAAAGGGTACTGTTATTAGTAATATGAAAAAGGCATCCGTAATAATATTGTAATTCCCATTTATCTGGTTGCTGAATGACATCATTTTCCTCATTTGAATTTTTTCTTCTTTTACTTTAGACATTAATTTTTATCATAAATTATTTTCTGTTATTTTATTTACATTATTAATATTATTTCTCAGTAAATATATTTTTTTACCTCAATAAGTGCATAATTATACGCAATCATTTTGGAAAATAAATTTTTATTACCGAGAGAAAAGCTAAACTGAGTTGCCACCATTTTGAACAAATATCGTAAAAAGCATTTAAAATTAAAAATAAAATATAAAAATGGAAATAAATTAAAAAATAACTAAAATGGGCACAACTACAAATAAATAGCCTTCATTTAAAAAAATAATTATCAAAATCGGTTGAGTAGAAAATTCAGGGCTGATGAAACGATATTTTTTAGCTTGTCTGAAAGAAATAGCATCGGAGGCTAAAAAAATAAAATAAAATAACTAAAATACAAATTTAATAAACATATCAAACTACAAACTACAAAAAGCAATGCGACCATCATTTTTGCCAATCGCCGTTTAAAAATCATTCCCTCTGTGTGACCTGTTACAAGTCATGAATCAGACTTAAGTGCACACACTAGTCACGCGGTAAAAGCCGAGCGCTAATGTAAAGTCTATGGGGGCGTTCTTTTCGAATATCTCGCTGAAATTTTAATATTTTTACATGATTTTTTTGCACAAGATAGCTGAGGACGATGCACAACCGGCCTAGTTTTTACTTTTTCAGTTTTCGTTTCAGATTTTCTTTAAACAATTACTTAAACTTTCGGAACCGGTTTAAACCGATTCTGAAATTGAAACTATTGTAATATAAAAAATATATAAGCAAAATCTAAAAAGTAAAAACTAGGCCGGTTGTGGATCGCCCTCAGCTATCTTGTGCAAAAAAATCATGCAAAAATATTAAAATTTGAGCGAGATATTCGAAAAGAACGCCCCCATAGACTTTACATTAGCGCTCGGCTTTTACCGCGTGACTAGTGTGTGCACTTAAATGACCTTGTTTGCGCTTGAAACGAAACTAATAAGTATCGCTTTTAATAAATTTAAACATTAAAAAAATACTATACTTGTAGTAGAAAAAGGCTTTTTATGTATTTTGTGAATAACTGCAAAAATAACATTAAATGTAATTCACTACAATTTTCACTTTAGAATTACTTTTATATTATCTTCACCAGGCTGTATATTCTTTATCATGAGAAGCTTGTTTTATATCTCCTGGTTTATTTTTAAAAACTTCTATAATTTATTCCTTTAACTTAGTCAGGTAACGTTTTTAGAAATTAACCTTCTGAAACTATAAAAATGTAATTTATTTTTTTATGTAGTCTATTTTAAAAAATACTAACCGCAGTGCTGAGAAACTGGCTGTCTTAAACAAAATCCAATCAGCATAATATAAAATCTTTCAATCAATAATACAGTTAATTTACCTCAAATAAATAATGACAAAATTGTTTCATTATTATCTACAGTTACAACACATAAATATTCTTGCAAGCTTCACAAGTTACAAGATAAAATCTAATTCCTTATTAAAATCAATCAAAGATGGAAACGAAGAGGCGCATGTTATTTTATAAGATATCAGTATTTTTTAAATGTAAAACGTAATTCTACTAGAAAATTTGAGGATACTTAATTAAAATTAAATGTCATATTTCGATTAATTATAATTACGAAGCGTAATTTATTTTTAATATTAAAGATTTTTAATGAAACACATAACACATTATTAAGTTTTAAAGACATAGATTTTTCTGTGCAATCTAATTTAATACAAATATTAATAATTGGATCTCTTCGAAACTGACATGCAAAAACATCCTAGAAACGACATAACGCTTCCTTGCAATTAATATCTTACTTAAATAATATGATAAATTAGAAGATACAGCAGCAAATGCTAAAAGACATATTGTGTACGATGATTATATTTTTTATATAGAAAAAAGTTCTGACATGAACGCGAGATATTGACAAAAATAAACAACAGTGAATAAACTCATTTTCAAAATTTTTAACATTCGTGTTTAGAAATAAAAATGGCTCAGCTTTAAAATTAACTTTTATTTTCAAAACTAAGTAATAGATTGCTCTATCGTTAGCGCTGTATGTACTCCGGAATTTTTATATGCTAGTTTAGTTACATTCATAGTCATTAGGTATGCATTTGATTTGGATAATTTAAAAAATTCAGTCCTTCTCTTTAAAGAAGTATGTTTTCTTCGTGCAGTAATCTTGAACCAGTAATATTTTCTGTTTTTAAATGCAATTTTTATTGTATTCATGCGCACAGCGTGTCTTTTATTACTAAAACAATGATACTGTTTGTTTGAAAATATTATGTTTTGTCATACTTAATTGGTTATAACTTGGGTAATAACGCCATTTAAATGTTTTACCAATTTTCACGGTTTAGTTTTAGATATTTTTTTAACAAATATACAATATTTGATCCATCAAGTTATTGATTATGCATACAAAAAAGAATATTTGAACAGATATTCATTCATAAAATTTAATAGTTATTTCTTGACCAATGCTATTTAGCGGTATTATCCATCTCTGGGGATAATAACGCCATGCAAGTAAAATTATAAAATAACATGGAATAATGGCATGTAAATTGTCCAATTCTAAAAATCTAAAATTCTAAAAATACAAACTCTACTGTTTTAGAAATTGAGAAATTTTTATATGTACCTTTAATTGATATATCAGGATGCAGTAATAATCATTTGATATTTTATTATTCTGTCATAAAAAAAAATATCAGAACTTAGGGCATACAAATTTCTCTTTATACTTTCTCATTTTCAAGAATTACAAATAATGTTCACTTATGCATAAAATTAAAAAAACAATAAGTCTTCAGATGTAGATCCCGCACTAAAATAAATCAACGCCAATGGACGGCGTTATTACTCTGGTTTATGTATTACACAGTACAATTTAATTACTACCAACTATCTCGGCGAGCACATCCAAAATATTCCACTACATTTCAGAAGAACACGAAATACAATATAAATTTATATAATAAAGAAAGCCTTTTCTAAGAAATACAGTCTTTAGATCACAGAAATAACCGTGTAAATTTTAGATAGGTCATTTACTCTTTCAGCGATAAGGTTTAGAATTGACTTTTAAGGCCCCACAATAGTTACTTAAAAAGACCCGGATGATAATGTAAAGTCTATGGGAGCTTTTTTTTTAAATATTTCGCTCAAATCTCAATATTTTTTACATGATTTATTTTTGCATAGGATAGCTGAGGACGATCTACAACCGGCCTAGTTTTTATTTTTTCGATTTTGCTTCGAGAACCTGTTAAAACCGGTTTTGGAAATTTAAAGTATTTTTTTTTTTTAAATCTGAAACCAAAATTGAAAAAGTAAAAACTAGACCGGTTCTTGATCGTCCTCAGCTATTCTATGCAAAAAAAAAAAAAAAAAAAAAAAACATCACGTCAAAATATTAAAATTTCAGCGAGATATTTGAAAAGAATGCTCCCATAGACTTTACATTATCATTCGGCTCTTTTTCTGTGACTAGTGTTGCACCTTAGCGGTTTTTTGTGATTCATGTGACTCAGAGATTCTCTACGCGGAACTCTTAGGTGCAATTTTCCGGATTCCTCCATATTCACAAGTAATATAAACACTTGACGTTATTATCTAGCCTGGCGTTATATCCGAAGGACACTTTATTTATCAAGAAGATTCTGGAATTTAAAAATACGGGCTCTTATATATACTTTATTCTATTGTATATATCCGTTTCATTCTACATAAAAAATGCATTCATAGTTTAAGCTACCTTCGAATCGTTTAATTTTTTGAGGAAAATCATATTTAAAGAAACATCCGATATAATAAACATTTTGTTTGCATTAAAATGTACACATTAAAACATCTTGACTAACTTTAAAGATTACTTAGAAATTAATTATTGACTAAATCCAACAACAGATGAAAACAAAAATACATAGGAATGATTAAACATGTTCAAAATTTTTTTCATAAAGTTTAAATAATACGGCATACTTGAAGTAGATTGTAATTATTAATATTTAGATTCACCGTTTTACCTTTTCTTTAAATGCTAATTTAATAAATGTTTTTAGTTAATACTTTTAGGATTACCGAATAAATAATCTAGTTTTTGCAACTCATTAAAGACCAACATGGTAACTATAAAGAGATCTAAGTTTTCAAGACATATAATTAATCTAAAAATTTTAAGTCTATGAGACAATATAATATTATTTGTTCAATCAAAAAGTCTATTAAATTTCCAGAAACAAACAGTAATGCAACTCTTCTCTTACTCTTTTTCATTTATTGCATAATTATGTATGTCACATTCTTTAGAATTATCAAATATGATAACAAAACTTTTTAATTATTATTTCCAATAAAAGTTGGAAACAAAGTAGACGATTGTATAAGAATTGTATATGTTTTCGGATTAATTAATGTGACAGGTTTTTTTGAAAAGAAATGATGGAAAAGCTAATTTCGGTAAAGAAATGATTGAAAAGCCTTTTTAGAAGAGAAGTAATTGATAAGAAAATAAATGGAAATCTTAGTGTTAAATTTATGTTAATCATAAAACTTAATGTTTCTCTCTGATTGAATAAACAGATTAAATGACATTTATGTTTAAAAAATGACTATTTACAATTCAGCATAAAACATTATTAACATTCATAAAACAACAATTCCAATATAACACAAAAATGTAATCTAAATAATAAATTATTAATTAACTTTATAACTTAAAATCTGACATTTTTAAAACCACATTAAAACAGAATAGAAAGTTTCATTGACCTTTCAAATATCCTTGAGACAGTACAAAATTAACTTGTCAATCCATAACCTAATTATTGAACCGCATATGAATAGAGCAGTAATTGTTCCATTAATTTTCAATCACTATTGACTTAATAATTTGTCACATTTTTAGAGGCTTGAAAATAAAAACTACTTATTGCATTCAATATGAAAAGGAAGAGAGTGAGGTATGCCATTGTTTAAGAAATTCGTAAATTTAGATCCGATGTTTATTTTAATGAATATTTCACGACACTTTTCACTAGCTTAGACAGATAAATTTTCTATGTAAAAGAAAGTTTGTATGTAAGGCAGATGTCATATCAAGGGTGGCATCTGTCAATAAATTCCTATCGTTTTTTAATTCTTTACTTTTGACACACAGAAAATTTATAATTTTATATCATCGAACAGGGAAGAAAAATTACTTTCAAACGCAATTTGTTGAAAACTATATTCCAATTTTAAATATTATGTTTTATGATTTATATGTAACTTCACAATCCATCATTTTTTTAATTCTTGTCTATCGCAATAGGACTTTTTTGCTATTCTTTAGAATTTGTTTCCGTTTGAGTTTGAAAAGAGACTTTTCTAAAATATATTCCAGAATGTCACGGAAAAGAAGCTTCCGAAGCATTCAATGAGTATCGGTTTCATCGGTAACGTTTTTTTCTATTTTTGTGAGCAAAAATGTTTGTATAATATAATTTTAAAAATTATTGTTTGATTATGTGTATATCATAATAATAAAAATTAACATTTGTGTATTATAAAAAATAAAAATCCTGTATTTATTTTTTTTATATACATTTTTTAATACATGGATTTACCTTAAAATAATGAAACATATATTTCACAAAAAGTTGATTATCTTAAAAAACTGAGCTGATAGAGAAAAACTAATGCCATATTTGAATTCAGGACATCAAATTCATATAAAATCAGGTAAAAATACCCCGGCACCAAAACAGCTGTTGACCAGTGTAATTGGTATTTCTCATTTATAACGTTTTTGATGTTGGTAGCAGACCAAGAGCCGACAGCGAAACACATAAGGCATCGAGAGCAAAGAAAAAAAAAACATTTTATGGAACATTAGTTATAGGGGAATTTAATGATCCATGTCTGCCGGAAACGAGGTGGTGCATAAGCTAAATTTAATACCACTAGTGGTGTTTTTCGTAAGTTGATCATTGTGTTTGTCCGACAATCAAATGAAGTAGGACAAATCATTTGATGATTTTAACGTGACAATTTTAACTCGATATTCACAACAAAAGTAGTGAATATTTAAGCATCATTTCGCATTTCATAAAATTAAAAATCAGCGTAATTTGTTTTTTGTACAGTGTAGCTAAAACAAAATCCTTGCTTAAAGTTTAAACTTGGTATCGTGCTAAATGCAGTCCGACAGGAATTTGCAAGTTTGCAACGGCACTATGGTGTATCCTGCGTTTTATTGCTAGATTTTAATCAAATTTGTAAGACATTGGAGACGTATTGAGAGATCCACTCAATGCAAATTAGCCGTGAATCCGATCGTAAATATGTGACTAATTCTAAATAAATTAGTCTGATTTAACAATAAATGATTCTTGATTTTATACTGCTAATAGGTATTACAATACTTAAATATGCATTAAAAGTTTTTATGAAGACTTTAAAAACCAGTGATAGATACAGAGCGCCGCCCATGTCATTGCGTATGTCAAAACTGTCAATGTATTTAAGGGTTAATATCTCGGTCAATTACCGATTTTAATTGAAATTTTTGTGTAAAAGAAAAATGCGCATACCTCTTTCATAGCGGAGCTAATTTCTTCTATCAGTCATTTGAGGTAAATTAAACATAAGGAACCACCTTCATAGTGAATATTTGGATTGCTTCAGAGCGGGAACACTCGAACACCTTTGATGCTATGTAGAATTAGTTTTTTAATGAATAACTTAATTAAGTGACGCGGGAAAACTAATGAAACTACCTTTACATTAATCTTTCATTATAATTTTATGCATATTTTTCCAGCACTCAAAAGTGACAGTAAAAACTAGTCTCTTATTCAAATCAACAAGAGATAAGAGCAAAAGTATATTTGATGCGGTGAAAAAATATGAAAAAATAAAATAAAATACCTCATAAAACACGAATAATGTGGAAACGTCCGTCGAGGTGCAATATAAGAAGTACGCAATTTCAAATTTTGTTTAAAAAGCTAACTCCTTTTACCATAACAAAGATACTTTCTTCAGACGCAGCTAACATCTTTCATTAGTTAATTGACGCAATGCAGATATAAGGATAAACCTTTATAATTGATATCTACATTACTTCAGTACGGGAATATTCGAACACTTTTCACGCAATGCAGAATTAGTCTTAACTCAATTAAGTGACGACGGATAATTAATGTAACTACATTTATATTAATCTTTTATAATATTTACATATATTTTTTTCACACACTCACAAATTTGAGTATTAAAACTAATTACTTATTTCAATCAACAAGAGATAAAAGCGGAAATATATTTGAAATGGTGAAAAAAAATTAAAAAAAAATTCATAAAACTTAAATAACATGGCAGTTTCGGAGTACAAGGGATAATTAATGAAATTACTTTTACATTAATCTTTCATAATAATTGCATGCAACGCACTCAAAAGTTTTATGGTAAAACTAATGACTTATTCGATACAACAAGCGACGAAAATGGAAGTATATTTCATATGGTGCAAAAAAATTTAAAAATAAGCATAATAAAACTTAAATAATGCGGAATCTTTAAAGTACGTTGTAAAAAGATCTTAATTTCAAATTATGTTTAAAATGTCAACATCGCTTATCAAACCTAGATACCGGATACCGTCAGACGCAGGTAAAATCTTTCATAAACCATTTGAAATATAACCAATATAAAGAACCACCAGTATAATAAATATTTAGATCGATTCATAGCGGGCATCTTTTATATGTGACAGCTTTGAAGTGCACTATAAAAAGAAAGTAATATAATTTTTTAAAAAGTTGACCTCTTTTAACATACTTAAATACCATCTTCAGATGCAGGTAATATCTTTCATTATTCATTTAAAGTAAAAGAGATAAAAGGAACCACCTTTATAATAAATATTTAGATTGCTTCAGAACGGAAATATTCGAACACTTTTGGAGGTATTCAGAATTAGTCTTTTAATGAACCAATCAAGTGTCGCGGAATATTTAATGAATCTAATTTTACATTATCTTTTAGGTAGCTTTCATTACAAAAAGTAAAAAGCTACCTATTGCAGCCGTCCGGAGGAAAGCACTTCCGGAAAATTTTGGTATATTTTCACCGATCATGACCCCCAGACCCCAAAACCACCCTCCGTTCAAATGTTGACATATATATATATATATATATATATATAACCATATATATATATATATATATATATATATATCTGATTTTTGTCATGCGATAACTAACGTATTTATGAACCGATTTGGATGAAACTTGGTATGTACATAGTACATACAAATGTCTCAACCGAGTTCGTTGGTCAGCATCACCCGCCATTTTGTTTCAAAATGGCGGCCATTTTAAATTTTTAAAAAATTTTAAAATTTAAAATTAAATGCAAAAAAATTAAAAGTTGAAAAATATTCTTCTTTTACGTGTTAGAACTTAAAACAAAGATTCCAGAACACTTTTTATTTTGTCTATATCTTAAAAAATGATTGATTTATAGCACTTTGAATTTTTCTTATGGCTGACATTTTGAAACGATCTGATTTTTGTCACGTAATAACACGCGTATTTATGAACAGATTTCAATGAAACTTGGTATGTACATAATACATACAAATGTCTCGACCGAGTTCGTTGGCCAGCATCATCCACCATTTTGTTTCAAAATTGTGGCCATTTTAAATTTTTTAAAAAATTTTAAATTTAAAATTAAATGCGAAAAAATTAAAAGTTTAAAAATATTTTTCTTTTACGTGTTAAAACTGAAAACAACGATTCCAGAACACTTTTTATTTTGTCTGTATCTTAAAAAATGATTGAGTTACAAAACTTTCAATTTTGCTTATGGCTGACATTTTGAAACGGTCTGATCTGAACAATCCACCATGTTGCTTTAAAATGGCATACACTTCATGATATCGTGGAATTTGGTGACTCTCTAAATCGCTTAAAATAAAACCAGGTTGAATAAAAGATGACTAATTTCTAAAAATTCCTATTAATATTCAGTCTTGACAAAAACTAGTATTCAATCTTATAAAATCACTAATTTTATAAGATTATTTCCACTAATTTGAGCTTAGTATTTTTGAACAATGTAACTTACTTTAAAATAAATAAATAAATATACAAGTATATGAAAGCTACCTCTTCCTCCCGGCATTGCCGGAAGGACTTTAATAATAATTGCAATGGATATTGTTCACGCACTGAAAAGTTTGAAGATGAAAAGTAGTTAGTTATTTGATTTATCAACCTATGAAAGCGGAAATATATTTATTATGGTGAAAAAATTGAAAAAAAAGGCTCATAAATGTTAAATAATATGGCAATTTTGAAGTATGTTGAAAAAAAAAATGTAATTTTAAATTGTTTTAGAAGCTAATCCCTTTTATCAAACCTAAATACCTCCTTCTACCAGAGCTAATTTCATTCTTCAAGTCATTTAAGGTAAAAGATATAAGAAATCGCCATTATAGTAAATATTTAGATTGTTTCAGAGCAGGAATACTCGAACGATTTTGATGCTATGCGGAATTTGTCTTTTAATGACTAACTTAATTAAATGACGCGGGATAGTTTATTAAACTACTGTCACATTAATATTTTATAATCTTTACATGCATAATTTTCAAGCATTCGAAATTTTGATAATGAAAATTAATTACTTATTCTAATGAACAAATATATTTGTTACGGTGAACAAAATGGAAAAAATAATGCGTCATAAAGCTTAAAATGCGGTACTTTGAAGTGCATTGTAAAAAGAATGTAATTTCAAATATTGTTTTAAAAATTAACCCCTTTTACCATACTTAGATATCGTTTTCAGACGCAGGTAACATCTTTCATTAGTCATATGAGGTAAAACAGATACACTATATGGCAAAAGATGAGCGGCCACTAGCGATTTTAGACATTTTGTTAAATATGTAGAAAAATACTTAAGGAATTATCCTGAAACTCTAAAAGAGTAAACATAATAATATAGGTTATACATTTTAGTGAAAATTTTGTTCTAAAACCCTAAAAGAGGACTGCCAATAAATTCAAAAAGAACGAATATCTTTAGTATAACATTGTCAAAACTAATGCAGCAAAAGCGGTCAAACTGTATATTATGATTAATTGGCTTATTGTAATGAACTATGTTTATTTTTATGTGGATAGCTTGTATACTCTTAGAGAAATTGATGTCTTTATAAAAACAGACCCAAATTTTTCCAAGTTTTTTCCTTATAATTTACAGAGTTCTTAATATAAAATAATGTTCGTTTCCAAAAATATGACAAACAACATTGTATACAATACCCTGTGATCAGAGTTTAGAACTAAAAAAATTTACAAAAAACGAGCGGGCTTACTAAATAATTTTTCATTGCACATGCGTCAACGTTTTGAAAATTTCATTTGGATATTGTGTTAGCTAAATGCATTGTGAATGTCTCGAAAACATAGCTCGAAAATTTTGTAAATAATTGTCTATAGAATAAGCTCAAGAAACGTTGTTCCCAAAATGTAGCAAAAAATGAGGCGTTGTATCCAGCTATAGTAGTACGTGCCATATTGAGTATTCTGTATTGACACTAATCAATAAATAAATGGACACAGCCCCTCATGTTTTTGCTTCACTTTGGGAATAATGGATTTTGAGCTTATTCTATAGACCGTCACTTTCAGAATTTTCGAGCTATAATTTTGAGACTTTCACAAAATTGCTCTAAACATTTATCTAATACAATATGGAAATGCGATTTTGAAAGCTTTGACCCATGCGCAATGAAAAATTATTTTGTAAACCTGATCGTTTTTAATACTTTTTTTATTATTTTGTACTATTGATTGTAATGTGTTATGTAAATATATATTTTTTTCATATTTTTTGGAAAAAACATTATTTTTTATTAAGAATTCAGCAAATTATAAGCAAAAAATTTGGGACTGTTTTTATAAAAACCTTAATTTCTGTACAAGTATACATGCTATTTGCCTAAAAACGAACACAATTTATTTCAATAAGCCTCTTAGTGATAATCTACAATTTGAACACTTTGACTACATTACTTTTGATAAGGTTATCCAAAAGATACTCTTTTTTCCATTTATTGATGGTCCTCTATGAAGTTTCGTTGAAACATTTTCAATGAAATGTGTGAACTGTGGTATTATGTTTACACGCCTGTAGTTTCAAAATAATTCCTCATGTATTTTTGAAGTTATTTAACAAAATGTCTAAAATTGTAAGTGGCCGGTCACCTTTGGCCATATAGTGTATAACTAATCTCCTTTCAAACAAATATTTAGATAGCTTCACAATGGGAATATTCGAACAATTTTGACGCTATGCAGGGTTCATCTTTTTTAGGTGCGTTCGTAAATATGCAAATACGTAGCACCTATTGTTGTCGTTCAGTCCGTTCGTCCGTCCGTGTCACTGTCCATCTGTCTGTTTGTCTGTCCGTCTGTCTGTCTGTCCGCATATAACAACGCAAAAACTACCCAACCGAATCGTTTGAAATTTAAAATACATAATCATTACATAATTTTGTCGAGTCATTTCAAGTTTTATGAAAATCGGATGCATAGATCAATTACAGGGACAGTCAAAAGGATTCCGTTACATTACGGTCATTGGGGAAAAAAGTTTCAAAGGCATTCTAATCGTTTCAAATTTAAAATACATATTTATTACTTAATTTTGTCGAGTTATTTCAAATTTTATCAAAATCGGATGCATAGTTCTGTTACAGGGGCAATCAAAAGTATTCCGTTACATTATGGTCAATGGGGGAAATGTTTCAGATGCATTTAATGGTGTTACACTCATTCGAACATAATAAAATGCATATGTATCTATAAAGTACATATTATATATACATTTGCACAATCTGTGGTGCAAAGAACATTTGTTATTGATTTACAAGGCCACACAAAAGTATTCCATTACATAATGGTATAAGGAAAATATTATTTGCTGCGCATTTTAACTGTAATTAACTGTTTACAATTTTATGAGATTGATTTATGAGTGTGATATTTTAAAACTTTGTTATCATACGAATGCACCTCATTTGCTAGGCTTTACGTGCAATTACCAACTTGTTTAATAACTTAATTGACGCAAGATAATTATTAAAATTGCATTTACATGAATTTTTCAAAATAATCGCATGCATATTCTTCAGGCACTCAAAAGTTTGGAGATGAAATTTAATTATTCATACGATTCAACAAGAGATGAAAGCAGAAATATATTTGATAAAA
Source organism: Maratus speculifer (assembly GCA_964019185.1). Lineage (NCBI taxonomy): Eukaryota > Metazoa > Arthropoda > Arachnida > Araneae > Salticidae > Maratus > Maratus speculifer. The sequence continues at coordinate 119,292,250 of OZ025301.1, forward strand.
AGTGAAAAAAAAATTTAAAAAAATCTCATAAAACTTAAATAATGCGGTAACTTTGAAGTACATTGCAAAAAGAATGGAATTTAAAATTTTCGCTGTTTAAGCCTTTGCGGCGCAGAACAAATTCATTGCTGAAGTGTCGAAATTAATGACTGAAACCGGAATTTGAAAACAACTTTATTTGTAAATAAGAAAAAAGGCAGATTTCCAGCATTCAATAAACCGACATTGTTTAACTTAAATTCCGGTGGCAATATGGCTTTTGGAAATTAAAATTAAGTGGTTTCATATATGTACCAACGTGCCCGCAAAAGGTTAATAACCATCTGTCTTTTTTTTTACCGTGTAACATATTTTACCAGTTATTTGACATAAAACAAATATGAAGACCTACACGTAATGTTCATATTGCATCATAGCAGGTATACTCAAATAATCTTGACACTGTGCACAACTAGTTTTTCATTAAAAATTTTATTTAAGTGACGTGCTATAAATAGACAAACTTTTTATAAAATTAACTTTTTATGATAAATGCTAGAATATTCCTCCACACACAGAAGTTTGAAGAAAAACAATTAATAACTTATGTCATTAAACAAAAAAGGAAATCGAAAACATGTTTGGTATAGTGAAATAAATTGCAAAAATTCTTATAAAATTTAAATAATGCTGCAAAATTGAAGAACATTGTTAGAAGAACATAATTTCAAATTTCGTTTAAAAAGTTAATCCCTTTTACTGCACTTGAATATCGTCTTCAGACGCATATAACATCTTTCATTAGCCATTTGAGGTAAAATAGATATAAGGAACCATCTTTACAATAAATATTTAGATTGATTCAGAACGGGAATATTCATGCACTTTTGACACTACGCGGAATTAGTCTTTTGATGTATAACTTAATTAACAGACTCTCAACTATTTATGAAACTACTTTTACATTCATCTTTCACATTAATTGCATGCGTATTCTTCAAGCACTCAAAAGTTTCATGATTAAAATCAATTATTTATTCGAGTCAACAAGAGATGAACGCAAAAATATGTTTGATATGGTGAAAAGAATATCTCATAAAACTTAAATAATGCTTCAACTTAAATAAAATTTCAAATTTTGTTTAAAAAGTTAACCTTTTTTACTTTACATAGATACTGTCTTCAGATGCAAGTAAAATCTTTCATTATTCAATTGAGATAAAACACATATCAGGAACAACCTTTATAATACATATTTAGATTGCTTGAGATTGGGAATATTCGAACACATTTGACGCTATACGGAATTAGTCTTTTAATGAATAATTAAGTGACGCGGGGTAATTAATGAAACTTCTTTTACATTAAGCTTTCATAATAATTGCATGCATATTCTTCACCAACTCAAACGTTTGACGTTGAAAAATAATATATTTAATCGAATTATTATATCAATAAGAGATGAAAGTAGAAATACATTCGAATTTGTGAAAAAAAATCTCACAACATTTAAATAATGCGGCATCTTTACATTTATTTGCAAAAAAGTATTTAATTTCAAATTTTGTTTAAAAAGTTAATTCGTTTTACTCAAACTATATACCGTCTTCAGACACAGGTAAAATCTTTTATTGATTATTTGTGGTAAAAGTAATGTAAGGAAACACATGTAAGGTACCCTGAGGTAATAACGCCACGTTAAGGTTCTACCAATTTTCACGGCTTAGTTTTAGATTGTATTTTTCAAACAAATATAGAATCTGATACAGCAACTCATTGACTATCTATATAAAATAAAATAATTTAACAGATATGTATTCATAAAATGTAATGGCGTTTTTTCTTGACCCATGCTATTTGGCGTTATTACCCACCTATATGGGTAATAACGCCATGCAAACAAAACTATGAAATATGATGGAATAATTGCATGTAGATAGCCGAATTCTAAAAATACAAACTCTACAAACTTAGAAATTGACAAATTGCATTCTAAGCTATTGAAAATGTTCAATTTTTTGTGAAAGTGTAAGAAAAATAAAGGTGTGGTGTGGGAGGAGGGGATGAGGCAAAAGAATATTAGACCGTGAGCTTCTTTTTGCTTAAAAAGGACCGCTTAAATAGAAATATGAGAAACATTGGACAGTTTTAACTGTGTTTATTTGAATCAGTATTTAGGATGTAGCTCGGCCACTGTAGGGAATCAACCGGGGTACTAAAGTCAAGGATTGGCGTTATTACCCCGGTATAGTTATTGCGCAGTACATTTTAATTTACAAATTATCTCGAGAAGATATCCAAAATCTTCAACAACATTTTAAAAGTACATGAAATGCACTACAAATTTATGTAATTAACAAAGTATTTCCGGATAAAAAGATAGTCTTCACATCACAAAACGTATCTCTCAAATTTTAGATCAAGCGTTAATTTTAGTTGTTTGTAAAAACAATAAGACCTAAAAATGAAACAAATTAACTTGAAGCTGTTTTTTGCGATTTATATGACTCAAAACCCTTCTGCGCAGAGCACATGGGTGTCATTTACCTGATTATTTCATAATTATGCAAAATATAAGCACTTGGCGTTATTACCCCGCCTGGCGTTATTACCCCTGGGTACCTTATAATAAATATTTAGATTGCTTCAGACAGGAATAATATTCGAACACTTCTGATGCTATGCAAAATTACTCTTTTAATAACTTAATTTAGTGACGCTAGATAATTAATGAAACTACTTTTACATTAATCATTTATGTAATAATTGCATTCATATTCTTCACGCTCTCAAATGTTTGATGATGAAAACTAATTACCTATTCCAAATAAAGAACAAGTGAAAGCGGATTATATTTGATTTGGTGAAAAAAATTCTCATTAAAGTTAAATAATGTACTAGTTTTGAAGTACGTTGTAAAAATAATGTAATTTCAAATTTTGTTTAAAAAATTATCCCTTTTTACTAAAACTAGATACCGTCTTCACAACGCTGTTAATTTATTTCATTAGTCATTTGAGGTAAAAAAGATAAGGAATTACCCGCATAATAAATATTTAGATTTTTAATTTTTTTAAAGATTTTTAATAAATATTTAGGGAATATTAAAAATATCTTTTGCTATACAGAATTAATCTTTTAATGACTAGCTTAATTAAGTGACGTGATATAAATGAAGAAAGAATTCTTATTTTAACTTTTTATAGTAACTGATAAAATATTCCTCAAGCAAAAGTTTGAAGAAAACATTTTAATTACTTATGTCTTTAAACAAGAAATGAAAGCAAAAATATGTTTGATACATTGAAAGAAATTGCAAAAAAACTTATAAAACTTATATAATTCGGCAACTTTGAAGTGCATTGTAAAAATACTGTAATTTTAAATTTTAAATATCCCCTTTTAACATACCTAAATACCGTTTTCAGACGCAGGTAAAATCTTTCCTTAGTCATTTGAGGTAAAAGTGATATAAGGAACCACACTTATAATAAATACATTAATTGATTCAGAACGGTAATATTCGAACTCTTTTGATGCTATGCAGAATTAGTCTTTTAATAACTTAATTGAGTGACGCGGGATAATTAATGAAACTACTTTTATATTAAACTTCTATAATAATTGCATGTTTATTTTTCACGCTTTTACAAGTTTGAGGATGAAAACTAATTGCTTATTCCAATCAACAAGAGATAAAAGTAGAAATGTATTTGATATGGTGGAAAAAAATGAAAAAAAAATTAATGCAGGAATTTTGAGGTACGTTGCAAAAATAATGTAATTTAAAATTTTGTTTAAAAAGTTAACCCTTTTTGCTAAAACTAGATGCCGTCTTCAGACGTAGGTAAAATCTTTCATTAGTCAACTGAGGTAAAAGATTAAGTAACCACTTGTATACTAATCCAGTCAATCAGGGTAACTTTGACGGTGTGGCGAGTGGTCATGAGAAAATGTAAGACAAAAATCATGTTAGATATTAGTATTTTGTTGAAGAGAAATCCGCTTATTTTAATCCCTTTATATAGCTGGAAATATTTTTTTTTTTAAATCCTGATAGTGTCTTCTTTTTTTCTTCTTTATTTATAAAAGTATTTTTCCTTTTAAATTAGTCCGGTATCAATTTTCCATTTTTTTTCGATACCTCAAAAGAGTCGGATTTTCACGACGTGGCTAGGTACCTGTAGAACTGGCTTCCGCTAGAGATTCGTATACTCCGGTCTAATGTAGGGTCTTGTAATTATGTTAGTAATTTTAGAATGACATAGGATAATTTTTTTAGATGATTTAAAATAATAATAATTTAAAATAATAATAATATTAGGTTAGTTTTTAAAGGTGCAATTAATTTTGAAATATTGCAAGAATATGAGAATGTTTGTAATATAAATTAATAGCCTTTGCTGAGCATTAGGTTAAGAGTATTGATGAAAAATTGATGTACAAGCATCGAACTTTATATTTAACTGATGTAAGTTACTACCAGCCGGTCAGTTTAAACAAAACATACCGTATTTTAAGCATTAACCATAACTCCTCCGAGTTCTATGGAATATTTTAAGCATTTTAACTAAAATAATTCTAAAAATCGTATAGAAATATAAAAGTTTATGGTCAAAACTATAAGCAATTGCAACACAAATATTAAACTTGAAGACTTAACTTACGGTTAAATCGCTGTATTTAATTGTTTAAAGTTTAAACATTTAATAAACCAAAAATGCTTGACTTTTGATTTAGTGAAAATAAGAAGTAAAGTTATAGCAAAAAATATAAACCGAAAATTAAGTTTCTCAAACCGAAAATGCCTGTTTAAAGAACAACAGAAAAAACAAATAATACATTTTAACTGCTTTCCTAATTTGCCCGTATGTAATATGGGTAATGTGTTTTTGCCAATCATGATTTATCATTCTCACCAATAATTTTTTATTGTAATTTTCCAATATTTAATTCGAGCATTTTTCTCATTCAATTGGCCAAAAATTTCAGTTTTGAAAAACTGTGATAAAAGATAAAAAATTCCGCAAAATTCACGAAAAAATGGGCCTTATTTGGATTTTTTTTCAAAATTATTGATCAGTTAGCTGTTAATGAACAAATATATAAAATACAGTGAAACTTAAGATACGAATCTAGTGAACAAGGAAATTTCGCATCTTATCCGAGTAATTTTACACAGATTTCGTTTTCAAGGGACCGCATATCATTCGTATATTAAACGGTGTCGTATATTAAACGCGTATATCTAAAACGAATTTCCCTGTACAACATATGCTCAAATATATATGCACCTACAAATATGCTGGATTTTAAAATCGCAAATTTTATTCATAATTTTTTGTGCTCTATCGGCATCTTAATTTGATTTTTTCTAGAAAACTGCGTTTTTTAAGGTGCGTGTAATCGGGGAACATCTTTTCAAAAAATGTTTTTAAGATATTGAAATAAAATGTTTTGTCAAGGTTTTGCTCTTATATATATATTACAAATTAAAAATTTTTTCGCCAAAACTAACCTTTATACTATCTTAATTTTCTTATAATAATGTTCCGTACTTACTTCAAATTATTAAATTAAAATGTTGTTTCTAAATCTAATCTGTTAATCTTTATGCAGACGATATAAATTCTTAATTTGCCTTAAAAAACATTATTCCAGTATGCGTAAACTTAAAAAGATGGCTCTAAATTAAAAATACTCTTAATTAAACTTTATTTCTTAATATTCCAAATAAAACTAATTTCTTCTATGTTTTTATGAACCCTTTTTAAGAAAGTCTTATTAAATTTATTCCAAAACCATACCTTTCAAAAAATATCATTATTTTATTTTATCTATTTATTTATTTTTCTTCCGTCAGCCTTTGATAGTGTGCATATTAATAAATTCATTTCTTTTCTTTTTCTCTTAAAATTAATCATTTATAAAAATCGTCTGCCTAAGAAATCCTGAGTCGATTATAAATTGGTTAAATAATATTTTTTTAAAAATAAATTTATCGTCTGCGGAAAATAGTCTCGTAGCTGGACAAGAATTCTGTTTACATAAAAGAATGATGGTTTGAGGTTACAGAATGTTCCAGAATTTTTTTTTAGATTTAAAAGGGGAAGCCTCGAGTTGAGAAGGAAGATTCTTGGGTTTTTTCTTGGATGAGTACGGCTCGCTGAAATAATGATGGAATGTTTGCAAAAGGAGCTTTTCCCTTACTCATGATTGCGGATTAAATAAATGAACTTACAGCAGCAAATGAGTAATTATTTAGATTCTCTACATGTATTTATTTATTTTCCTCGGTGGCCATGACTTCTCTGCGGTGAAAGGGAAACCCGGCGTTGATGTCTCTGGCTCCTAACTTTTAAATCGTCACATATATATGTTATGAAACAAAACTCCAGACAACACAAATATATCCTAAAAACATCCAGGAGATATCACGTTTCAGATATGCGTGATATCCTGTCAGCCGATGAATTGGTCCTGTCGACAGTTACAGAACATCCCCTGGGTTTCGTAATATTACACCTGTCAACATCCTATGGATGTCACTTCATGACACCTTTGGGATGGTTATAGGATGCTTATATTATACCCTCTGGACGGTCCTAAAATCATATTCCAGGTAAGCCAATATCCTATGGATGGGGGAATTCGTCTTGTGGACAGTTGTAGGACATCCCATGAAGTTCGAAATGTGAAACCTGCCAATGTCCTGTGGACAACATTTTACAACACATTTGTACAGTAATGGACAGTTGCAGATACCCCCTAGATCACCCAAATTCAACCTGCAACCTATAATTTTCCTTTTTGACATACTAGGGGTTATTCCAGATTTTTATTCTTGGGGCCCATTTTGTGAAAAGTAAAATTATTTTTGTGGGGGAAAAAATAGTAATGAAACTTGAAACCCAGTTACGCAAATTCGAACCAAGCATTTATTAACAAAAAATCTTTAAATCCTTTTGCTAAAGGTTTTCTTTTTCATAAACTGGTTATATCTACAAATTACACATTTTTAAACAGTTTTCATAAAAAAAGAGTTTTATAAAAGAGTAAAAGGAATTTTGTGGAGGGGCCCATTTTATTAAATTTATTTTTTTGTAGGGACAATAAATAGGCCTTAAAGTTCACTTGGATCGACCTCTTCATGTGTATAAAAAAGTATGATCTTCAGCATTATTTTATACACATATAAAAACTTTTTTTTTTTTTTGGCATATGCATAAAAAAAGAATCCAAGAACTTCAGCATTTATATTCTTTCATGGTAAGATAAACTTTTCTGGCTATTTATAATTAACTTTGTAGTGAGTGATGCATCTACTTCTCAAGGGGACTCTCCAGTCGAAAACATCCATGACTGTCTTCAAGCAAACACATTTCCTAATTGGACAGGTTTTTGAATTTTTCTATCAACATGTCAAATAACATGTCAGTCACCAAGTTCAAAAATATTTTGTTTTAAGCAATCACTGAAGATTTATTTAAAATTTAATCAACTTAATTAAACTTAAATTTATAGGATTTTACATTCTTAATTATTTAAACACTAATTTATTTTATATTATATTCTACATTGTTAGTCACCAGTGGCCAAAGCAAAGTTCAATGTCGTCACCATGGATCGCAATATATTAAATTTAAATATTTTTAAACAATTTAGGATAGCTGAAGCTATTATGCTATAACATTTTTTGAAATGAAGATATTACTTTCAGAATTAGTTAAACAAAATATACCTGTATTTAAAAAACTGCAACCAAAATTGGAAAAGTACAAAATACTCTTATTAAAAATAGACCTTAGCAGTGGAATGAAAAATAGAAGCTTAAAATTTTTGAAATTAAAACAAGAACTACCTAAATGTTTAGCATTAGCGAGCAGGTGATTTTAAGTGAAATCAACTTAATCTTCAATAATAATCAAACCAACCAAATTGTCAGATCACTTACAGAGAGACATGTTTTCCATTACATTATGATGCACACTTTATTATATACATTAGTAGTTTCAATAATATTTTTTGAAGTATTCACAGAATGCACTTTTAATCCTTCTAGCCAAGATTTTAATTCTGGATGAGCATTTTTGTTTTTCCATTATCTGAACGAGTAATTTTATTTAATGATGCTTCTTACAAGGTATCAAGTTGATTTCATGATTTTCAATTTAAATTTTCTTTTCAGTTTTAAACAAAATCTTTAAAATAAAACAAAAAAAAATAATGGAGTCATTGAAGATCCAAAATGGAACTAACAGAGTTAAGACCTTTCTTGTAAGATGTCCAGGACGACTTCAAAAATGGTAATAATAATAAAAATCCTCTTTTAAGGGAATTTTCTTCTGAAAAGATAAAATTTTATGACATATTTTTAAAAATAAAAGCATGAAATTCGCTGACGTAACGTTTGAAGAAATGGATAAGCAGTTGTGTGTTTTTATTTTTCACACTTGTAAACAGTTATTTCATTAGTACGACCATTATTTTCATTTTTATTATCTTGCTTCGAGAAATTTTGTTTAAAATGTCCATTTCGATAACTTTTTTGCAATATATTCTGCCTGTATCACAAAATGTTAAGCTCGGCACATTATAGTTTATGAATAAGATAATCTTGACAATTTGCTTAATCTGCAAGGAAAAGGGCTAACATTTCTACAAGCAGACAAATTTGCATGATTTTTGAGTATTTTACAGACCTCCATTTCTAGCCACCTTGATATAGTTTATGAAAGTTGACATTTACATGGATACAGACACCTTTGAGATGAATAGTAAATGTGTGTTGGGAGCTAGTGCAAAACATGCATTACTCTTCATTTAGTAATCCTTGAAATTGCTCCTGAATTTTAAAATCATACTTAAAGATTTACATAAGTGATTCAAATTTATATATCTTTGAGATTCGGAAAAGGAAACTTTATCAAATTTGATTTCTATGTGAGAAATAACCAGTACACCCCAACCATCACATAGATTAATAAGCTTGAATTCCATTTCAATACTTCATCACCCCAGGTTGACCCCCTTCCTGATTTTCTTTATTTTGACTTTTAAATTTGTCCAATATCATTTTCACCCCATTCCGCCGGAGTATTGGATATTTGTTTAAATGTAGGGTCATGGACTGCATTTCATAAAAGGAATATTTGACATTGTATATTTCTATGCAAGAACAGACTTTAAAGAGCAATTATAAAATGTAAGAATATTTTACTGTATACTTTTGGTATCTAATTTTTCTCCCCACCTCATAGCTGAAACTTTCAAGATTTAGATTATCTTCTTATAAAAGCTAAAAGGCCCATTTAGACTTCATAGGCAATATAACATTATTAAAAAATAAATCTCATTAAGGCACTAGACTAATTAAAAAAATGACACGTGGCAAATTAAAATTACCTTGCAATTAAAATAAAATCAAAGATAAAAAAGCAAATTATTTTTCATCTTTTGTATGTAGACCAGAATAAATCAAGGTTATTACTTAAATAAAAGTAATGATTTTTTTAGAACAGCAATTACCAAGAAATTAATTCAGTTTTTGAACAAAGAAAATAAGCGATTAAAGAAAATCACTTTTAAAAAAATTGATAAAAAAGTAATATAAATTTTTAAATATTCCATAATTAAATTTGTACAATTAAATATATTTTTTGAATGACCCTGGACAATTTCCAATAGGGTATAAGCTTTCTAAGCTGAGTTGTAATTTTTTTTTTTTTTTTTTTTTTTGGTTGGGGAGGGGGTCTAAAGATACGATCTGAAAGAAAAATATGAAAAGGAGAATTCTAGATCTGTACACCAATTTTTATTTTATCCATCTCTTATTAATATACACTGTTATATTTTTTCTCTAAACACAATTTTTTCTCTCTTCAGCATGCTTAGCCATGTTTTGATTATGTCTTCAACAGCAGACTTGGTAACAGATTACTCCTCACAAACTTCATCTAAAACAGAAGCAAATGAACATCAGAAAATTTACCTATTTACAAAAAAAGTTTGATTATTTTCACTTTTTAATATTTTAAAAAGTGCTTATTACTTGTCTCAAGTAATGCATAATTTATTAGAAAAAAGCGTTAAGAAAATGAATAACTTTTTAATATTAGGTTTGTTTTAAATATGTCAAATAAGTAGAAAAATGTTTAGTATACTGACTTTGACGTTTACTAAATATGCAATTAATCGGTGACATATCATAAATATTTAAAACAGAATATTAATTTGGAAATATTTCGTATACAGAGCATAACTTCGTAGCCAGTATTTGCCTTCAAAAGAAAATAAGATATAAAACTAAAATTTTATATATTCTGATTTATTATGAAAGTTTAACTGATGTTTTCTTATAAAAAACATAATTACATGTGTGTGTATCATAGATTACGTGCCATGTGGGATCATAAGACGATTTTAAAATTTCAAATTGAAAATTTTTGCGTTACTTTTTTGTTGGAGTCAAAAAAAGTAATATAGATTGTCCATTGTTATTCATCTAAAGTTAAATACATTTGGGCATTTGGCATCAAAATTATTTATAATTTACAGGAAATAATAAATTTTCACTTAATTCTATAAAGTACATATATTCATTTAAAGCATATAATGGTAACTAATAATTACAAATCAAAAAATCAAAAAAATTCTAGGCATAAAATAACTTAGATTTTCGGTACTAGAAATGTTATTTTACAGATGAGATAAAATATAAATTTTCATGGAAAAAAAGGCTTAATTGTATGCACGCAACAAACAAAATATTGCATAGCTACCAACATCCTCTGTACCATCCGCTGCCAAAATCCTTTTTAAACCCGGAAAAAATTTACAGTAAATTTTACCATTTCAAATCGACGTAATCCATTGAACAAGGCAAAAATTTGTATTAAATTTGTAAAAAAAAAAAAAAAAAAAAAAAGATTCAATTAATAAATACACATACAAATGAAGAATAGCAGATTGTAACTTTACAAAAACATTTCTATCATGTTAACATCTGAATATATTATCTTTAATATAATTTATAATTTTCTGACCATTTATCAAGAATATTGCTGTGTCAGAAAGTAAAATATAACTATAAAAAATTGCCTTTATATCTATGGTTTAATATAGATATGGTTTAATATAGTTTGAAAATGGCAATATAAAATTCGCTAAAAAACAACAAATTTCGTGAAAAACCGGTAGATATTATTAGACGATCACAAAAAATGGCAAATTTTGTCAAATGATAGCAAAAAATTGCCAATTTTTACGTTTAAACACGAAAAAACGTAAATTCTGTAAATAAAATTCACTTCTGGCATTAACTTTTTTTGTGCCTCTTTGACGAAATTTGCGTTTTTGTTAATAAATCGCGAAAAAAAGAACAAATTTCGTGAAAAGATCGCGAAAAAACAGCAAATTTTGTTAAAAGATGACAAAAAATGGCAAATTTCTTCAAAAGATCTGAAAAACGCGCCAATTTTGCCAATTTTAAACACGAAAAAACTCAAATTTTGAAAAAGAAGTGAAAAAAGCACACAGTTTGTAATGGGAATGGAATCTTTTCTTTAATTATGCCCCGAATGCAATTTTCTCTTCGCACGAAATGGAAAGGAAAGGCAGGGATATATATTAGGAAATGCATTGCAAATATATATGAAAGAAAATTCTTACCTTATATTTACATTCACTTTCTGTTTAAGTTTACTCGAAATCACCATGAGCTGAAATTGATAAACATTGGAAATTGGAATCAAATCACGCACGCTTTTTCTGAATTCTGGTTGGTTGGTTGGTAGGCTGCACATTCGAGTACAGGGTTCTAAATCCAAGGAGTCGAACAGTGCATGTATTCGTCCTCCGGCCGTTCTTAAGAGAGTACTGTGAGGACGGTCCTATCTTCAGTATTCTGGGGACATTCACAGGATAGTTTCATAGGATATGACAACTACAGGATCTCAAGGATCATTGTAGAGCGTCCGAAGGACGAATGTGGTTGTTTTGGACATTACTTGTAAGTTTGTATATATTTACATAAGAGCCTTTTTTACTGAAATGTTCATATTTTTTAAAGAAAAATATCATGTTTTTGGGGCAAAATTTGATGTAATGTTTGTGAATTTAAGAGGCATTTCAAATAAGGTAGGAATATACCTTAAACAGAAGGCGTTTGAATAAGTTGCTGAATATCAACAAAATAACAGAAAGGAAGTGGGCTAATAAGGGCCATTTTTCGCCCATCAGCACCTAGACGTGACATACATTTTTTTCATTAGTATACCTCAAAACAAGTAAGAAAATAATAATATATTGAATGAAAGTTTAATAATTGATGGAAAAATGAAATACAGATTTAAGTAAATATTGTGTGTATTAATGAGCATAAACACAATTGTCATTAGTTTTAATCCATATAATCAATAGTAAATAAAACAATAAGTGTAAAATTAAGATAAATGGAGTTTACTAAGATTATTATTTCAATACAGGAAATATTGGAAATAATAAATAACTAATAATAATAATAATAATAATAATAATAATAATTATACAATTTCAGACTTTTTGGACAATGTTAGATTATTTTCGTTATAGATTGCTTCACCAGAATCGCTAATGGACCATCCAGCGGCCGCGTCTTGTGCAGTATATGAACATATTCGATATTTGGTTTTTTAATTTTGATTGAGCGATGGTACATTACAGTAGTATTGTAAGCCAGAAACCATAATATGAAAACAACATGCATCCAGCATTCTACGACACTTTCGCGTACTTTACACTGACAGTATCATTATGTTATAATGTTTTACTGTGTTTTTATCCAAATATTATAGGTTTTAGAAATTGTGCGCTGAAAAATCAAATTTTGGTTACAAGAGCTGTCCCTTAGCATCATCTGTTGAAAATTGTTGCTTCTTAATTAAAAATCTTGGCATTTCATGTTCAATATTAATTTCGTGCAGAAGTTCCAAACAATCCCGGTAAAATCTATCAATACTCTTAACATCATTTGGCAACATCATTAGCATCATTTGCCATTCTCTGATATTATATGAATATTTTTTTAATGTATTTGTAAGTATGTTAGCGTAATTGTTCTTTGTTTCCGCGAAGTAAGGAACGAAGACATTCAAAATGTAATTTGAAGTAATGACGAATACCATATGCTTAACAAAAGGTCTGCCTTTTTATAGCCAGAAGGAATGTCTCTGAAAAGAATAGTTCACACTCTTCTGGATATAAACGTACGTGCTATCGAAAGCAATCATCACAGTATTATTGTTGTCATCCGGAATAAACACTTTTAATGCTGAAGGCCTCGTATATTTTTCAATAACTTGTGTTCTGGTGATGTGTTCCATTCTACGGTGTTTTAGAAAAACGTTCTCAATCAAAGCCTGGTTTTTATATTTTACAGAAGATATTATTATTTTTCTTATATTGAATAATGTAGACAGAACACCATGATAGAGACCAGTTCTAAGTTTTACAAGTGACATTGCAAAGTAAGTACGAGATGACCTCTTTATTGAGGAACGTATTTTGAACTTTGCAAGTTTAAAGGTATAGTTAAAATCAGACATAAATTTACCCATGAGAATATAATAATAGATTTAGGAAAAGTGTCCCGGTATATCAAAATCGAGGCCTTCTTTGCTACATTTTTGATATTGGTTTAAATATTTTCATGAATCGCATTTCATACATCGATGTATTCTCACTTACAGGACTTAAATCTTGCAGAGTCAATTTACCGATCAAGTAATGCGAGTTTTACAGCATCGTTTTCGCAACAAAATATAGATATTAGTTTCTATAAAGGCTTCAGTTTCAATAGCTTTTGCTACAATAACGAGGCAGTTCTTACCTTTACATATTATACAACAAGTGTTAGAGTTGTGAAAATGAGATATTGATTAAATGTATATTAGGTTTCTTATTTGTGGTCTTATCGACAGTAATCGTTGACGCATGATCTCTTATTGTTACATCAGAAGAAGAAATAGAAGTATTTAGAGACTAGAGAGCATGAAATACATATCATTTGCATTTAGAGCACTATTTAGAACCACTCTGTAAATCTCAGTTTTTCGAACATCTAAGTATCAATATAACTTTTCTGTTAGAACAGATACGAAAAGTTTTCAATGACATTGGTATCCAAGCATTATTTATTACTAATTTCTTTGATAAATATTTACAAAAACAATTTTAGAAAACAACATTGACGTCTGAACAATGTTAATACTTTTTAAGTACGGCAAAAGAAGTCTGAACGCGCTCCGATAGTAGTGCATTTGATTCTCTCACATGATACATTTTTTTCTTTTACAGGTAGAAGCGCACACTGAACCCAAATAAAAGAATGCTCATATAAAAGCTTATAAAGAGTAGAATCATTGCATGTCAAAATTAATTGGGTTCATCGAGCGCTTCTTAATAAAAAATTAATTCAAAGACACAAAAAACGTCAAAAATGCAGGAAAAGCAAAACATTCTACTTTCGGGATATAATTTCCATGACTTACTATTTTATTTATCACGTAAAATTTATATTAAACAAAAATACATATCTTTAACTATACAAAGCCACAGAACAATCATCTGAATTCGAAACTTTTTTTCCGGGTATATGATGGGCGAAAAATAGCCCTTATTGACCCACCTCCTTTAAAATCCACATTTTACTGCTAAAAAAGTAAGTATTGAAGAACTTAAGGCATTTGAAATAATGCACATTGTTTTCCTTAATAACAAAATAAGGAAAAATTACTGACATATGGTAATATTTATGGTGATCAAAATTATTAACATTTGCAAGAAGCATTATAAGAATTCATCAAAAGATTTAAAATAAACTAGTAAATATAAACAAAATAACTAACGCAAAATCTGCATTTTAAGTTTATGAAATTTAAATTTTGAACTACCTCTACAATTGGAACAATGTACATTCTTTTGTTTAACTTAACCTATAAGTACACGCACTGGGATAAATCACATTTTTTCTTCGAAGAAAAGGAAAAAAAATGGATGACTCTTCTGATCCGCCATGCATTTTTTATCGTTAATTTTCGAAAAAAAGTAAGTGAAGGAATATCTTTGCTTTTTTTCACTGGAATAGGATAAGTATACCTATTGGAATTAAATTATCTCGCGCGTGTACGAATGTTTCAATTTCATACATTAATTTCTTACGAATTAATACACACTAATTAATTTTAATGAAAAAGTAGCATAAATCTATTTTTATACACTGTGAAAATTTAATTATATGAATTTTGTGAAATAATTCATGTTTTAAGGTGTAAAATAAACTGTGTGCATGTTACCTAAAAAAGGGTGATTTTTACACGAATTGTTTTAAAATCTGAAAATCATGATTTTTCTCTAACAAGAAGAATAAACTGATGCATTTACAACATACCGCAGTAGATTAGTTTTAAAAACACATTTAATGAAAATTATAATGAAAGATAAAATAATCCCTTGCATGTACTAACGGCGCAAGAACATTCATCCATACATAAGGGATAAAAATATTTTAAAATCAAAATTTAGTGTCAAACTTAAGATCAAAATTATTAATATTTTTAATAAATATAACATATTTTGAAATGTAAATCGGAATGCTTTATAATAAATTACTGATTAACGGCGAAATAACTGAAATGCGAAATTCCCATTTTATGTCTAAGATGAGTAGATTTTCAACTACCTAAACAGACTAAACGATGTATATCTTTTATTTAACTTAAAGATTTTGAAAAATCTTCGGAAGATAGAAAGGTTTCTGATTCATATTAATAAAATTTACAAAGAACGCTTAACATATTTTGAAATCTAAATTGAATGCATTAGAATAAATTACTTTATAACCTTCAATGAAATAATTTATGTTCAGGAAGTACATTTTATGTCTAACAAAAGTGTACTTTAACTGACTCGTCAGTTTAGACAATGCATAAGTTTTCCTTGTCACACAATCAATTTCGAAACAAGAGACAAGTCTTTTGTACACTCTTGTAAAGTCATTCGCGAATGTAACTTTTACACTGTATGATTTGATGAATTATACTTATTCATCATGTCTTATTTTAAAGCCCTTTCACATTGCAGAAAATACCTGTAAATAAATGTAATATCCAAGGGCAAATGTTTTGAATAATTATAAAACATGTTTAAAGATTCTATTACATTGTCTGCATGGCTGTATTGACTAATTAAATTGTACGGTAAAAACCATTTATGCATTTTAACGACTTTACTGTTTTGAGTGTAAAATTAACATTAATTGCAAAAAATGGAGAAAAAATAAACGATTGAAAAACTTTACTTTTCTATTTAAACTACAGCCATTTTTTTCGTATTCTAATTCATATATTTTCTAAGATATAGTGTGTTTTGAAATGCATATTATGTGAAAAATTTATGTGCAGGCATCTCATTTTACATGTTTAAGATCTGGCTAATCAATTTAAACGAAGCATCAAGATATTTTTAACTTAAAGATTTCAAAAAATCATAAGGATATAGAAATGTTTCTGTTTAATATTATAAACATTTTTAAATTACTCTCATCACAGTTTAAAATTTAAATGGAATGCGTTAGAATACATTACTTTAAAATCTTCAATGGAATAATTTATATTCAGGAAGCACATTTTATGTCTAACAAAAGCGTCTTTTAACTGACTCGTCATTTTGAACAATACATAAGTTTTCCTTGTCACCCAATCAATTTCGAAACGAGAGACAAGTCTTTTGTATACTTTTGTAAAATCTCTTCAAATGTAACTTTTACACTGTATGATTTGATTAATTATACCAATTCATCATTTCCTATTTTAATGTCCTTTCAAATTACAGAAAACACCTGAAAATAAACGTAATCCAAGGCCAAATGTTTTGAATAATTGTTAAAATTACTTAAAGAATCTATTGCATTCCTAAATAACTCTCTTGAATATTTGAATGATACGTTGAAAAACATCCATGCATTGCAATAGAATTTCGTGTTTGGAGCCTTTCGGTCACAGAAATTAAAAATAAATATATAAATAAATAAATTACCACAAAACATAAATTTATTTATTTAACCCTTTACTGCGAATTTAAAAAAAAGAACTGTTTGAAATCTATATATTGGTCTAATAACGGTAAAAAAAGAGTAAAAAAATCACTCTTAAAACAAAAGAGTGGATTTGGCTACTCAGGAAAGAGCCTTGGATCGTGAATGAGTTGTTTTTTAAACGTTTTACTCGTCTTGATTTAATTTTTTTTTAACTACTCATTTTGATATAAATTACTTACAAACAACTCGCTACTCGAGTTGTTTCAACTCATTTGAGAAGCTGCCTTTCAAATCGCGAGATGTGTGAATTTCGGCTGAACTTGAGTTATTTTGTGGCTGCGATTTTAAAAAGAGTAAATTTTAAATCTTCAACTAAAATTTGAAATTTTATTATCTGTGTCCTATGTACACAATTGTACAACAACAATATTTTACTGCTATATTTTTGAACTAAATGAGCTTAAATTAATTAATTTTATCTGTTTTATACTCTGAGAATTTATTATATTATTATTTTTAAACATTCAGTAAAAATAATGAGAGTAAATTTTATTTTAATAACTTGATAAATTTCTTTTGTTTCCGAAGAATAAATTTTAATTTTTTGTCTATTGCAGCCATCTGAAATGGACAAAATTAGTATTACTCCATACTTTGGATTGATCCTCATCCAGGACAGAAATAAAAATGGCCAAATTCATGTTGCATAATGAAAAGTGTAATAAAGCCAAATATGACACGTGGTGCAGTCATGGGTTAAGATTCAGGGGATTTCCTTTTTAAATCTCAAGATTTGCTAACGTATATTGCATTTTGAAAAGCCTTAAAATCTCCAATAATCCACCGCGGTCATCTGCCGTATTAAACGCTATATTATTTTATTTACATTGCAACGCCGCCTAAATACTAGCTCTGAACAATAACACAAAAAGGCACCTCATCAACAGAGGTGCATGTCTTTCATTTACCTTTACAAGTTGTTATCGTGTTTTCTGCGAAAATGCGGTGTAGAAGAACCGATATCATATAGATTTTCATATCAATTGATGAAGGGGAGTGTGAATATCATGCGTCTCTGCATGTGAAAAGGAGTAGAGTAGTTTATGTGTAATAACATAAATATATGTAATACAGTATGGAAATAAGTATAAGCGAAACGTAATTGCGGTCGTTCAGTACCTTAATCTCTAGATTTGCTAATCGTCCCTGCTCCACCATTTTAGCATTTTAGTGTCTTTAACCCTTTGTTGTATACTGTCCACTACAGTGGACAAAAATTCATTCCCAAATGCTAATGAATTTAATTCCCAAATGCCACATTGGAACCGGAATTTTGGTTTAAAAAAATTCGGTTTATTAAATTCCTACAAAATAGCTTTTTCTTGTTTACAAATAAAGCTGTTTTCAAATTCCGGTGTCAGTCATCAATTTCAACACTCAAGCAATGAATTTTTTAGTGTTAAGCCTATGCAACAAAGGGTTAATTTGCGTAATTTTGCTATTTCATGTGCCCAGTATCAATTTTTCAAATAAATAAATAAATAAATTCAATTTCTCAAAATTGTAGGATATTCGGGTCATAGGTAAGGGTCGCGGGTAAATTTTGGCCGTTCCTGCAACTTTTATTGTATATTATTAGAATTAGAACATTATTAGAATCAGAATATTATTAGAATTAGAATATTATTAGAATTATTTATTTTCGTTATAATTAATAATGAGAAAATCAAGATTCCTTTAACATAATTTAATTTCATAACTTTAAATCTTTAAGAATATGCTTAATATAAATAATAACGAAATTCAAATGGAATGCGAAATAATATAGTCGCAGACGAAGTATATTTTACGTCTTTTGAAAAGAATTACCAACGAACCTGATTAGTTTAAACAATGCAGAAATTTTACCGTCTTTTAATGAAATTTGAAATGAGAGAGAATTCGTTTATACGCTTTTATAAAACAATTCTCGAATCTAAAATGCACATCCGTATGATTTGTATATATAATTCCAAATCAGCAAATCCTTTATAAATGTTTCTAAAAACTTTTGCTAACTTGAATATAAATGACATACAATGAGAAATGTTTTGATTAGTTATGTAACACTGTTAAAATTCTGTTAAAATGATCTATGTCAATCATTCTTAGATTGTCTTTGAATAACGTTGTAATCTGTGCAAATGCTCTAATACTTTGTACTGTTCCGGATATTCGATTAATATAGATGAAAGAAAATATATAATAATATATGTATGTCACAAGTTTGCAGATTTAAATAATTAAACTGCAAAGAATTTTCAATCTAATGCTATTATATTGTGTAAGTGTTTTTGGTGAGACTATAGGAACTTCAGAATTTATGCCGTAAAACTCATTTTAACGCAGCAGAAAAAGAAGGGAAATTATTGATTGATAATGTAAATGTAATATTTTGGTATTGTTCGTAAATTGTTATTTTGATGCAATGAGTCACAAAAAAATTAACAATTTCTCTTTTTTTTAATAAATAGTTTATATTTATGTTTTTATACTGAGAGCTAATAATAAAATTTTCATCTTCTGTGATTCTAAACAAGCGAAACATATTTAAAACGCAAATAAAAAAGTTTTTATTTTGTAAACCAATAATATTATTAAATTAACTTTAAGGAATTTTTTCTGTTATACGAGTGCAGTAGTAAATTGCTAAATATTCATTAAGATATAGCTGTATACGAGATAGAAACACAGTGGATTTAATTATGGATGAATTCATGCTCACCGATCTACGTTAACTGAGAAACAATAATGAAATAAAAAATAACGCTCTAATAAACGCATAAGAAATAATGCACTAATCTGCGTTAACTGACTAGCGATGATGAAATACTCACTGATGTACGTTTACTGACTAGCAGTAATGGAAAATTCATTGATCCTCGTTAACTGACGACTAGTAGTGAAATAAAAGGTGGCCATAATTGAACTGACAGTACACAGAGTTCTGTATAACAATTTTATTCAGAGAATGACGTCAAATTCTGTAAGAAGTTTAAACAAGACGGGAGATGAAGAATTCCGTGAAAAAAAATAGTTCTAAAAGTCACCGTTGACGAATATCTGACGCTGTGTAATAGAAAATTTAATTTAAAAAAAAATACAGAATCAGTACTAAAATGAAACATAATATTATTTTTGCATTGATCCTGTATTTTTTAGTAAAATATATTTAATATTACTTTTTTAAAACAAAATGAAAGCTTATTCTTGTTATATAAGTAGTTCTCAAATAGTATGTTTTCTAACATCACCACAAATTTTAAGGCGATATATTTAATTTTTTTATAAATGCGTTTCGAACAAACGTTGTTAAAAAAAATATTTTAAAAGATAATTAAATTCTTGAAAACTGATTTATTCATGAAATTAAATTCTTTTGAATCATATATTTCCTGAAATTTGTATATTTTGCTGTAAAATGTTTTCATTTCTATTTTTATTTTCAAATAAGATATATAGTGTTAAGTATTTCGCAAAATCTGCTTCATTTTGCTTGTCCAGATGTTGCAAGTGGCCTTAAAAGTAAGAAAAATTAATTTTCGATCAGTAACTTCGTTCAGTCTTTGAAAAAAATATTCGCACCTCTAATTACTTAGAAATTAATTAGTTTCAAATTTTTATCAAACTAAGTAACTCTCAGATAAAATATACATTTTTATCCAATATTTAATAATTAAAGAGAAATGCATAATAGGCTAAAGTTATTTTAGATTGAATTTTTACATAGAAAATAATAGTTGAATGATGGAAAGTATTTAACTTAAGAGTTTTGATTACAATCTCACATTTTTAAAGGTATGAAATTAAACATCAAGTATTTTAAGGCAAAGTACTTGAAAACTAAAGTTGCCTTGAGGTAAAATTAAAAGAAGTGAACAAGCTATTTTGTACATTAATATTAAAAAGGAAAACTGTGTCCTTGCGTATTACCGACGTCATTTTGTGGTGTAAACCACCCCCTTATCATAAATGTTTATGCATTATTACGTGTAAAAATATTCAAACGAATTGTACAAAGTACATTCGTTGAAAAAAAAAGTAAACTCCCCTTCTAAGTCGTCAACAAATGGCCGTAGAAGAAAGTAACAGGTACCGAACGACTAGAAATAAAGCCTACTTTTAAATGATGTACATAAAATTTGCTTATGGGGCCATCTATATAATAAAACGAACCCAAGCTTGATTTTATATCAATAATAATACCCAATTTGTACAAGATATCTCAAATCTTCTGTTCAAACTTAACCTAGACATCAATTTTCATGCATTAGAATGATAAGGTTTTGAATTATAAAATTTCAAAATTTTACGCTCCCAATATTAAATTACATTTCTCTATTTTTTTATTATTTTCTGAAATTATACTCCTAATGTGCTAATTTTTTATGTAGCAGTAATATTAAAATATCTAAACATAAATAAGTTGAATTTGCAGTTTTTATAATTTTATGATATGAATTATGAAATTAATATTCGAAAAAGTTATGAATTACAACCTACAATTTCTTTAATGAATTTAGACTTATTATGTACTGATTATTATGTCCTGCTGTCAAATTTGTCTTCCAAGCAACTTTTAAATTATGCTTAGAAAAGGGCAAAATGATAGTTTAAGGGGCGGTCTACCATAAAAGTGACTAGACATTTTGAAACTTTTAATGCCATCCTGTAATTTAGCGGTCTTGAATAACTGCTTGAGTGGCACCTAAGATACACTACTGGCCATCAAAATTGCTACACCGAGAAGAAATGCAGATAATAAAATGTTATTTATTGGACAAATATATTATGATAGAAATAACAAGTGATTAAATTTCCAAGAAATTTGGGTGCATAGATCCTGAGAAATCAGTACCCAGAACGACTACCTCGGGCAGTAATAAAAGCACTTATACGCCTGGGCATTGAGTCAAACAGAGATTGGATGGCATGTACACATACCCGTGCAGCTTCAACACGATGCCACAGTTCATCAACCGTAGTGACTGGCGTATGGTTATGAGCCAGCCGCTCGGCGACCATTGACCAGACATTTTCTATTGTTGAAAGATCTGGGAAACGTGCTGGCCAGAACATCAGCCGAACATTTTCTGTATTAAGGAAGGTCCGTACAATTCCGGAAACATGCGGTCGGGCATTATCCTGCTGAAACGTAGGGTTTCGCAAGTCTCGAATAAAGGGTAGAACCGATGGTCGTAAAATATCAGAAATGTAACGTGCGCTGTTCAAAGTGCCGTTAATGCGAACAAGAGATGAACGAGACGTGTATCCAAAAGCACACCATACCATCACGCCAGGTGATGAGCCTACATGACGATGACGAATGCATGCTGCCTATGTTCGTTCACCACGATGCCACCAAACACGAATGCGACCATCATGATGTTGTAAATAGAACCTGGATTCATCTGAAAAAAATGACGGCTCGCCATTCGTGCACCTATGTTCGTCGTTGATCACACCATTGAAGGCACTCCTGTCTATGAAGCAGCGTAAAAAGAAGTCGCAGCCATGATCTCCGAGCTGAGAGTCAATGGTACTGCAAACGTCATCGAACAGTTCGTGCAGTCACTTTTTGTCTTGAAAATGACCCCATTTCTTGACTCAGGGCTCGTGACGTAGTTGCACGATCATTACAGCCATACGGATAACTTGCCTGTATTCTCCTTTGATAGTGATAGAGGGCCGTTGAGATCTCTTACGGTATTCCGTTTTACCGTCCTGAATTCATCGATTCCATATTTTGCGAACAGTCATTGGATCTCGACCAACGCAAGTAGCAATACTGTGATACCATAAACCGCAATCCCGGTAGGCTACATTTCGGCCTTTATCAAGGTCAGAAATATGCTGGTACGCATTTCGCCCTCTTTCACGAGGCATCACAACAATTTTCCACCAGGCAGCAATGCTCAAATGCAAATTGTTTGAGAAACCGACTGAACAATTTCCTCATTTAAACACATTGTAGGTGTCGCTACCGGCACCTACTTTGTCAGAATGCGCTGAAAATCTAATCATTTGCATATCACAACATCTTCTTCCTGTCGCTTAAATTTCACGTCTGTAGCATGTCTCCTTCATGGTGTAGCAATTTTAATGGCAAGTAGTGTCCTTTGATCAATAAGCAGGCTCTCTCGGTCAACAATCAACAACGAACATCAATTTGTGTATACCCACTAAAATACGCCCGTTTTAAAATAGATAATTACTCGGAAACTTATCGCATGAACAACATAAATTTTTTTTTATGCTAAGTGAAGGGGGTAGATTTCACTTACACTGTCTGTATTGAACACTTATTTTGAAATAAATTTTACATAGCCTGTTTCAATGGGAAAATTTGACGCCACACTTTTACCCATACCGTAATCATATCTAGAGATATTCTAAATTTTATTAATATATCTAGGACTATTACCCACAATACTAAAACTTTCAATGGTTTTTTCTTCATGTTGAATTTATCTTCACTTTTACGTCTTAAACATGTTAAGGCTTCTTTTGTATTTGATATAAAGATTTAACCTTTTTCCTCATTTTTCTACATTATGTATGTGACAAATCTACGCATGGAATTAGCCTTCAGAATTTTTTGTTATTAAAAAAAACTATGTGAACATATATAAGATTTCATCGGATTATATTACTCTAAAGTACAAAATTAAGCTTACAAACATGAAATCTGCAATAATTCATGAACCCTGTGTTGCCAAAACAATTGGCACTGCTATATTACAATGACAGAAAGAATATAGCAACATAACAGTATGAATAAGATTTTAACTGCGAATTAAGATATAAGGTATATAAAAAAATGTTAAATCTTGATCCAGAGATAAAGCATTTATCTTAAGGAAAATCTGCCTAATGTGTAACGTCCATGCACTGCTATACCAGCCTCACTATTAACTCTCATACATGAAGTTGTCAATAAATGTTTATGGCAACAAAACACATTTTTCCAAAAGAGCTGCTTTGAACTCCTTGCGGATCCTGATAGGAGGATATGCTGCGCAATTGAACTTCCTAGACCATCCAGACATGTTCAATGGGATAGAAGTCAAAGGACTACGAGGGCCACATACGACGAATATTTCCTTCTTTAAGAAAATCAGCCTACCTCTTGATTTTTTAACACTCTTTAACCATACTAGAGATGCTTGATCAGAATGAATTGTAAACTTTACACCATGAAAGTAATGAGAGAATTTGCAAGAGTACCTGATAAGCATTCAAACTCAGTTATGAAATAATTATCTTCATAACTCTTGAAAATTCTAGAATAATAAGCAATAGGATGAAAATATTATTTTTATCCTGTTGTTTTAGAACTGCACCTATTGCTATCTGAGAGGCATCTACAAACATATGTAGGGCAATTTTGGATCATAAATTTTGAGGATGGGTTTTGCAATTAAGGAATTTTTTAGTTTTCAAAAGAGTTCTGACATTTTGCGTTCAACACCCATATTGTGTCTTTTTTAAGTAATTTGTTTTGGGTATCTAAATTTAGCATATTTATCTATGAATTTATGGTAAACATTGATGGAAACTAGAAATCGTTGTAATACTTTAGCATTGAAAGGAAGTTTTAAATTTTTAATAATTTCATAATTGGAATTTGCTGGTGTTATAGTCCCATTGGTAAGGGGGTGATTGGTGATTTCATAGGTGATACCAAAATACATTGGTGATACATTGGTGATACATTGGTGATACCAAAATACATTGGTTTTTCATTGGTGATACCAAAATAAAACTAATTGATGATTTCATAGCCTAAGAAATTAGTTTTATTTTGGTATAACTTACATTTAGAAAGTTTAACGTTTTATAATCTACAGATTAAAAAAAAATAAGTTAAGTGATTTATTTTCTTCTAGAAAGAAGGAGAAAGTTATAATATCGTAAAATAGTGGCAAACAAAGTCTATTTTATATTTATGAAGAATTCTTCTACTGAATATGGGGCGCCCTGTTTTTATGCCAAAACCGAGAACCAATCATTAAAAAAGGCGAAAATTTGCTGCAAAAGCTATTTTTTAGGTATCGAATGGATATCTTGGTATGTGCCAGTAAGTCCAAAGTGGAAAAATACTGAGCACAACTCAATTTATCTAAAATTCCATCGATACGGGGCAAGGGTTCTGCATCGTTTTTAATTATTGCGCTTAATTTTCTATAATCGAGTACATAATCGAATCTTTTTAACTCCTTCTCTTTTCATAGCTAATGTAACAGAGGCAGAATAAATGCTATTACTTTCTTTTATAAATCCAGCTGCAAACAAAGATTGAATTTTATTTTTTATTTCTTATTCTTCTATGGGAGAACTTCCATAAGACCTGAAAGAATAGGTAGGTCAGATTTTAGTAAAACGCTTTGTTGTTCAGTATTTATTTTACCCACATCATATTTATGTTTTTCAAAATATG
Source organism: Maratus speculifer (assembly GCA_964019185.1). NCBI lineage: Eukaryota > Metazoa > Arthropoda > Arachnida > Araneae > Salticidae > Maratus > Maratus speculifer. Next base: position 119,317,782 of record OZ025301.1, read on the forward strand.
ATAATTATAGTTTTGAACCATTTTCCTTAAATTCTCGTTTTGAATTACAATTAATTCCCCAATGAAATCTAAATCAGAAATATCGCGAAAATTTTGAGGAGTCATGACACTTCTATAATCAGGTTGCACATGAAATTCGTGATTATACTCTAAACAGTTTCCATTTGACATAATATTTTCATAAGTAGATGGTAATTCTATATCATGATTACTTGCATTCACTTTTTCATTATCATAATCAGTTATCATAATCAGCTACATTATTATCAATACCTAAATTCATATTTTTCTAATATTCAGATGTTACAAACTCAATACATTAATTCCTTTTTGTTGTACTTTGCTTATATTTACAGCATTGAAATAAAGTGATCTCTCATTGTGTATGGATATACTGTTATTTATAATTTTCCTTCCGTGCTTTACAATACAATCTTTGCATTCTATGATTAATTCAAATTTAGAACAGTCATTTAACCCCAAATTAGTAATGCACACTAAAAGTTAATATTTTCTTAAATTTTACCCACTTTTAGAAAAATACTACATTTATTATTTATACGAAAAAATCCTTTTGCCTGACCAATTGTAACTGAAGTATAGTTTCAATTTTAGCATTTAATTTCTTAACAAATCTAAGTGGTAATATTGCAACTTAATAAATTAAAATCCCATTAATTAATGTAATTTATTAATCTTTATAGAAATCATATCAATTTTTAATTCGCCTTAAAAAACATTTATTACAATATGCGTAATTAAAAAAAATGGCTCTAAATTAAATTTATTCTTAATTAAACTTTATTCCTTAAAATTCCTAATATAACTAATTTTTTCCCTGTTTTTATCAACCTTTTTTTAAGAAAGTCTTATTAAATTTATTTCAAAAACGTATTTGTTCAAAAATATGAATATATTTAATTTTTTTTCTTCTTCTCGTTTTATATCTGTTGCGTATGAATTAATTCATTTTGTGTGTGTGTGTTAAATTATCGTCTGTAAAATATATTCGAATTTTGAACATTTTCGACTATAAATTAGTTAAATAATAATCTTTTAAAATAAAATTATCATTTTCAAAAGATCGAGTCTGTCGTATTTAATCTCGACGCTTGATATTTTTTCCTGTTTACATAAAAGAATCCTGTTTAGAGGTGACATTTATTCGATGTTTTCAGGTTGTTGCTAAAAGGAAATTAATACAGTATAAGGCTAATTTTGGCGAAAAAAAAATAAATTTCGTGATATTAATCCCCCCTCCTTAAAAACCTTGTATGAAATTGATAGTTAAATAAAACTACAAATTCCGACAGCAGAAATCTAATAACTTAGGAAAATTAAATTTTGGAATAAAGTTGTCAAACGTAGGAAGCCAAGAGATGGAATAAAAAAAAATAACATAATAGAAAAAATAATAGCGATATTTGAAAAAAAATTAAGAGCAATTTAGATAGAGTAAAAAATAGTTAAGAGCGTTCCCCTGAAAGAAATACAATAATATTACACTATCACTTACCATTTGTAAGTGCATAAGAGATAAGATATACAATAGCATTAAATCAGTTATAAATATTAATAAGAAAGAAATAATAAAAATATAATAAAAACAAAAAAATATCTTTTTCATGGGAGTTTATATATTTTCAATAACTTAATCAGTAGTTATTCCAGTTCAAAAATTAAATTTATTAGATACAGTCCCTATAGTAATAGCTTCAAAGGCTACAATAAATATTCTTCTCAAATTCAGTTGACTAAATACATTCCTTTAAATCAAAAAATCTTTCTATAGTTTATAAAATGCAATTGTTCAATGCAGTTCACTAGTAAACTACATAATTTTCCATTTTTAGTTGGAATGAGTCTTATGTTAGATCCCAACATTTTTAAATGATATGTCGAATTTCTAATAATAAATAGTATTACTCTCAACATTAATAATAAATAATATAGAAAAATTCAATTAATAAAAATAATAATGATAATTAGTATAATAAAACTCAATTTATACCAACAACAATAATTCTCCATATCCTAACACTTCCCAATAAGAGTGTAATTCATACTACACTTCATTATAGAAATAATAATAATAACATAAGAGTATAATCAAAAGAAAATTATCACAGTTTGTTTATTATTGATATGGAAAATATTAGTTAAGGATAAAAATAATTACATAGGAATTACATAATTTTCTTTCTTTTAATAGTATAAGAAAGTATTTTGGCCAGCCGAAAGTATACATAAAAAATTAATAATAATTCCAAAATCCAAATAAAAATAAATCTAAATATTTAGAAAATGGACACTCAAACAGTATTTTCGTACAATAAATTTTCTCTGATACTCTTTTACAAAATTGTATAGTTTCGTTATAACTTTTAATATCTCTCACTTAAAATAATGTTTTGTTTACACATGGTTGATAAACATAATAATAAAACTAATAGGAATAAAAGGTGTTATTCTTAATTGAGTTATGGAATAAAAGGTAATTTACTTTTTTAAAAAGATTTTAATCTATGTAGTTTTCAACAATCACTGAAAATCACATTATAAAGTTATATATTTGTGTAAAATCATCAAAATTTCTAACTATTAACATATAAAAATCCACTGAAATAAATAGTATATTACTAACGTTTTGTAAACAGTCGGTAAAATAAATCAGTAAATATCATTAGAATGAAATACATTTAATTTTAATTTTTCAACATCAATTATTCTAACATCATAATTTGAAAGTTTCTACAATCAAAGCGCACATCTTATGCCTGCATGAGGTGCCCAATTTAACCCAAAAAACTCACAAAAAACAAGTAATATTCTTGTTGGCCAACCAAGAACATACCTGCTAATGTTGAAAATTATAATGATAATATATTTAAAAAATAAGAATTAAAATATAATTGACTTTAGTCTAGTGATTGTGATTATATTTGAGGTTTCGTTTTATCTTTTTGGATTGCTCATGAAACATTTTAAAATCTTCTGGTGAAAAATAGGGTAACTGAATAACAATAACTGAATTCTGTCCAGTCTCATAATTAAATTTAATTATTTCATAAGTTACACCAGAATGCTTATTTATAATTTTGTATGGTCTAGAGAAAGTAGGTTCGAATTTTCGAATGTTATGGTATTTAAATTCTTCATAGATTACAAAGTCTTGTATCTTTAATGGGGATTCAACAAAATTTCGATCATAGAGTCTTTTGCTTTTAAGGTGAAATTCACGAGTTCGCGCTTTTGTAATTTTGAGGGCTTTGTCAACTCGGTATCTGTTAACACTGTGGTTTCCTCACAAAAAAATTTATATAAAAAAATTATACCATAAACCACGAAATTAAGAGTTTCATAAATTCGAATCAAACATTCTTTCTTATAGTGAAATTCGTACATTATTTTTTTCATAAACGTTACGCACTCTCATTTGCTGAAATCATTCTCTTAGGAATTTGTCTATATTTATTAATGGTAATACTCTATTAAATTCTCATAGCTTTCAATATCTTCCTCTTTCTTGTATCACAACAATTTTAAAGTAAATTTTACCATTTTAAATCGTCGTGATCCGCCAACTAAATAAAGTAAAATGTTTAGTTAAATCTTTGTGGTGTAAAAAAAATCGGAAGAGTCGGCAACTATGCATTTGTTTAGAAAATTAAATCGTACAAAATCTGTTCACAAATACACCTTTTAATTGACCACATCTTGAACTTATGCATTACTTTTTTCGTTAGAACAGAATTATGATAGAAAATACTGAAGATACTTAATTAACAACTACTATAATTAGAATCAGAAAAATGTGATGTGTTCCAAAGGAGCAAGCGGAGAAATTATTAAGGCTGTGAATTTATCGATGGTTTGTAGCTTCTTTTATAAGTATAACAAGAAAGGAACTAGAGTATCTCAAAGAGAATTCAGTTAAAGAGCCGTTCCGGGACTTTAGATTTCGATAATTAACAGTCAGGCTTTAATTAAACAAGTGAAAGTGAAAGCAAGTTAATGAAAGTGTTGAATTTTTATTTCATTTGTGTCTTTTAGAATACTTTTCAAAATATGTGCGATTTCATTAGTAATTACCTCTGCCCAAACATTTAAATTGTTAAAGCAAATAATTTTTCTTAAGTGAAAGAAATATTACCAACTTTAACACAGTTAAAAACGTGACGAAAAAAATAAGAGAGTTCAAACACATTCATTAGCATAAAGTAATAAATGAATTTGGAGGAAACAATAACTGCATACAGTAAGAAAGGTAACAATGGTAATTATTTGGGGATATATATTCTATCAAGAACATGATTGAGGACCACACAGCGCGAAAATTTCAGAAATGATTTGTGGGAGACTATCTGTTTATCTATCTATCCATCCATGGGTAAAAACTAATAATACAAATCGCAAATTTAAGAGTTATATAAATTCGATTCAAATATTCGTTTCATATAGTCAAATTCTTTTATTAATTATTTCATACATTGTTACACAAACCCATTTTATGCAATAGTTCTTTTAGGAATCTATACGGATAGATTTATTATCAGAATATTGCATTTATTTTTTAACTAGCAAGGGTGACCGAAATTAGCTCGGTCAAAATTAACTCAAGTTACGTTCATCTCGATATAATATTTTCACTGTATCATCATAAATTATGTTATTTATAATAGTATTTACTAAAATAAGGAGATATTAACTTAGATATAATAGATATTAACTTAGATTTATAAACTTAGATATAATTAGCTTGACACTGGCCCATTATGAACCAAGATGACGGATTTTCTTGTTAAATATAGCATGAATCACATACTGTTAAAACTAAAGGTTGCATATGGCACTCCTAGGGGTGAAACGCTTGTCCCGTGAGCGACAACCCTGAGGGATCCAGAATTGGACCCCTAGAGGTGCCCTAAGGCACTCCACGGTACCTCATAGGGTGCCATGGAGGTGCCATGTGGTACCATGGAGTGCCTTGTGGTGCCATGTGGTGCCTTGGAGCATCCCTCAAGGTGCAATTCTGGCTCCTTTAGGGGAGTCGCTGACGGGACAAGCATGTTTCACCCCTAGGAGTGCCATATGCAACCTTTAGTTTTAACAGTGCAGCGATCCAAAAATCACTCACTAATCAATTTTTTTCAAACATGCGACTAAGTCCAATAGTCTTTTCGTGCAAAAAAGTTTTCGATTAAGAATTTAGTTAAAATTGATTGAGCCTTTTTACGTACCCATCATACGTAGTATAGGGTAAGTCGTGCAATCGTTTTGAAAATCGGAAATTTTTTTTGACGGATTTACACGTTTTAGACACTGGAGATTTCGAAAAACATATTTTTAGAAAAAAAATTTGCCGTCCGTCTGTCTGTCTGTCTGTAAACGCTTTATCTCACGAACAAATTGAGATAGAGACTTGAAATTTTGTATGTACTTAGTATGTAAGAATGGGACGAAGCCTATTGAATATCAGTAACCTCGATTATCCGGAACTATTTTTTCCGGATTCTCGAAAAATTCGTTCTGATGAAAGGTACATAAAAATTTTCGAATTTTTTTATTTTAAGGAATGCATGTAAAAGGCAATAAAAAAACACAAATTTTGCATAAAGAACGAAGTCGATCGGATTATTAGTTGTTGAGATATTTGTAATCCTGTTTTCCACATTCTTCGATTTTTCATGATCCTGTATTTCATTCAAATTTCAATTCAGAGGTATATTTTAATTGAAAATGAGACGCTTAATCTGACGCAGTAAACTGTTAGTTAATATGATTATTATTTTTGGAGTTATAAGGATGTTTCTTTTACGTAGTTTGATACTTTTTCAGTAGTTTGGTGTTTTATATAATTTGTTGAAATTGGTGCATCAGCAATTTATTAATAGAGTACTACTATGTGTATTAACAACATTTAAATTTAGTTTTGGAATTGAAATACACTGTATAAATAGTTTTCACATATTTTATTTTCATATGCATATAAATGATGGGTAAGTATTACGGTGGCCTCCAACGACTAGTTTTGTATATAATTAGAATAACGCTGACCCATTATGACCCAAAATGAGCCATTAAGGATGTATTTCAATTCAAACTGCATATTTTCGGATTTATTTTTAAACGCATTTTTGCTCTCATATGCATCAACCTGGTAAATTGTCTTATTTAGAAAGTACATAAGTTGCCGTGATTGTCGATTCTTTGATAAATGCAGAAAATATTGCAAAAAAAAAGCAATCAAAAACAGCATTTTGAACCGAATTTTTCGATACGGGGGATTTGTGCACGAAAAATGGGTCATACTGAGAAGATAATTGTTTATAAATCAAATTATAATGAATTCAGCATAAAATGACATCCCATGGAACCTTCTACCTCAGTTGAAAAATCCTTTCAGCAAATTTCATGTTTCTACTTTTAAAAATGAGTCTGAAATTCTATCAGAAAATTTCGAGCTGTCGAAGGTGGAAAAGCGTTTTTTCTAATACACCCTTAATAGGATTTTCGCAAACATGTGTCCTAGCTCGATGGTTTTCTCTTGCCCGAAAACGATGCAATACAAAGTATAGTCAAAGTGGTGAGAGTCATTTTCTAGATAAAATTAGCGTGACTAATGTCTCTTATTATAATGTATCTTATCATAAATGTCTCTTATAATCAAAGTCTCTCGAACATATAAGCTAGTCTAATATTTTTTATTTCTTGCCTAAAAACGTTTGGAAGCAAAATTTAGTAAAAATCGATTGAACCGTTTTTATGTGGGTACGTATTTAGGTAAAAACGTAGCAACTATAGTTGTCATTCAGTCCGTCCGTCCGTCCAGATATAACAATGCAAAAACTACCCAACTGAATCTTTTGAAATTTAAAATATATAATTATTACATAATTTTGTCGTGTCATTTCAAATTTTATTAAAATCGGATGCATAGATCAATTACAGGGACAATCAAAAATATTCCATTACATTACGGTCAATGGGAAAAAATGTTTCAAATGCAATGTTTAAATGGTGTCACAATCATTCGAACATAATAAAACTGATATGCATCTATAAAGTACATACAGGGTGTCCAGCAAATAACACCCAGATTTCAAAATAAAATTTCTAAAAAACAAAGATCAATAGAATTATGCAGTAAACGGTTTGTATATCAGGTAAGCTGTAAAAATCTTATACAAAAGTTTCGAAGGTGAATACTTTGAAAAGATTGCGTTCTGATTGCAAAGAATGCTTTGATTGGACATTTTTCTTGCTTTAGATTGCTGCCAGAGAATGTGTTTTTCGGCTTAAAGTGCCATATTTCATAGTTTTTTTTAATTAAATTTTTTTAATTTCGAAATTCTAAAAATTTGTTTCGAAAAATCTTTAAAATATTGCACTGTAAGCTGAAAAATTATTTCACTGCAGGCAATTTAAAACAAGAAAAATGTCAAATCAAAGCATTCTATACAACCAGAACGCAATTTTTTCAAAATATTCACTGTTTGAAATTTCTGCATAAGATTTTTACAGCTTACTTAATGAAAAAACCGCTTAACGCATATTACTATCGATCTTTGTTTTTGAGAAATTTAATTTTGAAATCAGGGTGTTATTTGCTGGACACCCTGTTTTATAATATACATTTTGCATAATCTGTGGAGCAAAGCACATTTATTATTAATTTACAAGGCCACACAAAAGTATTCCATTACAAATAGTGGTACAAGGAGAACATTGTTTGGTGCGCATTTTAATTGTTATTAACTATTTATAATTTTTGGAGATTTATTTATGAGAGTGATATTTTTAAAACTTCGTTATCGTACAAACGCACCTCATTTGCTACGCTTCAAGTGCAATTTCCAACTTGTTTAGGTATAGTTTATTCGACCCTGACCCATTATGACAAAAATGATCCATTAAGGCGCAACACTAGTCACAGAAAAAGACCCGGATGATAATGTAACATCTATGGGGGTGTTCTTTTTAAACATCTCGCTCAAACTTTAATATTTTTACACGATATTTTTGCATAGGATAGCTGAGGACGATCCATAGCCGGCTTAGTTTATACTTTTTCAATTTTGGTTTCAGATTTTTTAAAAAATTACTTTAAATTTGAAAAACGGTTTAAACCGGTTCTGAAATTGAAAATATCATAATAAAAATATATATAAACAAAATCGAAAAAGTAAAAACTAAGCCGGTTGTAGATCGTTCTTAGCTATCCCATGCAAAAAAATCATGTAAAAATATTAAAATTTAAGCGAGATATTTGAAAAGAACGCTCCCATAGATTTTATATTATCATCCGGGTCTTTTTCTGTGACTATTGTGGGGACTTAACCGAATTTTCTTAACATGTGACCTAGCCCAATGACTTTCTCATGCTCGAAATCTGTGGAACACAAAATTTAGTCAAAATCGGGCAAGCCTAAATCTAGATAAATTTAGTGTGACTCACAATTACCCAAAAATGACCCACTAAACGAATTTTCTCTAACATTGGACTTAACCGAATGGTCTGTTTATAATCCAAAACGGAAAAATACAAAATTTGGTCAAAATCGTTAAAGCCGTTTTTTAGATAAAATTGGTTTGATCCATAATTACCCAAAATTGACCGACTTTGTGACACTTTTCGAACATGTGACCCAGCCCAATAGATTTATCGCGCCTTTGGCGCAATAAATCTATTGGGACCCTGACCCAATATGACCCAAAATGACCCACTAATCGAATTTTCGCGAACATGTGGCCAAATCCAGTAATCTTCTCCTGCCCCAAAATGGTAAAATACAAAATTTTGTCAAATTGTTCGAGCCATTTTTAAGATAAAATTTACACTCACACACACAAATTTTGCTTGTATTATAGTATAAGATATTGCATTTATTTATCAATATTACATTTGTATGGAAAAAAATCGTATAAAATCTGTTCGCAAATACAAATACATCTTTTAATTGACCACGTCTTGAAATTATCCAACTTTTCTCTCGTTAGAACATAATTACGATAGCAAATACCGAAGTAACTTAATATTAACAACTTCTATAATTGGATTGAGAAGAATGTAATATGTTTCAAAGGAGCATGCGGGGAAATAATGAAGACTGTAAATTTATCGAAAGTATGTAGCTCTGTTCATAAGTGTAACGAGAAAGGAATTCGAATATTTTAAGGGGAATTTAGTTAAAAACCCGTTTCGGTGATTCACATTTCGATAATTAATAGTTAGACTTTAATTAAACAAGTTAAGTGAAAGCAAATTAATAAAGGCGTCAATTTTTCCTTACACTGTATAAACAAAAGACACAAATTGGGTTGTAAGATTTTTGGGTACAGCAGTATTCCAAATTGGGAAGTTCACTTTGTAGCCCAAATTGGTTTTAAAAAACGGCAGATCCTTAATAACATTATAACATTTAAAACATCTTAGATAAGATATGCATTATATATAATAAATTTTGATTGTTTTAATGTTTTTAAGGATGTACTCTGTTTGAAGCATTTTGGATCACCTATTTTGGGAACACTAGTACAACATTTTGGGAATACTACTGTACCATTTTAGGAAAATTACTATACCCAAAAATCTTACAACCCAATTTGGATCTTTCATCTTTACAGTGTACTCTTGTATCTTTTAGAATACCTTTCAAAATCGGAACGATTTCATTATTAATTACATATTTACATATCTTTAAATTGTTAAATTCATTAATTGTATTTATGTGAAAGAAATACAGTCCAGTCTCGATATAACGAAATCCATCGTTCCAGTAAAAAAATTCGTTATATAGAGAAATTCGAGGTATAGAGAATGATGTTAAAAATCCTATTTAATGTGTAAATTTTGTATCATTTTTGATCTTTTTAATTAAGAATTTGAAATGTTTAAAAGTATATATTAACCTAACATTTTATTTCTTAATTATTTAAGTAGTTTCAAAAAAGAGAGCAGACATTTACTTGAAAGCTTAATGAAAATCAAATAAGGAAGACTTGCATTCATTTCAGAGGAAGAAATCTGTAATTTTTTATTGTTTTGATTTTAAAATTGTTACGCTCTCAAAAAAAAAATTAAATTAAAATAAATGCTCAAATTTTAGTAAGTAATGAAAAATTGTTATTAACATTTTCCTCCATTTGAAGGCCTCTTTTATGTGCCTCTCATTGATTCCTCTCTTACATATGTAACAATCCAATTGACTCTGTTTTGAGAAGGATGTTGAAAGGTGTATGGGAGGGGAGGGTGATTAATTTGTTGGATTTAAAGAACAAGGAAAGAAGTAATATTTATAAAAAAAAAAACTCAGCACTGAACATAAATCAAAAATAAGTGATGGAAAATTGATTCCATATGATTTCGAAGCTTTTTTTAAAACTGAATAAATTAAGACCAATTTATAAAAATATTCGTTATATGGAGATAGATATTTCGCTATATAGAGACTGTTTTTAGTGTAATCATGCGAAAAGGGGACCGTTCCTACTAAAAATTCGTTATATAGAGAAATTCGATGTATGGAGTTTCGTTATATAAAGACTCGAATTGCAAAATGATCACAGTTAAATATATAAACAATAAATAAGTGAGTACAAACGCATTCATTCGGCGATAGTATAATGTAATGAAAGAATATATTGAAAACAATAACTGCTTTTTCAACAGTGTTAATAATAGTATTTTTTGGGGGGTGTAAATTCTATCAAAAACGTAATGGCTAATACACTGCGAATGATAAAAAATGAACTTCTACAGTAATATATTTATGTCGATCTGGGAAAATTGCCATTTTTAGGTAGATTTTGTGTGAAATACTACCTATTAAGGTTGCTTATATGTTGGAAATACTGAAAACGTTTTACAGATCTATGCCGATCATGACCTCCAGACTCGAAAACTACCATCAATAAAAAAATTATCTATCTATATATCTATCTGTATATATATATATACATATACAAATATAAATTTTATGGGCACGATAACTGCACGATACATATTTCTGCTCAAATCTGCTCTAAACTGATACATAGAATCAAGGAATATAAAATTTCGATCAAGTACGCTAATGGGCCAAATCGGACAAAAAGGGTGGAAATAGAAAGGGATTTTGAGAAACCGAAAAACACCATAACTTCTTAATTAAAATAGATATCGAATAAGTTTAAAATTTATAATACTAAAAAACGGCCAAAAGTTTATGCATGACAGATTTTTGATAAATTTAAAAATGGGTTCAAGGGGCGAAAAAAATTGGGTTTGAGGGAGAAAAACATTCATAACTTCGTCAATTCTCAAAATATCACTCCTAAGTAAATTTTTTATAAATATTCTCAAAATTATCTAAAACTGTTGTAATTACAAGTTTTATTATAGGACGAACTCCTACGAATAAAAAAAAATAAAAAAAGGGGGGTTGAATAAAAAAAAATACAATTTAGTTAATTTTTAATCTATCAAATCTGATTAAATTTATTTTAAATTTTTTATAAATATTCTCAAAATTATCTAAAACTGTTGTAATTACAAGTTTTATTATAGGACGAACTCCTACGAATAAAAAAAAATAAAAAAAAGGGGGGTTGAATAAAAAAAAAATACAATTTAGTTAATTTTTAATCTATCAAATCTGATTAAATTTATTTTACATATTCTTAATAATTTTCAACAATTTTTATAGTGCCAATTCATTTTGCAAAAAATAAACTAAACAAATTAACGCTTGAAAAAATTAAAACCTCAAATCCAAACTTCTTATATTCTGACTCATTTTTAAATTCATTTTTGATTTTAAACGAACCAAATTGCAAACCCTCTTATATAGGTTCTATATAATGTGACGTATTGTTCAGTTTTTTTTTTTTTTTTTATAAAGGCAGAATGTTTTTTCAAAAAAGGCTGTCAAAATGGGTATTTTGAATAGAGTTTTCCGAAACGATCGTGATTGGAAAATTGAGGTATTCAAATAACAAATTGCTTTTTTATGACTCATTTTTAAATCAATTTTTGCTCTCAAACACATCCAATTGAAAGATTCTCTTATTTAGGAGCTGTATAATGTGTTGTATTGATCATCTTTTTTAATAAAGGCTGATTATATTTAAAAAAAGATGTCAATACGAGCATTTCGAACTAAAATTTCTCGAAGCGATCGTGACTGAAGAATTGAGAATGTATTCAAATAACAAATTGCTTACTTTATGACTAATTTTTAAATTAAATTTTGTCTCAAACCTATCCAATTAACAAGATTTCTTAATTAGGAAGTGTAAAATGCGACGAATTGTTCAGTTTTTTGATAAAGGCTGAATATATATTTTTTTAAACTGTCAAATTAGGTATTTCGTTCAAAATTCCCCAAAGCCTATATGATTGAAGAATTGTGGATGTTATTAAATACCAATTTCGCTTAAGATGATTCTGATAAAATCAGTTCTTACAGAAAAATGAAATTAAAAAATTTTCAAAAGTGGCCGAGTAAAGTTGTTAAATCGGGTTTATCTTTAATCATATTTTAATTTTTGCTGTTGAAATGAGCACTCTTGGAAATCTACCTCTGCCTGTAGGCCAAGCCGACAGGAATTTTTAGAAATATAATATTATATACTTTACTTTTCTACCAAAAATACAAGCATGGCTTTTGTGATATTACCTCTTTATCTATATACCTGCCCTTCTATCTGTCTATGCTTATATAGATAAAAATTATACCACAAACCGCGGAATTAAGAGTTTCATAAATTCTATTCAAAATTTTCTTTCATATAATCAAATTATTTTATTAATTGTTTATAAATCGTTACAGAATCTCATTTCATGAAATTGTTTCATTAGGAATTTATAGGTTTGAATTTATTATCAGTAATATTTTATTGCTTTTGTCTAGAAAAGAAGCACATAAAATATATTCACAAATATAAATACACCTTTTAATTGACCACGTCTTGAAGTTATGCAAATGTCTCTCGCTAGAACATAATTACGGTAGAAAATACCAAAGCTACTTAATTAACAACTTCTGTAATTAGATCAAGAAAATGTGATACGTTTCAAAGGAGCATGTGGAAAAATAATTAAGGCTGTGAATTTATTGAAAGTTTGAAACTTTGTTTATAAGTGTAACAAGAAATGAACTCGAGTATTTCAAAGGAAATTCAGATAAAGACCCTTTCCGGTGATCCAGATTTCGATAATTAATTGTCTGATTTTAATTAAACGAGTGAAATCAAAGTTAGTTAATAAAGGTGTTAAATTTTCATTTCATTTGTATCTTTTAGAATACTTTCACAATTTATGCAGTTTCATTGGTAATTACCTCTATGTAAATTTTTAAATTGTTAAATCCAATAAGTTCACTTAAGTGAAAAAAAAATAATAATAACAAGGAAGGTCTCCATACGGGCATACCCCGAAAAATCTGAAAAAATTACAGAATGTTCTTCTCATAAGGTTTCTTCTCATCACATGTTTATAAAAAAAAAATTCGGCGGAAGCTTCATTCAGTATCCGTTAAAAAATAATGAAAATTTCGTTATTTGGCGATTTATCGCCGGTTAGCGATGGAATGTAATTTAAAAAAAATACTTTATGTCAAATACATCTTAAGAAAAAAAAGTTTCATGTTGAACTTGTTTTGATAAATTTAATTTAAATAACTTTAATAAGTTTTAGTTTGTTTTAAGTATTTTGTTATATTGATAATTTAATCATCAAAATTTGAGATTTAAAACGAAATTCATAATTTAAATTCATTAAATTTGTTGCAAGCTCCAAGTCCAATTGAGAATTGTTGATTAGATTTTGTTGCTATGGAAACATGTTTCTTTTATTTATGAATACGCTTAAATGCATAAAGATAATTTTTCTCAATATGATTTTTTTAATCTATGAAAACATTTTTTCCACTGATTAATTAAATAGCTACTTTAACAAGTAATATATATATGTAATACAATATGTATATAATATATTAAAGTCTCTCATTGTTTATGTTTAAATTCATTAAATACCATTTACGCGCATTCTAAATATCCAACAGTTTTGAGTTGCATTATAACCGTTTGCTTTTGGCGAGGAAATGGGCTGCTCGCAAAATCGAGTGACTCTTTCGTCTTTTCACGCCAAATATTCGAAAATACTTTATTTTTTACACATTTTTTATGTGATTCCGCCGCTAATTTTGACTGATCCTTTAATACATACATAAGTACTTTAATTTGTATTTTTTCATAAAATTCTGAGTATGCCCAGTATGGAGACCTTCCTTGTAAGTTGAATGCAGTTAAAAGTATAAATACACTGCTCAAAATAATTAAAGGATATTGAAGTTTTAGGTGGATTTTGTATCTGGGAAACTTTTTAGCTGATTGATACATGGTCGACAGACATAGTAGGTTATATGAGAATAAATTACACATGTTTGGCAGAAAAAAATGCATTTTATTGCGCATTTGTGTACAAAAGGAAAAAAACACAATTTGTGCATATGAGAAAAAAAGAATAAGAAAAGGTGTTTTCTTCAAAGAAAATCATTTTCAGTAAGGGGTATGGTTTCCACGGGCAGCCAGCAACTTTGAACACCTTTGAGGCATGGACTCAATGAGGCTATTAATGACGAGTTGGGGTATTCTGCCCCACTCTTCCAGAACAGCTCTTTCCAGTTCTTGGAGAGTTTGTGGGGGTTGTTGGCGGCCAGAAACTCGTCTTCCTAGAGCGTCCCAAACGTGCTCGATTGGATTCATGTCTGGAGAACACGCTGGCCCCTCCATTCGAACGATTCCGTCCTCGAAAAGGAAATCTTCCATCAGGTTTGCACGATGTGGCCTGCAGTTATTGTCCATTAAAATGAAGTTATCTCCGATTGCTGAAGCGTAAGGGACTACAATAGGTCTGAGGATCTCATCCCTATATCAGCGACCAGTCAGAGCTCAGTGGATGTAGAGGTCAGTGCGCCCGTCAATGGAGATGCCACCATACACCAACATTCCTCCACCGCCAAATCTGACACTTTCGTGCACGAATGCAGGATTATTTCTACTGCCACGGTCCCTCCAGATGAAAATACGCCTATTATCCGGATGCACAGAAAAACGGGACTCGTCAGAAAACAGAATAATGCTCCATTCATTTCTCCTCCAGTTGACATGCTCGGTTGCCCACTCCCTGCGGTTGCACGATGCCTTGATGTTAATCTAACACATACCATCGATCGGCGAGCATACAGACCTACAGCATGGAGTCGGTTTCGGACAGTCTGAGTTGAAATCGTGGTGCCTGTAGCCGAGCGAAGGTGTTTTTGGAGAAGAGTAGCGCTCATGTTTCGGTGTCTCCGAGCTGTCAACGCTAAATACCGATCATTATTGGGCGTTGTTGCCCGTCTACGACCTTGCCCTGGTCTTCGGCCTGCACATCCACTCTCCAAAAAACGGTTCCAGATCCTGGAAATGACACTTTGTGACACTCCAATGGCTTGCGCTACTTCGGCTTGAGTTTGGCCCCCTTCTACCTACCAACAATTCTCCAAGCTTCTGAATCTGTCAAATGACTTCGCTGAGACATCGTACTCATCGGAACAAAGCAATCACTGAATGCCGATCATCCTTGTCTTCATTCTCTTTTATCCAGTTAAAAGTCAAATTCCATTCGCTGCCGCTGAAGCGACGTTTTTGACGTCAAACTCAAAATTTGCATACTCCACAGTTTGAAAACCAGAAAAATTTGCATTTGTGATTCTCTTCTTCTATTTTCGGCAAAAAAAATTTCGTTTATATCTTTATTTTATATAAAACTTCAAATATCCTTTAATTGTTTTGAGCAGTGTAATAAAATACTGAGTTCAGATACATTGATTCTGTGACAGTATAAGTTAATAAATGCATATTTAATTAATAATTAATACAAGATTTTCATCAATGAAATTATTGAATGTTCAATAATTTCAAGCGCATTAAATTCAATGATTATTAAATTAAATCATTGTTGGAAAATTAATCGAAAAATTAATTATAATTGTATATTATTAATAAATAAATTTCATAATTTCGATTAAAATATTCGTTTCCTACAGTTATATTTTTTTATTAATTGTTTGATTAACCATAACACAGTGTCATTTCAAGAAATCGTTTCATGAGGAATTTATATTTGTAGATGTATTCACCATTTACACGCTGAATTTATATCGCAATGTAATTATAATTTTGTTTTTCCTATATTACAGCTACAAATATTTTAATTTATGCGTAAAAATTTAAAAAATAACAAAAAAAAATATTTCTGCAGTTTTGGGGCTGTTTTCCCTTCAGTGTTCGCATTTTGGAACATGATTATTGATTGACAACCTATGCAATTATAAGAAATTATTTTACGCCATATGCTACTGTATATTCTTCTTGAGTATTTTCTTAAATTTCAAAAACATTTAGATTCCTAGCGGTAAAATGTAAGTAATATAGAGAAAACGATAAAAACAAACAATATATTTTTACACAAATTAATGAATTTGCACATTTCTTATACCTTTGATAAATGCTAAAACATAAATATTTCTTTTTTTAGAATTGGAAATCAACCGTATACTTTATAGAAAAAATAAGGACATCGTAGAAAATATGTTTTGTATTACAAATAATGCAATGTTCCCATCTGGGAATATTGGCGTTTAAACGGTTAACTGTAATATTTCATTATATTTGTCTAGAAAAAAGACAAAAATCTGTAAGAGACAAAAAGTATGAAATCTGTTCGCAAATATAAATACAAGATTTAATTGATTACGTCTTGAAGTTAAGCAACTTTTCTCTCGTTAGAACATAATTGCGGTAGAAAATACCAAAGTTACTTAATTAACACCTTCGATAATTGGATGCAGAAAAATGTGACATGTTCTAAAGGAGCATGCTGAGAAATAATCAATGTTGTGAACTTATTGAAAGTGTACCTTTGTTTGTAATAGTAATAAGGAAAGAACTAGAGTATCTTAAAGGAAATTTAGATAAAGAGCCTTTCTGGAGATTCACATTTCGATAATTTATAGTCTGACTTTAATTAAACTAGTGAAGTGAAAGGAACGTAATAAAGGTGTTATATATTTATGTAATTTGTATCTTCTATATCAGCGGTTCCCAATCTATGGTTTGCGACCCACTGGTGAAACTTGACAAGTGTTTTGGTGGGTCTGATTACAACCGAGATATGTCAGAAAAATACAGGGTGTATCTAAACTACTGGGCAAAACTTTTAAGGGTGATAGTACACATAAAGACAAATAATATTAAATGGGAAACAAAGGGTCCCAAACGTCTTCCGAAGGAGATGAGCGCCATCAAAGTTCAGGGTCCAAAATTTGAAATGATTACAAAAAACGGTAAAATTGGTCGATTCGTTTGCGGTTTTCACGAAAACTATTTTTTATGTCAGTATTGTCTTGAAAATAAATTATAAAGATAAATTTCAAAAAATGCCAATAGAGGGCGCTTTAGACTTTGGAGCAACGAACAACTATTTTTTACCGTTATTTTTTGCATCTCATTAATTTTTTTAGAAGTTTAGACATAAATTTTAATTTTGAGCTCAAAATTTGTGGTTAAGTAGCGCAAACTGAACTGTGTTCAATGGCAGTGGGTAGGTTCAAATTTCAAATGATTATAAAAAACAGAATAATTGGTCAATTGATTTGCGGTTTTCACTAAAACTATTCTTTATGTCAGTATTCTCTTGAAAATAAATTATAAACACAACTTTCAAAAAATGTCGATTGAGGGCGCTTTAGACTTTGGAGTAACGTACAACTATTTTTTACCATTATTTTTTTAATCTCATTAAATTTTTTTGAAGCTTAGACATAAACTTAAATTTTGTGCTGAAAATCTGAATCGATGAGAGTGGTTAAGTAGCGCTAACTGAACTGTGTTCAATGGGGGTGGGAATGTTCAAATTTCAAATGATTATACAAAACGGAAAAATTGATCGACTCGTTTGCGGTTTTCTCTAAAACCATTCTTTATGTCAGTAACTCCTTGAAAATAAATTTTAAAAATAAATTTCAAAAATTCCGTTAGAGGGCGCCTTAAACTTTGGAGTAACCAACAACAATTTTTAACTGTTATTTTTTGTATCTAATTAAATGCTTGCAAAAGCTTAGACTTAAATTTTGAGCTCAAATTCTGAATCGTTGGGAGGAGTTTAGAAGCACAAACTGAACTGTGTTCACGAGTTGAAATGTTACCCTGCCCACCCTATGAACATAGTTTTGACTTTTTTGCTACTGATTACTCACAACGATTCAGATTTTGAACTCAAAATTTAAATCTAAGATTTTATAATATTCGTTTAGATAAAAAAATAACGGTTAAAAATTGTTTTTGGTTACTGCAAAGTTTAAGGCGCCCTCTAACGGAATTTTTTGAAATTAATCTTTAAAATTTATTTTCAAGTAAATACTGACATAAAGAATAGTTTTAGATAAAACCGCAAACGAATCGAAAAAATTTTCCGTTTTTTATAATTATTTGAAATTTGAACCTCCCCACCTCCATTGAACACAGTTCAATTTGCGCTACTTAACCACTCTCAACGATTTAGATTTTCAGCTCAAAATTTAAGTTTATGTCTAAGCTTCTAAAAAATTTAATGAGATGAAAAGAATAACGGTAAAAAATAGTTGTACGTTACTCCAAAGTCTAAAGCGCCCTCTATCGACATTTTTTGAAATTTATCTGTATAATTTATTTTCAAGACAATACTGACATAAAGAATAATTTTAGTAAAAACCGCAAATAGATTGACCAATTTTTCTGTTTTTTATAATCATTTGAAATTTGAACCTACCCACTCCCATTGGACACAGTTCAGTTTGCGCTACTTATCCACAGATTTTGAGCTCAAAATTTAAGTTTATGTCTAAACTTCTAAAATTATTTAATGAGATGCAAAAAATAACGGTAAAAAATAGTTGTTCGTTGCCCCAAAGTCTAAAGCGCCCTCTACCGGCATTTTTTGAAATTTATCTTTATAATTTATTTTCAAGGCAATACTGACATAAAGAATAGTTTTCATGAAAACCGCAAACGAATCGACCAATTTTTCCGTTTTGTATAATCATTTTAAATTTTGGACCCTAAATTTTGGTGGCGCCTATCTCCTTCGGAAGACGTTTGGGACCCTTAGTTTCTCATTTAATATTATTTGTCTTGATGTGTACTATCACCCCTTAAAGTTTTGCCCAGTAGTTTAGATGCACCCTGTATATCTTTTATTTCATTCTTTTATTCTGTTTAAAAAGTATAACTATTTCAACAGCAATTAATAGTTTAATGGAAAACACCCAATTTCCTTCCTTTAGAGCGAATATACGAGCAGAATATACAGAAAGGTCTAAATCAGCTTTGAATTCCTTGTTAGAATTCAATACGACATACTTTTGTTAACATGCTTTTTTTATTTTGTAATTTTTATAAATCAAGTACAGAAGGAAAGTGCGAGTAGAAAGAAATTTTTAACGTTAAAATTAGCCAGTTTTAACCCACATACAGATGCTCTCTCATCGGTTAACAGCAGTGTCAGAAAACGAACATGTTATAAATATGTGTTTTGAAATTAATAAACGCATTTTTAATTATCTTTGTAGCTTGCATTTTATTTTAATTAATATTCCACTTACGCACATTGAGATTCATAAATTCTTGTTTTTGTTGATAATATATTCTTTATACGGAAGTTTGCAGTTTTTGAAGGATGGGAAATTCGATAACTTATAGAGGTAATACAACATTTTCCATACTGATATACACCGTTATATTAAGTGGGTCACGAAAAAAAAAATAAAGTTGGGTCGCAAAACTTTTTTTTTATTTAAAGGTAGGTCGCAATACAAATTTGTACGTAGGTACAAATAAAGTCTGGGAAGCACTTTTCTGGATTATTTTTCAAAATTTGTACGATTTCATTAGAATTAAATAATTATTTAATATTTATTAAATATTTATTTCCTATGACCTCCGTATCAAATTTTCCCACGCAGTAAAATGTGCCGCATACAGTCATATGTTCTTCTACAGAATTTCATTATCTTATCTCAGAAAAAAAAAGATTCTCGAAATTGAGTAGAAAGTATTCAATTTTAGGTGTTTCCCATACTTAAAATAGCTCCAATACAAATGTACTCAAAACTAAGAAACACATGTAGTCACTTGTGATTCTATGTTCGTGTATGACTCGCTTTTTACTGCCCCCTTAACTTACAAATGAAAATAAAAATGTACTGACATTTATATCCCGCTGAAAAGAATTAACAATAAACATTTTTATGCCGCCATGAATGAAATACATCAGTTACAATATCACCGTTTGCTTTCATTTGATAATATATCATGTTTCAAAACTGAGAAAGTACGTGTTTATTTTTTGATTCAAATATACTAAATCGATATGAGTGAATCGATTTAATCTTTTTTTGCATTTCCTTTTTTTTCGGTGTTTGAACAAAATTGGTAAGGTGTTGGTAGTTTGGTAATTTTGTACCTAAGCATAAAACGCAATGATATTTTTTTTGCTGTATAGGACCCACAACTCTTAACATTGAACGATCATCCAAATGATTTTTTTCCTTTGCGAACTCATATTCAGTATCGAAAAGTGGTTTATGTCACTATTTAAGTATTTTCATACATGTATGATATTTTATGTTAAAATGCTGAAATTCTATGTACAATTGCATTAGTAAATGCAGTTCCACTCATTGTGAAATTTTGTTGTATGCCTGACGTTTGAAAATTTGCCGTTTTAAAAGTTTCTATATCCTGAAAATTAAGATCGTTTTTATAAAATTGTGTACTTTGTTCATGTGACATGGTAATCTGTATGCCTATTATCAATATGTATGTAATAAAAGCCGGTGTCAATGTTTTTGCAACATTCCATACAATACGGCCGTAAATTAAGAAAAAATAACTAAGCACAGTGAACTATCCTTAAGGGTGTATTCGAAAAAACGCTTTTTCACCTTCAACAGCTTGAAATTTTTCGATACAATTTTAGACACATTTTTAAAATTAGAAACATGAAACTTGCTGAGGGGATTCTTGAAGAGGCGTATAAGGTGCCTTGTGATGTTTTTTTGCGCTCAATTCATTGGAATTTGATTTATAAACATTTACCTTCTCGGCATCACCCTTTTTTTCGTTTACAGATCTCTCGCTTCGGAAAAATCGGTTCAAAATGCCGTTTTTGATTGCTTTTTTTACAATATGTTTTACATTTATCAAAGAATTGACAATCACGGCACCTTGTGTACTTTCTAAATAAGAGAATCTGCAAGTTTGACGAGTTTGAGAGCAAAAGTGCATTAAAAAATAAATCGGAAAATAAGCAGTTTGAATCGAAATACACCCTTAAAACGGATAGTCAAGGGTAACTAACTGTTTATTATCCTTATCAACGAGATCATAAATCTTATGTTTTCCATTGTAGTAAAAATACTTAATGTGTGCATGTACATTTTAAAATAATCATAAATTTGTTTTTTGAAACCATTTTATATTACTTTACTAAAAATTCTAAATCAACATCAACAAAAACTAATATGAGAACAATTTTAAAATGAAATATATATATATTTAAAACTCTAATTTACACTGAAGTACATTGTTTCTTGAAGCAGGTAGTGCATGAAAAAAAAGCGTGTGAGAGGGGGAGAAAAGAATTGTTTATGGATTTCAGTACTGGCTATTTCTGTGGGATAAAGCGGGCAGTTATCTAAATATCTGAACTTTCAAAGAACATTTTAAAGAATTCCATGGTTATCTACGACTTAAAATTGGCTTCATACTTTGTAGGATAACTTTTAGTCTTATTAAAACATCGGAATTTTTTAGCATTTCTGATTCGTTGTTGTGACGATATTTATCCATCTTAATGGATGAACTCTTAATCTGTATAGGGATTGAACGATGTCTGTTACATGCACTTTCCATAGACCTTAAAAGAAGATTTTGTTTTTGTACGTAATAACGAGGAATGAATCTTAAACCGGGCAGTCTTGACGGAAGTTCACTGTACTAGCAAAATCATGTCAGTCAGTTAAATTTCTTCTTGAAGATTGATAAAAAGCCCTATATTGTATAATATTGTCTATATGAATATACAGGGTGATTTATAAAAGATGGGCAGAACTTTAAGGGGTTATAGTACACTTAAAGACAAATAATATTAAGTAGGAGACTAAGGGTCCCAGACGTATTCCCAAGGAGATAGGGGGCATTAAAGTTTAGGGTCCGAAATTTCAAATGATTATAAAAAATGGAAAAATTGGTCGATTCGTTTGCGGTTTTTCCAAAAAATTTTCTTTATGCCAGTATTTTCTTGAAATAAAATTTTAAAGTTCAATTTCAAAAAATGCCGATAGGGGGCGCTTTAGACTTTGGAGTAACAAACAACTATTTTTTAACGTTATTTTTTGTATTTCTTTAAATGATTTCGAAAGCTTAGACTTAAACTTAAATTTTGATCTAAAAATCTGAGTCCTAACGAGTAGTTAAGTAGCGTAAACTGAAATTTGAAATTTGAAACCCTTCTCCCCCCAGAACAAAAATCAGTTATTCCCGATCTTTGTGTCGTAGATTAGGCTCTAACTACTGCCGCGTTTTGCTAAAATTATTCTTTATGTCAGTATTTTCTTGAAAATAAATTTTAAAGAAAAGTTTCAAAAAATTCCGATAGAGGGCGCTTTAGACTTTGGAGTAACGAACAACTATTTTATACCGTTATTTTTTGTGTCTCATTAAATGCTTTCTAAAGCTTAGACTTAAACTTAAATTTTCAGGTCAAAATCTGAATCGCTGAGCGTGGTTCAGTAGCGAGGGGAGGGGGTTCAAATTTCAACTTCTGAACATAGTTCAGTTTGCACTACTTAACCATGCCCAACGATTCTGTGCTGTGATACGAGGCAAAAATACAACTTTCGTCAAGGACTGCATAGTCAGAATTCACTCATAAAGGCACTGGCACAGTTGGAAACGTCGCTCATGCAAACGTTAAAGCTCCATTCCTGACGCTAGTCACCGGGTGAAGAAGGAGACAGAAAGTATGCAAATGTCAAATGGGGAAGAAGAAGAACACGTATGCAAAATTTCGACACGATTCAGGCATAAAAACCACTGAACGGTGAGTCAAGTGTAAGTCGCTGTAGTAATGAATCGGAAGATGGTGCCCTTCACGAATAAGGAAAAGGCTGAGATGCATTTAATTTACGGAGCGGCAGATGGAAATGGTGCAGAGGCACAACGAATGTACGGAGAGCGATTTCCCAACAGGCGGTTGCCTAACCGCAAAACTTTCGAGCGCTTGCACAGACAGTTGTGTGAGACGGGATCATTTCTCGCTTCCCGGTCGAATGCAGGTCGTGCAAAAAAGGACGAATCAGTAGTTGTTGCAGAAGCCATTCTGGATGTAGTAGCGGCGCAGCCAAGTACAAGTACACGAACAGTGGCTAGGCAGGTGGATACCTCACAGTCCATGACTTGGAGGGTACTGGATGATGAACATTTGCTCCCGTTTCATGTGCAACGAGTCCAGAAACTGTCTCCAGGGTATTATCCAAATCGTATTGAATTCGCCCGCTGGTTTCTGCAGCAGAACGCGCTAAATCCACATTTTGGACGAACTGTGCTTTTCACCGATGAATGTACCTTCACACGTGAAGGTACATTTAATACACACAATGCACATGTATGGGCGGATGTCAATCCACATGCTACGTATCCACATGCTCATCAGAGACGCTTTTCCATCAATGTTTGGGCAGGAATCCTCGGAGACCACCTAATCGGACCGTACCTTCTTCCTGAACGCCTCAACGGTAAAACATATCTCACATTTCTGCAACATGTGCTGCCAGACCTGTTAAACGTTGTTCCTCCACGCATCCGGCGGGTCATGTGGTTCCAGCACGATGGAGCGCCAGCCCATTACGTACGAGACGTCCGCAACTATCTGGACATCACATTTCCGAACAGATGGATTGGTCGAGGTGGTCCTGTTGCTTGGCCTGCTCGCTCGCCAGATCTTTCACCCCTCGATTTCTTTTTTTGGGGACAATTGAAGGCTCTTATGTATGAGACACCCATTGAATCCCCCTAGGAACTGGTCGCCAGACTTTCCGCCGCTGTAGGGGAAGTGCTCGAAAAGCCTGATGTTTTCGCGAATGTTCGCCGTTCCATTCTTCGCCGTTGTTCTGCGTGCATAACCTCTGGTGGTCACAATTTTGAACATTTATTGTAATTACATGTTAATAAATATGCTTTGGTAACATAATCCTAATTTGTGTCTTTTTACCTCGTATCACAGCACACAATGGTAAACTGAACTGTGCTCAGGAGTAGAAATTTCAAACCCATCTCCCCAGAAACTTAACCACGTCTAACGATTCAGATTTTGGGCTGAAAATTTAAGTCTAAGCTTTAGAAAGCATTTAATGAGACACAAAAAATAACGGTATAAAATAGTTGTTCGTTACTCCAAAGTCTAAAGCGCCCTCTATCGGAATTTTTTGAAACTTTTCTTTAAAATTTATTTTCAAGAAAATACTGACATAAAGAATAATTTTAGCAAAACGCGGCAGTAGTTAGAGCCTAATCTACGACACAAAGATCGGGAATAACTGATTTTTGTTCTGGGGGGAGAAGGATTTCAAATTTCAGTTTACGCTACTTAACTACTCGTTAGGACTCAGATTTTTAGATCAAAATTTAAGTTTAAGTCTAAGCTTTCGAAATCATTTAAAGAAATACAAAAAATAACGTTAAAAAATAGTTGTTTGTTACTCCAAAGTCTAAAGCGCCCCCTATCGGCATTTTTTGAAATTGAACTTTAAAATTTTATTTCAAGAAAATACAGGCATAAAGAAAATTTTTTGGAAAAACCGCAAACGAATCGACCAATTTTTCCATTTTTTATAATCATTTGAAATTTCGGACCCTAAATTTTAATGCCCCCTATCTCCTTGGGAATACGTCTGGGACCCTTAGTCTCCTATTTAATATTATTTGTCTTTAAGTGTACTATAACCCCTTAAAGTTCTGCCCATCTTTTATGAATCACCCTGTATATTACATCGCCATTCCTTTGTTTAGAAGAATTTATCGTATTTTCTTTAACTTTGTCATGTTAATCATTTTCAAACTTTTCCCAAACGTTGATTTTTTTAGCTGCATAAGTATTAGAACGTCTTCATAATCAACTTTTGCTTATAAATACTTTTAATTGACATTATCTCAAAATCTTGAGGCATATAACATTGATATCATTAGTGTTGAATTTCATTAGAAAATAACAAAGCTAATTAATTAACAAATCTTCTAATTAAAAGCATAAAACTGTCATGTATTTCAAAGGTGCAAGTTGAAAACTCTTTATCTTTGTTGTTTTAGTGTAATGTTATTTCTATGTGACATTTAAAATGTAAGGGTGTTTTTTAGAATATCAAGAATGAAACTAGATTATTTTAAAGGGCTCCTTTTAACAGAGGATTTTCTGTGATTCATTATTCGATAATTAATTGCGAGTTTTTAAAAAGTGTGGCATGAAAACCATTTTAAAAAGAATTAAATTTCATTTTATTCGCCAAATACATAGATTTTAGAAATAATTTTAACATGTATGTGATCTAATTAGCACTATGCAAAATTTTAGATTGTTTGATCCAAAATTTTTACTTAATTTCATAATAGAAAGAACTATCTGTCTAAAAAATTATAGAATATATAACGGGATTTAAAAACTTCATATTAGAATAGGTAGGATAATTAAAATTATCATCTGAAAATATTTACAATTAATAAAATTTATGCAGAAATAGAGCTTCAGTTGTTAGCAAAATCATGTACATCAGTTACATTCTTTATTAGGACATTCTTTATGCGTCTACAGCATTTATCTTAAAATATTCCCTATTTTAAACAAAAACTACATCTCTATCGCTATTTTTAAGAATATTTGTTAATATAAGCATAACAAATTTTTTTAATTTATCATCTTAATTTTTTAAACTATCTCATAAAATTATTTCATTTTACGAATTCTTAAAATAATATAATCCCCTACAAATCTGCTTCTATATATGAGACTCTACTAATTGATATTATTTCGAAATCTTGAAGAATGGAACACTGACCTTATTAGTACAGAATTCCAATGCAGAAGCCAAACTTAATTAGCAACTTTTATAACTAAAAGAAAAAAAATGCAATATTTTTCAAAGGGTCAAAATAAAAGGTAATTACACTTTAGCGTTTAATGAAACGCTGAAGCGTTTTTTATTAGTCAATCGTTGTTTATTAGTAAATCGAAAAAGGGTCCAGAATATTTTTAATGACATTCAATTAAAAATGTTTTCTATGATTCACTATTCGACATCTAATAGTCAGTCTTAAATTAAAAGAAAATTTAAAGACAAAACTGTAAGTTAATTTCAAAAGTGATAAAATTTCATTTTATTCGTAAAGTATATAACTTTTAAAAGTGCTTTTGATCCCATTTGCACCATGCCAAAATTTAAATAGTTAAATCCGATAATTTAACTTGATGTAATAATACCAAGACGCATATGTATAAAGTATAAATAATATAAAATTGAATTTAGACACTTTAGTGTTAAGAGATT
Organism: Maratus speculifer; assembly: GCA_964019185.1. Lineage (NCBI taxonomy): Eukaryota > Metazoa > Arthropoda > Arachnida > Araneae > Salticidae > Maratus > Maratus speculifer. The sequence continues at coordinate 119,344,445 of OZ025301.1, forward strand.
GTAAGTTAAATAAATTAATCAGAATGTATTTTTAAAATGTAACATATTTTTAAGTAACATACATAGTACGGAGGAAATACAGAAATAAGAGCTTCAAGTACTAGTAAATTCGTGTATATCACTTAGTCTTTTCCTTTAAAAATGGTTCAAAAAACATACCATATACATTATAATATTGCCTATTTTGACTAAAAAATATGTATTTAACTCTCTAATAATTAAAAGTTCTCATTGAAAACATAACTGATGTCTTATACTTGTATTATAATTTGTTTTAATCCTTCACCGCAAGATTTTCCCATTTTTTATAAAAAAATTATTTAAATTCTATATATCAGTCTAATAATGAGAAAAAGTAGTAGGAAACAAATAAATCCCACATTTTATCCTAAAATTTGATATTTTATGACTCGTATCCAACATACACAATTAGGTTTTTTTAAATATTGTATTGCAATACTTGCAATGGAATGAGCTTAAATTAATTAATTGTATCTTGTTAACACTCTACAACTTATTTATATTAAAATTTTGTATTCAGTAAAAATAATAAAAGTAAATTTTGCTTTAAAAGCTTCATCTAAAAATTTTTTTTATCCGAAGTACAAATTATAATTCTTTGTTAAATGGTTCATCTGGCATGCACAAAATCAGTGTTATTCCATTATTTGGACTGTACTTGATGGGTTCGAATGATCATATTGGCAAATTCATGGCCAGTCACAATTATAGAGTTTTTAGGTGTGTGTCAAATGCGCCACACGGTGTAGTCAGTGTAGGGTTAAGAAAATTCTGCTATATTTGACCCTTTTTTAGTCCAATATTTGACCCTTTAAGTCTTGCAATCGTTTTGCAAATCGAAAAATTTTTTTGACGGATTTATACGTTTTCGATACTGGAGATTCCAAAAAATATATTTTTAGGAAAAAAAAATTGCCGTCCGTCCGTCTGTGTGTCTGTCTGTCTGTCTGTAACCGCTCTATCTCCCGAACAAATTGAGATAGAAACTTGAAATTTTGTATGTACTTAGTATGTAAAAATGGAAAGAAGCCTATTTAATATCAGTAACCTCGATTATCCGGAACTATTTTTTTCGGACTCTCGAAAAATTCATTCTGGTGAAACGTATATAAAAATTTTCGATATTTTTTATTTTAAGGAGTGGACATAAAAAACAATAAAATAACAAAAATTTTGCATAAAGAACGAAGTCGATCGGATTATTAGTTGCTTAGATGCGTGTAATCCTATTTTTCACATTCTTTGATTTTTCATGACCCTGTATATCATTCAAATTTGAATTCAAAGGTATATTTTAATTGGAAATGAGACGCTTCATCCGACGCAGTAAATTTCTAGTTAATATGCTTATTATTTTTGGAGTTATAAGGATGTTCCTTTTACGCGATCCGGTTTTACTTGAGTATTTTGGCGTTTTATATAATTTGTCGAAATTGGCTCATCAGCAATTCATTAATAAATTATTACTATGTATATTAAAACTATTTCAATATGCGTTAAAATTTTATTTTGGAATTGCAATGCATTTTATAAATAAGTTACTCATGTTTTATTTTCATATTTTATATTATGCATATGTATGATGGGTAAGTATTACGGTGGCCTCCAACGACTAGTTTTATAACGGCTAAAATAGTAAAATCTCTTAAAAAGCAGTGTATTATAAACATATCTGAAATGGCATTATCTTAAAATCTTGAGGTATGTTAGTGTAGAATTTAATAGAAAACTAAAAACGTGTCCAAATAAGAACTATTATATCTGAAAGAATAAAATTAAAAAATAAGCACACTTTTGAGTTCGATAAATCTTGAAGCATTGTGTCGTACTATTAAAAGAAAGAAACTAGATCAGTTCAAAGGATATTTTAATTAAAACGGGTTTTCTGTGATTCATTGTCGATAAATAACAGTGAGTCTAGAATAAAAGTGAAGTGAAAGCCTGTATAAGGCAGTGATAATTTTTTTTTTTATTGTAGAAAATCGTAGCTTTAAAAAATGCTTTTAAAATGTGTGCGAATTCATTTGCAGCCTGCGAAATTTTATATTATTTTATAGTAATTTTATTTAATGATGCAATAGCTAGATTAATATAAAAAGAGAAAAAATAAATATTAAACGAAATTTAAATTCCTTTACTTCAAGAAAGAGGAATATAAGAAATAGTTATTTTAAATGTTACTTTGTAATAAAATGTATGCGTAAGTAGTCATACAAGTATCAGCAAAATCATGTGTATTACAGGAATTCTTCTTTTAAGTTGCTTGTAGGACATATACGTTAAAATATTATCTATTGTGATTAAAATATATGTTTCTATTTTTAAGTGCATATTTTTATATTATTAGCATAACAAACGTTCTGTTAATGGTTTTATCAATTTTATGTTAATTTTGAAAATGCTACACAAAATTTAGCCATTTTTCTAATTATGATTTAATTGATGTTATCGAAAATCCTGAGCTATGCCGAACTTACGTTGTTTGAACAGCGTTACAGTATAAAGAACAATAGCTATATAATTAATAACTCTTTAAATTTAGAGAAAAATATTGATAATTTTCAATGGGGCAGGTTGAAAAGTAATTACAATTTTGCGTTAAGTGAAATGTTGTAGCGTATTCGTATAACAAGAAAATTATTTTAAAGGACGATTAGTAAAAGAGGGTCCACATTCAATATCTCATAGTCGTTTTTTAATTTTTATGATGCAATATCCATCCGAGGCCTGTTTATCTATGAATAGAAACTTAGTGTCAACTATTTCAAAAGATAATTAAATAAAGAGGTTTTATGTGATTTTTTGTTTGATAAAAAATTATCTATCTTTAATAAACAAGCAATGTGAAATGTATTTTAAAAGTGATAGACTTTTATTTTATTCATGAGATACATAGCGTCAAATATGCTTTTTAAATGTGTGTTATCCCATTTCTACCATGTCCAATTTTGAACTGTCAAATCCAATAATTCATGTAATAATACCAAAAAATATACCTGAAAAACTGTAAAGAATATACATGGTGTTGCCAAATTCGACCGCCGTATTAAGAGATAGGACAGTTGACATGAAGAGGTTGAAAAATTACCGTAAAACACGTGGTCGAATCCTTGAGTTAAAAATACAGTGTATTCCATCTTAACTGAACATGCATTTAGCGATAATAATTTTCAGAAAAATAAAAACATTTCAATGAATATGAACAGCTTTGTACCTTTTTTTGTGCAAAATTTTATACCATCACGAAAAGCTCTAGGAAATCAAGGTGCTCAAGCAATCAATGGTACTGCATAAATTGGTAATATCAGTCCAACATGTGAGCGTCAAGTGCATACTTCTGACACGTATACTGGAAACTTTTACCGCTTTATTATATTATTCATATTTCCAACAAATGTGACAATTTCTCTAACAAATAGGACAAATTTTATCACAATAATGGAGTTGTAAATAATCTCTTCAGCCCTGATCAGCTTGTAAGAGACACTAAAGAACTACCTTTAAATGAATTTAAATGCTTCTAGGATATTAAAATTACTTCTAAACATTTTTACTAAATGCGTGCATATGATAAGCATTTGCATATAGACTTATATATATTTAGAGGTGTTTTATGGTAATTTAAACCTGTTTTTGTAGTCTCTCGTAACATTTATTTCAGCACTGAGGAGCTTAATCCTGCATTTTTGGAGCCCTTTATCTACCGCATTATGAATTCATGAAAATTTTACCATCTAAAGCATTTTACGCAAATTGTTTAAACTAAATCAAAAGATTTACATAATCATTTGAGAAATATTTGAAGAATTTTAGAAGGAATGAAGGATTAATTAAATTTGAATTTACAGGAATTTTATGCAATTTTTATAACTCCGCTCGAATCTTTTTTTATTTATTTTCATAGTATTTTGTAGAATTATCTTTTTTTAATTATTTTCTTAGTATTTTGTAGAATTATGAAATGTATAAATGTGATGTTCTTACAATATAAATATAGAAATATTTTCGCATTGAAAAATCCCCATCTCCCTCCCTCAGCGCCAAGAAAGCTCAAAAGATGCAAAGGCAAAAGAAATCATTCTTTTAAAAATATTTTTGTTTTGTGTAACCAATAATGCTTTTGAAACAAGATAAAATAATGTATCTGTACCTCGTTCTAAACAGTATTACAACTAACTGACGTAATAAAAGAATTTTATAATAAATTATTTTAATGGTACTTGTAAGTACCATCGGTAGATAAAGGGTTAAAAAGGGGCATATAGTGTATTGTCTAGGTACTGAATCATGTACTTTAAGATGTTGCCTATTTTGAATATAAATTACATCTCTAACTAATTATTTAGATGCTTTTATTGTAAACATAACAAGTGCTTTAAATTTGTCATATTAACAGTTTTAAAAGTATTCCTCACTATGCATCAGTTTTTCTAATTATTAAAATATTAATTTCTGAAAATTATCTTTTACTCATGAACACTTTTAAACTTATATTATCTTAAGATCTTGAGCTATAGAACTGTGGCTTTATAGTAAAGAATTGCAACAGAAAAGTCTTTATTAACAGCACATATAATTGAAAAAAGGAAAATACAATTATATATTTAATAATTGCGAGTAGAAAAGTAATTATACTTGTGATTTCAATGAAATGTTGAATCGTGATCTTTTTTAACAAGAAAGGAACTAGATTACTTCAAAGGAAAATCAATTAAAGAAGATTTTATGTGACTTACTATTCAATAGTTAATAGTTCAACTTCGATAAAAGTACACTGAAAATCCAAATTTAACAGCGATAAATTTTCATTGTATTCTTCAAATAGCGTAGATTTTAGTATTTTTTTTAAATTTGTGTGACTTTATTTCTGAGATGTCTTTATTTCTAAGATTAAAAAACATTAATCTATTTCTTGTAGATAACTGAGTGAAATAATCGTAGACAATAAGTATGTTTCAATACAAATGGGTCATGTCATGTATGGGGCATCTTTTTCGAATATTTTTGCTGTTTTAACAATGTTATTTTATTCTAAAATTAAAATAATCATGTAAATAAGAAAATCTAGATGTTGTTTTTATTGTATAGATTTTTTTTAAACTTTAGTCAATAGGCCCTATCAGTGATGACGTCACAGGATACTCAACTCCATATTAACCACAAGTAGATTCCAAAGAAACAACAGAGAAAGATAGACAAGAAATGTGTTGGTTCAGTGTGAACGTAAAATTTTAATCTTGAAAAATGTTTAAATAATGCCCCAATTATGCCCAAACATTTTAGGCTCGATATGAAAACTTTTCCTAGTCCAATAAATACAGTTCTAATTCACCTTACTTGTCTTATTTTAAACAATATTTGGGTTTCATATTGTGTTGTATCCTCAAATAAAAACAATTATTCTATTTATGTACAAAAAACATAGTTCATTCAGGTATGAACATATCCACAACATTTGTGTACAAAAAGAAGATTTTTTTATATTATTAATTAAAGTAAAAATAATTTAAAAATAAATATAAAATGTAATGTGTGAGCAATTGTATTTATTTATTTAGAAAACAGTCACATTTTGAAAGCTTTTTAAATTTAAAATAATATTTTCTTTTCCCTTCTCTTAAAATTTCGCTTCATGAAAAATCTCTATTTTGGGGTTTATTGCCTTTTAAAAGATTAGATGAATTAGAAAAATTCAGATAACTCCTATCTTCTCTGATGAAATTCAAAGTATTTTTAAGAAAAAACGATTAACCGAATTTAGTAAAAAGAATGTGAAAAAAATTTCCATATCCTTTTTTATAAATAGGGTTAGTGCCTAAATAGGATAAGATAGATAATCTTTTAATTTTATTCACTTTATTTTAGTTACTTTAACTTTTATGAATGAAAAAATGTATATTTCTTTTTATATGATTATGGGAGTAAGTAAAATTAAAAGAAATAACATATAATGTGTGGGCGATAGTATTTAGTTAAAGGGGGAAAAATTCGTTAAAAGCTTTTTAAATAAAAAGAATGCAGTTATTTTTTCTTTTAATTCAAAGTTAGCTCAGGGTAAATTTTCTATTTTCAGGTTCGTCGCCTTTAAAAAAAAAATTAGAATCATTAAGATAACTACCAGCTTATCTGATGATCTTCAAGGAAATAATGCTTAATCGAATTTAATAAAGAAGAATTGAGGCATTTACATAAAAATGATATAAGTCAAGAAAAATAGATTTGAAATTTAATATAAAAAATTAAATATTACTTTAAAATACATATGTTAATTGCAAAAAAAGTGTAAACCTGAGATAGCCATAGATGGATTTCACATGCTTATTTTTTATGAATAAAATTTTCTAATTTAGCAGAGTAAAACCATTTTTTCTTTTCCCTGTAAAATTAGTTTTATTTTTTACTTACTACCTTTTCCATGCCAAAACCTGAATTTTTAAAGATTCCAATTTCCTATTCCTAACAGAGATACCCATTATAGGTAGCATTGTGCTGAATAACTTTAAAAGATTTTCTATTATAATTTTTAAACTGAGGGCTGTATGATAGTAGTACTGATCTTGACAAGAAAATCCCATTTTTACATTTGTACTTTATTTTTCGTCATTATATTTTTTAGCTTGATTCACATGACCTAACGTTTTTCTATTTTTTTCCCTCCCACTCTGAAAAATATGTTTTCTCTACTCCTTCAAATTAGGCTTTCGATTCTAAAAAATCCTCATCATTGGAGCCAATTTTTTCACCGGGCTGTTGTTTTATATTTTAAAATAAAAAATAATCGTTAGGTGTTAAATCTGTTGAATATAATGGATACGGAAGCAGTTCGTAACCTAAATAACTGAATTTTAACATGTCGAAAACACAGATGTGCACGTTTGAATCGCCCTGATAACAATTTTTTTTCTTTGCCAAATGCGGATGTTTTAATTTCACAACATGGCTAAAAAGATTCCATACATTGTCTAAATATTTTGCATTGATTATTTTGACTTTTTCAACGTAACTGCTGATATAATGCCGCATACATACCAAAACACTCCAATCATAACATTTTTTTTTCTTAGATAAAGTCACCTTAGCTTTTTTTGGTGCAGGCTGGCTACGAAAACCCACCTTTTGGATTGTTTTTTAGTTTATGGTATACTGTGATGGATACTTGTTTCATTAATAGTTATAAATCGACGACAAAATCATAAGGATTTAGTTTTAACTTTTCTAAATATTCTTTTGACATTGACACACAAGTGTGTTTTACTTCAATAATGAACTATTGCGACGACCATTTTTAGGAAAGCTATTGCGTATTAAAATGAGTTGTTAAAATACTTTACACCCGATAATTAAGATGCAAACAACAATCTCGCGCCTTTTACTCTACGATTGTATATCACAATTTCGTGCATTTTTTCAAACCTTTTGGATGTTCAAACCTTAGTTTGATGAATACTGGACATTCTTCTTCAAAAATGCTTGCACGGTCGCATTTGAATTCAACTGCCCAAAATTTTATGGTAGATAATGAAATTGCGGAATCCCCATGAACTTTTCTGAGTTTCGATTTAATCTTATAATTTGTTTTCTTTTTCAAAAATAGTTTTTTTAACTACTAAGAATGCATTTATTAAAAATACAACACATTGCTCAATGGTGCACAAAACAAGAATTTTTAATATGAAATAAAATTGAAATATCAAAGTTTCGAACCGTCTTCTGCGGCAGTCTTTAGGAAATATGATAATTAAAGGACTAAGTTTGCTTCCTGATCGAGAGATAATATTTATAATAAATTAAAAATCGAAATGAATTCGAAATAGTCGAAATATCGAAATAGTTTTTTATCACTACTAACTATTCGGTTTATGCCATTGTTGAATTACAAAAGTTTTTCTATTCAGATGGCTTCCACACTAGGGTGGATCGAAAAAAAAATTTCACAGTGTTAAAACCTACCTATGAGGAAAAGATGTTCTCTTGGATGGAGATTAAGGGAAAAAAAATTAAAAAAATTAATTTTTAATTTTACTACTGCCACAATGAGGTTGAATTTCGAAAAAAATGAAAAAAGACCTAATTTTGGCAAGATGATTTTTGATTCAAAATAATAGTTTAAAAAATTATCCAAAACCTACCTATGCGTAAAAGATGTTATATTATATGCTGAGTATGAGAAAAAGAATTAAAAAAATTAATTTCAAAATTTAAATCTGCCACAATGTGGCTCAAATTTAGGTATTTGAACGTTTTTACGATAAAAAATCAATTTTGTAAAATAAAGTATGAATTTTAGAATTTTTAACATTTATTGCAAAAAGGGGATATTTAATTGTTTACAAGATAAAAACTTTATTTTCTTATTTAACAGCTTCATTAGTATTAAATCAAGAAAAATCGTCAACATTGCAATTGACCACTAGCATTGGGCGGAGCTTGCAATGTTTCCCACAAGCGTTACGGTATTTGATTGGCTTTTGGAGAACGCTTGTGGTATAAATGGAGACGCTGATTTGCTATAATCCATCGTGACGTTTTTTGACGTCAGAAATGCTTGTAGTCCATTGGCGATAATCACGTTCGGTATTGAAAATCGACATGAGATTTTGTAATTCAATTCGATTTTTATAAAACCGTCTCTTATGTATGGTCCATACACAGCAGAAATACTCCCGTGACTCTTTTGATTATTAGTTTTATAGAATGAGCGTTGCGTGAATAGATATAATTGATAGTAGATGTTATTGCCACTGGAATGATTGCTGGATTTACCTATTGCTTCTGAAATCATGTCGTTACTAAATCTGTCAGTTAGTGGAGGTTCGACACATTTTTCTATTTAATTATCTATGTAATCCGTCGCAAAAGGTCAAAAAGCTGGTAAATGGAAAATATAGATATTTTTTAATGTAATGATTAGAATTACAGTAGACCGTTTGATTTCACTCGCGTGCTTTTAGAATTCATATACTGACATAAATGAAAATACAAAAAGCTTCTAACATGCTGCGAATAATCTTTCTATTTCGCCAGAGAAACATTTGTTCCCAGCCTCGGTTCCATCCACGCTGCAAAAAGATGACATAGTGGAACCAAATTTGTGTGTAACTAGCACAAAAACCATTGTAGTGGACTCTTGAAGATCAGTTTCATATTTCGAATAACACATCCTTTAACATCTATGTTAACAGATATTTCGTCACAACCGATCGCAACCAACTTTGTTACATGTATATTATTGTTAACACATGACAAAAAAATGTACGTCGTGTTTTCAAATTGTTTGGTACTCTCCCAGAATTTACATATATGCGGCCGGTGTATTCGGAACCAAGTTCTTTTTTCAAGCTCAAGTCTGCTTCTATTATGATTTTTCTTGTGTTCTTTTCTTGTGATGTAGTCTTTCTTTACATCTGATGGATTTCTGGGTCTGTTGCCCTGGATGTGCTTTGGCTGAGTGGTGGAAGGGAATTTCCGCCTGGGGTTGTCACCTATGATAAATTTTGGTTGGTACCCAGGTTAGGGTGATCCTGATCCTGTCTTTACACCCATCAAAGTTTTTAGAAAATGGCCATGATTATAATCTTTTATAATTGACTAAAGAGAATGGCTAAAACGATAGAGTGGTCTTTGGTTTGTTTCGTCATGGCGATTTTTTTTTGTCAATAGCATTCGATTCATAGTTTTGTGAGATAATGCCCACATCTTGAAGTGCACCAGACACGATGGCAACACCTGCTTGTGAGGAAATGCCCAAACTGTCCAATTTTCTGGCTGATGCCAATCTTCGTCACTACAGGTGATGTGACATCTAGCTCGGCAGCATTTTGGCTTTTCAATGATAGATGATGATGCAGAAAAGTGAGTTTGCTCTCAATACGTCGGCTTAGTTTACACTCAATATTTATATTCATATTCAAATCTATTGAACTGAAAAAAATAGACAGTATTTTTGGAAATGGTCCAAAAGACTGTAGTAGTTTTCAATATCTTATTTTGTTTTACAAGAATTAAGAAGAGCGCAATATTTGTCGTTAAACGATTTAATTTTTCTTAAAATGCTGCTGTGGTAAATTATTGAGATTGAATCTCATTTACAGGTCACTTGTAACTTATTAGCAACAAATCTAACCAAAATTAGATCTTTTTTCCATTTTTTCAATATTTTATCGAATTTTCAACTTTTTGTGGCAGTATTAAATTTCGAATTTATTACTTATTATTGTTTTTTACGTAACCCCCATACGATATAATATCTTTTCCGCATTGTTGGATTTTAAAAATTATTAAAATAATTAGTTTTTGACAAAAATAACTTAACCAAAATTCGGTCTTTTTTCAAATTTTTTGGAAAATTCAAACCTTTTGTGGCAGCATTAAATTTTAAAATTAATTTTTTTTATTATTTTTCCCTTAATCTCCATACAATAGAACAGCTTTTCCGCATAGGTAGATTTTGATGAATGGTAATTTTTTTTTCGCCACAGACAACCGATCCACCCTATTCCACACACAATCTAAATCATTTTGTCTTGACAAGTTGCGAAGTTTGGTATGAAAGCTCACCTTTTCAAAATAATTATAGTTTTTTAACTCTTGTAGCACTATCTCTGGACGAAGCTAAATACTTATCATGCTGCTCTTGCAAATTACACTTCTCTTTCTTTAACCTTTTATCCACCACATTATGAATTCCTGAAAATTTTACATTCTAAAGCATTTTACGAAAATTGTTTAAACTAAATTAAAAGATTTACATAATCATTTAATTAATTATTGAAGGATTTTAGAAGGATTGAAGGATTTGGAAGGAATAATTAAATTTGAATTTACAAGGATTTTGTGCAATATTTATAACTCCACTTAAATCTTTTATTTTTGTTTCCTTAGTAATTTGTAGAATTATAAAATGTACAAATATGATGTTCTTATAATATATATATATATATATATATACATATATATTATATATATTTTCGAATCAAAAAATTCCGCACCCCTTTCTCAATGAGAAGAAAGCTGAAAAGATACAAAGACAAAATAAAACATCCTTTCAAAATATTTTTGATTTGTGTAACCAATAATGCTTTTGGAACAAAATAAAGTAATGTGTCTGTAACTCATTCTAAGCAGTATTACAACTAATTGACTTACTAAAAGAAGTTTATAATGAGTAATTTTAATGGTACTTATAAGTACCGGTCGGTAGATAAATGTTTAAACAGTGTACGTTTCACTATATACAATCATTTACTTTATTTCAGAATTCTAATGACGTATATATCTGCTAAATTGTGAATGTTAATGTATATGAAATTAAAGAAAAAAGAATGCCACAAGCTGTAAATGCACCTCCAAAAATATTTCTTAAAAAGCTGATGGCTGATTTCTTCAGTGTGTTATTGTATTTTCAGTGTGTCAAGTGCATGATAAGTGTTATGCATACCATATTCTGTATTAAACATCATGTAGTGTATCGCATAGATGTACATTAATTTCAAAATTTTTGAAAAAGTTTAATGTCGTTGGATAAATCTACACTGCAAAATACTTTTTCCCATAGACCATAATACAATAGACTTCCTTTCAGTGGACCAATAAACACTATATACTTTATTTTCCATATCGAACATATCATTTCTAACTATAATAACATTTATAGATTATTTAGAAATCCAAGTTTATTTAAGCAAATTAGATACATTGAAATGTTTGATGATTTTCTCTTTACAAATTGATTAACACCATTGAAAGTAATTCTGATTTGAAACATTTCAGTTTTTTAAATCTTATTAAAAATAATAACTAGTATTATTATTAATTATTTTTTAAAATCATATTTAATTTGCTTTTATTAAATTGTATTATATTATTCTTGTAAAATATTTACTTCATTTACCAATAAAATAAGGTTTATTTTATAAATTTTACAAAATTTATTTGAGCTACTTGATTTTTTGTATAAAGAAATAAAAGAAATAGTATTTTTTTTCATTTGATCAATGAAAGTAATTAAAATATAAAAAGAAATACAATATTTAATGTATGTGTGATACTACTTAGTGACTGCAGAAAAAAATACAATCTTCTTTAAAAGGTTTTTTTTTAATGGATATCTTTTTGTTTCTTATCCTTTTTTTTTAATTTGGCTCTTGGGAAAATTTCCATTTTCAGGTTCATTGCGTTTTTAAAAATTAAATGAATTACAATCGTTAAGATAATTCCCACCTTCTCTGATGATCTTCAGAGTGTACTTAAAAAATAGTGCCTAATGGAATTTAGCAAAGAATAATTTAAGGTATTCGCATACGTTCAGATGTGATTTTTTCAATTTTTTAAAAATATTCTATTTTTATTAATTTTTTATAAAGACATTTATCCACCTGAGAATAATAAGCTTCTATCTGTGTTTTTGAAAATATTGGCTTATCAATATAGATAGGTTCTATTTTGTATACATGAAGGCATTTTTGCATCAAAATGATGTTATATATAATTTACATATGATATAAAGATTATGTTATGACATCATTTTAATACAGAAATGCCTTCATAGATACAAAAAGAACATTTCTATATCGATAAGTAATTTTTTTTTTACAAAAATACAGATAGAACCTTATTATTCTCAGGTGAAGATTTGCTTTAGAAGTGTGAAAAAAATATAAAAAATTAAGGTATTCGCATACGGATCAAAGTTCGTGATTTAGGTCTTAAGATAGAGATATTGCGTTAATCGTGAAAAATACAGTGTAGCAGTGTCACCTGTTGTGTGATTTGCACGAAAATGTAAACAAAACTAATTCATGTCAAGGATTAACTGTATTTTAAGTTAGGCGGAGATCCGTGCATTAGTAAAAGAGGTATGGCTGTTGCGTAAATCGTAAAAAATGTATGATAGCAGTGCCACCTCTTGAGTGACTTTCATCAAAAACTAATCAGCATCAACCTATATCCGGGACTACCTGAATATGAATTCTTATTAAACTTCGTGCACTATTTAATGAGATAGGGCTATTTCGAAAATCTTTAAAAATGCGATATAGCAAGGCCACTCGCTGAGTGATTTACATCGAAAACTAATCAGAATCAATGTATATCATAGACTAACTGATTAAAAATTCATATAAAATTCCTTGCACTTGAAGTCAATAAATTTCTGTTACATAAATCGTAAAAAAAGCCACATAGCTGCGCTACCTGTTGAGTGATTTACACCAAAAACTAATCGGCATCAATTTATATCATACACTGCATGAACATAAATTTTTGTAAAATTCCATGCATTAGGTCTTTAGCTAGTAGGATCACAAAAATTATGTCACATACAGAGAGACAGATAGTCACACAGCAGAGTGACATAAACACTTATAGACATTTTGTAAAAACATGATTTTTTCAATCTATGACCCTTAAAATGTACAAATCATTCGAATTTCTTTACGAAACGAATACTTTCTTCCTGTAAAGATAAAAGAAAGTAATAACTGTTTATATATGTAATATAGACATTCAGAAAATGTTGTCCATACTTGGGCCAATTTTTTTAATATGTCCCTCAAATTCAATGATTATATATCATGCAGACCCTATTCTACAATAAGAACCTTATAATGCATTTAAGAGGCGTACGATAATTTCAATATCTTTGATAAAGAGTAGTTTAATTAAACTAAACTACAAAAGATTTTTTTTCTTTTTTTCCTATAGACCATAAAGTTACGAAATTATTTTGAGTTTCCCTATAAAAGATCTATTAATACTGCATATTTCATTTTCAGTACCCTATATACTATGGTAAATACCATTTTCAATACCATATATACTATGGGAAATACCATTTTCAATACCGTATATACTATGGTAAATACCATTTTCATATATTACATAGCAATTTAACTATATAACAGCAATTTAGGGAACAGAGTCTTAGAAACATTTTTAAAATTTCTCCTTTCAAATTGATTGACCCCTATTACAAGTAAATTTCAATTGAAATGATAAGATTTTTAAAAGTTGCTTAAAAATAATATTTATTATAATCAGGGCCTGATTAGTGCACTGATCTCCCGGACCTCTAGTTTCAGGGACTCACAAGTTATGTGGCTGATTTTTTTTCTTAATCAAATACTTCTCAAATAATATTGTTTTATAAAATATGAAACGTGAAATTTAAATATTCAGAAAGATTCAATTAAATCTTTAGAAGCTTTTAACCGAGGCATTTTTCACCCAAACAACTTTGTCAACTCATCAAATAAACCTTTTTTTTCTGAAAGTGTCGCCGAAAATGGGTAGGTTGAGGGACCCAATTTTTTAAAAGCCCTGGGCCCGACTTCAGCTTGATCGGGCTCTGATTATAATTATTAATTATTTTTCAAATTTATATAAAATAAGAGTTCACGATTTTATTGAATTGTATTATATTATTTCTATCAAATTAATAATTTCATTTATCATCTGCGACGACTTTCGTCTTTATTTAAATTATTTAAGCTATTTAAAATTTTACAAAAAAAATACATTCGAATAATCTAAATGACTAAAATTAAAATAAAAAAATAATTTAAAATCTACAGATCATTAGCTTCATTACCTCACAAAAACAATGTCTCCTTTAAAAAATGAATATCGAATTTTTTATAGCTTCTGTTCAAATTTGGACAATTGAAAAATTTCTATTTTAAGGTTTGTTGCTTTTTAAAAAAATAAAATTAATTAGAGTCATTAAGATAATTCCCACCTTTTCTGGTAATCTTAAAAGTATACTTAAGAAAGAAGGCTTAATCCAATTTAGTAAAGTACACTTTGAAAAGTTTTTCAAATATTCGTGGTATTGATCCTATAAAAGATATTTTGAATAGAATACTTTCTAAAGATATTCTATTGCAATTTTTTAAACAATTAAATAAAATAAAAATACCTTTATTCGAAGAAGTCTTATTTTATTTTCTAAAATTAATTAATTAGTATCGGCATTCTTATGACAGCTATTCTTTTAACTTTTGCATGTTTATGTATACAGGGTGTTTCGCTACCAGACCGACAAACTTTGAGGGATGATAGTAGACATGAAAACAAACATTATTAAATAGGGAACCATGGGGCGCAAACGTCTTCTGTAGGAGCTAGCGGCCATTAAAGTTTGAGGTCCAAAATTTCAAAGGATGATAAAAAAACGGAAAAAAGGGTCGATTCGTTTGCCGTTTTCGGTAAAACATTCTTTATATCACGTTTTCCTTAGAAAAAAATTTCAAAGGTTATGTTCAAAAATTGTCGATAGAGGGCGCTTTAGACTTTAGAGTAACGAACAGTTACTTTTTACCGCTATTTTCTGTATGGGGTTGAAATTATTCTAAAGTTTAGACTTTAACTTAAATTTTAAGTCCAAAATCGGAAACATTGGGATTAGGTAACTAGCGAAAATTAAACTGGGAACAGAGAGGGAAATTTTAAACGCTCATAAATATTGGACAAACAAATCGATTTTGTTGCAGTTTGCGTGTAAGTCATTCCCTTGGTAATTATTTTATTCAAAATGATGTACAGCTTTGGTGCCCTCATATTTTGATAGAGGGCGCTTCCGACACATCTCTGACATTTCAGTGGTATTACTCCTGCGTGTTTTACTACCAGACCATCATATTTCGAAGAAGTGTTAGGGATACAAAGACGACTTGTAATCACATAGGAATGTAACGTTGGAAATGCATTTTTTGAAAGTTACGGTTAAAGAAAGCAGAGAAAAAAGTAACAGAAACAGCAGAGAAAGAACGACACGTTAATGTGACAGAAAACAGTTTATTTAAAGGTGAGAAAAGGTGTTCTAAATTACAACCAGAAGTAGTCCAGTATGCTTGACAGCGGCGTCACGTGGAATTCCTCACGCTTTGAAAGTTTTTTGGCATCTCTGATAGTTTTCTGGCAGTTACAGAAACACCAGCTGCGAGGTCTTCAACTGATGGTACGGGAGTCTCATACACCCAATTTTCTATTTGACCCCAGCAAAAGAAGTCCATACATGATAGATCCGGCGATCTGGCAGGCCAATGAACCGAGCTACCACGACCTATCCACCACTGTCCATATGTTACTTTGAACTGTCGGTAAACGTCATTGGTAAAATGTGGAGGAGCCCTATCATGCTGTTCATCGTTCAAATACTTCATTTTGCTATCTTTGGAACCGGTTCGCGAATGATCACTTCAAAGTGATCTTTGCGCAGGCGCATTATGATGGAAAAGACTTTTTTTTCTCTTCATTAAAAACCGATTTGTTTCCAAAGCACTCGCCAGATGGAAGCACCATACAAACTTTTTGTCCTGAAACGAAGAAAAGAACTCTTTAAAAACTTTCTCTGACGTCACATCTTTTCTGCGAAGCTACACTCCGTCAAAATGATTCTAAGCTGTTGTTTACCTTTTTTCTGAAACTGTAAAATTCGGAAGCAAAAATTCTCAGCTCCGATAATATTTCTTTCTTAAAAGAACTTAAAACTAAAACATTAGAATTCTACTTATTTTTGTGTTTTCGCAAGTTGTGCTGTGAATATTTTTTATTTTATTTGTGTGATTAAAACAAGTCATCTTTCCAAAACGGAAGTGAACGAATTATTTGTTCCATAGCACACAGTAATAAAATAATAATATATTATTATTCCAGTAAATTCTACGCAGGCCTAAAGAAGAAGAAAGTTATGCCCGAAGAAGATTCCTAGAAAGGTAGGCCTGAACTTATATACTTTCTTTTTATTGAAATATCATTTTACCGTAAAAGAACTCACGCCAATAGATTATGAGACTGAGATGTTCTTATATATATAAATAAAAGAGCTTGCTTATGATTATATTATTTGAAAGTATTAAAATATAAACAGTCTTTTGAATATATATATATGATTGTTAAATAAACGATTGAATTAATATAATTGAATAACGATTGATTTGATGTTGATTTGAATTAATATAATGGCTACCAGTAATATAGCCCTCATTGAAAAGCTGAATGAGCAAAATTATAGTAACTGGGCATTTAAGATTGAAAATCTTCTCCAAAAGGAAAACGTTTTTTCAGTAATCAAAGATCCTCCACCGGATCCTGTCACTCCACAATGGAATAAGGACAATATTAAAGCGAAATCGATTATTAATCTGTGTATTGAAGATTCACAAATAATTCATGTGAAACATCTTGTAAATGCTAAAGATATTTGGCACGCTTTGAAAAATGTTCATTTAAGAAGTACTCTTTCTTCAAAACTTTTTCTTCTGAGAAAATTGTATTCTCAAAAATTGAACGAGGGGGGAGACATGATCTCCCATATCAATAATATTTTATCCATCAAAGATAAATTATTTGCTATTGGCGAGGAAATCCCTGACTCGCATATATGTGCCCTCTTGCTTTGCTCCCTACCTAGGTCTTATGACCCAATGGTTACCGCGTTAGAAGCTAGCGAGACGGATCTAACTTTAAATTACGTGAAAAACAAATTGATCGATGAATATAAACATAGATGTGAAAACAGAGACGCGAGTTCAAATTCGCGAGATTCGGCTTACAAAGCAATAAATAAACCTGAGAATCGTGAAGCTGTTTCGAGCTCACGCGACTCAGCATATAAGGTAGTAAATAAAAATGCTAGAAATAAGAAATTTTGCACGTTTTGCAAACGAGACAACCATGTACGCGAAAATTGTTATCATTTAAAGAATAAAATGCAAAATGATAACTCGAGAAATAATCCGAATCGAAATAAGTTTTATAATAATTCAAACTCTTTCAGAAATAATTCGGGAAATTACAAAGGTAATCAAGGTAATGTAAGGGATACTTCCAACTTCTGTTTTAAAGGTAATGTTGACGCAGAAATAGGTACGAATAATTTTTCTACCTCAACGAATTCGGAAGAAAACATTTATAAGTTCTCCGAACAAAATTATCCCGCGTGCGATTTAATGTCTGCTAATAGCGCACAAGAACTTAATGTAAATAAATTCGTTATCGATTCCGGCTGCACAAGACATGTAGCATTCGCAAAAGAAAATTTCATAAACTTTAAAACCGGAAATTTTGGTAGCATAATGATAGCGGATGGAAATAAACTAGATTCACATGGTATGGGTGATATTAAACTTTGTACAAATTCACCACATCAAATTATACTTAAAGATGTTCTTTATTGTCCTGAATTACAAAGTAATTTATTATCAGTTAAGAGAGCAACAGAAAACGACTTTAAAGTCATTTTTGAAAAAGATTCTTGTAACTTTGTTAAAGACAATAACATAGTTTTAACAGCCGAGTTAAATAATAATCTATATGAAATTTGTCCTAAAGATGAGTACGGATATGCTGTCAAAACACAAATGTCTTGTGATAATCCGAATTGTATTACAACTTGGCATAAACGCCTAGGACACAAAAATTTTGAATCAATCAAATATCTTGTGAATCATAAGTTAGCGGATGGTATAACTTTAAGTAAGTGTAAACATGATAATATATGTACTAAATGTATCGAAGGGAAAATGTCACAATTACCTTATCCAAAGGTAGCATCAAATAGATCTAATGAAGTCCTTTCACTAATCCATAGTGATATCTGCGGTCCCATGAAGACGGAAACATTCTCAGGTAAAAGGTACTTTATTACTTTCATTGATGATTTTAGCAGGTTTACTATGGTTTATTTACTTTCACACAAATCGGAAGCCCTAGAAAAATTTAAAGATTTCTCTGCACTAGTAAAAAATAAATTTGGTAAACAAATAAAGGCCTTTAGATCGGATAATGCAGGGGAATATCTTGGGGAAAATTTTGAAGATTATTTAACCCTTAACGGTATCGAACGCCAATTAAGTGTACCATTTTGCTCACCTCAAAATGGTGTTGCTGAAAGAAAAAACCGTACCCTTGTAGAAATGGCGCGCACAATGCTGTCAGACGCAAATCTACCAAGACAATTTTGGGGTGAAGCAATTCTCACTGCCACTTATTTAACAAATAGGCTGCCAACCAAAGCAAACAATAACATAACCCCATTTGAACTTTGGAATAATCGTAAACCAAATTTGTCACACATAAAAACATTTGGCTGCAAGGCATACGCCTATGTAGAAAAATCCAAAAGGGCTAAATTCGATGAGAAAGCCATTGAAGGCATTTTCTTGGGATATGACCAAAGGAGCAAGGGATATAGAATATATATCGGGGATAATAGAGTAATGATATCTAGATCAGTAAAATTTCTAGAAAATGTAAAAAATGATACTAAACAAGACGAAAATAATATTTCGACCCCAACCGAAGTTGCACAAATTGAATTAGATGGTGATAAGCATGACGCGGACGCAATTCCACATCAGAGTCAAATACAGCTTAGAAGATCGGGAAGAGAAAACAGGGGAGTACCTCCCGATAGGTATGGAATTAGCGCCAACATGCGTCAGGTTGAGGAACCCAAAACTTGGGAAGATATAGAAAATATGAAAGACCCAAAAATCAAAAATAATTGGCTAGCAGCTACAGATGAGGAATTCAATTCACTTATGCAAAATAAAACTTGGGAATTAGTCGACCCACCTCCGGGAAAACATATTATAGGTTGTAAATGGACTTTTAAAACAAAACGCAATGCACGTGGAGAAATAGAACGCTACAAGGCGAGACTAGTTGCGAAGGGTTATTCGCAAAAATTCGGGTGCGATTATGATGAAACCTTTGCCCCTGTCGTGGCACACACCACAATAAGAAGTTTCCTAAACGCTGCTGTATATAAAAATTTAGATATAATTCATTTAGATGTAAAAACAGCATTTTTGCACGGAAACTTAGACGAGGAGGTATTCATGAAACAACCCGAGGGATATATAGTAGAAGATCAAAAGGAAAAGGTGTGTAAACTGAATAAGGCTATTTACGGGCTAAAACAGGCTGCTAGAGCCTGGCACCTAAAAATTAGTCAAACACTCAAAAACATGGGATTTAATCAGTGCACATCAGATTTATGCTTATTCAAACGAAATAAAAACGGAAACTTGTCTTATATTATAGTATATGTCGACGATATTTTAGTAGCAGGAAAGAAAAGGGATACCGAAGAGATATACAAAGAGTTATCAAGGGAATATGAAATAAAATCGTTAGGTAAAGTATCGCATTATTTGGGGATAAATATCAAACAAACAGAAGATGGAAGTCTAATGTTAGATCAAGAAAATAAAATTGACGAAATTGTTAGGAAATTTAACTTAGTAAATTCTAAACCAACTTATACTCCCATGAATACGGATTATTTTAATTTAGATCCCGATAGTAAACTAATGAGTAACAATACCCTTTATCGACAAGCAGTGGGGGCACTCTTATATATCTCCACAATCACAAGACCAGATATATCTGCCTGTGTGAACATATTAGGTAGAAGAAATGAAAGACCTAGAGAAATAGATTGGTTAGCAGTTGAAAAGGTAATTCGCTATCTGAAAACAACCAAGGACCTTAAGTTAATAATTGATAAAAATAAAAGGCCCGTCTTAACAGCATATTGTGATGCGGATTGGGCATCAGATAAAAGTGACCGGAAGTCCACTACCGGTAATATCTTCAAATTGGGCAACAACTTGTTAAGCTGGACAAGCAGGAAACAGTCCAGTGTCGCACTCTCCTCTACTGAGGCAGAATATATATCTGTCTCAAATACCTGTCAAGAAATGGAGTGGTTACTGGCATTATTAACAGATTTGGACCTACCACAAACCTTACCGATTTCGATTTATGAAGATAATATTCCATGCATAAAAATCTCAAAGAATGAAAAACATTTATCGAGAAGCAAGCATGTAAGTGTTAAATACTACAACGTAAAAACTATGATAGAAAACGGAACAATGTGTCTACACTATTGCCCTTCAAAGCAAATGATTGCTGACATAATGACAAAACCCCTTGCGAAACCTCAGTTTGAAACTTTAAGATCTCAGCTGCAACTGAGGCTAGCACTTTGAAAACAAAAGTGGGGGTGATGGAAAAGACTTTTTTTTCTCTTCATTAAAAACCGATTTGTTTCCAAAGCACTCGCCAGATGGAAGCACCATACAAACTTTTTGTCCTGAAACGAAGAAAAGAACTCTTTAAAAACTTTCTCTGACGTCACATCTTTTCTGCGAAGCTACACTCCGTCAAAATGATTCTAAGCTGTTGTTTACCTTTTTTCTGAAACTGTAAAATTCGGAAGCAAAAATTCTCAGCTCCGATAATATTTCTTTCTTAAAAGAACTTAAAACTAAAACATTAGAATTCTACTTATTTTTGTGTTTTCGCAAGTTGTGCTGTGAATATTTTTTATTTTATTTGTGTGATTAAAACAAGTCATCTTTCCAAAACGGAAGTGAACGAATTATTTGTTCCATAGCACACAGTAATAAAATAATAATATATTATTATTCCAGTAAATTCTACGCAGGCCTAAAGAAGAAGAAAGTTATGCCCGAAGAAGATTCCTAGAAAGGTAGGCCTGAACTTATATACTTTCTTTTTATTGAAATATCATTTTACCGTAAAAGAACTCACGCCAATACATTACCATTTAGCGCCCTCTACCGTCGCTGTCAAACTTCCGGACTACTTCTGGTCGTAATTTCAAACACCTTTTCTAGTAAAACCTTTAAATAAACTGGTTTCTGTGACATTAACGTGTCGCTCTTCTCGCACTAACGTGTCTCTCTGTTTTTGTTACTCTTTTCTCTGCTTCCTTTAACCGTAACTTGCAAAAAATGCATTTCCAAAGTTACGTTTCTATGCGATTCCAAGTCATTTTTGTATACCTAACCCTTCCTGGAAGTATGATGGTCTGGTAGTAAAACACCCAGGAGTAATGCCTTTGAAATGTCAGAGATGTGTCGGATGCGCCCTCTATCAAAAAATGAGGGCACCAAAGCTGTATATCATTTTGAATAAAATAATTACCAAGTTAATGACTTACACGCAAACTGCAACAAAATCGATTTGTTTGTCCAATATTTATGAGCGTTTAAAATTTCCCCCTCTGTTCACAGTTTAATATTTGCTAGTTACCCGATCCCAATGTTTCCGATTTTGGGCTTAAAATTTAAGTTAAAGTCTAAACTTTAGATTAATTTCAACCCCATACACAAAATAGCGGTAAAAAGTAACTGTTCGTTACTCTAAAGTCTAAAGCGCCCTCTATCGACAATTTTTGAACATAACCTTTGAAATTTTTTTCTAAGAAAAACGTGATATAAAGAATGTTTTACTGAAAACCGCAAACGAATCGACCCTTTTTTCCGTTTTTTATCATCGTTTGAAATTCTGGACCTCAAACCTTAATGGCCGTTAGCTCCTACAGAAGACGTTTGCACCCCATGGTTCCCTATTTAATAATGTTTGTTTTCATGTCTACTATCATCCCTCAAAGTTTGTCGGTCTGGTAGCGAAACACCCTGTATAATGCATAAATAAATAAATAAATAATAAACAAAATAAAATAAAATGTTTAAGCATATAATAAGTAAAATAAAAAAATGAATAATAATAACAAAATAAAATAAATTTTTATAGAAACTTTCACTTATTCACAGTGGCACCAAAACATATGGGTCCATGGGGTCCAAGCCCACCCAATAATATTGAATTATAGCATACCCAATTTTCATTTTCTAGTTATTTCTTTCATGTTTATTTTATTATTCATTTTTCACTTTAGAATAACATTTATTTTGCCAATGGCCATGTGTTTTAATTCTCTGACTGACACCCATAAATTCCCATTGACTGAAATGTTCTGCTCCATGTTTAACTTTCTGGTAACTGAATTTGTAGTCATGTTCATGATATGAGGAAATTACAATAAATATCAATGTCTTTATTAGAGAAAACGCATGAGAATGTTATTTAATAAACTTGCAACTTTATAAAAACATGATAGTTTGATTTAAAGTCTCAACTTTCGCCGTCTGTCAACCCTTCAAAGAAAAATGAACCGGTCGCACCATTTTATAAAAGTATTTTTAAGCCCACCCTATATTTTTTAGCCAACCCAATATTTTTCAAAAGTTTGTGCCCCTGCTTATGCAAATGTAAATACAGGATGAGTCAAAAGTCTTGTGACAAACTTTAAAAGATGTTAAGGCCCAACACAAAAAACAATTTTCATGCAGTAAACCAAAGATGTAAATTTACTATTTAAAATATTTTATTGCTACAATTTCACAACCGATTAACGCAATTTAGGGATTGGAGACTCTAACTTCATGGGTTTTGTAATTGATAAACAATTGTATCCGCAAAAATTACATGGCAGTTTATCATTTTCGGCAGGCACACGTAAATATTCCCTATAGTTAATATATTAATTTAAAATTAAGTTCTAATAATGTTAAAATGTTTTTTTAGCATTGGAAAACACACCCTCCAGGCATTGTTTTAAATTATCTTAATCTGTCAAGATGTGTCAGCAAAAGTTTCAAATTTTTAACAATGTATACTTTAAGTCTCTAATTTTCGGAAAATCTTTCTCAAAAGGGTGGATAGTATGTTGGAAGACGGAGCAAACAGCCTACCAAGTTAACCATTCATTCTATTTTAAAAGCTTTGTGTCCATTACAAGTCTCAGTAGATACACTGTTAAAAATTTGAAACTTCTACAGCATCGTTACTTCACCGCTTTTATAGGATATCTCTATTTTGACCAATAAGAATGTTCAATAGTACAGAGAAGTAGTTGTTTTCTATAAAAGCGGTGGAGTGACCATGTAGCAAAAGTTTCAAATTTTTAACAGTGTATCCAAAGACGGTAAACTTTGCCTAGTAGCCACCAACCTAACTACTCACTGTTAAAAATTTGAAACATTTGCTGCATCATCACTCCAGCGCTTTTATAGAATATATCTAATTTGACCAATGAGAATGCTCCATAATACAGTGAAGAAATCGTTTCCTATAAAAGTGGTGGAGTGACGATGGAGCAAAAGTTTTTAATTTTTAACAGTGTAGACAAGCCGGCGCACTGTTAAAAATTTGAAACTTTTGCTGTATCTTCACTTTATTATTTTTATAAAAAACGATTACTTCAATGTATTATGGAGCATTCTCATTGTTTAAAATAGGGGTATTCCATAAAAGCACTGGAGTGAGAATGCAGCAAAAGTTTCAATTTTTTAACAGTGAGGGTCCATTTCATGATGAAGCTTCGAATCTGAAAATACACTGCTAAAAGTTTGACCCACTTGCTATAGCGTCACTCCACAGCTATTATATAATATCTCTTTTATGACCAATGAGAATGCTCCATAACACAGAAAAGCAACCGTTTTCTATAAAAGCGGTGGAGTGACGCTGTAGCGAATGAGTTAAAAATTTTTACAGCGTATATCCGGTGTGTATATCACTCCTCTATTATATAAAATATTTCCTTTCTCTTTAACTGTGAAACTGAAAATCTTTACCTTTATTTCAGTTTTAAATGGATACAAAACTGTTTAGGTTTCGAAGTACACATTTTCCAAATGTAGAAAACAATATTAACCAACCATAAATAATGAATTTTTTAATTTTTTTTCTCAAAAAATATATTTTTTAAAATTTTTTGAGTGGTTAGTATTGGGGTGAAATTTAAATGAGAGTGGCAAAATACGCACAGGGTGCTTTCCCATACTGTTAAAAATTTGACCCAATTGCTGCTGCGTCACTCCACAGCTTTTATAGAATATTTTTATGACCAATAAGAATGCTTCATAACACAGTAAAGTAACAGTTTTCTATAAAAGCGGTGGAGTGACACTGCAACAAATGGGTCAAATTTTTAACAGCGCAGACTGTGTTCAGACAGTTATTTTATATTCTATCGCAAATCTACACACTGTTAAAATTTTGAAACATTTTCTGCACCGTCACTCCACGGTTTTTATAGAATGTCTCTAATTTGACCAATGAGAATGCTCCATAATACAGTCAAGAAATCTTTTCCTATAAAAATGGGTGAGTGAAAATGGTGCAAAAGTTTCTAATTTTTAACACTGCATTTTAGAGGAACACGTTTAAAGTTACTTGCCGGCACGAGATCAATTAAACCGCGATGAACCAATATCATCTAGAGACAACACTGTTAAAAATGTGCAACTTTTGCTGCTTCATCACTCAACCGTTATTATAGTAGACGATCACTGTAAAAAAGTTTAACTGTTTGCTGCATCGTCACTAGATCCCTTTTATAGGAAACGATTACTTCGCTGTATTATGGAGCATTCTCATTGGTCAAAATAGAAATATTCTATAAAAGCAGGGGAGTGACGATGCAGCAAAAGGGTAAATTTTTTTACAGTGATTACTTCACTGTATTATGGAACATTCTCATTGGTCATAATAGAGATAGTCTATAAAAATGGTGGAGTGAACATGCAGCAAAAGTTTTAAATTTTTAACAGTGAATTTTAGCTAAATTGATTACGATGTCATAACAGATCGGTCATCAGCGGATTATTTATAAGAGCCTACACTGTAAAAAATTTGACCCTTTTGCTGCATCGTCACTCTACCGCTTTTATAGAAAACGATTACTTCACCCTATTATGGAGCATTCTCATGGGTCAAAAAAGGGATATTCTATAAAAACGGGAGAGTGACGATGCAGCAAAAGGGTCAATTTTTTTACAATGCATGCATGTGAATTTTACGTAACCAAAAAAAAAAAGTGGTGCAATGAATGATCAGTTGATGTCCGATTTGCCGTGTTGTCGAAATCGAGTTCGCCCGCATTGTCTCCCGGTGGCGTTGGACCAACCACATGCAAAAAAAGTGTATAACGGTGAAAACAACACTGTTAAAAATTCTAAACTTTTGCCGCGTCGTCGCTCCACCACTCTTATGGAAAACAACTAATTCACTGTATTATTAAGCCTTCTTATTGGTCAAAACAGAGATATTAAATAAAAGCGGTGGAGTGACGATGCAGCAGAAATTTCAAATTTTTAACAGTGAACACACGGAAGGGATATACTTTACAGGATAGTTGGTGCGCTCAAATCGGCTTGTGCCGCCAATCGCTGTGTAATGATGACCCACATTGGTAAAAGTATCGTGAAAAGTTATCTCTTTTTTAAAGGCTATCTATTTTCTGAAAAATGAAAATGCTCGAAAGGCGTTTTTAGATCATTCTCATTGGTCAGAAAACAGATAGTTTTTAAAAACAGAAGCAATTTTTCAGGATATTTTTAACAGTGCACGCCATGCGGTGTTTTAAAAGTCATGGACTGGCCTTGTATGTCATTGATTATAATGCGATGCCAACTAGAGTCAATGCCCACGAGTTGATTTTGACGTCAAGGTAAATCGGCCACTAGCGGATCTTTCACTGGACCACGTTTTTTGTGATGTAAAAACTACAAGAATAGAGTACAATAAATGTAATGTAAAAATTTTGACTCTTTCGCAGCATTGTCACTCCACCACTTATATAGAAAACGATTAATTCATCCTATTATGGAGCATTCTCGTGAGTCAAAAGAGAGATATTCTATAAAATCAGGGGGGTGACGATGCAGCAAAATGATAAAAATTTTTACAGTTTGATCTACAGTTTGACGGTCGAAATCAAGCTCGTTGGCAGTGTCTCTACACTGTAAAAAAATTACTATTTTGCTACATCATCACTTCCCCGCTTTAATAGAATATCTCTCTTTTGACCTACACTGTAAAAAATTTGACCCTTTTGCTGCATCGCCACTCCCTCGCTTTTATAGAATATCTCTATTTTAACCCACGAGAATGCTCTATAATACGGTGAAATAATCGTTTTCTATAAAAGCGGTGGAATGACGATGCAGCAAAAGGATCAAATTTTTTACAGTGTACACTGTAAAAAATATGATCCTTTTGCTGCATCGTCACTCCATCGCTTTTATAGAATATCTCTGTTTTGACTAATGAGAATCTTTCATAATACAGTGAAGTAATCGTTTCCTATAAAAGCGATGGAGTGACGATGCAGCAAAAGGGTCAAATTTTTTATAATGTATGAGAATGCGCCATAATAGGGTGAAGTAATTGCATATTGCAGTGTTTTTATGCAACTGTTAAAATATGAAATATTATTATTGTGATAATAGTAGGTGGCGAGTTACCTTTTCCAAAACCTTATCTACTTTTCATATTAAATGTCTAGCATGTCACACTCTCATATAAAGACATTTTAGAATCAATTCGCAAAACTGCGTGAAAAACTAATTGATTCCTTTTGTAAATTAAAGGATGTTAACTGAAACCACAAAATGAACAGTGTCAACATGCGAAATACTCAATAAACATTTCTGTTGCTTTTACACTTGTTTTAAAAAGATAAATTTTTAGGCCGAGTCCTTTTATAATTGTGTTTATTGTTATTATTTTATATATACTTAAATATTGTTTTTAATCTTAAATCAGACGATTGATTTGTATTTTAAACGATATCTGTCTCATTTAATTAGTTTTTGATTAATATTTAACGGATGGTTTTCATGAATTGGTATGTCATATTTTAATTAATTCAAATTTATAATTCAATCTTTAATTATGTTTATATTCAAAATTTACTGAACTAGTAATCTGTAGTTATAAATCATATGATATATCATTTAAAATTTTTACACTTTAATAGAATTTCCTACTAAAGAATAATAATGTGGTGGCATGATTTTCTCCAAGTTAATTAATTGTTCAAAAGTGCTTATCTGAGTTTAACATGTCTGTTTATATATGATTCATTTTAACTGAATTGCAATATAAGAATAGTTATCTAGAAAATTATGTCTTTAGGGTATATATCTCTAAAGCTTATTGAAATTTTTTAATCACTGCTTCGAAATCATTCTTTTATGAAAATTCAGAATTTATGTATCTCGCATTATACGGTACATGAAAACACATTGAGAGGGAGCGTACAACTTTACTAGAAAGGATTTTATAAATACCAGTATGGCTTAAATTAATAGTTTATAGCAGTTTTTTCAAAAATAGACTTTGTCTAAATATCCGTATATAAAATGTGCAGAGAAAATTTTAACTAGTAAAATTTTCAATTAAGAAACATTTTATGTTTGTTCTTATGTTTTTGATAAGAAACATGCTTGTTCTTTTAAATGATTGCAATTCTGATGGATTATTACGCAAAATGTATTTTCTTAAAAAAAATAATACGAAAAAAGTCATTGTTTTAATTGTATGAAAAATCTGTTAGATTTTGAATAAAATATCACATTTCATTTTAAACTGTTAATTTATTATTCTGACGTAATTTATCCCAAACTCTGCAAAACTTTCATAGCACCAACTTTACTTTAAAATTTTTAATATAAAACAAAAATTTGCATAATTTTCGCAGGAAGAATAAGAGAATGTGAAATAGTGAAAAGGTATTAATATGATTTGTGACGCACACAGTCGGATGATATTCGCACAAAGTATGCGTAAATATATATCTCTTTTTGATTTTCTGTATAAAAACTATAGACTTCATTTATAATGTTAAGGGAAAATATTAGCCTCTGTATAAATTTATAGCAGTTACCTTCGCATTTAGTTAGTAGTTATTCGATAAAGATACAAACAAAGCAAATAACTGGAGCTCTCAGCAGTTCCTTAAATGGGATTTGGAACCATTTAAACTAAAAAAAAAATAAGGAATGTAAGGTATTTTTTGGCATAATAATAAAGGACTCAATGGATAAAAAATGATTCGATCATGAAATTATTCAATTTCCATTGAAAAATTTAATTTTATTTTTCTTTATAAAAAGTTGAGCAAGTTTTAAAAATGCATCTTCTCGCGTATTTTTTAACATTTAGAGCCAATTTTACATAAAATTATTTGTAGAAGTGTGTTGCATAATTTTAAATATCGGATTTATTAGAAATTAATTAGTTCGGGAGAAAAAATGCAATGTGCAAATGCGTATAAGATTATGCGTTTAAAATTACAGAAAAACTTATTTTACATTTTTATGTGGAAAAAAATCGCTTTATTGTAAAAACATTTCATATTTATTTACTTAGAACAGGTGTCACAAATAAAAATTAAATTAAAAAGTTTACATTCGGTTTCGGTTCATTCATAAGAACAGTATTCATAACTCATAAAATCAGTAGAAAACTAAATGACACTGGATATAAATATAATTTAAAAACAAAAACTAAACATTGCGCCCCCTATGATCGTGAATAGCCATTGCCACCGCGGCATATAAATATAATAAATTTTGATCTAAGGGCGCAATATTTTGTGTTTTAGGTTTTTAAATTACCTTTATATCCAGAGTCATTTAGTTTTTCTACTTTTATTTATATTAATTTTATACATATTAAATTTAATATATGATCAAAATTTATTATATTTATATACTTATATTATTTATATTTATAATGGTCATTACTCCCAATTTGGGAATTCACCCAGGTGATACTTTCTTTAGATATTTACAGGCTTCACATCCTTCGGCGCCTGAGTGATCTTTCTGGGTTTTTTTCTGAAAGTGTCGCCAGGAATGGGAATGTAAGGGGGCCCAGTTTTTTCACAGGCCTTGGGCCGAATTTCAGCTTGATCGGGCTCTGCCGAGATATATTTAAATCCCTCTGATGCATGCTATGCAGAAATGATTCAAAGGCTTTTAAATGAAGTGAAAGTGATTTCTTTATGAAGATTGTGATGAATAATTCTGTTATGAAAGTTCGCATTCCTCTGAGAGTGAAATTTCTGTATCCGACAGCGATGTGACTGGTGATTCAAAAAATAGTAGCTCTCAGTATTACTAAGGAAAAAAATCTCGTAAAAATGGTCGTTTATCAGCGTTGAATTCAGACACTTTTGTCCGTGAGGGACTTCTGTGGCTGTGTGTGTGTGTGTGGGGGGGGGTACTATTTTTGTCCATTTAAAATACAAAATCTCAAATTTTCCGAAGGGGGACATTTCATTGCTCCGTGGGGAAATGTACCCCCGAGCCACTCACTGAATTCAACACTGTCGTTTACTGCTATCGTTTGCTGTCTAAAACTTGTATGCTTAGAATGCATTCGAAAATTTTGTCATGATTTTTCAAAAATAAATTCAGTATTGCGTGAAACGTGAATATATATATACAGGGGTTGGATAAAAATATGGAAACACCTTAAAAAACAGGTTTCCTTGCATATTATGGTGTAGGGTACCCGTTGTCATTCAAAACAGCTCCCAGTCTTCTCGGAATGGATAAATAAATACAGTTTTTGTATGTTTGCCAAGGGAATATTGTACCATTCTTCCTGCAAAACGATGGCAAGTTCAGTTAACGGTGTTGGTGGTGGATAGCGAGAACGCACTTTCCGCTTCAATGTAGACCACAAAGGTTCGATAATATTCAGGTCTGGTGACTTTGGTGGCCAGAGGAGATGAGACAATTCATCCTAGTGCTCAGAAAACCAGTCCTGGACAATGTGAGCTGTGTGAACGGGGGCGTTGTCGTCTTGAAAGATACCATCACCATTGGGGAACAAAGTTTATACCATTGGATGGATTTGATCAGCCAAAATGTTCATATAAGTCTGAGCAGTAATACGCCCTGACAGAGTTATAATGGGGCCAGAAGAGAACCACGATATGGCTGCCCAAACCATCACCAAACCCTTGCTATGTTTCATTCTTGGCAACAAGCAGTCTGGCTCGAGATGGCGTTCTCCAGACGTAAACTCGGCAAGAAGTGGGAAACAATGTGAAAGAAGACTCATCAGCCATATTACTCACTTCCGCTGCTCTATAGTCCAGGCTTTATGACTTAAACACCACTTTTTCCTGTTATGGGCATTAGTACACTGATGAATGGCTTTTCAATTGCAGCATGGCCAGCAATTCCCTGTTTATGAAGCGCCCTTCTAATTGTTTCGGTACTCACAGGGTTTGGTAACACGACATTCATTTCAGCAGTAACTTTTGGAGCTGTGGTCTTCTTATTATTCGTGAAAATCCTCCTTAATGATCGTCTGTCACGATCACTCAGCACACACTTTTATCCGCGCTTTTATTTAGCGGATGATGTTTTTCCACATTTCAAATATGCGGAATAAATCTTCAACACAGTACCTCTTGAAACACTAAAAACCTCGGCTATCTTGCTTACAGAAGCACCCACCATACACACGCCAACAATTTGGCCACTTTCGAAGTCTGTTAACTCTCACATAATGCAATGACAACCTCGCATAACAGTGCTCCAACTACTGAAAGGTGTAGCGATTTTACGAAGTTGTATAGGTGGCAACAGTAGGCAAAAACGCCAGCGCCATCTACATAGTTCATTAAAATCAATCTTTCTTTTCAAACAAGCATTTCAAAAGGTGTTTCCATATTTTTGTCCAACTCCTATATATATGGGTCAGAGTCTAGAAGAAATGATTCACCCAGAGTCTTTTGGCAAGACGAACACAACAGTTAATAAAACAATACACACACAATTTAGAAAGAATACAAGATTGCATGATCCCAACACGCGGCTCCTCCCATGCCGCTTAGAGCAGAACAGAATAACAAATTTGTTATTAAAAAAAATTAAATTCCTGCAGAGCTGGTTATTATTTAAAAGTGTTACTTAAAACTTTATATTCATCTGCTTAACATGTTTAAACTATAAAGCAATATCTTTATTCTGTATAATTGGAGCAAATCTGACAACTTTTGATAAAAAATTAGTGTTACCTCTCTATTGGAGCATACAACGAATTGTTGTTTTCAATGCATTTTTTACCTAGCTATTTTCAAAACTACGCTAGATATAACTCGTGGAGGTGGCTGTATTTCGTATTCCACCCGACCATCTATGCCCAGTGTTTTATTTATGTACTGAATTATTTTTTTTCGGAAGACGGGCATAAATTTTTTACGTATCGAAGTAGTTTAACTCTCCTGTGTACAGTCACCGCAAAAAAAATCTTGACACTTGCGATTTTTGACATTTTGTTAACTATCTAGAAATATTCATAAAGAATTATTCTGAAACTCCTGATGTGTGAACAAAATAGTACAGGTCATATATTTTCGTGAAGATTTTCCCCCGAAATCTAACAGGAGACCGTCAATAAATTGAAAAAGAACGAAGATCTTCTGGATAACCCTGTCAAAACTAATGAAGCAAAAACGTTCAAATTGTAGATAGTGATTAAATAGCTTATTGTGATAAACTGTGTCGATTTTTATGAATATAGCTGGAAAACTCGATAACTCGAAAACTCGAGAAATTAATGTTTATATAAAAACGCTCCAAAATCTTTCCGAGTTTTTTGCTTATAATTTGCAGAGCTCTTTATAAAACACAATGTTCTTTTCAGGAAATATGACAAACAACATTGCACATAACACACTTAATCAGAATTAAAAAATAATAAAAATTGTATGAAAAATGAGCTGGTTTATTAAATAATTTTTTACTGCGCATGCGTCAACGCTATTAAAATTTCATTTAGATATTATGTTAGTTAAATGTATAGAGCAACTTTTGTAAAAGTTTCAAAAACATAGCTTTAAAATTCTGAAAGTGATCGTCTATAGAATCAAAAGTCAAAATCCGTTATTTCCAAAATCAAGCAAAAACATAAGGAGCTGTATCCAAATATGTGCCTATACGTGCAATATTGTATAGGCACTAAATCAATGGAATGTGGATACAGCTCCTCATTTTTTTGCTCGATTTTAGAAATAACGGATTTTGAGATGATTCTATAGACGATCACTTTCAGAATTTTAAAGCTATGTTTTTGAAACTTTTACAAAAGTTGCTCTATACATTTAACTAACATAATATGCAAATGAAATTTTGATAGCGTTGACGCATGCGTAGTAAAACATTATTTAGTAAACCTGCTCATTTTTCATACAACTCTTATTATTTTTTTATTCTGATTTCAGGGTGTTATATACAATGTTGATAACGATATTTTTTGAAAAGAACATTGTGTTTTATGAAGAACTCTGCAAATTATAAGCGAAAAACTTGGAAAAATTTGGGATCGTTTTTATAAAAACCTTAATTTCTTTTCGGGTATATATGCTATATTGATAAAAATGAACACAGTTTATTACAATAAACCACTTAATCATAATCCGCAGTTTGAACTTTTTTGCTTCATTAGTTTTGACAGGGTTATCCAAACGACCTTCGTTCTTTTTCAATTTATTGACGGTCCCCTGTTAGATTTCGGGGGAAAATCTTCGCAAAAATGTGACCTGTACTATTTTGTTTACACATCAGGAGTTTCAGAATAATTCTTTATATGTTTCTAGATATTTGACAAAACGTCAAAAATCGGAAGTGTCAAGATATTTTTATTTTTTTGCGGTGACGGAATTCACTGATTTTGGATGCTGCTGGTGTGACCTGCTACACGTATATTTTTATACCTTGTATAAAAGAAGACAAGCTGAGTAATGTATTGGGTATGTTGCTAATTGAACCTATTCAGCAGTCTATTATTTTCATTAAAATGTCATGCACATTATGATTGGAAGTTCTGTTACTACAGCATTTTTTCAATCAATTACATTTTATATGTTATGATTTTCCTAAAAATTGATTGTATGAACTCAATTCTTAGTATACCATCATTTATTGCACTTATTTATGCTAAGAAGCTAGCTTTTTAATATTATGACGATAGACATACAAACAAAATTTGTTTGTAAAGCAACAAAATTTCTAAAGAAGTTTTAGTATTTGTTTTATGTCGTTTCCTTTGTTTCGTAGACGAGTAATTTCCATTAAGTTTTTAGATCGATTCTTTAGGTGTGTATTACATTTGGTATAAAACATCCTGTGTATAAACTTGAATTATATGTTTTACGAGTGAATTAGACTCGGATTGCTAATCTGTACTTATATAAAGCGGAAAACTTTACTCGCTTTATGAGCTGTCTTTTGTTTGAGATGTTTTGTAAATTCATATTCCCCAGTTCTTCTGCGAAATAGCTTTCCTTGTGAATCAGCTTTGCAATCTCCGGAAGAAATTTCTAGTCTGTTCTGAGTATATTTTTCTCAATTTGAGAAAAAATAAATTTCAAAATTATTCTCGATATTATAAAAAATTGCAATAGGAAGTGAATAAAGATTTTCCTATTGATCCAGTGAATTTATGTAGATTAGAAAGTTTTATATCGACTACTCTAATAATTGACGCAGATGAAATTCACTGGTAGTTTTTGATAACAGGCACAACCCGCCCCGGGTCGCGCCAACTTTATTATACTGAGACTGGGTCAGGTCTTCACACTTTAAAAACCGGGTTAGGTCTTATTTTTTTCTTTTTGCAGAGCTGGACCGAATCGCACTGTTTTTTCCAGGTCGCCGGTCGGGTCTGGAGTGGAATTCCTTCCTACTTGAGGTATACACGGGCCAAAATTTCCAAGCCCAGGCTTCTTCCGGCCTAAAGGATAAATTCTCGATCTGGGATCGACAAAGCCCGTATGCTGAGTTCTAAAGGGGAGGGGGAATTTTCCCCCTGGGCTAATAAAGGGTTTACAAAGTGACACTATGCATCCTCATGTGAAATAACTTGGGGCGAAGCTTGAGCCCGTCACGGCCTGCCATGGTTCGCGTCAGTCAAAGTGCATGAGACTCGGAGTGGGTAAGGTTTTCTGTCGTTTTGTATCGAGTCGTGTCCTGATCTTGGTTTTCTTTTGCAGATTCGGGTGGGGACAGGCTTATTTTTCTTCCAGACCGAGGCTGCTCTGCATTCCATTTTACCTAGAAGTTTGCATTGAACAAAATTTTCACGTCTAGGCTTAGCCCGGAATAAAAACTAAATATTCGCTCCGTCTCTCATCTAGATAGTATGATAAACATTATTGGCGCGAAAGCGACCCGTGCAGCTAAACGTTCGGTAAGTCTCTGATCTAGATAGTATTGTAAACATTACTGGCCCGACCGCGTCCCGTGCACTCCTCTAAATTCTTTCCCACGAGCCCAAATTGGGTTGAAAAATTTCTTATTTGTTAATCGTAAAAATTATTAAACGGACAAAACGTAAATTTCATCAAATAGCCGCGAATAAGAGCAAACTTCATTAACGAAACGCGAATTTCGTCAGAGGGTTGCGCAAAAAACACGAATTTCACCAAAAGATCGCAAAAATTCCTCAAATTTTGTAAAAGGATCACGGAGAAAACTTTAATTTCTTAAAAGGATCAAGTTCACAAATAAAAGCGAATTTCGTTAAAGGATCGTGGTAAAACGCAAATTTCATCAAAAGAACGATCAAAACTGGGTCAACCATTTTCACAAGAGTAAAAACCGAATCTGTAACTGACTCAAATCCAAAATGTATGACAATCTACTCCGATGCGCTAAGCGCATCCGGGTAACAAGGGGGTAAAAAGTATAAGTCAACCCTACCAATAGCAAAATATAGTTGTTAACCGGACTCAGACCCGACCCGAAGCAAAAAATGAGAAATTAACTTAACCGCAGCAAATAGTAGATATTAACCGGACATCAAATTTTGTGAAATGATCGCAGAAAAAACACGAATTTCTTCAAAGGATCATGAAAAAGACTCACATTTCGTCCAAATATTGCGAAAGAGAACGAAAATTTTACCAAAGGACTCACCCCAAACAAAATCGGGTCAACCCGAACCCATTTTCATTTGATTTTTATCCTCCTCGGACCCCAGTGTTTATTTTTATAATTTTTTCTACTTTAGTTATGAATTTATATTAACACACTGCTCACTAAAAAAAATTTAAAAGCGAAAAAAAATAAAAAAAAATTTTGTAGCTTAAATTTGATGTATCCTATAGGATACATGGGGTCTGAATGAGTACATTTTCTGACAGTTTGCTATGAATTTTTTGCATGACAAAAGCATTGAAAAATAAGAAATAATTATGCATTTAATAACTTTTTATTATTAATGGATTCTACAAATCACATATTTACATATAGAAAAAAGTATTTAAGCTTTCTTTTTACTTTTGTTTACATTTTTCTACAATTAATATAAGAATTTGTTATAAAAGAGTCTTATCTTTTCAATTGATGATATATCATAAAGCAGTTCCTTTCTTTCGTGAGACAAAGAAGCATATTGCAAGCTGTACATCTTTTTCTAGCTTTTGTAAAATTACAGCCTGGATATCTGCAACGTGAAATATTTCTTTGCTGTGGAATTTCAGGAAGGTGGGATGCAGCCATTTTTCTTAATTTAGGAGATGGTTCAGGGCATGGATTTCTTCTTTTCTTTTTCAGTGGAGACATAAACTCAATATTCGAATCTGTTTCAGAAATTTCATTATTCAATACTGAATCAATCTGGTCATCTTTACTGTGAATTAAGGTTTCAGCCACTCGTTCTCGAAATTCCAAATAATCTAAAGTATTTTTGTTATCAGTAAGTAAATACCGTGCTGCTCGACGATACTCTATCCACCCAGCTGCCAATGAAAAATCTACAAAATGAAAAATTGTTCTTATAGTCCACTTTCTTGTCTTTGCAGATATTTTATAGAAACTAATTATCCTATCAAGAAGGTCAACTCCTCCCATGTTTGTATTGTATTCGTTTACAATATTTGGTCTACTCACATCTTTGAAGCATTTATTCTTTTTACACCAACGTTTACAAATATCTGTTGGTTCTTTACTTAAGACTGACGAAGCAATAATAATTGGTTTATTTACCATTGGTTTATTGTCACTTTACCAATACAATTTGACCATCATTTCTTATTAGTTGATCCACAGAACCCTTTCTAGTTTTTTTTAACGTAGCATCAGAAGAAAATTGTGCAGCTTTAGGAATATTTGATTTCCTTATCGTACCTGTACCTTGAAAACCTTTAGTATGTAATACGTCAAGCTAAGGAATTGACATGAAATAACGGTCTGCAAATATATGTGATCCTTCAGGAAGATTTTCCGACAAGCGTACTATCACTTTCTCTCCAATATCTAGATTATCTTCACTTTTCCGTTAACTGTAATTGTATCGCCTTTTCCTTCGTATAGAAAACAAAAATCTAACGGTAAACCATCAGGGGACGTTGCAACAAAATTTTTTAATCCACATGGATTTGGTTTCCCGCGAACGTACTGCCTCATAGTAGTATGTCCCCAAAAAGGTATCATCTGTTCATCACATTCAATTGTTCTTGAACGTGCGTTTGTTAAACACCCTCTTCGAACGGAATTAATTACAGGACGTATTTTCCAAAATTTATCCTTTTTTCGATCTGTATTTGTCACTAAATCGTCTTCCACAACTTTAAGATTTTGGCGAATCAAAAAATAACGATCACGATTCATTTTGGATGCTATTAAATCAACTCTAGTATGCCTTGCCCAATACATACGAATTCGCGGAAACTTTAGATAAGACATTACAATTGATATGCCAAAAAAAATCTTAATTTCATGCAAGGAAGTGTTTAGTTGCTTACCTTTCTTTAAAAAATATGTCCGATTAGTCATATCAGATATTTCAGAAAATATACTATCGTCTAAATATTTTTCAAAATACTCTTTAGGAGGTGCAATTTACAGCTTCGGGTTCAAATTCTGGAGCTGGAGGTAGAGGCTCAAAATCTTCTTTATGTTTCCAAAATACTCTTCTTGATGAGTCATTACCATTATTTCCGCCTGTTTCTTCATCTTCTGACTGACTAGCAAGTTCATCACTTACAAACTCAGCTATCTCTTCATCCACCTCACTGTCTGATGACAATCCAAAATCTGAATCTTCTAATAATTCAAGAATTTCTGCTTCAGAAAGCCCTACATTTTTAAAAAGAATAATGTTTTATTGTATTACACATGTAAAAGTATCATTAAAAATTAGTGTTGAATTCAGGTAGTGGTCGGGGGGGGGGGGGGGGGTATCATCCCTGGAACATTGAATTGTTCCCCCAGGACGGTTTGATATTTTATGCTTTTTAATAGACAAAAAGGCAATTTCCAAACCGGATCTTTAAAATATCGCCCTGGAACTGAAAAGATCCATCCTGAAAAAGAGAAAGAACGTAAAGATCAAAAAGATCCATCCATCTGACGAGAATAACCTCTGAATTCAACACTATTAAAAACAGTGTTGAATTCAGGGGTTGACAGGAGGGTGGGGGGCATCCCCCCCCGGAACATTGAAATGTCCTCCCCGGAAGGTTTGATATTTGATACTTTTAAATGTACACAAAATCCATTGATGCAGTGCAATTTACCTCCCGGAACTTTACAATACCCCCATCCCTCCCCCGAGCAGCAGAAATCCCTCCCGGAGAAAAATATCTGAATTCAACACTGATTAAAAACATTCCTGTTATTTAATAATCTTAATTTATGTTCATTATAGTAAATATCCATGTCAATTTTACTTTTATTTAGTACCAATGTATCTTTTAGACAACATAAAATATTAGCATTACGTGTTAGTCAATCCCGATGTATCCTATTGGATACATGAAATATAAAGCTAGTTCATACTATTAAAATTACACATTATTTTAAAATATTTTGTACTACAATAAACTGCATTCATCTATTTTTAATTTATTTCATAAATAAAGCTTACAAGGTTAATTATTTATTAAATAATAATGCTTACCTTTCTTCCGACGTAAACTGCTAACATTTTTGCTGCACGCTATTTTGAAATAACACATATCACGCCAAAAGAACGCTCTAAGAATCAAATTGCTATTTTGTATTAGTGCTGCCATCTGTTAGGTTTCATGCATACCAATTTCTCTTTTTTAAACATTATTTTTATACAGGAAAAAAAATTGTAAAGATGTGTATCTTATAGGATACACGGGGTCTGAGGAGGTTATAGCATTGAAAATGTTTTTATGATTAATTTCCGCAATAACAATCATTCATATAGAAAACTGGGATTTTCATCAAATGTAGATTTTCCTTGTGTGTGTGTATGCGTATTAGTCAACAATAAATTGGATTTCTACTGCTTGATTTAAATTAATTTAATGCATCTATTTCAGGGATCGAGACTCCCTTAGTAGGAGATCAAGTCTCCTTGTAATTGGGGAGGCTTGATCCCGTTTTTTTTTTATTTTTTAGAAAATAATATATCTTCATTTTAAAAATGGTTTAAAAAATACTGCAACACGAAAGACACATGCGTCTTTAATAAGGCCTGAAAACATTTTTTAAACATTGTTTTTTCGAAGAAAAGATTAAAAACTGAAAAAAACATAGTCTCTTGAGCCTCCCCCTAGTGTATAATGGGTCTAAAAAGCACTAAAACTGTTAACGTAAAATCTGACAACCCTACTGTACTCCAAAATATCATCTAAATATGCAATATTTCATAACTGAAGGAATTTTGTTTTTACTGTGTATTTAAGAAGCTGTTTTTTCTATAATACAATTTGCTTTAAGGAGGTAATTAAAGATTTCTTAAAATTTAGAAACATGTTATAAGTTGTATATTCAGCGATTTATTATAAGTAGTACATTCAGCTATCCAGTGTTTTATTGAGTATAAAAAAATCATTATAATGTAATGTCACTTATTAGCACTGGATATAAGATATTTATGGTGTTATTTGGCGCACTATATCGTACATATAAAATAACGTTTAAAGGAGGTCAGGGGCACATTTTAAAGTATTTTTATTTATTGAGTTCAAAATTTTGACATTTTTAGTGTTAGTTGATGATATTATTTGAAAACAAATTCACATGATAAAACTTCTCAGATTTTTGTTTAATAAAAATTTAAAATTTAAGAAAAAGTTGTGTAAATTAAAATTTTTATATTTCGAAATATTATTTATAAAATTTAAATTTTTTATCATTGAAAAAACAAAAATATATAATTTTTTATCTTGCTTCAGCAGTTTTAAAAATATTAATTTAAATAAAAATTAAAAATATTTAAAGTAAAAATTTAAGAAAAAATGTTACTTTAAAAAAAGTCATTTTCAAAAGCAAATACTTTTTCGAATTTATTGAATCAAAATTAGAGTAAAGCATTTGAAAAAAAAAAAAACCACATTCTAAGTGTGAACCGTATACTTTTATCGGTTCTTGACTTACAGCATTTTAAATCTGAGAAATAGTGAAAAAAAAACCATCATGAAGAAAATTGAATTTTCCCAAGAAGTTGATTTCATGACAGATTTTGAAGTTAGATTTTGAAATCGAACCAGAATGAAAAAAATATATTTCCCAGTTAAAATATAAACATGGTCTATACATGA
Organism: Maratus speculifer; assembly: GCA_964019185.1. Classification (NCBI taxonomy): domain Eukaryota; kingdom Metazoa; phylum Arthropoda; class Arachnida; order Araneae; family Salticidae; genus Maratus; species Maratus speculifer. Next base: position 119,384,679 of record OZ025301.1, read on the forward strand.
TTTTAAAGAAAAAAAAATGCCATATTTTTTTTTTTTTTTTAATTAGAATATTTTTGTGTCCTTATACAACAGAACATTTTACCGTATACAAACAAATTTCGTTAGCCTTTAGAGTAATCTTAAACATCTCTTACTTTAAATGTTCTGAAAAGTGTTCAATAAAACAATAAACAAAATAGTAAAAAGGATTTATATATAAAGCATCTTTATAATGTATCTTCACTAAGCCATTTTTAACAAAAATGCGAATATTATTCAGCTGCACAATGTAAAATGCACTGCTTTAAAATGGAATCGTTCACGTTTTTCAAATTCCGTCATGTCATTTTAATTTAGTTTGGCTTTGATGTTTGTTTCAATACTTTTAACCATGAAGTAGCTCAATCTGATTTCTCGCTGGCTAACATTAGCGACACATGATCGCACTAAGATTAGAGATTTAACAAATAAGAAACAAGAAACATTAGCTAAATGAAACAGCAAAATTGATTTGGTGTGAAATACTGAAAAATCTATTTTTTAACCTTTTTAACCTTTTTGTATCCTTTTTTTTTCAATGCTTTCTAAAATACCATAATTTTTTGTCACTGCTAAAAATCCGAAATTCCGCTATAAGCAATAAAAACTATTAATAAAAAGAACATTGCCCAGTTAAATTGATGGCATTGAGCTATACTAATTGTACATTACAACCTTATATTTTCAAGGGTTAATTCCGTTCGAAAAAAAATTAGGAAGGGGAAACAGCTCTCCCCTTTCCCCTTTTTTATACTTAATCATTGAACCTCCTAAACTATCAAGGACATGCTTTACCATATAAAAAATCTATATCCAAAATTCAGAGCAAATTGGATAATTCTTAATAAAAATCCATTAAGCATTTATATAATTTAAGAGGGGTTATCCTACTCTTTTATACTTAACCATTAAACTTCCAAAACTATTCAGAGATTTGAACGAAATCTGACAATTCTGCTTGAAAAACCCATTTATATGAATTAAGGGGAGGGGCATTAGAACCCCCGTTTCCCCTCTTTATACTTATTCAATGAACACCTAAAAACAGTCACGGAATCGCCTGATCAGAATGATATGTCTAAATTTTGAACGAAAACTTAATTTTGCATGAAAAACCCATTTATATCAATTAAGGGGAGTGGCATGAGCCCCCGTTCCCCCTCTTATACATATCGAATGAAATCCAAAAACTAATCAGGGAAGCGCCTTGTCAGGATATACCTTAGGGTGGACCTTAAATGCCATGATTTTTTTAAATTATTATTTTTACAAGTCTCACCCCTCTATTTTGTTCCTTTTGATACAAAAACATTATGTAAAAAGTTTGAGGAATAAATTCAAATATTTAGGGGTAGCTCAATTGACCTGAAATTTATAAAATAAGGAAAAAATTCAGAATATTAGCTACACAAATAAGTAAGCACTTTAAATGTTTTAATGATTTAATTGTGACAATTTATTTAATTTACAGCACAATTATTAGGTTTTCATGTTGCATTAAAGTTTTATTACATTTGCGCAGGTTGAGAGAGACACATTTTTCTGCTATCTGGGTACATTTTACGATGGTCTTCAACAACTTGTAGTAAAAATTTTAGTTGAATTACATCATGAATTATCAATCCATTGTATTCTTGAATAAGTGCAACTGCACGTTCGGCATGGCCATTTACTACTTGTAAAGATTTTAATTACCTCTTTTGCCTGTTTATAGTTTTCTCTTAACTCCCACAATTTAGGATCTACTGCAAGAAATCCATCCGGAAGTTCCAACAATTGAAACAACATCATTGACTTAGCTGTGACAAAATCTTCCAATCTTTTATTATTGAATGAATGTAGAGCAACACTGACTCGTTTGGAATAAATTTGAACTTGTTTTTTAGAATTAACTTCATTCTGTAATGCAATAACCATGCGTCTTTTAGTTAATAAACTCACACGGCTATCAAATAAAGCTAAACTAACAAGTCCTTCTGACAAATACCACAAGTGATTAGCAAATTTACGTGATGATGACTTGGAAACAGTTGAATGTATTGATGAGTAGTCAAGTAGTGATTTGAGCAACAACAGGTCATTATATGGGGCACATGAAGCTTGAGGTGCAGTGATCCAAGCTTTCAAGTATACATGGACTGTAAAAACACAGATATCACGTATACCTTCTTCCTCTTTTAGAAACAATTTATACTGAGCCTTGAACATCCAGATTTTGAGACAATATATTACTTTGGACATCCAACGGGCATTGTGCATTGCACCTGGTGACATAAATCTGATTCTCCTTTCTGGGACAAGCACCTAGAAATATAAATACAAGTTTTAAAAATTCCTTATAATCACCTCTTAGCTTTTTTGTCTTTGCTCTTCTAGGTACTTCTTTGCATAGTTGATAGTCTCTTGCTTAATATCTTCTACTAGATTTGCAACATCATCAAATGAAATTCCCGTTTCATACTTGTCTTTATCAATTAAGCTCCAATATTCCTGAAAGTGTTTAAATAATGCAACTTCAGGTGAAGATTTGACTCCCATGCATACTTCAATTACAGTACTAATTAACAGCTCCGTAATGTGATGTCTGCAAACAAATGATAAGAGCTCTTTTTTTTCAATTTATGTTCTAAAAGAACACATGCACCAGTATTATAACCAGTGTTTGAGCTGGTAGTGTCAAAGCACATTGCATGTATATTATCTGCTATTCCCCAGTCTTCAATGGCTTCAAAGACTGCTATTTGCTAAATGCAGTTTATTGTTTTAAATATTATTGTGCATAGTACTGTCATCTATGAATAAAAATGTAAAGTTAAATGCATTTTAAAATATTTTAGAAGATAGAATTTATTTTCTATGACATAGCATGTGAGTACGCATATGTTTATCATAGCTCATACATTGGAAACTTCTACATCATTGAGCTACCTCTAAATATTGTTCAATTGGGCTAATATTTTACCAAAATTATTTTTTCATAAAAAGGAACAAATTTAGAGGGTGAGAAGATTACATTTTGAAACTTGAAAAATAAGGTCCACCCTAATATACCTATATACAAAATTTCAAGTGGATCGGATATTTTTATCATGAGTTATCGCGTTACGCACGTACGAACATATATACATACAGAACGGGCGGGCACATAAGCTCTCAGGCTATGATAGCCTGTGAGCTAAAAACTAGTCTTTGAGGGTCACCGTAATACTTACCCATCATGAATATGCATAATATAATATATGAAAATAAAACATCTGTAAACTATTTATAAAATGCATTGCAATTCCAAAACAAAATTTAAACGTATATTTAAATATTTTTAATATACATAGTAATGCTCTATTAATGAATTGCTGGTGAATCCATTTCGGCAAATTATATAAAACGCCAAACTATTCAAGCAGTACCGAATTTAGCAAAAGAAACATCCTTATAACTCCAAAAATAATAATCATATTAACTAGTAGTTTACTGCGTCGGTTGAGATGTCTCATTTTGAATTAAAATATATCTTTGAATTGAAATTTGAATAAATACAAGATCATGAAAAATGGAAGAATGTGGAAAACAAAATTACAAAAAGCTCGACAACTAATTATCCGATATAGACTTAATTTGTTATGCAAAATTTGTGTTATTTTAATGCTTTTTACGTCCTTACTATAAAATAAAAAATTTTATATACTTTTTATCAGAACTAATTTTTTGAGAGCCCGAAAAAAAAATTCCGTATTATCGAGGTTATTGATATTAAATAGGCTTTGTTCCATTCTTACATACTAAGTACATACAGAATTTCAAGTCTCTATCTCAATTTGTTCGCAGAGAGATTTGAGATGGAGCATTTACAGGCAAGAAGACAGACGGACAGCATTTTTTTTTCTAAAAATATGTTTTTCGGAACCTCCAGTATCTGAAACGTGTAAATCTGTCAGAATTTTTTTTCAATTTTTAAAACGATTGCAAGTTTTACTCTATACTACATATGATGGGTAAGTAATAAGTACATTCTAAATGTGTCTTAATTGTCTAAATTTTTAAACATTCTTTCAGTGTTAAATTGCTGTGAGATTTTCACGATAACCGATAAAAAAAAGTTGATGATTCGCTAATGATACTGTGCATTACGGTAAATGCCAAATTCAATGATGCTTAAATACGATATGACCTAATGACGAAATACATAATGATAAAATACCCTTCTCAAACTTTTCCTGCAAAACCCCACTTGAAAAGTATTACTAAGTTCAAAATGAAATTTTCAATAAGGCGAAAGAAAAGGTTGTTTTCCTCGTCTTATAGAAACAATAAATTGCAGCGTAGGTCTTCAAACGAAAAATTTCTTCATCTGAAAACGAACATGTTTCTATAAAACAACCGTAACAAATGCTGAAAGCTTCTAAATCCATTTCTGCTATTTCTAAGATAGACATGGATACACAGGAAAACTCTTCGGTAGATCTGGCATATGACCAACCCTCTACTTCTAAGATATTAAATAAGCCAGGAGGCAATATATCCATTAGTGAAGATTCTGCAACGACAGTTGACGATGTTTCAGAAGAAGTTGCTCAAAGTTAGTCCTTCAGATGAAGTTCTGAAATGATCAACTATTGCGTAATATCAGCAAAACTTTTTTCTAATTGGCAAATTATAGAAGTAATTTTGGTTGTAATTTTACCAGCGCATAAACAGTAATAAACTGGCAGAGAAATATTTATCAGATAAACCTCCGTGTTTTTGGCTGTTGCTAAAATAAATTTGTGTTGAGTTATAATCTCTATAAATATTAATGTAAATGGTACGGTGCGATTGAAGATAAAAATAGACATAAACCGTACAGCAATGTGAGTAAAGTCTCAACTGTAACTACGCACAAAAAGAGCATAAGTTGAGCACTCACAATTTGTCGAGTTTGATTGCTTATTTACTCGTGAAATGAAACATTTTGTCGTGATTTGGCGTAATGGCAAACGGCAGTAAAAACGCTGATCTCAACCCATATTTTTGGTAAGTTAAATGGCACTGTATCGTTTCATATTGAATTTTGGTCTTTCTTATAATGTATGGATACTACAAGATGAAGTGTAAAGTACTTTAATTTAACATAATTTTATTTGGACATTTTTTTCTTGATATAATGTCGTGAGCGCTGTGTTTTTTCTACTATCTTTATATCAACGATGTGTTACAACTAAATTTTTTCTAGTCGTGTCATACTAGCATAACAATTTTTTGATATGTTAATTTTCATAAATTGTATTAAATATGGTCCTGAATGATTATCAAAATATATTGTTAAATTATTGTATAGATGATATTGTTTTATTTCGAAGGTGTTTTCGCAATTAAATATATATATAATTGCAATCTAAGTTACATATTTAAAGTCTAATGATTTAAAAAAAGTCTTCTCTGGGGGAGGGTGCAAAATTCTACTCTTATCTATCTGTTATTGATTATTACTTGACCAGAAAATTAATTTTACATTTTCATTATTTTTCATTTTTTCTTTTTCTGTAATTATAATAGCAATGATTTAATAAAAATCAGAATTTTCTTATTTCAGATAAACATTTTGAATCTAGAATTGAAGATAATTGATCATTTGTTGCAGTTTCAAGTTTGAACATGGATACAAGCAAGTTTAAACATGAGTATAGCAGTTTTTAGAATATATGTATGCATTTTAATAAATTCACATATTTTTATGAAAACAAAGTATTATAATAAAGTGAGGGAAAACATAAGTTATATTTATTAAAATTTATGAGAGTTATAAAGTATATATATATTTTTTGAAACATCAGAAAGAGATAAAGATTATAGACAAATTGCCAAGTAAATACAAATAAAGTTTGAAAATGGCAAGGACACTTCCACCTTATTACGTTCCTTCAACCCATGTTTTTGATGGTGTAAATTATTTAGAGCTGCCAATAGAAATTCGTTCAGATACCAGTTCGATCGAAGACTATATGTCGTCATCCATTTCAGAAGAAGCTGATCGAGAAGATGACTCACAAGAAGGAAGAAAATCATCAAAAGAACAATCACCTATGTCAAAAGAAACAAACTCGCCGTCAGTTAAGAAAAGCACTCCCTCGCCAAAAAAGATATGTTCTCCCTCAATAAAGAACAACAAGCTTTCGCCTAATAGCAAATCACCATCCTTGTCGAGGATAAAATACCCTTCACAAACATTTCCTCCAAAACCACGTTTGAAAAGCATTATCAAGTTCAAAAACAAATTGCCAATAAGGCGAAAGAAAAAACTGTTTTCCTCGTCTTTTAGAAACAAGAAATTGCGGCATAGGGCTTCAAAACGAAAAATTTCTTCATCTGAAAACGAACATATTTCTAAAAAACAATCGAAACAAATACGGAAAGCTCCTAAATCCATTTCGGTTATTTCTAAGATAGATATGCATACACAGAAAAACCCTTCGGTAGATCTGGTATATGACCAACCCTCTACTTCTAAGATGATATTAAATAAGCCAGAAGGCAATGTATCTATTAGTGAAGATTCTGCAACGACAGTTGACGATGTTACAGAAGAAGTTGCTCAAAGTCATTCCTTTAGAAGAAGTTCTGAAAAGATCAACTATAGCGAAATATCACCTGAAAAAGTTATTGCAATGTCAGCAGATGAGTATTATGAAAATGATTCTGATGCTCTGTCATGTCTAAAAAAAGTAGAAAAAATAGAAAATAAATATTTCTGGCGTAAAGGCAGTAGAGAATCTAGCGATACGCCAGTAGCTGGTGAAGTAGAAAAAAATCAGAAAGCGTCTTACGTAGTTAGATATGAAAACGATTATGACATGAATACACCATTAATACCTGAAAAAGGTAATTCGAGTTCAAATGAAACAAATACTTTTTCATCAACGAAAAGTCTTCAACAGCTTCATCAAAAAAGACTAACAGAAGGTCGAAATCCAATTAGAGTGTTATTTTTAAAAGAAATGGTAAAGGAGATGCCGTTTAGAAATTTGAAAAAAAGGCAGAAAAAAATGTACAAAAATACACTGATTCAAACAATAAAGGAAGATAAATCATCTATTCGGGAATCGGTCGATGAGCGTACAAATGTTAGTACAGAAAACCAAAGGATGACAGACTCTGGAAACTCATTACTCAACAATACACTAACCCTCAACAAGAAGAATTGTGAAGAAAAATCGAATTGTTTGCAACAGAAGGGTAATGACATAGATCGTGAGTGCGATATAAGATGGGTTCTTTCCGAAATATACAGAAGTGGTGAAAGACATTGCGTTCTTGAAAACGTGTTCAATAAATATTCTGCAATAAACAATCCATGGAGAGTAAGAGTTTTACGCTGGATTAATTCAGTAATACCTGAGTTAACGTATGATGTTCATCCGACAGACAGTCAAACTCAGGAATCTAGAGTAAAGCTATCTAGAACAACTGCTGCGGAGAATTGCATAGATAACATCGATAATATGCATGGAGGACAAGGAATATGTATCGAAAATACCAACGTGAGAGAAAGAACAGTTATCGAAACTATTGAATTAGAAGAAATAGATGTAGAAACCATTGACATACCAGAGGAAATAAACATCGAAATAGAGGAAGAAACCGATGAATATATAAGTGATGAGTCATCAAGTAATCAATCATCTCAATTACAGTCATCAATTTTTTGTACGCCTGAAACTGAATCTTCAGATTTCCATTCACCTGAAAGTCCATCATCAGAAAGTCAATCATGTAAAAATCAATCGCCGGATAGACTGTTGCTAAAAAGTAAATTGACAGTTAAAATGACCAATGAAAATAAATCGGTGTGTAGAAAACTAAGTGAAAATGGATTATCGATAGGGTCATGTGTTGAAAATAAATTGATGAATAATCAACCCCCTGAGAATGAACAGGTAGCTAATCAAACTCTTAAAAATAAATCAGCACTAAAGAAACCTCCAGAATATGAATCGTCAGCTGATCAACAACCTGAAAATGACTCGTTAGCTATTGAACTACCTGAAATTAAATCGTCGGCTACTCAACTGTTTGCAAATGAATCGGTAGCTAGTCATTCCCCTGTAAATTATTCGGTAGTGAGCCAACCGCCTGTAAATGAATCAGTATCTAAGGAAAAAGCTGAAAATAAGCCGAGATATAAACAACCGCTTGAAAATGAATCGACAAGTAATCAACCACCTGAAAATAAATCGACGACTAGCCATCCTCCTGAAAATGGATTTATCAGTAATGAAAATACAGAAAATGCATCGAGCGGCAGTCAATTGCCTGTAAATGTCTCGCAGAGCAGCCAGTCGCCTGAAAATGAATTTGAAGAGAGTCAATCGCCTGAAAATGAATCGGAGGATAGTCAATCGCCTGAAAATGAATCAGACGTAAGTCAATCACCTGAAAATGAATCAGACGGAAGTCAATCACCTGAAAATGAATCAGACGGAAGTCAATCACCTGAAAATGAATCAGACGGAAGTCAATCACCTGAAAATGAATCAGACGGAAGTCAATCACCTGAAAATGAATCAGACGGAAGTCAATCACCTGAAAATGAATCAGACGGAAGTCAATCACCTGAAAATGAATCAGACGGAAGTGAATCCACTGAAAATGAATTTACGGAATACTCATCGTCAGATAGTCTATCATCAGATACTTGTGGTCTTTGAAATTGTTTTAGAAGTAAATGTTATTAAGGATGAATATATGTTATTTTTTTTCGAAGAATGCAGAAGTAAACATGATTTGAACTGAACTTTTGATAGCTGAGTATTACCGAAACATAGTGAAAAATATTTTACATAATACTTTTAAGTAAGAATAAATTTTTATTTTTAATATCATACTATTAGTAACTCTAAAAAATTAGATGCATGTTTGTCTATTTAAATATTTATAAAGACTTTGAAACTCTGGAACTAGATTATGATGTAAGTACTGCTCTACTGTAATTAAAGTTTCAAATATATTTTAATAAAATGAATTTTAAATAGCCTCGGAAAAATTAATCTTACTGTCAGCATACAAATCTTGTTAACAGCGGTCACACCCATGTTCTCATTGTGTGCCTGATACAATATATGAATGAAAGTGATGAAAATGAACGTGAACGAATGATGAAAATGAACGAATGAAAGTGAACAAAAATTTGAAAATTGCACAGTTCGTAAATATAAAGAGATAAAGCGTACGAATATAGATTAACATCGAGAAGCTCCAGTTGTGCCCTTTTCACCATGTTAGCGAATTTATAAAAGTATATATATTTTTTTCATTATAAATAGTGCAAACAATTCAGGCTGAAACATGTTTGTCTAGAACGAATAATAATTACGAAATAGAGCAACCTTAGAAAAAGAGGAAAAATAAATATGTTTATAAAATAAAATATTTTTTTGATCCAAATTATTAAAGTGTTACTTCGATTAGCGAAAATTCTATCAGTATCGTACTTATTACGTTGTATGAACCGCCAGTTTTTAATAAAAAAGAACTCTCATCACATTTTTATAGATTTTTATAAGAACGCACGAGTATTGATCTTATAACAGCACTGAAACAATAAATACCTTTTTAACACTCATGTCAAACTTGCCAAACAAAGTGTTTAACACTTTTTCTAAAGCCAGCATCCGAACACCAAGTCAAGTTTCTTCCAGTTCTATTCTTGATTGCGCATCACGTGGCACACTAGTTTAAATGCCTTTTTCAAGAAACTTAGCCAATAACATTTCTTGTAAAGGCGTTTTAAAATGCAATTCAAGCCCATTTTTTACTGTTAATACCATGAAAACATACCACGACCATGAGTAAAACTCTAGATATTGTTGCTATCAATTCTGATTCTGACATTCCTTGCCGATGCTTAGAAATCATTAAGAGTTAAAATAATTTAATCTAAAATTCCGAGGTAACATTAATGAAACGCTAGGCGCAAAATATAAAAACTCAAGTTCGCCAATTTACATTTCAGAAATTTACGATACTTTCTTAAAATTAGTTCAATTAGATGAGTAATACTAGAAATCCTTGATATGAAAGTGGTGGAACATACATTTCCATGATTGAGTTAGATTTGGAAAAAAAAGAAATTCTTAATAAAATTAGGGAACACGCTATTATAATCAGATGTTTTTCGTAATTAGGCTGAGACCAAAATAGATTTTGCACTGACCCACAAGAAACCTGTATTTTTGTAAACTTTTCACTGTTTTAAGTAAGCATATTGTTTGATTTGTCAACTTTATTTTGATAACAGCATGAAATCCATTTGGACCCCAACAATGTCTCGCTTACATAACTTAGTTGTGATAGAGGATACTACATACGAACTTAAATTTATTTTAAGCAGAGGCGTTTGTCTAAATTATTGCAAATCTAGACATTTCTTATTCAAATATTTGCCAAAAGTTGCCTGAACGTGTTTAATTATGCGGATTTGACTTACAAGGAAGGTCTCCATACTGGGTATACCCAGAATTTTATGAAAAAATGCTAATTAAAGTACTTATGTATGTAATAAAGGATCAGTCAAAATTAGCGGCGGAATCACATTACATATTGGTGAGCAACCCTTTTCTTCGCCAAAAGCAAACGATTGTAATGAAACTCAAAACTGTTGGATATTTAGTTTGCGTGTAAATGGTATTTAATGAATTTTAACATAAACAATGAGAGACTTTAATACATTATATACATCTATATACGTATTGTATTACATATATATATATATATATTACTCGTTGAAGTAGTTATTTAATTAATCGCTGGAAAAAATGTTTTCATAGCTCAAAAAAATCATATTGAGAAAAATTATCTTCATACATTTAAGCGTATTCAAAAATAGACGTCATATGTTTCCATAGCAACAAAATCTAATCGACAATTCTCAATTGGACTTTGAGCTTGAAACAAATTTAATTAAATTTAAATTATGAATTTCATTTTAAATCTCAAATTTTGATGATTAAATTTTAATATAAATACATATAAATTTCGATTTAACAAAATTATACTTAAAACAAACTAAAACTTACAAAACCAAAATTATTTAAATTAAACTTATCAAAACAAGTTCAACATGAAACTTTTTTTTTTCTTGAAGTGTATTTGACATAAAGTTTTTTTTTTTTTTTTTTTTTGAAATTACATTCCATTGCCAACCGGTGATAAATCGCCAAATAACGAAATTTTCATTATTTTTTTACGGTTACTGAATGGAGGTTCCGGCGAATTTTTTTTTTTTATAGGCGTATATATCCACACGAGAAGAACATTCTGTAATTTTTTCAGATTTTTCGGGGTATGCCCGTATGGAGACCTTCCTTGTTAGTGTGATCCACGGCCTCCTTATCATAACATTCCTCGCATTCAAGAGAAAGACTATGCGTAAAATTGTCCATATATTTGCCAACTTATTATATGACTTTGTCTCATAAGTAACGCCACCTGGTGCATACTACTGATAATATTCCATGCACAAATTGATAGGAAAAAATGGAAAATATTTCAGTTTCTCACATTAGATGGCGCTGCCAACGGGAAAATCATACGGTTTCTGACCACGTGTACTGCAGACAAAGGAAACCAGGCGAATGCCAAGCCTGTTATTATGATAATAGCCTTGCTGTGATCAAGTAGTTAAGGCAACACACAGGTGGATTGCATGTTCGACTCCTTCTGACTCGTTGAAACAGTCTTTATGGAGCTCCCGTTTTTAATACTCTGGTGTTGTAAGTTTTTCTGTATTACCTCGTACCTATTTATTGATGATGACTTATAAGTGAGCGCTTGACATCAAGCACACAGGTCAAATGTATGTAAGATTTAGGCCTGTTAATATGCATTAGTTTGGTGATAATTGCTGGATTGTTAAAATACTTGGTGAATTGCGTTTGTCTGGAATCATCTCAATGAATGAAATGTTATATTCCACTTTCGCCCTCTTAAGTCCAACAAGGAAGGTTTCCATAAGGGCAAACTCAATAAAATCTGAAAAAATCACAGAATGTTCTTTTCATATGGATATATGAGTTTGTAAAAAAATTCGGCCTAACGTCCATAAAGTGTCCATAAAAGAAATCAAATTTTTATTTATTTATTTTATTTTTGCAATTTATTTCCCGTTAGCGATAAAATGAAATTCGAAGAAACACGCTTATATGGTGCACATTCATTAAAGAATATTTTTTTACGCTGAATTTGTTTGAATAATTTAAAATGCTTTTATTTTATTAATATTATTTTGTTTTAACTATTGTTTTGCCATATACATTTATATGTAAATATTTATAATGAATATAAATCTCATTTTACGATTCAAAATAAAATTAAAATTGATTTAAATTGTTTCAAGATCAAAAATAGATTTGACTGAGCGTTGTTAATTTAATTTTGTTGCTGTGGAAATAATAAGTTATACATTATGGAAATATATAATGACAGAATTCCTCAAGTGGACTTCAGTTTTGAACAACAAAATTTATTTAAAAATTTAAAAAAACTTATATTTGAGGATATTTATTATTTATATATTATTATATTTATATATTATTATATCTTACATTTGAGCAAAATTATTATTAAATTGGGTAAAAAAAAGAATAAGGTGATTTATTTCTTACTTTGTAGAATAAATTAATATTGCTGCAAATGTAATGGAGAGGCAAGTAAATAATATTTTCTATTTGAAAAACAAAAAAATTAAAAAAAATTAAAAATCAAAGGAAAATTGGCTTTAACTTAAAAATACATTTGCATCTTGCAAAACGTAGAAAATATTTTCTCAGTGATGAATTCAAATAACAAAAGAAACATGCAACATGTATGCATAATAAAAAAATGTATAGTTTCTTTCGTTGATTAAATTAATCAAAAACCATGCATTCTAAAAACACAATTAACAAGCAATTTCCAGATGCATTAAAATCGTTTAGTTTTTGCTCTTCACAAAATAGTGAGCAGTTTCGTATTTTTGAGTCAAATATTCCTTTTTTTTTACAATCTTTCTACTAGAATTCCATCATCAAATTTAAGAGATCCCTTATTATATACGTAACTAGTATCGCTAACATTTTTAAACCTACTATGTGTATGCCCAGTAAGATTTTAAGGCATGCAACTCCTTGACGGTCTCAGAGCTAACTCCCTATTCTCTTACATTTGAATTCAGCAATCTGCCCATAAATATACAACAACGTAGATTTTCGGAGGAAAACTCATGACAAAATAACACTATCTCCAATGGAGCAATATAAGGGTTACATTTCAAACTCGATTTTATTTTAAATGTGACGAATATGCTTCTGTTTTTCCTTAATTATAATTCTCATTTAATTTTTATCAAGCTTCACTTTCATATTTCTATTTATTTTACTAGGGGGGCTCCGCCCCCCTGCTGGCTGCGCTCGCCAATGCCCAATGTTTGAATAAGCAGTTGCAGATCTTTCAAATGATGTGTCACACGACTGGTGTTGTAAAAAAATTAAAAATGTGCTCCCCCTGGGGGGCAGAGGGGGCGTGACACACAAGACATCCATAACATGAATAAGCAGTTGCAGAGCTTTCAAATGATGTGTCACACGACTGGTGTTGTAAAGAAATTAAAAATGTGCCCCCCTGGGGGGCAGAGTGGGGGGTTGACGCACAAGACATCCATAATATGAATAAGCAGTTGCAGACCTTTCAAATTATGTGCACACGAGTGGTGTTGTAAAGAAATTAAAAATGTGCCCCCCCTGGGGGGAGCAGAGTGTGGGGGTGACACAAAAGACATCCATAATATGAATAAGCAGTTGCAGACCTTTCAAATCATGTGTCACACGACTGGTGTTGTAAAGAAATAAAAAAATTGGCGAAATATTAATTATCGCCAAGTTGGCGACAAACTTGGCGATTGTTGGCGATGGTAACCTTTCCCTCTTTATGGTAATCCATACGGTGATGCATAGACGGAGCCTTTTCCTGATTGGTCTATTCGACTCATGGAAGGAGTGGTCCGCCCGGATTCGTTATTTCCGGAAATCTTGCACATCAGCATCATTCTAGGAATCATTCCATTTAAGGCTAGTTTTTTTTATTACTATAGAAGGATTTTATTTTATTTCCAAAATAAAATTTAGTATGCATTGTTAAAAATGTGTAGCTTTTTAGGTGCGTTAGTATTTATGTAAATACGCGTAGCATCTATAGTTGTCGTTCAGTCGGTCCGTCTGTCCGTTCGCATACAACAACTACCCAACCGAATCGTTTGAAATTTAAAATATATAATTTATTACATAATTTTGTCGAGTCATTTCAAATTTTATGAAAAGTGGATTCATAGATCAGTTACAGGGACAATTAAAAATATCCGTTACATTATGGTGAATGGGGAGAAATGTTTCAAATGCATTTTAATCGTTTGAAATTTAAAATATGTAATTATTACATACTTTTGTCGAGTCATTTAAAATTTTATGAAAATTGGATGAGTAGTTCAATTACAGGGACAAACAAAAATGTTCCGTTACATACCGGTCAATGGGGGAAAAAGTTTCAAATGCATTTTAATGGTGTTACACTCATTCGAAAATAATAAAATTGATATGAATCTATGAAGTATATATTATAATATACATTTTGGACAAACTGTGGTGCAAAGAGCACTTGTTATTGATTTACAAGGCCACACAAAAGTATTCCATTACATAATGGTATAGGGTGAACATTGTTTGGTGCGCATTTTAATTATATTAAATTATTTCGCATTTAAAAAATGATATAGGTTGCTGATGTGTAATAAGATTTACGATTCCTGTATATTTACAGGAACACAAAAAAGATTTCGACCACTTCACTGTATCCGAAGTACTGTCTATTATAACAGCAAGACCTGAATATTTTTAAAACTTTTTTATCGTACAAACGCACCTCATTTGCCGAGCTTTACGTGCAATTTCCATCTTGTCTCACATATTCACCCCTCTGCCTTTTTAGAATATATCTATTCTGAGCAATGAAAATGCTATATTATATCGTCAAGTAATCTGTATCTGGGTGATTCTACGATAAGAGGTAATTTGTACGGCAATCCGTTTAAAACAGATTTTTTATTCAACATTTTGCTATTTTTTGCAATGAATCGCATCATCTTAATATACTTTATTAAATAACATCACGATTGAATGCCTAATTTAAACACATTTTTCTGAAATTTCTTACAAAGTCTAAAAAGTCCCCTCCCCTGGCATGTCCCCTTGCCGGTTTCAATTTAACTTTCAAACAATACATATATTTTTTCCGCCAGATGCTTAGCTAAAGTATGTTTAATTGGAATTTAAGTAATTATACTTACGTATTATAAAATAAAAAATAAAATAATTTTGTTAATTTCAAATAATTTTTAAAATTAACTTTTGTCCCGCTTTTTTTGTGTCTCTCCCCTGTCAAATTTCGTTCCGCTGAAACAAATATAAATTCAAGGATGGCTATATTGGAAGTGGTGCTTATGGACATCTATTGGCTTGAAGTTAGCAATACTAAACGCGCAAGCCATTTAAGCGTCGCTATTTTTAGTTGTTGCGACGCGACCGTGTTTTGTAGTGGTTTCGCACGGTCATCGTGTATCTCCCCTGGTAAGTCATAAAACTTATAATATTCATTTAATTCAATTGCATTTACTGACCTAATTAAACAATACGGTAATACTTAAAGTGAAATACACAATTAACCGAAAAACTAATTCAGTCAGCTAAAAAGTTTGAATTTACACGAAAATGTCTCTCCCCTGCCGTATTTCCCCTGGCACGATAACTGCCAGGGGAGCGAGTCACTGACCAGAAAAAGTTATAAAATATGTATAAAGTGACTTGCCCTTATATGAAAAAGTAAATAAACGGGACAAAAATCATAATTTAAAGGTTTTTGATCAAACTCAAACTTTTCTTTTTGGCCGAATTCTCCATGTTTTTGAACCTCTTATCGTAGAATCACCCATCTATAAAGGCAGCAGAGTGATTATGGAACAAAAGTGGCAGTTCTTTAATAGCGTAAGCTTAGCAAAAAATAAGGAATTTTTGATAAGTATTTATTGAAAAAGTATGAATGCGGTGAAAATATAACTAAAAAAATGCCTTAAATATTAACAAAAGTGTGGGATTTTTAAAATCAAAACTCTATAATAAAACAGTGCTGTGTAGGAACTTTCACTTTGAATAACATAAAAGTTAAATATTTATTTATTTATAAAATGATAAAAAAAAAATTAGTTTTTGCTAATATTCATTTGGTAAACCATTTGAAACACATCACTCAAGTCTAACATCCTCAAACATATGAGGATGAGGAAGTTTAATATTTTCTCATCTTTTAATCAAATAAAAATGATCTCATCTTTTCTTGGCTTTATTCGTAAGCATTTAGAATATGCGACTGTGCCAGAAAGTGGGTTCGTGAGTTACCTCTTTGTTCCTTTATGAAGTTCAATTGAAACAAATGGCTTTTAAGGCAGTCCATGACGTTTACAACGTCACAGGGGGTGGGGGATAATCTTTATACATGTTTGGTTAAGAATGGCACGCACATCATTTTACTCGTCTACGAGACTAACGAGAAAGACAGGCTACTGCGGTGCATTCCACCAATGTTTTTACAGATTGCTTTGAATGTTTTAAAAATAACGAACTGGCCTCGTATGCCGTTGGTCTTGGTACGGTTTACAATAGTGCATCAGTATTAAAGCGGTAATGTATGCGCAGCGCAAAGATTAAGTATTTACACACAGATACGACAGAGAAGTGAAAAACCGTACCGGCGCGATTCTAGCGCCACTACTGGGAACGGGCGAAAACTTCAACATAAACTGCAAGTTAAACTGTCACTGTCTCTATCGTATGGTCTAACACGTTTACCGTCGCGTTTATCTGTTAGAAATTTTGACATTGTATTTGATTTTTTTTTTGCACACTTTGTTTAATATGTTATGTTATTATGTTAACTTATGTTACGTTAAAGCACATTTTATGTCTTAAACAAAAACAAACGTAACGAAATACTTCCGTTAGCGACACATAAAAAAGATAGATAATATACAAAGAAGACAAGTAACAACTGCATATTGCGATGTTCCCGAAGCGCTTGCACCTGTTGTCACTAGTGGCTCTGGAGTTAGAATTTGGCTACCATTGAGCTTATGGAACTGTCCTATCTGTGTGTAAATACTTAATCTGTGGCGCAGCGCGTACAATGAGACTATAAACTACAGTGCCTAGAAGAGATAGTGTGGAAATCAACCAACGAAACCATATCCAAAAAATTACATATTTCGCCAGAGGGCGCTAACTTCAAGTTCATTGCTATGAATGTATAGGAACGTAATGTGTTTTAGATATTTTTTTAATGTAATTTAAGTATGGGAAACTTTTTTTTTAAAGATAAATTTTGTGAAAAACAGAATAAAAAAATTAGCTTGTTATACACGATATATTAGGGATAAACGAAAATTTAGGCATATATTTTAAATGCATTTCGCACTCGTACGAATTGCAGAACACTAGTTTCGGATTGCTTAATTATAATTCATGTAATATTTCATGTGATCAGCATACATATTATTATTATTTTAAGCTAGAGATTGACTATATTTCATATAGGCAGAAACAAAAAATAAGCAGAAAAATATCAAATGATACACAATGTTAAAAAAGCTTCATAGAAATATATATATACACAAGTGGAAGATTTTCATGTATGCTGAAACATAAATAATGGGATCAATGTATCTGACATGGTATATGATGCTAAAATAGTAAGTATAAAAAAATATAGGTTTTGTATCTAGGTATTGTAACAATTTCACCTTTAATTATATGTTCATAATTTCTGACAATAAATTCCTTTTCAAAATGAAGTTCACATACACCAGAATGCAAGCTCAATTCTTTGTCGGCATGAGGAATAATTTTTTTCCATTTTTCAAAAAGATCTTGATTTTTAGGTACACCGAAAATAGACAACTTGCTGTTCTTGTATTGTGTAATACATACAACCAGGAACTAAACAATGTGAATCTCGTTTTTTCATCGTTTTAGATCAATTTTGCATGTTTTCACATAAATTTTCAACATTTGTAAACATTGCACATAATACTAAAAATGTTCACGACAATAAGAAAACCAAAACAAAAAACAAAACCTAAGCTTTCACGCAATGAAATCGACGGCAGCGCCATCTACGAAAATGTAAATTTTTGGATGCGATCGAAAGCTATACCGGTATTAGCGATTTCCACACTATCTCTTCTAGGCACTGTACTATAAACTGTTAAAAATTTGACCCTTTTACTGCATCGTCACTCCACCGCTTTTATAGATAATGATTACTTCAGCCTATTATAGAGCATTCTCGTGGGTCAAAAGAGAGATATTCTATAAAAGCAGGGGAGTGACGATGCAGCAAAAGAGTCAATTCTTATACAGTATAGCATATAAAATGAATAGTGTAAAAATCTGCTGTCCAAACAGTGTTTAAAATTTTTAAACCCTTAAATGTGTTGGAGATGAAGAAATTCATAGAATGGATCGCAACAATATCTTTGGATTACTTTTAAATTTCAATATAAGCATTGTATAGTTACAGCGTTTAGTAGATGATGGAGCTATGAAGGAGAGGCGTTGACATAAATGACGTGAAATGAAGAATATCCTAGTCCACTCCCCCTCCTGTGTTCGCCCTATTTAGTTGCGCCTTCCACTTGAGATTGCTGATTGGACTACTGTAGCTCAAAGTTAAATATTAGAACGCTGGAGTGAGGAAACGAATTCCCTTTTCAGATTAAAATTTTTCCACATTAGAAGATTAAAATAGCTACTCCTCATGTACGTAGATTTCTAATGTCTAGACTCGAAATCGTCTTGCAGTTTTGAAAACATCTTGAAGATGTCGTTGTGATCGACTCTTTGGATTTCAGAATCGTTGGTAACTTAAAGGATTCACTATTTAAGACTTTTTTTTTTCAGTATTACTGGGATAATTGATTTCCACACCGTAAAAAGTTTTACCTATTTGCTGCATCGTCACTCCCCCGCTTTTATAGAATAGCTCTCTTTTGACCCATGAGAATGTTCCATGATAGACTGAAGTAATCGTTTTCTATAAAAGTGGTGGAGTGACGATGCAGCAAAATGGTCAAATTTTTTACATTGCACCATATTTATTCTAGACGCTATACTCAGGCTGTCACTAAACTAACAAGGAAGGTCTTCATTGGGGGCATACTCAGAATTTTTTGAAAAAAATACGAATTAAACTACTCATGTAGGTAATAAAGGATCAGTGAAAATTAGCGGCGGAATTACATTATTAGATATGTAAAAAAATAAAATAGTTTGGAATAATTGGCGTGAAAAGCTGAAAGCGACGCGGGATTTGGCGAGCAGTGCATTTCCTCGCCAAAAGCAGACGATTTTAACGAATCTGAAAATTGATTTTAATTGACTTCACTGTTAAAAATCTGCAGCATTTACTGCAACGTCACTCCACTACTTTTATAGAATCTCTCTCTTCTGACCAATGAGAATGCTCCATAGCAGGGTGAATTGACCGTGTTATACACTGTTAAAAATCTGCTGCATTTTGTTTCAACGCACTCCACCGCTTGTATATAATATCTCTAATCCAACCAATGAGAAAGCTCCATTTCACGGCCAAGTAACCGTTTTCTATACAAGCAAGGGAGTGCGTTGCAACAAAATGCAGCAAATTTTTAATAGTGTGTTTTTCAATTTGGAACAATTTTAATTAATTTTAATTGTGTTTTAAATGATAAAATATATTAATTTCATTTTGTTATAAGTACATATAAACGTATATGACAAAATTACACTTAAAGTAAAATAAAAATGCAAAACTAAAATTACTTAAACTAAACTTGTTTAAATAAATTGAACATAGAAAGTTTTTTCTTTAAAAAGTATTCGAAGCGTAAAAGCGTATTTTTCAAAATTTTGTTTTTTCGCCAACCGGAGATAAATCGCCAAATAAACGAAATTTTTATTATTTTTTTACGGACGTTATAAGGAAGTTCCGCCGAAATTTTTTTTATAAACATATATAACTATATGAGAAGAACATTCTGTAATTTTTTCATATTTTTCTGAGTATGCCCGTATGGAGACCTTCCTTGTAAGTAATAGCATGGCAAACCAACAATCCAAAATTTCACTATACTATGCCTGAAAAAATTCGAATAGGTGAGTTAGACAAGATGTTGATGACATCTTATAAAGGTTGTCGCTTCATTTGTGTTTAAAGCCTCTGGATTGTGTATTGTCATTGTTTCAAGAAAACCTTTGTCCTTTATTGAGTTAGTACCTGACCTATGTGCTTGACATCAGTCGCCCGCCTATGTATCATTGTCAATATATGGATGGAGGCCCGATGCCCGATATAATGCCCGATGGAGGGCTAGGATGATCCTCACCCAGCAGCTTCTCTTTCGTATGAATCAAGTCTTCTCCCCGTTGTGTAGGCATTGTTTTGAGTTGGATACCCCGGAGCATGTTCTCCTGCATTGCATGGTACTCAATGATCCTCGCCGACAGCTGCTTTTGTCGCTCAAGTTGCCTGCCTGCTCGAGCTACAGCTAGATCCTGTCTGTAGCTCTCTCATCTCCTCAGGGTGTTGCGGCCCTAATCCGATTTTCACGTGTGGCTCTTCCCCATCTTTTTTGACCGCGCTAGCTGACCGCCTGTGTGGGCCTATTGTTGTTGTTTTTTCTTCCCTCGTTTGTCTGTGTCGTACATGATTTGATCCTGGCTTATTAGCTGTGTGTTTACCCTGGAGTTTTGAGACAAAAGCCTCCCTAACGGGTAGTAGCATACGTCTCAGTACTTGCCAACCAACCAACCAACCAACCAACCAAGTAATTAGCAATGTGATGCCTTAATAACTCAGCTACGGTGGGTCAACAAGATCCGCATGCTACGTAAGCATACGATGTTCATTTATTTAGTATCTAGAATTATATATTGCGAAAATCATCAAACGAAACCGTATTTAAAAAATTTCATTTTCACAGGAGGGTATGATGATCAAACCCATTAGTATGAATAATTGAAATTCAGGGTGTTTGTAAAAATCTAACATGGCATTTAAACTGCGGGAAATTTGGTTAAATAAATTACGACAAAAAAAAAAATAATAATAATGTAATACATAAAATATAGGAATAAAAAAAGTCAGGCATAATTTAATTGCATTTTACACGACATATTTGTAGACGCCGGACTGTAGCTAAAGTTTATATTTTCAAACATCAAATTCGATGGCAGAGCCCTTTTAAGTAAATGTAATTTTCTGAATACATTCTAAAAATATATTGCTATGGCAATTGACCACTAGCACGAAGAGGAATTCGAAATGTTTCCCAAAAGCGTTTCCATCGTGACGTTCTTTAAAGTCAGAAATGCTTGTGGTCAATTTCCATATTATATTTCTTGACACTGTAACAAAAACACTCCTGTTATATAGTGTCTAAGATAGTATGCCTGCCTCAAAGAGAGACGCTTTGAGTGTAAAGAGATCTCCCCAAGTTGAAAATTTTGTCCTATCTTTGACAAAACGAAGTTTTCAAATTTGGGGATACTTGTATAAAAAAGTTTGTTGGGGCCTCTGTGGCTGAGGGGTCAAGACATCACACCGCTAATCGCTTGCGAGCGTAACAGGTTGTGTGTTTGATTCCCGCTGGCTCTACTACACACCCTTTTTTTAGGGAGCTTCCGGCTGTATTTCTTTCATGTTGTAAAATTTTCTTGCGCTACCTCGTCCCTGTATATTAGCGATGACTCATAAGCAGGCTTTCATGTCGAGCACACAAGTCACATGTCTGTGTACAATAAATAAATAAATGTTTAGTTAGACGAATGAGACTAGTAAACTTGTAATGATTTTGAAATAGCGTCTAAAATTAATAATATTAAAATCGATTCACCCAGCACTGTTAAAAATTTGAAACTTTTGCTGCATCCTCATTCCACCGTTTTTATACAATAGCCCTATTTTGACAATGCGAATGCTCCATAATACCGTGGAGTAATTGTATTCTATAAGTGGCGGCGCACATTGAGACGCAGCTGCCACGCGAAGGTGAAGCGACATTTCTCCGGAAAAAAACTGCGCGCGGCAGTGTGCGCATATTACGACACAGTTTCCCATCACGTTCTCTTGCTGTTCTTCCATTTTTAATATATCACGTGAGATTTTTAATATACACGTGGTAGGCAGGATCTGCGTTAGAAAAACTGCGAGTGAGTCAAGGTCAACCAAGCGAGGAGGCCTACCAGATGGCTTAAAGGGGCTCAGAAGTTGAAAACTTTTCAAAAAATCGATTTTTTTTTATGATCTAGTTTGATTATTTAATTAATTCTTAACCCAATGCAAAAAACCGCATTAAAATATTTGCATTTTTAACGGAGTTATAAGCATTTATGTATGAATACTTTGATAGCCGCACCCATATAATTTCAACTTTAAGTCGCGTTTTCTCAAAACTTGATTTTTGACGACTAAAATCAAGATTTAAAAAAACTAATTGATGGAATGGCTTAATTTCTTTTTCTTGCATATAACATCATTATCTATAGAATGAATTAATATATTTTAGATAGTTTAATATTTTGAGCATTTTTAATGAAAAAAAAGTTGAATTTTTTAGGTTTTATTTTAATTTTTAAGTTTGAGAGTTTTTTTAATAAGGTTTTTTTTCGAATGATTGTTATATCCTTAATTCATTCTATAGAGTAAAGTTTCCTGATCATTTTAAAGCAAAAATTAAGTTCTTAAGTCAATTCAACGTTAAGATATCTTGGTGTTGGTGATATAACACAATTTTTTTTTAAAATTGTGTTACATAAATTTTGCTATATTTCTTATTATATTACATTGAAGTACTTCATTTTATAATTTTATAAGACTACAAACATACCTTTAAAATATCTGAAAGTTTAAATTAATTACACTGAATACTTCTGTTTTTATATGGACTCGAAGCGAGAGCTCTGTTTACATGTTTTTCCGTATCAATCAGCCCCTGAGCCCCCTTAAGCACTCACTAGTCCCGCCTGGCAAAATTCTAGTAAGAACAAAAAAAAATTTAGAGGTTGGGTACAATGAAAGTTTTAATCATTGTATATTTATAGTTGAAATTTATGTTTAATTATTAAAAAATAAAAAAATAGGATTTTATAGTTTTCTGATATGAAGATTTTATAATTATTTGATTGCAAATTTGAAATTTAAATTAAGATTTTAAAAATAAGCTTGAAATGTTATGGGGAGGTAATGGATTGTTACTTTTCTTGAAATGACGTAGGGAATGGGTAAGGGGTATTACAATGCAATTTTTGAAGGGTTCTCCCGAGCTTGCAGGGCGTACACAAATAGTTGGTTGGTTGGTTGGTTGGTTTTCAGGCGGCTTGAGACTTATGCTACAAACACTACACAAATGGTTTGCATTGTTGATACTTGATTTATAAAAACAATTTGTAAATTATAACAACAATATGTATATATATATATATATTACATGCTTAATATGTTCAGATTGGTTAATAATATGATCTATACTGGATGCACAAGTCAATGTGCCCTGTTCTGTTCATTTCAATGCTTTAAAAAATTTAGAGATACGGGAATCTGCCCCGCGCGTGTTGGTTACGTCTCAATGTGCGCCTTGGTTTAAAGTGATGGAGTGACGATGCAGCAAAAGTTTCAAACTTTTATCAATGAGTAACACCTTTCAGAAGTACACTGTAAAAAATTTGACCAATTTGCTACATCGTCACTCCACCGCTTTTATAGAAAATGATTACTTCAGCCTACTATGGAGCATTCTCATGGGTCAAAAGACATAGATTCAATAAAAGCGGCTGATGCAGCAATGAAGCGATGATGGAGCAAAAGAGTCAATTTTTTTACAGTGTATTAATATATTGAATACCTTAATTTTACAAGGATGCTGAAATAAAAAAAAGATCGGTAGCAACGACATCTGCAGGATATTTTCTAAAATATAATAAGGTTGTAAGTCTAGATCCAAGAGCTATGTAGGAAAGGAATAGTTTCTTCAACTGCGAAAACATTAAATTTAAAAAGCGATCTTGCTCGCTCCCCTCCTGCGTCCACGATATATGTCTTTGAGCAACAGTACTTGAAACAGCACCCTCAAGTGGAAGACACAGCTAAATATGGTAGATGCAAGATTAGATCTGTAATCATCTTTGTTAGGTTATAAATCTATTCATCCCCTTCATAGCTCCATCATCTAGACTCTATAAATATACAAACTTACACTGTAAAATATCTGCAACTTTTGTTGCATAGCCACTCCACCGAGTTTATTGAATATCTCTGTTTTGACCAATGAGAATGATCCATAATATTGCCAAATAATTGTTTTCTATAAAAGCTATGGAGAGACTATGAAACGGGGCCTCCGTGGTCGAATGGTGAAAGCACCACGCCGCTAATTGCATGCGAGCATAGGAGGTTGTGAGTTCGAATCCCACTGGCTCCATTGAACACATTCTTTGTGTCGAGTTCCCGTTTGCAATTCTCTTGTGCTGTAAAATTTCCTTGTGCTACTCGTCCTTGTATATTGACGATGGCTTATAAGCAGGCCTCATGTCGAGCACACAAGTCACATGTATGTTGTTAAATAAAATAAAAACTAAGGGCGTGTTCAGCGCGACTTACTAAAGTGATCAATGTTACCGACCGACTGTAGGGCAGTACGAAAGCGAATTGTGGCACCAATGAAAACTATCCTGTTGAATTGTAGCTGATGTCACACTTCCCCTTGATTTTCATTTCGTACTTGTCTACAATCGGTAAGTGACTGGTAAGTAACCGGTAAGTTGTGCTGAACATGCCCTATGAAACAAAAGTGTCAGATTTTTAACAGTGTACATTGAAATTTTAAAACAAAGATCCTGGAGATGCCAATGAGATCGGTTCTGTGCACTGTTAAAAATCTGCTGCATTTTGTTGCATACGCACTCTACCACTTGTATGGAAAATGGTTACTTGACTGTATTATGGAGCATTCTTATTGGTGGGAATAGAGATATTATATATAAGCGGCGGAGTGCGTATGCAACAAAATGCAGCAGATTTTTAACAGTGTGGGTTTTAGCATCCTTGCTCATTTAAAATATTCAACTTTTTAGGCACTGTTTATGTTTAGGTAGCAGATTTCTATACTATGTATTCTAAGTGCTCAAACTTAGGGCCAATGGTAAAATCTCAAAGATGTTTGGCTATTATTTTTTATCCAAAATCGTCTCAACTAAGAAATGTTTTCTTCGTGTATCACTACTTTCACGTATAAAGATAATGCATTTTATTGTAATTGTTAATATTAAAATACCTTCTATTATTTCTTTGTAAAATGAATGAAGTAAATATGTTGCATATTTGTAAAAAGTATATTAAAAAATAACAATCCCTTAATTTAAAAAAAAATTCTTTAAATAAAGGGCATGTTGGGCCAAGGCAACACTAGATACCAGGCTCGCTCATTCCTTATCATAACGTCACAAAATGTGGCTGGTCGTTATCAATTACATACAGTAATTGGTACAAAACGATGGGCTGTCTTTCTTGTACCAATCTTGTACTTTCTTGTACTGATAGTGGCCAGCCACCTTTTGTGACGTCATGATAAAGAATGAGCAAGCCCGGTATCGACACGGTAAAAAAATCTTACCCTTTTGCTGCATCGTCACTCCTCCGCTTTTATAGAATATCTATCTTTTGACCCATGAGAATGTTCCATAATAGGCTGAAGTAATCGTTTTCTATAAAAGCGATGGAGTGACGATGCAGCAAAATGGTAAATTTTTGTACAGTGTAGTGTAGCCTTGGTTCAGCGCAGTAACCGATGTTACCGATCAATTGTAGGGCAGTACGAAAGTGAATTGTGGCACCAATGAAACCTATCCAGTTGAATTTTGGCTGACGTCACAATTCGCCTTAATTTTTATTTCGTACTACCCTACAATCGATCGGTAACATTGGTTACTTCGGCAAGCTATTGGTAAGTTGCGCTGAACATGCTCAACATATATTTATTAATTAATCTCATTTTGCGAAATTGCGAAAAAAATGATGAATCGCTGTTGTAAATTATTCGACTCTAACTGGAACCATAAAACTAATAAAGTCAGCCTGTGGATAAGTCAATAATTTTTTTGCTGTATTTTCACGTGTTTAAAGTTATATTTCGTGATTTGAGTCGTGTGTTTTAAAGTTTGTATTTTATATTCCAGCAATAATTTTAATTGTATTTTAGTATTTTTAATATTAAAACAAACAAAACATTAGTATTTTAAATTGCATATTTTTCATTAAATTTGTTTTACATCAAAGTTTAACAGTTGGATTTAACGATATCGTCGATCTTAAAATGGTATATCATTTTTTTTATTTTTATAATTAAACTTTATATTTAAAATCTGTGTTTAATAATCACCCCTTTTTAAAACTTATTTTCATTGCAGATATGCTGCAATTTCATTCGTCAATTTATTTTTTTAAATATATCATTTAAATAACTTATGTACAAAGCATTAATAGCTGGCAGAAGGTGGATATGTTATAATCACATATTGATGTTATAAATCAGATATTTTAATACTCGATACGTCATGTTGAGTTCTTTTTGAGAATGTTATTTAAATAAATAGAAAATATTAATAGATGGTACAAGGTGAATATGTTATGATCCAGATACGTTACAATTTGAAGCTGCATGTTAAATTTTATTTGAGAATATATCGATTTCAGTACAAATCATTAATGGCTGACAGAAGTTCGATATGTTATAATCCAGATATGTTACAACATGATGCATCATGTTTGTTTTATTCGAGATAATATTATTTAAATAAATTAAAACGAAAACATCAAAAGCTGGTAGAAGGTGGATATGTTATGATCCAGCTATGTTACAATTTGATGCATCATGTTGAGTTTTATTTAAAAAAAATATTTAAATAACTTCAGTAAAGAACATTAATAGCGTGGTTAAATTATTTGAATAACTTTGAGTAAACATTAATTGCTAATAGAAAGTCCTGGCCAGGATTCAAACCAGGGATGTATTGGTTGAAGCCGCCGATGCTCTTTCCCAGAATTCGTCGGAGATGGCTCACAAGGAAGGTCTCCATACGGGCATACTCAGAAAAATCAAAAAATTACAGAATGTTCTTCTCATACAGTTATATATGTTTATAAAAAAATTTCGGCGGAATTTCCTTATTACGTCCATAAAAAAATAATAAAAATTTCGTTTATTTGGCGATTTATCTCCGGTTGGCGAAAAAACGAAATTTTGAAAAATACGCTTTTACGCTTCGAATACTTTTTAAAGAAAAAACTTTCTATGTTCAGTTTATGTAAATAAGTTTAGTTTAAGTAATTTTAGTTTTGCATTTTTACTTTACTTTAAGTGTAATTTTGTCATATTCGTTTATATGTACTTTTAACAAAATGAAATTAATATATTTTATCATTTAAAACACAATTTAAATTGATTAAAATTGTTCCAAATTGAAAAATACACTGTTAAAAATCTGCTGCATTTTGTTGCAGCACGGTTACTTGGCCGTGAAATGGAGCTTTCTCATTGGTTGGAATAGATATTATATACAAGCGGTGGAGTGCGTTGCAACAAAATGCAGCAGATTTTTAGCAGTGTATGACGCGGTCAATTGACCGTGCTATGGAGCATTCTCATTGGTCAGAAGAGAGAGATTCTATAAAAGTAGTGGAGTGACGTTGCAGTAAATGCTGCATATTTTAAAAAGTGAAGTCAATTAAAATCAATTTTCAGATTCGTTAAAATCGTCTGATTTTGGCGAGGAAATGCATTGCTCGCCAAATCCCACGTCGCTTTCAGCTTTTCACGCCAATTATTCCAAACTATTTTATTTTTTTACATATCTAATAATGTAATTCCGCCGCTAATTTTCACTGATCCTTTATTACCTACATGAGTAGTTTAATTCGTATTTTTTTCAAAAGATTTTGAGTATGCCCCCAATGGAGACCTTCCTTGTCAGTTCGAAGAGCATTGGCGTCTTCAGCCGATACTTCCCTGGTCCGAATCCTGGCCCGGACATTTTCCACCTCTTCGAAAACTTACATCTGTGATAATCTTTATACACTGACGGTAGTTTTACATACCATTGAATAAAGTTTAATGTAAAATTTATTTACTGTCTGTTAACGCAAAATATTTTCCAAAAAATACATCATGATCTATCAGTTTTAAATAGCGTAAAGAAGCAATCGAAGCTAAATATTTTCAAAAAGTGGGGATATTTTTAATTTTCATTGGTATAGCTTTTTTTTTTTAAAGAAAAGTTACACAAAACATTTTCAAAATTAAAATGTCTTTGCAGAGAGGACTATTTTGTATTTAAATGCTACATTACTTTTATAAGATTTGTGATATTTCTATAAAGGTATTTTTCGTTAAACTGATGTATTTTTTTGTAAATATTTTAGAAAGAAAATAACTACTAATATATTTAATCAGATGTAATGAAAAAAGTCTTAATTTAATATCATAACCTTAAATTTCCAGTTTCTTTGTTACACATATTAAATATAATTATTGAGGTGACGAAATTTCCTGATAATTAATTCTGCAGATAATTCTATTAAATAAGTTAAATTTTAAATAAATTTTCAATAATTATTTTTAAAAATGTAGGTTTTTATTAGCTTTATATACATATTTTATCCTGTCGGACACTGATGAGTGACGTGGTCAGCGGTCAGTCACCGGTAACTAATGTCCCACTCTCAACGTCTCAAGATGTCTCATACAACAAAGGGGTTTAGACATAGTACAAATTTTTAAATACTTAATGAAATTAGAAAAATTCTTGAATACATATAGCGAAAATTTCCGGCTTTATATAATCTAACAATGAAAAAATAATAATGGAGAAACAATGTTCTCTTAATATTGCAAATCTATTTCGCATCGTACGTTGGATAATTTTTAATAGATATATGAATATAAAATTAACGTTAAAATGACCATTAAACTATACTTTATGGAATGAATCAATATAATTTTTACAGTAAACTATTTTTTATATTAAATATTCAAATTTGGTCTTTTTTACGAAATTTAAAGTTTTAAGCTAAATTAAAAGCATTTGTATATACTTCAGGTTGACACTGATGACAATTTTTTAATTCCTCTTTGCACCACTTTCTCGAAACAACAAATTCCAATTTGTGGCAAATGAGGTGAAATTTGCACTATAAGTAGTTTTTATAAGTATCGAGATCTTGAACCAGTAGCTGTTGTACTCTTTTGCAAAAATTCATAATACGAAATTTATTTCGACTATATAAATTTCAGTAATACAGAATTAATACTTCATCTTTAATAGGATGTCATCACCATGGCAACGTAGAATCATTTCCTATCATATCATTCGATTTATTACGTATGATAGGAAAATCTAAAGGAAGATCTAAAAATAATTGCGTATTAATTTACATCTTATTAGAAAGAAGGGACTAGTCCTTACCTTTGAAGGCATGTCCTATTCCTCCTTTTTTCATGTTAAACATCTAGCATATACAAAAATTCTGATTTCATGCTTAGTTTAAATTATGGACACATACATTAGGGCTGTCACATGCGTGTATTTTTTAATTCTAATTCGCATCACTTTTTCAAAATAAAAATATTTTGCATATTCTTTGAGAAAATTTGTAGGAGAAATACACTACAAAATGTATTCCATTCTAATGGTGCTGTGAACAGAATAAAAAAATAGTCGCCTGTGGCAGCCATGTCAGTATAAGTCCATATAAATGTGTAAACTATGGCATATATGCATAAAAATGTAATTAATATACAGAAAAAAAGAAAACGTATGGTAGGGGCGGGGGGCACATTTGAAAAAATTATACATTTTTGACTATTTCTCAAAATTGTTACAAACTGTTGAAACAAAAATTCATTTATATGAATATTTACACATTACAGATGTAAATTTTTCCTTTTTACATTTTTGGGTGAAAAAAGTCCGGGCCAGGATTCGAACCAGGGATGTATTGACTGAAGCCGCCAATGCTCTACCAACTGAGCTATCCCGGACACGAATACTGGAGGACTATTTCACCCAATTAACCTTAACGATCACTTAATCTGGTCTGAAACTCTGGATCAGTTCAACAGAATAAATCGAAGGTCAATATATGGAACTGCAGAAAATCGCTGCATACGAAATTACATTAGATTAATTTTAAACCCGATTATTCAATCGGTAAATCAGTTACAGATGAATTTCACCCAAAAATGAAAAATGGAAAAATTTACATCTCTAATTGATTTACCGATTGAATAATCGTGTTTAAAATTAATGTAATTTCGTATGCAGCGATTTTCTGCAGTTCCATATATTGACCTTCGATTTATCCTGTTGAATTGATCCAGAGTATAAGACCAGATTAGTGATCGTTGAGGTTAATTGGTGAAATAGTCCTCCAGTATTCGTGTCCGGGATAGCTCAGTTGGTAGAGCGTTGGCGGCTTCAGCCAATACATCCCTGGTTCGAATATTGGCCCGGACTTTTTTCACCCAAAAATGAAAAACGGAAAAATTTACATCTGTAATTGATTTACCGATTGAATAATCATGTTTAAAATTAATCTGATATTTACATTGTCTGTTTCTTAATGAAACTTTTGGTTGCATGTAATAAGAATTTCTAACTTGTATCATTATTCTAAAAATTGTCTAAATTTGTTTATAAGCCCCGGAGAAAGGGCAGTTTTCAGCATAATTGAGGTATATATTAACACAGGGATATTTCCATGCAAACTTGTTTGTCTGTTACACAGCTGAAAATCGCTATGCTTGTTGGCCACCCTTATTTTCGAAAAGTTTGTTTCGCCTTATTCAAATTGCTGAGACGTTTCTAAGTCAAATTTTTCCTCTCTAAAATACTGGCAGCCAAAAACCGTAGTATGTAACAGACAAACAAGTTCGCATGGAAATAGCCATATGCATAAATAGGACAGAAATAATGTTCTCTGAATAAAATTGTGATAAAAACGTAATTAGATGCTCTTTCTAGTTGCATGAATAAATCAATAAACGTTTCAACAAAGATACAAGAAATTATTCGTAAAATTATACACCGATATACCTACTCTTGAATCAATCATAGCAAAATTGTTACTTTTAAATAAGTTACTGAATAATTGTTATACTGTTTTTATTTTTATTTTTTTCAATCAGTATTAGAAAACTGCGCATTATGGTCTAAAACATTGTTGAAATTGTGGCATAAAGAATTAGTTATCACAATGCTACTTATCAATTTTTTTTGGCCGACTAAATTTTACTTTCATAAAATAAAATATCTTTACTTAATAAACCATAAAGAGTAAAACGGTAAAGAGTACTTAAAGATGCAATTTTTATTTAATTATTTCAATCTGTATTAGAAAATTGTGCATTATGATTTAAAATAGTGTTGGAATTGTGGCATAAAATATTAGTT
This sequence comes from Maratus speculifer, assembly GCA_964019185.1. Taxonomy (NCBI): domain Eukaryota; kingdom Metazoa; phylum Arthropoda; class Arachnida; order Araneae; family Salticidae; genus Maratus; species Maratus speculifer. The sequence continues at coordinate 119,416,283 of OZ025301.1, forward strand.
ATCACAATGATACTTATCAATTTTTTTTTGGCCGACTAAATTTTACTTTCATAAAATAAAATCTTTACTTAATAAAAAATAAAGAGTAAAACGGTAAAGAGTACTTAGTGACATGACGTTTTTGAGCAAATTTTGATACAATAAAAAAAAAAATCCTAATGAAAGTAATTTTTTTCCATATTTGGTGATCTAAAAGTTAGTAAAATATATCATTGATTAAAAATATTAAATAACATGTAGAGTAATTAAAATGACATGAAGTTTCTGAGCAAATTAGTTTTTTAAAAATCCAAATGCAAGTATTTTTTTCATACTTCGCGATTTAAAAATTACAAATGTACGGTATTTTGAAGAGTAAAATATAGCCCTAATAGCAAAATTTAATTATCTGCTGTTGTCAATTTTAAATCGACATCAGTATTAAGCACAATCATGTTTTTATTTTATAACACCGGTATAGTTCAGATGTGCTTTTATAAGTTAATTTATCATATATCCGCCATAAGGTAGCTTACGGAATGAGACTTAATATGATGTGTCAAAAAAATGCAATAATTACGGAATTATATTTACTATAATTTAAATAATTCGAATTTTGAATATTTTTGATTTACATGGCATTTAAAAGTTACAAATTCCCTTAAAAATATATCCCTGAAATAGTTTATCTCAAGTACTAATGCATATATTTTTTTCTTCAAAATTCAAATTCAGGCATAGCTTCGTGAGTATTATTGCTGTTTATATTTTGATATAAACCGTCCAACAAATAACCCTTTTATGTTGCATTTTTATCGATACCCGCAATAGTCCTATTTCAAGGACTAATGTACGAAATTTTATGCCTTTTTAGAATTTTCACGATGAGGATAGATTATGCAATTAAATTTGGATGCAATTAAATTAGATGATGCAATTAAATTTGGCACTATGGTAGGGATTTTTGAAGTATTAACATGCATGGGATTGAAGAAAGTTTTGGGATTGCCTCAACAGACTAGTTATATTAGTTAATCAATAAGTGAAAATAACAAAATGCAGCATAGCAATATATATATTTAAATTTTTATAACTTATAATTACATAATCATTATTACAACATGGATTCTAAGCGCTATTTCTTTAAAAGTTTCTTATTTACTAATTAATCTTATTCCTGTAAACTTTTTTTTTTCTTTAAGCAAAAGTGTTAAATAATCCGAAATGAAAACCTCTAGCATGAATACTTTTGCAAATTTTTGCTAGTTTTAAGTAATCAGATGCATCAATACCAAAAATTTCTATCTCATACATGTTATTTCTTCTTGAAAAATTTAGCTTAGCAGCGCTACTTGTCGGGTGATTTTCATTAAAATGTAGTCAGCACCAATTTACATCATTTTCAAAATGAATTTGAAGATTGGTGAAAATTCGTGCATAGTTTCTGAGCTAAAGCTATTTCGGAAATGTAAAAAAAATTCTGAATAACAGCGCCAGTTGTTGGGTGTTGTACAACAAGAGCATATAAGGATCAATTTTTATAAGATATTAACTGAATATGAAGTTTGATGAAAATCCATCCATTAGTTCTTGATATACAGCTATTTCAAATTCGTGAAAATTACAGCATAGAAATTTGCACCAAACTTAAAAACACTAATCTATATCAGGAACTAACTCAATTTGAAATCTTATAAAAATCTGTTCATTAGTTCTTGAGATAGACATTGTAGAAATTTTTAATAATGCAGCATAGGAACGTCACCTATTCAGCAATATACACAAATAACTAATCAGCTCCGTTTTATATCATAATCTAACTCAATCTAAAGTTTTGTGAAATTCCGTACATTAGTTCTTGAAATAGTGTCCACAAAATTTTTGTCACACATACACTCAGAGTGACAGACAGATATTTTCTAAACTCAAATTTTTTTAACTTCTAAAACATGTAAATCCATCGAAAACTTGAATTCGAATTTTTTAATACAATTATAGCTAATTAAAATCTACTATAATTGATTCAATCGAATTTCGTGTGATGTATTTAATATTTTAACGGTTAGACAGTAGTTATTTTATAAAATAACTAGGTAAATCGTAGACTCTAATAATGTTACACTAACGGACTTGGTTGATTATTTTATGAAATGACTAGGTATTATATGAAATAACAGATAATACGCTTTAACGGTAAGATATACATTAAAAGACAACTTGCAAAACGTGACTTACTGTCAGGTTGAAAAAAATGCAATAATTACTGAAATTCATATATTAACTATAATTTAATCCTTTCGGGTCTGGTGTACTATTACTAGTGCATGTCTTTTAAGGGGGCTCAGGGGTTGATCGATACAGAAAAACATGTAAACAGAGCTCTCGCTTCGCCTCCATATAAAGACAGAAGTATTCAATGTAATTAATTTAAACTTTCTGATATTTTAAAGGCATGTTTATAGTCTTAAAAAAATTATAAAATGAAGTACTTCAATGTAATATAATAAGTAATATATCAAAATTTATGTAACACAATTTTCGAAATTTTTTTTTTTTTATCAACACCAAAATATCTTAACCTTGAATTGACATAAGAACCTAATTTTTCCTTTAAAATGATCCGGAAACTTTACTCTATAGAATGAATTAAGGATATAACTATCACTCAAAAACATTATTAAAAAAAACTCTCAAATTTGAAAAAAAAAACTCCTAAAAAATACCTTTTTTTTAATTAAAAATACTCAAAATATTAAACTATCTAAACTATACTAATTCATTCTGTAGATAATGGTGTTATATGCATGCAAAAAAAAGCCATTCCATTAGTTTTTTTAAATCTTGGTGTTAATCGTCAAAAATCAAGTTTCGAGAAAACGCAACCTAAAGTTGAAATTATATGGGTGCGACTATGAAAGTGTAGATAAATGCTTATAACTCCGTTAAAAACGCAAATATTTTTATGCGGTTTTTTGCAGTGAGTTGAGGATTAATTGAATAATCAAAATATATCATTAAAAAATCGATTTTTTGAAAAGTTTTCAACCCCTGAGCCCCCTTTATGGAGAATTGTTATGTTTTAAGAAATACTCCTGCTTTAATTTACATGTAGTAATGCTAACATGTCTATGCATTTACTATATGAAATCATTTATGTTTAAGCACTCAGTAATAATTATTATTAGTATTTCTTTCATTCTCTTTGCGCGTTTGCGATTCTTTTATTTCAAATATATATATTACGCAATAAATTTAAAATTTACTTTCCTGAAAGAATCCTGCTTAACAAAGCGTAAAAAATATTAGAAAGTTGCAACATAAGTTAAATCTTATTGTAATACAATATTCTCTAAACATCTCGAAAAATTCTTCCTTAGCCTATTGTAATATGAATATTACTTGAATAGTACACAAAATAACATTTGTTATCTTCCAGTTAATGAAATATTCATTAAACACTAATCTATTTAGATAGCTAGTGTTAATGTTATTAACGCAAAAGTAATTTTTTCAAAAGACTGAAAAAAAATTTAGACCCGAAAAGGTTAAATATTTATTTTTAGTTGCGTTCGTAATTATATAAATACTTTGCTCCTGTGTCGCCAAATTTTTCATCTGACAGCATATATCAGCACAAGAACTACCCAAACTAATGGTTTGAAATTTAATAAATACAGGTGCGCAATTAAGTTTCTGGGTTTTCTTTTATCCATGCCAATTTTCAAGAGATATAAAAAATGGCTCGTTGAAAGTATTGTCCCTCGCTAGCTTCACATTTTTGCCATATCTCTGGCAATACATGAAAACATTAGTTCTTGATAAAACATTTTTTCCAATCAATTTTGCCTCCCTTTTAATTTAGCCAAATTTATCCCAGCTAAGGCATGCGCTATCCACCAGAGAAAGTGATAATCGGACGTTGCCGAGTCTGGCAAAAATAGAGGGTGTGGTAACACATCTTATTTCAGTGTTTTGGTGGTTCCTGAACGATGGAATTGGAAGAAGTTGTCGCGCTGCAATATCACTCGTTTATGCGTCTTGTTTCATTCTGGCCGTTGTTCGAGCAATGCGTTGTTAATATTAAGTAGTTTTTGTCGGTAGCGATGCCCATTGTCCGTTTCGACACGTTTTAGTAGCTCATAGTACACGATTCCTTACTGGTCAAACTAAACGTTGGGCATAGTCTTCTTTCAAAAGAAATTTGACTTTGCCGTTCGATGTTAATGTTTCGTCTTGTGAAAGTCACATTTTTTTTGCTTTTGGGACTCTCAAAATATACCACTTTTCATAGCCATTAACAATTCGATGAAGTAAATTCTTTCTTTTGTGCAGCAAAATCGAATTTTCTATAACGGCATTTCGATTTCATCTCTTTCTCAGTCAACTGATTTGGCACCCATTTTCCATCCTTATAAATTTTTACCATGACATGTACGCATTTGAAATGCTTTGGCAAGTCATGTTTAATGCCTCCCAAAGTTAATGTTGCTTTTTTGTAATTATCTTCTTCCAATAACGCTTCCTGATCCGTATCCTCAGTTGTTTTGGTTTTCCGCAGAAATCGCCCCTTTTAAAGCATTTAAACAAATCTTCGCAGGTAGTTTCCGATGGTGCATGTTCGCCGTAAGCCTCTTTAACAAACGAGACGTTCAGCTGCTATTCTTTTCAGATTAAAGTAGAAAATCAAAACTTTCCACAAACGCTGTTTTTTGGAGGAGAACTTGACATCTTTGTTGTTAGAAAAAATATTTTTGCGTTGTGATATTTGTTATTTCGACAGTTAAACAGATGTCCAAGCTATTGAAAAACACAACTTCAGACACACATGCTGTTTGCATGTGTCGTTAGCGCCATCCATGTTTGAAACCCCGAAACTTAGTTGTGCACCTAGTATAATCAAAAATTGCCAAGTCATTTCAAATTTTATGAAATTATAACCAAAACTTAGGCATATTTTCTTCATTCTATTAAATCGTATTATATCATTCATATCACCTGATACATGATGATTCTAGGTTGCCATGATTATTAACTGTTATTTAAGACAGAATCGTATTTCCTTACTATTGAACTTTATTTACAGGGTACATCTAAAATCATGGGATAAATTTAAAGGGAAGTCGGAAAACTTTAAGGGGAAATGGGGGGCATCACAAAAATTAAGATTTTCGTTTCAAAAGATGGTCGGAAATGTTTTACTGGCGCGGTAGTGGCGACACAAAAGAATGGACAAGCGAAGGGGATAGAAGTGTAAAAATTTAGATAGAGTAAATCAAAGTTGAACATAACATAAATCATGCGAAACTATTGTTTATCTCATAGAGGTCTTTCAACTTTTTTTTTTCGGTAACTGTGAAGGAAATGTGGCGCACAGTATTTTTTAGAAATATAGAGATTAAAGAGTTTTTATAGTTAAGAGATTAAGTACGGGAGTAAGTCTGAAAAAAAAGTTTCCCTATCGACTATGGTCAGAAATGTGAATGAAAGTCAAAAAGAAGAATTTGACATTAAAGATAAGATATATCTTTATTTTCCCCATAATGACCAAGTACATTGAGACATTTGTCATACAGCTTGATAAGCTTTAAAAAGCCCTTTAGGAAAAACTCGGTGCTTTGCATACGGAAGACGCGTTTAACAGCTTGTCCTCATGCAATGCCTTGATGCTATATAAAGTTCTTGTAATACAATTCTATCGGAAAAAATTACGTAATTTTCCAATTTCTTTAGTGTGTACGAACGCACTTCAATTGCAACGTTTGACATACAAGTTCCTATTTTGTTAAATTTTATAAAAATATTTTTTTAAAATCCATTTAATTAGTGTGTTCCCTCAATGAGATTAACTATACATTTTTATTTCTTTACGTTTAGTATTTGGCATTATTTTTACCAATAATTAACAGTTTTACTAGTTACATTAATTTTACCAGTAACTTCTTTAGTGTGTACGGACGCACTTCAATTGCAACGTTTGACATAAAAGTTCCTATTTTGTTAAATTTTATAAAAATTGAAATATAACTGAAGCATATTACTGAGGTTTATATAATTTAAGTATTTAGAAATTTATGAGGGCTCGGAACAATATCATTTTTCACCGGCGTGCACCCAGCAGTAGGACATTTTAGGACATAGCTACCTTAAACATTAGTGATGCAGTAAATAATTCCAAATGTGTATTAAAAAAAATTACTAAAAAACTGAAATTATTTCGAGGGCAAAACTTTTTTTTAAAATTCATTTAATTAGGTTGTTTCCGCAATGAGATTAACAATATATTATTTCTTTGCGTTTAGTACTTGGCATTATTTTTATAAGTAATTGTTTTACTGGTTACATTAATTTTACCAGTAACTTCTTTAGTGTTTACGAACGCACGTCAATTGCAACGTTTCACATACAAGTTCCTGTTTTGTTAAATTTTATAAAAAATTGAAATATGACTGAAACATATTACTGAGGTTTATATAATTTAAATAAGTATTTAGAAATTTATGAGGGTTCGGAACAATATCATTTTTCACCGGCGCGCACCCAGCAGTGGGACATTTTAGGACATAGCTACCTCAAACGTTAGTGATGCAGTAAATAATTCCAAATGTGTATTTAAAAAAATTACTAAAAAAAAATTATTTCGAGGTCAAAAAATTTTATTTTTTTTAAATCCATTTAATTAGTGTGTTCCCTCAATGAGATTAAACATACATTTTTATTTCTTTGCGTTTATTATTTGGCATTATTTTTACCAATAATTAAGTTTTACTGGTTACATTAATTTTAACAGTAACTTCTTTAGTGTGTACGAACGCACTTCAATTGCAACGTTTCACATAAAAGTTCCTATTTTGTTAAATTTTATAAAAAATTGAAATATGACTGAAACATATTACTGAGGTTTATATAATTTAAATAAGCATTTAGAAATTTATGAGGGTTAGGAACAATATCATTTTTCACCGGCGCGCACCCAGCAGTTGGACATTTTAGAACATAGCTACTTTAAACAGTAGTGATGCAGTAAATAATTCCAAATGTGTATTTTGAAAAAAAAAATTACTAAAAAAACTGACATTATTTGGAGGGCGAAAAATCATTTTTTAAAAACCAGTTTAATTAGTGTATTTTCTCGTTGAGATTAATATTTTTTTATTTCTTTAAGTTTAGTGTTTGGTATTAATTTTAAGAGTAATTATCTTTTTCATTTTAGATAAAATTTTTAAATACAACGACGAAATTAATGAATCTTTTATGAAGGTGCAAACTTGTAACAGATTATAAAGTCATTTTTAAGAAGAGATGCATTTGTTTAAATACGTCGACTTTCTTTTAGGAAGCAAATAAAATTGAAATAAAACAGATAAATAATTTAAATTTGACGCATGTTTTAAAACTTAATTTATAAAATTTGAAAGGAGAAGAATCTATATACAATTAAAAGTCAAATACCAAGAGAGATTAAATAGTTTCAAATGTCAAGAACAATTCCAAATGATCGTAGTCCTTTAGTATATGTTCCTGCTCATAAAAAAACCTTCGAACCTCAGTCAGATTCCACTTCAAGTATAGGACTCTTTTTATCAACTCACAGTTCCGATGATAAGAAACGCGGGAATATTAACTACAAAAGAGGAAAAAGATACACCAAGAAGCTGTCCCGTACATCGAAAGCAAGAGGTTCTACATCAAGTTCATCAACAGAAGAAAGTATACCTTCTACGAAAAATGAAAAAACTTCTTCGATAGAGGAAAGTACTCCTAAAAATGAAATATCTTCAGCAGAGAAAAGTACACCTTCATCAATAAGTGAAAGTTCCTCTTCTACCGAGAAAAGCCCAACTTCAGAAAAAACGAAAAGTACATCCTTGCGGAAAAAGAGAACCGCCTCTCAAGCGTTTCCTTCAAAACAAAGGTCGAAAAGATTTACGAAGTTCAAACACAAATTGTCAATAATAGGAAAGAAAAAGGCAGTTTCTTCGAAATCTGAAAAAATGACATTGCGGCAAAGGTCTTTAAAAAGAAAAATATCTTCATCCGAGAATGAACACGTCTCTAAAAAACAGCCTAAAGAAATACCGGGAAAATCTAAATCGATTTCCCATGTTCCTCATAAGTACATGATTTTACACGATATGCTGTCATGTCATCAACCGTCTACTTCAAAGATATTAAATATATCAGTTGCTAATATGTCGTTAAATGAGAATTCCGCAATAACACTTGATGATCGTCTTGATAGGAAAATATCTTCCGAGAACGAACACGTCTCGGAGAAACAGCCGAAAGAAATACCGGAAAAATCTAAATCGTTTTCAGATGATTCTCAGAAGTCCATGATTTTACACGAAAGTCTGCCATGTGATCAACCGTCTACTTCAAAGATATTAAATAAATCAGTTGCTAATATGTCATTAAATGAGAATTCCGCAAAAACATTTGATGATCGTTTTGATAGTAGTGCCCCGAATTGTTCATTGGAAGGAAGCTCCGACATGATGCATTATGACAAACTATCGGGTGAAGAAGGTACTGCCATGCCATCAAAAGAGTTTTCGGAGAACTATTCAGACATTAATAATTCTGTAAGGAATGAAGAGATAATAGAAAACAAAGATTTTTGCCAAAAGAAAAATAGTGGGGATTCCAGTGATATACCAGCTGCTGGTGAAATTGTTCGTCAGGAGAAAAATATTTGGGGTTCCATTGATATATCAGAACCTGAAGTTGTGGAAGAAAAAAAGAAAGATCCTTATGTAGTTTATGAAAACGATTACCACATAAACACACCATTAATTGCTGGCAATGCTGATGCGAGTTCAAAAGCTGCCTTTGACGGGCATTCTTCAAGACAAAATCTTCAAGAGTTTTATCGAAAAAGACTTACAAAAGGTACAAATCCGCTTAAATTATTATGTTTGAAAGAAATATTAAATAATACGCTTTCTAAACAACCGACAAAAAGACAAAAAACATTACCTGAAACCTCGCCTATGAAATCAATCCCGGAAGAGGGATCATATGCACAGAAATCGGACGGGGGCTGTGCAGATACAAGTGAAGTTCCCCTAATAGGGGTAAAGACTGATGACAATTCCCCTGAAACCTGCGAGGAAATTGAATTTGGTATAAAAATATCTCCTCTGCCAGTTAGGAAGAAAAAATGGCGTATGGACGAAGGGCTAAGATGGTTTCAGTATGATAACTACAGAATACTGGGCAGACGCTGTACGTATCAGAAATGGTTTAAAAAATATTCTAAAAAGAGAAACAAATGGAGGATAAGAGTGCTTCGTTATATAAGTTCTATAATGCCTGAACTTAAGTATGAGAGTGAGTCTGAAAACTGCCAAATTGGTATAAACCTTTCTACAACTTCTGGTAAAGATTATTATTTAGATGAGGTTGATAATATTGATGTGGCAGCAGAAATAAGTATCGGAAATATTGACTTGAAAGAGGAAATAGATCTTGAAGCTTTTGATTTGGAAGAAGAAATAGATGTCGAAACTATTGACTTTGAAGATGAAACTGATGAAGAAATCGAAGGAGAAATTGAAGAACACGGTGAAAAAATTGAAGAAACCGATGAAGAAATCGAAGGAGAAATTGAAGAACCCGGTGAAGAAATTGAAGAAAAAAATGAAGCAGAAATAATTAATCAATCCTCAGCTAGTCAGTTACCCAAATTAAAGTCGTCAATTTTTTTCTGCCCTGGAACGCAGACTAATTCTCCTGAAAATGAATCGTCAGATTTTCATTCACCTGATACTGAATCATCAGAAAGTCGATCGCCTAAAAAGAAGTCTCAGAACAGTTCATCTTCAGAAAATAAATTGGTCGTTAGAAAGCCAGGCGAAGGATCGTCAGCTATCCGGCCGCATGGAAATGGATCGTCAGCTAGCCAGCCGCCTGAAAGTGGATCGTCAGCTAGCCAGCCGCCTGAAAGTGAATCGTCAGCTAGCCAGCCGCCTGAAAGTGGATTCTCAACTAGCCAGCCGCCTGAAAATGAATAGTCAAGAAATTATTCTATTGAAGATGAATCGTCGTACAACGAAACGTCTGAAAATGATACCTGGAAATGAATTTTGAAGTCAGTCAACGGTCTCTAAATGCAGCTTTTGAAGACTTGCCATCAGATAATAAATCATCAGATGCTTGTGGCATTTCCAATTATTTTATCAAAAGAAAATTTTTATAGTTATGTATGTTATTTTTAGTACTAGTGTTACGATAGTAAACTTATTTTAAACCAAATTTAACATTTGTTTCTTATAAAATAATTTTAAATATTTTGTAAAAAATGTCATTTTTAGTTTTTTTTTTTTTTTTTTTTTACAAATTTGATGAAAAATGAAATATTTTTTTTAATTGAAAATATTTTCAGTGTAAATATTTTTTGAGCAAATTATTTTTAATAACGTTGTTTTAGAATTCTCGTATTTATTTTTAATTTCTGTGTATAAAGATGTTTTTGAGAATATACAATTAATGCATTTTTCTTCATTTCTGAAGTTTTAGCAATTTCATAAACGCCTGAACAACACCAGACAATAGTGCAACATAAAAATTACCATTTTCTGTTCTAATTCGGATAGAAACATGATTTAAACGTCATTTTATTCAGAAAAAACTAATTTCATTCAGTATTTTTTTTATTTGAAATTTTTTGTATTGAGGATCCCCTCAATGCAGAGAATACAAGAATAAATTACTATTCGAGATGCGGGATTTTAATACGTACATATGTGTAAAGATAATTGGATTCAATCTAGGTATGTACCTATGTGAATTTTAACAATTAAAACAATGTTGTATGTCAAACTTCAGTAGTTTTAGTCAAGACTAACTCTACTGAGTTAAGCTGTAATTTTATAAATTTATCTTCAGCGACATAAATCATGCTCTTAACACAAGGAATCACTTAAAAGTTTATAAAATATTGTAGCTTGGTTTGTTTTGGTCGTAACATTTCTTTACCTTGTACAGGGAACAATTTTTCCTAAAAAGTAATCTAAAAATCCCTGAGAGCCAGTTTTAAAAAATAACTACAGTAGAACCTCGATTATCTGAAACTCTACTCGGTTAACCGAAGTCGGTTTCTTCTGCACTTTTTTTCCACTTTCTATTATCATCCGAAATTTTCTCTTAAACATGCATTTTTAAGGGTTCCCCTCCCCCCCACACACACATTCCTTTTGTATGCAAGCCGTCCTTTCCAAACTATGAGCACAGATAAATATTTTCGAATTTCCTTTTTAGCTCACAGGCTATCATAGCCTGAGAGCTTATGTGCCCGTCCGTTCTGTATGTACGTTCGTTCGTACGTTCGTGCGTAACGCGATAACTCATGATAAAAATATCCGATCCACTTGAAATTTTGTATGCAAGTATATCCTGACAAGGCACTTCCCTGATCAGTTTCTGGAGTTCATTCGATATGTATAAGAGGGGGAACAGGGGGCTCATGCCCCTCCCCTTAATTGATATAAATGGGATTTTCATGCAGAATTAAGTTTTCGTTCAAAATTTAGATTAGGATCATTCTGATGAGGCGATTCCGTGACTGTTATTAGGTGTTCATTGAATAAGTATAAATGAGGGGAACAGGGGTTCTAATGCCCCCCCTTAATTTATATAAATGGGTTTTTCAAGCAGAATTTTCAGATTTCGTTCAAATCTTTGAATAGTTTTGGAAGTTTAATGGTTAAGTATAAAAGAGGGGGATAACTCCTTTTAAATTATATAAATGCTAAATGGGTTTTTATTAAGAATTCTCATTTGCTCTGAATTTTGGATATAGATTTTTTGTATGATAAAGCATGTCTTTGATAGTATAGGAAGTTCAATGATTAAGTATAAAAAAAAGAGGAAAGGGGAGAGCTGTTTCCCCTTAATTTTTTTTCGAACGGAATTAACCCTTGAAAATATAAGGCTTTAATGTACAATTAGTATTTGTAGCCTGTGAGCTCAATGCCATCAGTTTAACTGAGCAGTATTCTTTATTTAGAATTCCTTCTCACAAGGAACCTGGAAAAAATTAAACCATTATAAGTTTTTGTTTCAGAAATAAATTAATTTTCGTTTATAAGTTTTACTTGGTATTTAACAGTTAAAATAAGTCATAAGAAATCAATGACGATACTGCATATTAAACTAGATGATTATTGATGAATTATCGATTATCCGAATTAGGATGGGTCCCAATTACTTCGGATAATCGAGGTTCTACTGTACTTTGACGTAAATATCTTTTAATGTGGTGGATGTATGATTAAAAAAATAGGAATCGTAAAACTTATAGCTATTTTTTGGAAACTAGCTTTTAGGTAGCTATAAAACACAACAGTTGCATATTTATTAATCTTGTATTAATTTATATTTAAATTGTGAATTAAGGGGGCTCAGGGGTTGAAAACATTTCAAAAAATTGATTTTTTTTATGATCTAGTTTGATTATTCAATTCATTCTTAACTCAATTCAAAAAACCACATAAAAATATTAGCATTTTTAACGGAGTTATAAGCATTTATGTATCAATATTTACATTGCCGCATCCATATAATTTCAACTTTAAGGCGTATTTTTTCAAAACTTGAGTTTTGACGACTAACACCAAGATTAAAAAAAAAAAAAACTATTTGATGGAATGGCTTAATTTTTTTTTTTTTGCATGTATATAACATCATTATCTAGATTATGATTTAAGGATATAACTATCACTTAAAAAAAAACATTAAAAAATCAAAGTTGAAAATTTTAAACCCCCCCCCCCAAAAAAAAAAATACAACCTATTTTTCCATTACAAATACTCAAAATATTAAACTATCTAAAATATATTAATTCATAATCTAGATAATGATGTTATATGCATGCAAAAAAAAAAAAAAAAAAAAAAAAAAAAAAAACCATTCCATCAAATAGTTTTTTTTTAAATCTTGGTGTTAGTCATCAAAAATCAAGTTTTGAGTAAACGCGACTTAAAGTTGAAATTATATGGATGCGACTATGAAAGTGTTGATACATAAATGCTTATAACTCCGTTAAAAATGCTAATATTTTTATTCGATTTTTTACATTGTGTTAGGAATTCAATGAATAATCAAAATAGATCATAAAAAAATCGATTTTTTGAAAAGTTTTCAACCTCTGATCCCCCTTAACTATTTTCTATTTTGTGACATTCTCATAATGAGTTTTATTTGTTAAAACCTTAATTCAGAAAATAGTCAAATTTAATTACCGAATTCAATAGTTCTTTTTTATAATGAGAATTTGAGTCATAATCTGAGAATGTTTATTCTTTTTTAAAATATAAAAACTCATTTTTAAGTATTTTCTACTGCATATATCAAGGATTAAGTAAGAGATAAAATATAATACTTATTATGAAAGAACATATAGTTTATTAAAATTTATATACATTACGCCAAAATATAAAAGAAAACGCAATCTGTTTGTTGCAACTTTTCTCTACTGTTCGCGACTCATGTTATGCTTTTAAAAATTTTGTTTAATTTGTAACATCGGGTTTAACTATATATACTAAAGTTTTGTTTCGCTTGTAATGGTAGTATTATCTCTAGAAACTTTTCAGTAGATGAATTTTAATTTAGTAAAATCCTTTGTATGAACTTTTTTACTGAAAAGTATTAGGTGGTTTATTTGAGCCTTTTATATTTCAGTCAAGCGGTTTCACAAACTAGCGGTTCTAAAGCGGTTTCACAAATAGCTACGGCAAAATTTCTACTGCAGTAGAGTATTGCTGTTAGCGGTTTAACAGATAGCTGCTTTAGTTTATCTCGTAATTTCCACTTTAACCCATATCTGCTGTTAGTGGTCTCACAGACCGCTCAGATTTTAATGTTTTACAGTTTAACTTGTATTTTTTAGTTTACCTATAGATGCTGAACAAATTTTACTTCGTTTGGAACCCAACTACTATCTCTAGAGACTTTTGAATAGCTTAATTTCATTTATAATAATCTACTTTATAAAGTTTAATACATAAATAGTATTCTAAGAGTTAATTTAATATTTTATTCATCTTTAGATTTAACGGCCAGACAGACTGCTCACGGTAGTTATGCGATAATTTTTAACACAGCAGTCAAGGGTTAACATGTTGAGAGCCATATTAGTCAATGGGGACTAATATTAAAATTTCCGTTTAGACTACGTCAGTTCCTGGTGATTGAGAGTCTAAAATACGATATAAAACTATTAAAGATATTGCATTAAATAATTATTGAAAATTTATTTAACCCATTAGTGCCTGGCCTCTCATTTTTGGGACAGTTTTAAAAAAATTAAGTAAGCGCATTTCACACCAGTAAAAAGGAGAACAAATGAATACTTTCTTTCTCGAGACTAAGTCCTCGATAAATTAAGATAGAAGTTATTCTTGCTTTAAAAATGGTGGGAAAATGCAAAATTTGGATTTTAACGAAGAAAATAGTTCGGGCACTAATAGGTTACGATTTTCTTATTTTTTTTTATTTAATACAGGATTATACTTTCTTAATAATTACTTTGAACAATATTTTATTTTTTTTTTATTTTTATATAGTATTTTACACTGTCGGCCACAAGTGACTGACGCGGTCTAAATGGCAAGTTCAGGGTAGTCACCATGGCACTCTACGTGTTAACCCTTAACACATTCGCTGCCGTTCACGCGCCAGCGCGTGATATGTCGCCAACGTTAAAGGGCCACCCACGCGCCAGCGCGTGATGTGGGGTGGTGTCCAATAGCCAGTCACGCGCTGGCGTGGGAAAATCTTTCACCTATTCTTTGTTATAAAATGTAAATCGGCTTCTGGGAAAAACCCACTTCTACAGTGCGGCATTAACTCTCATCACATCTTCACGTAAGCGGCAGCGAACGTGTTAACTACTGTGACAAAAACTTTCACATAAGAACTATGAGAGGTCTGTCAGACCGATTAATTTGAAGATGAATAAAATGTTACATTAAATCTCGGAATACTATTTAAGTATTAAACTTTATATATTAGACTATTATTTCAAAAGTCTCTAGAAGTAGCAATAAAGCTCCAAACGAAACAAATTTTACAAGTATCTATAGTTAAATTAAAAATTACGAGTTAAACTGTGAAATTTGAAAAACTCGGCCGTCTCTCAGACCGCTAACATAGTTATGGGTTGACTATGCGTACCAGTGAAACATTGTTTCTATTTGGAGCCCTAATACCACAGCTCGAGATTTTTCATTTAGTGAGTGTTAATTATAATTATTCTGTACTTAAAGTTCAGTTCAGAAACAGCATTCTACGAGTTAATCGAACATTTTACTAGTCTTTCAATCAAGAGGTCTCTGATATCACCCACAGTAGCTATACGACAATTACTGTCACACCAGTGAAATATTAAAAGTAAATTCTAATTTATGAAAAAATGAAATAACGATTTTTTAAAAAGTTTTTTATTAATTTTTTATGCTTTGTCTTAAAATAGTCATGTAGATATTATAGTTGAAATTTAAGTTTTTAATAAAAAATATATATTTTTTTTTTTTATTAACCTTTAACTGCTGTGAAAAATATTGTCATAACTACTGGAAATTAGTCTGTCAGACTGCTCAGTCGAAAGATTAATAATACCTGCGATCAACTCGTAGAAATGTATTTCTGTGCTAAACTCTTTGTACATGAATATTATAAAAAATCACTTATTCAAAAGTCTTTGCTATAATACTAGAATTCTAAATGAAATAATTTCAGTGGCGTTTTTAATAAAATTGGAAGCTGAGCTGTGAAAATTTTAAAATGCAGCTGTCCGTGAGACCGCTAGTAAAGTTAAAATTTTTATTAATTCTATTAATTTTTTATTTAAAATATTTAATAAAGTTTCTATCTATGGTTAAGCGTATTATAAACGAAAAATAAATGTTAGAGATAAATTTTAGTTTTTAAGACTAAGAAGCTGAATCAATGTGTTAGCTTTTTTAGTTTATATGGTTCTTCTAGAAATTTCATACATATATTCGTTCCTAATTTTGTTTGAATTTCTTTATCAATATCAATTAAATGTAAATATTTAAAATCTATTTTTAACTCACTTTAACTCTTTGTATCACCGTGTTGCAAATCTGAAATGTATCCAAAAGTCAATAATACTTATACAATAAGTTTTTAAAGACGATTTTCTTTGTCGTTCCTACTTTCCAACACTTCAATTAATATAAATTGATCACTTGAGTTCTGAATAGCCGATGATATTGAAATAATTTCTCATACCAAATTTTTATTTAAAAAGATTCAGGTCGATACTCCAAAAATTAAATTTTGTCAACTTAAAGAAATAGACTTTTTTTAAAGTATACTTTAAGATTTTGTATTAGACAATGGATACTGTTTGAGAAATATGCCAATTTCAGTATATTTTGGATGTGAGAAAAGTAACTTTTAGTCATTAATTATATTCGTTTAGCATTCTAAATTTTAAAAAAATATATATGAGTAAGGGTTATTCCATATAAGAATCTCCCAGGCTCTGATTAAATGGTAAACAGATTTTTGGGATTTTTTTTCTCAGTGAGATGATCATTAATAAGAAAGAAATCCAAAATATTAATGCTGTAAGACCATTGATTTTAATTTGGTTGGGGGGGGGGGGGTCGAAGTTCAGTGCCCCTCTTGAAAAACTGAAATTTTATGTTTTTGCAAAGTATTTCTCATGCTATGCAATGAAGTTATCTCACAAAACAAACTGCATGGTTCTATTATATAAGGTTTGTCCTTTGCTATTCATGAATAAAAATTATATGTGTAAATCGGTGCGCTAGGGGGCTTCAAAAGTTGAATTTTTTTTTCGAAATTTCACTAAAGTTTTGATTGCATTAAAATCATCCCATCATTTTTAACTGATGTATGCTTTCCAATGGAGAAATGAAACACAGAAAATTCGCGGAGTTTTCTTGTTTTATATAAAGTTAAAATTTTACTCATAGTTTGTCAGCTTTTAACACACATAAAAAAAGAATAGATTTTAGAAATATTTTGAGAAGTTTGACTTATAGTTGTCATTTTTTATGTAATACCTTGTGCCTTTAATGTTTTAATATTAACTCATTCGACATATAATTGTGTGACAGGATAATCTCTAAAAATAGACTGAAACATGATATTATTCATTAGGTACACAGCTCATTTCAAGTGATTTTTTTATCAAAAATTTGTAATATTGATTTAAATTCCACTATGTTGCATTCTTAATTTTATAAACGATATAAATTTGCCTTGTATTGAAATACATTCTCAAAAATTTGTAGATCGTATTTTGTTGTAGATATTTTAATAACATTTAAAAAAATAAAAATATAAAGTTTGGTTTGGGAGACCGCGCCGTGCTTGTGGTGTACCAAAATTTCACTGTACCTGCTACGGGTTAATAACCCTGTTACTTTTATCTGTAAGATCTCGAATGCATGTTTCTACATTTATGAATAAAAACTTAGCACTTCTTGAAAGTACTAAGTTCAACCATTTATATTTTTTTCTTATTTTAATTCGTAGTTTGCTTAGATGTCGTAATTACATAGTAGGATCACTTAGGAACACAGTTCCCCTCCCCCCTACAAGGTATTTACCTCTTTCTTCTACTGCAGTTAACTGCGCTTAACAAAAATATTTTCATTAGTGTTGTGCCGCTATCATTGAATCGCCTAAGGCTTGAGGACGGGTGGCGAGACATCATCACTAATGGACAGAGTTCTTACTAG
The DNA here is from genome assembly GCA_964019185.1 of Maratus speculifer. Classification (NCBI taxonomy): domain Eukaryota; kingdom Metazoa; phylum Arthropoda; class Arachnida; order Araneae; family Salticidae; genus Maratus; species Maratus speculifer. The sequence goes on from OZ025301.1 coordinate 119,434,004, forward strand.
TCTTGGAAAACACACCAGAAAATTTTGAACAGATATTTATTTTATTTGTGGAATATCTACCAACTATAACTATTTAAATTTACTGGTGAGAATTCGGATTCCCCTATTTAAAAATCCAGCCAGATGCGGAATGCCACAGATGTTGACGTAACTGGCTGATATATTTTTTAAGGATATTCCAAATTATCACCAGTAAAATTAAATAGTTATAGTTTTATAAGATGATAGATATTTCAGAAATAAAATAAAAGGAAATTGCTATTTAAAATTTTTGGATAATCTATACTTTTATTTGGTACTCTATAATTAAAATTATTAAAATATAAAGAAACAGTTCTTGAAATTGTTTAGCGTAATGAAGGAAATCCCAATTTAGTCATAAAAACATTTGTGATCTATATGTGGCTCCATTATAATAGAGAAAAAATACTTTCGGTTCTAAAATCGTTTTTTTTTTCTTTGCTATTTGATAGATAGTACAACAAATGAAATCTGCTACTTTCAGCTAACAGAAAATAAAGAGAAAATTACATTTGAAATTTCAAGTAAATGATTTGGAAAGTCCTGTTAAATTTCTTTGGATTAAATGTTTTAAAAGTTAATCTTATTGATATGTACAGTTAGATTTCCTCTTTCATATATTCGTAGATCAAGACATCTGAATTTTTATTATTTTTTTCTATCTTCTATCTTATTTTATCTTATATCTTTTTTATCTTATTTAATCATTAGTATGACTATCCCAACCCTTTCTGCTCTGTTTTACTATTTATAGTACATGTCTTTTAATGGAGTATTGTTTTAAGAAATATTTTTGCTACTATTTACATGTAGTAATGCTAGTATATGTCTATACATTTACTACCTGACTTTATCTATATTTAGGCATTTAGTAATAATATTGTTATTTATTTTTGCGACTTTTGCGATTCTTTTATTTTAAACATATATTTAACCCATTAAATATAAAATTACTTTTCTGAAAGAATAATGTGCAATAAAGCGCAAAAAGTATTAGAAATTTTTAAAATAAGTCAATCTTATAGTAATGCAATATGTTCTAAATATAATCAAAAATTCTTCCTTTGCCTATTGTCATATGAACTGAATAGTACACAAAACAATAGCATTAGTTATCTTTCAGACAATGAAATATTCGTTGAATATTAATTAAACTATTTAAATAACTAGTATTAATATTATTAAATCAAAAGTAATATTTTCTGAAAATTGAAAAATCAAATTGGGGCTAGAAGGGTTTTATAAAATAAATCTTTTATATTTTTCTTCGAGCACTATTTAACTTTTATGCGATTTTTTTTAAACTAAATCCAACTGAGCATGAGGTAAATTTAAAATAAAGCTTTTCTCAAGAAAATATAATTCATAATTTTTAAAAGATATTTGCATATAAGTTGTACATGGTTGAGATTTTGACGTCAAAAAGTAGTTTTTGACATGTCATATAACATGCCAATACCAATAAATTATTTTTATTTACTAAATATATTCAAGTTGTAACAAAATTGTATAACATAACTAAAATTTGTCAATTTTCATGCACTAAAAATAGCTGAAATTATTCAAACTGTTATTTAATGCGTTTTTAAACGTATTATTTATATCTTTATTGCTATTTGAATAAACAGTTTTATATTATGTGAGAGAAACATTTTGTTTTTATTTTTTTGTTGCACCTTTCCCAAGTAATATAAAATTTATTCAAACGTTTATATAAAAGTTGAAAATCATAAAATCTTGTGATTTAAAAATCTAATCGATTTAATAACTTCTTTATTACTAATATATGTTCAATTTGTTATAACAAAATTAGCAATCTAATTTTTATTGAACCCTTTCGCGTACGGATATTTTTTCAGTTTCTAGAAAAAATTACTTTTTAAGTTCATAACATTAAAATTTGCTATCTAAATAGATTTATTAGCGTTTAGCAAATATTTCATTCCCTGTAAGATAAATAATGTTTTGCGTACTATTCAATTAATATTCATATGACAATAGGCTAAAGATGATTTTTTGAAAATATTTAGAAAATATTGCATTATAGAAAGGTTTAACTCATGTTACAACTTTCTAATGCTTTTCGTCCTTTATTACACATGATTCTTTAAAAAAAGTAGCTTTAAATTTAAAGGGTGATATATGTTTTCAAAATAAAAGAATATCAATCGGCGCAAAGAGAATGAAGCAAATAATTATTATTACTAAATTTCTAAACATAAAAGAAATCATATAGTAAATGCATAGAAATATACTAATGTTATTACATATGAATGTTAGCAAAAGTACTTCTTAAAACAAAATGATATTCCAGTAAAAGACATTATTAATAGTACACCAGACCCGAAAGGGTTAAAAAAATTGTGCAAAACTGAAGTGACCACTATTCATTTACCGACAACAAATTACCTAGATTTTCAATAATTCTAAAAAAGTTTGTTTTTATAGATAAATATTATACATAAAAACCGCAGTTGCAACATAAATATTCTCTGAGTAATTAAATGAACCACATTTTGAAATCCAATATAATTAAACGCTCTTTAAATCAATAACTGAAAATACTCATGTGACATATCATTGGAAAGTTCTGTGATTATTATTTTATATTATACACCTTCCCAGTCTTTCCCTTTATTCTGACCACACTTTTTTTAAATTTAGCTGACAGCCTTCATGTGATATCTTTGGTAAGCTCGGACCACTTTTTCATATTATGGACTTCCCTTGCTACTCCCCTCATTTTGTCCAGCCAGGGGGTATGTTTAACAACTTATAATAATGGTAAAATTACAAAAGTGATCTTAAATGACAAAGCAAAAATCAATGAAAATTTTGATATTATTCACCATCCTTTTAGTTCTTGTTTTTTCCATAAAAGGTGCTTTTAATTTTTCATTCTTTGGCTATTTTGCTGCTAATTGCCAAAAAATGCTAATTTTTCAAACATAAGTTCCCTTATTATTTTATACTTACTCGCGCCTTATCTACTTTTTGCAACCAGGGGACGCTATTGCATGATATTTTTACTATTGTGTGTCTCCCTTAGATCCCCCTTTAAATTTGTCGTTTTTCAGCTTTCTCTGTTTTCAGCTTTCATGTGTTTAATAAAATACACTTCAAAAGCACGTAAATCAATATTTTTTTAAAACTATTGTAAAACATCTCGGTTGCAGACTTTTAGAAGTAATCTATTACTATACCGACTGCTTTTTTTTACGATGACAATTTTTATCGATTAGTAAATTTTCGAGAATCGTTCATCGCTAGCCATAACCCAGAATCAACTTTTGGTAGAAATGAGAAATTCATTCAAACCTTTTGAATAACAAACCTTTTGAATAAATATTAAACTTTTTCCTTCGATTTTAAAAATTCCCCTCTCCCCTTCCAAAAGGATTGACGGGAGGTACGAAACTTTTAGGTTACTCCGCCATGACTCAGCTACAGTTTTAGATAAGGGAAGTAATTTGAGATAATTAATCCTCTGAAATAAATTTAAACACGTATTTTATCATTTTAGAAATTCCCACCTAAGATGGTTTAATGGGGTGGTCGTACTTTTAGGATATTCTACGATATTTCAGCAGCAGTTTTAGCTAGAAGCGTGAAATTTAAGTTTTTAAATCTGCTATAAAATAGTTAAGCATAGTGATTTTAGAGTTATTTTGTATACTAACTCATTAACATTAAACTGGATAATGTGAAATTATACGAGTAAGACAGCAATGATGGCAATTTTATTAAATATTATTATTATTTTATGTTTACGCGATGCATTTCGTTTTATTCAAGATTATTTTAAAGAAACCGACAAGCTTAGCAAGCGAAGGCTGCCAATAAATAAAGCTGTTTAAACTTACCCCAGTTGCGTGAAGAGTATAGGCCGCTACTGCCACTCCGAGGTATTCGGGTTCAAATCCTGTTAAGACATATACGCTGTGTTGTATACATGTATGGTGATAGATATAAGAAATAAAATTCTTCTGATTTGTCATTGTTTCTTTATGTGTTATGCATCATTCGAGGTGAAACCATACCCAGGTCGAAATTCATGCTGGTATTTGTTTGCTAGACAAGCACCAAGTGCTATAACCCAACAAGTAAAATAGCATAAACTAGCATTACACATTGCTGGTTCCAGCAGAATTTCCAGCAATTCATGGTGTGTTTTGGCCCATTTTGCTGGAAATAAGCAGGAGATGCTTGCATATAGCTTGTCATGCTTTTGTTGTGCAAGCTAGCGATATAGCATGTGATGCTAGCTAGCATATAATAGCATAGAATTTCCAGCAATTCATGGTGTGTATTGACCCACTTTTCTGGAAATCTAGCAGACATAGCAATACCTAGTAATATCTAGCATATTTTTGTTGCTGGTACAAGCATAAATTTTGACCTGGGTAGTTACTATAGGCCCCAAAGCAATTATTACCTGTCAAAAAATGTCAAAGTTGTTTAAATTTTCATCTTTAATAAGTATAGCGTTGTATTCCTACTGAGGAAGGATCAGTTTTTGGTCCGAAACTTCAACAAATTGTGTTTTTGATTGTTTTTAATGCAATTCTAAAGTATTTTTACATTGTTTTGACTATGCAAAAGTTTTGAAAATTTTATGATTTTGTTTAGACTTAATGTATACCGATCTTAAAGCATCTATATTCTCTCTCATTACTCTTTAAACATCAGTTACTTGTGACCCTGAAATTCAATCAGTTTTAAAAATACACCAATTATTATTTCCATAAATCGATCGAAGCTTCATTGATTTAAGTAGGAAATATCGAAAATTCTTCATGTATTCTCCAAAGTTTTCTTCCTTTATATTCAATGGGTGCCGCATAGTTTACTATTCTGAAAAGAAAAGTAGTAGGCCATTGTCATTTATCACATCTTTTATCTATTGTTCAGAGAATAGAATGTAAGAAGTGGTTGTTAGTAGTTTTCAAAAAAGATGTTTAGAAATATTTTTGTTTAAATCCACAATTTATAAGCTAAAACACATTTTTAGAAACAATCTAATAAAATGTAGAATAAAATAATGTAAATATTATGAAATGAAAAATTTAGTAACATATTTTTAAAAGGATGGAATAATGTGAAATAACATGTAAAAGAGATGATAATGATTGATTTTTAATCCCCCAATAATAAAAGTATTTATTACAATAAAGAAAAAAAAACATTTCGTAACTCATGTTGAACGTTTTTTCAAACATAATTGGAAAATATTTAAAAGTTGGTTTGCCTGCCGTCTGTTCGTGTTGTAACATGTAGTGCTCGAATTGCAGTGCAATTCATAAACCAAATATTGTCGTATATAAATCGGGAGATTTATTTTTACAATTTTCAGAAAGTAAATTTTGACGGTTGACTTATAAGCAAGGTAATCAAAAAACACTTTGAATTTTTCAAAATTGTGGCTCTATATGTCTATAAATATTCAAATAAAATATGCAAATGAAAATAATTTATCAATTACCCGTAACCAGAGTTGAACCATAATTAGAACGTTTGCGAGTTTCAAGGTCTCTCAGACCGCTGCTTCTTATATGTATTAAATAAAGTCGCATGTTTTAGAAAACATGGCATGTATTTTAAACAAATAGTATCTCAATAATTACGCCTCTTAAGGAAGAAAAAAATATTTTTAATTTGATTTTTGTCATTAAAATGACAAAATCAATGAAAGATAATAAACTTTCAAATATAGGGTTATTTTTTTTTTCAAAAAGTCTATAAAAATAATATTTGGTATCGAACTTAAGTGCATAATGACCATGTTAAAGGCAAATAATGTTTAGTACAGTCAAACCTCGTTAACATGAACAAGCTTAATGTGAATTACTTTTAACATGAATTGTTTTCAAAGTCCCCTATAAAGACTAATACAAAGATTTGATACTGATAAATGAATTACTGAACAAAATTTTGATTCCCCTTGAGGTTTATGTTAACGAGGTTTGACAGTATTTATATAACTTTAGAAATATTGAAATATCTGAACTTCATTGTGAAAATATCATTTTCACATTTTCCACAAACTTGAAAGAATATTTACTTAGTCTGCAAAACCATTGTATCTTTTTTCAGCTTTGCAAGGTAAGAGTAACATGTTTTTTAAACACTTGGACCTGATTTCGTGATTTTTTGTTCAGATACATTCAAAATATTATCACCAGCTATATTCCTATACGAAAGTCACTATTGTGTTTGTTTGTAATACTCAAATTCTTATCAGAATTACCAATGTCACTCTCAGAATCATCTGTATCTCCCTCTACTTCATTCATCCATTGCCATAATGTTTCTTCAGAGTCAAGATCTCCATATCGCAACTTTTAACCCTTTAATTCCCATGCCAGACCACGTTCTAGAAATTATTTAGTTCATTTCACACCAGAAAAATTCAATGGCTAATTTCGTTTTATTTAAATACGGAATGTTCTATTATTGATTAAAGCAAATATTGATGTTTTAATTTTCTGGTGGGAACTGAAATATACGAATTAAAATATCTCGGGCGGTTTGGGATCCAGAGGGTTAAAGAAGGACCGAAAAAAAGACGATATTCGATATTTTATTCGAATACCAAAACACTCATTCAACCGGAGTGAGAGATCTAGAGACCGCGCTGAAATTTTGATGCACTATAACCCATTGAAAAAAAGATTCAACAATGTTGTACACGCGATCACGAATAGTATTCACGATCATTTGAAAATACTTAAAGCGAAACTATACCGTCCTTAAAATACGGAGTTACAAGATATTTATGATAATAGATTAAAAGTGTCTCTCACAGAACGCATAACTTCGATTATGGGTTAAAAAATTCAGTGATTCGTTTATCTTTTATTATTGGGAAATAAAGTCTTGGGTTTATTTCTGAGCAAAACTGAAGTAAAAATTCAAGAGGTCGACTTATAGTCGACATTTTGATTTTTTGCAGAATTTGTTCTCTACAGTTTGGAGGGGGGGGGGAGGTCAACTTAGAAGCGACAGTTTACGGTTTGTTATTTAGGCACATTATGGAACGTTCTCCATTGAAAATGGTAGTTCTTACACAGAGACATTACAAAAATCGTTTGTGGTGTATTTAAATGACGTTATACTATTACAAACTTAATCAAATTGATATACATGTCTGACGTATGTTAAAACTTACTTTGTATAGATTGATGGATTACAAAGTGCTTATGCACGGGGTCACCCAAAATAAATTCAATTAAAATATTGTATCCGAACGCTATATCTTGTAATTGCTTTTTACTTTTAATATGCTTTTTAAACCCTCTCATCTAATATAAAGGAAAGAAAAGGAGAGTGGAAGCCGATAAATAGCCATGACCTCGTTGTGACTTCTGTGTATATGTGCTTAATATAAGCAGATATGAACTAACAGCTTCGTTGTTAACATTCAGTTAATTTACACTGAAATTATACAGGGTGATTCATAAAAGATGGGCAGAACTTTAAGGGGTTATAGTACACTTAAAGACAAATAATATTAAATAGGAGACTAAGGGTCCCAGACGTATTCCCAAGGAGATAGGGAGCATTAAAGTTTAGGGTCCGAAATTTCAAATGATTATAAAAAATGGAAAAATTGGTCGATTCGTTTGCGGTTTTTGCAAAAAATTTTCTTTATGCCAGTATTTTCTTGAAATAAAATTTTAAAGTTCAATTTCAAAAAATGCCGATAGGGGGCGCTTTAGACTTTGGAGTAACAAACAACTATTTTTTAACGTTATTTTTTGTATTTCTTTAAATGATTTCGAAAGCTTAGACTTAAACTTAAATTTTGATCTAAAAATCTGAGTCCTAACGAGTAGTTAAGTAGCGTAAACTGAAATTTGAAATTTGAAACCCTTCTCCCCCCAGAACAAAAATCAGTTATTCCCGATCTTTGTGTCGTAGATTAGGCTCTAACTACTGCCGCGTTTTGCTAAAATTATTCTTTATGTCAATATTTTCTTAAAAATAAATTTTAAAGAAAATTTTCAAAAAATTCCGATAGAGGGCGCTTTAGGCTTTGGAGTAACGAACAACTATTTTATACCGTTATTTTTTGTGTCTCATTAAATGCTTTCTAAAGCTTAGACTTAAATTTTCAGCCCAAAATCTGAATCGTTAGACGTGGTAAAGTTTCTGGGGAGAGGGGTTTGAAATTTCTACTCCTGAGCACAGTTCAGTTTACCATGTCCAAACATTGTGTGCTGTGATACGAGGTAAAAAGTCACAAATTAGGATTATGTTACCAAAGCATATTTATTAACATGTAATTACAATAAATGTTCAAAATTGTGACCACCAGAGGTTATGCACGCAGAACAATGGCGAAGAATGGAACGGCGAACATTTGCGAAAACATCAGGCTTTTCGAGCACTTCCCCTACAGCGGCGGAAAGTCTGGCAACCAGTTCCTCGGTGGATTCAATGGGTGTCTCATACATAAGAGCCTTCAATTGTCCCCAAAAAAAGAAATCGAGGGGTGAAAGATCTGGCGAGCGAGCAGGCCAAGCAACAGGACCACCTCGACCAATCCATCTGTTCGGAAATGTGATGTCCAGATAGTTGCGGACGTCTCGTACGTAATGGGCTGGCGCTCCATCGGGCTGGAACCACATGACCCGCCGGTTGCGTGGAGGAACAACGTTTAACAGGTCTGGCAGCACATGTTGCAGAAATGTGAGGTATGTTTTACCGTTGAGGCGTTCAGGAAGAAGGTACGGTCCGATTAGGTGGTCTCAGAGGATTCCTGCCCAAACATTGATGGAAAAGCGTCTCTGATGAGCATGTGGATACGTAGCATGTGGATTGACATCAGCCCATACATGTGCATTGTGTGTGTTAAATGTACCTTCACGTGTGAAAAGCACAGTCATCGGTGAAAAGCACAGTTCGTCCAAAATGTGGATTTAGCGCGTTCTGCTGCAGAAAACAGCGGGCGAATTCAATACGATTTGGATAATCCCCAGGAGACAGTTTCTGGACTCGTTGCACATGAAACGGGAGCAAATGTTCATCCTTCAGTACCCTCCAAGTCATGGACTGTGAGGTATCCACCTGCCTAGCCACTGTTCGTGTACTTGTACTTGGCTGCGCCGCTACTACATCCAGAATGGCTTCTGCAACAACTACTGATTCGTCCTTTTTTGCACGACCTGCATTCGACCGGGAAGCGAGAAATGATCCCGTCTCACACAACTGTCTGTGCAAGCGCTCGAAAGTTTTGCGGTTAGGCAACCGCCTGTTGGGAAATCGCTCTCCGTACATTCGTTGTGCCTCTGCACCATTTCCATCTGCCGCTCCGTAAATTAAATGCATCTCAGCCTTTTCCTTATTCGTGAAGGGCACCATCTTCCGATTCATTACTACAGCGACTTACACTTGACTCACCGTTCAGTGGTTTTTATGCCTGAATCGTGTCGAAATTTTGCATACGTGTTCTTCTTCCCCATTTGACATTTGCATACTTTCTGTCTCCTTCTTCACCCGGTGACTAGCGTCAGGAATGGAGCTTTAACGTTTGCATGAGCGACGTTTCCAACTGTGCCAGTGCCTTTATGAGTGAATTCCGACTATGCAGTCCTTGACGAAAGTTGTATTTTTGCCTCGTATCACAGCACAGAATCGTTGGGCATGGTTAAGTAGTGCAAACTGAACTATGTTCAGAAGTTGAAATCTGAACCCCTCCCCTCGCTACTGAACCACACTCAGCGATTCAGATTTTGAGCTGAAAATTTAAGTTTAAGTCTAAGCTTTAGAAAGCATTTAATGAGACACAAAAAATAACGGTATAAAATAGTTGTTCGTTACTCCAAAGTCTAAAGCGCCCTCTATCGGAATTTTTTGAAACATTTCTTTAAAATTTATTTTCAAGAAAATACTGACATAAAGAATAATTTTAGCAAAACGCGGCAGTAGTTAGAGCCTAATCAACGACACAAAGATCGGGAATAACTGATTTTTGTTCTGGGGGGAGAAGGGTTTCAAATTTCAGTTTAAGCTACTTAACTACTCGTTAGGACTCGGATTTTTAGATCAAAATTTAATTTTAAGTCTAAGCTTTCGAAATCATTTAAAGAAATACAAAAAATAACGTTAAAAAATAGTTGTTTGTTACTCCAAAGTCTAAAGCGCCCCCTATCGGCATTTTTTGAAATTGAACTTTAAAATTTTATTTCAAGAAAATACCGGCATAAAGAAAATTTTTTTGCAAAAACCGCAAACGAATCGATCAATTTTTCAATTTTTTATAATCATTTGAAATTTCGGACCCTAAACTTTAATGCCCCCTATCTCCTTGGGAATACGTCTGGGACCCTTAGTCTCCTATTTAATATTATTTGTCTTTAAGTGTACTATAACCCCTTAAAGTTCTGCCCATCTTTTATGAATCACCCTGTATAACTTTGAGGTCTCTGTAGAACCGGAAAACGAATTAATTTTACTAAACATTTTCAACGATATTGAAGGCATTTTCAAACGACAAACGTTTTCACTATCACACGTTAAAATAAAGTATTTTTAATACGAAGTTCACCCTAATGCACAGTTTACAGATTTTGCCAGAACTAGAATATGTATTTATTACGAACTTTCAGTTATTTCAACAGACTTTGTAGTAAAATAAACGGTTTCCAGAATTTTGTTTTATAATAAAAACATCTTTACTGGCGCTTTGGATGTCAGATTTTTATTCCAAAACCTTTTCCTCAAAACACGATATCTGCTTCGGATCAAATAATCAGATTTAACCAGGCAGGACCGGCGCAGGGTTTTTGACACAACATTCTGAAAATATTCATCAACTGTCTCCCCTTATAAACCAAAGTAGTCAGGCCAATCAGAACCTGCATCCACGGCTAACTTTGTGCGGAGAGTCTTAATAGAACGATTTTTGGAGCGCAGACACCCAAAAAATCTGAACTTCCTGATTCAGTATTTTAATTCACAATAATTTAGTAATTTTACTTTAAGAAAAATTGTAAAGAAAAATCATTAAACACTGCGTGGGAAAAATTAAGTATTTCGAATAAGGAAAAAAGGGAGTCCTTTTTAGTATATTTTTTTATATATTTTTTTAAATTAACAAAAAATTAACATTTGAGTTATATTTTTTCAGTTTTAAAGAATTGTTATCATGAATTTTATTATCAAATCGAATTCTAAAGCTTTTTTTTATTTAAGCCATTTAATATGTTTGGGGTGTGCTGACACCCCATACCTATCCTGGTGTTACATTTCACGGCGCCCATCTTGCCGAGCGAACAGGAATCGGCTGATGGTTGGCGTTGAAGCTAATGATTTTCGATGCGAATTGGTATGTTTTAATTATTTAGGGTTGTGTTCTAGTTGACCAGATTTTTTTAAATATACTAAATATGTTTTAAGTGATTCTTTTTTAAATATTAATGAATTTACTCTATATTTTCTTTCATATACAAAAAAGATCTCATTTAAAAAATATAATTGTAGAGGGTTTTTTTCGCAATAATATTCAAATTGCTATTAATTTTATTTTAGTTTATTTTTTCTTTTTTTGGTTTTGGATTGAAACTTTTTTCTGCTCTGGGACTGTCTTTTAGCAGAAATTATGAAATTTAACCGGCTACAACATGTACTTTGCAAAGATCGACCCCAAGTTAGTAGCTAGTTTTGTACTTCCAATGGATATTATTTTGCATAAAACACATTTAACGAAGTCCATTAAGATGCATTTAAGGCGAAAAAATTTCTATTAAAAATACACCGTGTGTAATTTACGCAAAGTCAAACAAGTATATTACATATTCCCATATTTTCTCTTCGTATTTATTTAACAAAACAGAAAATTCTGAGAATTTATCGCATACTATTTTGTTGTTTGGCTAGTTCAAAAGAATGTAAGAAAAATGCTGCGATAATGATCATCAGCATATTACGCCGTTTCTAAATTTACTATACTTTAGGGTAACATGATAGTGATCTTTTTTTTTCACGCCAAATATACCCAAGTTTGTGAAGATAAATTTAGAATATGGCCTTTATTTTAAAAGTTTATCTTTTCAAGTAAAAACAGATCAAAAAGTTGTTGGCTGGTAACTAATAAATAACTTGTATGAAAATTTATTATAAAGAAAATTTGAGTGTATAAAAAATACTATTCTTTTATTTTTTTTTGTTTTCTTCCTGTTTTTATACTACAAAAAACGTTATTTTTTCAATGGATTGCGAAGTATTGGGGGGGGGGGGGGGGGGGATTCGATTTTATTATAGAAAAGATTTTTAGTTTATTTAGATAGATATATAGTCTATTTTCAATACAGTAACGCTTCAAAATATTTTGATAAAGGTAATTGCCTTAATTATAAACAATAATAAAAAAAAGTCATCTATTTTATTTAATAATATTTAGAGTTTTAAAGAATTTCTCCAAATTAACGATCTTTTGCTAGAAAATAACATGATACCCAAGAGGAATCGGGAAAACGATAAATTGAAAATATTTTGACATTATCACAAAAAAAATTAAATTAATAATTATCAAATATAGTATTAAATCGATCAATATGTAGTAACATTTCCTTTGGCCTCTATGAGTTAATTAGGATTATGCTTATAAAAAGGTATTAAAATTATGTTATTGAAAAATTAAAATATTTTTTTGATTAAAATTGTTATTTAATTAAATTAAAATTACATAAAAATTTAAATTATAATAAAATTTAATTTTATAATATTTAATTTATATTATTAATTAAAATTAAATAGTCTAAATTATTAATTAAATTAAAATTAAATAACAATTGAATTAAATTCAATTTAAATTAATAATTTAAATTTAAATTCAAATTGAATTTTTAATTATAATTAAATGTAATTTAATTAATTCATAATTAATTTAAATTATAAATTTTTAATTAGGATTTCAGAATAATAATTATACAGGAAGAAAGAAATCGTCCGACCTGCAAACTCACCCATATTCTTCACATTGTAAAAAAAAAAGGGTCGATCTACTAAAAAAACTTTAGTAATCCTTGTAATTACTAAAAAATGTTTAGTAATCTTAGTCGGTTACTAGAAAATCTGTAAGAAGTACTAGAAAAAAGTTAGCAACGAATAAGAGTTAATAGTTTTATATTTTTAATAGCTATTACTAAAACTCACTTGGCGTGGCCTCGATAGCATAGTGGTTATAGTAACGGACTCCAGGCTGAAAGGTCCCGGGTTCAATACTGGACAGCGCCAAGTATGCCCCGAATGTATGTAGTGTAAGTACTCTATAATAAAGGGGTTATGAATTTCCTGTTGGAGCTGGTCGCAATGTTTGGTGCTGCCATCTATTGCGTTTTTGTCGAAAATCTATCGCTTCACAAGTCTGGCTGCAGCTCGAAGGAAGCTCCTGCCCTTCGGAAGCACGTAATTGTTATTAAAAATAATTTTGGAGCTATTACTAAAACTTGCTTGGTGGCTCATACTAAAAAATTTTAAGTTAGTTATACAAAATATTCTTTTGTTCAGTTTACAAAAGAAATGCTTGTTCACTTGCAAAAAAAATGTTTGTAATGGTTACTAAAAAATTCCGTGGAATACGAATTTACTAAAAAATTTTTAGTAACCTCTTGAATTTTTTTTACAGTGCAGGAGCGATGTTGTTTTCTAGCAAAGCTTTTACCAGATGATAACTTCGAAGAAAATGATGCTGAGCAACCTCTTGCGTTGATGGTAGGCTTGAAAGAGGAACTTTGCTTTTTATGACGGATACTGGACAAATAGCTGGAACTTCAAAGTGTCCAATTTCTGTGTGGTATCTATGCATCCATTGTATACTGCAATAATGAACTTTTCTCTAGGCTTGATAATTCCTTCATGGGCAGAATCTGGTTTATTGAACACATAGGCTACTTCTTCAAGCTGATCATGTTTTTCAAAGCGTTGCAAAACTGTGACTTTAATAAAATAATTAAAAGATAGCGGATGTAGTATCATATCTGCTGATTGCATGAGTAGAAATAACATTGTTGTAATTCTATTTGTATGATATGGTTCAAAACCACATGGTTTCGATGTTACTTCTTCCTAGCTTTTGGAAAAACAGATTTTTGTGCGGATAGTCCAAGCACGTCATGGTCAATAGGAGGTAAATTTCTTTTTCGACAATTAAGACGTTTCAAGAGATTCGGCTCTTTAAAATGGCTGATTTGACTATCATGACATCAGCTTCTTCTGCGTGGTAAGCTTGAATTCTCATGTTTTCAAATTATGTTTTAAGAAATAAAATGTAGATACTATTGTTTTCGTCATTGGCGTCGTCAACGGATATTGATGGTCGACTCTCTCCTTCTATTTCAGATTTATGTAATTTTACGCGACAAAAACTGTGATACAATGCATCTGCAACTATCAAATCAGACTCGTGTTGAATATGTTCAATTACTTTCTGGGATCATTCATCCCCACGTGTTTCTGTAGCTTTCAAAAGTGTAATTTTCGCTCCTAATATAATTACTTTATGAATCAAAATTTTCATTGCGGATGGCCTTTTTATTGTTTTTAGTTGAAGTCATCGGGATTATCTTTTTCACATAAGAATAAATTATCTTGAAAACTGAATGAAGTACTCGATCGGAGGGACAAACTAATCTGTGTAGAATCTTCACCCCGACGAACATATACTGCTCTCATTCTCTCATGTGCATGTGTTTTTCGGCAATCATCATGCACTCTTAACTTCCTTGTTACTTTTCAAAGGCATTGATAAATATTATTTTGACGTTAAACATTTGAATATTCAAACGTTTGAATATTCAAAGTGTTTGGCAAGTCCTTTCTGCCTCACAACGCGAGTATCACTAATTAAGACCGTTTGGCAAAAAAAAAAAAAAAAAAAAAAAAAAAGTTACTCATTTTTTATTGCTCCAGGAGAAGAACCCTCATAGCAGCGTGACGTCACAATGACATCACTGTGAGTCACTTTAGTCACATCACATCTGTGACCAAAATCCCACCACTCAGTGACGTCACATTGTGACTGTGATGTGGCTTTCTTAAAAATTTTTAGAAAATTAATTCTTCAAAACATGTTATTTACTTTAAAAAACATGTATCTGGCAATTTAAATGTCGTCGCTTTTGTCACAGTTTCGTCACAATGTTAATGTCAAAGTAGTCACAAATGACACATTTTTCACAAATTTGTCACACCGTGACTTCACAAAGTGGTCACAATGTGACGTCACAAACGATCTCTGAAACAGCCATAACGACTTCACATTTTAGTCACTGACTTCACATCAACGTCATGTGACGTCACATCGACAATCGATGGTCACAAAGTCACAATGGGACTTCACAACGACGTCGCAGTGAAGTCATTATGCCTTACGGGAAGTCACGAACAACTGAATAACAACACATTAGAAGAGTGTATCTTTAAAAAAGAACACTTGCATCTGAACGAAAACTGATCGGAAATGTCACGTAGCCGCTATCTTCCATCTGCATCTCTCTTTTTTTATCCCCGCCCCGGACCTCCCTCGCTTTATAATTGCTCTTCTTATAGGGTTTCCAGAATTTGTAATTATTCTTCCTGCCTTTCTTAAAACTTTGACTTCTCATCCTTTAATGAGTGTATTTAATTTTCTTTGTAAGTGATGAAAAGAAGTTTTTTGGAATGAAAGGCGAAAAATAGGTCACTTTCTGTAATGTTAAGAAAAAGTGGCATTTTCAAAAAGGCATAGTGAGCTCAAAAGTGGGTTTAGAAAAACATTTTTGTTACTAAATTTGTAGAAAATTTAATGTTTTTCCTAATTCAATATGATACACAAAAAGTTTATAAATTTCAAATTAGAAGCAAAAAACTGAAAGATGTCCGAAAATTTTGTGGATTTTTGGCTCCACAGTTTTGTCTCGAGATATTTTGCTCCAAAACAATTAATTCTTTAAAGAAGCAAACCAACGATTATAAATCCACAAATAATGTATGAAAAGATAGCAAACAGCTGTTTTGAATCTACTGTCCAAATTCTTCATCAGTGCAAAACTCAGCGAGCTAGAAAAAGCATAACTGAGCAAAGAGACAGAGAAACGCAGGCTTATATACCGGCTACGGGAACTATCCCACCTAAAGAAAAGCAACCAATGAGAAGAAAACAACCTGAACAACTGTGTGGACAAGTAGCGACATTTACCAGAGGACGAACAAAATAAAAACTAAAAAACGAAGAGGGGGGAAGTTTTAAATTAAAGCTTTCCAAATGCTTGGAAAATAAGGAGTACTTGATAAGTCATTGACTAAGGAGTGAGAATTTGCCTCACTTCCATCAATCCTGCTATATTATAATCGTTGGTTTTCTATTTTTAAACATTTTTGCACAAAGGCTTTATTTACTATTTCAATTAATTCTTGTTACTAGCATCCCCATAAATCCTTGAAAAACATGAGATCTTCTAGCAGAATTTTTTGCATCTATTGGCCATTTTTTCTGAAAATTTGACTGACCTACAGTATAAACAAACCGAATCAAAAAATATTTATGTTAGAAAGTAATTAAAAATCAGTTTATCAATTTATTAATTTTAAATCAAAAAATAAATTTAAAAGTGAAAAAGCTTTTAGTTTCAGTTATTACAACGCATATTAACATAAATGTAATTATGTAGCATAAATATAAACAGTATAGAGTGAAATGTGAAAACATAAAGAATTTTTAGCTTAGATTGAATATTTGATGGTTAAAAATTATTTTACATTTTCTAAAGATTTCATTATCACTTTAAACTTAATGTTAAAAAGCATACTCAATTTTGAAAGTCATTCTAATAAAACTACCATATGAAATATACATCAAAAGAAAAAATAAATACCAACACCATTATCAGTAATAATATTAACAAATCCACAATCTAAAAATTTCAAGAAAACAGACCCATCTACTGAAAAAAACATCCTTCCATGAATTTTTCTTTAGAAGAAATCAAACATGATTGAGGAAAAAAATTGGTTTTGAACGTTGCCTTCTAAAAATGTTAGCTATTTCCAAAATCAAATTTATTTCCATTTGTATATAGGGAGGAAAGTGTAATATGAGAGCTCTGTATTCATACGTTATTTTCTATTACA
This sequence comes from Maratus speculifer, assembly GCA_964019185.1. Lineage (NCBI taxonomy): Eukaryota > Metazoa > Arthropoda > Arachnida > Araneae > Salticidae > Maratus > Maratus speculifer. The sequence goes on from OZ025301.1 coordinate 119,451,137, forward strand.
AACTGTTTGGTGAAACTTTAAAAAAATGTATTTTTGTGAAAATATGTATATTTCCCCATATCTTCGTATGTGAAAAAAAATAAATAAATAAAACTATGAATTGGTATCTATTAGAAGAGATAAAAAATCAATATTTGATGAGAGCTGGAATTCTAGTTTTTATTACAATTTATTGACTTGATTGACTTGACTGTCAATCAATAAAGTAAAAAGATAGCTATTGAGTTACTTTTTTTCTCCATTGAGGAATTTAATTGATATATTATATTTAAGTGACATTATTAGGCATTTACAAATCATTGCAAGCTAATGGTCTGTAGAAATTTCATCTTTTAAATGAGTTGCAGTAACGAGAAAAATCTATTTTATATAAATTTAGTATTTATGTAATTTTGTTACGATTATACATACACTCTCAAAAAAACTTCCGTCAATTCACAGAAAAAGTACTGGCAGCAGTGCTGCCAGCAAATTTCTGTAAAAAGACGGAAATCCGTCTTTTTTTTTCCGTCGCAGAAAGAAAATGTTCTGTTTTTTGAAGGAACGTCCGTCATGTTTTTCTTCTTTAAAAGAGAGAAAGTTTCCGTCTCTTGATGGAAGTCCGTTATGTTTTTCTCCGTTTTAGAGAAGAAATTTTTCTGTTTTTTGAAGGAACGTCCGTCATGTTTTTCTTCGTTTTAGGAAAGAATATTTTCTGTTTTTTGAAGGACCGTCCGCCATGTTTTTCTTCGTTTTAGGGAATAAAATTTTCTGTTTTTTGAAGGAACGTCCGTCATATTTTTCTTCGTTACAAGAGAGAAAATTTCTGTCTTTTTAAGGAACGTCCGTTATATTTTTCTCTGTTTTAGGGGGGGGGGGGATTTTCCGTCTTTTGAAGGAATGTCCGTCATGTCTTTCTTCGTTGCAAGAGAAAATTTGTTTTTTGAAGGAAGTCCGTTTTTTTGCTTCGTTTTAGGGTGGGGGGGATTTTCTGTTTTTTGAGCAAATGCCAGATATTTTTTTTTTTTTTTTTTTTTTTTTTTTTTTTTTTTTTTTAAGATGAGAAAGTTTTTTTTTTTTTTTAATTTCATTAAAGATATTCTTTATAGCCAAAAGGATCTACACTTTAACACACAAAATTGGCAGGTATTCAAAAAATGTTTACATTTTTGATAAAAATCAGATCATTCATAAAATGCTGTCATCTTTGGTGTTTCAAACTTAATACCAAATGAAGTCGAAATGAAAGACCTGTTTTATCTCAGTTTTCCATTTTATTGCAATTTAATTACCTATCAAATTATTAAATATTTAGATCATGTGATTATAACCCCCCCCCCCCATTTGTTGGACTGGTTTTACTTTTGTCGGGAAAGCGGTTCAAAATGACAATTTTGATGGCTTATTCCGAAAGATCTATTTTGTTTACAAAAAACAGAAAACTGAATGCATTTCGGTTGTTTTTGATTAACACCTGTCAATTTCATGCATTTCTGAACAAAAATAAATTAACGTATGTCACAAAGTTGCCCTTTTTGATTTAGAAACAATCTTTTGAAAAAAAAAAATCTTTTAATGTGTCATCAAAGTAACTTCAAAAAACCATTACTATAAGTTTCTATTGCAAATATCATAAATATATTTCATAGATGAGTAGATATGGAGCAAAATATTGAATATAATTAACAATTTATTCCATGTAAGGAATGGGAATGATTTGTTTATTTCGAATCTGTTCATTTATATTAGTATCCATTCACAAAATTGCCAGTCATTGAAGAAACATTCACTTACCTTCCAATACCTTAAACTTTATTAATGAAAATTGAAAAACAAATTTCTCCTGAGAAGTTATTCTATTTTAAAGCATATGAACGTTTAAGAAATTTTATTCTAAAAACCAAAAATATCCATAAATCTTTTTTTTTTTTGGGGGGGGGGGAGGGGGAGGGGAGGTATATTACAGGAAGCTCATTTCCTAGAAAATAAAACATTGAATTTTTCATAGGATTTTTTTCAGAAATTACCTTTCTCCGTGCCTCCATAATAACAAAAAGATTGAAAATAAAGAAACTACATGCAGATTTGCTTATTACATTACGATCACTTATTTAAAAAATACTAGAATGTCTGGATCTGTTTTCTTCAATTACATCATAACATGTTACTTTGCATTTAATTTATATTTTTTTAAGATATAGAACTAGATTTTTAAAAGTATTTTTACTTCAAAATTATGACAAGTTGAATATAGATTCTGCCATTGTAGAATTCAGTTTCGCCTCCGATTAGAAAAAAAAAAAAATAATAATAATAATCGATAGGGTCTTTTAGAAGGGCGACCCTGTTTACAATGCAATGAACTAACTTCCCATTTTTCTTGTGTTTATTAATATAATAGCAAACAGAACGGCGTGAAATACCCCAATTGATTAGCAATTTCTCTCTGAGTCATTGGAATTGCGGAATAATAAAGAGATGCAATTTGACGTGCTACTTCTTTCATTGACTAGATTCATCAGAAACGGATTTTTTCTTTAATTTAAACGCTTTTTTATTGACGTTGAGAAAAAGGAAATGAATTTTAACAATAAAACGAATGGAATCCCATCGAATTTGACGAATGAAATATTTAAAAGACCCGATCGATTTGGTTAAAAAAAAAAGCAAAAGTAATTACATTATTGAATCAATATATAATAAATATATAAATACTTTTATAAATACATCCAAAGTTATTCAGACAATACCATTAAATAAACGAATATTTCCAAACTTAATGTCAAGTTTGTCAGTTACAATTTTGCATGCAAATATTCAGTTAAAATTGTAATCTGAGTGCCGGCGAAATCCAGAAATTTATTTTATATGCATTCACAGAAAAATTGTTTTATTAAAAAAACCTAATTTCATTTTTACTGTGACATTATTTTCACTAACTGAAGTCATCTGAAAATAAAATCTCAACTCAGTGTCCATAATGAAAAGAAATATTTAAACGTAATATCGTTATGAGTAAAAATGCGATGTTTTAAATAGTGATGTCATTTTCTCTTCAAATGTTTTTTAAAAGTTACTGTTATTAGTAATATGAAAAAGGCATCCGTAATAATATTGTAATTCATATTTATCTGGTTGCTGAATGACATCATTTTCCTCATTTGAAATTTTTCTTTAGACATTAATTTTTATCATAAATTATTTTCTGTTATTTTATTTACATTATTATTATTATTTCTCAGTAAATGTAATTTTTTTACCTCAATTAGTGCATAATTATACGCAATCATTTTATTGTGGTTAGATTTTACGAAAACAATTGACTTTTTTTCTTTTGAATGCAAGGACATGTTCACTGATGAAATAAAGCTTCTGACTCGTGGAAAGTGATAATGGAAAATAAATTTTTATTAGCGAGAGAAAAGGTAAATTGAGTTGCCACTATATTTAAGAAATATCGTAAAAAGTATTTAAAATTAATAATGAAGTATAAAAATGCAAATAAATTAAAAAATAGCTAAAATGGCCACAACTACAAATAAATAGCTTTCATTTAAAAAAATAATTATCAAAATCTGTTGAGTAGAAAATTTTGGTCTGACGACACGACATTTTTTAGCTTGTCTGAAAGAAATAGCATCGGAAGCTGAAAAGAAAAATGAAATCGAAGCTGAAGTATATTGTAATAAATATTCTAAGTTTCACCCCTTCACACTCAAGTTGTGAATTCTTAAATTCTAGATCGATTTTAATACCAAATTTTAAATTATACAAATTATTGCACATTTCAGATATTTAACTTTACTTTCAAGATATGTATTACACTTCTTTCTAAATAATCAGCAATAATTTTAAGAGTAGTATTAATAATTTATATTTTGTGGTATATATATATCCATCCAGCTGTATTCATACATTTTAAAAAATTCAGCTCTTTTATAAAACACATTTAGCTAAATATAAACACATTTAGCTAAATATATCTTTCAACTTTTGTCTTATCTTATTATTGGTCTTATCACACATCAGAATTCATGATTTTTTTTAAACTCCCACAGTATTGTTTTATGACTTTTCTTTTGATTTATAAAATAAACATTATACACAAAAATATGCATGTCAAAGTATTACCAATATACTATTAATAATATTACACAATTTATGTAAATGATTAAAAGGCAACATTTAGGTTACGGTAAAAAATTTTATTATACAAAATACATGGTAAACTACAAATCAAATGTAAAAAATTATAAGACAAGAAAAGGACAAGCAAATGCTTTAGTCAGAGTTTTCCCCCAGAGGGTTTCAGGGGGGCGTTCCGCCCCTCTTGCCCTTTAGTTTAAAAAATAGCGCCCCTCTTGCCCTTCATCCAAAAACTAGCGCCCCTCTTGTCGCTGATTGAAAAAGAATATCGCCCTTCTTGCCCCACATTTGAGAAAACACAGAATTTCAGCGATGATGCAGACGCGCTATAACGCATAAATTACATAAAAAATCGGCGTCGCAACGCAAAAAAATAGTTCTTGCGCGTCCCACAGGACGTGTAATTTCGTCAAAAAATTGCGAAAAAAAGTCAAATTTCACTAAAAAAATCACGAAATAAAGACTCATTTCTAGTAAAAATTCACGACAAAAAGGCTAATTTCGTCACAAAATCCCATAAAAACGGCAGATTTCCTTAAAAGATCGTTAAAAAAAGCCAATCTTCATGCAAAAAGCGCGATAAAACGGAAAAATTTGTCAAACAATTCACGAAAAACGGCAATTTTCGTCAAAAAAATTGCGATTAAACGGCAGATGTCGTCAAAAGATTTACAAAAAAAGGCAAATTTTCGTCAAAAAATCGCAATAAAGCGGAAAATTCTGTCAAAAAATTTCCGAAAAACAGCTACGTATTTTTGCCAAAAGTTCGCGAAAAAACGCAAAATATCTCGAAAAGACGGCAGATTTTGTCAAAAGATTGTAAAAAAAATACAAATTTCCTCATAGAGACACACACACACACACACAAAAAGTTAATGCGAGAAGTGAATTTTTCTGTTCTACAAACTAATTTTCCTGCTTCAAAATTGTGTTTTTAATGCTCAAAAAGCGGATTTTCCTACTTCACGATCTAGGCGTGTGAAGGGAAAATTACTCCTGGAGCATTATTAGAATTTGAGGAACGCCCCCCCCCTCCCAACTTTTTCTTGTGACAGCCCAAAAATGACGTTTGTAGCATAAATTTGGGACCCCCTAAATTTCCGAGCCCGAGGCGACCTTCCCCCCCCCCCTCTGCCTCCTCCCCCTTTTGACTGTACAAAACTTTCTAAATGTGAATCCTGAAAGCACCCGTTTATGAAACAAAAAGAACCCGTTATTGAACAAAAGTATTCTTAAAAAAAAAAAAAAAAAAAAAAAAAAAAGTCTTTTTCAATAAATGAGACCTGCCCCTTAACCCCTTCGCGACGGGAGCATTTTACGAAATTTTTACTGTTTTTTCATCGGTTTTAAGATACAGAAATTTGTGATTTATTAAATCGAGAAAATAATCCGATTAAATAAGACAAAATTTACAGTATAATTTTACTGGTGGCGATAAGCACGGATTCTTAAGCCTATTTGCGGCACGTATGCGTGTCGCTCGTCCCCAAGGGATTAACAATCTTTTAACAAAATCGGCCGTTTTTCCGCGATCTTTTAACAAAATTTGCCTTTTTTCGCGATCTTTAACAAAATTTGTCGTTTTTTCGTGATTTTTTTAGCAAAATCTGCTGTTTTTCGCAATCTTTTAGCAAACTTTATGGGTTTTTTTCTTTTTGCTCAATTTTTTGGCGAAATTTTTGTTCTTTTTCGATTTTTTGACGGAATTTCTGTTTTTTTCACGATTTTTTGAACCACTAAATTCTAGATTCGACTGTATAAAAAGTGCCCTTAAAAATCAAAAAAGTGCCCTGAAGAATGTAAAAAGTGCCCTTTTCAGAACAGTAGCGCCCTGCCCCTTTTTAAACCTGGGGGAAACTCTGCTTTAGTTAAGATAAAAAAAATAACTACATTATATAAATGATATTAACACATTTTAAACAAATTCGGAAGCAAATAAGATATAAGCATTTGTTTAGTTAAAGTGCTCGTACAAAAAAACAAGTTTGGTAACTCGGTTGATTACTAAATTTTTCGAATATACCAAGCCAAAGGCATATTCCTTCTACTGAAAGAGATTAAACTATGGTGAGGTAATCAGCTTGCTCATCATGAAATCCAAGTTTTTTAGCATCTGCCTCTTCGGTGACAATTATAGGCTTCTTCCACCATTCAAAATAATTGAGATTCACTACATCAGCTATTAAGCTGTTTACAACAGAGATACCTGTTTTATAAAGAATAATTAAAATTATTGTGTCTAGCATACTTTAAGATTTTTTAAATAAAAACACAAGTTACAGAATTTATAAACATATACATACGGGTGATTCTCGAAATTGGGGACAATTTATGTCTTCCGACATACAAAAAAAATTGAGAGGTTTTCTGTCATGTTTTTATATTTAGATATGTTTGTCTTAATATTATTCATTATTTGCACTCAAGAATTACTCACTTTTTAGATAAAAATGCCTTAAAATAACAGAATAAATGTTCAAAATGTCATTTGCATGGATGTCCACAGCAACAGTGCCTTGTATATACTAGATTTTTCAAGAGTTAATATCATGTTTATAAAATAAAACAAATGTTATTCTTTCTTTAAATTAATCAATTAGAGGATTTACCCAATAAATTCCTTTTTTAAAAATAAAATTATAGTATGTAAAAAAAGAATTAAAGTTTGTCCTCCATATTCTATTTTCAAAACAAGGTCATACTATAACAGCTGGTTGTTAATCAAAATTTCATTTTCACATATGACAATAGTTTGGAAATATAAAGTTTCTCCATGGCAACAAGTAGCCATTTTATCCCAGCCTGAAAATAGAAGCATGTATTGTATTTTAAGAATAGAAGTTGAATATTAGGGGCGTACATCAACTGTATGTCATTAGAATGGATAATAATTTTCATGTTTATTTTATAATTAAAATTTTTATTTTACTTATTTGCATAGGACTTTTGTGTTTTAAAAAGCCCCAGAAAGGACTATTTCATTGTGATTATATTATGGCTCTAATCTTATTTAAATTAAAATTTGTCATTAGCATGGACAAATATCAGTGTCATTAGCATGGTTTTTCTGTCCATGCTAAAGACTCCTATGTGCATAAATGTAACCATTGTTTAAATTGTATCTTTTATAAAGTTTAATTTTACATATACATTTAGGTATTACATTTATTATCCCTAAAATATGCATTAAATCTGTCAGAAAATCACTAAGACAGCATCTTACATTGTTAGTGTCAGAATGTTGCTCATGTAAACAAAGTTTGATTTTTGGTAAAGTTTTTATTCTCCTTATATGTATATATGTAAAAATGGAAACCATTTGCTGAAAAGGAAGGCTAATAAATATAGAAAAAAACATTTAAACAGGAAGAAAATAAAAATATCTTAATATATTTATTCCATGCAATTTGTTTTGTCATTAGCATGGCTAAAAAAATACTAATTATTTTTTTTAAAGTTAATTTTTAAATATTTAGCTCTGCTGACTACATGTAAAGTATACCTAATACTATATTAACAAAACCTATTTTTTTCAGAAATTTTGCTAACAGTAATTTTTTTAAGATTTCACTTTTGAAATTGTCCCCTATTTTGAGAATCACCCATACACACATATAATTACAATCTAATTGTTACAGCTCAAGAAAGAAAAAAACATTAGGCAGTTCCATTCGGTTAATCCAACAGGTCATGCAACAAATAAATGTAGTAAAAAAAAGCAAATAAAAATTGAGTTCAAACAACACACTTAAAAACTTATAGGACCAACTATTAGGTTTAACTCTCATTGCATTGTGTACCACATATGGCACAAACCTAAAAACATAATTCTCAATGCGTTGCATAAATTTGGCCAATATGATTACTGTAATTGATCAAGAATGGTCCAATGAATGGAACAACACTAATTTTGCCCATATCAGATGGCTGGATTTGACCAAAAAAAAAAAAAAAAAAAAAAAAAGAAAAGAAAATGTGCAGTTAAGAAGTTGAACATCTAAGAAGTATTTTTTATTTGCTTTAGAAGTTGAATTTATTTATTGTTATTAAATAAGTATTTCATTAAATTATAAAATATTATTCCACTGAGATAGAGTTTATATGATATAAGTTCACTCTCTCTAATCCACAATAGCCTATAATCCACAGTGTAACTGGATTCAGACCATAATAAAAGTTGATTGCCCTTATGAATTAAGAAATTTTTAATGCATTCATTAGACCGAGATATTTTATGTACATTATGAATAATGTGATATATTCTAAACACATTCACTAGCTATATAAAAAGAAAAAAATTCTTAGAAGGGATAGGTATCCCATGAGTAAAAAACTCAGCTTTTTAGGAAAACAAAGTTTTGTTATCGATCAAGATAAACTGATCTCTAAAGGCTTCAGGATACAATAAACTAAAAACCTATAAAGCAAATAGAAATTTGTTCTAGTAGTTTTGTATTATATCATTTAAATAGTTTCATAATATTGAATATAACCTTTTTTTATATTAAAAATCATTTCTTTCATTTCTGTGTAATTTATTTGCAGTATGATTATTACATTTGTTGATAAATTCCTAATATTAAGATGTAAACAAAGAATTGACATATAATCTGCACAATTCTATAATTCACAAAATCCTTGATCCCAACATGTGATTAGAGGGAGTGTACTGTAATTATTATAAATAATAATAAATTACCTGCCACAGAATAAATAAGCAATGAAAACATAAATAGTTTTATTTTTTACTAAAAACATACAGTTCAACTATATGCAGATCTGCCAACTGCTATGAAAATAAACCTTAGTTCTTACAAGCTTGAGTTATTATAAACTGCAATCTTAAATCACAAACATATTTTTTACATTTGCAATTTTTAGTCCATGAAACATTTTTAAGGAGTGGTTTTGATCTGAAATTTCCAAAATTTTAAAGCATTTCGTCCCGGAAATTTTAAAATAACGACAGTTAGTTTAAAAATTTGGACAAAAAAAAAAACTGGATTGCACAATAAAGTTGTTAACATAAAACCCTCAATGTTTCTTAACCACCAATAAATCGTGTTTTCGTAAATGTTTATATCAAGAATTTTCTTCTTTAAAAATTTTGTTGCCATCTCAGAAAACACACAAATCTTCACTTGGTAGCTGAGTAAAATCGCTAATTTCATTCGAGTTTAGGAAAAATAGTGCAAAAGTAAAAAATAATGAATTTTGATAGACTATGAAGGGAAAATATAGTCAATTTTCGCATTATCGCTGCAGAGTTGTGATTTTTCAAATATGGGGCATAAAAAGCGCTTTTTTTTTCTTTTTTTCTTTGAATGAGCGATAAGAGGGACGCTAGTTTTTGGATGAGGGGCAAGAGGGGCGCTATTTTTTAAACTAAAGGGCTGGAGGGGCGGAGCGCCCCTCTGAAACCCTCTGGGGGAAACTTTGTAGATATTACATCTTAAATTTAATACAGACATAACTTAAAATAAATATTTTGGCGCAATGAGGTTGCGAAATTTCCTTTTAATTGAGACATTTTAATAAAACATACATTTTAAACAACGAAATTTCCTATATTTGCATGCTTAAAAATATCTTTCTCATAGGTTAATAATGCGTCAAGTAAGCTAAAAAACATATAACTAATTTTTTATGAAAATATTTTTTGTTTGAGTTCGGGCAAACATCATGGTCACACGTTATAAAATATTTTTTTAACAAAAATTATAATTACTTGTAACTATCAATATTAATTTAATTCGGAGTTTCTAGTTTTTTTAAGAAAATAACAAACATAAGCTACATATGATATTACATTATCTCACAGTTATACAATTTAATGCATAGCATAAAAAATGCTTAATTATGCCAGCTTAAAAGTAAACAAAGCTGTATAAAAAAAAAGTTGATTACAACTGTTATACTAAAGACATACTTTTCGTTAAATTCGACAATGTCGACATTGTTCTTAAAATGACAGTGTACTAGTGCACTATTAAAAACATGATCTAATTAAAAAAAACATATGCAAACATTATTTAGTCTTACATCTAAAATCTAAAAAGAATAATAATAATATTGCTTACATTATGTTTACTTTTTCACCTGCTGTTTACAGTTTGGAACTTTGAAAGCGGATGTAAAATGGCGCATGTCATCTGATAACTTACGATTCGTAATCAAAACAGAAAATTAATTTCTTTGCACTGAATTTCGTGTTACATAACAATAATTTCGACTTTAGAATAGAATACCACCAATCTGAGTTTATTATTACACTGAATTTGATGATTTATTGGAATGAATTGCGACTAAAGAATAAAATACCATCATTCCGTGATTATTCTTAAACTTTTTACGGAGCTACTACAGAAAATAGTATAGATTTAAAGTTTATTTGGCATTTCATAATTCCAGTTTAAATGTAATAATGCTCCTTTGTTTTTAAAGTGTAGATAATAAAAAAGATAAATGACATGTGCTAAAGACATCTCTAATAATTTAACGGTTATACAATGAAAACATAGAAATGATTAAAATCAAATTCTGAAATAAGTACTTACCCATTTTTGATATTATATTATCCGAATCTTGTAATAATTAGTCAAACGTGGCGCATGTGCACACACAGTCAGCAACACAAGGCTTATTTAATATAATTTTTCTATAATCAGAGCCATAGATTAGGAACAAATAACAGAAGCAGGTAACATCAGACGTAGAGAAGAAAAAGACAAATGCGCATGCGTGCGGGGAATAAACGAAATTTATTCGTCTTTTTCCGACTTGCTGCAACGATTCACAGAAAAATAACCTCTTCAAGGAGTACAGAAATTATTTGTTCGAGAATGAGGGAAAATGTAGTGTATAAAGACGAATATTTCTGACAGTGTAAACAATAACTAATAAGAATTAACTTGACGTTATTGATGAAGTTTTTGGGAAAAGTTTTTTTAAATTTAAGTGTGAAAATTATTTAGAAAAAAATAACTCTATTTATTGGATTGCTTACATTTTTGCTTGTAAGTAAAAAATAATTATGATTTCGTCCGGACAGCATAGACGCATACATACAAATTATATAGATGTACATGTATCTTATTGAAATACATACAGTCTTAAAGTAAAATAAGTAAAGAATAACGATGGCTCATCACCGTGTACGTAAATATATTAAAATTCAGGAATAAAACTATGTAAATTATTTACAACAATAAAACATAGAGGTATAGCCTGACAATTTCCGTACAATACAACTTTGTCCATCATAAGGAGAGCGTACGAAGGATGGGGGGGGGGCATTAGATTATAATGTTTAAAAAATTTTAGTTTTTCTAAGTAGCAAAACAAAATCTAGCTTTGATTTCCCCCCACTTTTAACCCATTTTAAGAAAAGAAGAATATGAACCTCAGAAATTTTTTTGTTCAAGGTATGTGCCTACCTTAGGGGCCCTTTAAAAAAATTATATAAAAGTTTTATCAAACATATGTGTTCTCATTAGATTAATTTTAAACATGATCATTCAATCGGTAAATCAGTTATAACGGTGTAAATTTTCCAAGTGAGAGAAAATTTGACCTTCGATTTATTCTGTCGAGCTGATCTAAAATATTAGACCAGATTCTGTGATCGTTGAGGTCATTTGAGTGAAACAGTTCTCCAAAATTCGTCCGGGAGGCTCAGTTAGAAGAGCATTGGCGGCTTCAGCCCATGCATCCCTGTTTCGAATCCTGGCCTGGACTTTTTTTCACCCACTTGTAAAATTTACATCGTTATATATGTGTTCTCAATTAAAACTAAACATAAAATTATAATTTCATGTAATTTCTTAGTGGAATTTCGATTAATTTTTAGGGTTTCGTTCATTTGACGAAACCTTATTCGTCTCTGTCCTCTGTCCGTCACAAAATCCGTACACGAAAACTGTAAAAGTCAGAGAATTCAAAGTTTGTGTATTTACATCTGAATACCTCTTATGACACGACAAATCACAAAATTTTCAAAATATCTCTTAATTGAAATATTTTTCCAATGTCATCCGTTCATTTTTGCAATTTAAATTTTAAAAGAGAACTTTAATTTCAAACTATATTTTGTAGACATGATAGCTTGAATGTAAAGCATCTGGATAGTAAACAGTAGGTTCTTAGTTCGAAACTCGATGCTGGAATTTCAAATTTTCATTTTAAGATGAATTGATTAATAAGAAATTCCGCAATTTTGGATAATTTATGAATTTATATAACTTTTGTAAACTTTTGTTTATTGTAAATCTGCAAAAACGCGTTTTTTCTTTGAAAAAATCCATGTAACGGATTTTTTTTTAAATATCAAAAGAGCAAGATTAAAAATTCTTCTACTGATTATTTGAATTGTATTTCTTTTGGAAGAGCAAAAGTATTTTAAATTATTTATTTGCTATAGGTTAGATTAAGTGTCCTCCCTCCCCTTACATAAAATTCATTCGAAGTTTAAAGCTAGCAAAAGAAAAAAAAGAAAAAGTCGCATTAAAAAAAAGAAATTAACAGAAACACATAGAGGGCCTATTCAACATTTTTCATCAAAATAAGTGCACCTTGATGAAATTAGGCGCAGGCCATGTTGGGCAGAAGAAAAAATTCGTTTAAATACCCAGATTGTAAAGGCTTTATTCAAACTAATTGGGTGAAATGTGATGTTGGACTTAGCTAGAACAAAATTAACAATTATTTCAAAAATTGTCATATAAATCATTATTTAATTATGTTTTGTTTGCATGTTATTTGCCAAGATTTTGCAGTTATGCAACAGACACATTTTTCCAAATAAAATTTTATTTTTCTATTCTGATTTTTTTAAACTTATTTTTTCCATCTAAAATGATGTATTTTAATCTATATATAAAAATATCGCAAATCTGAGTTGTTGAGCTACAAAGGGTTAAAAAAAGTATTGTTTTTAGCAATTTCTATTGATTTACGGATCGATATTTCATGATCATTCTTTAAGAGGTCTACAATTTTTGCATCTTCGAAACTAATTTGTGTATTCTGCTTCTAGTTATGTCTTAGCAGGCCGGTTATTGGCCGATTACATTTTCAATCCTCACAAATTTCTTTAATACGATATTTAAGTTTACGTGAAATCCTTCCTATGTATTTGAGATAAATAAAAAATAAAATGATTCATGAATAAATTCATGATAAAGAATCATTATGAAATAAATATTTGTGAATCAACAGAAATTATCACTAAAAAATATTATTTACAATGAAGTTTCATCCTACAATTTACCAGATATTCGGTTTAGTGTTCAAAATTTTAATGTCCAAAAATCATTAAACAAATAAAATTGAGGTATAGTAATAAATTTATATTATTCATCTCATATATAATAAAAATCAAACGTTTTCTTGTAATTTCATTTAATTTTTCCTAAGTCCTATTAAGCATAATACTAACAAAGTTTTTTCGTTTTATATTTTGATGATTTATGTCCAACACTTCTTTATTTTATCATGCCACGCGTCAAAACTATAACAAAATAAAACCCTACAAAACATAAAACTGCACAAAAAAGTACCCTATTTACAAAGAAATATACAAAGTTTTTGTATGCTCAAAGGGATAATAAAATTATTTTTAAACAAAATTCTATCAATGGGATATAGTGTAAAATGAAATTCTCGTAATAAATTTGTGCACAAATAACCTTTTTATTTTTTACCTAAACATAGTTATAAGTCTGTTTTTATTTATAAAGATAAACTTCCAAAATAAACGCAAAATTCTAAAAAAATGTCCTTTATACAAACTGATATGTGGCAAGAAAAAAAGATTAGTACCATATTTTTTCTAAGAGGGGGGAAAAATTGAAAAGGCATAGTACGCTCGCGATCGTTATCGAATAATTTTTCTCAAACTGCTTTTTTTTTAAACTTATCAGACAGTTATGCTATAGAAAAAAATGTATATTAGCTCGATAATTGCTTGTTTCTAGTTTTTGTAGCATAAACGTGATGCGAAAATAAATATGAAAACACACATAAAAAAATATTTTAATAATTTATGGGAAATAAAATTAAATATACAAATTATACATTAATATGCAAAATAATGCTGCACTTTATTGAATCCTTTAAAATACATGAATGTTGTCTAGGTAAAATCATTAATAAACGGTCACTGAATTTCAGTAATCAGCTACTTAACCAGAAAAAAGAATGATTGTTACACTCATGTTTGTGAAAATTGCAACTCCATAAAGGAGTCATTAAAATTAAATGGAATTGAATACATAAACAACTGTTATTGGCACAAAAAATAATTATATTTATAAGCAAAAATTGCAATCAATAAAATTAGTATTTTTAATAGCCACCAAGCGCTACAATAAGTGCTTCTATTCGACGTGGCGAGCGGGGCACCAATCAATGAAATCATTACATGATCAATAGGCCACGTATACGATTAATATGCAGGCTACAAAAGAATCTGTGTTCTGATGACAAGAAGCCTTAAAGATTTCTTTCAATATGTGGGCTGGTAATATCCTGTAGAAAGAGAGTTGCAGAAATAACTTGAATGGAAAAAACGACTTTGGATTGATGTTCAGATTACCCATAATTCCAAGCAGTTGCGATCGTTCATGTTGTGCAATCGCACCCCACATCATAACTCCCGGTGTTCGCACATTGTGATGTTTGATAATGCACTCCAGAGGATATTCTTCATTGACATAGCGTTTAAAATGAATGCGGCCATGATGGTACCACAAACTGAAGCGGCTTACGTCAGATACAAAACTTGGTTGCCAATTTGCATGCCAGTCAGTATGTTCATGAGTGCACTGTTAGCCGCAGACGCTGATGGTTATATGTAAGAGAGTATTCTGTAAAAAGGTGTTCTTCCTCGCAGTCCGCGATACAGCAGACAGTAATGAATTGACGATGAGATAATGATACACCTTTAGTAGTTGGCCAATATTCTGCCATCTGTCTAAATGAAGCTGCAAGGTCCGTTAGCTCCATGCATCTATCATCGTGCGTTGACATCACCTTTCAGAGTCCACTATCTGATTTCAGAGGTGTAAAATCCTTGCCTCTGCAGTTTCCTAACTGGCACCACTGTGTTGCTGGTACGCTGCACACGATCTGCTATTACACTATAGAAAAATCCTTCTTTATAAAGACCAATGATTATCCTCAATTCGTACTCCGTCATTTTTTGAAATTCCGTACTGTTTCGTCGAAGAGGCATACTTACTTTTACCTAATGATTAGCATTAATAAATAACCTTAGGCACTTTTCAACTTCTCGCTATAGCCCTCTATTTATTACGTTTAAGCAGCAGTCCAGAGGACACTGCTCAAAACTCGCATTCGTGATGACTTCTAAATTAAAATCATTTGACTAACAGAGTATACTTTGTATTTTCTGTAATTTCCAGCTCAATCACGATGTTCATTTATGATTTTGCAATTTTCAGAAACATGAATATAAATCTTTTCAATGGCCTTTTAACTTTTTTTCAACTTGAGAGAGGTGTTACAAAAAATAAAAGCAAATAACATTAATTTGTTTCGGTTCTACTATGACAAAAACCAAAATCATAATAAAAATACATATACAAATCGTCTAACGGCCAATAAAAAAGACACGTGACAATGACATGTAATCAAAAACTACGCGCTCTAATATCAAAAATTTAAATTAAAAATAAACCATGCTCTAAAAGTATATTCCAACTTGGTTCATCCCATTCAAGCTTTCACGAGGAGTTTATTCATTAACTCTAACCATAACTTAGGAATAATAATTAGGAATTATGAAATAAACAGTAATGCGAAGTACCCTATTATCGTCCCCCAGTTTCTTTTAGGGGCCTGGAAGTTTTAATTTTCAGTGAAAATGTACCAAATTTGGTTTTTGTATAGTCTAACTATTTACACATATGGAAACATGGGCAAATGTTGTACAAAAAAACTTTAACAATATGAAAAATTATTTTTTTCAAAAGTATTTCAATATGAAAAAAATAAAAAATAATGTCCCAATTTTGTCCCACTGAAAAAAGTTCAAAAAGACAAGGATTAACTTATAACTAAATCAAAATTTATTTCAAAATAAATAATCAACTTAATTTACCGTAATTTAAAGTACAAAGAAATGTACTATTAATCCTAATAGTAAATAATAGCATCAATTTACCATAAAAAAACATTATCCATCCAAGCATGAGAAACATATTTATTGTGTATTGTTTTTGGCTCTTGAGCATGTTTCGTGCATCATATGCAGCACTGAAGGTACTGAACCCATTGTTCCCCATGTTTATTATGAGAAAAACACTTCAAGCCAGTAGGGCACTCTGCATCGTCATCATTGTTTGTATTATCATCATGAGGAATTTCAACAGAAGAATCACTTTTGTCCTCTATGATGCTAGGTAGGTCATGTTTGGACTTTTTACACGGTGAATTTTTCCCCTTCCCCTTTGGAGTGGTAGTTGTCAACAGTTTTTTTTTCAGATGAGCGTTTTTTCTACATATGAAAAAATTTCACTTTGCTTTCATGCGTATATCCAGTGATCAATTTTGCTGAACCTCTCGGCAGAAAATACTAGTGTGATCAGTGGCACTTCGCTGATCTCTTTAGGGCTGATGGACGCGACAGTTTGCTGAACCTGACTGCTTGACGATGATTAATTAGATGATGGTTGAAAGCTCTGAAAAGCGTTTCTAATTTCGTTACCGGGACGAAAATAAGAACTGAAAGGGGGACGAAATTGCAACTTCCCAATATGGTGATGCTTAAGTTCTTGTAAAATAAACTGAATATTGTAAAACTCACTATATGGTACTGTTAAAATCTTACGTACGTTAAATACATGCAATGAATAAGAAATAAATACTTAAGGTAAAAGTACATATCGTTCTACAAATGACATAGCAAGAACTTAGATCTTCTAAAAATAGAAAATCCGACATTAATAATACACCTATTCGTCTTGGCGTCTGAAATTTTCCTTTCTGAATCCTTTTATTTTCTGTTCGTTTTGCCTTGCGTGATCAGTGGCACCTCTTTAAAAAAAGTGGAGAAATAAATGAGGACGAAATTAGGGAAGGGGAAGAAATATGGGCACTTTACCTTATCATTGTAAATTAGACTTTTACGCGTATAAATTTTCGCGATAATAATCGCGATTATACGTATGAATACGCGATTGAGTTCAAATGCTATTAAGTATTTAAATGTTTTCAAATCATCCCAATTTTTTCAAATATAATTGATTTTTTTGATAACTCTATAAATATTTTATTAAAGGTATTTGTTGAATAAAATATGTCATATGAAGATAACTGTTATACTTGGGTTTAAAATAACAGTAACACAAGAATATGAGTTTGAACTTCGCACTTCGTAATAGTCCAAGAGCCGACCACACAACATCCTATGTCATAGAGCTCAAGAAAAAATCCTTTATTTTATGGAAGAGTAGTAATACGGGAAAATAATGATCCATGTCTGCCAGAAGTGAAGTGATGCATAAGGTAAATATTAATACCACTAATGATTTACACACAGATTCAACATTGTGTTTGCCGTACAATCAAAGCTATGAAAACATAGAAAACTAGGAGCAGGAAAACATAATGATAAACATACGAATGAGCCACGAAATGAGTATTAATATTAATTTTCGGCTTATGCATCACTTCACTTCCAGCAGACATGGATAATTATATTCCTTTTTTATTACCCTTCCAATAAAATAAAGGATTTTAAGTTCTTACGTATTAAACCTTTCCGGTACGGGCAAATTTTGTAGTAAAATGAGAAATTATCGACTGACACCGGAATTCACAAGCGAAATTTCTAGATAATTTGAATTCCTTAATTTAAGCTTTTATTCTAAAAGCAAAATTTTACTAATATAATATTGGTGTCATTCGCAAGTTTGGAATTAAAATTAGGTATCCCAGGACCAGGAACAGTGTGCCGGAAAGGGTTAATGCCACCGCAGCAGAAGTTGCGCTTATGCGCCAATAAAGAGCAATCTTGATGTTCGCACGCGAACAAAAAATAACGTCAAAAATGAGCAAAAAAAAGTAACAAGAAAATACTAAAAAAGCACTAAAAATGGCGTCAAAAATCAGCGAACAACAAGGCAAGAAAGAATCCAAAAAATAACTGTGTACGCGTGCGAAGAACAAGATTGCTCTTTATTGATGCATTAGCACAGCTTCTATGCTGCGGTGGCGTTAGTACGTGTAGTACCGGATTTTTCCTTGAGCTAGATGACATAGTTTTGTGCAGTCTGCTTTTGGACTATTACGGATAGCGAAATTTTAAAATGGAGGGCCAAAATCACAGTCCGGTGAAATCCAAGCGCATTATTGGTTAAGCGTATTAAGGAGCCGCGTCCTTTTCAGAGAATAATCTCTTAGCGGTAGGTGAAATGTCGTCTTACTCCTTTTTCCGAAAGTAAATCGTAGCGGCAATTTTGAAGTAAATCTGATCTGTTTTCATTTATAATCAAAATTTTTCCCTCTCGTTCTATAAAATGTCATCAAAATATCTTAACTGAGTTAATTTCGATGGTTTATCGTAAATAAGAACAGACGGTAACAATCGCTTGAAAATTACTTTACCCCTCCTTTTTTTCAAATGGAGAAACAAATTATATTTCACCCTTTCCATACGACCAATGAGGTGTCTGGATTTTACTTGACTGTGAATTTGGCCCTCCATTTTAAAATTTCGCTTACGGATAGTTGAACCGGGTATTGCCCCTATGACACGTGAACACACATATGATGGCGTCAGTAGTGGGAAGGGAGGCAGTTATCGCGTTTTACTAATATGAAAATATCACACATCAAGCATAAATTATGCAGCACCTCAAGAACTTTTTTAACGAAACTTTGCTGTTTAATGAGGCAAAAATAATGAAAGAAGGCACTTAAGGAAAAGCACAACATATCTGGAAAAAAATGCAATTCATTTGTATAGCTTCGTATCTAGTTACAGACTTATACACATTCTATATAGTATTCTAAAACTTTAATTTAGTAAGAATGGGCATATAATAGGTTTAAAATTCACCTTCAGCGATTGCTACCAACATATGAAATTATGAATTTCATTCTGAAAAATGCAACACATTTATGGTACCTATAAGGCGATTTCTACGAAAACCTAAACAACACTAATCTATATCAAGGACTAAGTCAATTTGAAATTCGATGAAAACTCGTGCATTAGTTCTTGCGATAATGTTATTACTTTAATCATGAATAATGAAACATAGCAGCATCACCTGTTGAGATATCTCAGCCAAGAAGTAATCAATACCAAATTAAATCATGGACTGTGTGATTCTAAAATTTTATGAGAATACATGCATTAGTTATTTGGATAGGGGTATTGTGGATATCGTACATATTAGCTTATAGCAGTGCCAGCTATTGGGAGATATGAGCCAAAAACTAACCACCACTTATCTGGGTATGGGACTAGTAGAAACTGAAGTTTTGTGAAATTCAGTGCAATGGTTCATGACATAGAACACCCGCAAAGTTTTTGTTGCATACAGACTCGCAGAAAGACAGAGAGACTCGCAGGCAGACATTTAAAAAAAAAAACCATTAAATCGAGTTCGAAACCTTCTAAAACGTATAAATCCATCGGAAATTAAAAAATTTCACTAATTTCATACATTTTTCTGTTAACAACACTAAAAAAATATTGGAATTAAATGTAGTGAGATAGTAATCGACCGCGTTTTATTTATTCCTTTATGAAATCTTTCCATTACAAAATCTAATCGTTCTAGAAAAAATATATACTAAACTTTTTTCCTTTGCACACATATCAGTTTGTTATGAAAAATATAGTTTAGAATTTGACGTTTATTTTGAAAGTCTAGCTTTACAACAAATAAAAACATCTTTAAAATATTTTTTTCTAAATAATATATTTTGTGCGCAAATTTATCATAAGAAAATTTCATTTTACGCAAAATCCTATTGCTAGAGTTTTAGAAATTCAGAGTTTTTAAATAATTTTATTAGCGCTTTGAGCATAGTAAAACTTTGTTTTTTAGTAAGCAGGCCGCTTTTTATTGCACATGAATTTTATTATAGACTAGGGTTTTATTATGTTATAGTTATGTCATCGTATATAATAGAATTTAAATGCATAAAAAATCAGAAGTTGTGGTCATAAACGAAAAAATACAAAAGTTTAGAAATATTATAAAAAGTAAAGCTGTATAAAAAAAGGAATTTATACAAAAATGTTTGATTTTTATTGTTCAAGATATGAATAAAAAGAAACATTTGTTGCATTAGTTTTAATAGAAAACAATACCGTAATACATGGCATTTCTACATGGAATTTGGCTGATTGGACTTTATTGATTATGGGATAATTGAGTAAATATCTATTACTAGTTGATCCGCCCGGCGTTGCCCAGAACCATAGATGTTTTCAAACAAATTGTGAATGTTTAAAATCTTCATTTATACTGAAATAGAAAGAAAAAAAAAACATCTGCAGAATATTTTAAATTTTAGAATATTTTAAATTTTATCTGAGTGAACACAGTAATGTATTTCTATTACGAAAACCATGTTTTGGAAAGATAAAGAAATATAAACAATGATTTTAGCTGTTTTGAACCACAAAACTAATTGATTTATTTTTAATAATTGGATTATTTAAAAATTCCTTTCTTCTATCAGACCTAATCCTTGCAATATCTTCTGAGTATGCGTGTGACGGGAGCTGCGCATTTGAACAAACTGCAACAAAGCATAAAAGGAGTAATTATCTAATTTACTACTTATTTTGGACGGTGCCATAGATTGATTTAGAAGATAGACTGTAAATCAATTTGGAAAAAAAAACATCAAAATAGGAAAACTTGATAAAAGTAAGAAATCTAACGTTTTGCTATATCGTCACTCCACCACTTTTAAAGTAAACAATTATTTCATTGTATTAAGGATCATTCTTATTGGTCAAAATAGAGACATTCTATAAAAGCGGTGGAATGGAAACATGCAGCAAATGTTTCCAATTTTTAACAGAATGTGCAATTTGTTGCTAGCATTCAGACGTGAAATGCAGACATTAAATTCCATATTTACCGACTGTTCTCATTGGCCGCGGATTGGTGGCCGGCTGCAAATATCCTATTACCCAGTAAGTTTTAATTAAAAAAATATAATTTGAAATTTATAAATCCGGCTACAAAGTGCACTTTCCGGTGTTCGCAACCACATATGATCAAAATTTCAGAGACCTGGGTGATATAGTTTCGGCATTATCCGCGGTCAGACAGGAAGACATCACTTATTTTATATATATACAAGGGGTGATTAAATAAAAATGTACGAAACGACACTTTGGGTACAAATGTAGACTTTATTCAAAATATTCACCATAAGCCTAAGCACAACAATCCCACTGATGAACAAGCCGCAGGATTCCTTGTTCCCAGAATTCCTGTAGCCGTGGCGAGACCCAGACCTTCACAACGTAATTGAATACATCGTCCGAGTTGAAACGCTTCCCTGTCAGGTGTTTCTACAGTTGATCAACATATGGAAATCGTAGGGCGACATGTCCGGACTGTAGGGCGGATGGTCCAAGTCTCCCACTTGAACATGGCCAGTTCCATCCGTGTGACTCTAGAGACATGTGATCGCGTGTTATCATGGAGCAGAACCACAACCTCTGTGAGCAGCCCCGGTCTTTTGTTCTTAATGGACCTGCGTAGGCGTCTGAGTTTCTCAATGTACACATCGGAGTTAATAGTTTTTTTGTGCTCGAGGAATTACACTAGTAGCGGACTTTGAACGTCGAAAAGACGGTAAGCAACACCTTGCCTGCTAATGGTACGGCTTTGAACTTTTTAGGGGGACTCATGCTTCCACTGCATGCTGCCCCGCTTTGTCTCTGACTCGTAGTCATGGCACCAGGTCTCATCACATGTGACAATCCGCTAAATTAAAGTGGGGTCTTCCTCATACCGAAACAGTTGTTGCAGTGCTAGCCTCATACGCAGTTTCTTTTGCTGATCGGTGAGCTGCTTCGGAACCCAAGCGGCACAAACCTTCCGATATCGCAACCTGTCCACACGGTTCCATAGCTGACATCCACCTTCACCGTCAACATTCGCAATATGAGACGCCGATCATTTCTCACTAGGTCATCTACCTTGTTGGTGAGATCGCTCGTGATAAGAGTGTTTGCCAGGAAATCGGATAACACCTCGCTGCTCCTCAATCGTCGAATTTTGCAACACGAACGTCATCCTGTCCTCATATGGACTGCCGCATTATTTGGGCGCCTCTTTTGATAAGAGGCTTTGCTCTCTACTGCGCATGTGGGCGCTCGCGCTTGCTCTGATCCCAGTCAGAGACTCCAATCGCATCCCGAGATGTCTCGCTATGTTCTCCCTTGGCGGAATATGCAAATATATAAGTGTTACATTTTACCTCGTTTCGTACCTTTTCATTTTATCACCCCTTGTAGATCATGGTTCTAATATAAATCGTTAGCGTATTACATTGCATTGCAGCAATATTCGGACATACATGTTTAGAAATATATAACTACTTCTTAGTGAAGCTACATATATATATATATATATATATATATATATAAACTCAGATAATTCAAACAATCCGCAAACGGTTCCCAATATTTATTGGTAAGCGATGTTTTTTAACAGTCTACAACAAAGTTGAAAAGTGTTTATCGGTGTACTTCATTTCGGCTTCTTTTTCCGTCTTTCTGCGTTCTAACTCTTGTAAATATATTCGGATTGCCCTGAAATTTTTGGATGTTATTGACATTTACCCTAGCATGGAGGATATTTCAAATGACGTTTCTACTATGATTAGTTTATTTACAGGGATAGTCAAAAGCCTTCCGATACATTACGGCCTATGGAAAAAAAATCGTTTAAAATGAATTTTAAAGATGTTACGCCTTATCAAACATATTAAAATTTATATGCATTTACAAATTGCACAAAAATATGCATCCTGAAAATATGGTGTGGTAAAAATAGCTATTATTAATTTACAGGGCCACACAATGGAATTCCATTACATGATTGTAAAAGGGGAAATTCTGTGCAACATATTTGAAATACAATAAACCATTTTATGAATAATAAAACTGATATACATCGCTGAGGCTGAATATAAGTTATACAATATAGTCATGCATTATGCGCAATACATAGTCACACAAATGATCTGAAATAGGTTCTTTTTTTTCCGAAGTACTGCGTATGTATCCGATGGTGGCTGATGGATGGATGGAATAAATGCATTTCAATTATGATATGTGTTTTTAAATTTCACTAAACTTATGCATATTATGTGTTGTGTATAAATTTTGTAGTTGATATACAAGGCTACACAAAAGATCTCGTAAACGTTACTGAATATGAACATACATAAATGAGGTTTTTAAATACGTTATGCATTTTTACGCTGAGATGCATTCAGTTTAATAAGAAATGTTTGAAGAATAAAGATAAAACGATATAAAGGGTCACATAAAAAATTGGATACAGTGACGTCGATGAATGAGTATTTAAGAGAATGTCATTTCAGTAGTTTTAAGAGTTTTTTAGATTAAAGTAAATTTTAGCTAAATACTCGCATATAATGAAGGTACTAGGTAAACTACAGGGCTGAACAAAAGAATTCAAGTATCTTGCCATCTATTAGTATAGTTGCAGAAACAGAAAGTTCAACCTGCTATGCATTTTCTTGCTAAACAGATTTTCCTCATTATATAGTACATATATCGGCGCGACTGAGTTTTAACCCCCCTTCTTGGCGCGCTTCCAAAATATCGCCACATTGGCGCGCTTTTGCGTTTTGTGCACCGGAGCGGGATTTAAGTCCAGGAGACACTACGCAAAAGACATACCTTCTTTTAAAAACAAAACCAGCCTTTTTTTATATAAAAAAAGAAATCAATAATAGATTTTCTAAAGAAATATACTAAGCTTTGAAGTCAATGTTTTTCGTTTATATATAATATGAAACTAAATAACATTAAGATTCAAAACATCTAAAGTACTAAAGAAAGGCCTAAAACACTTACTTTTAAATACAAAGCACGGCCTCTGCATTCAAAAACAATAGAAATGTAGAAAATACTTCCTTTTAAATACAAAACAAAGGTTTCTAATTAAAAAAAATCACTCGTATATTGCCCCCAAAAAATTTACTCACTCGATGTTACACTCTTCGAAATCCAATGACCTCTAATGCGACACCAATTTCAAGGCGCGAGACTTCAAACTTTTAAATGTTTCTCCTCTCGCGTCCAATAAGAAAACTAGAAAAGAAAGAACGAACGGAGCATGCGCAATCCGAGGAGCAAAATCTCTCCGAGGGTTGCCAAGAAGAGCAGCACCTAAACGGATAAGAAAGCAAGGCATGGCGCAGTCATCGCGCGTCAAAAAAACGACGCTAAGAAGTGGGTTAAAACTCAGTTTACCCCATATATCATCCGACAGATCAAATACAGGACAGTTCAAAACGATTTGAATACACATTTTTCTTTAGACAGCAACATCATTTTCCTAAATAGGATTTTGATAAAGTTTTTAGGAAGTGTTGGAAAGTGTTTCATAATCTATGCGTAACACATTATTTTTATTATTTAAGTAAAATTTTCACAACCAACTTAATATAAGGGTTGTATATCAGTATTTACATTGTTTCATGACCTCTATAAGCTGTTGGATATTCTATCCTATGTAAAATGCAAACATTCGTTGAAAAACACAATATAAACAAAAGAAAGAATCGGTAATCCCAATGTATGAAAGTCGAATAATGAGTAAAAGAACATACAAAATACAAAGATAATTAAAAAAACTCAATTGTAATTTAGCAAATTACTACGACTATTTTGAAAATGATATTTTCAAAGACTAAAATTTTAAAGATTTATAAATAAATTCTATATTTAAACTAATAATAATAATAAACATCAATTTTTGATGATTATAACGAGTCCTATATTACTTACGGCATGCATTAAACATTAATATTCCTAGACTAATGATAAAAAAAAGCAGTAGTTTATAGATATACAACTTTAACTGTTTAAAATGTGCATTTCAATTTGATGGAATTAATCAGACTGACTACTGAACACCTCATATTACGTACGGCATGGATTAAACATTAATATTCCAGGACCAATCAGGAACAAATTTTAAATGAAATTTCAGATTTACAATTTTTGGAACTGCAAATAAATCGCACATTTTAAATTTTTACACCGTTGCATCGAATAAAAAAATGCACTTTTAAATGAAATTGGTTCTAATCTTTATCAGATTTTTTTTTTCAAATTATTATTATATTTAAGTTTTTATTTTATTTTATTTTTTGTCATTGTGGCAATAACAGAAGTATTCCATTTTTGGACATTAAACATGGACCAATCAGAAAAAGAATAAAATAAAAATAAGTTGTGGAATTCAGCCAATAAAAAGATTCAGATATACTTCAGATTTTCAGTTCTTTATTGAGGAAAACAATTATTTTGCAAATAGTTAATAAGTCTCAAAATATTGCCAAAACATAACTCTATATTCAATCAAATTTCCAGCACTTGTGTTTAACAATTTTGACATTTAGGGGAAGATGGGGATACTTGAGCCACTTTTTAAATTTTAATTTTTTTTAATTTTTTATAATTTCTTAGAACAAAATAAAATATTGAAAATGAAAATTTGCTAATTTTTCTTCAACTGAAAACCACTTTCAATTAATTTTGAACTATTTTTCTATGCCTAATTATTATTTTTTTTACATCGTGGCTCAAGTATCCCCATGGAGGGGATACTTGAGCCATGGTGAAGGGATACTTGAGCCAGTACGGAAAAATACCTACAAAAATCATTTTTTTTCGCTTTATTTTTGCACAAATATTTTACAGAATGATAAATTATGATGCATAAAGTCCTTCAAAACCAATTGAGATTAGAATTCAGATGTTTCAGCTCTTTGGCAACATGTATGAAGAACAAATTCAAAATGGTTGTAAAACCACACATCTTTTTTCTTTTACCTACATGTTAGCTCAGTAGTACCCTCTGTTGGGGACAATAGAAGTCATTTCTTTGATTTAAAAAAAGTTACAGTAACAGAGGTTACAATTTCAATATAAAATATTAATTTTAATATATTATATTAAAAAATAAATATTTAATAAGTTGGACTTAACTAATTAAAGTATAAGAGAATATTTTACATTTATCTAGACAGGCTATTTTGTTAGTCAAAATGAAAAATAAAATGGATATTTTCATTTAAAAAAATACGTTTTTAAACATTTTTTTTTCTAAGTCATTATTTTTTAAGAAAAAAAAATAAACTAAAAAATTACGCTTCCTTTTATCCAGAAAAAAATCTATTAGTGAATATAAGGACGTAATTTTATTTTTTGTTTATTTTATTTATGTCCTACCTAGTGGGGATGGTTGAGCCATGGCTCAAGTATCTCCATGACTTCTATTTTTGTTTATCACAGCTTTACTAAGTAAAGCATGCAGCTATTTGAGCTAATTTAGATTCAAAATACAACTGAAATTATACTTATTAAATTTATATATATTGTTGCAACTTTAAACAAAACTTTGATAAAAAAAAAATAATAAATAAAACCATGCACCTTAATATTTACTTTAGATAGGGAAAAACAACTATTAATCACCATACTTTCAAAATGGTACCAAGGTATGTGATTTCTTTTTTACATATTCAGAACAAAAATATGTTACCATATTGACAGTTTTAGAAAGACAAATTAACTAACTGTAGAAATAATAGGGGTGGCTCAAGTATCCCCTACGCTCAAGTATCCCCACTCTCCCCTATATCAGGAATTAAAACTGGTTAATTTTAAACTTAAGTCACTTTCAACATGCCGTTTGTTTATATGGTCGTTTTTCAAAAATGTAGAAAAGTAGAAAAAACATGTTCATACAACATGTACAAAAAAAAAAAAAAAAAAAAAAAAAAATTATAAACTTTTTTGGGGAATCTGGGATGTAAAGTTAAAAGCAAAATTATATGCAACAGAATCTGTTATGATTTTTTTCTTTTACCGTTATGCAATATGTTGTCAGAATACCAGTTTCCTAAAAAAGTTTAGTAACTTTACATATTTTTTTTACAGTGTATTGAACCTAATAAAGGAATTCGAAAATGATTTAGATCTTTCTTGATATTAAGTTTGCATATTCATTTAAGTGAAAACTAAGGATTTTCAATTGAAATATTATTTGCTGATGAAGTTATGTTTTCTGAACAAAAATAATATACTATTTCTGACAAATTTTGATTGTTCCGGGACTAATAGGTCGCGAACCGCTCAGATAACAATTCAAGTAATTAAAACTATTATAAAAGTAAATATAGAAGTACTGATTGTAATGCAAAATTTTTCAACTATGAAAATTTGCTTGTTAAAGGGTATTAGAAAATTTTAGAATTTATTCGTGTTCGTAAATTTATGAAATTGATAGCTTTACTTATTCAGATAATACGTAATCGCATACCGTTTGTTATGTTTTTTGGAAAAGGCAAAAGATCTTTCAAAACTATCTTTGGAAATTGTGTACTAAAGCGATATTTCTAGAAACGAAAATATTGATAAAGAAAAGAAAAATACTTCAAAGCCAGTCGTCGTTCAAAAATATTTACAACTAATTTAATAGCTAATTTATTCATAAACTAGTCGTTGGGGGGGGGGCATCATACTACTTATCCATGATGGCTATGCATAATATAACATATGCAAATAAAACATTTGTAAACTTTTATAAAATAATTCGTAATTCCAAAGTAAAATTTTAACACCTAAAAATTGCTCTATAAATGAATTGCTGATGAGCCAATTTTGACAAATTATATAAGAAGCCAAGCTACCCAAATAGTACCGAATTGCCTAAAAGAAATATACCTCCCAAAATAATAATCATGTTAACTAACAGTATAATGCGTTGAATTACGCGTTTCATATCCAATTAAAATATATCTTTGAATTGGAATTTGAATGAAATACACGGTCATGAAAAAGCGAAGAGTGTGGAAAATAGGATTACAAATATCTCGGGAACTCATTATCCGATTGACTTCGTTTGTTATGCAAAATTTGTGTTAATTTATAAATTAAAAAAAAAATTATGTATCTTTCATGAGAACGAATTTTTCGAGAGTCCGAAAAAATAGTTCCGGATAATCGAGTTTCCTGATATTAAATAAGCTTTTTTCCATTATTACATACTAACCCCAGTAGTGAAACAGTATTGGGACAATATTGGATACATCTTGGAGCAATATTGGCATATTGGCACAATACTGGCATGAAATATTGCTCCAATATTTAGGTGTTTACATTTTGACTTTATTCAACCAATATTTGCAGCCAATATTATGCCAATATTGGGGTTTTTGGAAATATTACCAATAAAACGCCGATATTTGTTAAATATTGGAATTATTTGGTTAAATATTAGAAATATTTCCAATGTAACGCCAATATTTGTACAATATTGGCGTTTTAATGGCAATATTTAAAATGAAATTTCAATATTGGCATAATATTGGCTAAATAAGGGTAAAATGTAAACATCCCAATATTGGGGCAATATTCGCGTTTTATTTGCAATATTTCCAATAAATGAAATATTGGCGCGACGTTGGACCAATATTGGTTTGCTACTAGGGAAGTACACACCATATTTCAAGTATCTATATCAATTTGTTCGGGAGATAGAACGTTTACAGGTTTCACATACAGACGAACGGATTTTTTTCTTCTAAAAATATATTTTTTTTCGGAATCTCTAGTGTCTGAAACGTGTAAATCCGCCAAATTCTTTTTCTGTTTCCAAAAAGATTGCAAATCTTATTCTATACTACGTATGATGGTTAACTGAAAAAGGAAAAACGATTTTTTCCAAATTCTTTTGATAGTCTTTTTCAGTCAATTTTATGTCTTTATAACTTAAACCGCATTAGAAAATCTGCGTAACTTAAATATTTATTGAGAGAAGGAAACTTTAGAACGACCTAAAATATTTAATAAAAAGTTTTTTTTTTTAATTTTTAATTTTTTAGAAGTTTTTATTGGACAAATACTTGAAACCTTTATTTTTTATCCACTTAAACTGGTATATAAGTTGGTTCACAATATGTTAAGAGAATATAAATTTTATCTCATCTTTAAACTTTTTCTAAAATACCATATTAATATTAAACTTCATAGATAATTTAAACAATAAGATAAACATCATGTGATAAGCAAGTTTATTAAATAGCTTCCTACACATTCAGAATAATGTAACACTGTTTAAAAAGTTAAAATATTATGTCTAATTCAACCATCTGAAAATGCATTGTACATTTTAAAACTCAATTTCAGTTGTTTCATCTATAATCCGAAAATTATACGCATATTTTAAACAGATCTATATATGATATATAGATTTGTATATATTAACTACATGCATGCCAAAATTTAGTTGAGATGAAAAATTCCCCTTTCAGCAATTTCTTCTAATAAAGTGAATTGTACGTGATTTCTTGTAGCCCTCTATTTGAGGTATATAATTTATATACAACGAATAAAATTCAAAGTACAGACTGAAATTAAAATGCACTTCCACCAATTATTTGTGAAAGACAACACAGTAACCGATTTTTTGTGTATCCCCGTAAATGAACTACAAATGCTATGAATACCCTATTCTAACGTAATTATGTTGTAATGACATTTAGTGATTTATATCAGTTACGCTACACGTGAAAAAGCGTAATGTCATTAAAATACTCTGCAACCGATTTATCTCCATATACCATAATTTAATGGAATTCTTTTACCCTCTACATAAATTATAAATGCCACATACTTCATATACAATGAATCCAGATACCTCATATACAATGAAGTATTTGAAGTATATAATACTTCATACACAATGAAGTATTATGCCAACTAGCAGCCTTCTCGAACTACGCTGATAAGTTCCTTTAAAAGAATCTTGAATCAAACAAAATACATATATTAATAAAAAAATTACTTAATATCTAATCCAACAGCCATAATTGTTGTTTTATTCTTATAATTTCAGGTTGTCGGGTTCAAAATAGATATTGACGCCATAATAGACAAACAAGCTCTAAAATCAGTAAGTTTAGCTATTTTTTAATAGAATTGAAACTTCCAATTTCGCGCATTATCTAAAACTACAGCAGAGGTATGGCAAATGCCCTAAAAGTACGATTAGTAATGTCAGTAAAATTTAGAAAAATAGTAGGTTGGTTAAATTTAAAAAAATGTCCCCTTGCAATGAAAAGTGGGGAATGGCTCTTGGGAGGTATATAACATGAAATAATGATCACAGAGCTTTCCAATGATACGTCACAAGAAGAGTGTCAGTAAAAGTTGATAAAAGTGCATCCCAGGGTTCCAAGTATCATGCCTCCCAGAAAGCAGCCCTCTCTCACACACTCTTTAAAATTTTCATACATTATAATTAATATTTATCGGAGGGCTTCGTAAAAAAATCCAATTTTAAAAGGGATAAAAACACTGCAATTTCAAAAGAGTTCGAAAATTGCTCCCTCCGGGGTGGGGGGGGGAAGGAATGAAAGATCCATAATCTGAAAAAGTGATCCGAAGTTTTTAAGATGATATATCTCATGACGGGTCCAAAAAGTTTAGAAAAATCAAGCCCCATTTTAGCCCCCCTCTGGGATTAAATATTTAAAATCGCTGGAACATGTGTTTAATTATTTTTCTATTAGATTTATTTTCTGCAATTTTATGCTCCGACTTAAAAATGCTGCTGAGATGTGCCAAATTTTCTAAAATTCTAGTCCCCCTTTTAACGTCCCCCCTTAAAGGAGAATTTGTAAGATTGCTGAAATACGTGTTTAATTAATATTTTAGCAGATTGTGTAGTTTCACGATCCTACCTATAATGGCTGTTGTGTTATAGCTAGACGCTCTACAATTTTCGACACCCCATTTAAACCCCTTAGGAAGGGATGGTTCAAATATCCTGTCTTAGTGCACACTTACATTATAAAAAGTATATTAACCCCAATTTCCAGGCTTCTAGATTCAGTAGTTTAGGCTGTGCGTTGATTATCAGTCAATCAAGACAAACTATTTTATATATGTATTGAAGATAGATATGACTTGATGTTTCTCAATAGATTTATAAACTGTATAAAAATCCAAGTATATTTAAGGCAGTTAGACCATGATAGACGGACATACAAAATCGAAAGCATAAACTCTTTTCAACATTGTTAGAAATTGTTAAAAGTAATAAACTAACACGTCTTTGCACGAACAATCTTTATTCCAAAAGTAGTATTAGGATTACAAGCTAAAGCAAAGTACAAATAAATTTTATTTGTCAGTCTAATAATTAAAATTTTTCAAATATTTTCTACACTTTCTTCTGGCATACCAAAATTTTAATGCCACCATTGACGAAAGTAAAGAGAAAGCAATGAATTTATATTGTACTATCTTTACGAGAGTCATTATCTAAATTGTGAAATATCTGTATAGACAAATAAAAATAAAACGTAACGAGACTTTTCCACAAGAAAATTAATTTTACTTTTTTTGATTTGTTAGATTGGGTACACCGTAGCAGGACATTAATAAGTTTTTGTTTTCAAAATATTCGTTATACTTTTTCAAACAATTTCTTCAATGGTATACTAATCCATTACTGCGGATATGTTTTTTTAAATAACGGCAAAATTGAGAATTTCTGTTATACAAAATTCAAGGTAGATCCCATGTAAGATGTAATACATATGCATGTATGTTTTTGCATAAGTAACAACAACAAAATTAATCCATAGGAGGAGACAGTGATTGCCTGTCTTGATCAAATAGCAGTTTTTACATTTCCCTTGCATCTACCGAACTTGACATATTGAAATCAAACATTTATTTGATTTAAAATTTGCGGAAAACATTTGAATGTTTATTGATCTATATATTTACATGCCATCATTGGATCCCACTGATGTGGGAACAGATTCCTTAGAACTGTAATTACATTCACATAAAGAAGATTCATTCGCATCATTGGTTTCATGGGATTTTCGATGCTTTAGTAACAGAAATTCCGAAAAAAAGGGCAGCTATATTTGAAGACAAATCCGTTAAAAAAGGCAAATATTACGCTACAAAAATTTCTGTTAAAATGTACTTGAATATCCTTGAAGCGTACGAAACCAGATAAATTCCAATGTTCTCATATGAGTTCCCATTCTTAAATATGTAACGTAGTGTAATGTGTAATTTTTAAATACGTAGCACCTATAGTAATCGTTCAGTCTGCATATAATGGACTACTCAACAGATCAAAAATTATCCAAGCGAATCATTTGAAATTAAAAATATTTAATTGCTCCATAATTTTGCCGAGTCATTTCAATTTTTATAAAAATCGTATGCATAATTTAATTATCGGCACAATCAAAAGTATTCCGTTACATTACGGTCAACGAGAAAAAATAGTTTCAAGAGCATTTTAATAGTGTTACATTTTTTCGAACATTAAAAAATTAACTTGCATCTAAGAAGTATATAAAAGAATGTACATTCTGTACAATCTGGTGTGCAAAGAATATTTGTTATTAATTTACAGGGCTATACAAATGTATTCCGTTACATTACGACCAATGGGGAAAATAGTTTCAAGAGCATTTTAATAGTGTTTCATTCTTTCGAACACAATAAAATTTATATGCATCTATGAAGTATATAATAAAATATGCATTCTATACAATCTAGGGTGCAAAGAATATCTGTTATTAATTTACATGGCCACACAAACGTATTCCACTACATATGGTATACGGGGAAATATTGTTTGGGGCGCGTTTTAATTATATTAAACTATTTAACACTTTATGAAATTGATGTACGTTGCTGAGGTTTACTACAAATTATTTCCTGTATAAGAGAAAACAAATAGTATTTACAGGGATACACAAAGGATTTCGAATACGCTACTATATACGAAGTACTGTATGCTATTACATCAAAACCTGAATATTAAAAAAAAAATTATAGGACGAATGTATCTCATTTTTGCTACTCTTGACGTGCATTTTCAAATTTGTATATTATAGTCAGGTTTTTTAGTGTATGAATATATATTATGTTGATAATTTATTGGTATGTAAATTTTATTAATCGGTTCAGACAAATCGGCCAGACAGAATTGCGAAAATATCTTCGTATATGTCTAATGTTATCTCAATACATAAATTTACTTTTCGCCCTTTTCGTGAAAAAGCGAATTATTATAACTAATGATAACTTATCTTATCCTGTATTATACTATATGCCAACTGAAAATAAAGAAGGAAAAATGTGGATGGTAATCATAATATATTTTGTCTGTTCCTCGATTATTGAATTTCACTATGAATGATGCTGATAATATTTCATATATTTTAGTTTGTTGCATTAGAGTATTTGTTATATACGTTCATTATTTCAAATTCTACTCTATTGATAAAATTATTCTTACATTATTTCTGAAAGTCTTTCTAGCGCAAAAAAAAAGAATTGTCTGCAGATCTAGAAAAACTAATAGTATTTTGGAAGCGCATACCTGTTGAACACAGCCAAATCTGTTCCCAAATTCATTAGTTGAATGTAAGATATTGCTAAGGGAATACAATACTTACTGCAATCCTATGTGAGAGTGCCCGAGCTTTTAATTCAATTATATTATAGTACATAGAGAAAAATCTTTTCGAGAGTATTTTAATGAGATAACGCTATTTCAAATGTATTAAAATTAATATAAAGTCTTTGAAAAAAAAACATTTGAAAAGTAAACTTTTTGATATAATATATTTAAACGATGATACGTTATTCTTATTTCAATAATTGTTTCATATTTTTAAACTTCTATTCTACTTCGATATTTCTTTTCTTTCGTAATTGCTTGACGGTAAATCAGATTAAATCAGTTTCAAAACCCACTCATGCTCAATTAAAATTAACAAAGAAATACGAATTTGAACTTAAAATCGATTGGATTGTAAAATTACTTTATATTTACTTGAATAAAAGTTAGTAAATTGCACAGGACAGATAGAATTTGATTAGTCGTTTTACATCTCCATGAAAGAAATCTGTTTTGTGATAGGTTAAAAATTTCTTTTAAACAAATTTATTTCTTAGTAATTTCCTTTTTTTATCTGTAAATACGACTAAAAAGGAGAAAAATTCGAAGATAAAAAATTTTATTCCATTATTATTCAGAAAAAATAGATAAAAAAAAATCCAGATCCTACCGATTAGGAATGGGGTCATTCCATGTCAGATCACCCAGACCATAACATCCACCATCACCAATTTTGATAAAATTCAGTGAATTTGTAGAATTTCAAATGCTGATTCCAAAAATATTAATTATATTGAAATTGATCAAACGGTTTGTGAGTTATGAGCTTTTAAGTTGCTCCCATGATGGCCGATTTGCCGCCATTTTGAATAGCATATGTGACAACATAAGAGTCCATAACTTCTTTCAGGTTTAAGCTAGAGCTTTCAAATTTTTTTGTTTTGTTCAGAATAAAGTAATCCTTCATTTAAACTAATTTTTGTGAAGCTAATTCCTTAAAAAAGCTGTCAGAAAAGGACTTTTTGTCATTTTTTTAATTAAAAAAGGGTGCAACTTCAATGGCTATTTTCCCCCAATGAACCCCCTTCAATTTTCATCTAACTGAATAGACAGGCACCTCAAAGTGTGTTTTGATGACTGATAAAAAATTTTTAAAGGGCAGTTCACAGGTTCTTACTTAAAAAATAATTTCAATTTTATTGACTTTCTGGAGTAATAGAAAACACTAGATAATGTTGATATTTCTTTTATTACCAGATATATCATACATATTTACATTTAAAAGTTTGATAAGGTTTTATGTTGCATAATATATATACAGGGTGTTTCGCTACCAGACCGACAAACTTCTAGGGGTGATAGTAGACATAAAGACAAACATTATTAAATAGGAAACCATGGGGCGCAAACGGCTTCTATAGGAGCTAGGGGCCATTAAAGTTTAAGGTCCAAAAATTCAAACGCCGATAAAAATTAGAAAAAAGGGTCGATTTGTTTGCGGTTTTCTCTAAAATCATTCTTTATATCACGATTTTTTATTTTTTTAATTTTAAAGGTTAAGTTCGAAAATTGTCGGTAGAGGGCGCTTTAGACTTTAGAGTAACGAAAAAATATTTTTTGCCGTTCTTTTGTGCATAGGGTTGAAATTATTCTAAAGTTTAGACTTTAACTTAAATTTTAAGCCCAAAATAGGAAACATGGGTATCGGTTAACTAGCGAAAATTTAACTGTGAACCATAGGGGAGATTTTAAACGCTCATAAACATTGGACAAACTAATCGATTTTGTTGCGGTTTGCGAGTAGGTCATTCCCTTGGTAATTATTTTATTCAAAATGACGCACAGCTGTGGTGTCCTCATTTTTTCATAGAGGGCGCTTCCGACATATCTCCGATATTTCAATGGCATTACTCCTGGGTGTTTTACTACCAGACTATCTACTTCCAGGAAGTGTTAGGGGAGGAAAAGCGACTCGGAATCGCATAGGAATGTAACGTTGAAAATGTATTTTTTGCGAGTTATGGTTAAAGGAAGCAGAGAAAAAAACAACAGAAACAAGCAGAGAAACAGAAACACGTTAATATGACATAAAACAGTTTGTTTAAAGGTTTTACTAGAAAAGGTGTTCGAAATTACCACCAGAAGTAATTCGACATGCTTGACAGAGGCATTGCATGTAACTCCTCACGCTTTGAAAGATTCCTGGAATCTTTGATAGATTTCCGGAAGCTACAAAAATAAGAGCTGCTAAGTCTTTAATTGATGGTACGGGATTCTCATACACCCAACTTTTCATGTGATCCCAGCAGAAGAAGCTCATACTTGATAGGTCCGGTGATCTGGCAGGCCAATAAACCGGGCCACCACGACCTATCCACCGCTGTCCATATGTTAGGTTGAGGTATCGGTGAACATCATTGGTAAAATGTGGAAGAGCCCGATTATGCTGGAACCACATAGAGCTTCGCAACGAGAGAGAAACTTTCACGCGCATTACCGTTCAGTTCCATCTACCCCAAGAAAATTGCAGCGCCATCTACTGTCACTGTCAAGCTTGCCGGACTTTTTCTGGTCGTAATTTCGAACACTTTTTGCAGTAAAACCTTTAAAAAAGTTTTGTTCTGTCACTTTAACATGTTGCTGTTTCTCTGTTTGTTTCTGTTGTTTTTTCTCTGCTGTTTTTTAAACGTAATATGCAAAAAAGCAATTTTCAACGTTACATTTCTGTATGATTCCGGTCATCTTTGCATCCCTTATACTTCCTGGAAGTATGGTGGTCTGGTAGTGAAATACCCAGGAGTAATACCATTGAAATGTCGAACATGTCTCGGAAGCGCCCTCTATCAAAAAATGAAGACATGAAAGCTGTACGTCTTTTGAATAAAATAATTACCAAGTGAATGACCTACACGCAAACCGCAACAAAATCGATTAGTTTGTCCAATGTTTATGAGCGTTTAAAATCTCCCCTATGGTTCACAGTTAAATTTTCGCTAGTTAACCGATACCCATGTTTCCGATTTTGGGCTTAAAATTTAAGTTAAAGTCTAAACTTTAGAATAATTTCAACCCTATGCACAAAAGAACGGCAAAAAGTATTTGTTCGTTACTCTAAAGTCTAAAGCGCCTTCTATCGACAATTTTTGAACTTAATCTTTAAAATTAAAAAAAATTAAAAATCGTGATATAAAGAATGATTTTAGAGAAAACCGCAAACAAATCGACCCTTTTTTCTAATTTTTATGAGCGTTTCAATTATTGGACCCTAAACTTTAATGGCCCCTAGCTCCTACAGAAGACGTTTGCGCCCCATGGTTTCCTATTTAATAATGTTTGTCTTTATGTTTACTATCACCCCTCAAAGTTTGTCGGTCTGGTAGCGAAACACCCTGTATTTAATGTGGCTAAAAAAAGGAGAATCCCTTTGGAATGAGTAAGAATGCCAATAATGAATTTCTGCAAGAGATAGACGTATTTTCCTGACAAATTGGGATTTCTTGCAATGTCTCAGTTAATTATGAGTAAAAAAGAAATGACGGGAAAAGCTTTACAAATAGTCACATTTTATTGTAAAATTATACTTTTATTTTTATACAAAATGCAATAAAATTGCAACTATTAAATAAATATTATGATACTTAAGAATAAATTATATAACATGCACAGTAAACATGCTATTAAAAATCAATAACAATCAATAACTACATCAATAACAATTTAAAGAACAGTTATGTAATATTTTTTAAATCCCTGCCACCTCAGCTTACAGGCAGATGTAAATTTTGAAATTAAATAACAGTAGACTCCCTCAAATCCCCACAGCTTGGGATTAGAAATTATGCGGATTTTAGAATTTTGCTGATTTGTGGTCATTATTTTATTGATATTTTTTGTAAACAGTAATTTGAATGTAATTAATAATGCAATCAAAACTAAAATGAATGCTTTGAAGGATAATAAAATATTAAAATAGGTAATAAATTACAAAAAGAACAATGTAGAGAATTTTTAAATTGATTAAAATATTAAAAGCAAAGGTCAAGTTAATCAATAATGTACAATTAAATATTCAATATAAACATGAAATATGTTTTCCCTAAATTATTCAGTGTAGCTTGCCTCATAAAGGTACATTACTAATTCACAACAAAATCATAAAAAAAAAGTTTTATTTCAGGTTTAGCCGGATTTAATAACCAAATAAACTTGGTTCATACATAAATATATTTGATAAGAAGATTGTGATTACCAATGAATCAACAATATCGTGAATTTTTTCAGAAATAAATTTATTCTTCCTTTATGAAAAAAATAAATAAATAATAAAGAATACTGCCCAGTTAAACTGATGGCATTGAGCTCACAGGCTACAAATACTAATTGTACATTAAAGCCTTATATTTTCAAGGGTTAATTCCGTTCGAAAAAAAATTAAGAAGGGGAAACAGCTCTCCCCTTTCCTCTTTTTTTATACTTAATCATTGAACCTCCTATACTATCAAAGACATGCTTTATCATATAAAAAATCTATATCCAAAATTCAGAACAAATGAGATAATTCTTAATAAAAACCCATTTAGCATTTATATAATTTAAAAGGAGTTATCCCCCTCTTTTATATTTAACCATTAAACTTCCAAAACTATTCAGAGATTTGAACGAAATCTGAAAATTCTGCTTGAAAAACCCATTTATATAAATTAAGGGGGGGGGCATTAGAACCCCTGTTCCCCCTATTTATACTTATTCAATGAACACCTAATAACAGTCACGGAATCGCCTCATCAGAATGATCCTAATCTAAATTTTGAACGAAAACTTAATTCTGCATGAAAATCCCATTAACTAAGGGGAGGGGCATGAGCCGCCCCGTTCCCCCTCTTATACATATCGAATGAACTCCAAAAAATAATCAGGGAAGCGCCTTGTCAGGATATACCTACATACAAAATTTCAAGTGGATCGGATATTTTTATCATGAGTTATCGCGTTACGCACGAACGAACATACAGAACGGACGGGCACATAAGCTCTCAGGCTATTCTAGCCTGTGAGCTAAAAAATCAGTAACGTTATCAAAAATTACAAATATGGAATTGATATAGAATTTAAAAAGTCAAATTTTGTCTCTACATTATTTACATCCGCAAGTTACGCGTAGATTTTTGAGAGTGGTGATTTATAATAAGTTTAACTGAATTTTGGTATCTTGAGAATAGATTAATCTAGGAATTTTTTCTCCCTAAACTCCCTCCTCCTTTTTTGCCCCTTGATCTCATTTTAAATTTAATGGAAAATCTGTGATACATAAATTTTTGTACCTTTTCCTACAAGTAATAGTAACTTTAACCTAATATAATACGTATTATAATTGAGATATTTTAAGTTTTCACAAATCCTTCTCTATTTCAACCCCATGATCTGATTCTGACCATTAACAAATTTGATTGAGATTTTTGGTCCCTGGATTTCATGTGTCAGTTTGGGAGAGTTTCGTGAAAAATTTTGGAAGTTATGTCCATGAAAAAAGTGATAGATATTTTTAACTGGGGGTATTTTGGGTTCTGGATGTTATGATCGGAATAGATCTGCAGACATTTTCTGAAATTCCAACACAGGGGAGAGTAATAGTTATTTCTGACGAAATCTAATTAACTCTAATTCTAATAATGAGAAAAAAATTATGAAGTTGTTTTATTTAAAATTTGTTCGCTTTGACTTTCAATTTTATTTCCTTTTCATTTCATGTTTTGCCCCTTGTGCTTATTAAAGACCTGATACATCATTAAGTTCTACTAGTATCTACAAGTATATATCTACATTATGTGTGGCTACTACATGGTGCTTTTTCTCGAAAAATGAATGTCCGAAAACAACTGATTGATCGTAAACAAACTGTGCATGATAGAAGAAAACGAAGAACAGTTTTGTATTTAGTATAAAAAAATTGCATTAAGGGCAGTCATTGGTTTTTAATTATCTGATATCATGAAGAATAGTATAAATTTTACTTACTGTATTTTTTATTTAAGAGTTTTAATTTTATCATATTTTGTATCAGGGGGCACGGCAGTGCCCCCGCCAAGTCGAGCGCGAAGCAAACACTGCCGTACCATCCTTTACTGGAACCATTTCGCCGCATTTTTAGGCCCTTATTTGAGAACCTCTGGATAAGACCAGAACGCTGAAATTTTCGTCAACCAGTAAGCTATAATCACATACTTAAAATCCAAAATTTCAAGTCTATAGGTCATTTAGTTCCGAAGTTAAGCGAAAGCAAAGTTTCGCATTTATGACACTCACTCACTCATGATCATCAGAATAGAACTAATACTTCCCATAAACTCAGAGAGCTGAAATTTGGTACAGAGTTAGGGTTTTATGGCCACATAAAGGGAAAACTATAAAAACTAAGATAATCGAAGATCTGGAGTACCTGGTGACCCTGATTAGAAAACACAAGAGCCCAACCAAACTATTAGAGATCGACATACCACCTTTACAAAAAATATTCAACTTGGTGGGCCTCTTCATTTGATGTCAAAAATTGAAGGTCTGAAATATCTAATGAAGAGCCCTCAGCTGGTCTTAGCTGTATTAGCAGTGGTGCAGCCAAGGGGGTGGTTTTGGGGTTAAAACCCCTCCTAGAGCTAAGAAAGA
Source organism: Maratus speculifer (assembly GCA_964019185.1). Taxonomy (NCBI): domain Eukaryota; kingdom Metazoa; phylum Arthropoda; class Arachnida; order Araneae; family Salticidae; genus Maratus; species Maratus speculifer. The sequence goes on from OZ025301.1 coordinate 119,491,636, forward strand.
TCGCTACAATTGCCGCTTATATGAATCAAAATCATACTTAATATTTAAACGTTTTGGCGTACATCAGATTCCGCCACTTGATTGAACCAGATTTCATTTAATAAAGGGATTCAATAAAATGGAAAAAATTCTACTTAAAACTGTGAAAGTGCATATTACATTGATTAGTTAAGTAAAAATTGGTTATTTGAACTAAATCAATTTTCTGAGCCGTATTGAGCCTCAATCGGACAGAGATATACTGTCTAACCGATTGATACTTCTGCTTTCGCATCCCAATGAAGGAAGGTTAATGGAAATAGCACAATGTTTGAGGGACTTACCAGAAGATACTGTTTGTTTACTACCGACTAGAAATATGTGTATGCAGTTAGATAATGCTAAGAGGAAGCTAAAGTAATGCTTAGGATAAACATTGATGTTAGTTTAGGTTTAGTGAATGGGTCTATAGGCGTTGTACAGATAGTGAGGTGGGACCCGGAAGATCAAACAAAGCCTAAACAATTGGTAGTAAAATTCGCTAACAATTTGATTCACGAATTATTACCTATTAAGTCAAAATTTGAGATCATACTCCGGGCATACGTGTACAGAGTACAATTCCCAATCTGTGTGGCGTATGCCCTAACAATTCACAAGAGCCAAGGTCTAAGTCTAAAAAATGCCCTCATGGACATTGGCACCTCCATATTGTCTTGTGGCCAAGCCTACGTGACGCTTTCCCGAGTAACCAATCTTCATGGATTGCACCTCATAAATGTTGACTTCAAGAGTATAAAAGCTCAAGCTTCAGCGATCACAGAATACAACCCGCTTAAGCGTAAAAACCGCGCCGATCTTTCAGAAATTAAACCGTTTAAAAGAATAAATAATGAACGCGAATGGGCAATACGAAAAACTGTTGCTACTGCACAAGAGTCAGAACCGGAAAAAAAGAAAAGAAAGATTTGTAATAATAAAAAAACTACTCCTAAAAAGAAAAAAAAAATGTGTCAAATAAAAAAATCTAATAAAATAAATCAATATGCCCACGTTTCTACAAAAAGAAGTGAAATCCCACCAAAAACATTCTGTAAAAAACTAGCCAAGTCTCGATGGAGCTGCTTGTTTATCTCTAAAAAGTAATGAAATCTAGACAAAGTCGTGCCAAGTCTAAGGTTCCTTACTGCGATTTCTTTATTATTATAGTTAATGTTGTGTGACTTGGCCGTTGAAGGGTACACAAGGGTACAAAACCAGGTGCTCCACGACACCATTGCACCAATCTGTCGTCAGAACCGCTACCCATTGACGATGACCCATTGACGTGTACCCTTCAACGGCCAAGTCACACAACATTAACTATAATAATAAAGAAATCGCAGTAAGGAACCTTAGACTTGGCACGACTTTGTCTAGATTTCATCACTTTTTAGAGATAAACAAGCAGCTCCATCGAGACTTGGCTAGTTTTTCACAGAATGTTTTTGGTGGGATAGAATTTTTTTAGATAATGTACCTATTTGTGAATTTTTTCTATCATTTCTTTTTTATTTATAATTTATTGAAAATGCAATAGATTTCAGTTTGTCAGGGAACTCTCTCTGTTTCCTTTGCTTTTCTCGTCTATCTTTTCAAAAATTCATTATTGGCATTTTTATTTATTCCAATAGGATTCTCCCTTTTTTAGCCACATTAAATATATATATTTATGCAACATAAAACCTTATCAAACTTTTAAATGTAAATATGTATGATATTTCTGGTAATAAAAGAAATATCAACATTATCTTGTGTTTTCTGTTATTCGAAAAAGTCAATAAAATTGATTTTTTTTTTAAAGTACGAACATGTGAACTGCCCATTAAAACTTTATCAGTCATCAATACACACTTTGAGGTGCCTATCTATGCAATTAGATGAAAATCGAAGGGGGCTCATTGGGCGAAAATAGCCATTGAAGTTGCACCTTTTTTAATTAAAAAAATGACAAAAAGTCCTTTTCTGACAGCCTTTTTATGGAATTAGCTTCACAATTGGTTTAAATGAAAGATTACTTTATTCTAAACAAAACAAAAAAAATTTGAAAGCTCTAGCTTAAACCTGAAAGAAGTTATGGACTCTTATGTTGTCACATGTGCTATTCAAAATGGCGGCAAATCGGCCATCTTGGGAGCTACTTAAAAGCTAATAACTCACATATTTTTGGAGTCAGCATATTCACAGTATTTTATCGAAATTGGTGATGGTGGGTGTCATTTTTGAAAAAATTTGGGTGATTTGACATGAAATGACCCAATGGGCAAAATTTTATTTACTCTAATCTGTTAAGCTATGTCAATGTTTTACTATTGTTACTAACTTATGTAGTTTTATTTGGTAATTATATTGTGGGTTTTAATATTTTGGATTTGTGAAAATTTTCAACTTTCGGTTTTCGATATACTGATACAAGTCCTGAAGACGATTTGAGGGTTTTTAGAAAATGTCTGTCGATTACTCTATCTCTGTGTGATAAAAAAAATTGTGGATGGTCTATCTCGAAAACTAATTAATAGAATTTCTCAAAACTTTAGATTCAATTTTCATTTAAACTGGTGCTGATTAGTTTTTGGCATATATTATTCAACAGGTAGCACTGATATGGTGCATTTTTCACGAATTCTGTATTAGCTATAGCCAGAGTTGCCAACCTTCGGCTTTTTTTTAAATCATGAAAATGTATTTGAACCAAAAAATTTATTTAATTAGATATGTTTAGTATTGACTCAGAGGGTGATTTGAAATCCACTTAATTTCGTTGACTCAATAGATTTCTGGTTAGAAGTATAATTGTTTGATATAAGAACAATCCATTGCACCTCAAGAACTCATCCTCAATCCTCAAGAACTAATACTTTGGATTTCTAATTCAGATATATTTTGATAAATATACATGCTGATTATGGTTTGGGGTAACCTTCCCAATATTTTGCGTTGCTATGCTGTATTTTTAGTAATTTATCAATACTTGTATCTGGAGAAATAATGTACGAATTTTTATCTAACTTCAGATCCAGTTAGACGTTGAAACAAGTTGTTTTTGATTACGTTTCGTGTCATTCCCCCAGTAGGTGAAGTAGCAATGCTGCATTTTTCATGACATACGCCATTTTAGCGGTAGCCATACCTCGAGAATTACTTTACGAGATATCATATATTTAGATTCCATATGATGGGCATAAATTGTCATTTAGTTTTAGAACTGTGATAGTGAATTTCGGAGTAAGTCATAAGATAGAAATAAGTTTTGGGATTGTTACTCCGACTAGTTTAAACATTATATTTCAGATTTCTCTTGCCACATCTCATATTGGACAAAGTTTTATCGTCTCAAAATTATCATGATATATGTCTACTCTATGTTTTACTAATGTAAGTTATTTATATAGCCTTATTTATGAATTATAATATATTCACGTACGCATTGATTATTCATATTTTGCTTATTTTACTTTGACTGTGTGTATTTCAATAGTGCACACATACATTGTTTAATACAATTTAATCACAATCAAATAGGCAGGCATTCCAATCAATTCAATTTAAAAAAAATAATTGATCATATTCTTAAGAAAACTTTATTTTTCAGTATTCACATTAATAAGTGTGGATTTTCTTATTAGTTATTGTTAACATATAGCTAAATAACTATAAAATATCGATTTTAATTATTACCTGTAACATGCTTAAAAAAAGAAATTTCCCTAAAGCATATTATTAGCAATAATTTAAAATGTATAAATATGATACATATTTAACTCCTCGGTGAAAAAAGTAAAAGGATTGAAAATCAAAAGTGTATCTTTTCTTTTTACTTTATTGATACAATCTCAAACTAGTTGTAATAATAACTGGAATTCCAGTACCTTTCATCCAATATGGATTTTTGTGCCTCTTCAGATACTGGAATCATTGATTTTAGTTCCTAAAAATATATTACGAAATATATATTTGTTTTCAAAACATATTTTTCCAGAGTACGCCTAAAAGTCTGTATTGACGAAAAGATGCCTACATACAGAAATCATATTACACTTTTTCCTGCATACAAAAGAAAATAAATTTGACTTTGGAAATAGCTAGCGGTTTCACACAGACAGTATGTTTTAACATTGATTTATTTGTTATTGTTTATTTATTTATTTTGTCGAATCATGTGTGATCGTCTTTTCAAAATAAATTAAATGAATGATGTTTCTTTTAGTAAATGGAACTATTTTCTTCAAATTTGTGGGTGTTGGATAAGTTTACAAATCCGAGGTGTCCTATTTTAAGGGGTTCTAGTATATAAAAGATTTTTAAAAAAATTCAAAAAGATAATTAATTGGGCGTGTCTGTTGTGTAGATTTTTCTGCAAATGTTTTTTCTCTTCAAAAATATTTAGACATTCTTTAGAAAAATCGGTCAACTCTAATCCATTTCAAAATTTTTAAACCCAATACGAAACTGGACCAAACCCTAAATAATGTATATCAATCTACCGCAGATCCAACACACTGCTCGCCGCTAAAAGATAGAAGTCAACCGGACCAAATGTAGGGGAGTATAGAGAAGGAAGAGGCATCTTCAATAATTCTTAATATAAGTTTTATTTTCAATTTATGACTTTTCCACCAGATGGAATAAACACCTTTTAGTTGCAAGCAACTACGAGTTTGTGAGTTAACCTTTTGAGGGACAAAGCACTTCTATTCATTAAATAAAATCACTAAAATGATCGATTGACAACAGTATTTAAAAAATAGTTAAAAATAGTTAAATGCTTATCTTTGCGCATTTAATAAAATTAAAATTTTCATTTCGAAATTCTGGTGTTAATTTGGCATTTTTCAATTAAAATTAAGTGGGATATATTTTATCCCATCACCTTTCAAGGGATTATTGGGTCTATTTTACAATATCAAAAGTAAGAATTACTCCAGTTTTAATGTACATTTTTAATCTTATTCTTTGTTACTAATTTAATTGTTTTTAATATTTTGCAAATTCAACAATATGCCTTTAAGAAATAAACAGTTAAGTTGAATCTAAAAACCCCAAGCTTGTTATAAAAACCTATTTACATATATCTTGCTTTAAGTGAGAGATGAAACACTATGACGCATTGAAGGATGGAAATGTCCTATCCTTTTCAAATGATATCTCTCTCTATTCGAATAATGATGCTTAATAACATACGATACTTTGGTATTTTATAATTATGACTATTTTCAATTGAAATTGAAATTGAATAGCGTAACAAATAAAACCTCATTTTGAAAGTTCAAAATTTAAAAATTGAAGCATTGAATTTTTTTAATTTCTTGGAATTGACGCCGGAATTCTTTGAATAGGAACTGCCTCTTATTTTATTTGTGGGATGTCTCTCATCTTATAAAATTATAATAGCTATTTAAACTTTCTCATGAAAATTCGGAATCCTCCAATAAAAAAATGAACCAGATGTGGCAACTGTGTGGCATTACGCATCTAACTGAATTTTTATATCCCTTCACTGCACGATTTTTTATGTTTTTATGAAAAAAATTGTTTGAAATCTAAATATCGGTCAAATATTGGAAAAAATAGCAAAAAAAAAAAAAAAAAAAAAAAAAATTAATTTTTCAGCTAACATTTGACATTTTATGGGATGTACCCTTTAAACACAATTAGCATTTTAAAAATATTAAATTGCTATATTTTGAAATTAAATGGGCTTAAATTCATTATTTTTATCTGCTTAAAACTCAACGACTTTCTTTATTTTAATATTTTTAAACATTCAGTAAAAATAAAAAAAATTAATTTTGCCTTAATAATTTAACTGATTTTTTTTTTTTTTTTTTTTTTTTTTTTTTTTTTTTTTTTTTTGTTTCTGAAGAACAAATTCAAATTTTTTGACAGATACAATCATCTGACATGGGCAAAATATGTCTTATTCTATTCTTTGTATTATTCTTGATCGGTTAAAGTGATCCTATTTGTTAAATGTGTGACATATAATGAGAATTATAGTGTTTTTAGGTCTGTGCCATATGTGGCACACGGTACAGTAAAGGAATATAGTTGAATCCAAATTATCACCGATCTCCTTCTTCCAATTTACCTCCTTCAGTTTAAAAGAATATTATAATTTCATAAGATGGCAGATATTCCACAAATATAATAAAAGGAAATTGCCATTAAAAAATTATCGGTGTGTTTTCCAATATTAGTAAGAAATCCGTCCATTAAGGATGACGTTACACATTTTTCCTCAACCCTTTAAGGTTTAGATGACAGCGACTTCAGTCGATTCAACACCGATCAAATGACAAAATGTCAATTCAAAACAGATTTTTTTTTTTTTTTTTTTGGTAAAATTAGGCAATTTGTAACTAGAGAAAACTCGGAGAAATAAATAAATGAAATTGTTTTAAATGAAAATTCTGATCTTAGAATGTTTCTATTAACCTTCCCGATGCCGCGACCGGATATAACCGTTCATTAGGCTGCAGGTTTCACTGCAGTTGAAGACTTATTTAAATTAATATAATTCTACAAATATAATCCAGTTTTAAGAAATTAAGTTATGATTGATGCTTTCAAGGCTTATAAGCATATACGTAACAAAAAATTATACCATGAAAGAAAATCCCTCTTTTATTAACATTTAAAATAAATTGCTGTGAAAAAAAGCATTACAATTTTGCCCTTTTGCTCGGCAGTCAGGGAGTTAAGGTTGAACAAAATTACTGGACGTTCTAGAATTGAAGTTATGTAACTAAAAATCTATTTTTAAAATGTATTCCATAAATAAATCATAAAATAAAAATTTACTGAAAGAAATATTACTTTAAAAAATACAAATGCATTTCAAATCCGAAGCATTAATTATATTGTTACAAAATACGTATAATCATTGAAAAGCGGAGTTCTTGATTTCTAAACATTTGATAAGATATAGGATAGTTTAAATTCAATATGAAATAAACGGCAATTTTTTTTTTAAATGTAAGTAATAAAAATAAGCAAATTCATGCACAAACTTAAGATTTACAAAATAAAACACTTACCTTGTTTTAAAAAGGCCTTCAGACCAATACCTGGAGGACGAACTAGCTTTTAAATTCCTTACTTTTAAAAAGCCAGCGTATATTATTCAAACACACAAAGATCAATTTAATTTAACCCGATTATAGAAGATTTAATAGAAATTTTTGTCGGTACTTAATATGAATGAAGATTTAACGAAATTAGTTTGCTTTATCCAAGCTGATTTTATTTAAAAAGATTTATATTTGATCACCAAATTCAGCAATATCTTGATGTACCCACAATTTTAAAATAACATGATGGGTAAAGCTAACTATTGAACTTGATCGAGACCTTAGTAATTACTGTGCACATACTTACTCATTTTGAAATCAATTGATAGATAAGAGATCTGTATTAGGCACAAAATCAGATTTTTTAAAATGTCATCCACATTAGAAATTCAAACTGCTTTATCTCAGCGATTTTTTAAGATAAAGATAAAACAATAAATGCTCCAGAGTTTAGGTATCAAGGTCGAACATTTAAGAAATAAACTTTTTCCAAATTCTAATTTTTTTAATCTCATTTTAAATATTATATTTATATATATATTATTTTAAATAGGCGCCTTTTGAAAAATAGATAGTGGGTGGTGCTAGCCAAAGAATGTTTGTGCAAGGGTGTTTTCTTATGTTTCTAATCAGCCATTTTTTCTAGTATATGGGGCCAAATAATAAGTGGCCGTTTAAAACTGTGTCAAAACTTTTTCATCATTTTCCATGGTATTTTACTTACCCATTATACGTAGTATAGTGTAAATCTTACAATCGTTTTGAAAATCGAAATAAATATTGACGGATATACATATTTCAGACACTGGGGGAAAAATGCCGTCCGTCTGTCTGTGGTCTGTAAACGCTCTATGTCCCGAGCAAATTGAGATAGAGATTTGAAATTTGGTGTGAACTGAGTATTTAATAATGGAAAAAGGTCTCTTTAATATCAATAACTTCGATTATCCGTAGTTATTTATTTCGGACTCGTAAAATATACCTTCTGGCGAAAGTTCGATAAAATTTTTAGGTAGATTTCGTAAGAAATACTACCTATTGCAATCGCACCAGTTTATCTATCTATCTATCTATCTATCTATCTATATATATATATATATATATATCTCACTTTTTTATGGACACGATAACTTCTATAATTCTTCACCAATCTCCACCAAACTTGCACATAAAATCAAAGGGGATAAAATCTTGGCTAAGTTCGTTAATGGGCAAAATCGGACCAAGGGGGTCGGAATAAAGGGCGTTTTTGTGAAAACCGAAAAAACGCCATAACTTCTTAATTAAAGTAGATATCGAATCGGTTTAAAGTTTATATTACTTCTTAAAAATGGGCCAAAAGTATATGCATGACAGATTTTTGATAAATTTAGAAGTGGGCTCAAGGGGCGAAAAAAACAGGGATTTTGAGAGAAAAAAATTCATAATTTCGTCAATTTTCAAGATATCAAGTCCAACTAAATTTTTTGTAAATGTTCTTAAAATTATCTAAAACTTTTGTATTTACAAGTTTTTGATAAGACCAACTTTTACCGATGGAAAAAAATTAAAAACGAAAAGAAAAAGGGCGCTGAAAAAAGAGAAAAATCCATAACTCCGTCAATTTTTAAGATATCAAATCCAATTACATTTATTTTACATCTCCTCATCAATACCTACAATTTTTATATTGACAAGTTTTTCATAGGACCAATTCGTATAGCAAAAAGAAATTAAACAAAAATAGGAGTTGCAGAAAAAACCTCAAATCCAAACTGCTTATATTCTGACTCATTTTTAAATTCATTTTTGATTTTAAACGCATCCAAATGGTAGATCCTCTTATTTAGAAACTGTATAAAGTGACGCATTGGTCAATTTTCTGATAAAGACAGAATATATTTCAAAAAAGGCTACCAAAAAGGGTATTTTGAACAGAATTTCCGAAAGTCATCGGGACTGAAAATTGAAGGAAGTATTCAAATAAGAAATTGCGTTTTTTCTGACTCGGTTTTAAATCCATTTTTGTTCTCAAACGCATCCAATTTACAGATCCTCTTATTCAGGAACTATATAATCTGATGCATTGGTCAGTTTTTAGATAAAGACGGAATATATTTCAAAAAAGGCTACCAAAAAGGGTATTTTGAAAAGAATTTTCCGAAGTCTGTGATTTGAAAATTTAAGGAAGTTTTCACATAGCAAAATGCGTTTTTTATGACTCGTTTTAAAATCCATTTTCGCTCTCAAACGCATCCAATTTACAGATCCTCTTATTTAGGAACTATATAATGTGATGCATTGGTCAGTTTTTTGATAAAGACGGAATATATTTCAAAAAAAGGCTACCAAAAAGGGTATTTTGAACAGAATTTTCCGAAGTCTTTGTGATTTGAAAATTTAAGGAAGTTTTCACATAGCAAATTGCGTTTTTTATGACTCATTTTAAAATCCATTTTCGTTCTCAAACGCATCCAATTTACAGATCCTCTTATTTAGGAACTATATACTGTGACGCATTGGTCAGTTTTTTGATAAAGACGGAATATATTTCAAAAAAAGGCTACCAAAAAGGGTATTTTGAACAGAATTTTCCGAAGTCTTTGTGATTTGAAAATTTAAGGAAGTTTTCACATAGCAAATTGCGTTTTTTATGACTCATTTTAAAATCCATTTTCGTTCTCAAACGCATCCAATTTACAGATCCTCTTATTTAGGAACTATATACTGTGACGCATTGGTCAGTTTTTTGATAGAATATATTTTTTAAAATTCTGTCAAAGTGAGTATTTCGCACAAAATTTTCCGAAGCAATCATGATTAAAGAATTAAGGATGTATTCAAACAACAAATCGGTTATTTTATGACTCATTTTTAAATTCAATTTTTTTCTCAAATGCATTAAACTGACAGTTTTTTTGTTATTTAGGAGCTGTATAATGTACTGTTTTGGTCGATTTTTTTAATAAACTCAGAATCTATTTCAAAATATGTTGTCAAAATGGGCATTTGAGCTGAATTTTTCTTAAGATGATTCTGATAAAACCAGTTTTTTGCAGAAAAATGAAATTAAAAATTTTTCATAAACGGCCAAATGAAGTTATTAAACTGGGTTTATCTCTAATCATATATATATATATATATATTTATTTATTTATTTATTTATTTATTTTTTATTTTAATGAGCACTCTTCGAAATCTACCTCCGCCTATAGGCCCAGCCGACAGGGATTTTTTGTTTTAAAGAACTGCTGATATGAGATTAAAAATTTTGTAAAAGAAATAAAAAAATAGACATATGAACGTATTGATCAGTTAACTGGTTGAAGAAATACATTATTTGGACATGAATTTGGCCCGGTAGATTCCTAAGAAACGGATCTTAAAGCTCGCATATTTCCCATAGATTTAACCCAGTCTTCCTTTAAAGTTAGTTTTAAGGGGGTCAAGAACACCAAAACGTTAAAATTTCTAAATTTTGTTTACCGCATTGAAAATTTCTTTGTTTTTATCCAAATCATGATTTCATCTTAATTAGAATAGAAAATATTAATATTTATGTTTTTGGTTTGTTTTCAAAATTTAGCTTTCAAACAATGGTTATTTTGGGAACGACGTCTTTTGAAAATGCGTTTTCCTTCATGATGGATTTTTTGACCATTTCTTCTATTTAAATTGTTATAAATCAATAAGCTCTTAAGATGAATGGTTCAAACTTAAAACATGCAGTTTTCATTTGTTTTTCTTTAATTTTGTTTCAGGAGATTTGAAATTTACTTTAAAAATATGATTTTATTTTAAGTCAAATAATTTCTTTTTCAATTAAAAAAAATATATATTTATTTTTTTTAAACTAATATGTTTTAAATGCTGAATCAAAAGTAAAGCTTATATATTTCTGTTTATTTATACGAATAAAAATTAAAATTCTGGAAATAATATTTTAAGAATTATAACGTATTCAATTTTCTGCACTTTTTTAAATTTTTAAATTAAAAAAATTTTCATGTTTTATCATAGGATTTTGTTTACTATTGATAATAAATTTAAAATTTTAATTAAGTAAAAATTATTTTTAAATTTGTGCCGGACCCCCTTAAACGGACAGAAAAACAAAAAATAGAGAGAAATATTTAAAAAAAAATTAATCATAATGTAAAATTAAACGAAAATATCAATGACTCATTTATGAAATATCAATGCATATTTAAATTATTGCAATACATGTATCATAATTTATCTCATTTATATTAAATCCTTTTTTGCATCCTTTAAATGAATATTCTGAAAATTTAACTTTTAGCTGTAATCTTTGTAAGGTTATATGTAATTTCCATGTTGATAAAATGTATCCCTTAAACTTCTTTTCAACCTTTGATAGTCCTTTTGTTTCAAATTTGTTTGGCACTAAATCAGATTAAATCAGTTTCAATATAAACATAGATCATACTTATATAGTTTAACTATCAAAGACGACTCTGAACGTAAAATAAATTGGATTGGAAAAATACTTTATTTACTCAAAAAAGGCCTTTGTAAATTGTATTGAAAGATAAAATTTGATTAGCTGTTTTACGTCTCCTTAAAAGTAACCTATTTTATGTTATCTTAAAGTTTTCCTTTAAACAAAACTCTTTTCTTATTTATTTTCATATTCATCTTTTCTTTAAAAGGATAAGAGACTCTTCAATTATTATTTTTTCTTTTTTTAAAATTTCACTATAAATACTCTGCAAGTAAATCTTAAAAATCCTGTAAATACTATCCAATTTACTGTAAATACTGTTCAACACTATATGCGTGATGACATATATGTATGACGCATCATGAAATTTTAAAAAAGGGTGTCGAAAAAAAATGCGATTTTCTTTAACGATTACATTATTAACACTTTCAGAACTATAAGAGGCGTATCAAAATACTCCGTGTGCGTTTCGTAACATTTTAAATCCGCAATATTATTTATATGTGTTTGTTATTATATATGTCATAAAATTGTGCATATTTTTTTAATTATCCCCAGGGAGGATACGTTCTTTAGGTATTCACGGGCTTCACAATCCCGGGCATCTGAATGATCGTTCTCATTTCTTTTTTTCTTAATTATTTTTCTTTCTTTAATCTTTGTTTCATTCTCATTGTGGTTTGTCCCTTTGGAGATGAGGACAATTCTACATTCTGTATATCGCCTGATGGAGAATCGTAAACCACCCACGTGTTTGCCGTGCGTGGCGACCTGTATCCCTGGAAATGGGGATCTTGGCACTTGAGGGAAAGTGACACACTACTTTAGTCTCTGCTTCAGGACAACGCCAGGTGCATATTGGTTCCGTATGCATCAGTTGGCTGGTCAGCTGACTATTGTCACTGACTTTTGGGATCAAGTGAATGAGCAATTACTAGTCGTCTCGTTAAGAGTGGAAACTAGAATAGGATTGTCTTGTGACAGTATGGGCCCTGGTTTGCACTGTTCCCCGAATGTGCATCTCCTTGTTGGGCTCGGTAGCGGGTGATGCAGCCGAGGTCTGAATTCTTTTTTTTTTTTCAAATATGTATTGAAAATATTCATTTCCTTCTATTTATCTCCCTTGTGTACAGCATAATTCGTGAACACTTCCTCATTCACTCGATTTTTTGTTATTAAACGTATTAATAGTCTATCTGATGGTTGTTTCAGAAAGACTTCACCATTTCTCATTGCAAAAAACATTCAGTCTGTCATGGGGGTCATTCTCTCAAAAAACTGCATTCTGGGGATTTACTAGTTGGGGCTTCTACAGGCAAACAAACGCAACTTCTCTTTAATTTCTCTACAATAGGCACTATTTTCCGTTTCTGTACAAACCATAAAATTCTAAATAAAAATCGTGGTGTAATATCCCAACCTGATCTTTTATTCTCCACTAAAGCTGAGCCAGAAAAGCGTAGGTGTACGTCGTATTACTATCAATGGAAATGGACAAGTGATGCCAACAAAAGTATATTCTAACATTCAATAATCCTACATTACCTACTAAAATCAAAGCTGGCTATCTGAATTGTTCAATCAGACCCTACATATGACATCTTGTTTTAAATGACAGCGTTACGGTCATATTTACATTACTTGTCGTGAATCTGTTGTCTGCGCATGTTGTGCAGGAGTCGGGCATGACAATAAGCCTTGTGAAAAACTGAATGCTGCGCAAATTATAAAGGTGATTGCACTGCATATTCCTGCACTTGCCTTAAATGGAACCGGAAAAAAGAAATTCTAACTGTTAAAATTACTCAAAATCTGTCTTACCCTTGATGCCTGCAAACTTGTTGAAACCAGAACCCCATTTGTTCGAATTTCTTATTCTAGCTTATTCAATTACTTACGCAGCTATTAGCACCAGTAAGACACATAAGTACCCAAACTGATTTTTCATTCCCATCAAGTAAATCTGCTATAACACAATCAACTAGTACTCCAATTAAAGAAACCCATAATATAAGTCTTGGTTCTAAATGCTATGGGACCCCTTTATTAAAACGTTGACTACCATTCTTAGATCCTGTTAAAATAGTATACCCTTCTAATCAGTCACAAAAATCTTCAATTCAATCCAAAAAGTCACCCAAACCCCAAACTGGTACTGAATCTTTTAACTCAAAAAAAAAAAAAAAAAAAAAAAAAAAAAAAAAAAACATATATATCCTAATTCATGTGCATTTAATTTGAAAAAACTCAACTGTAGTCAAACTGTGAAAACAAGCGAAAAAACTGGTATTCAGAAAGATGGAACCAAGGCTGAGACTAAAACTGTTACAAATTCAAATATACCACAGAAACCAGAAACTCTTCAAAAACAAACAGAAATTAAGAAACCTAAACTCTAGCATCTCCACAGTAGGAAACTGTGACGGATTTGGAGAACTAATTAGGCATGCTGCTGACAATAATAATAATAATAATAATAATAGTAAAATTCTTTTATTATAAAAATTAAAATTAAAATTATTATCAGAATATGGGAAGTCCAAAAAATTGTATTATAATAATCATTGTTTTATTTATTCAAACTTAAACTGTTAGAATATAATATGTCAAACTTATATAACTGTTACACATACCACGTACGGGCATCTACCGGGTGTCCCAAAAATGACTGATGGAATTTAAAATTCGATAACTTGCAAACGGTGACAGATATTTAAAAAAATTTTGCAGGAGGGTTATGTATAATGTCAGGAGCTTTTTTACCGTAATTTTTTATTTTATTTCGCATCTCAAACAATAGGTGGCGCTGACGGTGATTGAAGGCCAAGTAATCAGTGCTGAGTGAAGCGTCGACCTGGAATTCAATCGCCGTCCGCGCCTCCTATTGTTTGAAATTCGAACTAAAATAAAAAATTACGTTTAAAAAACTACTGACATTATACATAACCCTCCTGCAAAAATTTTTTAAATAGCTGTCACCGTTTGCAAGTTATTGAATTTTAAAATCCATCAGTCATTTTTGGGACGCCCTGTATATGCTAACTAAGATATATCATTATCAACAGTGACTTTTGATTGTAAATTTTTCATTATGCAATTCGAACATTTTTGTGATTTAATTAGGCAGAAATTTGTGTTTTGAAAACACAGTGACAAAAGATTAAAAATTCTGTAAAAGATTTGAAAAAAAAAAAAAATAAGCATTATTCAAAAGTTTTTTTTTTTCTTCAAAAATATTGATTATTTAAGTTATTAAATACTCAAAGTCTAAAATTAAAATGTCATCAGTATACCTAAACATTCTAAAAGTTTCATTAAATTGTACTCAATTTGTATTCATAATTATCATTTCATGATAAAATAAAAATGTATTATATGCAGTATTAGAAGAATTTTTTCACATACCAATTTTACGTATACCTGATTGAAAGTATTATCAAATACTGAAAGTATTATAATCAATTATATGTAATGTTTAAAAAACATCGATTAAAATAATCAACATTTGCGCCATTTAAATTTAGACATTTAATATTTTTTTAATATATCAGGTCATATTCTTTGAAAAAGTTGAAATCGAAAATTAAAATGTCATCGATATACCTACATTTTTTTCAACTTTTATCACTGTACAATGAAATTCATAATCAAATAAAAATAAAATTAGTAGTAGTATTGTAATTATTTTTCATACTAACAATGTATTTGATGTTTGAATGTGTTGTTATTGAAAGTTGAACAATTATTGAAATACCAAAAATGGCACAAAATTAAATTCAATTCTCCATTGATAAGTAATTTATCTTTTAAGTAAAATATATCAAAACTTTTTATTAAAATGATACAAAGGCATTTAATCGGTATATTTGTCAGAAGATTTCCAATGTCTAATATCTATTTTCTGAGTTTTGAATTGTAATTTTTCCAAAATTGAAAGACTTGTTGACTAAAATTAACAAGACTATACTTTTAAAATTTAAACATTTGAACAAGCAATTTTATTTTACTTGGAAGAGGTGTAACGAAAAATTAAAAACAAATATTATTGACATTTTTCGATTCCAATCTAATAAGAACCATAATCATAATAAAAATACAAATCGTTTCACGTTCAATACAAAGGACATGCGACAATTATATATAAACCAAAAACCGCGCCCTCTATTGTAAAAACAATAAATTAAAAATAGACCATGATCAAAATTAACTTTTCAAATTGATTCATCTTATTCAAGCTTTCACGAGGAATTTATTCATAAACTCTAGCCACAACTTAGGAATAACAAAAGAAAAATTATCATTCCAAATAAAATTTTTACGCGTAATAAATTTCAATAGACTGCCTTATAATGGATTTACGACAACAATTTGATACAAAACATAATTTGCTTTCATTAAACAGAATTTTTATCTTCCCATCTAAATATAATCTAGATAAAGCAGCGTTAGTACGACCAAATTTAATATCAGATTCATGTTTACCTTTTCTAATTCCAAGGTTTCTCCCAGTTATGCCTTATGTAATATTTTAAGACATCTTTTTCTGTAATATAAGGAATTTCATAAACACCTGCAAGATGCTCGTGCCCTATAGGATCAAACTGCCTATTAAATTAATTATCTAATTCTTAATTTCATAATTTTTAAAATTTTTAAAATCCATACAAATTTTTAATAAGTTTTCCGTATGCTTTTTAATATTTAAGTTACAGTATTTACATCATAAAGTTAAACTTTTGGGAAAAAAAAGATTTAATTTTTTGCATTCGTTTTCTATCGAGGATGGAATTGTGTTTGGAATACCACAATAATTTTTCAGCGGGTAGTGAAGTTAGTTCTGTTTGTCCATCCAGTGAAGCGAAACAGACAGTCTTTAGTCTGTATAATTTAAATTTTATAGTTTTAAGTGTTTATATTTAAATGTTATATAATAAATGATATGATGAATATTATAAATATTTTTTAATATTCATCTTCTTTCTTAATTTATATTATATTATTTTTTTCATAATTTGATGAAGTATAATGGATGGGTATTTGGATCAATATGTTAAAAAAAAAGGTAAATTGGAGTTTTTCTTAAAATATAGTGTAATATTAAATTTAAAGTTAGTTTTTTCATAAATATATTTACCGCATGTATTTTTAAAATACATTATTAATTGATTAAACTCTCTAAACCTACTGCAATAGTTTTGGAAATACATGCAAATTCACTTTTATTTATTTACTGTTTAAGAAAAATAATAAACGTTTATCCAAACACAAGCGTTACTTTTTAAAAACATGCAAAAAATAGGCAATCTAACACATTTAATTATTTTATAGCTATATTTTTAAAAATTTATTTATCATACTCCGATCAAAAATTTCGTTTTTATGTATTCGATAATACTTTTTAATATTTTTTATTAGTTAACATAAAATCATATAAATACCGTATTTATTCGTGTATAAGGCGCACTTTTTTTTTCAAATAATTGGGGCAAAACTCCTAGGTGCGCCTTATACACGGAATATTTTTTTACTGTTGGATGCAGTCGAACTATACACATATGAAACAAGAAATTATTCAAAGAAGATACTAAAACTCGGAAAATGTTACTTAATTGAAGTATTGCTGCATATTTATTACACTCCTTGGAGTTTTTTTATACAACCGAGCTAGTGACATTATCTAAACGCTAATTAGCAATTCTCTTTACCGTCACTCATTCCTATTTCCCGTCATTCCTTTACTACCCGAAGTCTAAAAATGCATTTTCGTCTTGTTTTATGGTCTGGTGTAATGTTTGTTTCGACTTTTTTTTTTTTTTTTTTTTTTTTTTACTGAAATTTATTTGGTCATTCTTCATTAGCATATCAAATTTATGGTGCACGTTATACATGAGATTTTGAGAAATCGTCATTTTTAATTGTAAAGTGGGGGTACGCCTTACACACGCGTGCGCGCTATACACGAGTAAATACGGTATTAATTTTTTATAGAAATCGACATTTATTTTTACCTGCAACATGCTTAAAAGATGAACATTTTCCGGTTCATTTCATTTGCAATGATTTGGAAATGTCTAAACATGTCACATATATAATGATATATCAATTTAATTCTTCAATAGCGAAAAAATACTCAAGATCAAAATCGTATCTTTCACATAACTTTATTGATGCACTCTCCAATTACTCGTCATAATAACTGGAATCCAGTCTTTTTCATCCAATATCGATTTTGGATTCATCGATTTCATTACATAAAAAGAAATAATGAAATATCATTTTTTCAGAGTGCGCCGAACAGTCTGTAATGATGAAAAGAAAAAAAATGAATGAATACAGGCGTCATGCATTACACCTTCCCTCTTTTAGTATACAAAAGAAAATAAATTTTTGACTTTGGAAATAACTTACATTTATAGAAAGTAAAGTCTAAAATCGATTTTTTTCATATCGAATATTTTTTATCTGGTTTTCAACGATAAATTAAAGGAGTGATGTTTGTTTAATATATTAGGATGTCTTCTTCAAGTTTGTAGATGGAGGATTTGTTGATGTTTTTGCTTATAATGGTGTTGGTATTCATAATTTTTTTATTTTTTTTTCTGTAGATTTCATATGATAGTTTCATTATAGTTTTAGATGCTAAATACGTTTATTTTCATGCTATAGATGTACATTTAAAAGTATGTAAACCTTTAAAATATTTAAAATTATTTTATAGTCATTAAGCAGAATTTTTCTCAGGAAATGTTTCTATTTTTATGCTGAAAATAAAATGATTTTTGTAAGTTGTACACTCCTTTATACTGTTTAGTGACACTGAATTTATCAAGTATATTTCTCCAAGTTATGCCTACATATCACACTAACGGTATAGAGTTTTTGTCATAAAAACATAACATTACCAATGAAAACTAGATAATGATCAGAGATCGAAAAACTTTCTTCTTTAATTTATTTTTTAATATTGTCAATAAAATATTTCTTATAAAAGTTGATTATTTTACAAGAGTTGTACTTTTAACATTTTTGACCATTGTTGATACGTATTTACGCATTTGGCTTGCGTACACTGGTAAAAGTATTCATTTATTTTGCGTCTAATGTCCGAATTTGATCACGAATATTTCAGAACAAAGCGAAGTATTATTTGATTAAAAAATTGTGAGCAAAATTAATTCTTAATTGTTACAAAGATAAAGCCATTGCTGTTAACTTAATATTCGAAAATGTACTTAATTAATATTATATTCACATAAATATTGGTATTTATTTAAAAAATACAGCACGCCTCGTAAAATAAAGACACATAGACAGAGAGGCGGGAGAACAAACAATCACCTCATCGTGTTCACGGGTGAAAATCTAGGTTGGTTCTATAGGATTTAACAGCGCAAAATCCCTTCAGGGACATGCTGCGCCAAGGTGAAAATCTAGGATTAGTTAAATGGCGATTCGCATATTAAAACTGAATCGATCTTCCAAGTCCTACTTCGATGAAAAACACCTAAAAACCCCAATTTTAACGATTCATTCCTAGAATTACAATTGTGTTTTCCTGTTCCGAAAAAGTATGAAACAAGTTGGAAATTGCCCGTGAAGAGTAGCACATGAAGTGCGTTCGTACGATAAGGAAGTTTTAAAAGTATCACTCTCCTATATCAATCTCATAAAGTTGTCAATAGTTAATTACAATTAAAATGTGTACCAAACAATGTTCGCCTTATGTCATTATGTAATGGAATACTTTTGTTTGGCCTTATAAATCAATAACAAATGTTCTTTGCACCACAGATTATACAAAATGTATATTATATTATGTACTTTATAGATGTATATCAGTTTTATTATGTTCGAATGAGTGTAACACCATTAAAATGCTTTTGAAAAAAAAATTCCCCACTGACCGTAATGTAACGGAATACTTTTGATTGTCCCTCTAATTAAAATATCCACACGATTTTGATAAAATTTGAAATAACCCGACAAAATTATGTAATAATTATGTATTTTAAATTTCAAACGATTAAAATACATTAAAATTTTTTCCCTATTGAACGTAATGTAATGGAATACTTTTGATTGTCCCTGTAATTGATCTATGCATCCGATTTTCATAAAATTTGAAATGACTCGACAAAATTATGTAATAATGATATTTTTAATTTCAAATGATTCGGTAGGGTAGTTTTTGCTTTGTTATATGCGGACAGACGTACGGACAGACGGTCGGATTGAACGACAACTATCGTTGCTACGTATTTACATAATTACGCATTTAAAAATAGATGATTAGGAGCAAGAAAACATAATGGTAAACCTATGAGTCAAAGACAAAAACAGGGTTTTTAGGTGTTTTCCACCCGTAAAGCATGATGACGTCACTGCAACGTCGTTGTGAAGTCACATTGTGACTTTGTGACCATCGATTGTTGATGTGACGAAACGTGACGTCGATGTGAAGTCACAGTGACTAAAATGTGAAGTCGTTATGGCCGTTTTAGAGCTCTTTTGTGGCGTTTCACAAAGTGGTCACAATGTGACAGATTTGTGAAAAATGTGTCATTTGTGACTAATTTGACATTAACATTGTGACGAAACTGTGACAAAAGCGACGATCTCTAAATTGCCAGAAACATGTTTTTTAAAGTAAATAACATGTTTTGAAGGATATTTATAAATTTCTAAAGATTTTTAAGAAAGTCACATTTCAGTCACAATGTGACGTCACAGAGTGGTGGCATTTTGGTCACAGATGTGATGTGACCAAAGTGACTCAAAGTGACGTCATAGTGACGTGACTGTGACCCTGCATGCTATTAGGGCACTTGAGATTTAACTAATCTTAAATTTTCATCCGTGGAACTCGATGAGGTGATTGTCTGTAATGCCGCCTTTCTGTGTATGAATCTTTAGCATAATCTAGCAAATATCAATTCTAAATTTTCTCAAAATGAATTTTAAACCAGGAGGCAACCGTGTAGACAATCACCTCATCCAGTACACGAATGAAAATCTAGGATTAATTAAATATCGATTCGCATATTAATTCTAAATTGGTCTTGCAAGTTATATTTTGGTGAGAAACACTTAAAAATCTGATATGAACGGTTGACTCATTAGGTTACCGTTATGTTTTCCTGCTCCAAATCTTCCATGTTTTCGTATTTTGCGTGACGAAAGCATAATACTAAACCTACGAGTCAACAGATAAAAACGGGTTTTTATGTGTTTTTCACTAAGATAAGATTTAACAGACCGATTGCATTAACTAATTCTGATTTTTTATCCATGAACTCGATATAGTGATTGTCTGTGCTGCCGCCTACTGTTCTATAGGGTGTTTTCTGAGAAAATGAGTCTTAAATGATGTTTATTTTCCATAGCATTGCAACCAGTCTTCTTTTTCTTTTCATATTCACACTATTTAATCACAATTTGATTTTTTTACTCTGTTTAACCTTCATAGCTAAAACCTATATTATAACCGCCAAACAAATTATCGATGTCTTGTGTCTATAAGAGGTGATAATAATAAATATCAGGTGATCCAAAAGTCAGGATGAACTTTAAAAATGAATAATTCAAAAACGAATTAAGATACAAAAATACAGTAATAATAAATTTAATTATAACGAAACAAAGTTGCACAAATTTCAATATTTTCCTGGTCTCTTTGAATGTCTAAAGTTTAAATTAAAGAAATACAATCTACATTTAATTGCTTCCCCCTCCCCTTAATAAATTAAGCACAATAGCATCGATCCTATCCCCATGGAAGATTCAGCAGGTGTATATTTAATCCCAGCCACAATAATGGAGAACAAAAAGAAAGCAGATTACATTGGAATGACAACCAGGAAATTTAAGAAGCGTTTGTCAGAACACATTGCAGATATCAGGCTTAATCGATGCAATACCGCTCTCTCTAAACTGTACCAGGAACAAGAAGTTATAATAGATTTCAAAAAAGCTAAATTGCTAAAGAAAATATCAAATTATCGGAAGATTAAAATCATGGAATCAATTGAAATTTTATGTCGAGCTAACAATACTTGTAACGATACTTTGTCGTACGATTTTCCAGGAATATGGTACAATCTGCTCAAAATAACTTGACCCCCCCCCTTTCTATCGAATTTGGAACATTCCGACTTCTCCCCCCTTTTTTTACGTTGTCTTTGGATCAGTCCACTTCGTATAAAAGAACTCAGCCTTCGACTTTTACTCTTTTGTTGTTTTAACCCTGATGATGAGCATGACATGCTCGAAAGTACTAGGTTTTATTAATAAAAAACACCTTTAAGTAATCTGAGTATTTTATTTTGGTTTTATTTATACAAAAATACGGTTTGCACCGAACGTATGGAGAAAAAACCTGGTTTTGTATAACAACGAAATTTTTTTTTTGTTGGCCACCAACAAATGGCGCAATAGTTTTATTGCACCTAAAGATGATTTACAATTAAAAAAATGTTGACAACTTACAAATGAGCTTAATTACAGTTAATTAGTACTACAGTAAATGTCCAATGTGCTATCCATCATTCATAAGTGCAGTTGTGATACTAAGCACCACACCATTCACACCATTCATATCATTTTGCAGCATTTATTGCGTTATGTCGGACACATTTTCACGGATGGCATCTTTCAGTGCTGCCAGTGATGCTGTTCGTCGCCAACAGAGCTATATTTTTTCGTTACCACACAAAACCCGGTTCCTTTTCTATCCGTTTGGTGCAAACCGTATCTTTGTATCCTGATTCGTTTTCGAATTATTCATTTTTAAAGTTCGTCCTGTCTTTTGGATTACCCGATAATTTATGAAGGATGAAATGTAGAATAACACGCTCATAAATAGTTAAAAATGACATTTTCTTAGGGCATTTAGACACGCAACAATTTTTATGGTATTTTTTAGGATTG
This sequence comes from Maratus speculifer, assembly GCA_964019185.1. NCBI lineage: Eukaryota > Metazoa > Arthropoda > Arachnida > Araneae > Salticidae > Maratus > Maratus speculifer. The sequence goes on from OZ025301.1 coordinate 119,514,094, forward strand.
AATTGAGTGCAACATAATTTCGTACAATAATGGATTTCATACTTCCCTAAGCGTAATTTTTTTCCAAGCCCAAGCTCGCACTCTGATTGGTTGTTGCTCTCGGCACTGTTTTTATGTAACTTGGCGATAATCATACTTGGCGTAGCGATAGATGCTTCCGTCGAGTTTGATTTCTTTCCGAACCGAGTACAAAGTAACTTTTCTCTTGGAGCATTGGATTGGAAGGAACGTGTCTTACTGAAAGCTGTACTCTTTAAAAGTTTTTACACACAAGAGCACAAGACCACGAGGATAAGAATGAAGGAAGAATAAGAACGAGTAGGTTAGGTTTTAGGTTTACTCGTTCACTTACGAGCGACGAATTTTTCGCCAAGTATGGTTATCGCCAAGTTACGAGAAAACAGTGCCGAGAGCAACAACGAATCAGAGTGCGAGCTTGGGCTTGGAACGACGAAGGTGCTTGAAAAAAAAATTTCACCTTTCCTAATAAATTATTACAAATAGTTTTAGTTCCATGTATCCATATTTATTTTTCCATCCCGTTTACATAACAAAATCTAGAAAAGTGCATTTATCGCGATGATATTTTTTTCCTGCAACAAAGTGCGTGATAACTAAAAAAATGTGTTGGCGAAAAATGACGCGATAACAATCTCCATCGTGTTATGTCTTAACAAAATTTATTTTCTTTCAAACAATTATAATACTAATTTTTTATCTTGCATTGATATCAATTTGTATGAAGGATAAACTTTAGAATTGTGTATTTATTCTGAAAGTTTATCTTTACCAATAATTTCAGCTGCAAAATACAGTCGTAACAAAAGTTTAAAAATAAATTTAACTTTTTCAAAAAAATGTATAACCGACTCCAAAAAAAGCGCTAAAAAGAATTAAATAATTCTATAAAATTCTCTAATGACAAATTGTTATCCAATAACCACACATTGACTATCATGTACCGGTATAAAACGGTTAAATTTAATATATAGAATTTAATATCCACCAAACATAGGTTTTCCAGAGAATATTTTTTACAAGAGATTAATTTACATATTTTTGATTTAATTTTTGAATATATACATATAAAAAGTAAGGAATTACTTTTTGAAGTTGGTGCCAAACAATCATAATCGATAATGATTTCCCCATTTTATTTATGGTACTAGGCATAATATATCCACAATTCTTACTATACTTAAGATAGCTTGGCACCAACTTCAAAAAGTAATTCCTTACTTTTTATATGTATATATTCAAAAATTAAATCAAAAATATGTAAATTAATCTCTTGTAAAAAATATTCTCTGGAAAACCTATGTTTGGTGGATATTAAATTCTATATATTAAATTTAACCGTTTTATACCGGTACATGATAGTCAATGTGTGGTTATTGGATAACAATTTGTCATTAGAGAATTTTATAGAATTATTTAATTCTTTTTAGCGCTTTTTTTGGAGTCGGTTATACATTTTTTTGAAAAAGTTAAATTTATTTCCTATTTTTTAGTTATTTATACCGTAATACATAATTATGTGTACTGACATATGATGGCTCTTTGCAACGCATTTCTAATGAACGCACTTTGCTGAGTTCTGATGTATTCGCTTTACTTGTCACTGTTTGATTGTCAACTTTTCAAAAGACACTTAAAATATCGGTTAGTATCGTTGTGAATCTTTAGGTTTTCTGGATGTGATAACTTCTTCAGATCTGGCACGACGAAAAGCTACCGCATTCATGAAATCTTAAAGTCAACATCTAATCGTACGGACATCGGAAGTGGTTATCGAAAGGTGACAATGCCTCAAGTAAAGTGTCCTTACACATAAGCGCGCGGCAAAGCGCTTCCATATATGAATAAACAGCAAAATGACTCCATGTATCAATGAATAGTAAAATGCTTTTCTAGTGTAGTCAAAAGTACCCCCCCCCCCCCTTCAGTCAGAAAAAGCAAAAAGAAAGTTTTTAACAAAAATCGCTCTATGATTCAATAGATAAACAACAATAATCTAATTCCTATAAATGCAGTAAAGACATCGGAAATGATTCGACGAGGAATCCGAAAATCATAACCTGTACTTGGCTGCATCTACAAGAGAGTGACAGCATTCGATGCCCAAATACTTTTTTCACGGACGCATTTGTCCCAACTAAACTGTTAAAAATTTGAAACTCACTCCAACGCTTTTATGGAAAACGATTATTTCAGCCTATCATGAAGCATTCTCATGGGTCAAAAGACAAATATTTAAAAAAAGCGAGGGAGTGACGATGCAGCAAAAGGGTAAAATTTTAAAAAGTGTATGTATGAGATATTCCATAAAACAGATGGAGTGATGATGCAGCAAAAGTTAAATTTTTAACAATGTATCGCAATGCTAGGCATTTTCTTTTATAAAATTTTATGATGATTTCCTGGTAGAATTCGATTGTACGCCGAATGATCCTTTATTTCTACACAGACATAAATACATAATCCATATTATTTTACAAATTCGTGGACATACAAGGACAAGATAGCACAAGGAAATATTACGACACAATAAAAGTACAACCGGAGCTACACATAAAGAGTGTGTGCAACGGAGCCAGTGGGATTCGAACCCACAATCTCCTACGCTATCAAGAGATTAGCAGCGTGGTGTCTTAACTACTCGGCCACAAGGACTCCCTTGATGACTCATTTTTGTCCAGAATCTTTTCAATCAATCGTATACTGTGCTTCATGTGTCGTCATATTCACATCGACGAATCCTACATGAACAAAATCTCAAATCATTCTGGTGTCTAATCCGGTAACCAAATCTGAATCTAAATATAATTTTGTTACACATATCTATGAACTTTATTTTGCATTGATATGTAGAAATAATTTTTTTCTCCGGAGCAAAATATATACTAATGGATTTTTATCTTTTCAACAACTTAAGGATGTCGATTGGTATCGATGTCTATTTCCGCTTAAGTGGATGCGAGAACTTGTCCATTTAAGCTTTAACATTTCGGAAATTTATTGCTTCCAGCAAACTTTAAGGCCGCACACTAGGCACAGAAAAATTTCCGGATGATAATGTGAAGTCTATGGGGGCGTTCTTTTCAAATATCTCGCTCAAATTTTAAAATTTTTACGTGATTTTTTTTTTTTTTTTTTTTTTTTTTTTTTGCATAGGATAACTGAAGATATTCCACAACCGACCTAATTTTTACTTTTTCAATTTTGGTTTCAGATTTAAAAAAAAAAATATTTTAAATTTCAAAATTTTTTTAAACGGTTCTGAAACTGAAACTATCATTATATAAAACATACATAAGCAAAATCGAAGAAGTAAAAACTAGGCCGGTTGTAGATCATCCTCGGCTATCCTATGCAAAAAAAATCATGTAAATATATTAAAATGTCAGCGAGATATTTGAAAAGAACACACCCATAGTCTTTACACTATCATCCGGGTCTTTTCCTGAGACTAGTGTAGTGCCTTAAGGTCCACATTGAAATCCACAGACTTCGTAAATGGGCATTGAAAAGCTGACAATCCATCAGTACACGTTAAAATTATTGCGAAAAATTACCTTTGTTTTTAAAGATTATCTATTTTCTGACTAATGAATGCGATCTAAAAACGTGTATGGAGCGTTTTCATTGGTCAGAAAATAGATAGTCTTTAAAACAGAGGTAATTTTTCAAGATATTTTAAACAGGGTACACTGTTAAAAATTTGACCCTTTTGCTGCATCGTCCCTCCACCGCTTATATAGAAAACGATTACTTCAGCCTATTATGGAGCATTCTCATGGATAAAAAGTGAGATATTCTATAAAAGCGGGGTAGTGACGATGCAGCAAAAGGGTCAGATTTTTTACAGTTTAAAGTACGTGTACACAATCAGAGCGCGTCAAGTTGCTTCTATGATTCAATGCATAGCAAAGTAATTCTAAATGTTCGTATGTATTAAAATACCCTTTTCAGTCATAAAAACTAAAAAGGAAGATATTATCAAAATCACACCATGATTCAACATGCGTCTATATGAAAGTAGTAATATTAGAAGGTAAGAGTTATTTGATAAACGCAGTTTTCCAAAGCACAGAAAATTTAAGAATTTTTATTCCAGAACTTGGCGGTAGTCGCCTGAACGAGTTTGTTTTATGGGTTGAGAGAAGTTAAATAGCTTAACTTTAATGGTAAGCTTATCAAAATTTTTCGTCATTTATATTTGTCCAAATGTAAATCTAGCACACAGCAATGTATTTTAATCACTTTGTGAATCCGGCATAACAAACGCCCTGATACATAGACACTCTTGCTTTAACGTGTAAGGCTCTTTAGAGATGAATTTTCAGCTTTTGGATATCGAATTCTCATGTCTGGATAGATGTGTATCTTTCACTTTGGTGGATACGAGAATTGTTCCAGCTAAGATTTCGTACTTTGAAAAAAAAAAAAAAAAAAAAAAAAAAAAAAAAAAAAAAAAAAAACTAGCATTTCTGCAACAGTGGTTAGGATCCAGAAGGATTATTCGCTGTTAAGCAAAACAAGATTGACCAATCATAAGCCTTCATTTTTGAGAACTTTTCACTGTTCGAAGGAGAGAATCTGGAATACATGGAGTGAAAATCTGCTATCGACACTGTAAAAAATTTGACCCTTTTGCTGCATCGTTACTCCATCGCTTTTATAGAATTTCTTTGGGTTCAATTTTTTACAATGCAAGCAGTGCTAAAAATTTGTATCCTTTAAATGTGCAACGATGCTACTGAATTCCAAAGTGTAGATCACAGCGAAATCTGCGGCATTTTCGTGATACATTATCTAGACTAGCAATAATTCTTGCATATTTATAAAATGTCCTGCAGATGTCGCTTCTATCTTTAAATTTCATTAGCATTGTTGCACATTTAAAGAATAGAACATTTTAGCGCTTTTTTTTAAGTGTTACAAAGGGCGTGTTCAGCACAACTTACCGGTTACTTACCGACCACTTACCGAATGTAGACAAGTACAAGATGAAAATCAAAGCGAAGTGTGACGTCAGCTACAATTCAACAGAATAGTTTTCATTGATGCCACAATTTGCTTTCGTATTGCCTTACAATCGGTCGGTAACATTGGTTACTTGGCTCTGAATACGCCCTGAGATAGCCGATTTCCACACTGTATCCCCTAGATGCTATATTTCCAGTTTCTTGCATAAGAGAACTTGTCCGGAATCCAGGTAGAATTTGCGCTGTTAGCAAAACCAGATTAACGAATCAGAAGTCTTAATTTTAGAAAATTTTTCAATGTTTTAAATAAATTTTCATGTTAATAAATCTCGTTTCGCAAACAACGCAAAATTTATGTGAATCCTGGCCCTCATCCAGTTAGGATTTTGCACATTGAACACTGTTAAAATTTTTAAACTTTTACCAGGGCTACACTAGATATCGGGCTTGCTCATTCATTATCACGACGTCACAAAAGGTGGCTGGCCGCTATCTGCGATTGGTACAAACAGGGCCAAAGTGACGCGCCCATCGTTTTGTACCAACCGCTGGATGTCATTCAGCCACCTTTTGTGACGTCATGAAAAGAATGAGCTAGCCCGGTATCTAGTGTTGCCTTGCTTTTACTTTATCGTCTATCCATCGCTTTTATAGAAAATTATTACTTCATTGTATTATAGTGAATTCTCATTGGTCAAAATAGAGATATTCCATAAAAGCGGTGGAGTGACGATGCAGCAAAAACTTCAAAGTTTTAACAGTGAGAAGATCGTATGTCTATGTAAGTGTAACACAAAAGCATGCAAAAGGAACACTTCTAATTGGTTGATTGCTTCAAAATGAATTTGAAATTTAAAGTTTTTATTTTTAAAAAAGTTCTAATTATCAGATTTTTATGAAATTCGAATGGGACCACATGGGCCTCATACGCTTTCAAACAAAAAAAGAATTATCAAAATCGGTTCATATTTGCAAAAGTTATGCGTGAACAACAAATACATACAGGTCGAAATCATAACCTCCTCTTTGAAGTCGGTTAAAAAGACTATTTATTTGCAAATTTATTATCCCGAAAATTCCATTTTATGCAAAATCCATTGCTGAGTTTTAGAAATTTAGACTTTTAAAATAATTTTATTCGCGCTTTGATCATAAAAAACTTTTATTTTTCAGCAAGTAGAGCACATTTTCTTTCGCTGAAGTTTCATTGTAGTGCGTGGTTTTTTTTTTTGTTACAATTATGAGGTCTTGTAACATATAAGTTTATAAAAATTCAGAAGCTCTTAACATAAGCATAAAAATATCGAAGCTAAAATATGTGTGAATAAAATGAGCAGAAAAAGACTGAGTAAAAAAATAAATGGATTTGAGAGAGAATGTTTCGACTACATTACTTACGATATAAATGAAAAATATATTTAAATCTATAGTGTTAATATGCAGGGTGATAAAAAAGTGGACAAATTGATATGACAAATCAGGCATACCACAAAGGTAAAATATAACATAGGAACATGGGATTGCAAACCACTTATTGAGTAACAAATACAGGAATACAGGGTGTTCCATCCAAGAACAATTTGGGTTGACAGTAATAAATTTTAGACAACTGAAGTATATTTTATTAAAACATTTAACAGACATCTCACCTTTGTTTTAAATATAACACCAAACGAAAGTGGTTGAAGTTTGCATTATGCGCACCAGCAATATGCACTTGGCACTTCACATTTTGGACTGTGATAATCAGTTTATACGGCATCATCGATAGATTGAGCAACATGTTTTTCCAGATCTTTTCGCAACGTTATCACATTTCACATAAAATAAAGTACATATCGTTGCATTTTCATTACAATATTTTTATTTTCCTCGAAATTATTACTTTCAAACCGGGTGTAGATAGAATGAAACACCCTGTATTTGTGACTCAATAAGTAGTTTGCGACCCTATGTTCCTAGGTGAGATTTTATCCTTGTTGTACGCTAGATGATTTGCCACATCATTTTGTCCACTTTTTTTTAATCACCCTGCATAACAAAAGCGTCTTACATGACATTGCAGTAATACTCGGCTAAATACTTTTGGAAAATGTGTAAAATAATTGTTAATGCAACTAAAGCTAAATATAGATAATACAAACAATACCACAAATCAAAAAGTAAAAAATATTGCGATACTAATAATTTCGTAACTCATGATGCTCATACAAAAGTTTTAAATATGAAATTTTGCTGTCATGACAAAAGTATTTTATACTTTAAAAGCTAATTATTTATAAAAAATAGAAGACCCATTTCAATTTCAAATCGCTTAATCGTCATCCTTCTCAGTTTTATGCATTTTACATTTGAAAATGGGACAGAACATGGATCAGAAAAATTCTAATTTTTTGGAAGGGAAACTAAAAAAATGCCAGAACTATCCAATTAAAGTTTTTTTCTTTTTTAGGAGTTTCTTTTTTAAAAGTTTTTCAGATCATTAACACTTTAATATATTTATGAAAGAATCATTAGTGGATATCATATATTTATCTAAAAACTGCTCTCTATCTCTATACAAACATTCCCAATATTTTGCGTTTCCGACCTTGTAATCTGCTCTTGTTAGGATCTAGGGTTTTTTATTTTTTTTTCATTCAACTGGTATATATGTGAGCTCCTTACTATATTAAGAGGTAAGGAATCTAATGAAGTCTTTAAATTTACGCAAACTCCCATATGGAAACTCTGACTGAAACTCTTTATACATTTAATATTTAAAGAAATATAATCTTTTAAGATGAGTAATTCCTTCATAAAATTATGAATGAATCATTAGCGACTTTCATGTATTTATATACTAACTGATCTTTGTCTCTCTACACACATATTCAGAGCATTTTATGCTTCAGATCTCGTAATCTCCTCTTGTTAGACGAAGGCTCGAGAATATTTTTTCATTTAATTTAACCATGATATATAGACTGGCCTCCAAAAGTAAAGGTACAACATGTTTTTTGAAGCTCACCAGAAAAAAAAATGGCAGTCAGATTAAACTTCATAGTTTATATAAATGAGAATAATAAACTTTAAAAAACTTACGCAGAAATTACAGCTACAACTTTTATTTTATGGAAAAGAATAGGTATTTGTGAATGAGAGAAAAATATGCAACGACGAAGCTTTCGTAATTTGGGATGTAAGTTTTGTTGAATTTGAACTATTGTTGTCAATTTTGTTCACAACAACCAGTAGAGTCTAGACATGTCTAGAAGAAATCGTTTGCCCGATTCATTAAGGTTGCGGGTGGTAGGATGGATGGAAAGGGGGTTGCAACAGGCCGATACTACTAGACAGCTCAATGTGTCTCTCAGTGTAGTCTATCGGCACTGGGATCAGTATTAATCCGAAGATTCTGTGTCCAGAAGACATGTTCCAGGAGGCTCACGTGTTAAAACACCTGCCGAAGGCCGGTTACTCTATCGGCCCGAAAGAGAATATGCACTACTGTGCCGCAACCCATTTTCGACCACTTTGCAGGATCAGGGAAAGGAATCTCTGCTACTACGGTGCGAACACTTTTTCACAATGCAGGTTTCTATGCAATGCAACCAGTTGTGTGTGTCCTCTTCAGCAGGCGACAGAGAAGGGATCGCTTATGTTGGGCAAGAGAACATGTTTCCTGGACCAGACAACAGTGGGCTTCTGTGCTCTTCACAGACGAGTCCAGATTCACACTGGAAAGCGATTCAGGAAGTCTTGTGATTTGGAGAGAACAATGCACTCAATACCATCAATCAAACACTGTCGAATTACACAGGTACGAAAAAGTAAAATCATGGTTTGGGCAGGGATCTCAGTCGAAGGCCACACTGACCTACATTTGATCCACGGAAGAATTCTGAATGGTGCGAGACATCGGTATGAGATTATTGATTCATATTTGTGCGCATATGTCGGTGCTATTGGCAATAGTTTTATTCTAATGGATGATAATGCGAGTTCACACCGAGCTGTGGTTGTCGAGGATTAATTTGAGGATCACGGTTTGTTGAGAATGGAATGTCCAGCAAACTCTCCAGACTTGAATCCCATAGAACTTCTTTGGGACTATCTTGGAAGATAGTTTGCGGCTTTAAGTCCTTCTCCAAGGTCATTAAATGAGCTGGAACAAGGCATACTCATTGTCTGGTGAGCGCTACCTATTTCGGTTTCCGACAATTTAATTGAGAGCATGGAAAGTCGATGCCGCCAATGCATTCAAGTCCGGGGTGGACACATCCCGTATAAGAATCAGTTTTTTAATGATTCTGTCACATTTTACTACATAATAATGCGATGTACTGATTTTTCCAAGAATAGAATTTTTCCACTTGCGTGATTTTTTGTTTTAATTTCATTTATACGTTTAACTTAAGTAAATTTCTATGTCCCGTTTAATAAATAACCGTTTAGCGCACATTTGCGTCAAATTTGTTGTTTCTATATCCATTCATTTGCAACTTAGACGCAAAAAACCGGTTTTACCGTAACTTTTGGAGCCCAAAGTACATGAGCTTCATAATATATTAACAGATAAAGAAATTAATGTCTTTAAATTTTCTCCAAAATCCAATGTGAAAGTACTTTCTAGATAATTCAACAAATAAAGTAACAAGTCTTGTCTAGAACAGACATTAGGCTGGTAACAGTAAAGCAAATAATTAAAAAATCTTACGTTTCAATCTTCCTTCCCAATTTTCGGCGTTCATTAGTGTAGTTTTGCTGTTAAATTTGTCCAATATCGCAGGTTCGATTTTCTTCTCCCTTTCTTCTTTGCTTCAACCAGATAATCGTAGTAAGAAAAAAAACGTCGCGTAAGTGTGATCGCAGATCGCAATAATTTTTTTGTTTAATATTATTTACAAAACAACTTATCTTTCATTTAATAAATTCAAATTGTTATTTTACGATTATTGAATTCTTACATAGACGGTAGCATCAATAAATTTAAATTTAAAATTGATATAAAAGGAAGCGATCTACTTGAATCAAAATAAAAATGTTTAAATCACATTATCTAAATGAAATCAAAATTCCAAGCTTTTGAAAATCTAAAGTAAATCTATCTTATGAAGATTAAATCCTGTTTTGAATCTTTAGAAACAAGTATTTTACAAATTAACTTTTAGATAATATGTGTTTAAAAGATTATACGTTATTGTCCTGGCAATAAATGTTTCTCTTTTTCAACTTTGATATTTCTTTGTTTTGAAATTGTTTGTCAGTAAATCAGATTAAATCTGTTTCAATACACACATACATATAAAGATTAACGATCAAATACGAATCTGAACTTAAATTTATCGGATTGGAAAATTAATTTATTTATCGAATGAAAAGTTAAGAAATTGTATAGGAAAGATTAAATTTGATTAGGCGTTTAATGTCTCTTTAAAAATTACTTATTTTGTGATAAATTAAATTATTCTTTTAAACAAATGTTTTTTCTCAGATAGTTTTGTAGTCTTCCCTTTTGTAAATAGGATTAAAAAATAAAAATTTCCAAAGCTATGATTTTTTGCCACTAATACTTAGAAAAACTAGTTAAATATGAAAAATATACTCCAGATGCCCACCCCCTTACACACACATATATACCTTAGGATTTGCAAGGTTTGATTTTCCCGAATTTGTCAGACTATGTGCCTATGTTTTATTGTTGTAAGAATATGTATAGTTTTACTTGTGAAAATTGCTATGACTTATTGATATATCGTCCCCTGTCTTAATTATGTAAATACCAAGCAGTTATAATCGCCATTGACAACGTCTGTCCGTCCGCATATAACAAAGCAAAAATAAACCAACCGAATCGTTTGAAATTTAAAATATATAATTGTAGCATAATTTTGTAGAGTCATTTCACATTTTTTTTTAAAACCAGGTTTATAGTTAAATTACAAGATCAATCAAAAGTATTTCTTTACATTACGGCGAACGGGAAAAAATTGTTTCAAGTGCATTTTAATGATGTTACACGTTTTCGAACATAATGAAATTGATATGCAACTGGGAAGTTTATACTAAAATATACATTCTGTAATATATGTGGCACAAACAATATTTTAATTAATTTATAGGGCCACACAAAAGTAGTCCTTTAAATAAGTGTTATAAAGGAGAACATTCTTTGGTGCGCGTTTCTATTTCCCATTTTATGAAATTGATATACGTTGATGAGCACAAGTTATTTCCTGTATAATAGAAATCAGATAGTATTTCTAGGGACACACTAAATATTTCGGCTACTATACTGTATATGAAGAAAAGTATACTGTTACATTAAGTTTCTAAATATTTTTAAAACTTCGTTATAATACGAACGCACCTCATTTGCTACGCTTGACGTGCAGTTTCCGACTTGTTTCTATTTTGGCTGTGTGTATTTCAATAATGCACAAACACATATACCTATATGTATGTGTGTTTGTGTAATAGAATATAATCGCAAAAAAATTCAATTTCATTACATCTCTTAAAAAATATACATATATCTCTAAGGAAAAGTTATTTTAAGCATTCATTAATAATATTTAATAATTTTTTATTAGTTAATGTTAACATATAATCATATAAATGTTAATTTTTTTTTTTCAAAATCAACATTTTTTTTAAAAACTTGTAACATGCTTAAAAAAATAAACTTTCTCCGTCTATATTATTTGTAATATTTTGGAAGTGTATAATCATGTTACATAAATATGATATATCAATTTAATTCTTCAATGGAGAAAAAGTAATGCTGAAAATCAAAATTGTATCTTCTCACTTCACTTTATTGATAGTATCTCCAGTTACTTGTAATCATAGCTGGAATTCCACTCTCTTCGATCTAATATCGATTTTTATCCTTTCATACAGATTCAGGAATCATCGATTTTTGTTCATAAGAAGATATCAGGAAATATTCATACTCGTTTTCAAAATTCATTTTTTCAGAGTGCGCCGAATAGTCTGTAATGATGGAGAAAAAAAATGTATATATACAGAAGTCATATTACACTTCCGATCAATTACATCGCAGCTCTTTAAAAAATATATATTTTATACTCTAAAGAAAAGTTGTTTTTTTAAAGTATTCATTTATAATTATAAGTTATTTTTTATTAGTTATAGTTAACATAAAATGACGTAAATAGTAAATATCGACTTTAATTTTCACCTGCACTGTGCTTAAGTGAGAAATTTTCAGAAGCCATATTTGCAATGATTTGGGAAATATCTAATCATGTTAGAAAAATGATATATCAGTTAAATTCTTCAATGAAAAAAAGCAATATTGAAAATCAAAATTGCATCTTTTCGCTTAACTTAATTAATAGTCTCTCTACCTTCTTATAATAATAACTGGAATTCCACTCTCTTTCATTTAATATCGATTTTTATCCTTTCATACAGATTCTGGAATCATCTATTTTTATACACAAGAAGATATCAGGAAATATATATATTTGTTTTCAAAATATTCATTTTTTTTTCAGAGTGCGCCGAATAGTCTGAAATGATGAAGAAAAAAATGTACATACATAGAAGTCATATTACACTTTCTCCTGTTTACAAAAGGAAATAAATTTGACTTTGGAAAACGGTTTCAAAAAGTACAATCGATTTTTTTTTCGTAGTATGTGCGATCTCTCTTTCAAGTTAAATTAAATGAATGATTTTTATTTTAGTATATGGGGTTGTTCTCTTAAAGTTTCTAGACGGTGGATTTGCTGATAATTTTACTGATAATGGTGTTGATATTCATAAGTCCTTTTTTCTTTTAGTGTAGACTTTTTATGCTAGTTTGTTAGATTGACTTTAGAAGCGAAATATATTTTTCATCCTGTCGTTTATACGAATATGAAAAAATAATCTTAAATTTAGAAAGTGTAAAATAATTTTAGGCATTCAGTGTATACTATATTTTTTTTCACTTTGATATTCTTTGAAAATATTTTTTTTATTTAGATGAAATGTTTTTATTGTTCAATCTTACTCAATTTATCTAATATATATCTATATGTGTGTCTGTTTTTAAAACCAAATTAATCACAAACAAGGAGGCAGGTAATCCAATAAATTTAACTACATCAGGGCTCTTTAAAATAAATATTTTTTTATACTGTACAGAAAAGTTTTTTTAAGTATTCAGTTATTTTTATTAGTTATAGTTAACATAAAATGACGTAAATATTAAAAATCGACTTTAATTTTTACCTGCAATATGCTTAAGGGAGAAATTTTCAGAAACCACATTTGCAATGATTTGGGAAATGTCTAATCATGTTAGAAAAATGATATATCAGTTAAATTCTTCAATGGGAAAAAAAGCAATATTGAAAATGAAAATTTTTTCTTTTCGCTTAACTAAAATTGATAGCCTCTCTAATTTCTTATAATAATAACTGGAATTCCAGTATCTTTCATCTAATATCGATTTTTATCCATTCATACAGATTCTGAAATAATCGATTTATGTTCATAAGAAGACATCAGGAAATATATATACTCGTTTTCAAAATTCATTTTTTCAGAGTGCGCCGAATAGTCTGCAATGATGAAGAAAAAATTTATATATACAAAAGTCATATTACACTTTACCCCTGTTCACAAAGTAAAATAAATTTTACTTTGGCAATAGCTGTCGGTTTCAGAAAGCACATTCCAAAATCGTTTTTTTTTTTTTTTCGAATCATGTGTGATTTCTTTTTCAAAATAAATTGAGAGAATGATCTTTATTTTCGCAGATAGGGCTTTTCTCTTGAAATTTGTGGACGGTGGATTTGATAATAATTTTACTGATAATGGTATCGATATTTATATGTTCTTTTTTTCTTTTAGTGTTTAATTTTTATACTATTTCATTAGATTGGTTTTAGAAAACAAGTACTTTTTTCATCCTGTCGTTTACACGAATGGGAAAAATATTCTTAAATTTAGAAAATGTAAGATAATTTTAAAAAGTCAGCATAATTGATTTTAACTTTGGTATTGAAAATCTTTTCTTATATTTATTTATATATATTTGCATGTATTAATTGTATGTTATTTATCGAACATATACCTACATGTGTGAGTATTTGTGCAAACAATTAAATCGCAAACAATTAGGTTATTAGATTAGATATGTTAGTTATAGTTAACATAAAATGACATAAATATTAAATATCCACTTTAATTTTTACCTGCAATATGCTTAAGGGAGAAATTTTAAGAAGCCATATTTGCAATGATTTGGGAAATGTCTAATAGTGTTACAAAAATAAGATATGTCAGTTTAAATCGTCAATGAAGAAAAAAGCCATATTGAAAATCAAAATTGTTTCTTTTCACTTAACTTAATTGATAGCCTCTCCAACTTCTTATAATAATAACTGGAATTCTCTAATATCGATTTTTATCTTTTCAATCAGATTCTGGAATAATCGATTTATGTTCATAAGAAAGTATCAGGAAATATATATACTCGTTTTCAAAATTCATTTTTTCAGAGTGCGCCGAATAGTCTGTAATGATGAAGAAAAATATGTATATATACAGAAGTCATATTACACTTTCCCCCTGTTCAGAAAGCAAAATAAATTTAACTTTGGAAATAGCTAACGGTTTCAAAAAGCACAGTCCAAAATCGATTTTTTTAATCATGTGGGATCTCTTTTTCAAAATAAATTGACTGAATAATTTTGATTTTAGTACATAGGGATTGCTTATAATTTTGCTTTGTGAATTTGCTTATAATTTTACTGATAATGGCAACGATATTCATAAGTTTTTTAAATTTAATTTTAGTCTTTAATTTTTATGCTAATTCCTTAGATTGACTTTAGAAAATGAATATACTTTTTTATCTGTCGTTTACACGACTATGAAAAAATATTCATAAATGTAGAAAATGTAAAATAATTTTTGACATTCAGTATAATTGTTTTCACTTTGATATTGAAAAAGTTTTTTTTATTTATATTTATGTACGTGTATAGTTGCATGTTTTTACTGTTTAGTCTTACTGAATTTATCGAATAAATATATAAAATCAATTACATCACAGCCACAGCTCTTTAAAAAAATATATTTTTATACTATAAGGAAAAGTTTTTTTTAAGTATTCGCTCATAATTATGAGTTATTTAGTTTTATATATTATTAGTTGTCGTTCACATAAAAATTATATAAATATTAAATATCGTCATTAAATTTTAAAAGCAATATGCTTAAGGGCGAGATTTGTAATGATTTGGAAATGTCTAATCATGTTACAGAAATATGGTATATCAGATTAAATCTTCAATGGAGAAAAAAGTAAAATTAAAAATTAAAATTATTTCTTTTCACTTAAATGGATTGATAATATCTCAAATTACTTGTAACAATACCTGTGATTCCAATCTCTTTCATCTAATATCGAATTTTATCCTTCCAAGCAGATTCTGGAATCCTCGATTTTTGTGCATAAGATTTCAGGAAATATATATACTCGTTTTTACAATTCATTTTTTCAGAGTTCGCCGAATAGTCTGTAATGATAAAGTGAAAAATGCATATATACAGAAGTCATATTACACTTTACCCTTGTACACAAAATAAAATAGATTTGACTTTGGAAATAGCTAACGGTTTTAAAAAGAGCATTCCAAAATCGATTTTTATTTATTTCTTTTATTTTATTTTATTTTATTTATTTTTTTTTTGTGTGTCGAATTATGATTGATTTTTTTAAAAGATAAATTGAATGAAAGATTTTCATTTTTGCAGTTATGGGTTTTCTCTTGAAGTTTGTGGGAGGTAGATCTGCTAATAATATTTTACTGATAAAAGTGTTGATATTCATAAGTTCTTTTTTCTTTTAGAGTAGATTTTTTTCCCCTTCAGTTCCGAAATTAACTTAATAATACCAATACTTAGTCATTGGTTTTTTCCAAACAAAATGACATTTTAAATGAGATAAAATACAGTTTTTCTGAAATTGATTCTTTGGACGCTTAGTAATTTAAATTCAAAAGCATGGATCTAAAATACAAATATCTTAAAACATCAATTTAATAACCATTAACCTAAATTTACGTGATCACAAATTTAAGAGCTTTAACCCCTTGAAGGGCGGTGGGACAAAATATATCCACTTAATTTTAACTGCGGAATGTCCCATTGACACCGGAATTATGAATTAAAAATTTTATTTTTACCAAATTTGTGGAAAAAAAAGCTTTTATCTGTTTTGAAATAAATTTATTTTTAAATTCTGGTGTCATTCAATCATTTCAGAATTTTAAGAATAGAAGTGTTTGGCTTCTCAAAGGTTTAAACAAGTAAATATTCTATAAATCCTCAAAAAAGAATTACTGAAAAAAAAATATGTTTAATACTTAGGAATATTTATCACTTTCATGGCCACAGTGTCTATCGAACATTTTTAGGCATTTTGCATACTGAGATAAAAAATAACATTTATTTAATTTGGGATTCAGCTTTTTAGCAGAGATTTATTAGTTTGCTTTCAATGCATAAAACATTTAGCTTTTTAAAGAAGTGATGTAAAAGTACGTAGAAAAATTGGATATTTAGTTTTTATAAGTAAAAGAACAGAGCTCCCCGAACGGGAACCCAGGGACCGAATAGATTAAGCTGCTTCTTTAGAATGACTTTAGAAACTGAAATACTTTTCGTCCAGCCGTTTATACTGATATGAGAAAATAGTCACCAATTTAGGATACGTAAAAAAAATTTCCACATTCAAAATATTTTTTTTTCACTTTGATATTGAAAATCATTTTCTTCTACTTTTATATACATGTACAGCTGTAGGTTTTATTGTTTAGTCTTACTGAAATTATCGAATATATTTGTTTAAATTATGCTTTTACAACATACTATTGGTAAAACATTTCTGTCATAATTATTTATCTAATTAAAAGTAAAATCGAGTAGAATGTACAAATCCCGAACCTTTTTTTAAAAAATCTCACACTGTTAATACTTCAAATTTCCTTAACACAGTGTAAAAATTAAATGACAATCTATGGCCATCATAAGAATGTTAAAACATATATTCATAGAATTGCGTGCATAAAGAAAAGAGATATAAGCGCAGCATTTTTCAAAGAAATCATTCAATTTCCGTACCCATCTTTAGATGTCTGCACCCAATATTCACCACCAGAGAGCATAAAAGTATATTCTCTTGTACAGTATACATAAAAGCCTAATAATGATCTATTTATGAGAAAGTGTAATTGAATATGGAGATTGATTAAATTCTGTTGATAATTTTGGAAATATTGTTATCAAGAAACTCATTAAAAAATGTTGCATAGCCCCTCTATCTGTTATTATTTACACGAAAATGTAATCAGTAAAATTATGTCGAGTTCTAACAAAAAATCCCGCTTCACGAAAATGTTTGAATTAGTTCTTACTTTTTTCAAGAATTCAGTCATTCAAATCATTCTTGAAATTCACTCGAATCATACTTATTAATAAGTTAAACATTAAGTTTTTAAAGAGAAGAATTTAGAGAAAATATTTAAAATTATTATTTATGCACTTAATTGTAATTCGTCAAATATATTTTTCAGTTTTCTAGTAGTGATAAATGCTTTAAAATCAACATATTACTGAATTTTGCATATTTTTAAGATGAAAATAGCTTGTATAACGCACCATATTAAAAGAACATTGTGAATTGTAATAAAATACAGAAATAACAATGTTCATTTAAAAAATCTATAAATGAATTGAATTGTGTAAGCGAATGATTCAAGTAACCCATTATTATAGTTATTAATCCAGGGCGCAAAATTTCCACTCGCCAGCTCGCCATTGGCGAGTAAATATTTACAGTTGGCGAGTAAGTTTCGCCTTTTAAAAGTGTATTCCAAACCAAACTTCTTATTTTCTGATTTATTTTTAAATTCACTTTTGCTGTTTAACGCACCAAACTGGAAAATTGTTTTATTTAGAAACTACTCAAGGTCAAGATACCGGGTTTGTCGATTTTTTGGTAAATGCAGAAAATATAGCAAAAAAGGCTGTCTAAAATGGCGTTTTTAACAGAATTTTCAAAGCAGGAGACCTAGGGAACATAAAAAAGGCTCATACTGACAAAATAATTGTTTATAAATCAAAATCTAATGAATTGAGCGGAAAAGGAAATCACATGGCATCTTATACATCTTCAAAAATCATTTTAGCTCGTTTAATGTCTTTACCTTTAAAAATGAGTGTGAAAATGTATCGGAAAACTTCGCGCTGTTGAGAATGAAAAAGTATTTTTTCGAATACACCCTTAAAATGTTGTGCTTCCAATCAAATTATGCACAACGATACACGGAAGTATTTCAAAATGAAGCGATGTGTATTTTTTTCCTAAAGAAGTCAAAATGCTCGTCGCCTATTTTTTCGTCTTTCCTTCATCGTCAGCGCCATCTAACAATCGTCAATTTTAATTTGTCATAAATATTTCCTT
This sequence comes from Maratus speculifer, assembly GCA_964019185.1. Classification (NCBI taxonomy): domain Eukaryota; kingdom Metazoa; phylum Arthropoda; class Arachnida; order Araneae; family Salticidae; genus Maratus; species Maratus speculifer. The sequence continues at coordinate 119,532,553 of OZ025301.1, forward strand.
TTCTGTGCAAGTGTGGGGGTTGACGTTGTTGTCTGAATGCATGTAAACTGTGGCAAGTAAAAAATTTAGTCTGGCGAGTACATTTGAAGCTGAAATTTCACGACCTGTATTAGTCATTCACATAACGGGAAACCATTATTATAAATCAGTCTGAAAATAAAAATTTTAATTTTTTACTTGGCTTTGTCGATACAATATTTAATTACACAGAATAGTGACATCAATTCAAAACTCTCTCGATGAATGACATTTTTTTTCCTTTAAATGATTTAACTGTCATAGAAATGAAGAAACCAAGATATCTGTAAAAAAAAAAAAAACCCATAAACCATTACATGACACCTTGCCATATTATAAAAAAGCAAAGAGATATAACATAAAAAAAATAATTCTGAGTTTTGGAAAATAAGTTTCAAAATATATTTTCCACAAATATTGCTGGATCCCTTTTTGGAAGATAAATTGAACACGTGATGTTTACTTTAGTTGATTAAGTTTTCTTTAAAAAAATTCGAAAAGGGAGATTTGATGATAAGAAATCAATACTTAAAAAATCTTATTGGCATGTTTTTCAGTGCTTTTTTCTTTTCATGTCAGCATGATAGCATTGAAATAACTTTCGAGCAATGTATTACATTTTGTTATATGTACATAGTATTTGTCGAAAAATATAAAAATTACGGAAAGAGGATGCAAAACTGAATACCAATAAAACTATTTAATAATTTATATATATATATATATATATATATATGCAATATATATTTTATATTGTTTAATATTGTTATTTTAATGTTTACTGTTTTTAAAAAATGTTTATACATTATGCACCTAGTGCTTAATAAATATTTTCATGAAATTTAAATTGTATATATATATATGTTACAGTTAGTTTGATAATTTCTGTAATTGATTATAATAACTGGTTATGTTTAATTAAACCGCGTCTTTCCGTAAATTAAATATATTAATCATATTAATCATAATAAGCATATTTATCATATTTACTGGATATTATTAATAATTACGAATGAAGTTATTCAATATAATTAACTTAGCTTAGTAACGAATGCGTCTTTTACTGGAATATGTACTATCATAACTAATTTAATCACTGATGCCATCAGTGATAAATAATCACTGATGGCATCAGTGAATGCCATCAGTGCAATCTCAGTTTTGAATAAATGATAATTCCAGAACTAATGTAAAATATTCTAATATTTTGAGCCACTGGAATAAATACTTTAAGATTTTGACTTTTCAAAATACTTTTTTTGAATTATTTTTTTTAAATTATATTAATTTAAAGATAACAAATGAATTTAATCAGCAATAAGCTATTAATAAAAATATTTGCATATTTGCATTAAAATGCATTAAATTACTAAACGGTAATTTACATTTCTAAAAGTAAGTAATATAAAAAAGAGCATATAATATAGAAAAAGAAAGTATTCTAATAACTTGAATATGAACGTTATGACGCACCATATATAAAGAACACTGTGAATTGTTATAAGGTACAGAAATAACACTATTCTTTTTTAAAAAATAAATAAATTAGCTGATTTGCGTAAGCGACTGATTCAACTAATTATTTTTTTTAATTATTATAGTTACTAGTTATTCCGATATCAAGACACTATTATTTATGAATTATTTTGAAAATGAAAAAAAATTACTTCGCTTTTATTCATACAACATTCAGTTACATGTAATAATAACCTAACCTCTTTCAATGAACAGTGATTTTTCTGTTCAAGAACTAATTAAAATTCTATAGATATGAAGAAACTTAAAAATATGTATTAGTAAAAACAAATTAAACATGAACCATTGCATGACATTTTTCCGTATTATAGAAAATCAAAGAGAGATGACATTTGGAAAATAACTCGGAGAGTTGAAAAATAAGTTTCAAAATATATTTTCCGCAAATACTCTTAGAACCTTTTTTTTTGTAGATAATTTGAACACGTAATGTTTACTTTAGTTAGTTGAGTTTTTTTTTAACATATCCGAAAAGGAAAGTTTGATTATATACTAAAATAATATTTAAAAAATCTTCTTGATATAAATTTAAAGATTTTTTCATGTTAGCATAAATGTTATAACATTTATTTTTCCTTCACGGCATTTCCTTTTATTTTCTTTTTATTTCGCTAAATTACCGACATATTCACTAATTTCGTATTCTTTAATAATATCTGTCATTCATTCTATTCAATTCCTCGTTAAATTAATTACTATCTCACTCAATTTACTTAAATATATAGCTTTTAGTTTATTTCTAAATTGCCTCATTATTTTTGACAAAATTCTATTATTTAGTGAGAATTCGAATGTTTTTAAAACACTTATTTTTATTTCAAGATCTTTCGCGCTCTGGTATACTTGTTTACTCCTCATATTTTTAGCTCATTGCGCACTTTGACAGAACTCTTTGTGAAATATTTCTTATTGGACTTTTTCATGTGACGATCTTGTTCCTTACCAATCATAAGCGCGTGATGACCTAATTTGTATCTTTGCGAGTTTGATTTGAAAGCAGGAGCATTCGGTGAAAACTCATAGATTGTACGATTTTTAACTTGTTAAGATCTTATGCTGCCTGAAAGTTCCAGTATGATGAAGATTTTGGCTTTATTTATTCTAAATAAAGCAAGAATTCTAAATTCTAAATACTAAAGTCAATTCAGGTAAGTAAAAAATGGCCTTAACCCTTTCCGGCGCAGTGTGTCCGGTAAGGACACACTTAATTTTAAACAATCATGCCACCAAACATGCATTAACCAAACATGCAACTGGCCCCAATAATATTTTAATAAAATCTTGGTTTTACAATAAAAGCTTAAATTAAGGAGTTCTTGATTTCTTAAAAAGTCGTTTGTAAATTCCGATGTCAATCGATACTTTCTCATTTTACTAACAGAGTTTGTCCTCACCGGAAAGTGTTAAGTGTACAATGGCATCATACGCTGGTGCTTAAATTAAATTTATGGACTATTAGCAGTTACCCATTGACTCCCATTTTTTTTTTTTATTTATCAGATATGGACTGTTTCTTGATGTGGATATTCATCTAACAAGGAAGGTCTCCATACGGGCATACTCAGAAAAATCTGAAAAAATTACAGAATGTTCTTCTCATATAGTTATATATGTTTTTAAAAAAAATTTCGGCGGTATCTCCTTATAACATCCTTAAAAAAATAATAAAAAATTCGTTTATTTGGCGATTTATCTCCGGTTGGCGAAAAAACGAAATTTTGAAAAATACGCTTTTACGCTTCGAATACTTTTTAAAGAAAAAACTTTCTATGTTCAATTTATTTAAATAAGTTTAGTTTAAGTAATTTTAGTTTTGCATTTTTACTTTACTTTAAGTGTAATTTTGTCATATACGTTTATATGTACTTATAACAAAATGAAATTAATATATTTTATCATTTAAAACACAATTTAAATTGATTAAAATTGTTCCAAATTGAAAAATTCACTGTTAAAAATCTGCTGCATTTTGTTGCAACGCACTCCCTTGCTTGTATAGAAAACGGTTACTTGGCCGTGAAATGGAGCTTTCTCATTGGTTGGAATAGAGATATTATATACAAGTGGTGGAGTGCGTTGCAACAAAATGCAGCAGATTTTTAACAGTGTATGACACGGTCAATTCACAGTGCTATGGAGCATTCTCATTGGCCAGAAGAGAGATATTCTATAAAAGTAGTGGAGTGACGTTGCAGTAAATGCTGCAGATTTTTAACAGTGAAGTCAATTAAAATCAATTTTCAGATTCGTTAAAATCGTCTGCTTTTGGCGAGGAAATGCACTGCTCGCCAAAACCCGCGTCGCTTTCAGCTTTTCACGCCAATTATTCCAAACTATTTTATTTTTTTACATATCTAATAATGTAATTCCGCCGCTAATTTTCACTGATCCTTTATTACCTACATGAGTAGTTTAATTCTTATTTTTTTCAAAAAATTCTGAGTATGCCCCCAATGGAGACCTTCCTTGTAAGTTGTATACAATCGCACGTCTTTCGCTTTTAGCATAGATTTCATGACAATCTTATGATTTAATTTGACTGTAAAAATCGTCGATATATGTCTGACATTATCAAGTTAGACAAACTTAAAATCCCTTTTTTTTTAAGAGTCGGAAATTACGACCTAGTGTTTTGACTTATTATTTCGTATGACAGGTTGTCGATTAAATATCGAATTTTCTTAATGTTAATGATCATTTTGATAAAGTCTTGCTATCTTTATACATACAATTAAATAATAAATCTCAAGTTGCAATTTCTTCTCTCCTAGTATGTATTCGTCAAATGCAAATACTTCTGTAAAAGTATCCTCACATATAGTCTGTAGAAATTTTATTTTTTTATGCATATAGTTACAGATGATTGATGATGTCTTAATTCGCCACGTCTTATGACGAATTCACGATAAAACTTATTTGGCAATTTTACTATGCCTTAATCTTCTCTGCATCATTTTTAAATATGTATATAATGTTTGAGCTTTGTTTTCAGTTAAGTCATAAATCACAAATTGAAATAAGTTCTTTTTCATGTTTCCTTTTATATGTCTGTGAGAAACAAATATTTCTGTAAAAATATTAGCTGTCATTGAGTGTGAAGTTTTATTATTATTATTTTTTTATAAATTTGTTCGTCAACAATAATCAAGACAAAATTGAAATAACATATCGATGAATATTCTTGCAATCTATCAAACTGTTTTCACAGAAAGCGTGAAATATAAAAATAATATGGTGATCATCATATCTCATTCTGTCCTATTTCTATTCAAACTCTTTCATGGAAAAATGTATCATATTTATTAAAAATTTTTTTATCTGTATCGAATAATTTTTACCTGTAAAACTAGTATCAAATATAAAAAAACATTTTTAGATGCATTTTATATATTTTTTCGTGAATTAATTACAATTATTTTAACATAAGATAAATTTGGAATTACAACAAAAATTACAATTTACTCTAAAATGTATATATGTATATATATATAGATATAGATACATAGATACTTTTATGATTTATTACTAGTAAAACGCGATTGTAAAAATTTAGACTCCGTGAATATGTATTTATTGACATGGGATAGACAGAAGACATTTGTCGTTCTTTTTACTAAAATGCTCCAACTCATGTTTTACATACAACGACATCTGAGTTTGCCACATAAAAATAGCTTACTATGTATTACACTGCATAATAATATTAAAATAAATGTAAAAATATAAGAACATAAATATTCTTACTTTGTCAAAAATTTCAAAAAAATAAAAATTTATTAGTTCACGTTATTTTGCAATCAGCATCAAAGTTCTCCAAACAAGGGAGTTTTTTGGTTACGTTTCAAATAACAGAATTTTGTAAAACTCAGCGTGAAGAGAAAAAAGCTTAAAAGCAAACCTCTATTTTTTCATTTGTTACATCCAGACTGTGGGTCATATTAACGAATATTTTCATGTATTTTATTGCATGATTAAAATGAACAATCTACATGAAATCAGTCAAACTACATGAAACTGCAATAACTATTTCAATGGTAGACAAGTTTTTCCGGGAGAAAAAGTAAATGGTCTGTTGCATATCTAGCGATATCTATATCTTCTTTGTAATTACAAATTCTTTAGAAAATTTAACTTCAGTAATGTGATTTTGTTTAAATAATTTAACACTCAGGAAGGTAAGAATGAATATTTTACGCAAATGTAATACTATATTAAGTTAATTTCAAAATTGAGAAAATTAGATCAAATAATAGTAGTATTTAAGATTAGTAGTGTAGTGGTCAGAACGTCTGACGGCTGTGATATAGGTTGCGAGTTCGATTCCCGCTTTGGCAAGGTTCTGTCAACATTTCATCAATTTGGAGTCGATGAAATGAATACCAAGTTTTCTTCGGCACTAAAAACAAACATCTTGCAACTGGCTGACTACATGACCTCAAAATACGCTGTACAGCAAGCACCTGGGTCTCAACGTCAAGTAAAAATGGTTGGAAACTGTTATTCACTGATCTTTCTTTGACTGTATAGACACACGTTTTGTTTTTAGTTGTACTAACTAGTTTACTTTCGTGTGTGTCTTTAAGGTTTGTTTTAAATATTCTCAGCCTCTTTTTTTAAGAAGATTGATGAAATTGTTTTATAATTATATAACTTTGCATGATATATATATATATGTTACAGGCCAAACCCGATTTTAGGCCAAACTAGATTGGCCTAGGCCAAACCGGTCTATCCTAACGCCCATCGGATAAACTAGTTTTTCCTAGGCCAAACCGGTTTATCCTAACGCCCATCGGATAAACTAGTTTTTCCTAGGCCAAACCGGTTTATCCTAACGCCCATCGGAAAAACTAGTTTTTCCTAGGCCAAACTAGTTTGGCCTAACTCTTATAGGATAATCTAGTTTAGCCTGCTGTTTATTGGTCTGAACTAGTTTATCCTAGGCCGATCTAGATTATCCTAGGCCAATTCAATTTGGCGTGATTTTATTGAATTCAATGACCGCCTCAGCGCCAACGTTCTAGTTTGTCCTAGGCTGATCTAGTTCATCCTAGGCCAATGTATTTTACGTGTTTTTAGCTCACAGGCGTCAAAGCCTGAGAAATAATGGGCTCGCAAGTTCTGTATGTACGCATGTATGTACACGTGTATGTACGTACGTATGTACGTAACACGATAACTCTTGATAGAAATAATGTAATTTGACGTGTTATTATCTCATCAGACTACCAAAGCCTGAGAAATAATGTGCCCGTGGATTCTGTATCTATGTATGCACGTAAGTACGTAACGCAAAAATTCTTGATAGAAATACCCGATTTGCATCAAACTTTCAATATAGGTTTATTCTTATGAGGAGTTTTTCTGTTTAATTTTGGAAGGTCATTGGAGAATAATAAGGGGGAGGAAGATCCAGAGGCTGATTCGCCCCTTCCCTTAAATCAAATAAATGGGTTTCCATGCATTATTAGCATATTTTATAATAAAAAAAAATAGATATAGAAGCATTCTGAAGAGGCGCCTCCATGATTAGTTGTGGATGTTCATTGTTTAAGTATAAAGAGAGGGGGAAATATAGGTAACGCCCCATAATTTATGTAAATGCTTTTTTCAAGCAGAATTTGCTGATTTGCTTAAATTTTTGAAATAGATTCGTTCTGGTAAGGTGCTTCAGTAATTAATTATTAATAATGGAAGTTAATTGGTTAAGAAGAAATGGAAGAAAGGAGGACTCCCGCCTAATTTTGCCAAATGGGTTTTTCATGCAGAATTAACCGATTTGCTGCGAATCTTTGATTTGTTCATTCTGATGAAGCGCTTCACTGATTAATTTTGGTGGTTGTTTGGTTAAGTATAAAGGGGAAGCGTACAATTTATTTCCTTAAATTAGATAAATTAGTTATAATACAGAATTATCCAATTTGCTTAAAATTTTGGACATGAATTCATTTTGATCAGACGGTTCTTTAATTAATTTTTCTTTTGTTTAATTATAATGAGGTAGTGGATGATTTATTGCCTTCCTTAAATTAAATAAATGGGTTTTTAAGCAGATTTATCTGATTTGCCGGTTAAATTTTGAACATAGTTTTTTCATAAGGCGAATCCCTGAATAGTTTTGTTTAATGATTAAGTATAAAAGGAGGAATGTAGGATTACCCTCCTTAAATCAGATGAATGGTTTTTGAGCAGAATTATCTGATTTGCTTCAAATTTTGGATAATTGTTCAATTTTATAAAGTGTATCTGTGATTAGTTTTGGGGTTCAATGGTTAAGTATAATTAGGAGAAATGGGAAAAAGTTATTTCCCTTACTTGTTTTTTCGAGGGTGATATTTAAAAAAAAGTATCTGTAATACACAATTAGTGTAAACAGCCTGTGAATGCAAAGCCATTACTTTAACAGGGCAATATTCTTTTTAATATTAATCCTGACTACTGCTCTCTAATCTTGTGCAAAATGGTTTTGCTATCACCCCTGTATAATGTATTTTATTTGAAGGGTAGTAGAATACTGTTACAAATTTGCTCGGGCCGGAATTTCGAAGCCCGGTATAAAAATTAAAAGTTCAGCCCGAGCCCTGCGTGTAAAAAAATCAGTGAAAAGGGACTCAGTCCGGCTCGACCTGGCCCTACTCAATTTCTGCAAAAAATTCAGATTTTAATTCACATACATTTAAGATTCCTTTAAAGTATACTGCATACATATTTATGGATAAATTTACAATGTATTTTTAAATTACGATATGCTCGCTAAATGGAAAATACACAATGTATTATTGATTATTTAGATTCTTAGTCCTTCAATATTCAAATAGGAATTCATTAAATAGTTAGAACAAAAGAAAAAAAGGAGTGTTATAAACATCATAACATTTGAATATGTTTAGTAAAAAGTAGATTTGTAAATATATTTTTCTATCATTCCTTAAGGGTTTTCTCAAATCCAAAAGAGCTACATCCTAACACATTTATTAATTAATTCCTTTTCAGAAATGCATAAGATTAACAGGCATTCTCACTCAGAAAATATGCAATCGAATGGAGTTAACCTTTTTTTCATAAAAGCGATGTATCTTTGAGAAAATACTATTAAAGCTACGTTTTGAATCGAATTTCCAGTTGCGACTTTACGGAAAAGAAAAGCTTGACGCCGTGACAAAAATAGCTATATGTCGACAGGTAATTAATTTCAAAAATGGAAAACGCTGTTCGATTGCAAATTATTTTCAGCTGCGATCTGGCTCGAATAATAGTAATAATAAAAGCAAGCTTATCACAGCATGGCCTGAGTCTGCAGAAAGAAAAAGAAAAATAAGCAAACACCATGTCCATTGTATCATGTCTCTACGGTGGACATGTTAAATTTCTGTATTGATGTTACAAGCAATGACTCTTGACACACATTTATGCTTATTCTAGTGAAAGATATGTTTTTACCGGCCAAACCCAATTTTGAGCCAAATTATATTAGTCTAGACCAAACTATTTTATCCTAACGCAAATTGGATAAACTAGTTTTCCTATGCCAAACTTATTTCTCTAAATGTCCATAGGATAAACTAGTTTTTCTTATGAAAGTTGGTAATCCTTCACTTTTTCTTTCATACTTAACCATTAAACTCCCCAAAATTATTCAGGGAATCGCTTATCAGAAAGAACATACATCCAAGTTTGACGCAAATCCGTAAATTCTGCATCAAAACCATTTATCTAAATTATTGGGGGGGTTACCTACATTGCCTTTTGTTTTCCACTTAAACGATAAACATCCACAACAAATCACGGAGGCATCTAGTCAGAATGATCCTATACCTAAAATTTTAAATGAAAACTGATAATTCTGCATGAAAAATCCATTTCTCCGAATTGACAATGGAGTATTAGCCTCCCGTTCACCCCCTCTTAATCTTATCCAATGAATTTCCAAAACTAATCAGAAAAGTACCTTATCAAAATGAAACTACTTCCAAAATTTTAAGCAAATCCAATATTTCTACTAAGAGTTATCGCATTACGTACATATGTATGTACATACGTACAATCATGCGTACATACATAAATATAGAACCTGCGAGTTCATTATTTCTCAGGCTTTGACGCCTGGGAACTAAAAACACGTGAAATTACATTGGCCTAGGATAAACTAGGTCAGCCTAGGACAAACTAGATCAGCCTAGGACAAACTAGAATGTTGGCGCTGAGGCGGTCATTGAATTCAATAAAATCACGCCAAATTGAATTTGCCTAGGATAATCTAGATCGGCCTAGGATAAACTAGTTCAGACCAATAAACGGCAGGCTAAACTAGTTTATCCTATAAGAGTTAGGCCAAACTAGTTTGGGCTAGGAAAAACTAGTTTGTCCTATGGGCCTTAGGATAGACTAGTTTGGCCTAGGAAAAACTAGTTTGTCCGATGGGCGTTAGGATAAACCGGTTTGGCCTAGGAAAAATTAGTTTATCCGATGGGCGTTAGGATAGACCGGTTTGGCCTAGGAAAAACTAGTTTATCCGATGGGCGTTAGGATAGACCGGTTTGGCCTAGGCCATTCTAGTTTGGCCTAAAATCAGGTTTTGCCTGTAACATATATATATGTAATAAAATAAAAAAAAAAATTGCGCCATTTTTTGTTCTCTCTTAGCTTCAATTCTAAATTTGTGGAACATATTTCAATCTTAGTTTCGTAACTTGTAACAGCTAAAATTCTTTTTCTTACTTTAGTTATTAATAAATTATTGCTTGCTTCTCAAAAAGGCGGGAAGTATTTCGTAAGCTTTTTACTTTCTGGCATATTCCTGCGATTTTAATTTTATTTTTTATTTTAACATCGCGTGACAGGTGTTACTACGCGTTGCTAAAGGGCCTTGTCTTCCGAGGAAAAAATATAGTTCTTGCCAAGGACCGCCTATTACGACCAATTAGAATTGATCATTTTGTCCGTTTGAGGCTCGAGTCCATCCTGATTGGATTTTTAAAATGTTTGACGCGGAGTAGGAGGGCGCTAGTTTTGTCGTGAAAATGATTTTTTCATTTGGCTTTTCAGGAGAACAGAATGCATCTTTTCTTTAAACTACCAAGCCGCGTTTTTCATTGCTCCGCTGAATTAGAATATTTGATGATGTGGACGAGATAATGAAATTTGTAGTGTCGATGTGGACTAAGGTGATTGCGGGGAAGAGTTTATCTATTTTTAAGCTCATCAATAAAGAACTTGAAGACTGATGTTGTCAGTTTTTATAATGGGGAAATACCCCAATGAAAGTCTTCTATTGCTTGCCAACTGTCGGAGCGACTACTCTGCCCGTGCTGCTAAGAATACATAGAATTTATGCAACATAGTTATTTTAGTCGAGTTCAGCTTAGATTTATTACATTTTTAATCATTAATAAATTAATTATTTGCCAAGTAACAAAATTTTTATCACTTTATTTTAAATTTTTTTTTCTTTCTCTCTTTCTTTGCTTCTGCATTCCAGTCCAAGTACATGTCAATTATAATATAATTTTGTTTCTTTTTCTCTTTCCTACTTGCATCTTGCAATGTTTTATCACGCCGAGAGAATATTTATTGCGTAATTATTTGACATGAATAGATCTTGTTTTTTATTTTTATCATTTATTAATATTTCTTTTTAAGAATCTTAGTAGTTTAAAGGTCACGTGCATTCTCAAACATGAATAAAATTTTTATTTATCTTTATTTTATTTTAATTTATCATATTATATTTTAATTTTTTTTTGTACATATTCCTACTTAATCCTGTACTCGAATTACCAGATTAAGTAAATGATTTCATAATTGATTGTATTTTTTATTTTATTTCACTTCTCTCTATATTTCATCCCAAAAATATGAGATGAGATAAACGAGATTAAGTATTTAAAGAATGTCTTTTGTGATATTTATTATTACTTATTAAGAGATTTACTTATACCCATTATGAGATTTACTTATACTTATGATATTTATTATTATTTATATTTTTCCTTATGTTTCTTACTTATATTGTTTATTATTTACATTGTTAAAGTTTATTATTACTATATTATAAAATGTCTTACTATATTGAATGTGGACAATTAATAATGATATAATTAGACCTCCTTACATATATTATTATTTATATATTTATTTTAGTTATATATTATTACTTATATCAACAACTTCGTGAGCTAAGTCTGCATCATCTCCCTTTCTGTGAAATTGCAGGTCTCAGACCTACTTTTTCACCCGTCTTTCTGGGAGGGGGGATTAAAAAATGTAATAAATATAAGCTGAACTCGACTAAAATAACTATGTTGCATAAATTCTATGTATTCTTAGCAGCACGGGCAGAGTAGTCGCTCCGACAGTTGGCAAGCAATAGAAGACTTTCATTGGGGTATTTCCCCATTATAAAAACAGAAAACATCAGTCTTCAAGTTCTTTATTGATGAGCTTAAAAATAGATAAACTCTTCCCCGCAATCACCTTAGTCCACATCGACACTACAAATTTCATTATCTCGTCCACATCATCAAATATTCTAATTCAGCGGAGCAATGAAAAACGCGGCTTGGTAGTTTAAAGAAATGATGCATTCTGTTCTCCTGAAAAGCCAAATGAAAAAATCATTTTCCCGACAAAACTAGCGCCCTCCTACTCCGCGTCAATCATTTTAAAAATCCAATCAGGATGGACTCGAGCCTCAAACAGACAAAATGATCAATTCTAATTGGTCGTAATAGGCGGTCCTTGGCAAGAACTATATTTTTTCCTCGGAAGACAAAGCCCTTTAGCAACGCGTAGTAACACCTGTCACGCGATGTTAAAATAAAAAATAAAATTAAAATCGCAGGAATATGCCAGAAAGTAAAAAGCTTACGAAATACTTCCCGCCTTTTTGAGAAGCAAGCAATAATTTATTAATAACTAAAGTAAGAAAAAGAATTTTAGCTGTTACAAGTTACGAAACTAAGATTGAAATATGTTCCACAAATTTAGAATTGAAGCTAAGAGAGAACAAAAAATGGCGCAATTTTTTTTTTATTATATATATATATATATATATATATATATATATATATATATATATATATATATATGGTGTCATAACAGCACGATCTTATTTTAAAATTGTCTACAGAGGAAACTATTGTTTGTGAAATTTTATGAAATATGTAATAAAAAGAAGTGAAATATTTTAAACGATATATCAACTCATAATATAAACAAAAGGACAGTTTAGGTAAATTACGCATTTAGATACATTTCGGAAGTTCAGAAATTTTACTTATTATATCTTACTCATTAAATTGGAGTGAAATTGACCAAAAAAAATTTTTTTGGAATTTTTTCTTTGGATAGGTCTAAAAAGTTGCCTTTTGGCACACTGATATATATAATATAAGGATAAGTTTTCACTTCATTAGAAATTTTTTAGGGCCCTAGAAGCTCTTAAAGATCATGCCTTTTATATGTAAAAACGAAGATTTCACTATGTAGTGTAAATTATTCAACTTATTTTTTCTAAATTTCTGATTTTAGTAAAATAACCTACAAGGAATGACTGATTAAAGCATTACTTGTGAAGAAGTCAAGTATCGTCGTGTTTTAACTTCTTACACGGTGAATATAAGCCTAAAATGTTCATCGTATTCTCGTCAAGAAGATAAAGAAAAAGCACAATAATTAGATATACAGTTTTTTTTCGAATACACATGAAAGATAGTTATCTAGATATAAAATAAATGCAGTTTTCTGAATATATAGTAATATAATAAAAATAATATATACGGTGTATTGTAAAACTATTTTTCATTTCATTCTAGTTTATATTAGCCTTTGTTGTCAAAATTATAGATTACCTTTCGTGATTTAATTTTTGTTCATATATATTCGTTCCTTGCTTCTACTATTATAGCCGCTAATCATGCTTCACTTATGAAATTTACGCATGTTTAAAATGCTTGAGTATGACAGGGAAACTTAAGCAATTGAAAACATGGGACTTCCAAAGTTTTCTGAGAATGTCCAGCTCCTCTCTTAAAACTCTATTAATACTGTGGGGTGATGTGATTTTATTATTTTCAGTCGATAACTTTTATATAGTCTGTAACACTGAAGTTCAATATTTGAATATGAAGCTGTCTTATTGCGTAACATACTATATCCTTTGCATTCAATATTCTCCAGAATCCAAATACTCAAACATGATTTTTTTCATCAACTACCATTCGTGTAATTTTTTTCTCGAGGACAGATGAGTGCGTTTTGTTGAATAATGAGATCGACAATTTTCTTTAAACTTCCCACAAATAACGAGACAACTTAATTATTAAAAAAAAACATTTTTATCTTGTTTGCAAGAAGAAAGTTTCTTAAAGTGAAACAACACAGGCGAATGTACTTTCATTACAAGTTCAGCCATAATTTTCAGATTTTGTGATGGATTCTGATTTCTAATCTACAAAGCAATCATTGGCAATTGTCAATCATTTAGCATGAGACATTTTTGCTGGATTAGGATTTACCCGGAATGAGGAGCATCGGCCAGATGAAAATGTTTCACACATGACATAAAATTAATTTCGGTCAGTACTTAACACCCCAGAGGTCATTTCTTGTAGACAGGAACAGATATTTTTAATTCCTTAGTTGTCAATTTTTCACATTGATCTAACGATTTTATAATTGGACAGAAAAGGCTCAAGAGCCTGTTTTTATTCGATTAAATTCAATGTCGCAATGGAAATTCTTTTGCATAAAGCTAACATATTAACCACTACAAGAGACGACTAAATCATTGTTTCAAAAATCTAGTAGGATAAATTTTTATCCTACAATTGTACCGTCACAACCTATTGCCAAAAATTTATCAAGGTTTAGGTTGATTCCAGTGCACTATTTTAAATATTTTCTGCAATATTCTTTCCTGTTCCTGAAGACTGTGTAATATATCCCATACATAGTGAATGTGGCCCTTCAATCAGAAATATGTGTTTTTCACTTATGGGTTTTCGATGTAATCTATTTCCAGTTTTTCACCATTTCTTTTGGATTTCAGGAACCGAATAAGCTTTTGATATTCAAAAAAATTGTTATCTATTATTTGATCAATATGTCTCCGGGACTCCACAATAATTGATGTCTTCTTTTACCTTTTATCTTAGGATTTTAATTACCTCTGATTCTGATGGATCTTTACAATTCCTGCTGTGTTTGTCTTATATAAAAATAATATTATATAGCACTCTGCCATTGTTGGCGAAACAACTTTATTTAGTTTTGAAGAAACACCAAATGTAGCACATTCCACTGCACTTATAGTGATGGTAAACTTCTTTTGACTCTAGCAATGACAACATCAGACTCTAGCAATGACAGCAATTTTTAAAATTTAATAAGCCGTTTCAAATATTTTAAAGTATGCACTTAAAGGGTGAAAATGATAAAAATAATTACGCTAAACATTTTAAATTAAAAAAATGTCAAACGAGATTCTCAAAAATTACTGTAAATGTACAATTTATGGTAACAATCTAATGCGCGAATCAATGAAATTATAAATGACCTAGTAGGGAACTGAATAAGTATTTCAAAATTCAAGAAATTTTGCACATATATTAAAGAAAGTAAAAGGCAAGTTTTGGCTGCTATTCAAAATCAAAATTCCAATTTTCGTTTTTTCACTCCACCCTATTACCCATCATACATTGTATAGGGTAAATCTTGTAATTGTTTTGAAAATCGAAAAAAATATTTGAAGGATTCACATGATTCAGATACTGAAGATACCGAAAAACATTTTTAGCAAAAAAAATTACCGTCCGTCCATCTAGGTGTGTCAGTCTGTTTGTGTGTCTGTGTGTCTGTAAACGCTCTATATCCCGAGTAAATTGATATAGAGGCTTCAAATTTTGTATGTGCTTAGTATGTAAAAATGGGACAAATCCTATTTAATATCGGAAATCTCGATAATCCGGAACTATTTTTTTGGACTCTCGTAAAATTCGTTCTAATGAAATTATATAAAAGTTTTCGAAAATTTTATTTTAAGGAGTGGACTTAAAAGGCAATAACCGAAATTGGTCAGATTATTATTTGCCGAGATATTTTTAATCCTGTTTTCTATATTTTTCAATTTTTCATGACGCAGTATTTCATTAAATTTCAATTCAAAGGTATATTTTTATTGGAAATCAGACGCTTATCTAATACTATAGATAGCAATTCACAACACATTCTTAGCATCTCCCAGAAAAGAGCGGTCAACTGTGAAAGATGTTGTTTGAAGGATCCAGATGGTATCCGAAAATGATGACTATCATGTAGAACACATGATTGGTTGTAATAACATTTATAAACGATCATAAAAATATGCTAAGTGTGTAAATCGTAGATAAGTGCCCTATGCCGCCAAAATTTTGAACTAAGTTTTTTTCGCTCTAACAAATTTCCATACTTTTATTATACCCTCCACAAAATTTCACCTGTACACTGCAAATTCGTGAAACACTTTTACAACACTAACTAAGCATAATAATTAACACTTCTAACTGAAATTTTTTTCTGGTGAATGTCTTTTGCCAGGGAAAATATTGTGTAAAAAGGATTGGCAAATTTTTTTCGAGAAATTCAGTTATTGATATTTATTGGCAAAATTATTCAACTCACTCAGTAATCTTTCAAAACTCTTTTTCTATAAAGAAAATTATCTCTTATTTCCTTAGTAAATCAGTGTCTCAGTACAAATTTTTAAGGCATCATGTAGAAAGTGTTTTTCATGTTTTGTTTTACAGCGTTCTAAATTATGTGGTGTCTACAAAGTGGTGTTAATATTGGTGACAAAGTGTTGCGCAGAACAACTCAGTTGTAAGATAATATTTTTATCAACACTATTTTTAGAACACATCTCTATATAGCAACACTTTTGTAACATATTGAGAACACATTTCTAGACAGCAACACTTTTGAAACCTATTGTTACGAATTTTGTAAATAGTGTTTGTACTGTAAAATAATGTAAATAATCTTATTAAGCTCCATTCCTTTACTAATATTAGTTTTCGTTACATTGTCTCTGTTATCAAGCAAACTTGTCTATTATTTTTCAGTGAATGTGTATGACAGCTTGGCGAAATATTATAGATATCGCCAAGTTGGCGTCACTTTTGACGACTAATTTTGGTCGCCAAATTTGGTGATATATCGCCAAGTTGGCTACAAACTTGGCGATTGTTGGCGATGGTAATTCGTTCCTCTCTATGGTAACCCCCCTTAGGTCTACTGATACTTTGAATGTTATTCCGTGGTTTTCTGGAATATTCGAGAAGCCTGTGGAAATTTCCAGCGCATGCTGCGAGCCTATATAAGGAGAGCAATACGAGCTGTTGTTGTTATTGTTTATCAGTCAGTCATTGAGTGAACAACTAGGCGATTGTTAAGCAAGTTTGCTTGAGTTTTATCTACGTTGTTTTGAATGTTATTTAGTGTTGAGACGTTGTATAAGGGGTCTCTGGGACCTATATCTGTACTTGTACGATAGATTTGAGCAGTTATTTTTGAATATCTAGTAATATTTGTGAGTTTCGAAGACTCTGTTGCTCTGAAGATCTGTAAATAAATTATTTTCTACTTTTCTAAGAGACAAGAGTTGGAAGTTGTCTAATCATAAGATCAAAAGAACCCTATATACGCTGCAACAATATTAAGAAAACAGTTAGAACACAAAAAACGTTTTGCATATGAAGTTTTCAAATTTACAACACATTAATATGTTGCAAATTTAATGACAAAAAATAGTCTAAAATGTGTTTATTTTTGTGTGTTGAGAATTTGCAGTTTAGATAACTTCAAAATTCTGCCGTTTATTTATGGAAACCCTGTACATCATGTTTGTGTGTGCACATCGTGTTCAGTTAATTTTCACTTACGTTGAAAAGACTCTAAGGAAATATATATTTTTTGCACCTGTATTAACTAAATTACGTCTCGGCTTATAATTTTTTATTAAGTCGAAAGAAGCTTTAGGAAACGTGAGTTAGAGTTCTCTACGAAATAAACTCTGAATAATTTATGTTGCTCAATTTTGCGAAAACACTTTTAAAGTGTCCTAGTAATTTTTAGAAGAAAATTTCTCCGAAAAAAAAACAAGAAAGAATAAAATGCGCTCACGGTAAATGTTGTAGTGTTGTTTTACAATAAAATGTTTTGATGCAGAATTTTTAAAGAAACCCGTTAATAAAATACGAGCAATGCAGGAAGGTGCATAAGACTTCTCGGTTTTCCTAAAAAGAATGTCTCTCCACGGCCATTTAATCCATTCATGCTTGAATGATTTTTTAATCAATAAAAAATTCGAATAATCATTTTTTGTAATAAATGAAAACTTTTTGTCATAAAAAATTTTTATTAGGATTTTTATATACAATTAATGTATTGGATACTACTTAGTTATCCCGTCGACCAATTTCGCTAAATTATCTGGAACTGCCAAACTAATAGCCAAATTATGTATATTGACATAATTTTTTTTTAAACTCAAAAAACAAATAATTAGTAGAATATTAATAAAAGTACAAATAAAAGTTGTAAAAAATCCCTTAAGGACGTTTAAAACAGGTATATCGCATTTAATGCCATTGAATGTGACATTCATGATCATCCATTATTGGCATTTAATCTTATAGTTTGGCAATCATTTTTGGCCGACAGATAACTAAGTAGTATCGTATATTGGTACGTCCTCATCTGGGGACATTGTACAACGAGGTACACATTCACACTGTCTTGTTATGATACAATATTGTTATCTATTCATATATTGCGATATATCTGCATATGCATTACCTTGTTTATTTAAAATGAAATGATTGTATGCACCCTGGATACATCGGTAATGTGTAGACTCGAGAATATATCGTGTTTTGCTTTTGCATGCTTTATCTTAATAGTGATTAGAAAACTTTGCTTCCGTTTTTTTTCATTCATCTAAACGTAAAGCTCGGAGCACATTTTGTGTATTTCTATGTTTTATCACCAGTTCTTCTATAGAGAGTCAACTTCTTTTACTTTTATTCAGTTCAGCTGTATACTCTTGCATACTAAATTGGTTGCATATGAACTTTAGAATTCTAGCAAATCTAAGCTTTTGGTACTTCGTGCTTTCTATAGAATCCAGGTGGTATTTACAAGGTAATAACAAATTCACGTTTTCTTTCTCAAAAATCTGAAAAAAATCAAAGTAATAAACAAAAAGGGAATTTTGTTTAAATTGGTGCAAACTGTCCACATATGAGGACATACATTTTTTTATGCTATAAATGAAAATATAATAAAAATGTTACAAAATTTTTTTTATTACATGCTACATGTTTAAATCATGTATGTTTGACGGTTCTTGACTTATAACAATTTAAATCTAGAAAATGGTTAAAAAACTTATCATGGAGAAAAACACACTTTCTAAGAAGTTGTTTCCATGAAAACCATTATTTGAAAGCTAGATTTTAAAAACAAACAAAAACGAAAAAAAATAACACTTATGTTCCAAGTAAGATAGAAACATGATTTAAACGACCTTTAAAACAGTCAAAAAAAGGAATTTTTAATGTAATAAAACTAATTTAGAAAATTCGAATACTTTTGTGTCTGGACACTTTTAAACCCGTTTATGCTTTCTTTCCAAAATTGAGACGCGTTTTTTAAAATATGTAAATGAATATTTTTAACTTTTTTATAAATGAATAATTTTGATAATTTTTTTCTATTTCTACGATTGCTCTAACTTACACTACAGTCTTCATCAAAATTAGTCTTCCTCAAAAAATCGGCATTCTTTTTTTTTACCTATCTATGACATAAATTAGAAAAAACTTCAAAAAGTATGAATTTAAGATTTTCTTCTCAAATCTTTTAATAGAATACATCTATCTTCTACTAAATGTTTTATGCCAATGACTATAAATATGGAAATTGTAATATTCGTTTTTGCAGCATGTATTTTACTCTTGTTGTGTTAACTACTGCCACTAATTTACTCATCTAAAGATGATAATTGATGATTAATTTGCACTTGAAGTTATAATCATGTACAATTAATTACCCTCTGGGAGAAAAAAATAAATCTACAACCAACATCTAAATTGTAATCTTAGCATTAATTAATCACAAACATTATTTTATCAGAAATGGCCTAAATATTCTAAGCGGAAAAATAGTACTCCAAGTACATAAATCATACAATCCTTGTATATACCTAGTGGAACATTTAGTATACTTATTTAAGTAAAGTCATTAAAATTTTTTTAAATAAATATACGTAGGGGTTTTGTAAAATTTTAATTAAAAGATACTTTTTTTTATAATCTATTTGTGCCACTATTTTTTGAAAATGCATTTTGTAGTATATGTGTTTTGCAAATTTTCTCTAGGAGTATGTAAAAAACTATGATGCCAGGTATCAATAAAAATTATTCGCCAGTAATTAAAACTTTACGAAACCCTCACGCATGGAAAATTCTCAAAATGTGGGAACATTAATTGTTAACTATTAGTGATTTTTAAAATTTTTAAATTTAACGCCAATTTTTTTAGAATACAGTATATAAGTCTATAAACTTATATACAAACATTAAAAGACAACAATTATTCTGGAAAATTAATTATTAAAGCATTTAATTAATCAATCTACAGGTGAAAGTTGAGCGTACTTCTAAGTAAAATTATATTATTACAGGTATTAAATACGCTTTATTTACGCAAAACATATAATTATTTATGATAAATCATTATAATAAATATCTTATTATGCGCTTCAGAACATCAGATCATCTTTAAAAATAAATTTACGGAAAACAAAAATCGGCGTTTAGATCGTTACGTAATTTGCACATTCCAGTTTCTTATTTAAGAAAAGTGCATTTATTGCAAAAAATATTACAAAAACACATACAAATATCGTTAAATTAAACAGAAAGGATTTTAAAGATAGATAAAAGAGTTTAAAGTAATTACTTAATGTGTTTTGCGTGAAAATGCAGCTTTGTTTAGATCGTTACATTTGGACATTTGAAAATGCAGAAAAAGTCTTTCTAGAAAAGTCCTTCTAACTTCAAAAAGCAATAAACCAATACTGCCATCTGTTAAGAAAATTATCAAACAACCATCCATTTCCTTTATGCATTCGTTATTCATCATTAGAATCTCCATGAAACAAGTTAAAACTTTTTTTTTCTTAGTACATTGGAATAGTTAACCTTATGAATGTACGAAACTGGCCACATTAACCCAAAATAATAAAATTTTAAGATGCTTATACAAAATTTTTACAATTGACTACATCGATTTTTGTATCTGGACAGAAGGAAAAACTCAGTGAAAAAAAATTAATGTCAATGATGATTATGTTTTTATTGAAACGCTTAAAGTTATGATGTGTATAATGTGCCCACCTTTTAAAAACTGTCCGCATATTACTTCTAATTACATCTTTAAATTTTTGCTTTACATTATTTTTAAAACTTTAATGAAGTTCGTTTTAAGAACCTCTTTTTTAATTTTCTAAACAATTGATTGATAATAAACTAAAGCTAAACTAGCTTTTAACATCAAAACACAATCAGCAAATACAATTGTTATTTTGAAACTTCAGATAAATTGTTTCGAAAATGCATCTTTGTTTACTTTATTCCATTTATTTCTATATTTATTTGTAAACATAAGTGAAATATTTTTAGAAAAAGAGTAAATCTAAATTAGGCATTTATTTTTCCATTTTTTATATTGCGTATACAAATTGATCTAAGAAGTCATTGGATATGTTAAATGAATCAGAAAATCTCCAATCCGAAAAGAATACATTAAGATACGATTCGATTTACATTTTTAAGACTTGTATCTTTTGTGAAATCAGAGATAGATTAATGAAATTTGAAGGTACTTAGGCTGTAATGTATATATAAATCCGTAATGTATATAAATCAGCAATGTATACATTGAGATGAAAGTGAAATGATTATTATGCATTTGAGAAAAGAAACAGTCATTTTCAAAACTTTCATGAAAAGAGGTCTATTGCATTTTCTTAATCATACACCCATTTAAAATCTATATGATTTTGTTTTAGGATAAAAAGTGAAAAAAGAATCATAAAAAGATCACTCCTGTGTTTGACAGTCACAGTTAAATAATTTTAAAAACTATAAAACATGGAAAGTTCAAATTTAGGCAAGTAATAAAGAATATTGACCCACATATTAGATTATTAAACATTCACAAATATATTTAAGGAACATGTAGAGAGACTAATAAAGTTATTGTAACAATAATTTTCTAATTAAATATTGAATGGGATATCGTGTAAAAGCTCTCGTACCGCTGAACTCAAAAATACTTTTCTTTTAATTTTATTTACTATATGTTCAGAGATATAGTCTAGAAGGTAGTGAAAAATACCTTTCTCCCCATCTAATTCTGAATCTACTGAAACTTAAATTCTGAATAAATCAAAGGTTATAGACAATAGTTAGATCTTTCTGAATTATAAAAATTCGAAAATTAGAGCTACAATTGCTATTTTTTTTTTTGATATTTGCATTAAAAGCTCCTAAACTTTAAAATCTAATGGGATAATTTTTTAAGTTTTATAATACTAAAATGACCAAACATAAATACATCGAATTAGTTGTAAAAAATTATGATATACATTAGTAAACTAATATTGAAAAAAACATCAACTGCAACCTATAGATTTTTTTATAGTTTTATACTAATAATTTCCTGTTTTATGATAATTCTAAGTTTAAAGTTTGTCTTCCAAGTACGTTTCGAATAGTGCTTAAAAAATAACGAAATGATGATTTAAAGGGCCGTGCATAATGCGCAGAAAATCACAATGTTAAAAAATTACATATTTTATTCAAACTTTACTCAAACTTATAGTATTAAAAAATACATTAATAGAAGTGACACACTCATTACTGTAGTATTAAAACAGTCGAATACTGAAATTCATTTTGTAATCAGTTTCTAAAGCAGGCTCATTTTAACATAATTAATTTCTCAGAAATAAACTGTATGAATTTCATAAAAATTTTGAATCTTGTCTAATTGAAGCATGTAGAATTTATTCAACCTTCCCAGTCCTGAGACAAATGTTGTGTTTGGCCGCTAAAACCTGTTTAAAATTACCATAAAACATCCCTAAAGATGTATACACTGTAAAACATTTGTGTAACGTTACACCATAAGATTAAGTAACGTTACGCCAATGGGTGGCAGCTTTGCTGCCTCCCATTTTCTGGAGTAACCTGGCTTTCTCCAATTTTAAGGAGTATTTTAACCGATATAACCGGTGTAACATTGTAATGTTACACCAGTAATGTATGTTTACATTACACCATTATATAGGTGAAAAAAAATCACTCCATAAAATTGAAGGCCTCAGAGCTGCCATCCACTTCATGGTGCAACATTACACAAATGTTTTACAGCGTATGAATGCTTATGATATATACTCATTCAGAAAAAAAGTCGAGGAATTATTTTATTAATTCTAGATGCATTTAAATTTTAATAAAGGTTTTCTTTAGTTTATCCTACAAGCGACATTAATAGTAAAGAGGATAAGTTGCCATACTTCCGTATTCTGTATTACAAAAAAAAAAAAAAAAAAATCAGGTTTTTTTTTTTAAATATGTAGCTGCCTAAGCAAAAATTTGTATGCCTCTTTTAAAAGATTTTTTTCCAGTCATTTCATACTGGTAATTTTCTTCTACAATAATTCGTTGCAGAATTAGTTATAGAAGTTTATTTGTACTTTGCACGACTATACATACATTTCAAATTTCTTTCTCAAAAAAAAAAAAAAAAAAAAAAAAAAGCTTCGCGTTATATAACTAATAATAAATAAATAAAGCCTGAATTAGTAGGTGCGCGTTATACCCAAAATTTAACGACACTTAAATTTACTTATGCACTTAATATACCATTACATACCTATGTTATAAAAGAAAAATCCGCACATAACACGAAAGTTATTTGTAAGTCATTTAGCAAAAGTAGATGTTTAAATTTCATTTTTACTGCATTTTTTAAACTTCAAAATATCGAATAATTTCAATTTTTATACCATTGCAAAGGAAAAGATGTAGTTTTAAATGCATTTTTTTAAAAAATTGAATCGAAGTTTGTTTATAACTTATAACGCTATATACTCAATTTTTATTGCTGTTTAAAATTAAATGTATGTCTTAATCCTAAAACGTTCTTCTATCTCATACGTACATTTTAATGTTTCAAAAATTAGTTACAAATGCTAATATCATTAATTCAGTTCTATATTTCTCATTTTTATCTTAAATTTCTGTTTCAGTCGAGTAATCGGACTAGTAACGACTTAATGCAGATCATGATATTTATTAAAATCAATATTTTTTCATTATTCTGTTAGCGTCAGCTGTTTGCAAATATCCGACTTAGCAGGATGCAAGTTCCCGTCTCTGCACGAGCCGATGGATAACAGAACAACGAAAAATAGCGAAAATAATACAAAAAGCACTGAGCTATGACAATGCTTCTTCCCCACAGATTATTTCCAAATTCAAGTAAGATCTGCTGACCATAGCCAAAAACATTGGTTCACAAAAACATTGATTCTCAAAAAATTGGTTCAATTCTTTACATAACTTTATACACTTTTCGACAGTACAATAACAAAAATAGCACGGGAATCGCTTTTACAGCGTTCTTTTCTGGCATGTTTCTTTCAAATTCAGGGAAGACCTGCTTGCCATAAACCCAAAATAATCCTAGAAATAAAATTAAATTCAGTTGTATACAAAACATCATACACTTTTTAATGGTACAATAATGAAAATGACTCTGACATCGCAATTACAGCGCCCCTTTTTCGGCGGAATTTTTTTTGAAATTCAAGGAGGGTTTGTTGATCATAGCCAAATACTTACACAAAAAATTTATTTTACTTCTATGCATAACTTTATAAACTTTTCGGGGGTATCTTATTCGAAAAGGCTCAAAAATCGCTTTTACATCGTCTCCTTCCGGCGGATTTATCTTTTATTGGACTAGTGGGGGACCCACTAGCCATAGACAAACATTTACACAAAAAGTTTGAATCAGTTCTATGCATAACTTCAAACACTCTTCGATAGTACAATTTTGAAAACGACACAAAAGTCGCTATTACAGAGCACCCTGCCAGCGGATTTTTATCAAATTCATGAAGATCTAACTAGCCCTATCCAAACATTTACACACAAAATTTAGTTCAATTCTATGCATAATTTTATACGCTTTTCGTTGGTACAATATTTAAAATGGCACAAAAATCGCTATTGCATCGCTCTTTTCCGGCGTATGTTTTCAAATTCGGGTAGGACCAACTGCCCCTTACCAAACATTTGCACAAAAAATTTGGTTCAGATCTTAAGTCTTCATATCTTGAAGTCCTTTCAGCGGAATTTTCCAAAATTGATGGAGAATCTGCTTTCTACAACCAAAGAAATTCACAAAAAAATTAGTTCAAATTCTACGCATATCTTCATAAATTTTTTGATGGTACAATGGCGACATACTGATACGCAATCACAGAGACATACACACATGGACAGACTTTTTATTAAAAAAAAGTTTTTTGAAATCTCTGATCTATAAAACGTGTAAATCCATCGAAAGTTAGAAGTAAAAAAAAATTCCATTAATACTCTTTTTATTGAAGGTAGAAGAAAGTAAAAACTTAACAAAGATTTTGTTTTTCAAATCCATCCCTATCGCCGTACAGACGATTATCAAATATAAATCCTTTTGTATGATATCTTAAAATAAGTATAGTATTAAAATAAAATATAGTATTAAATAATTAGTACAATAAATACATTAATATAAATATAATATTAAAATAAATAGCTCCCCTTTTGTTTGCGGCTTATGCGACATAAGTCATTCATAATTGAAATTTAGAAAAACCCGTCAGAAGAGGGCGTTGTGAATCGGGATTTTTCTGTATTTTACATCGTCTGAGCATCGCATATCCATCAAATCCATTCTAAAGCAGCTGATAGAGAAAATCTTACTCTAGGTAGACCTGATCAAGTAGAACAGAATAAAGAAAAATAGTGATTTTATTAAATATTTTGAATAAGATTAAACGTGTAAGATGTGTAGTATTGAAATAATTACATTGAAGTATTAACACATGCAACATTTTGTACTGTTAGCATTTTGTATTGAAAAAAAATTGTATGAAATTGTATTGTATGAGAAAATTTTTGTATGTGAAACAAGAATGTTTTGGGATCGGCACATCCGGTTAGTTTATTTGATCACCATTGAGAGTAATTGATGATCCCCCAAATAGACCCCGCCTTTTATAACAAAATACAATCAGCAAATGCAATTGTTTATTTCAAATTTTACATAAACATGTATGAGAAAAAAATGTGTTTTTGGATTGGTATATCCGACTAGTTTATTTGATCAACAATATAACTGATTTATTATCTTCCAAATTAAGCCCGTTTCTCGCTATAAGTTATACAATTAAGGAATACAATTGTTTATTTGAAATTTCACATATATTGTTTCAAAAGTAAATTTTATTCTACTAAATCAAAAAGGAAAGACTATTTAAAAAAGTATATCTGATTTATTTATTATTTGAGGATTTTTTATGTTTTTGAAAGCAATTTATTTTAATCCTTATTCCATATAACAAGTGAACCGAAAAGTTCTTTGTCTAGAACTATGTTTAATTAGATTATATATTACTTTTGAGATTTAAAATATTCTGATTTTTGTAAAATCTAAGATATTTACTTCAAACATTTAAGGCCGAGAAATAAACGAATCTTTGTGTAATACAATGTGTAATAAAATGATAGTTATTAAATCACAATAATATCATAAAGTAATTCAATTTGTTCAATCGATCATTGCATATCTTAAGTGAACAAAAAAAATTACTTCAGAAGAATGGAAATAAGTTATATTTTATAAAATATACAGGATGATCCTTAAATTATTGATCAAAACTTTAAGGGTTAATACAGTAAAAGTAAGTTGCAATTAAAGAACTGTATCCGGTTGAATATTTTACAGAATCATTTTTTTTTTTGTTCATTTTGGGAACAACGGATTTTGAAGATTCTATCGATCTATAATTTTTAAGCTATGGTTTATAGCCCTTTACGAAAGTTTCTCTATATATTTAGCTAACACAATATGCAAATGAAAATTTGATAGCCAATAGGCATGCACAGTGAAAAAATACTTAGTAAACCTGCTCATTATTATTCAAACAAAAGGAACAGTTTATTATAATAAGCCACTTAATCATAATGTAAAGTCTGAATGCTTTTGCTGCATTAGTTTTGATTGGGTTATCAAAATAAATTCGTTCTTTTTCAATTCGTTCAAAGTCCGCTATGGAATTTCTGGTAAAAATCTTCACGATAGTACATGACTTGTACTTCTACGCTTATACATGTAGAGTTCCCTCTCGCATTTTTTAGACATTTAACAAAGTGTCTAAAATCGCAATTGGCCGCTCATTTTTGGCCATACAGTGCATATATATATATATGTATGTTACAAATTAAAAAAATTTTCGCCAAAACTAACCTTTATACTATCTTAATTTTCTTATAATAATGTTACGTACTTACTTCAAATTATTAAATTAAAATCTTGTTTCTAAATCTAATCTGTTAATCTTTATGCAGACGATATAAATTCTTAATTTGCCTTAAAAAACATTATTCCAGTATGCATAAACTTAAAAAGATGGCTCTAAATTAAAAATATTCTTAATTAAACTTTATTTCTTAATATTCCAAATAAAACTAATTTCTTCTATGTTTTTATCAACACTTTTTAAGACAGCCTTATTAAATTTATTCCAAAACCATACCTTTCAAAAAATATTATTATTTTATTTTATCTATTTATTTATTTTTCCTCCGTCAACCTTTGATGTGTGCATATTAATAAATTCATTTCTTTTCTTTTTCTCTTAAAATTAATCATTTATAAAAATTGTCTGCCTAAGAAATTCTAAATCGATTATAAATTGGTTAAATAATATTTTTTTAAAATAAATTTATCGTCTGTGGAAAATAGTCTCGTAGCTGGACAAGAATTCTGTTTGCATAAAAGAATGATGGTTTGAGGTTACAGCATGTTCTGGAATTTCCTTTTAAGATTTAAGAGGGAAGGAGGCTGAGAAGGTTAGCTGAGAAGGAGGATTCTTGGGTTTTTTCTTCGATGAGTACGGCTCGCTGAAATAATGATGGAATGTTTCGGTAAAAGACAGTTTGCAAAAGGAACCTTTCCCTTTCTCATGATTACGGATTAAATAAATGAACTTACAGCAGCCAATGAGTAATTATTTGGATTCTCTACATCTATTTATTTATTTTCCTCGGTGGCCATGACTTCTCTGCGGTGAAAGGGAAACCCGGCGTTGATGTCTCTGGCTCCTAACTTTTAAATCGTCATATATATATATATATATATATATGTATATAATCATGCAATAATTAAAATAGACACTTTGAATAATCAACCAATACTTTGATATTAATTAAAATTATGATTGTATGTATAGAAAACAATTTAGGAGTCTAACAGAAAACTATTTGTTGTCGAAATTTAAAAAATAATTTATAAAAAATAATTTTTATTAAATGCCCGTCCTTTTCGGAAACGTTTCTAAGTAGCTTTTACAGTACAATAATCACTTTTCTGTAATCAAAACATCACTCTTTCGAATTCTATCAATTCTCAAGTAAACATTTTCAGCTACATAACTGATTTTGTGCATGCAATTGTAGCAAAATAATGTTAATTTTCATGTTAACGTTAATACTGTTAATATTGTATGTTTGTCTATTAAACATGTTCTCTGAATATCAAAATATTTTTGTATGAATTGGTAGCATTCGGAAAAGTGATATTTTGATTTGAGAAGAGTGGTTATTGTACTGCAAAAGCTACTTAGAAACGTTTCTGAAAAGGACGGGCAGTTAATAAAAATTAATTTTTATAAATTCTTCTTTATATTTCGAAAACAAATAGTTTTATGGGATTTTTAAAGGTAAACGAAGGAACAGTTTTCGAAACCTTAGATGAGTTAGAAGAGGTTATTGTATATTTTCGTTTTTGATTATAGTACATTTTTATATGTTCAGAAACATCTCATATTTTTTACAGTGTGTGAAAATATAGATAAAATATATTTTTCAAATTATATTTTAAAGCATGTCAAAATATTTTAATTGCTTTTCTAAATCCATGTGACCAGATTATGGTTATTTTAAATTAATAGGGGGGATTCATATGTGGCATGTTAAATGTAAGAAAAAACGCGTGGATTTTAAAAAATAAGTTTCCTTTAGGTATATCAATACTGGTTATGATAATATGCAGGAAACACATCGCTCACCTGCAAGAAAATTGACATATCTCGCAAAAACACATTTTGCGTTTAATTCCATTGATAGGTCTGTTACAAGAGTGTCTTCTTACATAAAAAATTTCATAAGTGTAGTTATAAGAAAAATACCTTTAGTAAGCTATATGCCCATTTACGACCACAGAAGAAAGGTGGACTGTATGGGGAGGTAAAATTTTACAATCCTCCAAACATCATCCTATGTCTTCATTTTTAATGGTTCGATGCTTTGAAACACGATTTTATTCCTTCATGCAGGTTTAAGTAATAATGTTTTACATTACTGTAAAATCTTGCAAATTTCCCTTTGCCTCTTCTGTCAAATTTACTTTTGTTGAGATGTATCCAGTGTTTTCGCTGACATTTGATCAACGTTAGTGATTTGGCTAATTAGAAATAAAAAACATTTGCCGAATTAAAAAAGTATTGGCAAAATAAATTTGCCGGGTAGCAGAAACTGGAAAAAAGAAAAAAAAAAAAATCTTTAATCCTTTAATAAACCCCCCTTTTTTTCAAAAAAAAAAAAACCTAGGTTGTTATAACTGCGACAACGATTGCTATTAATCTAATTTCAACTATTCGCTACAAATATATTAAAAATTTGTATATATGCATATGTATTAAAAACG
Source organism: Maratus speculifer (assembly GCA_964019185.1). Lineage (NCBI taxonomy): Eukaryota > Metazoa > Arthropoda > Arachnida > Araneae > Salticidae > Maratus > Maratus speculifer. The sequence continues at coordinate 119,562,193 of OZ025301.1, forward strand.
AAAAAAAGAGAGAAAAAGCAAAAATTGTGCACTAGCAATTTGGCGAATCTAATCGCTTGTTTACTCGCCAAATGAAGAATTTAGTCGCAATTTGGCGCAATGGCAAGCGACAACGATTACCCTGGATGTATCTCTTTTCTTGCCTTTGAACGGTATTATCACACATTCAACAAATAATATGTCAAAAAATAATAAAAGATAAAACCTCAGATATTTTAAAACAGTTTCCAACATAGTTTTTCAAATGTAGTTTGATTACTTTTTCAAGATTCAATTGAAAGGATAATGTTTATGTCAAATGAAGTAGATGTTGTTTTAGTTCTTTGTGGGTAAGATTTATGTATGGTTATTCATGAAATTATTTTCATTAGAGATTCAATTTTTTTATAGTTTTAGAAGATCCCAGCTAAAAATGAACTGCAGTTTTTTTGTAGAAGTGAAGTGTTTTTGAGGTTTTTCTAACATTTCTCTAGTCTTTCTGTAGTGCAATCTCAACTATAAAATCACTTCAGTTATTTGTAGTTAATTAAAGGTGATTTTGCAGTAATTTATTTTAAACATTCTGTGCGCTATTAACTTTGAAAACATTGTAGTTTTTATAAAGTCATTTTATAATCAAAAATTAAAAAATATATAAGACTTTATAACCGTAGAATCACTGCAGTGAATTTGAAGTTATTATCCAACCATTAATTTAGAAGTACATTTCGATGCATCTCTCGTATAACTGTAGTTATTGTCTGATAAATTCACAGAATTTAATCGGAGAAAAATAATTTCAAATGCTTCAAAATCGAACTAGGGATTTCTCATCCCATCGAATCACTCCGTAGTAAAAAATTTATTAGTTCCTACTTTGTTTTGTTACTTGGAAATTACAAGTTTTAATACATTAAAATCCATTTCTTTTTTTTTTTAATTCAGACATTGGCGTCTCCTATCTATGCTTTCTTCCCCCTAACTTAAAATTCTTAGTTCCTTTATTATGTTAAGCTAAGAGAAAAAAAATAATTTCACTAAATTACATTTCGAAATCCAGTGAGGAGTAGTGACTACCTTTACCCCCTGCATACAACGGAAATTTCTTAGTTCCTTTATTTTAAGTGACTCTAAAGGAATAAATTTTGCGAGGTCTATCAAAATCAGAGAAAAAATATATTATGTTTCAAAAGTTATGAGGGACAATGGGCCTTTCACTCACCAGCCCCTTAATGCGAAATTTCTTCTTACTTTTTATTTTAAATTTCTTGAAAATTATACATTTTACTATGCTTTTGAAAATATCAGAAAAGAAAAATTTTGTTAATGTATATATATATATATTTTAATTTAGGAAGGGGCAAATACTTTCCTCTACCTTCCTCCCCCTAACAGAAAATTCTTAGTTCTTATATTTCAAGCTAAAGAAAAAGATTGAATTATAGTATTTTTTCAAAAATCGGAGAAAAAAATTAGTTAAATTTCAAAATCGAGTGAGGGAAAATAGCTCATCTATTCCCCCACCCCTCAAGGAAAATTCTTCTTTACTTTATTTAAATCACACTAACAGAATAAATTTTATTATGCTTTTGTAAATTGGAGGAAAAATTGCTAATTAAATTTCAAAATCCAGGTAGAGGCAATGAGTCTACAACCCCCTCCTCAATTGAAAATTTCTTTTTCTTTCTTTCTAAGTTACTCGAAAAATTTACATTAGGTTTTTGAAAAAAAAAAAAAAAAAAAAAAGAAAGAAAGAAAGAAAGAGGAAATTTTATTTAATTAAATTTTAAAACCGAACGAGCTTCTCTGCTTCCTGCCCCATACATCTCCATCTTCATAACTGAAAATTACTTGCAATTAATTTACTATTACTTCATTTTGAAATCATACAAATATTAGAATCATCAAATAATTTTTTAAATCGCTCTTTAAAATTATTATTCGATCTAAACTTAATGAATCGTAGAAAGAAAAAAAATACTTCATCAGTTAATTGAAGTGTATTTTCTAATTACGTATTCATTTTAAAAGCACATCGAAGTTTCTTATTTCATGCAAATATTAAATTATTAAAAGTGTTTAAAATTATTTTACAAGTCATAAATATATTGAAAAATCTAGTCATTGTTTATATTAAAATAAAAAAAAAATCAGAAATTTCCCTTTGTAAAAAATTATTTACCAAAGAAAAAAAAAAGAAGAAAATTAAATTAATGTTTCTATTTTATTTTTAGGTAAAAATGTAGATAAGTTAACAATCAAATATATCTACATAATCATTAAAAACATATGCTACATTAAAAAATAAAAATGACATAAAATAAGTCCTTATTCTAATTCAAAGTTATTAATTATAAACTTCTTATTTTATAAAATTAATTTTCCCTTTTTACAAATATATATTTCTTAAATTAACACATTTAATTACATTATAATTCCTAAAAAAATTATATTATCAGAAAAACTTCTAAAATTCGTTTATTTTATTTTTTTTTTATTTGCAAGAAAGATTCAGAAATATTCCCCATTTAAAAAACTCACTACCAAAAAATATATATATGTATATATATATATATTATTTTTATTTCATTTTTAAATTAAAAAATGTTTATAAATAACAAATTATTATTCTAACACAATATTATATTCCTATTTTATAAAATTATTTTTTCCTTTTTACAAATATATATTTCTTAAATTAACACATTTAATTACATTATAATTCCTAAAAAAAATTATATTGTCAGAAAAACCTCTAAAATTCGTTTATTTTTTTTTATTTGCAAGAAAGATTCAGAAATAGTCCCTATTTAAAAAACTCACTACAAAATATATATATATATATATATATAATTTTTTTTATTTAATTTTTAAATTAAAAAATGTTTATAAATAACAAATTATTAATTCTAACACAATAATAAAAAATATGTTTTACCGTATCATTAAACGACATAAAATGAATTTTTATTCTAAGTAAAAAATATTAATTACCGACCCATAATTTATTAAAGTAAGTACTTCCATGTCAAAAATATATATTTTATAAAATTAACACAATGCATGTAATTACATTATAATTCATAATAAAAAAAATTATTTTCGCAATTAGCCTAAAAATAAAATTATTTTATTAAATATTTACTAATTTTTAAATTCAGAAGAAAAACCAATTAATTTGCTTTAGCTAATTCGCTAAAGTATTTGTTTAATTCATTTAATATTAAATTGTTTTTAAAATACACGCCCATATAAACGAATTACAATAAATAAATAAATAATAAAATAAAAGCACTTTAAAACATCCAATTTTTCTGCCTGCCATTCAGCTTTTGCAACAAATAACCTTTAATTGAAATGCCTCCCCTTTATACCTCGCACAACACTAACCACACAAGTACCAACGGGCAAGTGGTCAAAGCGTGTCTCTCCTGTACCTGGGATCGTCAGTTCGAGTACAACTGTTTCCACAGTCAAAATCTGCCTTTGAAATGTTAGAAAGAAAGCTTACCAGTAGGTCAATAGATGGCGCCAGCAGAGCCAATTTTTTTGGGTGGGAGGGGCATTTAACTTCAAATTCACTGCAGAAAATGTGTAGTTATGAACTACACATTTACTGTAGTGATTTTGTAGTTGTTGACTTCGAAAAAACTGCAGTGATTTGTGCCAAATCACCACAGTTTCGCAACTGCATTTTCTTTGCAGTTTCACTAGAGTTCATTTTTAGCTGGGATGCCTGAAAGTATATATTTTTAACCCTTGGCACTCCGTTGTCTCCGCTGCGGAGACATCATCCTTCCAAAATTTGTTTTTGGCACCAGTAATAAAGGAAAATAAAATTTTCCCTATTTAATCAGAGAATTTTTTTAATTGTCTACTTCAAGGAAAGCTCTTTTTAAAAAGTGGTTCTAATCGAATAAAATTTGTGTGAGAGACATTGGAGTCCGAAGGGTTAAAATGATATGGAAATTAATATTCTTTTGTGATAATAATACTTTTCATTGACTCCTCAATGTCTGCGAAGCTATATAAAAAAATATATTTATTAAACACTATTTTATAACACTTTAAAAGTATTTTGATTGCTTTTCAAGATTAATCTGAAAAGACTATGATTACTTTTACTTCAATTGGGAAGTCGTCAAAAATAACAAGAAAATGCGTGGCTTTAAGAAAATATGTTTCCTTCATTGATGAAATGGAGTCTGTGATAATAAACAGGAATACATTTATCACACGTTCATTAAATAATATGTAAAGAAAAAAAATAGAAGAGAAAACCCAAGATATTTGAAAACAACTTTCAAGGCTGTTTGTACAAAAGTACTTTGATTACTTTTTCGAGATTCAACTGAACGGATAATGTTTACTTCAGTTTGGACTAGATGCTTTTATAGCTCTTTTGTGGAAAAGATTGATGTTTTGTTATCCATAAATTTATTTCCATTCGTGATATGAAAAACATTTTTTATAGTTTGGGAAGATGCTTGAAGGTTTATTAATTTAAATGTGTATGAAAATAAATATTCTTTTGTGCACTGATTTTCTTTATTGTTGCCACAGTATTTGTGAAAACATAGATAACGCGTCGAATTGATAACCTCCTCTCCTTTTTGAAGTCGGTTAAAAAAGTGTAGACAGTTATTTCTACACTATTTGTTGTAGTAATATTTCATTAAATAGTGAAATATTTTACAATTGATTTACTTATAAAAACTCAAAAGGTATTCATTTTTATTAACCGACTTCAAAAAGGAGAGGAGGTTATCAATTCGACGCGTATTTTTTTTTTTTATGTATGTTCACCGATTACTCCGAAACTATGCAGCCGATTAATTTGATTTTGGTGTTAAATTAAAGAGCTTACTCTCGGATTGGTACCACTTCCATTTCATAGAAATTGGTTCAGTAGTTTTTTAGTAATTAAGCAAAAACTATTAAATTTAGTGTTTTTTCGCTAATTAAAATTGTTGAATTAGTTCCAACAATTGAGTGAAGTCAGGATAACCGAGCGGTTTAAAGCGCCTGATTTAAGCACTGGTTCTCGAAAGTGACAATGGGTTCGAACCCCACTCCTGACATACGTGTGTACAATAATTTTCCGTATTATAATTTTTACATATATATTTTACAAATTAAATACTAATTATGCTATTAAGAATATTTTGTATTTAACCGTTAGCACAGAGTATCAGGGATCTTTTATCAACTCAATACTTTATCAGTGAAAGAGTGCTAAAATAATTGACTTGCAAAAGGTAACATGACATTGAATAAGTTTCCGAATCTATTCCGTATTATAATTTTTACATATATATTTTACAAATTAAATACTAATTATGCTATTAAGAATATTTTAATGGACTTCAAGAAGGAGAGGAGGTTATCAATTCATCGCGTATGTATTTTTTTAATGTATGTTCACCGATTACGCCGAAACTATCCAACTGATTAATTTGGTTTTGGTGTTAAATTAAAGAGCTTACTCTCGGATTGGTACCACTTCCATTTCATAGAAATTGGTTCAGTAATTTTTTAGTAAACAGGCAAAAACTATTAAAATTAGTGATTTTTCGCTAATTAAAACTGTTGATTGTTCCTACCATGGAGTGCAGTCAGGATGGCTGAGCGGTCTAAGGCGCCTGATTTAAGTTCTGCTTCTCGAAAGAGAGCGTGGGTTCGAACCCTACTTCCGACATACATGTATACAACAACCTATTCCGTATTATAATTTTTACACATATATTTTGCAAATTAAATACTATTTATGCTATTAAGAATATTTTGTATTTAACCGTTAGCACAGAGTATCAGAGATATTTTACCAACTCAATACTTTATCAGTGAAAGAGTGCTAAAATAATAGACTTGCGAAAAGTAATATGACGTTGAATAAGTTCACCGAGTAGCTTGTAGTCAAGATAGCCGAGCGATCTAAGGCGCCTGATTTAAGCTTTGGTTCTCGAAAGAGAGCGGGGGTTCGAACCCCACTCCTGACATGCATGTATACAATAACATTTTTCCGCATTATAATTTTTAACACATATATTTTACAAATTAAATACTAATTATGTTATTAAGAATATTTTGTATTTAACCGTTAGCACAGAGAATCAGAGATCTTTTATCTCCTCAATACTTTATTAGTGAAAGAGTGCTAAATTAATAGACTTGCGAAAAATAGCATGACCTTGAATAAGTTCCCTGAGTTGACTGCAATCAGGATAGCCGAGCAGTCTAATGCGCTTGATTTAAGCTCTGGTTCTCGAAAGAGAACGTGGGTTCGAACCCCATTTCTGACATACATATATACAAAAACCTTTTCCGTATTATTCTTTTTAACCGACTTCCAAAAAGGAGAGGAGGTTATCAATTCAACGCGTATGTATTTTTTTATTTTTATGTATGTTCACCGATTACTCCAAAACTATCCAACCGATTAATTTGGTTTTGGTGTTAAATGAAAGAACTTGCTCTCGAATTGGTACCACTTAAGTTTCATAGAAATTGGTTCAGTATTTTTTTAGTAATTAGGCAAAAACTAAAATTAGTGATTGTTCCCAATTAAAAGTGTTGACTAAGTTCTTTGAATGGAGTGCAGGCAGGATGGCCGAACAGTCTAAGGCATGTGATTTAAACTCTGGTTTTCGAAAGAAATCGAGTTTTCGAACCCCGCTCCTGACATACTTGTATACAATAACCTTTTTTCGTATTACAATTTTTGCATGTACATTTTACAAATTAAATACTAATTATGCAATTAAGAATATTTTGTATTTAACCATTAGCACAGAGTATAGAGATTTTTTATCAACTCAATAGTACTAAAATAATAGACTTGCGAAAATAACATAACATTGAATAAGTTCAACGTATAAACTGCAATCAGGATAGCCGAGCGCTCTAAGGCACCTGATTTAAGCTCTAGTTCTCGAAAGGGAGCGCGGGTTCGAACCCCATTCCTGGCATACGTGTATAATGTGTGGTATTTTTTCCGTATTATTATTTTTTAACCGTCTTAAAAAAAGAAGATATTATCATCAATTCGACGTGTATGTATTTTTTATGTATGTTGACTAATTACACCGAAACTAGCCAACCGATTAAACTAGTATTTGTATTAAATGGAAGAGGCTACACTCGAATTGGCACCACTTCCATTTTATCAAAATTAGTTAAGTACTTTTTAGTAATTAGACAAATGGATTTTGAATAATCTCGCCAAATGGTGTGTAGTCAGGATGGCCGAGCGTCCACAGCGCCAGATTTAAGCTCAGGTTCTCGAGAGCGTGGGTTCGAACCCAATCCTGACATGTGTGTATAATCTACTATATATTCTTCCGTATTATAATTGCCGAAAAGTCAGTGAAGGCTTACTTTGGAGACACGAAATTTTTTGGATTCTGTCTGTTTGTCTGTCAGTCTGTCTGTCTGTTCCGCGATAACTGACGTAAAAAGCATTCGATTGGCTTGAAATTGAGTGGGTATGTTAGTGAGACACTGGGATTAAGCTGTATAGTTTTTTGTTAGATTTGATTCATTCGTTCGGACAAAATAGAATATTTTATTTCGCGCAATAATGCTTTTCTATGGCAAATCCAATGATTTTCATTTTTTTCCCCTGAGAGAAAATGACACATTCGATTAATGCAATTCAATGATAAATGAATACTAAAATTTACCAGTTAAATTATTCGTATTATTTTGAAATTTTGTCAACGCATTTGTCAGATTTTTAAAATTATTGCTGTAAATTTTGGAGATTTTTTATAAATGTGTTTCAATAATATAAACTAATTTGTCTTTATTTTCTTTTAATGGTTGCTAAGCAACCATTCATCTTAATCCTTATCCTTATAACAGGGTGCGTAGTCATTAAGAAATTCAAAGCATTTCAATTCTTTTAGTATCAGAAATTTTTTTAAGTACTGATTGTTAAATTTCAAAAAGGGTTTATTTTTCGTTAAATAAAACAAATATTACATTATAAAAATTCTGGTAAAAGGTCCTTACAAGGTGCTTCCAGACTACGCACCCTGTATAATGTTATAAATTTGAAAGCGTGAACAAAATTTAAATGAAGTCAACATCAAAATTTATGAATTAATTAATGTCTTTGTATCTTTGCGTATAAATATAGCATAGCCCAGAAAAAAAACAAAAAAACATAGGCTATGTTTTATTAATTTTATTCAAATATTTTCCTTAATAATTCAAAATTTCCTTCTTTTCATACAGAATCAATAGGGATTTTTTAGATAAAATTTAACCAATTTCCTTTATCGTTGCCAAAAAAAAAAATCAAAATTTGGAATAATAATTTTTCAACAGCAATAAGTTTCAATTGAACAATTTCCATTCGAAAAATTAAACTATGAAAAAAAAAATATGACGTCAGAATTAAAATAACTATAGATATAGTACTTTTTGTTAAATATTAAATACGGATATTCGTTTCGTTAATAAGAATTTTTCTGACAAAAATGGGGGACATAATTTGAAGTAAAAGAAATAAAAAAGAATTATATGTTTAATAAATATTTCTCTTAGTAAAATATGACGTCATAGTTGAACAAAAACAGGTATTTTATAGTAGTCGTAAAAAATACAAGAAACATGAATATCAATAACTCATGAATAATGACGTCATTGTCGAAACTTCAGTGAAGGCTTACTTTGGAGACAGGAAATTTATTGTTTTTCATATGCCAGTCTCTTCTTCTGTATGTCTGTCTGTCCCGCTATAACTGCAGCAAAATGCAATCAAAACTTTTTTTTTTGGAAACAAAAATGTAAAACTCTAGATTACTGAGTTTACACTTACAAAAGTTCCTGATGCATCAGGTTTAGGTGTTTGTGGTTGGCAGGCATGTAGAAGTATGAGGATAATGAAAAATATTTGCCCAAACTGTTACTTATTCTTATAAATCAAAATGTATAAAGAAATGCAAGATATACAATAACCATTAGCACAATTATTAGGAAGTGACAAATTTAAATTAAGTGAGGCTCGGGGGGTTCAGGGGGGCTCCGCCCCCCTGAAGAATCTACTATGTTATAATAAAGAAAACAAAAATAATAGATCATGAAAATTTCAGAATATCCTAACGTAACTAAATTTTAAATTTACCGCTTTTGATGGCTGAAAACTTCTAATTCTTATTTTATTCTTATAAATAACTAGCATACCCAGCCCGCTTCGCCGGGCTTAATTTGAAGGTTTATTTAATAATTTATGTGTATGGTACGCTTCTCTCTCAGCTGGCGACGGATCCCCCGGTGACTCTACGCTTCTCTCTCAGCTGGCGACGGATCCCCCGGTGACTCTCCCCGGACCATCGGCACTCCACGTGCGTCGGGTGAGCGTCAGAACAAACTTTCAGCATATACATATGGGTGGTTGTACTTGAATGCACAGACCTGCGCGTTTTTTTCTATCTTGCTTTTATACCTCTGGACCGAGTTGGCGCATTGCCAAGATTTGCTTCCTCTGGACCGAGTTGGCGCATTGCCAAGATTTGCTTTCCCCTGTGCCTCAATTAATTAATTATCCTCAGAATTCCTTTTATTTATAGAGATTACGCAATTTGAAAATTTTAAATTGCAGTTTCCAGGAAGTTGAATATTACCCAAAGTTTGTTTTAAAAAAATATGAACAAAGCTGACGTGGAGGCTCCTGATCTGCAGATTTACTAGTTTTTATTAACTGGCTCCAAAAAAGTTGGAGGAGGTTATCAATAGGTTATGTATTTTTTATATATGTTCACCGATTACTTCGCTTGCTTAAATACGGGTTAGGTTCCCTTAGAAAGACCCCCACGGAGGGCACCCTACCCCTTAGGGCCTATATCCCACAGCGAAGATAATTGGCCGACATACATACAAACAAACACCGATTACTCCGAAACTATCCAACCGATTAATTTGGTTTTTATGTTAAATGAAAGAGGTTACTTTCGAATTGGTACCACTTCCATTTCATCGAAATTGGTGCAGTATTTTTTTAGTAATTAGGCAAAAACTAATAAAATTAGTGATTTCTCGCAAATTAAAAGTAACATGGACGTTGAATAAGCTCGCCAAATGGAGTGCTGTCAGAATCGCCGAGCGGTCTAAGGCGCTAGTTTTATCTGTGGTTCTCGACAGAGAGCGTGGGTTCGAATCCCACTCCTGACATGCTTGTATAATTTGCTGTAAAGTTTTCCGTATTATAATTTTTTAACCGACTTCCAAAAATCGTTAACTTTTCACTAAAAAGAGAAAAATAAACTTTTCTACCAAAAATTGAACCGACTTCAAGAACTACTCCAAAGTGAAAAATGATTTTTTTACGTAATAGTAATGAGAAATTCAATTTAAGATCGTAGTATTTACCATGCGTATTATTATATTTATGTACATTAATTTGATTTTTTGCAGTCGGTGCCAGCCAAGCCAATTTTAAAATTAAAATTAAGTATCCAATGTAAATCATGAAAGATTAAAATTAAATTTTTAAATGAAATATTAAATCATAAAAAAAAACAACTCGTAGATACTTGGATATGTGCCTACTGGAAAATTACATGCAACTTTTCTTGGCTGGCACCGACTCCAAAAAATCAAATTAATGTACATAAATATAATAATACGCATGGTAAATACTACGATCTTAAATTGAATTTCTCATTACTATTACGTAAAAAAATTATTTTTCACTTTGGAGTAGTTCTTGAAGTCGGTTCAATTTTCGGTAGAAAAGTTTATTACAAATCAAAACTGATTGATTCTTTATTGATTTAAATAGAGGAGGAAGTACAACTGCCTTTTCAAAAATTCACCGATTTGTTTACTTCATACATTGTAAACATTAATGTCCTAATTTGAACCAAATTTTGGTGCTCAATAAGTGCCACTATAAGATGAAATTTTGATCCGATATTTGGAGCTCCAGTTCAAGCATCGTTCCACTAGTTGGAAAGAGGTTAAAATAGGCAATTCCAATTGCCGGTACTAGATTTTACCATATTATGGTGGCTAGAAACTCTACAAGTTTTTGGCCTAAAAATGTATAAGAAATCCGTAGGTATTTGGCACATTCTGCAGATATTTATAAGAATAACTTTAAAAATTTCTGCAGATATTTTTAAGATCAAGCCAAATCTGCAAAAGTTCTGAAGAAAGTAAAGATTTCTCTAGATTATTTTTAGTGGGGCAGTTACTTAGCACCAAAATTTGGTTTAAAGTTGAAATTTTTTTTGAACAGTGTACACATTATGAGAATGGAAATGAAAAGTGTGTATAAAGTGGAGTAATTCATGAATTATACATTGAGAGTACAAAAAAGAAGTCTTGACTATGGTGACACTAAGAATCCTGAAAAAACAATATTTAGGTAAATTTTCAAGTCAATTTTGAGTGTTTTTTGGTCTTTTTAAGATTAATTATACGGTTGATCTCTATTTCAGTAAAATAAAATTTTTTATTGCGGGCCTGAGAAAAATGATTTATTTTATAACGCCCAAAACGTTAATTAACGAATTTCTTGTTTTTTATAGCATGAAAATGATTTTAAATTTCAATGCTTCAATAAAACGTCCATAACGGAATTCCTCAAGGGGAACACAACTAAGTAACCACCATTTAAATCCATAATTCTTCAGAATTATATATTTTTACTTTTTAGTAATAAAGAAATTCCGGGGTAAAAAAATTAACTGATTTTCATAAAGATACTTTGACTTCTTTTTTTAAAAAGATAAATTGTACAGATACTGTTTGTTGCAATAAAGTAAGGAGTTTTATTGCGATCCTGAGAAATAAGGTATATTCTATAAATGCGAATCGCCTATTGGAGAATTTCTCGTTTTAAATGGTATGAAAAATAATTTAAAACTAGAATACTACAATAAATCATCCATAAAAGAGATTCCTTAATGTAACTTAGAGTAAGGTTTAATTTAGTAACCACATTTTTAATTCCCAAATCTATAGATTTTTATACCTTTATTTTTACTAGTGATAAAATCTGTAATAAAAAAATGAAGAGATTTTCGTAAGTACACTTCTACTTCAACTTTTTTAAAAAAGGTTAAATTGTACAGATAATGTATGTTGCAATAATATAAGAAGTTATATTGCAATCCTAAAAAATATATATTCTATAATAGCGAACCGTTGATTGGGGTATTTCTAGTTTTATGTGACGTAAAAATTCTTTTAAACTCGAATACTACAATAAAACGTCCATAAAGGAATTCCTTAAGGTGAAAGTAACATTTTAGTAACCACCTTTTTAAACCCAAAATCTATAGATTTCTATACTTTTACTTTATTTTATACATTCCTATATTTGAAAATAACGGGAAAAAAATACAGGCTAAAATTGTTTGTAACAGGCTTGTTAAAAAATAAATCAAAGTAATTTTCGTAAAGGTATTTTGACATTTTTTAACACGATAAAATTTTGCGCCCGATGTCTACTTCCATAAATTCGTTACGTCGTGGAGGTTTTACTGTAGTATTTATTCTAGTCGTTTTAAAATAGATTTCATGTCATAGATAAGTAGTTTTATTACTGTTCTGAAAGAAAGTTTTTATATGAAGCCGAATTATTGGTTGGAGATTTTCTTATTTTATGTACATGGAAATGATTTAAAAAGTTTCGATTACTACACTAAAACTTCCATAAAAGAACTCTCGATGGCGGACAAAACCTGGCGATCACTTTCTCATTGCCTAACTCTATAGGTTTCTATACTTTTATTTTAAATAGCGGGCAAGTTCTCTTGTAAAAAAAAAACGATTTTTGTAAACATACTTTGACTTGTTTTTTAAAGAAAGTTAAATTGTACTAGGGAAATTTATTGCAATAATATAATTTTTTTTTATTACGATCCTGAAAAAAAGATATATTGTATAACGTCAAATAGTTGGTTTGGGAATTTTTGTTTTATGTGACATGAATATGATTTTAAAAAGTCTCCGATACTACAATAAAATTTCCATAAATGAACTATTTTAATGTAGACACAACAATTTTCTGATTAATCCCTAAATCTAGAGATTTCTACACTTTTACTATTTAATAGCAGACACATTCTGTGGTTAAAAAAAGAGATTTTCGTAAAGTTACCTTTTTTTAAAGTTAAATTGTAGGGATGGTGTTTATTGCTTAAAAATATGATGTTTTATTGCACTCCTGAGAAAAAAAGTTTATTTTATAACACCGGATCGATGGTTTGGGATATTTTTCTTTTACATGACATGAAATCTATTTTAAAACGACTAGAATACTACAGTAAAACCTCCATAACGTAACTCCCTAAAGTGAACGCAATGTTTAGCAATCACTCTATCAATCGCTTAGGTCCATACGTATCTATATTTTTACCTGCAAATAGCCGAAAAAATTCGCTGTACTGAGTTTCTTACTATTCAAAAGTTTTGATATACTTGCTTTGATATTTAGTAAATATAAACTGAATTTTTCTGTAGATTAATTTTTAAACACGAATATTCAAATCAGTAAATTAATTATAACTCCTCCAGAGTTCGTCCGGGATGGCTCAGTTGGAAAAGCATTGGCGGCTTCAGCTAATACATTCCTGGTTCGAATCCTGGCCCGGCATTTTTTCACCCTTGGAAAATTTACATCTGTTATGAATTTTTCTTTATTTGCGTTTATTTTCTAAGGCTCAATGTTTAAAACTTTTTTCTATAATACACTGCTGGCCATTAAAATTGCTACACCAGGAAGAAATGCAGATAACTAAAGGATATTTATTGGACAAATATATTATGATAGAAATAACAAGTGGTTAAATTTTCAAGAAAATTGAGTGCATAGATCCTGAGAAATCAGTATCCAGAACAATCATCTCTGGCAGTAATAATAGCACTTATACGCCTGGGATTTGAGTCAAACAGAGATTGGGTGGCATGTATAGGTACAGATGCAGCTTCAACACAATGCCACAATTCATTACCGTAGAGATTGGCGTATGGTTATGAGCCAGTCGCTCGGTTCGTCCTTGATCCCAAAATTGAGGGCGCTCCTGTCTATGATGCAGAGTCAAGTGAAGTCGCAGCCATGGTCTCCGAGCTGAGAGTCCATGCTACTTTAAATGTCGTCAAACTGTTCATGCAGGCGCTTTTTGTCTTGCAAATGACCCCATTTGTGACTCATGGCTCGTGATGTAATTGCACGATCCATTATGGCCATACGGATAACATGCCTGTCTTCTCGGCTGCTAGTGATAGGGACCGTTGAGATCCCGTACGCCGTTCCGTATTACCGTCCTGAATTCATCGATTCCATATTCTGCGAACAGTCATTGGATCTCGACCAACACGAGCATCAACACTGCGATACGATAAACCGCAATCCCAATAGACTGCAATTCGACCTTTATCAATGTTAGAAACATTCTGGTACGTTTCAGCAGTCAACATCGCTTAAATGCAATTTCTGTGTGAGAATCCGGCTGAAGAATCTCCTCATTTAAACACATTGTAGCTGTCGCTACCGGCACCAACTTTGTCAGAATTCGTTGATAAGGTAATCATTTTCATATCACGGCATCTTCTTCATGTCGTTTAAATTTCACGTCTATAGCATATCGCCTTCATGGTGCAGCAATTTTAATGGCCAGCAGTGTATATACTAATCCTTTTATAACACTTTTCAGTATAGTTGAAAAGTGTTTATGGCTTCGGTTTTCCTACACTGGAAAAACTTTGCAACAGATTGTTCAGTCGTTTGGCTATTTATATATAATATGGTTATACGATCTCAATTTAATTTTATTTTTACCATAATATGAAAAATAATACGGTTTCAATAAAGTTTATATACGGGTATACAATCATTTTCTGTAAAACCGAATCGACTGACTGGGTAGTTTCCTGTAAATACTTAACAGTATGCCCGTCTGTGCTTGCTGTAAATCCTGAAATATATTTTGATAGATCTGGAATTCTTTTATGTTCCTGAATTTTAAGATAGCACGATTTTTATTGAAAAGGAAGTTTTTAGCATTTGTAGTTCTTTTACAAAGACAGTCAAAAGTGTCCCATTACATTAAGGATAAAAGAAAAAGATGGTTTAATTTGAATTTTGATAATGCACTTTAAGCATAATAAAATTGCCATACATTACTGAAGTTCATTAAAACTGTAGAATGGGGGGTGCAAATCATTTATTAATCATATACAATTCCATAATTCTATTACATAATAATCAGTGAGGAAAATCCTTTACAAAATATTTTAGTCTTGTTACAAAATTCAAAGCATGATGAAGTTTATATTCTTTGCAAATTTAATTACATAATATTTATATATTTTTACATTCTTATATACTATGAATTTTACAGGATAGTATGATGTCCACTGCAAATTTCATTCATTTACAGCGGTGTAAAAAAAGGTGAAATTATACAGATATAAAGCTACAGAGACACGTATATTTAATAAAATTTTATGAGTTAAAGACAAAGATATAAATTTAGAAAACACGTTACTGTGGAAATACCAAATTGTGTATGCTTACAAATATTTTCTCTGTAAATGCAAAAATATTTCACAATATTTTGTTGATCCTGTTAAATAAATCTTCTAGGTACCCCATTTCCTCCTTTCCTCATTTTTCATTTCCCCATTTCCTATTTTCTATTCTTAGTAACCTTACAGATGCTTTGTTTACAGTCCAAAAGTGTATCTATTAGATATTTTTAATTATCGTTAGATGAAATGTTCTAAAAATACCAATTTCTTAGGAAAATTTTAATAGTCTTATTGTTTTTTGTTTTTTTACAGTAAGAGAAACGAAAAAGATTTTTTTTTATCGTACTGACTATGAGTAAGATTAAGGAAAAATGAGTTGCTTTCATTTTTTTGTTTGCAATGTCTTTTGCATTGTAAGTGGTGTTTATTATATTCTGGCTGTCATATGCAAAGCAACATGAATGAATTCGTAAGTACTACTGACGACCACAGTCACTGAGACGAACGAGGGATTATAATCCTTTAATAAAATTCCTCAGGTAGTCTCTGTAGCTAAGAGCTATATATTTAGCATATTAATCGATTCAAATGTACGAAACTTGGTACATCATACACTGAAAAAACTATTTTTTGTCCATTGTCTGTATAAATATGTACGTTTACTAAAATGTGAACTGTAGCCAAGGTATAATATATATCCTTTGCTTGTAATTTGGTATGCATTTCGTTTGTTTTACCAACCCATAAAGAATTTCTAGGCACAGGATGTCCAGCAAATAAGACCCTGATTTCAAAATTAAAGTTCACAAAAACAAAAATTGATAGAAATATGCGATAAACGGTCTGTTTATTAGGTAAGCTGTAAAAAACTTACACAGAAGTTTCGAACGATGAATATTTTGAGAAGATTGTGTTCTGATTGCAAAGAATGACTGACTTGACATTTTTCTTGCCTTATACTTCTTGCATTGAACGCGTTCTTTGGTTTACAATGCCATATTTTAACACCTTTTTAGAATTACGTTTTTAAAATTTCTGAAATCCAAGATCTAAAAATCGTTAAATTATGGCATTGTACGCTAAAGAACTCGTTTTCTACAAGTAATCTAAAGCAAGGAAAATATCAGGTATTATTTGCAATCAGAACACAATCTTTTCAAAATATTCACCGATCGGAACTTTTGTATTTACATTTTTACAGCTTATGTAATAAACAAACCTTTTACCGCATAATTCTATCAGTCTTTGTTTTTGAGAAATTTAATTTTGAAATCAAGGTCTTATTTGCTGGACACCCTGTAATTGTATTCTTTGAGATTTCGTATTGACTTTAACACTAGAACCGCCGGCAATTTAAATAAAGTTTTATAAAAAATATTTCCCACTAGAATTTTTATTAAAAATATTTTAACTTATTTAATTAGCCTATTTTTCTGCTGCTAACATTTAACATATCTCTTGGAACATTTTCTGGTTCGAATCGTTTATTATTAATTTGTCAGGGGTCAAAATGACCCCTAATGGCGGTTCTAGTGTTAAAGAGTTTTTTAACTGTACATTTATATGTTTATTATATTAGTTTACCATCCTTTAATACAGATGTTTATTCTTCAAACTCTTTTTTCCTTGCATCAGATATGATGTTATTCATACCTTTTATTATTTTTCTAGAAATGTACCCTGTAAAGAAGATACAATTCTACAAAACTGATTTTTATAAAACTACAGAAATTTATCTGTACGCTGAAAAAAAATTACGATGGTACAAAACTACTTTTGTTAAAAACTACAAAAATCTGGGTTTAATAAAGTTTTATGGATAGCACGGAATAATTACAAGGATTTTACTGATGTTATTGTTGTCCTTGTTACAAAAAAAATTTTTGGCACTTCAGTTTTCCAAAAAAAATCATAAAAAAGTAACACAAAAGTATACTTATGTATTTTTTACAGCCGTAAACATTACATTTTTTGTTATAGTTACATAAAAATAATCTAGGCATCTTACACTATAAAAGGTATCCCTAAAGTTTTTAGAAATTTTCTAAGAAACTAATGTTCCTAATTTTTAAATAAAAGCGAAAAAAAAAATCATGAAACAGATACATTTTTGAGCCCCAAAAAATCTTAGAAAATTCAATTTCTTAAAACATTTTTAGTAATTTCATTCATTTTTTAGTTTACAATGTGTAAGTCGTAAAGGAATAGTTATTTAGATACTTTTATGTACTCCAGGCGATGAATCTGGCTATGGAGTCATCGGGCAGTTTTGATAAGACAACCTATTTTTGGTAAAAATTAAATTATTGCTATCAAAATGTTACATGTAAGTTACTTTCATATTTTTTCCAAGATTCAAAGTTTAGAATATCCTTATATGATATTAATCGATTGACACTTTATTTATTTATATGGAGCAGAAAATATAAGATTCTAAAATTAATATATCTTTCTTTACGCCATATAGTCTTTGATGATCAAGCAAAAAACTTGTTTTTTGTGTTATTTCTCACATGCTCTCACACTGTACAAATGTATCACTTTGGACAATTGAAAAACGAAAATTATGTAAAATAAGTTAAGAATTTTGAGGAGATTGTTTTCCGATAGAGTTTTTAATATATACTGGGCGATTGATATTTATTCCACATAGAATAATATATTTCGTCGAATTTCTGAGAAAAACGGCTCAGTAGATGATGTCGAATTCTTGAAATGACGAATTTCTTATTTTATGTGGCATAAAAATAATGTAAAAAATTACGAATTTTTCAGAGATTGCATTTTTCTTAAGTTTTCAACCTTTAGCTTCCGGGGGGATTACCGTAGTCCCAAGAAAATAAATGTTGAAGAATACGGGGTTGGGATTATCGTTATCCCGAAAACTTTTTCCCCTCCAACATGCGGGAAAAGAAATCATTAAGGCCGTTTCGCTCAATAGGGGTCCGACTGATTATTGAGCTAGGGAATTTCTGTAGGGAGGATGCTAATTATCCTAGGGAAATGCCGGGGGAAAAAAACTAGGCAAAAAAATAAACATTGTTTGCGCAGACGACGTAAAGCTGCTTCTACCCCAGTGGCTACAAGGTATTTTAGATAGATCTTGCTTGTGAGACATAATAATGAATAGATTATATTTAGCAAGTAGTTTTAGAGATTTAGCGTTGTTAATTTTGACTACACGTTTACTCTTAGAATGTAAAATGAAGCATTATTATTTTTTTCTTTCTTACTAACGCACTAAATATTAGAAATTACGTACGTAATTTTACGCACTGAATTGAAAAAAAAAATCAAATGTTTATAATTATTAGGATGAGCGAAGCGAATCCTCTACTAGTCCACTCAAATTACAATTTGTCGTACGCTTTACAAAAAAACTATTCAATATTTTAACTTCAAATTAAACACAAAAATAAATTATGATCTGTAGATTTGCAGAATATAATTTTTTTACAGTAAAACGTTAAAAAATTATTATTTTAATTAATTTATTTTACATGCATTTCCAATACGGAAGCATTTTTAACCGACTTCAAGGAGGAGGTTATGATTTCGACCTGTATGTATTTGTTGTTCACGCATAACTTTCGTAAATATAAACCGATTTTGATAATTCTTTTTTTGTTTGAAAGCGTATGGGACTCATGTGGTCCCATTCAAATTTCATAAAAATCTGTTGATTAGAACTTTTTAAAAAATTAAAACATTAAAATTCAATATCTTTTAGAAGCAATCGACCAATTAGAAACGTTCATATTTCATGTTTTTAAGTTACACTTACATAGACACACGATCTTTTCAAAATGTGAAATCCTAACTGAACAAGGTTCACATTTATTAACAGTGTACACTGTAAAAAAATTGACCCTTTTGCTGCATAATCACTCCCCCGTTTTTAAAGAATATCTCTCTCTTGACCCATGAATATTCTGCACGATAGGCCGAAGTAATCGTTTTCTATAAAGGCGGTGGATTGACGATGCAGCAAAAGGGCCAAATTTTTTACAGTGTACACTGTAAAAATTTTGATCCTTTTGTTGTATCGTCACTCCCCCGCTTTTATAGAATATCTCTCCTTTGACGCATGAGAATGCTCCATGATACATTGTTAAAAATTTGACCCATTTGCTGCAGCGTCACACAACAACTTTTATTGAATATGTCTTTATGACCAATAAGAATGCTCCGTAACACAGTGAAGTAATCGTTTTCTATAAAAGCGGTGGACTGATGATGCAGCAAAAGGCTCAAAGTTTTTATAGTGTAATTGGGACCAAAGCGTTTGTAAAAAGAAATATTTCCGAATCAAATGCTGTCACTCTCTTATAGAGGCAGCCAGATGTAGGTAATGAGTTTCAGATTACTCATCGAATACGCCACCGCTCATTTCCGATTACAGTGTCACTGTAAAAAATGTGACCCTTTTGCTGCATCGTCACTGCCCTGCTTTTGTAGAATATCTCTCTTTTGACCCATGAGAATACTTCGTAATTGGGTGAAGTAATCGTTTTCTATAAAAGCAATAGAGTGATGATATAGCAAAAGTATCAAATTTTTTACAGTGTAGGTTCCCTCGATATGAATATGACACATGTAGCACAGTATATAATTGGTTGAAACGATTCTGGACAAAAACGAGTCACCAAGCATCTTGTTGAGCGGGCAATTTTCGTCAACCTTGTTAACTTCTCATACGAGTACAATCTAATTCTTCCAGGAAATCATCATCATCAAATTCCATAATGAAAAAATGCCTGGCAATGCAATGCACTGTTAAAAATTTGCAACTTTTGCTGCATCATCACTCCATCGCTTTTATAGAATATCTTTACTTTTATCAATGAGAATCCTTCATAATGCATTTAACTAATCTTTTTCTATATAAGTGGTGAAGTGATGATACACTGTTAAAAATCTGCTGCATTTTGTTGCAACGCACTCCGCCGCTTGTATATAATGTCTCTACTGCGACCTTTGAGAATGCTCCTTAATACAGTCAAGTAACCGTTTTCTATACAAGCGCTGGAGTGCGTAGCAAAAAAATGCAGCAGATTTTTAACAGTGTACACTGTTAAAAATCTGCTGCATTTTGCTGCAACGCCCTCCACCACTTGTATATAATATCTCTATTCCAACCAATGAGAAAGCGCCATTTCACGGCCAAGTAACCGTTTTCTATACAAGCAGGGGAGTGCGTTGCAGCAAAATGCAGCAGATTTTTAACAGTGTACAGCAAAAGTTTCAAATTTTTAACAGTGTAGTTGGGACAAAAGCGTCTGTAAAAGAAATATTTGGGAATGAAATGCTGTCACTCTCTTATAGAGGCAGCCAGGTATCGGTTATGAGTTTCAGATTCCTCGTCGAATTGCCACTGCTCATTTCTGATGCCATTACTACCTGTATAGGTATTAGAGTGTTGCTCTTTATCGATTGAAGCATAGTGCGATTTTTGCTAAAATCTTTCTTTTTTCTTTTTCTGAGTGAAGGGGGAGTACTTTTGACTGACTACACTAGAAAAGCATTTTACTATACATTAATATATGAAGTCATTTTGCTCATATATGGAAGCACTATGTCGCGCTCTTATGTATAAGGACACTTTACTTGATGGATTGTCACCTTTTGAAAGCCACTTTCGATGACCGTAGGATTCGATGCAGACTAAGATTTCATAAATGCGGTAGCTTTTCGAAGTGGCAGATCTTGTCTGAAGAAGTTACCATACAAAAAAAAATCTTAAGATTCACAACGATACTAACCGATATTGTAAGTGGTTTCAGAAAAGTTGACAATCAAACAGTGACAAGTAAACTGAATACATCAGAACTTAGCAAAGTGCGTACATTAATATTGCATTGCAAAGAGCTATCGTGTGCCAGTACACATAATTATGTATTACGGTATGCATAACTAAAAAGTAGGAAATAAAATAAGCTTTTTAAGAAAAAAATATCAACCGACTTCAAAAAAGCGCTAAAAAGAATTAAATAATTCTTTAAAGTTCTCTAAGGCCAAAACGTTATCCAATAAGCACACATCGGATATTAGATACCGGCATAAAAAACGGTTAAATTTAATATGTATAATTTAATGTCCACCAAACATAGATTTTAGAGATAATATTATTTTACAAGAGATGAATTGACATATTTATGATTTATTTTATGAATATATACATATAAAAAGTAATGAATTACTTTTTGAAGTTGGTGCCAAACTCTATTTGATGTATATTAAGAATTGTAGCTAAATTATACCTAGTGCCATAATTAAAATGGGGATAATCATTATCGATTGTGATTGTTTGGCACCAACTTAAAAATGTAATTCATTACTTTTTATATGTATATATTCATAAAATAAATCATAAATATGTCAATTCATCTCTTGTAAAATAATATTATCTCTAAAATCTATGTTTGGTGGACATTAAATTATACATATTAAATTTAACCGTTTTTTATGCCGGTATCTAATATCCGATGTGTGCTTATTGGATAACGTTTTGGCCTTAGAGAACTTTAAAGAATTATTTAATTCTTTTTAGCGCTTTTTTGAAGTCGGTTGATATTTTTTTCTTAAAAAGCTTATTTTATAGGAAATAAATAAAAAATGAAACGCGTATATTTTCAGAAAAAAAAGTTTAAATCATGGAGTAAATAATTATAGATAGAATCATGATTAATTTATTAAATAAAACATGTTTTCATTATCCCGCAAAATCGTTTGCACAGATGACACTTAAACATTTTAAAAGAATTGTATTATGGATTTTTTTTTTTTTTTTTTTTTTTTTTTTTTTTGTAAACTGGCAACAAAATAATTGTAAACAAATAAAATTAATTCTTAAATTTGTTATATAAATGAAAAATTAAAAGATCTGCGTGAAGTTGTTGGTTCAAGCTCTTTATAAATATTTTTGCGAAGGTCGTATTGTGGCTAAATAATATCGACTCATTAATCAGAAGGATTTTATAGAAAAATAAGACTTTAATAAGTTCGCAAACACAACAATAATTATTCGTGAAAACATCACTGCGAGAATGAGAGAGCGCTTCATTAAAAGGTAATTCCATTAATTGAGTTGCCATTCGCAGAAAGTAAACAGTTCTCCCACGCGGAGAGAATTACAGCAATTCTCATACGCTAACATGTATAAAAATGAAGAAATTAAAATAAAATGTTTTACAGTTGAAAATTCATAGTATCAACGAAAGCAGATTTCAAATGTTTTTTCCAGAAAATAGGATTTTGAAGAAGTAACTTTCTTCAAGCTTTCTTCAAATATATTATTCTAAAATAGCTATCAAAGATTATCGGATGTTGATTACAAAGATTGGAAACATGCATATTTCAAACAATTAAAAAACACCAGTGGCTACTTGAAATTGTAAAAACATCTTTAAAAGAGCTTTTAGTTGAAAATTAAAAAAAAATTTGTAAAAGTTTGCTTCGAAAATATCTTATGCCAGTTTTACATCATAAGTAAAAAATTAAAATGCGCCAAAACATAAAATAACGTTTTTGTTTAATAAAGATGCAAAAATAATAATAATAAAAAAAATATTGTTACTTTCAAATATCTGTTTTATAAAATAATGCTTCGCGAATCCAAACAAAGCATGGCTTTTGCTAGTTATTTTATTTACGGAACTTATGATTGTTCTCAAGCCCAAAGGAGTTAGTTTTTGAAGCTTTTCTGAATTCATTTTTATTATTCAAAAACATACGAAATTGTTAACATATGAAACATATGAACGAGGCGTGAAATTCTTATTAAAAAATTACATAATTGAATGGCGTTTTTAATTTATTTAATAAAGGAAAAATATTTTTTAGAAATTAGAAATTTTTAGAAAATAATGTAAAAATTGGCGTTTTGAACAAAATTTCCGATTGCGAAATTTAGGGAAAGGTGGAAATTTGCTGGTTGTATTTTTGTTGCGGTAATGTCAATAAGTAATTTATTTATAACAAAAACAAAATGGAAAAACTGAATTCGATTAACAATTCTATCAAAATCCTATCCTGTCAGGTCTGACAATTTGATGCCACACGTTAAGAATTATTCAGAAAGTTTCACATTAGAAACCAGCTTGATTCTATGGTCATAGCCTACTAAATAGTCATGCGCAACAATACCTTTTACATAAATGAGAATGGAATTATGCATTATCTGCTTCAGAAAATCGTCGAATTCTAGTATTTTTCATTATTTCTAAATAACTTATTCACCGTCAAATTCAAATGAAATAATTTTTATTTGTGCTAACCATAATATAGATTGCATTAATAATTTCTCAGTTATTTTTCATCTGACACCAAAAAGAAAAGGAAGAAGTTTCAATTTAGCACTTTTTTGTTGTTGTTGTCGTTTTGTACGCTTATCAATTATTTCGAAACTATTCGACTGATTCATGTAGTATTCTTCATTATTTCTAAATAACTTATTCACCGTCAAATTCAAATGAAATAAGTTTTATTTATGCTAACCATAATATAGATTGCATTAATAATTTCTCAGTTATTTTTCATCTGACACCAAAAAGAAAAGGAAGAAGTTTCAATTTAGCATTTTTTTGTTGTTGTTGTCGTTTTGTAAGCTTATAAATTATTTCGAAACTATTCGACTGATTCATGTGCCTTTTTTTTGTTTCATTGAAAGATTATTCTTTGCAATTGGTCAAGGATTGAATTTAAATTTCATGACAATTGCTGCAAGGCTTTTTTTAGAAATGTAATAACAATACAACAATACAAATAAATAAATTAAAATAAATAAACTCATTTAAAATATTTAATTTTTAGCGATTTTTATCAAATAAAGTAGCTCTATTTTCTTCTTCTTCTTTTTTTTTTCTTTTTTGCTAGAATGTTGCAACCACAAATTTTATTATTATTATTATTACTAGTACACCGAACCCGGGGTTCCCGGGTCACAAAGTAAAGGTGAAAAACTTTTTTTAAATTTAAAACTGGAAAGGTCTAATAAATTTTTTCTGCGTAATAGGCTTTTTAATTTGCCAACTAATTCCAAACATCAATTTTATATGAAGCATATTATTTATGTAATCATATACAGCTTTAAAAATTATCGGTACTTCCGTATTAGACGCAAGATAGAAATTATTAGCCAAAGATTTCGCCAAAGAATAAAATTGCATTCTCAGTTTTTAAAAACAACTAAGAAAATATGACACTCAGATATTCTTTAAAATACATTTTTGTAAAAGTTAATTGATGTATCTTTTGTAAAGCAAGTTTACAACCAACTAAAAGTCATTAAATTCATAGATAAAAACGAAATAAAACCAACAACATTCACCGGGTTTTATAGCCGACGATATATTGACATAACAGGTTTTTAATTACTATATTTTTCAGTTGCTATGAAAAAATGACAACTAAAATATACAGTGATCTGTTATTTTCCATGGAGAAAAGAGATAGATGAAGGTGCAGTATGCGATTAAAATGGTTTGATGGGCGTTACTCTTCCAATTTAAGTCTCTCATTCGGCCCAAACAAAACAATCACGTGGAACAGAGACCGAATTCTTTAACATAATTTTTTCTCTAAATGAAAATGATCTGATTATATTTTAGCATTATAAAATAGCATTTCATTGTATTATGAATTAAAATTGCATCGCTAAAAGTTTTCCTTTTTTGTGAAAGCACGCTGTTGTGTTTGATGCAATGCAGTGAATTTTAGGGTTACACTTTTGGCATCACCTCCATCCACTAAATTGCATCTGTTTTTTTTTCTTTTTTACTATAACTTTAGGCTATTTTTCCCCTCTTTCCCACATAAATGCGATACTCAAGTTGCCACCATTAGAGAAATTGAACCAAAAACTACAAAAAAATTAATATCTTAAAAACAAATCGAGATACAGTTTTCTAACAAACGGCATTTAAAAGTGCATTTTTTTCTTTAAACGATGGTATAAAGATTGAAAACGTTCAATGTCTAGAAGCTTAAAAGTTTAAAAAACGAAAATTGCAAAACCGAAATTTCACCGGAAAGTGTTGCCATTCAAAACATGACGTATGCGTTACGCACAGATACGTTTGGCCTTTATTATATAGATTTATATAGCTATTATTCTCGAATAAAACAAGGGAAAACAAAAAATAACGATTTAATTATTAAAAACTTTCATGGCGAAATAATCGTTAAAAATATAATAAATAATAATATAATTAAATTAAAAGTAAAAGCAAAAGGTACAATTAATAATAATAATAAAGTCTAAAAAATTAGAAAGTGAATTTCTTCAAAACTTCTGCGGTACACTCGTTTAATTTGAAGAATCATATTTCTATGGTAGTAGGATTGTTACTCTAACACAGAATGATTCAAAAGTCTGAATTTCACATAAATTAATGTAATTAATGTCTTTTTTCCCCTTCATTGGTAAATTTTGTTTAAAAAGCTAACTTTTACAGCTTCTTTCACAGTGTCTTGCCTTTACGGAAAAATAGAAAATACTATACAATCTCTTTGTTTCTAAATAAAAATACCATAAGTTTCATAAATATGTATCTATATTATAAAAGCGAAATATATCTGTGCGTAACGTATACGTCATTTTGCCAATGCCAACACTTTCCCATGCAATTTCGGTTTTGCAATGTTCACTACAACAAATTTTTTCACTTCTAACCATCGCACATTTTAAATTTTTATACTGTTGTATAGAAAGAAAATTGTACTTTTAAGTGCAATTTGTTTTAAAACTATCTCAATTTAATTTTGAGATATTAATTTATTTTTTGTTTCCAGTAACATTTTTGAGATTGTGGCAACAGAATCACTCCATTTTCTCTTGAAATAGAAAAAAAAAAGCAGAAAGAAAGAAAAGAAAGAAAGAAAAGAAAAGAAAAGAAATTAAAATGCGTTTCCATGCAAATTCGGTTTTGCAATTTTCGATTATTGCAATTACACTTCTAAATATCGCACATTTCAAATTTTTACACATCGTATAGAGAAAAAAATGTACTTTTAAATTCGTACTTTTTTCCCCAGCTCCGCTCTTCATTCGCAGAAAAAAGAATGAATGCCCATTTCATAAGAAGGAAACTTAGGAAGGCGATAGGGAAAAAAAATAGAAAAACTATAATATTTGGGATCCCACTGTACATTAAATTATACGAAACGATCTATCGATGCAGAGTAGAATATATGGATATTGTACAACATTTCTACTGATTTTTGCATAAATAGAGAGTATAATCAGAGAAATATAGCATTTTTTTAAGTACAAAAAAACTGGCATGTTTTTTAGCTTATTATACATGGTTTTCAACCAAATTTAACGACAGTTTCAGAAAAACTGGCAAAATGTAGTTGAAAAAACATAGGCAATAGTAATATAAATAAATTAAACATTTTATAAAATATGAGTAGTTGTATAAAATAATTTTTGTCTGTGCATGTGCAAACGATAACAACGCTCTTTTAAGAAAATTTAATAGTCATATGGTTCAATTCATAAAAAAAAAGTTAAATATCGTGAAATTTCATAAAGGTGTTGGCGATAGGAATGATTTGATTTTTTATTAAATCTAAAAGCAGCTGAATGATAAGTAATTTTCCAAAAACTTTCAATTTCAATTTTAATATATATATTTTTAAATTTCTATTAATGCTTTAGTTCTTCTTGGATAGCTACTAGAGCGAACCTGTTGCATAATAAAAAGAATTATCAAAATCGAAGATTTGTCCCAAATTTTCTCATCATATACAATCTTGATAGTCAATTTTTCTTAAAATTCGGCTAATTAAAATTTACAATTTGTGGAAAAACCATTATCCTTCACCTGCTTTTAGAGAGAACTAAAAATCAGCTCACTTCTATCACCGATATCTTTCTGAATTTTTCTGATATTTGGCAGGATTTTTTATTTTTTTTTTTCTGTGAGTTGCTCTATAGAGTTAAATATTAAATCATGTAAAATGATTGTTGTAACCATTCGCACGTACGCAGATAAAAAAAAATACTTCATAGTACTACTCATATTTTATAAAATATTTAATATATTTATATTTCATTTGCACTACATTATTTCTACTACACTTTGCCAATTTTACAAAAATAGGTGTTAAATTTGTACAAAACCCTGTGTGATATAAGCTAAAAACAAGCCAATTTTTTAAAAAATTAAAACAATTTGCTATATTTTATTGGCTTGAAAGGCCCCACCAATGGCTAAGAAGATCTCCCTCGAAACTATTAGACAGGAGGTGCTGGGTTCAAACCCAATCGCGCCCATCAACCAAATTGTTCGGAGTTTTTCGTGATTTTCTACGAAACTTGGATTTCCTCGTTTAAATACGGGTTAGGTTTTCTTAAAATCCTCTTAAGGGGGGCATTCCACCCTAAGAGCACTTATCTCTCGTGTTCATAATTGACCGTCATAAACACAACCAAACTACCAATCTTTGGTTTGTAGAAGAAAGTGTGATTCCTTGGAAATTATAAACTTTTTATATGTTGTATGCAGATATTTTCATATAGTTTATTGTACCTCTCATTTTCTATTTGTAATTTTATTGTAAATCACTGAATTTTTAAAAATAATAAAATAATAATAATAATAATAATAATAATAATAATAATAATAATAATATATGTCATTAAAAAAAAACTTTAAAGGAAATTTGCTTACTTTTAGGGCATTTTAAAATAAAAAAGAAAGAAATATTAATATCACGTAATCAAGCCCTGACTATGTCACGGTACATAATATTAATAGTAATAATATAATATTAATAAAAATATAATAATAATATTAATAATAATATAATAATATAATAATATTAATAATAATATAACATTAATAATAATAATATTTCTTTATAATAATATTCGGTTAATTATTTTACAGATTAAATTAAAGTAGTACTATTCGTAAATATTCGTTTTATTTGTTACTATATTGTTTAACGATTCCTTATATGTTAATTTCTAATTTTTTCTTATCTTGAAATTTCATTTTCTGTTTTAATTTAAATCGTTGTAATAATATTAACAATGATACGTAAGTAAGATGTTAAAGAAATTACTTATGTGTTATTTAAATATTTGAAAATTTAGCACTTTTTAAAATAATGTATTTTTGTAATATCATATACACTTATAGTAATTTTGTCTACAACAAACCTTCATTTTTAGATTATACCCTTCAAGAAATCAAATGGTATTAAAACATTCAATAAACATCCATCAAGTTTTCTAATTATTTTTTAAAAAGACCGCTCAATTACAAGTAATATATGTTTTATTTAATGACACGCACTTTACAGAAAAAGATCTTTTTTATCATTATAAATTACATCTTTTCAACGAACCTAAAGCATCACTTTCTATGCCGACAAGTAAACAAAAACAGCTTTCTCTCAGGGAACAAAATTCCCTATCCTCTCAAGAACGTGTAAATCTTTAACACATGTTCCAAATGATAACAGCAATTTCTGGTCACCTGCAGTGAAGGGTCATTAAGAAAGGGGGATGAAATCGCGTCAGTTCTCCCGTTGTAAAAGGATATTTTACATTTCACTTGACCGAAAGCTAAAGGTTAAGATAAAAACAACAATTGATGATGAATTGTAGAATGTTGTAATTTATTGAATTTCTGGGGAAATGGACTTAGACGAATTTTGTATTTCATGAGACATAAAATACTTTTTAAAAATTGCGAATATTTGGAAGCTTGTTTTTTGATTAAGTTTTTAAGATAAAGTCAACGATTGATGATTTTATTGAGAAACATTGAAAATACTGGCGATAAATATATATCAATAAATATAAAAACTTTGTTAAATCACCATAAAAAGAAAAATTAAACAGGACGCGTTTCGAGCTGCAAAATTACCGCTCGTCATCAGCTGATCACAACGGCAGAGTGGAAATAACAGTGAAATAAAGAGGGAGGAGATTACACAGAGTGCGACAGGTGGCGCTGCTTGTCAGAGCCAAGGAGGAAGAGAAAAGTAAAGATAAAATCAAAGAAGGAGGGAGGAGATTACAAAGAGTGCCCCAGGTGGCGCTGGCTAAAAGAACCCAGGTGGCAGAGAAAAACTAATAAAAGATAAAGAAAACAATTGAAAAATAAATAAAATAAAATAAAATACAATAAAATAAAAATAAACAAATAAAATAAAATAAATAAATAAATAAAAATAAAAATAAAAATAAAATAAAATAAAATTAATTAATAAAAAAATGATATAATAAAATAAATAAATAAAAATAATAGATAATAAAATAGTAAAAAAAATTAATTAAATAAAAACTAAAAATAATTATAGTAATAATAATAAACTACAAAAGTAATTTCCATGCAGGAGAAAGGGAGGGGGATGAAGAGAGATCATTGACAAGAGTATTACAATTTTTATAAATAAAATAAGCTTCGTGAGTATCTAAATGAGTTTCAGTTTCAGTTTCAGCTAGGTGGGGAGGCCTACCAAATGGCTTAAGCTCAACAAGCCCCACCTAGCAGGGTGAAATAACTATGCTAAAAGTCCAACATGGACTAAGACAGAAATGCCAAAAGGAAAGGAGAATCTCCGTAGTTACGGACTCAGGAGAGATCAGGGACACTATTGAATGGCCCCAGACCGCCGTCAAAGATATATTAGAAAACAAATGAAAGAATATAATTTAAACACAATGGCAACGCGTAGCCCTAGCTATTCAGTGCGTGCTCAAAAAGTAAACATAATTGAAGAATTCTTCACAGTGATAAATACAAAATTATATATACAATATAAATAATTAAGATAAACCTATGAGCATATTCATAACCAGAAGTTGCAATAATCATATTTCTTACTTAAATAATATTTAATGATGATAAATTTTTTTAGCTCTCAAAAAAAAAATAGCAATAGGTTAAGACAATTTAGAGATAGTTGAATGGAATAAATAAAATAAACAGAATAATATAAGTAAGAAAAGGAGAGGCAGGATTAGAAATAATTCTGGCCATGGAAAAATTGAAATAATGACCGGAAGACCAACAGTGAGAAGCATCGGAAGACCTAGATAATTCCTGATTTTTAATGTATCTCTGATGTTCATCCAATCTTTTCTTCAACGCTCTTCTGGTCTGACAAATATAACCCAAATTGCAAGAGCAAGGAATAAAATAAACACCCCACCGGTTCTCAACAGGAATAGGATCTTTCAAAGACGAGAATTTAATTTTATTCATAGGTTTGAAGATAACTTTAAAATTGAAACGAGAAAGGATTTCAGCTATTTTGAAACAAAGAGGAGAATAAAAAGGTAGAACTATAGAGTTAATATTAGACGAATTATTAGAATCAGTAAGAAGACGTTTAGGCTTATTAAATTTATACACAGCTTTGTCAATCAAAGAGGGATTATAACCACGAGTGAGGGCAAGAGATTTGAGGTAACTAATTTCCTTATTTAGATCAGAAGAGTCAGAAGAAATCCGAAGTGCTCTGTAAACAAAAGTATAAAAGGAAGCCACTTTATGCTGTGGAGGATGGTTAGAAAAAGCATGCGGAGGTAGAGATACAGCGAAAGGTTTTCTATAAACAGAGGTAGAGAACAGATTAGGGTGTTTAGTGACCAAGAAATCGAGGAAAGGAAGAGAATCATTCTCTTCGACTTCAAGAGTAAACTGGATGCAAGGATCAACAGAGTTGACAAGAGAAATGAGATTTTGGAGATCCAGCTCAAAAGGAATTAAGATAAAAGTATCATCAACATACCTACACCAGAAGGGAAAATCAAATAAACTGAAGAGTCTTTCTTCCACAAAATGCATATAAATGTCACATAAAAGAGGAGATAAAGGATTGCCCATGGCTAAACCATCCGTTTGAACATAAAAGGAATTATTAAATTGGAAAGCAGTTTGCCTAACACAAATACTAACTAATTGCAGGATCTCGTCAATCTCGATGGAAGAGTAATGGAATTCGCGTAGCCTTCTTTCCAAACAGTCAATTGCTCCTTGAACAGGGACGTTAGTGAAGAGGGATTTAACATCTAAGGAAATCATTTTGTAATTACAAGGAGAAAGGCGTATTATTTTATCAACAAAGTCAATAGAATTTTTAACAGTGTGAAAATTAGTGGAAGATAAAGGAGCGAGTAACTTAGAAAGGAACTTGGCAAGTTTATAAGAAGCAGTACCGATATTAGAAACGATAGGGCGAAATGAAAGAGTACCCAACAAACACATAACTGGTGGGCCTTTAGAGGCGTCGTTAGCGGTGGCCCAAAGTGTTTGATAACGGCCCGTCATCTTTGGCCGTAACGGCTCCGTCAAAAAACTGTCACGCCGGCCAGAATGCGCCCAGAAGATATGAATACAAGAAGTTGCCCACAAATGTGCCATTAACGTTTTATGAAAAATAACAGACAGCCACAAACTGGCCACAATTATTCTTTAAAAGGCCATTAAAAATAAAGGCTGGCCAGGAGATCACCCTCACCCAGCCATTTGTGTTTGTAAGAATTAATATATAAACATAAATTCAAAATTTGTTCTATAAAAAATATTTGCTGGAAGTTAATTTAAATGATAAACTGTCTTTGCATGTAAAACAAATATACTAATAATCTTTAGGTACACTTTTCAAAAAAGTTATAAATTTACTTATCTTCAAATTTTTCAAAAATTTCCAAAACATATAAGTTGAAAATGAATTTATTTGTTTATTATTTAATTATATGCTTTAAAAATTTACATGTAATGCAATTAAAAATATTTTTTAAGGATATAATTAAATAATAAACAAATAAATTCATTTTCAACTTATAAGTTTTGAAAATTTTTGAAAAATTTGTAGATAAGTAAATTTATAACTTTTTTTAAAAGTATACCTAATGATTAATAATATATTGTTTTTTATGCAAAAACTTTTTATAATTTAAACAATCTTCCAACAAACATTTTTTATGGAACAAATTTTGAACTTATGCTAATAATGTATTAAATAATTTATGGGTTTTTTTCTTTTTTTTTACTTTTATTTTTATTGGTTTTTAGACTTAAGAGGTTACTTTAGCCAAGCGAAAAGACCCATCAGTAATACCGATCCTACCAATGTGTTATGTTTATTCATTAAAGAATTATTAAGAAACCTGTCAAATATTTTTTGCATCATTTTCATATATAAAAAAATTCCTGTATATTATATATATATATATTATTATTATTTATTATATCTACATGTGTGTGATAATATTTGCTATTTAAAAAATATATTACTTTAATCTTTTCAATTTAGCTGAGAATTATTTACAGTAATTGAAAATGTATCAAAATTTTGAATAATCTGACAGTTTTATCCTGAGTTTTTTAGAATTTTATATAATTGTTTAATGAATGAAATATTTTCGATGAAAAATTGTTAATTTTCTTCGCTCAAAAAAAGAAAAAAAAAAGCCGTCTTTCACAGTCATGTTATTTATAACGTTAAAAGAATCTATTTTAACGATCTCAAATGAAACCGATAATTATTTTATCTAAAATAATTCAATCAACCTTTACAAAAAGAATTTTTTAGGTTAAAGAAACATCTATTAAATGGTATTTTGCACAAATTTATTCAAGACAATAATCGCAAGTGAAATCCCTCTTTAACACTCTTAATATATGAAAAGAAAAATACATTTTACCTTTAAGAATCAGTGTAAACTTTATATAAATTAAACTATTTTATTTGTTGCAAAATTTTTAATGACATGCACGGTGGAAAACAACAATTGTTATATGAAAATATTATTAACTTTCAAACTTTTAAAAAATCTTAAAAGTATATAATTTTAAATTAGGTTCTTTTCCTTAGTTATACAAAACTTTAAAATAACGAATAAGCGATGAATAGCAGATTATAAAGTAAACATTATTTTATCTTTTTTAAAATACAAGTGCATTTTTAAAAACGTATGATGTCTTAAAAATGAATATGTTTCCTATATCTTTCTATTAGATTTCCCGGATCAAACAATCTTAATGTTGATGCAAAAAAACTCAAGAGGTTATAATGAATTATAAATTAATAATTCTTTAATGAATAAGCATAATAAAACATACCTATATTGTGGTAAAATATTCCAAATTGAAAGTAGCATTCGTTAAACATGCTTTCTCTCCCTTATGTGACGGTCTAACTGAAATGATCTGCTTATCAGCACACCGTCCAAAATTCTTGGAAAATTCCCCCCCCCCCCGTACTTGTTGACCTTGAAGGAGAGCATTTATTGTACTAATGCCCAAACAGATCTGACCACTTTTTGCGGTTACTCGTCGGATCGTTTATTGTGGCGTCATGGTGTTTTGATCTTTAATGAGTTTTGTTTGAAAGGGACGGTTATCCGACATATGAAAAACAATAGATGGCTTTATCTGTATTTTTTATTAGTAAAAATATTATAAAATAAATAAATACATATAAATGTTAGGAATTTAATAGATACAGGGAATTTTCATTTTTCCTTTGAATCAGAATTTTAAATTCCCACCCCCTCCTCGGAATTTTATTTAACATGCATATATATTTGAAATCATATTAAAAATTTACGTTTTAGAAACAGTTTATATGCCCCCCCCTTTTTTTTCTTCTTTTTTCTTTACTGACTCCCATTCAGCAAAAAATTCTTGTTGAAACAATTTAAATGCCATTTTATCCATTTTGTTTGCAACAAATACCTTTTTTATATAATTAAAAAATATATACATAAAAAAATTCACATTTATCAGTAAATATCTTGTAAATATTTTGTATAATATGCATTTCCAATGAATGCATCTTACTGTATTTAAATCTTTGTATTGTTCCAATTTCTTATAAATTTGTGTTCTGTTTATTTTGGCTATTAAAATCAATATAAATTGAATAATATATTCATTATGTCCAATATGACCACTGAAATATATCCATGCAAAGCTATCCGCGCTTGCAGATGCAAATAAATCAAAATACATTCTTTCTTTTTTTTTAATAACATCATTTTTCAAATTTTAGATTGATCTTTCCTAGAAAAAGAAAATGTGAAACTAATTGTATTTCTAAGCCAACTTTAGAGATACAGAAATCGACAATTTTAGAAACATATTATGTATGTACGATTCAAAATTATTTTATGCATGTATGCTAAAGTTTTTCATGACTGAGTAATTGGGAGGAGGGGGGTGGACATGGACTGCTTTAGGGACAATCTAAAAGCGTTTTTCTGTTTTAATATTTATTTTAAATTATTTATTCATTTTTTTTTCAACTCTTTTTTATAAATAATGAATGTAACAGTGTGCCGGTGAAGAAAATATAATATATTCAACAAAATGTGCTTGTTGAAACAAAGAAAGCAATATTTTTTTTCACTTGTTCATAGCAAATATTTTTTTCATGAAACTTGGAGGGAAAAAAATCACGCTTATCATTAAATTTCAAGTAGATTTTTTGCACAATATAAAAGTTAAATAAATGAATGCATCTTATTGTAATTAAATATTTTGTGTTGTTCCGAGTCTTGTGTACTTCCTATAAATTTGTATTTTGTTTATTTCAGCTATTAAAATCAAGAGAAATTGAAAATTAATACATTCATTGTTTCTAGCATAACCATAAAAATATAGCCATGCAAAGATATCGAAGTATAATTTGGAAATATTTTACATTTTTTAAATGTAAATGTTTGTTACATTTATATATATATATATATATATATTCCTTAAATAGTTTTAAACTAAAAAAAAAAAAAATCTATTTTACTGTCTTAAATATAAATCTCATAATGTATCTACATTTTTAATAAATGCCACATTTATAATAATTAAGCTTATTTTAAAATAAATAAAGAAAAAAAAATAAATTTTCTTGCGTTAATGTAATATTCGGGTCGGATAATATTGGGCCTGTACTTTTTAAATGATCAGGGGCCATTTCAAGCTTGCCCGAAACTGCCCTTCAATGATAACGGGTAAAAAAAACGCAACCGTTTTCTCGCTGCCGAAACGCGTGCGGTTCGGCGGCAACTGCCGCAATTAGCGGCGCCTCACTTACGGTACGCTATTGTTTGGCTACAAATGGCCTTAACTGAGTATGGCCGCAACGAATGTGGCTTGAGGCCGCAAGTCATGTGTTTGTTGGGTAGGTTTATGGACCTTAGGAAGAGCATAGAAACGAGCACAATTAGCTATAGAATGAATGACCATACGTTTAGTGTTATTATTAAGAATGACAGACTTATTAACGACCTCCTTGATATCAGAAAGGTGTTTAGTAGAAGGATCTTTCTTTAATTTAGAATAAGGACCGGAGTATAACATAGATTCCACATGAGAAATATAATCAGACTTATTGAGAAGAACGGTTTGACCGCCTTTATCAGCCTTAGTAATAAGAAGGTTAGAGACAGAATTAAGTTCACTGATAGCAGATTTTTGAGAAGAAGAAAGATTAGATTTAACTGAAGATTTATTAGAAGAAATGACGTTAGCCAAAAGGTAGCGAAGAGAATCAAGTTGACCAGGAGAAATTTTACTATTTTTGAAAGAATGTTCAATCGGAGCGATTAAATTAGGAATAGAAGGTTTGGGAACGCGCGAAAAATTCAAACCAAGAGGGAGAACATCACGTTGGGAATCAGTAAGAGAATGAGACGATAAATTGACAACATAATTTTGCCGAAGAGGAGAGATACCAGGAGTGAGATACCCAGAAGTGAGATTATTTCTAATCCTGCCTCTCCTTCTCATTTAGATACTCACGAAGATTATTTTATTTATAAAAATTGTAATACTCTTGTCAACGATCTCTCTTCATCCCCCTCCCTTTCTCCTGCATGGAAATTACTTTTGTAGTTTATTATTATTACAATAATTATTTTTAGTTTTTATTTAATTAATTTTTTTTTACTATTTTATTATCTATTATTTTTATTTATTTATTTTATTATATCATTTTTTATTAATTTATTTTATTTTGTTTTATTTTATTTTATTTTATTTTATTTATTTTTCAATTCTTTTCTTTATCTTTTATTAGTTTTTCTCTGCCACCTGGGTTCTTTTAGCCAGCGCCACCTGGGGCACTCTTTGTAATCTCCTCCCTCCTTCTTTGAGTTTATCTTTACTTATCTCTTCCTCCTTGGCTCTGACAAGCAGCGCTACCTGTCGCACTCTGTGTAATCTCCTCCCTCTTTATTTCACTGTTATTTCCACTCTGTCCGTTGTGACACGTGTTTGGATCAGCTGATGACGAGAGGTAATTTTGCAGCTCGAAACGCGTCCTGTTTAATTTTTCTTTTTATGGTGATTTAACAAAGTTTTTATATTTATTGATTGATGATTTTTTCAGTAGAATAATATATTTTGTTGAACTTGTGATAAAAAAGCTTAGTAGATGATGTCGAATTGTTCAAGTGATGAATTTTGTATTTTATGTGAAATAAAAGTAATATTAAAAAATCCCAAATAAAAAGTATTTTTTACGTTTGATAAAAAACATACTTACTTAATTAAAATTCATTTTATAATTAGATTTCAAGTCTTAAAGATTAAAGTATCTTTATAGAATACTGCTTGAAACTTTAAAACGATGAAGAAAATAAAGATTTCTAAACATTAATATTTTTTTATGCCTCCATATAGCGTGTGATGATGGGGAAAATGTCTGTCTTGTAGTAATTTATCACTAAAAGAGAACTGTGATACTGGAAACACGTTCAAAAATTCTTCGTTAGCTTGATTTTTGATTGATTTTATGTAATAAATTGAATGTATGATTTTTTATTCAGACGAGTACAATGTTTTGTTTTTGATTTTTAGAAAGAGTTATTGAAGATTTAATAAAAGTGTCAGTATCAGGAATTTCTTGACTTTATTCACAAAATATATCTAATAAACACTATTTAAACATAACTTTTAATAATTATAAGCTTTTACCAATTTTATTTGTATTTATTTTTTAATAAAAAATATACAGAATCGATGTTTTATTTAAACAGTTAAATCGAGTACTAATTTATGATGAAAAAAAAAAATACTCGTGTACTCTTATGAATGCTTTTTGAAACATTTGATAATTTTCGATATTTTTATTGTATCTGGATTAATTTATAATAAACTAGACGCATGTTGTTTAAAAAATGAAACTTTATAAGAATATCTTTTAAAAAATGAGGTGTTTTGTTGCAGTTTTGAGAAAACCAATTAATAAATTATGTCGAACTAATGGCATGAAGAAGTTTTTGTTTTATATGACATTAATATAATTTTAAAGGAACCAAATAATATTTTTTTATAGTGGCAAAAAACTTTCTTGAGTAAAACTCGGATTACATTTACTTTTGACAGTTAAAAGGTTATAAAAATACTTATAATGTTCAATTACAATGAATCAAACTAAGATAAAATTGCTAATAGTGATAAAAATACATTTATTTAAATCAACATACGCTTCATAATACAAGCGACGATATATCCAAATTTGTGTTTGACAGATATATTTTCACAAAACTTTTAAAACAAGAACTTGGTTAAAAAAATAGTTTTAAAATGTTGGCGATTTTTTTTACATCAAGAATAATCTTGAAATTGCCAACATATGTTGATCTAAATAAATGCATATAGCTTTATTTTACTTACATGCCTTACTAATAATTGTATTAGATTGAAGTTATCAGTAGCGCGTGCAGTTTGTGTCATGCTAAACTTCTGAAATGGGCTAAAGTAACTTGAGTAACTAGGGAAGGGTTGAGAGATTACATTTCAAATGGTTCTACTTTAGGCTCTTTCTTTTGTTATCAAGAAAGGTCAAATTCGCCGAATTTTTTAATCGGACTACGTATATAGGTCTACCTGCAAATATCCTCGAAGAACACACGGGCAGACTACAATTTTTATTTAAAAAAAAAAACATGTCATAATGCACAATAAACATAATATTTTATATTAGATTTTACTACATTGAAATTTTGACATCGACTTTCAAGATAAGTTGATGTTTTAGGAAAAACATATTAAAATAATTGAATAAATGACTGATTCGGTATAACTTAGTACAATGCCAGAAAACAGGGTAGAATGCCTCATTTTGACTGGACTATCCCGTCAATGAGTGATAGTATGCAATACTGGTACATCATAGATACCGGTTAGTACACAAATATTTCAGACATATCTTAGTACGAGATTAACAGGGCGGGCACAAATTTTTATTCTCGGTGGTTTATCAACATCTATGGCTTGAAAATGTACACATGAACACCTAAACATATGCACCAGAATTTTTATTTTAAACTATTAAAGATGTTTATTGAACTTAGCTCAATGTGTAGTCTATTTAAATAACTTTGTGAAGAAATTTCTGGTTCAAATCAAATACAATAAATTATAGAATAGGGTCTATTAGAAGTAGATAGCTAACGAAAAATACTGGTTAAAATTGATTCCGAAATATTATACATTACTGTATAATATTTCGGTGCAAAAACATTAATGTACCTTATGCCTTATGTACTTCTGAAAAATGTTTAAAATTTAATTTTTATTTTTCACTAAAAACAGAATGAAATTAACTTTTTAGATAATTACTAAGTAATGCATTCTTTGACTGCGAAACTCACAAGTTACATGTAAAACTTATGCTAAATGAAACATTTATTCTTCACCTAGTACAATTGTTAATATGTACCATACCGTACCCATAAAAAAGAAGCTCAAATACCAATTTAATATTACAATTAAAAAGAAATCTTTAAGACCAAAATAAATATGTATATTCCACTTTAGAAAGAGAAGAGGACAGATTTTTTAATCTCTTTGAAAATATAAGAAGCAGTCTACAAAAGTTTATTCTCACATTTGTTTTTAAATTTAAAGAAAGTAGGGGAAGTTAGCCTAAAGTGATCTCTTTAAGGCAAAAATTTGCGTAAATTTATATAATTGATAAAAAACTTTTTTACTATGCTAGTATGTTCTACCCTATATTTTGTAGTGTAGACATACTGGAATAATATTTAAAACTTAAATTGAGTAATGAAAAACGTAGACTTTTTAAAAAGTGTCCAAAAGATGATTTTACCTTCACAAAAGGCAAAATGATCCTCCATTTAAAAATAATTGTAAATTGGCTTTTATCGGCAAAATAAAGGATATACAAGTAATTACGGCAATGGATAATGAAACATAATAAGTAATCCTCTCTTTCTATTCGATATTTTCGTTTTCAATCTCAGTTAATTTTATTAAATGTTTGTTAAAATGGTATTTCCGATCGATTTTCTTTTTTCTTGAATTGCTTGATTTCGATTTCTTTGAAAATGATAGGATAACACGTGGACTCGAAGAGAAAAGTTCAGGGCATTCATACAAATGGCACCCATGATGGCTATGACCCGGTACCGGATTTTTTTTCAGCTACAGAAATTCTAGTAAAACGATCAATATAATGGGACATTTTATCCGGCAAAATGGACCGTGCAATTTAGGTTATTATAATTGGATGACGCCGAGAAATAGAACATAATTAGCAAATTTTATTCACATCTGAAAACATACTCGATAATGAAAACCAAGTCATATTTTTGTACTTGAAAGAGTCTATGTTTAATTAAACATCAAAATTAGGGCTTTTCTTATGACAAATGTTGTAAAACCCACATTTTCACATAATTGTATTCAGATGCGTAATACGGTGATCGCTTGAATATTGCCTTGCTTTTTCTTCACTTTGCAGGACTATTTTATGTGTTACCTGCAGATAGCGCGACCTGTTTAGAAGAAAACACAGGTGGATTTTGCCCGTTAAGATCATTTTAAGTAATCTTCCCCTATTCTTTACGAGTTTTTTGCTTCACTTGACGAAGGCAAAAGCAAAAACAAAGTTTTTGAAAGTATTATTGATAATTTATCTCTTTAAAGTGATTATTTAAAGCAGTGGTTCCCAACTTTGTTTGTACGCGGCCCACCTTTAAGTAAAAAAAAAATCGACCCACCTAATATGAGGGTGTATTAAATATCAATATGGAAATTTTGCTCGACTTCTATAAGCTATCGGTTACGCTGTTAAATATAAAACAGAAAATTTTATATGAACAGTGCACTATCAACAAAACATGAATTGTAATTCCCATATGTGTAATTTAAAAAATATTTAAAGTAAAAATATAATGAAAAATACATTTAATTATTTTCGGAACAGTGATTTTTCTGGCGCTGGTGTTTACCTATGAGGTTATATAAAATATCAGTGTTAAAATAGTTAATTTTACCCTTAAATTACTTTTTATATGCAGTTTGTTTTTGTGATTGTTTTTCAAAAATACTTTACAAAAGACTATTATGTCCAACCGCATCAAGGACCTCAAAGCAGATTTAGATATTTCTGGATATGCTACTCCTGTGTTCCCCCAGTAGGAAATTAGGGATTTTTCCAGAATTTCCATAACGATTGCGCGGCTATTGATATGTCTCACAACAAGATCATAACATAATACCGACATTCTTCTTTTAAGTTTTAATTAAAGCTACTAGCTTTAATTAAAATATTTTATTTGTTACAAAAAATATTGTATAAAAAATTGCAAAAAGTCTAATATATTCTATTCGTTACAATTTTTTAAAGTGAAATAAAAGATATATGTGTCAATAATCCATTGCTCCGTGACCTACCAGTGGGGCGCAAAAATTAGGTTGGAAATCGCGGACTTAAAATATGCGCTTAGCTTCAAAAAATATTTTTTTATATGAAATTTTTATAAAACACATGTATTTTTAGTTAAAATACGGGGAAAAACTATCAAAATAAAAGTAAACTAGTGAATCTGCATATAAGGAGCCTCAACGTTAGCTCTGTAAGTTTTTCTACTTTAATCTCATTTTATCTAATATTCAACCTCCAAAAATTTTGCATTTTTTTAACACATAAATATTTATAAGTATATTAAACTCGTAGAATTTATCAATAGAAAAAAATAATAATAGAAAATATCAAATAGCAATATTTCTTTAAACCCAATATTTTATAAATTAAATTATATCTAATTTATAATAGGATTTTTATAAATTTTCTTTCGGAAAACAGTTTTTATGCTTATAATTTCATAACTCAAATAACCCATTGCCGGCACTACTATTCATAGGTCCAAATATTGCTTATTTTCTTCTTTAGGCTTTTTTTATCTTCTGCGTGTCCCTGTAAATGAATGTTACGTTCCTTGCTCACCACATTCTATCTTGTTGTAAACTTTAGAAATGTACACCAATTTCAGTATGTTTAAAATATCATTAAAATATACAGTAAACGATTTCGCCCCGTAGATCTTAATGCAAGGAATTCTTTCGAGGGGCCCTGTAAATGAACGGGTAATGATTCACACTTCATTTTCAATACGAATATTCTACAGTAAAGCACAATAATTTATATCAATTTCATAGCAATCGGATTATACTTACGCGAGATAGAGCACGAATAGTCAGAGTTACGAAGAGACAAACTGAATTTAAAAGCACTTTTCAACTATGTTGGAAAGTGTAATGTTATTAACATAGATTTCACGCAAAACTAATTTGCACTCCACATTATTAAAAATTAAGTAACCTTTTATTGCTCTTTTGCAGATTTCCTGCTTCAATTTTCTTAATTGGAATTATTTAAATGATTTATTTTTTATCAGCTAAGAAATGCATTGCTAAGTAAATGACGAAAGAAAAAGAAAAAAAATGGAATATGTATCATGCCAAATGCGCAAAAGGATAAAAAAAATGACTTTTATTGTTGGAAAACCTGTCTAAGTTTCTACAAAAATTTATACACATAATTTAAAAAAAAGATTGAGAAATATATTGACAAAATTTCAAATGAATGGGAATAATTTAAAATCTCATTTGGAGCTTTTAGCATTCATAACTCACCATTTTAATTCCACTAATCAAACGCACCATTTCCTTTCAATAAATGGAAATTTAAAAGTAGTCTGAATTGCCATTGAAAAGCATTATGGTGCAAAATAAAATGTTCTGCATTTTCCGAACAAATGAAGAAAACGTAACAAAAACTTACACAGCTAAATACGGGCACCTTATGAACTTGCTTACTTAATTTCAAGGAAATCAGATGCTTTTTTACGGCAATTATCGTGGAACAGACAGACAGACGAAAACCAAAAATTTCGTGTCTCCAAACTAAGCCTTCGCTGATGTTTCGGCAATAAATAAATTAATTTGTAATAAAACTGAATACTAAATGTAAATTGTTCATGGAATTTTAATTAGCTTTAAAAATTTAGATAATATGAAATAACATTTTATCAAAGAATTACGTATATGCCAAACCTTCTATGACAAAATGTATTCAATATATTTCACTTTTTCACCTCATCAATATATTAGCAAATCACTTACCTGTGTTATGAAATAAAAGATTTGCAATGCCGCTTAAATTTAGTAACATATATAAAATTTTGTAAAGAAAAACGATTTTTTTAATGTGTATTTTTTTCAATAAAATATCTCTTAAATTAATACATACAGACTTACAGACTGCATTTTGCTTTATAACATACGAATAGATGAGCAGAATCTTGTGATCAAATTTTATTACAATATTTATAAAACTTTTTAAGAAATGGGGTTTCTTGTAAACGTAATGAAAAAGGCATTTTTCTAGATAACGTAAATTAATATTTTATTACAGCACAAGGACCTATGTACTATGTTTTCGGCTGTAGCTTTGCTTCGAATTATTGTTGAACCAAAAGTAAGGCCTTTTTGAAATCCTAAATGTTTAAACTTTCATTCAAAATAATAAAATCAAAAACTAAATTAAAAAAAAAAACGGCGATTTGAAAATGGCCAATTATTTTAATGATCTAAAGTTTCTATGTTAACGATATTCAAAAGAAGTTATTTTTGCCTTTGTCCAGTTCATGAAAATATTTTTTAAGCTACCCTGTGATGACCGACGCATTCTGAAACAAAAAGTCCTTTGAGATCAGAGGCAACTATACTTAAAGTCTATTCCAAATGCCGCCGCTGTTTTAAATCTTCCCATATATCTACAAAAAATAAATTTAATAAATATTATCATTTGTGATTGTTTATAAAAAACAAAATTATTACAGTCTCTTTGAAATAAGATCGATCGAGCATTTTATTGATTCAAGTATTAGAAAGTGCATGTGTACTCATAGGACTTTTATTTATAATTCTTGTATTTTTTATTGACGCCACAGTGTCTGTGATGAACAAAAATATTTTGTCAGATATTCGGTCTGTGGAGTAAAGAAAAAGAACATGTACCATGACGAACAATTTTGTTTTCTTTAATAACTTTCAAAATTGTTTCTAGGAATGTAGAGATTTTATAAAGATAAATAGAATAATGTTTATTTCAGAAGAATGAAATGTTTTGTTCAGATTTTGAGAGTCTGATAGATTATAAAACAAAAGTGTTGGTATGGTGCATTTATTCGTATTCG
Source organism: Maratus speculifer (assembly GCA_964019185.1). NCBI lineage: Eukaryota > Metazoa > Arthropoda > Arachnida > Araneae > Salticidae > Maratus > Maratus speculifer. Next base: position 119,606,138 of record OZ025301.1, read on the forward strand.
CCATAATAGATTTATTTTTAATATACCGATACATTACTTTCTCTTACGAAAATATAAACTTAATACTTTTATTTTATTTGGATTTATTTATTCATTACACAATATCATGTTCAAAAATATCGATACAACGTTTATTGGTATAAATGGAGCGTAAAATACAAGTGTATTTTTTTAAACTTCCTATTTTTTGTTGACGCCACATCGACTATGCTGATAAAAAACAGTACTTTTTGATTTTTTTATTTTATTTTAAATACGTTATTGATTTTGGCAAAAAGGAATACTGTAGCATTTGGAGTTTTCTGATTTTTTAATACTTTCCAACAAAATTGAAAAGTTTATGATTTTGGTGTATCTGTCCGTGTTCTAACTCCCGTAAATATACTCAAATTGCTCTGAAAATTTCGGACATTATTGACGTTTAACATTGTACGAATCATATTTCAACCGAAGTTAGTAGCAAGATTAATTTATTTACAGGGTCAGTCAAAAGTTTACCGTTACATTACGACCTATATAAAAAACCGTTTTAAATGAATTTTAAAGTTTTTCACCCTGTCAAACATGTTAAACGCATTTATGAAATGCACTAAAAAATGCACTCTGTAAAATATGTGGAGAAAAAATGGTTATTATTCATTTACAGGCATGAAAAAAGAATTTCATCACATAGTGGTAAATGGGGGAGTTATGTGTGACATGTTTTCATTATATTAAATTATTTGTTGAATTATAAAATTGTTAAGCTTCGCTGAGGCTTAATATAAGTTATGCGATATAGTCATGCATAATAGGAAGTGCATATCATTTACAGGGACACATAAAAGATTTTAAATAATTTATTCTATCCGAAGTACTGCATAAGTATCCGACAATGTTTGATGGATGGATAAAATACATTTTAATTATAATATGCGCTTTTAAGTTTCACTAAATCTATGCATATTACAGGATGCTATCAATGAAAGTTGATATACAGGGCTACAAAAGTTACTGATTATGAGCGTAAAATACTTCAAGGAGGCTTTTAAATAATTTATGCATTTTTACGCTAAACTGTATTCCGTTTACTGAAATATGTTTGTAGAATATAGATAAAATGATATCCAGAGCCACGCAAAGAATTGGATACATAACCGCCTATGAATGATAATTTCTGAAAATGTGATTTCAATAGTTTTAAGAATGTTTTAGTTGAAATTTTTTTATCTAAATACTGGCTTGTAATAAAGATACTTGGTAAATTATAGAGCTGAACAAATGTTTTTAAGTATATTTCTATTTATTAATATAAATTGCTTAAAAAGAAATTTCAACTTGCTAGGCATTTTCTTCCAAAACTAAATTTCCTTATTATATAACATATATATCAACCAACAGGTAAAAAATGCAGGGCTTTCAAAAGTATTGGAATACATATTTGGCTATAGACAATAACCTTATTTCCGTAAATAACGAAATTTTAATAAAGATTGTAGGAAGTGTTGGAATGTGTTTCATAATCTATGCCTAACGCATGATATTTCTTACTTGTTTGCATTTACAGGAACTTGAGTTACAATTATAATATTGAAATTCAAAACCATCGAGGTCAGAATTCTTACGAGCACATTGTCTTATAATTATTTCATTCACAGGTATTTCATTAACTGAAATAAACGCTTCCTTGCAGAAATAAAATCATTGCTTTGTGTACAGTTGGTTTAAAAACCCATGCTTTGTAGTAAATTAATATAATTGTTCTCTTTCTTTAAAAATTATAACAGATGCGATATTTTGGCTATTAGTCTCATTAATATATATCTCGGCAATTCTTTTTCAAACGGTTACCCTGCATTTGCACATGGGAATTTTAATTTCGGAAACCGTAATATTTTTTCGGTTGCTTATTTAGTGACTGTTCAACAGAGCCTCGAATTCCTTGAATATTTTTTGAGACTTCATCAAAAGAAGAGCCTTCCGTGTTTTCCTCAAAATGTTCTATTTCAACATCACCGGAACTTATTTTCCTCTTTTCTATTACAGAATTAAATTGTTCCCCTTCAATTCGGTTAACACTCCTATTACTGTTTTTGACTGAACCTGAAATAATGCCCTCGAAGTTTTCGTTCGAATTATCCTGTTCCATGTCTGTATTACCATCCTTTATTGCACTTATAACTTTCTCCTTGGTTGATATTGCTGGCTGAAACTGTATAACATTGCTTAACTGATTTCTTATACAACAAAATCTTATTCACTTGAAATTCCTTATAAAATATCGGCTGGTAAATAGGTTATTAAATGTTCATACACTTTACGTCCAAAAAAAATTTCAAATGAATTATAATATGTTCCAGAGTGATATGTTCTATTTTTTCTATAAATTGAACGAATTTTATTCTTCTCGACAACTTTGTTATATTGTTAGTTTGAAGCCAAATTGTTTCCCGGTTGACTTGAAGTAAACTTTCAATGGATTAACACATTATGAAAGCAATATAACAAAAGCATTGGGCTTAACGTATTTTTTAAGACTTAAATTACTTTTAAACTGAGCCTTGCGATGGAATTTCTTTGTTTTCTGTGAAAACAAATTGAGTAAATACCACATTCGATGATTTTTTTCAATAGTTTTACTAGTTAAAAATCTTTCATTTCGCATGATGCATTGTGATCCAAATATCGTGAACTCATAATTAGGCCATATGCAGATTTCTCTGTTCGTCTTATTTTTCAACGCTCTTAATTGATTTAGTTTCGAACGCAATAAAGATAATATAAAAATGATAATACCTGGCAAGTAAAACAATCGAAACTGGCAAAATATAAATTTTTCTCGGCTACCCAAAAGATGCATTTAAATTAAACCATCAACTGATATACAGGGTGGTCATAAAAAAACTTTGCCGATATATGGAGCTCTAGTGGCCAGTCCGCTCAACCGATCCAGGGGAGATTTCAGATATAGCTATTCAAAGGCATGAGCTCGAGGCTCTGTGAACGGCAACAAAATGACGCTTACGGTTACGGTTATAGTTACAGAAACTCCAAAATTTCCAACGGCAACGCCCATTTTTTTCCATCGCAAAATGTTCAGCGCATGCGAAAACCCTAAAGAGCATTGAAACGGTATGGTTATTGCAATAAACGGACGCGTTATGCTCGCACAAAATCAGCTCTACGAACGGCCCCCAAAAAAACACGACCAAGGCACACGAAGAAAATTTGAATGTGACAGAGACAAAATACCAATCACAAAACGTCGTTTGCCAGATAGTCAGCGTAGAAAACGGATAAAAAGTGGGGTGGGAATGTTAATCTTTTAGTAGTTGTTCGCAGATGCCAACAAAATGACTTCGTTCGTGGTGAATTTGTAAAACTATTATCAAAATTAGATGAATGCTGCGAAAACCTGGCGCATTTACCGTCAAAACCATCGCCAAATACGTGGCCTTTGCATTTCACAAGCTCTTCATGACTTAGTAATGAAATTCGAAGAAATTGGCTGCACCTGTGTTAGTCCACGATCCGGACGACCAACTGTTCCTGAGGATACTGTTATGGAAGTGCATCACGTATTGACCAGAGGACGCATGCAAACTATAAAAGGTTCATCTCGTGTATTTGATATACCGAAATCAATGGTCTTAAAGTTACTGCGCTCTGTAATCCGCATGTTTCCTTACCGATTCCTGCACGCCCAGATGTTGGAAGTGAGAGCCCATCAACAACATATAGAGTTTGTTAATGAATTTCTTATCCAATATGATGGAGATAACGATCGGCCTCTTCGCATATTATGAACGGGCGAGGCACATTTCATCTTAACTGGTAACGTAAATGGCCTCCTCGATCCTCCGACGACCTTACTCCTAAAGATTTCAGGTTCTGGAGATATCTAAAATCTAGAGTGTACATGTGCAATCCGCAAACTTTGCCAGATTTGAAAGATTCTTCAAACGTGAGATTGCAAACATCTCTCATGCGATGTAACGTTCGGCTGTACTGTCCAAAGTCGCCACCATCCAATGTGTAATTGCTTGTGATAGCACCCATGTGGAAAATGTGTAATCAGAATAAAAGTTTTATTTTCAGTACTGTAATTAGTACTGTAATTAGAGATTAGTGTACTGACTCTGAGTCATATGCAAATTTCCTCCTTGCGCCGCAATAGAGTTTTTTTATGGGGGGGGGGAGGATTCGCAGAACAGTTTTTTATACGTGCATAACATGTCTGTTTCTTGCTATACACGTACAGTTCCAACGCTCTTTAGGGTTTTCGCATGCGATGAACATTTTGCGATGAAAAAAATAGGTGTTGCCATTCGAAATTTTCGAGTTTCTGTAACTATAACCGTAACCGTGAGTGACATATTGTTACCGTTCACAGAATCTCGAGCTTATACCTCTGAATAGCTATATCTGAAAATTCACCTCGATCGGTTGAGCGGACTGGCCGCTAGAGCTTCATATATCGGCAAAGTTTTTTTATGACCACCCTGTAGTTTAGTTTTTTCAAAAAAAAAAAAAAAAAAAAAAAAAAAAAACCTTGCGCGATTAGAAAAATTGACATACAGTTGTAAAATAGTTAGAAGCTGACACGGAATAATGATAATTAGAATCAAAACTAGTTGAAATTTATCACATTGATCGAACTCGATTCATAATAACTGATAAAATAATAACTGGTCAATTTAAAAAATTCTGACAAATTAATCGTATTAAGCGACTTATTTTGATACTAGTTAGTAATTATTAATAATTACCTGTTATTATTAATAATAATGGGTTACTAAAATTGACTGTAACATATTATTTTAAGAGAATTTTTTTATTATTTTTGGGGAACTTAATTTCTTGCTTGAAATAACATCTAGTAATCAACTCAGAATAAATAATTTATTTTATTGACTAAATGAAGCATTATAATATTTCCATAAACAGGAAAATTTTTATTGGTTAAAAAAATACGTTAGAAAATAAATGTCATTTGCATAAATATAATGCTTTAAATGAAATATTTATTTGACTTTAATAAGAAATGTATGGATTATTAATCAAAAACCAGTTCATATAAATTCCTCATTTATTACGGAATTCCAGTGATAACGATTTTACGATAAACTACGGCAAAGCTTCTCCTGTGTTAGATCCATTTTTTTTTATGTGGCAATGAAAAAAAAATATGATATCCATTCTTAATAGTATACGACGATTTCAGGATTTTCTCATAGAATTATGTTTAATATAAAATCTCTCTACATATTTATAGATATAATTATAATTTCCTAATAATAGAAAAATTACTTTTAACAACCAAACCATTATTAAAACTATTATTATTAACTATTATTAATAAATATTAATTTCAGAAATATTGTGCTAAAATATTTTTGCATATATACCGGGTGACCCAAAAAGGACTGATAGAATTTAAAATTTAATAGCTTGCAAACGTTTACAGGCATTAATAAATTCTTACAAGAGGGTTATGTATGATGTCAGGAATATTTTTTTTTACTTTAATTCCCGATTTTAGTTCAAATTGTTAACAGCAGATGGAACTGAAAGCAAAAGTTGCTAAATCCAGAACCAATATATATATATATTTTACTTTGTGATCCATTTTTTCTTTTTGTAGCATGGAAGAAGAGAGAGATCTAAAAATTAGCCTGAATATAGCGGTTATTGCTTTTGGCACAATCTACCACTGCTATTTGTAACTAAAATTGAGAATTACTGCATAAAAATTGATGACATATTACATAATATTCCTGCAAGAGTTTTTTAAAATATCTGTTACCATTTGCAAGTTATTGATTTTTAAAATACACCAGTCATTTTTGGGACACCTGGTTTATATATACACAGTACAGCCATTAATGACCAGGCACTTTTAATTTTAAACAGTTTGTCGAATCTTTATAAATAAACTTGTCCGATTCTTCAATTTCGATATTATAAAAAGTGTATTATATTTATCAATGTTGATTTGATAAAGCAAACGAATAGGGGCCAACAAAAAAATCAAAGAAAAATAGTAATATTTGAGATTACGCTGTAAATTAAAATGCAAGAAATGATCTATCGGTGTAGAATACAAAGTTACTGATTTGTGTAGGAATAGCATACATATTTATGAAGATATAGAGTTTTGAAAAAATCTTGTAAGCATTTATCTTATATTATTCAGAGTTTTCAACCAATTTTACCGTTATTTAAAAAAAAAATGCAAATTAAAGTAGAAATTAGATAATGAAATTGGAATATTAACATATTAAATGTTTTATGAAACAAGAAATGTTGTATAAAAAAATTTTGCTACCTAAATTAATAGCCAACTCTATGAAGTAATTAAGAAAAAATTCCAATGAAATATCGTTCAAATTCTGATTTTTAGTTGCTCTTTAAAAGTAGCAGAATGGTAAGGAATTTCCCGTAAACTGTCAATTTTAATTTTATTTTCTTAAATTTCCATTATTTATGAAAGGTTTATTCTCAAGTAAGTATGTAACGTGGTGGAACACACGTTGAGGATCAATTGTGACGTGTCTGGGGATGTGCTGGTCGAATGAAGACATAATTCTAAGTATAAGATAAAATCAAACAGTTTATTTAAACCTCTGGAACATGGGAATGTGGAGCTAAGTTCAAAATTTCAGTCCCTAAGCACAATACTAAGAGATTAAAGCGTAAACTATACTCACGACCACGGCTAAAGCTCAGTTCGGGGCACTTCACACCAGCTTACGTTCAGATTGCGTCTAAAAGCTTGTTTAACTCTATAATAAGACAGCCCGTGGCTGCAAACACTCTTTATTCTCAAAAATATCCAACGTATTGAAATAATTCTTACCCACTGGCACTCTTCTTGGTTAATTCAGCTCACCACAAACTAACTCGGCTCACAATGCTGACTGGCTCACTTTAGAACACAATCTATCTCACTATAGAACACCAATCTAACTCGCTTTGCGGACTACTGAAACCTCACCACACACTAGCTGGCTTTCTCCGCCTCACCACACACACAACACACTCTAACTCACAGTTTTTATACATTGCAAACTGAAGACGACGCTATAAATTTGCAGATTACTCCTAACCGCCACTAACTGTAGATTCGAAGGCGACTCATACGCTCTGGAAAGTTAAAGTTAAATAAAGGATAGATGTCGCTTCCGCGCCACACATGTTAGAACATTGACGTCACGATCTCACTAAAATGCTAGAGTGCCTCCCTCACAAGGACACTCCCTCACAAGTTTACAGCTCTTATGTAAACCTATTTTCTATTAAACTGGACCATGCTTAGTAGACTCCTTGACAGTCGGAATTATTTGCAAAAATCTTTTAAGTACGTGGGTGGTTCAACAAATACTACCCCTAGCTTATATAAAATATTTGTACCGCAATAATTGATATGGAACATTGAAGCGTAATGTCATAGATGCATATATGCTTAATATCAGAAACATAGCCATTATATTAACGTAGTTTTGGGGGAAACAGAGAAAGATGAGAGGGAAGGCTGGTTTGGAGATTATGGGGCTAAATTTGTGACAGTGGATGAGACTTGATTACTATCATTTGGATTACAGTGATGTAGCCCCGTCTTATCCCTTGTCACAAATTTAGTCTCATAACCTTCAAACTAGCCTTTCAACCTCATACTTCCTTTAAAAAAACCTTTAAAAATAGGTCTTTAAAACTCTTCGCTTCCTTGAAAAATGTGTTGATATAGCAGCTACGTATGTGAAATTGAGCATATAGGCAACTGTGACATTAGGCTTTGATATTCCACATCAACCATCGCAGTACAAAAGTTTTATATACACTAGGGCCGATAATTATTGGACTATTCACGTATATATTTCAATGTCAAAATAATGTAAGTATCTACCATAAAAAATATACTTACTTTATTAAAAAAAAAGTTATATGGTTATTTGTATAATATACAATAGTGCGAATTCCTAACACGTATGAAATATATAACTTTCAGATATTTACCATTAAAACGCGTCCGAAATTATAGATCAAACGTAACGAATGAGGTGGGATCGTACAATAACGAAGTCTTAAAAATATTCAAGTCTTGGTGTAATAGTATACAGTACTTTGAATACTGTATAAGTATCCGAAATCTTTTGTGTGTCCCTGTAAATACTATCTGCTTTCTATTATAAAGGAAATAACCTTTAGTAAACCGCAACAACATATATCAGTTTCATAAAATGTGGAATAGTTTAGTATAATTTAAGCGCACACCAAACAATGTTTCCTGCTATACCATTATGCAATGGAATACTTTGAAATGACCCTGTAAATTATTAAAATTATTCTTTTCAGTACAGGTTGCTATTTAGTGCATATTTTAGTGTATATTTTAGTATATACTTTATAGATGCATATCAATTTTATAATGTTCGAAAAACTGTAACATCATTAAAATACATAATATTTTTAACATTCTCCGTAATGTAATGAACTTTTGAAAGTCCCTGTAATAGAAGAATGCATCCGATTTTCATAAAAGTTTTAATGATTCAACAAAAATATGTAACAATTATATATTTTAACTTTTAAACGATTTATTTGGGTAGATTTTGTGCTTTTATACGAGAACAGATAGACGGACAGACAGATGTACGGACGGACTGAACGACGATTATAGGTGTCATTACGTACACTGCCAGAAAAAATTGCCAACATACACTCACTCATTCGTATTTTTTCACAAATAACTTTCGTATTACCTGAAAACATATTTGATCCGTGAATTCATTCCGAACATCTAAAAAAGAGGTAGAGATTCCATTTATTCATAACACGCATGCGTATGGGATCTATGAGTGATAAATTCAAATTTATTTTTAAAATGAAAAACATAAAATTTTATAGATTAAGATGTTTAATTTAGTTTAAAAAGACAAAAAAAGTTTTCGAATTTAAAAAATAAACAACAATTAATTTCTTCATTCTTTTAAAAATACCCGCATTTTATTGGCAAGTTGGATAAGTTGAATAAAGTTGAATTTACAAAGTTATTTATAAATAAATATTCTCATTTAAGATATACTTTAAGTGAACACATTTAAAAGATATTTTAATTAAAAAAAATAAATGCAAAAAAATTGATATTACTCCAAAATAATCTTATGAAATAAAATAGAACACCGACATTTTATCTCTAGCAATCTAAGTAAATATATTTAAAATTCATATATATTTATATTGCATTAAAACTATCGTATAAAAACGCCAGCCACAATGTTATTAAAGACGAAATCTTTCCAAAATTAACTTCAGAATTAAAAGCTTTCTAACGAAATGGACCAAACCACACCTGTATAAAAACGAACACATTTAGTTCAAAGCGTTTTTCTACTGTCCAACCGTAGCAGAGTGCTAGCGTGTTCACCTTCCAAAGCTGGGTTCGGTAGTTTGATACCCACGTCCGCCACTTTTATCTTTTTTGAATTGACAGATATTTTACCTCTGTTAAAGCAGAAAAAATAAACGGGTATCCGTCAATTTACAGAAAAATACTCGCAGCAGTGCTGCCAGTAAATTTTCTGTGAAAAGATGGAAGAGGGATTTGAGAGTGTATTTACATAATTTCGAACGCACATAAAATTAAGAAAAGAAACATTATGCTAAAATTCAATGCATTATTAAAGCGCATGTGAGGAATATGACATTATATATACTCAACTTTACACGCTGCATTTTCAATTCGTGCTACAAAGAAAAGCGATCACAAATAAGGTCAGAACATAATCTTTTAGGCTTGTTCAATCTTTATTTTATTACGTGATTCCAATATGAAAAAGGTGTTATTTGATCATTTGGTATACATTTTGAATTCTTTCAACAAAAGCAATTCTCTTGGAAAATAGCCAACTGATAAAGACAACAAGAAATATGGATTTTATTTTCTGCTATGTCAAGTTTTGGCTGCCGTTGGTATTACTATGTATTCTTCTTTCATTTTAGCATGAATTGGAAAAATATAGTATGATTTCCTATGTAAATAATATATTGAGAAAGACGTTATTCCAGTAATTTGACGTTGAGCAAGAATTGAAAGTTTTTAAGTTATTTAAATTTAAAGTTAATATCCTTTTAAATTTATAAAAACGGAAAATGTAATATTAGTGGCTAATTTAATATATATAATGCATATTAAACCTTTAAAATAGTCATCATACAAGAAACATATACAGGATGATCAATTTAGTAGAGTACACGTTATTTTTCTTATTACCTTTAATTTTGACGAATCTGGCAACCATTCTATTAGTAAAATATAATTGTTTAAACCTTGTTTAAGTACGGAAGACAATTTTGAGCATTGTTGGACTGTTTTATTTATTTATTTATTTATTTATTTACTTATTTTGTGAGGTAAAACAAAAATTGAGACGCACAATGTTATACTCTAAACGTAGCATTATGAATTTGTGGTACAAAGCAAAGCGATCACAAATAAGGTCAGAACATGATCTTTTAGGCTTGTTCTATCTTTATTCTATTACGTGATTCCAATATGAAAAAGGTGTTATTGGATCACTTGGTATACATTTTGAATTCTTTCAACAATAGCAATTCTCTTGGAAAATAGCCAACTAATAAAGAAAAGAAGAAATATGGATTTTATTTTCTGCGATGTTAGGTTTCGGTTGCTGTTGGTATTACTATGTATTTTACTTTTATTTTAGCATTAATTGGGAAAATAAAAGATTTTTTTCTTATGTAAATAATATTTTGAGATAGAAGTTAATCCAGTCATTTAACGTTTTGCAAGAATTGAAAGTTTTCAAATTATTTAAATTTAACATCCTTTTAATTTTATAAAAATGGAAAATGTAATATTAGTAGTTAATTTAATATATATAATGCATATTAAACATTCAAAATAGCCCATCATACAAGAAACATATACAGGATGATCAATTTAGTAGAGTAAACTTTATTTTTTCTTATTACCTTTAATTTTGACGAATCTAGCAACCATTCTATTAGTAAAATATAATTGTTTGAACCTTGTACAAGTATGGAAGACAATTTTGAGCATTGTTGGACTGTCAAAATTTTTTTGTGAGGTAAAACAAAAATTGAGACGAACAATGTTATACTCTAAACGTAACAGTTTGAATTTGTGCTACAAAACAAAGTGATTACAAATAAGGTCAGAACATAATCTTTTAGGCTTGTTCAATCTTTATTCTATCACGTGATTCCAATATGAAAAAGGTGTTATTGGATCACTTGGTATACATTTTGAATTCTTTCAACAAAAGCAACAAAAAGGCTCTTGGAAAATAGCCAACTGATAAAGACAACAAGAAATATAGATTTTATTTTCTGCGATGTTATGCTTCGGTTGTCGTTGGTATTACTATGTATTCTACTTTTATTTTAGCATGAATTAAGAAATCGTAATTTTTTTTTCCTATGTAAATAACACATTGAGATAGAAGTCATTCCAGTCATTTGATGTTTTGCAAGAATTGAAAGTTTTTAAATTATTTAAATTTAAACTTAACATCCTTTTAATTTTATAAAAACGGAAAATGTAATATTAGTGGCTAATTTATATGTACATTGCATATTAAACCTTCAAAATGGACCATCATACAAGAAACGTTTACAGGATGATCAATTTAATAGAGTACTCGTTTTTTTTTTATTATTACCTTTAACTCGGACGAATCTGGCAACTATTCTAACAGTGAAGTGTAATTGTTTGAACATTGTTTAAGTATGGAAGACAATTTTGAGCGTTGTTGAACTGTTATAATTTTATTTGTGAGGTAAAAGAAAAATTGAGATGCAAAATGTTATACTCTAAACGTAGCATTATAAATTCGTGCTACAAAGCAAAGAGATCACAAATAAGGTCAGAACATAATCTTTTAGGCTTGTTCAATCTTTATTCTATCACGTGATTCCAATATGAAAAAGGTGTTATTGGATCACTTGGTATACATTTTGAATTCTTTCAACAAAAGCAATTCTCTTGGAAAATAGCCAACTGATAAAGACAACAAGAAATATGGATTTTATTTTCTGCTATGTTAAGTTTCGGTTGCCTTTGGTATTGTTACGTATTCTACTTTTATTTTAGCATGAATTGGGAAAACATAAGATTTTTTTTTCCTATATAAATAATATATTGGGATAGAAGTTAATCCAGTCATTTGACATTTTGCAAGAATTGAGGGTTTTTAAAATATTTAGATTTAAATTTAACATCCTTTTAATTTTATAAAAACAGAAAGTTTAATATTTGTGACTAATTATATATATCTAACCTATGTATATAAAATCATAATGAAACGAATTTATGAAACGACTGAATAAACGACTGAGTACGTTTTATGGTGCAGATCTCAAATCTATTTATAGAATTTTTAAATTTTAATTAGTTTTCAATATATTAATTTTTTTCTAATTTGAATTAAATTTCTCTAATGATGGCCACCAAATTATTTCATTTTTGTGAAGAAAGATAAGAATGGATAACGATAGGGATTATTAGATTTCTTCTTCTTCTGATTTTTTTTAAATCGAAAAAAATTAATTTTAATCAATAGTGAAGGCAATTTTATGACTAAATTATGTATTTTAAAAATATCTGATATAACAAAATCCTATTTTTACTTATTCGATCACCAAGTATCAATTTATATCAGAAAAAAATCGTCTGCTATTTTAATCGTAGAAATAAATTACATTGATTTAAATATCATGAAGGAAAAAGATAGATAAAATGCAATATGTCGTAAAAGTTAGTTTGTAATATGATGCACATTATCACTCAAATTTAAATGCTATCTATTGCCCCAAACAAAACAGGGATTGAATCATCTGACATCATCCGTGCTTTTTGTCCCTAAATAAAAATGAACTGGTTATATTTAAGCATTCTAAAGTATCATTTCATTGTATTAGAATTAAAAATAGTATTATTAACAGTTTTCTTCTGTTCTGCGAAAACACATGTTTGTATCTAGCCCGAATGAACGGATTTGGAATGGAATGGTTATTTTTTTAATGTCACCCCAGCCACTGCGCTTCATCTCTTTTCTTTCTCTTTATGCATAAAAATAATAGTTCCACTGTAACTATCTCCAGTTTTTTTTCAGTTAATAATAGCGCAAAAAAACGGTTTCTAAATATTTTTTATTACTATACTGGAAATATTTTGAATCATCTTCGAAAAGATGTCTTTAATCTAAGAGTTAAAGAAAAGCGGAAAAGTAAACCAATAAAGATTATTACTTATAGATAGTATTTTTTCATTTTTTTTTTAATTTACACCCGTATTCCTACAAGATGCGAAAATAATTTGCGGAGAATTGTGACGTCACGTGAAATCACTCTTTCGTATCCTATCTCCTATGCATTTTCGCATCTGGCAAAAGCGCTGTTCTTATGAAACTAATTTACAAACGCACATATAAGAAACGAATGTATGGAATAATAGAGGAAAGTATCCCTGGGACTTTTATAGGTTCGAAACAAAATGAAGACTAGGCTCCGTTTCTTTATTAGGAGTTATTAGCTGGAAATAAATACTAGACTGTGATATTCTTTTAAGTGTAAACGGATTTTTCTCTAATTGTCTGTACAATTAGAGTTCAATAAATGGTATTCGTGTGACGTCAAAACTAATGAAATGGCTATTTTTTATAGCCTCGAACCGGATGGATTAATACGCTGTTAATGCTCAACCAAATCTAAGGATGGTAAAATATCTGTTTGTTTTTCTTTTCAATTTTAAAGAAAAAAATGATATTAATAATAAAAAAATGACATAATTGGCAATTTTTTTTTTTGAGCTATAAGAGAAATGTCAATAAAAATTTGAAACAAATTAATCTTTCAAGAATATTACTTTTTTAATGTTTTGCATTTTGAAAATTTAAAAGTTTTTAAATTTCCTTGAGAATATACATGAAATAAAAACTACTCAAATGAATATCAAGAAAGAAAAAATCCATTCTTTAATATTCTTTTCTATTTTAATAAGAAAATTACATTAATTCTGATTGACAAATCTGATGATGTCAATTCACCAATCTGAAAGAGAAAAAAAAAAACTTAAAAATAATAAAATTATTTCACGCAAATCAAATTCGAGGCACAAATTAAGCCATAAATTAAAACTCTGCATTAAAAACGATTTATTTATAGAAACTTCATGTCCAACGATTTATTATGGAAAATTCACGTAAGTTATGGACAATGACGTCAATCATTTGACTTCAGATTGGGAATCACATGTTGTAAAAATAGCACTTAGAATGCCATGAAACTATTGAAGCACATATGCATCATAAAGGAATATATTTCTCCATTGGAGTTCGCATATATATGCAGGTTGCCTGAGCCAAATATTTTCAAATTTTTCTGTGCAAATTATTAGTCAAGACTTCTTAGAAAATTTGTAAAAAGCTTAATAAAAAATTAAAAAAAAATAAAATTATTATATTTATGACGGTGCATTAAAATACATAAAATGTAAAAGTCGATCAAAACATAAAAATATAAGAGTAAAATTTCAATATGCGGTCATTTCGTAGTTTTAAACATTATTACCAAATGGAGATTCTTAATCCTTGAATCAGACGGATGAATATTGACTATAATGTGGTTATAGAAGCCTACTTGGTAGCAATATTTTAACTTTTACATGGAGGCTCGGACAGGACAACATCCGTCCAAGCCTCTGGGTAAAGGTTAAACACAATCATTCTTTTTAAGCAGGTTTGCAAAAGTGTAACTGATATTAAATATCAATTTCCAAAACAACAATTTTTTTCCAAACAATTTTTTTAAATAAAAATATCTCGAGGCCCCACTTTTTTTTCTTTTCCATGTTTTTGTACATATATTCACCTACTGCGTGACATATTTTGTTTTATTTTACTGTTGCGCTTATTTGAAATAATATTACTTTAAAGGTTGCAGATTTTGAAAATTTTGGATATTTAACAGAGTATATCTGTTAACAAGAACACTATCCCGGTACAGTAATACATTATTTTGCTTTTCCTAATAGTACACTTGTAACGGATGTGTGCTCGTACTGGGTGTTGAATGCAGACATAACTCAGAACATAAGATAAAAAGCAGTTTATTTAAACGGTTAGGGCTCAAGGGCAGTGGAGCAGTTCTTGAATTTTAATAACTAATAACAATACTGAAGAATTAAACTTATACTCACAGCTCCGGCACTAACTCAATCGGGGCACTTCAGATTGCTTCTCACTTAAACTTCCGCTAGACTGCTAGATAGAACTTTATTAGACAGCCCGTGGCTGTATATATACTCTTTATTAACTTTGAAAATATTCAACGTAATCAATATCAACTCTTACCAATGGCAAACTATTCCAATCGACTTCCAATACTCCTTGTCACTCACTGGAGGCTCGATAACACTTGATATCACTCGCTCTAGATCGATCCCACTGCTTGTCGTCACCACCTAGCTAGCTTCTAGTCACTACTAGCTGGCTAACGCCGCTAGACACACACACACACACACACAGGTTTGTATTTGGTGGAAACCGAGGACTATCCTTAAACACCTACAAACCGAGGACCCATTAAAAAATAAGGTTAGAAGGAACATTTCGATGTCAAATGTCTTTAATTTGACCATTAATTACATATCAACTTCAAAAAACCGCAAAAATTATTTTTTTAATAGTACACAGTAAAACGAGGACCTCATTATACACACTGTGTGTAGAAGTGTGGGAATTTACAATGAACCGAGGACATTCACTCACAAACCGAATACCTGTTAAAAAAAATAGTAATAGAAGAAAGATTTTGATATCAAATGTCTTTAATTTGACCATTAATTACATATCAACTTCAAAAAAGAGAAAAATTAATTATTTAATAGTCCACAGGAAAACGAGGACCTCATTATACACACTGTGTGTATAATGGTTGGAATTTACAATGAACCGAGGACATTTTGTTTTTACCCAGTCAAAATTCAGTACTCAGTTAGAAATCCAATTAAATAATTATCCATAAACGTCATTTATAGGATATTTGGAAATAAGTCGAAGCTTCTCGAGTGCTATCTGCCAAGGTGGGATGCCTGGTTGGAGTCGCTTTAATGGAATTCAAATTCATATTTACATTTCATTCGCAGAAAACCATTCAAGACTCCTAACAACCAGACCGACATCTCACCGAGCCTCGAGTTTCTACACTGGGGAAATTCGAACCTCCGCGTGCCGTCGGTCTAGCTGCCGGGAGTTTTAATTGGTTTTACGGGAATGGAACATTTACTACCAGTATTTACAGATTTTATTCACTTGGTTGACTAGGACGCTGGTGGGAAATTGCTATATAGATTTTAACGGAAGAAATATTAAAAATTTATCTATATAGTAGAACCTAATTAATACGATGACGGATAACACGATAAATGTGTGATTAATGTTTATTTCGCTATTAATTGGGAGGGGGGGATTACGCGTTATATGTGCGACAAAAAAAAATCCCTTGTGTAATACTGAAAACTTATAAGGAAACTGAAAATCGTAGAGATGGGATTACAAAAGATACAGAAAATACTATCTTATCAAATTTCTGATGTGAAATCGTGAGAATATATTAAAGTTAATTTTAACACTGAGAAACTTACAGAAATTAAGAGAGCACTATTTACACACCAGCAAATCGATCACTCTATATTCACGCGATCAGATCGAGGAATTTACACATCAACAAATCGAGGACTTTATAAACATAATCAAATCGAGACTTTATATAAACGCCATCAAATCGAGACTTTATATACACACCATCAAATCGAGGACCTTATATACGCACCATCAAATCGAGGACTTTATATACACACCATCAAATCGAGGACCTTATATACACACCATCAAATCGAGGACCTTATATACACACCATCAAATCGAGGACCTTATATACACACCATCAAATCGAGGACCTTATATACACACCATCAAATCGAGGACCTTATATACACACCATCAAATCGAGGACCTTATATACACACCATCAAATCGAGGACTTTATATACACACCATCAAATCGAGGACCTTATATACACACCATCAAATCGAGGACCTTATATACACACCATCAAATCGAGGACCTTATATACACACCATCAAGTCGAGGACTTTATATACACACTATCAAATCGAGGACTTTATTACATACCATAAAATTTAGAAAAGAAAATTTGGAGGGGGACTTTCCCCACTCTAGATACAGTCATTTAGTGCAAACAGAAGGAAGACCGTGCTTTCGCCATTTTCAATAAATCACAATTTTTAAGCAATGCAAGTGTCACCATCACAACGAAAGTCGCAAAAAAAAAACTTTTTGAGTCGCTCTATTGATTGGTGCTAGCTGTTTTGTTAAGACGCATTAGGTTTTTTAATGAATTTATAAAATTGTTCCAAGCCTTTTGGAACAATATGAAGCATAACAAAGAATCCTGGGGATTGAAACCCCCTTTGCGCAGAGATTTCTTACAATGGAGAAAGTCTCTTATCAATCATATTTTTTCAATAATATTTTGTTTTTAACTTAAGCAAAGAAACAAAAGTTTACTTGGAAGATTAAGATTCCCTCTCCCTTTTGAAAAAAAATCACTAATAAACAAAACACGTTTGATTTATATCCAAAGCCATTCGTCGCCAAAAAAAAACACTGGCGGTCAAACTGGAAGTAACTAAACAGTACTAAAGCGCAGATACAAGGTACAGTAATCTTCAAAGGCCCCGCTAAATATCTAAATATTATAAAACACTACAGGTTCATAATATTTTTTCCCCTATGAAACGTAATTCCATTTCTCCGGAAAGAAGTCGCCAAACTTCGCTGACATTGTTGCGGTAATACACAAGTTCCCGAATTAAGTATATTTAGACTCGCAATTTTAACTGCAGATCTGTATTAAAAATTATCGGTATGTACATAATATACATAAAGATGTTATGCTGTTAAGCTATAGATTATTGTGCTTTAAATTATTTCACTAATTTCTCGACGGGAGTACACATGAAACAGTCGTTTTTGTTCTTCCGTAAACAAACATAGTCATTCAACATGATTGCATAAATTATCCTATTTCAATCCCAAACTTAAAGAAAAAAAAAAAAAAACTCGCATAAGAGAAAAAAATTATCTAAAAGTATTTCGACGTCGACTCTCAAGATTTACATGATTTCCGGCTTCCGTTTCATCAATCAAGAAAACGCCTCTATAAAAATTTAAAAAAAAATAATAATAATAATAATAACCATAAGATATAATGGCCTCTGCAGATGTTTCGAAATTAAAATAAGCTGAGGGTTTGAAACAGTGACTATTTCTCAAGCATGATAAGAAGTATGACCAAGAATCCTGGAGTGAGACACTAACCGAATGGCGTTTCCAGAGGATTAAAGCCTCTTTTCAGCTCAACTTTCCTAAAATGAAGAAAGTCTCTCCCTATTTTTATTTGAAAGATTAGCCTCCCTATCGGAAGAAAAAATCTGGGAACTTATATAAAATATTAAACTTATTAAAAAACCGCCATCAAATATACTAGCCTTTACAGCTGTTTAGAAAGTAAAATAAGCGCTTTCTTATTCAGGAGGAAAATACACATGAAACTCATTAAAAAGGCACGGCTACAGTTTGTTTTCTCGTACTCTTTTTTATAATAAAGTGTGTGTACTATTTTCCTCGTAAAAAAAAGAGAGAGCCGCTTATTTATAATATTTTATGAGGTCTGTTATTTTCGATACTAGCTATGTACCTGCCTGGACTAGCGTATCAGTACACCACCCAAGCTACTAATTTAACTTGTGAAAACTTATAATAAGATGCATTAGTTTTGCAAATAAATGCTTCTCATTTTTCATCTATTTACAATCTATGTGATTTTTATCTAAAATTTTCCTTTTCTTCCATTTTAAGGAAGTAAAATATCATTATTTTAAGTGATTATCTTGTAGTTTTTTACTTATTTAAAGGATTACTATTTTGAAATTCGGGAAATATTTATCTGAAGTATTAGTTTAATTGTAATTTTATTTATTTATTTATTTGAAAGGTGAAAAAAAATTAAGCTGGAAGAGAAATTTATTTGTCCAACTTTCATTTATGTATAAATTCTGAATTTTTCAACAGGTACAAATATTTTTACGTAAGAAAATAAAAACCCCTCGTATTAAAAACTTTTTCGCGTTATTAAAAATTTTTTGATGGTCTTCCTGTTACAGACATACTTTTATCCTAATATACGTGCACAACTTTACTCTAACTTTTGAATCACCCTGCTATAATGCTGAAAAGTTCATAAAGTTCAATTTTTTTATTAGTGGAAGTATTCAACAGTTTTAAAAGAAGTCAGACTTCGTTTTTTTTTTTACGACGAATGCTAAAGAATTATGTATATAGTAAAGTACCCAGTAGTTTACAGTGCTCCAGTAGTTGACACTTTGTTTTAACATTTAATAACAGAAGATCGGACGAAGATAGAAGCTTTAAATTTGTGCCATTTTAAACTTTAAAGAGTAGTTTAAACGTGTTTCAATGGTATTTTCATCAGGTTAGTTGCGTGGTGATAAAAGTTATTGATATTGAGCGACTCGTAATAACGCTCCTGAATCATAATTTCACGATGGAAAGTGACTTTTACCACCACATAGCCAACCCGATAGAGATGCCATCTATATAGACGTTTAGACCTTTAAACTTTGAAATGGCACCAATTTCAAATTTCTATCTTCATCATATTTTCTGTTATTAAATGATAAAGCCAGTCTCAACTATAGGAACCAAAACAGTGATTCAAAACTATGGGTCCTGATTCACTAAAAACAAAATTTCGATAAATTTGACACCTGGACCTTATTCGTGATAGACTGGTGAATAGATTGGTATATCTTGTTTCTTTGTTTCTTGTAAATTAAGCTCGCAGACGAGAAAGAACTGAAAATTTCTCCTTAAAGCGTCAACTACTGAGTACTTTACCTTATTTCATGATAGAGGCGTTCCATATAATCATTTATAAAGTCAAATTATACTTTCTTCTCGTTACAAAAAATCCTATATAGTTCATTTCCTTCTTCGAGCAACTTTATATTCTTTTCAGCAAATGATTTGAGATAGATGGTCAGGTCCCTCACATCTTTGCTTAACGGCAACAAATTGGGCTTATTTCTCAGCCTCTCGTTCCTTACCCTTTTTGCCTGAGCACCTATTTCAACAAAAAAATTCATTTCGTGTAACTTTAGAAAGTTTTCAGTCTTATCTAAAAGAAGTGTGTCATTCTGCTCAATCGCTAAGCTTTGCACAATTCTTGCACAATTTTTTATGTGTAAGCCCAATTTCCTGGCTAGTTCAGGTGACTTAAAGGATTGCGTTTCCTCGCTGAATCCTGCAACTTCTCTAACTGCTGCTATTATACTTTTGTAGAAGTTGGGTTGAAGGAGATTCATAAGAGTACAGGATTCATCCTTTAGGAGCTCGCGTGCTGCTTTGATCAATCTTGATATCTCCCTGGCATTGTTTCTAATTTCAGATTTCCTGTGAATTTGATCTCCCCCTTTACAATTATACGATCTTCGTATGAAATCGCAAACTACTCTGTCGCTCTTTATAATAGCTGTTATTCTGTCTTGCCTCATCGAAGATATTAATTCTCTTACTTTTTCATCCATCCACTTTGGCGCGGGCAACATTTTTCTTCCAAGTGCTACTATTCTTGCATTCTTTTTGTGATTATCGGAAGTCTTTAGAGGACATTTATGCCTCCAAAGCTCTTTCTTCATAAAATAGCCATAGCAGAAGGGACATGGAATATAATCTGAAGGGTCTGCTTCTTTTCTCGGACGATATGCAACAAGCAAATCACCTTTTCCTTCCCTTAGAACCTCACAGTTGTGACGGTGATTTCCAATGTTTCTGAGTTTATGTAGCATTTTAAGACGTGTCTGTTTGTCACTATTTGTTTTCATGTCACTGATGAATGCCACATCGGATTCATCCCCGTGACAACTTTCTAAATGGCGAGGTAGTTTGGAAAATGATCCAAGACAATATGGGCAATAAAATATTTTGTCCCATTTTCTTTTTCCATTGTTATTGTTCGTTCCTACGACTCTAATTGTTGCAGTGTTCTCGCAAGATGATACATTATCATCTTCTTCAGATCCGGAACCCAGCGATGGTTGCTGATCTTGATATTTTTCATCCTGCTTAGCCTTTTTCCATTCCTTTTTACGAATGTTTCTATAGTTCTTGCGCTTGTAATTATCTGTGGCCTTTGGGCAGATGCTCCTTTGCTTTGTTCCTCCACCATTTTCGGTAGAAATCAGAGATATCTGATCGCTATCGCTATCGCTATCGTAGTCGTAAGGGTCTTTATGAGGTTTATAATCACTCCCGGATGTTTCTTCATAGTCTTGGAAACTGGGATCAGTATTTTCATTTGATTCGCTTGACTTCTGCATTCTTCCTCTGCACGGCGATTCTTCTTCAGATCCGGAACCCAGCGATGGTTGTTGATCTTCTTGATTTTTTTCATCCTGCTGAGGCTTTTTCGATTCCTTTTTCCGGATGTTTCTATAGTTCTTGGGCTTGTAATTATCTGTGGCCTTTGGGCAGATGCTCTTTTGCTTGGTTCCTCCACCATTTTCGGTAGAAATCAGAGATGTCTGACCGGGTATTTCTTGATAGTCTTGTGTACTGGGATTAGTATTTTCATTTGGTTCGCTTGACTTCTGCATTCTTCTTCTGCAAGACGACTCTTCTTCAGATCCGGAACCCAGCGATGGTTGTTGGTCTTCTTGATTTTTTTCATCCTGCTGAGGCTTTTTCGATTCCTTTTTCCGGATGTTTCTATAGTTCTTGGGCTTGTAATTGTCTGTGGCCTTTGGGCAGATGCTCTTTTGCTTTGTTCCTCCACCACTTTCGGTAGAAATCAAAGATGTCTGACCGGGTATTTCTTGATAGTCTTGTGTACTGGGATTAGTATTTTCATTTGGTTCGCTTGACTTCTGCATTCTTCCTCTATGTGACGATTCTTCACATTCTTTAACTGAAAAGAGAGAGAAACCCGAATTAATTCAAGTAATGGGAGCACACGTAAAGGGAATTCATGGATAAAAACCTAGGTGAAGGAAACTTTTGTATTGCTGTTATGGCTTCTGAAAACCATGTACTTCTATCTACTTTTGTTAATGAAATATAATTTATATTAATCCGTCCATTCTTTTTTGACACTCTGTATTTTATACATGTACAGTTATTTGTTATGATAACCCCCTCCGAAATCTCTTTTTGACATGTTCCTCCCCCTCTTTCGAGAAAAAAAAATCAAGCTACTAACCCCCCCCCCCCCAAAAAAAAAAAAAGTCTATAATCCGCGCCTGGTTTGAAGTGAATATAAAGAAGGATGCAACTAAGTGTAGCACCAGGTTAGTGACTGGAAATGGTGGTGGGGAGGGGGAAATATAAGAAAAAATATATAACAGAAGCCCGCTAGCTTTCGCGGACCGTGGCTATCAGTGGAGCACATGTATCTAGTTTCCGGGGACCCCGCTTCTTCGGGGCGTTTGGGGGGTGCCTACGGCCCCCTTCTAATTACTCTAGAAACAAACTCCTATTACTCTAGAAACTCTATTTACTCTGTTTACTCTAGAAACACGTCTTCATTTTTAAATTACATTAAAAATATGTTAATTATAAATTACTGGATGTGTGCCAAGAAAATTCCCAAAATTTCATCAATTTCGAAGAATCATAAAACAATTGCTGCAAACTAAGACAAATGAAATTTTATGCATGTAATAAACTTACTAAAATTTAAATGAAATATAAATTCTAATTAATATTACAGCTATTTAGGCTGTCCTATAAATAGCAAAATTTAAAATTAAAAAAATTTAAAATTAATAGTAGATATAATGAAAGAAAAAAGTTACAGGTAGTTACGTACAAGTGTTACGTTTCCCTGTGAGGATTCCAGAACCTGATTTAAACCGGGCTTCAGGTCAAAGTCTCAAATGCCATTGCGTAGTGGAGATTTAATTCTTTTCGTTGAAGAAAATGACCTCTCTTCACTTGCATTTGAGATAGGCAGAGTTAAAAATAATTTTAGAGCAGTATCGGCATTGGCAAATGTATCTACTATACCAAGTTTATGAATTTTTTTAAGCTTTTCAGTAAGAGAACTTTCTTTTTCAAAAATTGAATATGCATGAAGAAATTCATCAACAAATGATTCCTCCAAGTCGCAAGAATAAACTTTTTGAAAGATTTTGACATTTGTATAGATATTTTGTTTATCCTTCTCAAACAAATAAGAAAACTTGTTTAAAATGTACTCATAATTTTATCCGTATTTTTTTTAAATTTTGAGGACCCCGAGGCAGTGCCCCGAATGCCCCGCTGCAAATCGGGCATTGGCTACATAAAATAGACAACGCGAGGTAAAAGGGAAGATACTAAACCAGTGTGTATTTGATTAATTTTTTTGTCCTTGTCTTCCTCTTCATGCAAGATTACATAAGTCTTATTTCGATAGTGAATAAAGTTTATATACATTTACATTAGGCCAGTTTTATATTACTTAAAGCCTGAAAAAATATCCTCAATGACCAAACTTGATCCGCCGAAACACAAGTCACACATAAAAAAAATTCAAAATATAAAAACTTTACCTACCATATTGCATTTTCACAGTGTGTTTCACGTTGTCTTGAATAAAATTGACTCTCACCGAGTCTTTGTAAATTTCTAGTATTTTTGCTGGATAATATTTAGAATCTCTCCATCTGGCCCAAACTTTCATATTTTTTTTTAATGTTGATTTCTGTTGATCAACAACCTAAAATAAAAAAAATACAAGTTTCAGTTTATTTATCTTTTGACTTACTCTTCACTATTTTACATAAGTTTAACTGGTTAACAGTGAAAATTTGTTTCATTTACCCTTTAAAAAAAAAAAAAAAAAAAAAAAAAAAAAAAAAAAATCGGTGATAAATCCAGTAAGGGAACTTTATTTTTCAATAATTGAAATATGCACCTAGAAATTCATCAACAAATGATTCCTCTAAGTCACAAAAATAAACGTTTTTAAGGATAGATATTTTGTTTATCCTTCTGAAATAAACAAGAAAAATTGCTTAAAATATTCTCATAATTTTTTCGTAATTTTTTCAATTTTTTGCGCCCCCCCCCCATCCCCCTTAAGTGGAACCCCCTCACTGACAAGACCGTCTATAGACGTTCGCAAAAAGTTTCTCTGAAACAGGCAAGGCCGACTCGGCGCGTTTCTTCAAAACATACTCTAAACAGGCACCACCGACTCAAGACGTTCAAAGAATATGGCTTCAATAATGGCAAGAACGAATCTGGTAAATGTGCCTTCCCCCACCATACTTCACCAGCCTACCTTATCTAGATTTGTCAACAATACTTAATTGTTACTCCCCACCACCCCCTGTGGTGATTCGCTTGGGATCTCTCTTAAAAATTTTCGGAGAAATTTTCCCTTTAGTGTCACAGCAGGGATAGTAGACCTTGAGTCTCTCGACACTAGCGAAATAGAGCGACGGCTAAGCGAAGTATTTGTTTTGTAGAAATTGTTTTGTAAAAGTTTTGTCATAGAGGGGAATTTATTTTTCCAGGCTATGGAAAAATAAATTGTTCCATATTATTATTGTTATATACCCTATTCATAATTATTATTATTTTTGATTGGGTCAATAGTAATATCTAACAAAACTAAAGTCATCTTTGTAAATTTAAATATGCGTGTTCGATTTGTTTTTGGGGTATTTATATCAAAAATTCTGGATGAAGAACGTCAATTATTTCCAAAAAATAAAAATGCAGTTTACAGGAATAAGCAATGCTTTTTTTTTCTTCTTCTTCTTCCCCCTTTTTTTTTTTTTTTTCTTTTTCAAAAATTGGGCATTTTAAAACGAGGTTGAAGGTGGACATTATTTGGTAGATTTGGGCTTTTTCCTTTAAATCGCCTCTTCCCTCCAGGTAAAATTTTGAATTACATAAAAAAAAAAAATATTTTTTAAACACATTCCAAATTAATTGAAAAGTATTTATGATTTATATTTTTCTGTCTGCCCGACCGTCTCTGATTCGTGTAAGTTTATTGGGTTACTCTGATTTTTTGTATGTTACAGATGCTTATTAAAACATGATCGGTATCGAAAACGAAGTATGTATAATTTACAGTTTATTTAACAAGGACGATTAAACAATTTCTGTTACAATATGATCAACTGGAATTTAAAAAATCGTTTCAAGTTCAATTTAATAAAGTAAAGCAGTTTCAAACATAGTGATTTTCATATGCATAAATATAGCGCAGTGAATCATGCATTTTGTAAAACAAGGATTCAAAATATTTTTTATGCATTTACAAGGTTAGCAAAAAGAATTTTGTTACACAATGGTCTAATGGCCCAGTCCACTCTAACTGAATTTCAATAAAAAATAAAATTCGGATTTTTCTTAAGATACAATTGATATATTTTTAAATAATACTGTGTATAGTATATGTATGGGGAATTTGTATTGTGCAATATATTGTAGATCACTCTATGTTCACATGAGGAAAACAATAGCAAAATTAATCTCTTGATTCATATTTTATAGCACTCGAATAAAGATTCATTAAACAATTAAATTAGCTCAGAAAAATAAAGGGGGGATTTTAAAACATCATAACAACTTGTGAATATGCATAGCAAAAAAAAAAAAAAAAAAAAGAGTTTTGAAACTATTTTTCTACAATTAATTAAATTCAAAAGGCTTACTTTGTGACCCATTTCTGAATTTATTTTTGTTTGAAATTCAGAAATTATATGAAATATATAATGGAAAGTATTATTTTCCACTTTTTGATAAAGTGTCAAGATTTCAGAAAAAAAAAAGTTTAAAATTTTTCAGAAAATCATGACAAAATTGGCGTTTTGAACCGTATTTTCGAACGCGACAGTGTAGTAAAAGGATAAAAACTGTCATTCCGTGTCAAGAATTTCTTAAATTCTCTAAATAATTTAGAAAATGCTATTCGATTCCTAATCGCTTCCTTAGCCAGACCTGTACTTTTATGCATTTACAGTTAAAATGTTAAACATTGAATTTGAGAATTATTTAAAAATATAATTCCAGTGATTCCGTTAAACATAAATTCATTATTGCTAGTATGATTTTTACATAAAAAAGAAAAATAAATAAATAAAAATAAAACGCCTTTTTAATACATTATGTGAACAATTAAGTCCAGTTCAGTCCCGCCGCGAATGTGTAAAAAAAAGTAAACCTAAAAAAAATCATGCTCGGGTTTATACTATGTAACTTTTGAATGTATATCTCTAATCTGGAAATTTTGTATATCTGTACTGATATTGCGAATCTACCATCGGTTCATGCAGCATATTTATGGTTATTCTCACAAAAGTTATATCTATCGAAAATGATTCATAATATGAATATATAATTTGGCTGACTTTGAATATTAATTATAAAATAGAAATCCTTTAACTGCTTAAATCAAGAGCGGTTAAAAATCTTTCACAAGAATTTTCTAAATATTCATTCTTTATTTAACAATATTAATAAAATGAAGTAATTTCATTATCTTAATTCATGGAATCAAAACAAGGGGCACAGAGTAAGAAACAATTGAAGTATTCCCTGAAAAGGAGCCTAGTTACTACTATAAAATCTATACGAGCGTACGGAAAAAATAATTTTTGGAACTTTTGAAGTTTTAATCTTGATTTTGTACAGAATCTGCTTTAAAAATACCCTGATCAAAACAATTAATAAGCTTGTTTCATTTTAAATTGTTCTGCATTAATAATTATTGTTAATATAGGCCTTTCAAGAAAACATTCCATTTATAATAACTTTACTTGCCAAATGTAAAACCTTTACTTAAAATGGTAAATGGCATCTACTTTGCTTCTATAGTTTAAAAGATAAACAACAATATATGCATGTTATATAACAATAAATGCATGATATATATGCATGTTTGCATTGAAACAATAGTACATAATTATTAATTAAACGTTAATTTAATTTAGAATGACATTAAATAAAATTATTAATTGAAATATTTTAATTTTGAATTTTGAGTTGTTATAAACATTTAAAATTACTAAAGAAGAATGTAATTTAAAAATAAGAAATTCCATAAATATTATTAATATCTTCTAATTTTGTGATTTTTATGCGGATAAATATTTGCAACTCTTTGCAAATAGGAGTACCATTTGCATCGGCTAGGAGAGGAAGGGGGCTTGAAAGAGTGTGAGAATAATACATATATTATTCTCACATAATATGTGAGAATAATATATGTATATCTCACATGAACCTCATATATATATCTCATATGTAATATCTCACATGAATCGTTATACGCCAGCACAAAATAAAGAATAACGTGTAAATTTTGACTAAAACAGGAGCATTAGTACTAAGACAAATTTAAGTCTCAAAACGATTAATTATAAATTTTATTTTCCATTTTTATATTCTTTAGGCGAGGCATATTTAACAATATTGAAAACTTTAGGAAAACTTTCACGAACTAATAGAAAAAAATGTGTTTAATTTGTGTAAAAATATGTGTTATTTTTTTTTCAAATATGTGCTAGATCAAAATAAATATTTCCTCTCCCTCCCCCCCGCTCCTCTCGATTCACTCCACCAGCAAAGAAAGTTTTGAATTGCACTCCTGTTTGAATATTTCATCCCAACGAAACAGGATGATCTTCCAATCATACGAATTTCATCTAATATCTTTATTTATTTATTTATTTTTATTTATTTATTTATTTATTTATTTTACAATCTTTGATTATTATTTATAATAACTTTTGTAAATATATATACATCATCTATAAAAGAACTTTCTCAAAGAACATTCGAAAATCTTGAGCGGTTTCATATTAAAAATTCTACATTACAATCAACTTTTTAACTTTTAATGAGCACGTGCGAAAATCATCTTCAAAATTTAGTTATCTAAGCACTGCTTGCCCTGCCAGTTTACACGCATCTGTTCAGTAAGCGTGAATAATAATTATAAACAGTGAAGTTCATTACAAAAACCTAAACAATGTTTTATTTAGGCTGATACAACTAAAAAAAAAAAAAAAAAAAAAAAAAAAAAAAAAAAAGTTTCCGAAGAAAGAAAACGAAACTTTAAAAAAATATATAGAACTTCTGTATGACTGCTGTTCTAAACAGCATTTTCGTCGAAAATGAATTTTAAGTGAAACTCCGATTTTGAGCCGTAACCCGTAAAAGAAAACGAAAACGAATTTTCCTTTGTACTCTAATTTCATGTCATAAAGGGAAAAAAATATTGAATTTGTCTAATATATATATATATATATATATATATATATATATATATATATTAAATTTGTCTTAAAAAAAAAAAAAAAAAAAAAAAAAAAAGAAGAAATGACGCATACACACAAAACTTTTTAACAATAAAACATATGAATCAGCATTCCATTCAAACAAACTTCAAAATTCCATTTTTTTAGTGCGAGAATTTTCCTGAATACACACACTCTCTCTCTCACACACATACATATATTATTGCTGATTCCATTTGATAGTCTTGTCATGTTTATTTTTGTTACATTGTGTTATTCTATATTAATTGCAGATGTTTATTTGCAGCATTATATAATGGTTATATATAATATATATTTCCTTATATATCGTTATAGGAGATTTCATTAAGGTTGCTAATTTTGCTAACTGTTAATCTGTTTGTATGTTTGAAATCCATCTAATAAAAAAAAAAAAAAAAAAAAAAAAAAAAAAAAAAAAAAAACACTCAATCTATATTTGACTGAAATACGAAGTTATCGTGGTGAAAGCTAGGAAACATCAATGACCTTCAAAAGAAAGTCCTTTTTCCCACTCCGACCAAGATCATTACCGATATCTCCCCTACTGTGACAAATTGGATGGAGGGGGGTCAAAATAAGCGGTCAGTTTTGGAAGGAAAGTTGAATAGTGTCGGATTTTTCTTGCTACACTATTTTACTTTTAGGTGATGCTGCTTTCATTTCCGTAATAGCTGAAATGGGTTGTCAGTGAGGGGGTTAAGTGGGGACCCCGGGCCAGTGCCCCGAATGCTCCACTGTAAATCAGGTACTGCTTATTGATCATGAATACTCCATATATGAAAGCACGTAAAATTCCATGCAAGAAACAGAAATAAAAAATATTCATTTGCTAGAATGTTATTTGGCAAATTATGAGTTCTTTGCTATCAGTATTTTCCCCATAGGTTAGCTGGAGAAATGAGAGACTGGCAGGTCCTGAATGAGATTTAGAAGATGTCTGTTTAAGATGCAAATTGAACCAATGATTGTACAGATTCTTTTCTTATGCATCTGCAATAAGATTTCTTAAAGATCTTGCTTTAATTATCAAGCAGTTGTCTGTGTTCAAAGAAAATTCGATAATTAGTTTTTACGAACATTATAGAAAAGATGTGGAAAATAAAACTCAGATTCAATCCGACTTTAAGAGAAGGTTCTCTCAATATTTCCAGGCCGTCCGAAATATTTATCTGTACCAGTTACAAAAAGTAGAAGTTGAAGAGGTTGAAAAACTGAAAATTACCGGAAAAAAAAAAAAAAAAAAAAAAAAACACAATAGTTGAAATAGAAAAGAGGGTTGAAGTAATTTCTTTCGAGGAAGTAGTGAATCTCAGTGTACTGAACATCTTTCAAACGAGCTATTAAGAACTGTTAAAACAAATTAATTGTTTCAGCTTATGGTCTTAATGTCCATAACATATAGTTTATTATTTATAAAATAAAAATTTATCGTTCATATTGCTAGAGCCAAATGTCAGAAAGGAAGGAAAATTTGTTCGAGAGGGGTTTTTTTATACTAATGGTATTAAAGATTTTGTTTCTAATTATGAGTTTAATAATTAATATTTCAATAATACGTTAATGCCTGAGGTTTATTTTTAGGCTTTTAGGAAGATCATATAAAACGAAAAATAATGAAATACGCGAAGTATTCTATCCCCTATGACTAAATAACCGAAGTTGCGTTTTAACATGTAGTTCATTTTTCAATAATTTAGATCTCACTAACTACTCATCCAAGATTGGTGAAACTTTTTATCCCCACGTCTTTTAATCACTGATCTCTATAGGGTTACTGGATTGAGGATTGCTCCAAATCGCCAATGGAAGGAGTGAAGCCCGCATGCCGCATGGAAGATTCAATTCAACCAGGGATGAATGGGATGAATGCGTTTTCGCTAACGTTTTCGTGTCTCGCCAACAGGCTAGAAAAAAAGCCAAAAGAGCATAAAAACGAAGCGATAACATAGCGAAATCTGATAGCCATGTACCCATAGCTCCCAAAAAAGTGGCCCTTGCAGGCGTCACCGCCGGAATGGGGAATCTGCAATCTAGTTGCTATAGAGATCAGTGCTTTTAATAGAATTTAAAAAATTGGTATTAAAAAAATCGTTGCAACTGATTTTTTTAAAAATTTGCTTCAATATGAATATGTAGATGACTCCTTAAAGCAAAATAATTACTTATTTATGAGGAAACTTTTAGGAAGTAAATCTATATTTTTCCCTTTTTTTTTTTTTTTTTACGTTTAGTACGTCAATTAAAACCGGAGATGTAGTCGCGTTCAGTGCGTAGAAAACACGGGGCAAATGGAGCGGACGCCCATCCCCTCCCTGAAGTTAGTTACTCAGTATAATTAAGGTCTATAAAAAAAAGTTAAATTTTGGATAAAGGGGTAGCAAAAAAGGATAATAGCAATAGAATTAATTTTTTTAATTTTTAAATTGATTCTATTGCTGTAATTTAAGCATTTACTTTATGTGTGTGCTCATAGAAAATTTTTTGTTAATTTCAGTAAATAGTTTAGATTTTCAGACATTACATATATTTTTTAATATCAGCTTAAGTTAATGCAATATGGTTAATTTTAAAAATACTAAAGCTTTTTTAACATTTCTTCTTTTAATGCAATCTGAGCTTAGAAAATTAAATCTTAAAATTTTCATTAGAAAAAAATTAAATATCAGCATATAACAAGAAAATTTTATTTCACAGCATGAATACCCCAAAAATAAATCCTTAACTAGAGTATTCTTTGCTATGAGTTAATGCTTTTGCATAGTTTTTTCAAAGTGCCATAAAAATATGAAACTAGGGATGTAATGAATAGTGATTTGGCCGAATAGCCGAATGCCTAATATTCGGCCAAATTTTAGGCCGAATAATTACTTTTTAAAAAAGTAACTTTTGATTGTAATTAAATTAATTTTCAATTTTTAAATTAAAAATTTAACAACTTGATGTATTTTTTGTAATGTTTTAAATACCTTCATGCCAATAATAAAGCAATATGACATTCACAAATCTAAATAATTAATAATAGCATATTTTAACTATAGCTATACTTGTAATTTATATATTTTATTTAAAATAAGAATTCATTGCTGTTGTTAAATGTACTTTTTAACATTATTTTTGTCAAAAAAAAATTATTAAAACCTAGAAAATTGACAATTTACCTGTCATTTTTTTCTTTTTTTTAATCATATAACAAATTAATTTTCTTTAGTTCAAAATGATGATTTTTTTTTTTTTTTTTTTTTTTTTTTTAACACCTGTAAACCATTTTTAATCATTACGTAATTTTTTATATCTCATGTATTTTTTTTCTTATATGCATATTATTGATAAATTGGATTCATCAAAAAAATTTTAATAGTTGCTACAAATAGCATTCAGATTTCTATTTAACAAAATGTAAGTCTTTGCACTTTAATTTAAAAGATTTCAATGCTTGTTTAAATGCATATGATGATAAATTTGAAAAAAAAAAAAAAAAAAAAAAAAAAAAAAAAAAAATCCACCTTTTATTTTTGTAACATTATTAAACGCACTCATGTATTTTGTAACTTATATTGACAAAATGTTAGATTCTCTAATAATTAATTCAGTGAAACTCTGCAATGTGTTCTTCTCTCGTTAAATATATTTAAAATCCCATTAATTTTTTTATTATTATTATTATTATCATGAAATTATTCGGCCAAATACTCAACAATATTCGGCCATAGGTATTCGGCCGAATATTCGGCAAAAGGGCCGAATACCGAATAGCGGCCGAATATTCGTTACATTCCTATATGAAACTGTATACAGACGGATTCTCAATTAGAAAATTAAGTTATTAAACTCTAAAATCGAAATGATTTTGTGAAGCCTGATAAAGGTCTAAATGCCTAATTATAAATTGTGCTTTTAAGGTTTCAAAAAAATATATAATTTTGCATGCAGGTGAATACTATAAAATTAATTATTAAACTCTAAAAAATTTTAAATTCTTATTCTCTTATAGCACCCAAAATAGGTAAGGTCTAAGAAGGCCTAATCGTAGATGGAACTTTCGATGTGTCATAAAAACGTGAAAATCTGCATATAGACATACTGAATAACCAGAAAATAATTATTAGCCCTAAATTTAAGATTTTCTTATGGAACACAAAACAAGCAAGGCCCAAAGAGGTTCAAGTTAGTGATGGCACGAAGCACAGTTTGGCTGAAGCGCCCAATACCGATTGGATTTGGATTTTGAATTTAAGGCAAAGCTACACAAGTGTTATCTGCCTGCGGGAGGGATGCCTTGGGTGGAGGACTTTCTAAGGGGTTCTAGCTCGTATTTACGTGACATTCGGAGAAAACCACCCAAAAACTCCGAACAGCTAGTTCAACGACGCGCGGGAGGCTCGAACACGCGACTTATCACTTCGACGTCTTCTAGTGTTCAGTGGCTTAAACCAGCGCCGAATACCGAGTTCCGGTTGCTGTACATATTGAGCTTTAGCATTGAATGCACAATAAATGTATATAATATCATATTATACTCTATATGTTTATCACACAACATTTTCAGCTTACTATGTATCTTTTTAATTAATGACCAACTATGGTATTTGTCGTTGCTTTGCACTGGTAGTACCAGAAAAGCAGATATTTCCAATTTTTTTTTTAATTGCAAGTAAAATAGTGCAAGTATATATCAACAATCCGCTTTTAAATATAACAAACTGTCCATTGGATTGGTAGAGGGAGCATAAGAAAATATTTTCAAGATTTTCTGACTTGGCCAAACGCTATTTATATGCTCCAGGTAGCAGCATACATAGAGAAAAGTTATTTTCGGAAGCTGGAAATGTGTATGAGGACAAAAGGAATAGAATTCTTCCTAAAGATGCAGATTTTTTTTTTTACATCATAATTTAAAATTGTCAAATGATCAAATTAAGTGAGGTTAATTAGTATGTAATAAATTTCGATGATAATAAACATAGAAAGCATTTTATCATGTGACAATAACTAATCTAGAATAAATTTTTAATTATCTAGAATAAATATTTAGAATTTAGATCTAGGGTGCTTGTGCAAGTAATGCGCACCATCATATTTTGGTTTATAAAAAATAAAAAATCAGCTTTTATTTATTTTTCGATAATTTTCTATATGTTTTATAATCCTGGGTTATTGTTGATAATCTTGATCAATGACTATATTGATTAAATTAAATTTTGTCAACTCGACAGATTAATGTATTTAAAAAAAAAAAAAAAGTTCTCTAAGGGTGCCCATTACGGGCACATCTGCCCTAGTAGACAGCAAAAATAATAATATTATTGTTTTCATAAGCTAGAAATGTTTAAAGAATGTTTCATGCAATATTTTAATACCTTCATTTTAAAACAACTAAAGTTGTTCATATAATTATTAACTAAGTATAATGTAATGTAACTTATTTATTTCTTAGCAACTTTCAAACTAAATAGAATATATTATTAATTTTTTAAACGTTTCCGGTTCCAAGGGTTCAATACACAAAAACTTTTGAATTAAATATAAATTTCTACTATGTTTTATTATTATAAGGTGCAATTGTGTTTAACTTAAAAGCCAATATTTTATATAAAAATAATTGTAACAAGAATATTCACGACATAAATTGTTTTAGGCCGAATGTGTCGAATCCAAGGCCGTAACCAAGGGGGTGGACTGTAGGGACTGGTCTCCCCCCCCCCCTCCGAAATTCTAATCAAGTTTTTGAAAAAGGTGGGGAAAAATTTTTTTTCGTCTTCCAAAAGTTTGTTTTTATTTAATTTATCTTAATTACTTCTAAATTGGATTTAAAGTTGCGCGAATTAAACTTGATTTAACATAATAAATTATGTAATTCTCCCCTACAGTTATAGTATGATAAATTTTTCTAAATCTTTTTTCAAGATGTATCTGTCTACATCGAACTCCCTCTCTCCGCCTCCCCCCCCCCCCCCCCTTAAGTTTTCAACAATTTTGTAATAAATGCTATATACATGTGTTTACATTCATTACAGTGTTTGCCTTTCACCCCTCCCCTCCTTTGACTTTTTTGTTAAGAAAATAAATATAAAAATAGTTATAAATATTAAAAAACTACTTTTGTTGTCTAATGTTGTTAAAATGGTCTATAATATATTACGTGTTATTATGCATTACCATTTATGGAAAGATCTATTTGCACTTACCCCATACACTATGCGGGAATTACAAACGCTATGGGGTACGATTCAAAATCTGATTCATTTTATGAATTTTTAATAAGAATGAATAACCGAAAACACATATTTAACTTAAGAGCTGTCCTCTTGGAAGGTTGAAAATTTTCTGTTTTAATTCTTGACAGCCAAAATTTTTATTTTTTCTTTATTGTTTTTTCCGCATGGTAAATAATAATTCATATCCTTCGGAACGATTACAAGTAGAGATGGAACGAAGCTTCGGCCTGGCCGAATAATGAGTTGTGATTCGGCCGATTCGGCCTATAACAATTTGTGTTGTGAATATTCTTTTTACAACTATTATTTTATAAAATACTGTCTTCTAAGTTATGCACAATTGTACCTTATAATAATAAAACATAATAGAAATTTATATTTAATTTAAAAGTTTGTGTGTATTGAGCCCTTGGAACCAGAAACATTTCAATAATTAATAATATATTCTATTTAATTTGAAAGTTGCTAAGAAATAAATAAATTACATTACATTATACTTAGTTAATAATTATATGAACAACTTCAGTTGTTTGAAAATGAAGGTATTAAAATATCGCATGAAACATTCTTTAAACATTTCTAGCTTCGAAATTTTTGAAAACAATAGTGTCATTATTTTTATTATCTACTAGGGCAGATGTGCCAGTAATGGGCACCCTTAGGGAATTTCTTTTCAAATTACATTTTATTTAATAGTTATAAGTATAATATTTCAATTTTTTTTAATATATTAATCTGTCGACAAAATTTTAATATAACCTATATAGTCATTGATCAAGATAAGCAACAATAACCAAGGATTATAAAACACATAGAAAATTATCGAAAAATAAGTAAAAGCTGAATTTTTATTTTTATTTATTTATCTTTTTTATATATATATGAAGCAAAATAGGATGATGGTGCCCGTTACTTGCACAAGCACTTTAGATCTAAATTTTAAATATTTGTTCTAGGTTAGTTATTGTCACATGATAAAATGTTTTCTAGGTTAATAATTGACTTATATCTTTGCTTTAAAATAAGTACTAAAAAAACACCAACCCTATATTATAATTATTATTATGCAAAATGAACATTGATTTAAGACGATGAAGGAAAAGTTAAGGACATAAACTTTTGATTTCTTTTGTTACTTTAAAGGAAATGCCTAATTTTTAATAATTTTTTTTTTCAAATAAATCAGTTCCAAAATTAAACATACTAAATGTTTTACAAATTCACCCTAAATTAAAAAAATTTTCATTAAGAATGTCTAGATCTAGATATCTACTATAATGTTAAATTAAGATATAATATAAATACTAAATAGTAGCTAATTCCTAATTAGATTATTCTGTGATTTAATATTTGATCATATCAGTTGGTTATTATAAACATCAACTTAATTGCAGAACATGCTTTTAATATTCCAAACAATGCTTCATGTTACTTATTTTTACTTGTAATAAAAAAAAAAAAAAAAAAAAAAAAAAAAAAAAAAAAAAATTGGAAATATCTGCTTTTCTGGTACTACCAGTGCAAGGCAAAAACAAATACCTGAATTGGTCATATTAATTAAAAAATTACACAGTAAGCTGAAAATGTTGTATGAAACAAGGAATATTAAAACATATAGAATATAATATGATATTATATAGATTTATTGCACATTCAGTGCTAAACCTCAAGCCGAAGCTTCGGTATTCGGCGCTTTGGCCAAACTGTGCTTCGTGCCATCATTAATTACAAGATTCCCACAAATTGTTTATTCTTAAATTTAAGGCTCTTTTAAGACTATTTGTAATTTTTTTAAGACCGAACAAGAGCAGTTATTATACGACATTATTAAATATATATTTTTATTTTTTTTTAATCAATTTATTATTGAAGGCAATTTAGGAATTAATTACAATAACAAATTAAAAGCAAAATAATACATATTATTACGGCACAATAAAACTATCTTATCGGAACGAATTTAGAAAACGAGGGAAAGAATGCAGTAGTGTTCCCAGATATTCTATTAGGTTATTGAGTATTAAGAAGAAATTATAAATTATTCACCGTTATTACCGACAATACATAAAAAGAAACTAAAAACTCACACTCATTAGATAGCGGATTTTAAGTAAAACCAACAACAGATAGAACAATTTAAGGACAATCTCAGACAATCTACTTATTCTAATAAATGTATAATATGCAAAAACAATACAAATAAGGTAGAGACACAATTTTATTTTAAAAAACAAAACAAATAGAAGTTGTGATTTTCTAATTTTCTTTTAATGTTTTTAAAACAGATTCCCAAAGTCAAAAAGCGGAAAAGAATGTTCAGAAAGATGTCTGTTGGCAGATAAAAACTGATATTTTGACTGGGGATTACCGGAAGATAAATGATTAGACTAAGTGGAAAATGAGAAAAAAAAAATAAGGCAAATTATTCTTATTTAAGGCTTTTGATACAAAATTAAGGCCTTTTTAGGGGCTCTTAATTTTTTGGGAGGAATTAAGGACTTTTTAAGTGTTTTTTAGGGCTTGTGGGAGCCTTGGATTAGTGCATTCGACGGCATATAACACCAGCTTATTTTATATTATTAATTCAAATTATTTTAAAGAAATATAAAAGACAGAATGTGTGAAGAAGAAATGCATGTAAAAGAATCGATAATATTATATAATTATAGAGTTGCAATTTCAAGAAACTAAAAATTTTATCTGAACGGCAAAATGCGGGGAGAATTTGAGGGTTTATGACACTACGTGATTACGATTCAACTCCCATACACCAGTTCATGCATGCACCAGTTATTATCGATTATTCTTTTATCATTTCGCTTGATTTTATAAGAAGAATTAAATTTTGAGAGTCTACAACAGAACATTTGAATAGCCTATGCATTTAAGTATTCAAAGATAATTTTAATTAAAATATATTTTGCAGCTCATTTAAATTTATCAGATCCTAAATTTTCTTACGTGCGATTACTGCGTACAATCGAACTCGTTAAAAACGAGCACAAAGGGACCGTAACATTTACTCGTTAAATCCGAGTGCTCGTAATAAACGGGTCCTTAAGGCAGGCACGCAACCAGAAGGAAGCGGGCGTTAGGAGGTCAAATGATTGAGTTTACTTAAAATTTAATTACTACTTACGAACTTTAATTACATTAATTAATTTAATTAAATACTTTACAATTTTTTCTCAATTTAATTACAATTAATCCGGACTTGTGAACCCTCCCTATTGACATTGTAATGTTGAATGAATTTTTCCTACAAAATTATTAGACCACGGAGAAGTAAAAAAACACAAAATCAAACAAACAAACAAACAAACAAAAAACTAACAAGACAGAACAATATTGCTCGCTAAAACCGGGTCTTGCTCGTTAAAAGTGATTTCTGTTCCATAGACTTAACGTTGATCCAACCAAATAGTCTCGCTTTCCTCGGTAAATCCGAGTTCTCGTTAAATCCGAGCTCGCTATAAACGAGTTCGACTGTATACATTATGTTCAAAATCAGTATCAAATTTACTTACCTTGTTACTTCTTAAACGGGTGGAAATGTACTCAGCCATCTTCTTATCAGTGATTTATATCTTCAATTTTCTTGTGGCCGCTACACGAAACAATATGAAAATTTTATTATTTTAACAATAAAACATACTGTCAAAAAAAGTTAACTACATTGGAATAATGAAAGTGCTAAAAAATACATGAGTAATATTATCAATGAAAATTCCATTTTCTAGGAGAATATTTCGAAATATTTCTCTTTGTTCCAGAGTGGAAACAAGTAATTGAAATTTCAAGAAGCAAAAATATTTCTGAGGCGTGTTAACCTATTAAGTTTTATTCTAATAAACCGCTTTAGTATTTTTTCAATTATTAGAATTTTTTCAATTATTAGAATTTTTTCCGGAGTAAAAAAATATAGATATTTTTTTTACTACATTAAACTTTTCTAAATAACTTTTTTCCAGCAAATAATGTGCAGGAAATTATATAAATTTGTCGTTACAGATAATTTTTTCCATGGGTTGCATATTGCATATATTTTTTGTTAAATATTTTAACATGCTTTCAAATGGAATGTTTTAACATTCAATTGACGGCGATATACAAAATCAGACAAGGGACAAAGTATTTAAAGCTGATATTTTATTATTTGTAAATTTAGCTAATTATTATATGTTCGTCTGTGATGCTTTTAAGCAGTATTAGTAATAAGAGAGCACAAAAATCACTAGTGTTTCTCTACTATTGAATGATGATCAGATTAAAAAATATATAACGAAATATCGGACTTGAAATCATTGTTTTTGTATGCTTTTTCTTTTTTCCCTTTTTCATTCCGGAGAAATATTAATCATATAAACATACATAATAATATTGAACTATTGATTGATTTTTCCAACATAAGTTATAAATATATAAATAGCGTCTAATACATAAATGCATGGCTGAATGAAATCAAAAGAAAAAACAAAAATGTTAAGTTCTATGAAACAGCATTGATTGTGAATTACCCAGGTGTCCAAAATCACCCATGTACACTGGGTATAAATCTGTATAATTGTGTAATTTAAATACTTATATTATACATAACTTAAAGATGGAATAAATAAAGGATTCGTAATAAAAATCTTGCACTAATAGATTGATTAAAATAATAATTAATAATAATTTAAACATTTTCAAAATAGGCTTACACTTATGTTATAAGTACCTTTCAGAGAATCATTATTTTCGTGTATCTTGAGAAAAAATTAAGGAGTGTTAAAAAACTTTCTTAAAATTCTTAAAAAAAAAAAAAAAAAAAAAAATAACAAATTGTCAGTTGTTAAAAAAAAAAAAAAATTGCTACTTAAAATTAAACATTCATAATAAAACATTACAAAAATGCACTTGAATTCAACTTCAAATGTGTCCATTTAAGAAAACGCTGTAAAGTATCCACTCCAATGGGAAATTATGGCACGGAATGGACAAAATGTCTGATTTTGATTTTTAGAGAACAAAGCAATAATATCAGAAACAAAATGACTTCAGCGTAAACTTAAACTTTATAATTATAGATTATAGACATAAATGATTGTACTTACCTATATAATTCTGACCGCACCACTGAAGTACACTGCTGAACTAGATGAAAATGTTCCACCGACGTTTAAGCAAGTAATGAGAAGAGTACTGTAGAATCCCTTTTTGCACTTACGTCTTAAGGGGGAGGGGGGGATTGCCCTTTTTAACCATTGAAAATCCAAAATCTCAAATTTTCCGGGAGGGGGGGGGGCACTTTACTGCTCCTCGAGGGGGAGTGACCCAATTCTCCTTTTGAAACATTCTCACTGTGAAACGGTCTCAAAACTAAATTAGATTTTTTAACAGAATTTCATTTGAATTTTCGGAACAGAAATTCATTTGGTGACCAATCTTTTTCAGGGGGGGGGGGGGGCTCAAAATATTTTAGGGGGGCTGAGCCGCCCATAGCGCCCCCTTAGCTACGGCCCTGATTGATATACAGCTTTATCTTGAGTGGATTCGTGAACATTTTTTTATTGAAAAGAGAGCTGCGAAAGTTTTTTTTACTGTCGCGTACCGAGAAAGTTTGGGAACCGCTGTAATAAATCCATCAAAGATAAATCCTAAATCATTTAAAAAGATTTATGGCAGTAATAATCCTTTTTTTTTATCATTAAGTAAGATTTATTTATATAGTAATTATTTTCTAAAAACATTTAAGTGTAATACAGTAAAAACTCTAAATAACGGACACCCCGGGAACGCAGAAACTGTCCGCTATTTGGAGGTGTCCGTTATTGGGAAAAACCTCAGAGATTCAAAAACCGCCAAGAAATGCTTTAATGTTTCATTAATTTACTTTTATATGTCCTACAATTTCCATTACATAATTAATCAGAAATAATAAAAAATATAAAATAAATATACAAAAATTTTAAGTTTTGGGAAAACTGTCCGCTAATTCGGGAGTGTCCGTTATGGAGGTTTTACTGTATATTGCTTTTTATTTAATTCTGTAATGCCGGCAGGTTGAAGCCACTTTGTTTTAATTCTGTGACGACACGATATCTGTGTGTGAAACGTTACTAAGGGTGTATTCGAAAAAACGGTTTTATATATTCAACAACTCGAAATTTTCCGATACCATTTCAGACACAATTTTAAAAGTAGAAACATGAAACTTGCTGAGGGTATTTTTGAAGAGATGTACAAGGTGCCGTGTGATGTTTTTTTACGCTCAATTCATTAGAATTTGATTTATAAACAATTATCTTCTCAGTCAGACCCTTTTTTTCGTTCACAGATCTCCCGCTAGGGGAAAATCGGTTCAAAATGCCGTTTTTGATTTCTTTTTTTGCAATATTTCCTGCATTTATCAAAGAATTGACAATCACGGCACCTCGTGTACTTTCTAAATAAGAAAATTTGAAAATTTCATGCATATGAGAGCAAAAATGAATTTAAAAATAAATCGGGAAATAAGCAGTTTGAATCGAAATACACCCTTAACTCTTTAGATCCCAAGCTCCAAAAAACTGAATGACCTCAGAATCCCAACAAAATAGCCGAAAATTCTCCTGGTTTTTTTCCCCCATTCTTTATTAGGGCAGGACAGTGGTGACCATCCCCCCTAAACCCAATGACGCAAATCCCCCCCCCAAAAAAAATCTTCATACTTTAACATTGATCCCCCCCCCCCTAAACAGAATATCGATTGTAAAATATATTATACTTATAATCTCCTGCACATTCAAAAGATAGCGAGTTGAGCATAGCGGATGAGTTCTTATTGTCCTTATCTAGAATTTAGAGGAGGAAAATACAGGAACATTTCTGAAAATTCAATGTGGAAAAAATTTAAAAGGGATGTTAAAAGAATCAAGACTTACAAAAGATAGCGAGTTAAGTATAGCAGAATGAGTTCTTAATTCCCTTATCTAGAATTTAAAGAAAGAAAACACAGGAACATTTCTGGAAATTAAATGTTGAAAAAATTTAAAAGTGATATTAAAAGAAAATCAAGATTTTTTTAACAGTAAAAAAAAGGAAATATTAAAAAAATATATCCCCCCCAAAATGTACTTTTTCTCAAATTCCCCCCCAAAACTAAATTGTATGACGCATTTTGCGTCGCCAAACCCCTCCCTGGGCACCCCTGGGGCAGGAATAGAAGAAACAAACCACCGCTTTATTCCTCTCGTCAAAATTTTGGCAGGTGGTACATCCCTCTTTTTATCTTCCTGCTTTACTTACAGAAAACGAAGTTAAGAAAAAAAAAACATTAACATGGAAATTTTTCAAAGATTAGTTTTTGTTTACGACGTATTTTGTTCTTTTTTTCCCCATGGAAATTTCGGACATACATACAGGCCCGGACTGGCTCCTTTGGGGGCCCTCGGCTAGAGACTGAAAAGGGGCCCCTTACGGGAAATTTAGCGAAAACAGAATATTCGATTTTATTTTTTAATTTAGGCTTGGATGGCAAAAAACTACATTTAGGCTATTTTGTCACTTGGAAAATAGTTCAGTAAAATGTAAGCTTTTTGTAATGTTAACTTACTTTCACAATATATATTTATATTATTTTTATACACCATACCTAAACTAATTCGGCAATCAAATGACTGTGTTGAAGTCATAATAATCTAAATCCTACTGTGATACCTAAGTAAATATTAAAAGCGACATAACAGAACTAAAAAAAAGTGGGTACGTTTGATCGCAGATCGATCAGAGTATTTCCTTTAATATATCTTTCAAAACAACTTATCCTTTAATTAATAAATCCAAATTCTTGATTTATAATTATTAAATTCTTACATAGATGATAGCATCAATAAATTTAAAGTAAAAGGAAGTTATTTATTTTAATTAAATTAAAAATGTTCAAATTAAATTATTTAAATACAATTCAAAATGCAAAATTCTTTAAAAACGCGAAATAAAAAAAAATTAGCGAAGATATAAATAAAATTAAAAATTTTTAAAAACGAAAAAAAAGTTTAAACAAAATTTAAAATGCTGCATCATTAATAAACCGTTCGTTTTTAAAATAGAAAGAAAATTGTAATTAAATATATATATATGAATATTAGTGATAAAATAATAATATAAACCCTTAAATCGGTAAAGAGTACGAATTAAAGAAAAAATCTAGCTTATAAGGGAACTGCAAAAATGCAAGTCACCGATTTTGATGAAAGTGGTATCGTTGGAAAGATCTTATTGTGAGGAGTAAAAAACTCAGTAGAACTACCCGTCGGAAATGAGCCATTTTCGAGATATCGGACAATTTATTGTACGTAGCTAGTGAACACTTACTGGGAAACCGCAAAAAATTTTGGTTTCGATTTTAACGAAAGTGGTATCGCTGAAAAGATATTATCGGGCGGATTAAAAAACTCAATGAGATCACCCTTCAGAAATGAAACGTTTTCAAGATATCCTACAATTTGTATCACGTAGCTAATGCACACTTACTTGGTAACTGCATTAAGTTACATAAATTGTCGTATATCTCGAAAACGACTCATTTCCAAAGGGTAACTCCATTGAGTTTTTTACTTCAAAAAATGATATCTTTCCAACGACATCATTTTCGTCAAAATCGAGGCAATTTTTTGCGGTTTTCTGTTAGGCGTGCACTACTATACGTAAGTATATGCAGTATACTACTACTATACGCAGTATACGTAAACTACGTGGCTTAAATTATCGGATATCTCGAAAACGACTCATTTCCGATGGGTAGTTCTTTTGAATTTTTTACTCCCCACGATAAGATTTTTCCAACAATACCACTTTCGTCAAAATCTAAAAAAAATTTTCTTTTTTTTTCTTTTTTTTTTAAAGATTTTTCAGTAAGTATGCACTAGCTACGTTACATAAATTGTCAGATATCTCGAAAACGACTCGTTTCCGACGGGTAGTTCCAGTAAGTTTTTTACTTCTCATAATGAGATCTTTCCAACGATACCACTTTCGTTAAAATCGGTGACTTACACTTCTTGCAGTTCCCTAGTTAGTATGAAAACTTCAAATTCCAGCATCACGGTTCGAACCATGAATCTTCTGTTTATCTCCCAGCACCTACCGGCTACCAGTTTGGAGGTCAGAACCTCTCGGCCACTGGTGGGGCCATAGCAAACGCAAATTGCCAACTCGTAACAGCTATATCTGGAGTACTACCTACCATCATGCTGAATATTATGCTATCATATGGGTCTTTTAAAATAATATTACAGAACCTTGAACCTATAATTTGTTGTAGAAGTTTGCATAGCCCGGGTTTGGCTCGAAACCCGTATCCAGCCCGGTCTGCGTACCGGTCAGGCCAAAAAATTTACCGGAAGTTCTAAGCCGATAAAATAAAAAAAAAAAAA
This sequence comes from Maratus speculifer, assembly GCA_964019185.1. NCBI lineage: Eukaryota > Metazoa > Arthropoda > Arachnida > Araneae > Salticidae > Maratus > Maratus speculifer. Next base: position 119,650,214 of record OZ025301.1, read on the forward strand.
AAAAAAAAAAATGTGTGGCAGTCGGAGACTGCCGCGGTAAAGCTATTGCATAGCATTTTTTATCAACTTATGCAAAAATACCGCGTCAATGTCTGCTGAAGTCTATCGAAGGATACCGTGCCGAAGTCTGCCAAAATCAAACGTCGTTAGCCGGAGTGTTAGGATTTTTTCTCGTTACGGAATTCCTAGATTCGGTCGCCGCGTAATAGCTATGCAATAGCTTAATAAATTACCAAACAAAATTTGGTCGCGCTACGAAAATTAGATCGCGAGTTATAAGCATTTTAAATTTTTCGACCCTCACCGTGGGAGGTCTCCTGTCACCAAAAATTAACACTGTCTTATAATAAATTACCAAACAATATTTTGCCAAGCTACCAAAATTAGATCGCGAGTCATAAGCATTTCAAATTTTTCGACCCTCACCGTGGGGGGGCTCCTGTAACCAAAAATTAACAGTCTCATAATAAAATACCAAACAAAATTTGGTCGCGCTACGAAAATTAGATCGCGAGTTATAAGCATTTTAAATTTTTCGACGCTCACCGTGGGGTGTCTTCTGTCACCAACAATTAACAATGCCTCATAATAAATTACAAAACAAAATTTGGCCGCGCTACGAAAATTAGATCGCGAGTTATGAGCATTTTAAATTTTTCGATCCTCACCGTGGGGGGTCTCTTGTCACCAAAAATTAACACTGACTCATAAAAAATTACCAAACAAAATTTTGCCAAGCTACCAAAATTAGATCGCGAGTTATAAGCATTTTTATTTTTTCGACCCTCACCGCGGGGTGTCTCCTGTCACCAAAAATTAACACTGTCTCATAATAAATTACCAAACAAAATTTGGCCGCGCTACGAAAGTTAGATCGCGAGTTATAAGCATTTTACATTTTTCGACCCTCACCGTGGGGGGTCTCTTGTCACCAAAAATTAACACTGTCTTATAATAAATTACCAAACAATATTTTGCCAAGCTACCAAAATTAGATCGCGAGTTATAAGCATTTTTATTTTTTCGACCCTCACCGTGGAGTGTCTTCTGTCACCAACAATTAACAATGTCTCATAATAAATTACCAAACAAAATTTGGCTGCGCTACGAAAGTTAGATCGCGAGTTATAAGAATTTTAAATTTTTCGACCCTCACGGTGGGGGGTCTCCTGTCACCAAAATAAATAAGACCACCAAAATAAACACTGTCTCATAATAAATTACCAAACAAAATTTGGCCGTGCTATGAAAATTAGATCATAAGAAACATAAGTTTGAGACTTGATATCCTAATATCTGAAAAATACCACGTCAATGTCTGCCGAAGTCTACCGAAGGATACCGTCCCGAAGTTTTCCGAACGGAAACGACGTTAGCCGAGTGTTAGGTTTTTTTCGTTACGGATGTGCTAGGATTTTTCGCGTTACGGAGTTTTTGGATTCGGTCACCGCGCTCAAAGACCGCGATAAAAGCTATGCAATAGCTTAAAAATAGGGAACTTGCCAATCCGATATAAAAATTTAAACGAAGACGATAAAATATGATCTGCTTTCAGTGAATGACTTTCGCGAGAATGAGTATAAATGTGCTTCACGAACCGATGCTAGTTTGACACCATCCAAACAAAAATGCGGGCATCGAACAGTTATGTGGTGTCAGAGGCAGGGTTTAATTTTTTCATCAGACTCATACCTAAGACCGTGATCAGGTGTGCACTTTTTTTCTACGTAGTAGAGTCCGGCCAGAACTGGACTTAAATGTTCTCAGACGGTATAGGGTAGTTGCTATGTTTTTTTTTTTTAAATATTAATAGTGATAATAAACTTCTGTTAATGGAATCTTTGGAAGTATAACTTAGGGTGATTTTCAATCCACTTCTCAATAACGCGAAACTTTGACTAATTTTTAACTGTAAATGCATAAAATTGATATGCGTGACTATTAAAGGATTACGGAATAGAATATTTTTTCCATTTTTGATAAATAAATTTTAAAATGGTACGAGATTTTTGTCATGTGACTGCAGGTTTTTCTCCTTTTTAATGATATCGCTTCCAAAAGTTCAATTCAAAATGCTAACTTTGACAATATTTCTAAAAGATATAATGTCTTTATCAAAAAATGGAAGACACTATTCGTTTACATAGGTTCTGACTTAAAAAAAAAAAAAAAAAAAAAAAAAAAAAAACAGCAAGACATGCATTTCTGAAGAAAATGAATTTAGAAATGTTTCAGGAACTAACTCCTTTGGATTTGAAAGAGGCTGTAATGAATGACAGAGAAATATTTTCACAAATATATTTTTTATAATTCATCTTCAAAAGTTAATCATGTTTTTACGGGTTTTTTTAATTCTTTAAATCTAAACTGCATTAATTTTATAATGAATTTTTACTTGAATGTTCAAAAACCTAGGCTTCTAAGTAATCATTAATGTTATTATCGTGTATTTTCTATATTGAGAAAATATCGTGATTTTAAAGTGTAGTTTTAAAATATAAAATATTTCATAAATGTGTATGCAGTATTCTTTAAAAGGATCTTAATTGTATGTTAAGAAAAACTAATTTTTTGTGGAAATTGAGTGGAATCGAGTCGTTCTTACTACTTAACCAAGTATTAAAAGTTTTTAAACATTTTTTAATGCTTAAAAATTTTCTCATTTTTTTTCTTTCGATTTTTTACTGTTGCTTTCGCACAACGGCTTCATGTTGACCAAACTGATATTGCACTCGTTACAACCATACTATACGAGATTGGCAAGCATGGGCGTAACTACATAATTTTTCTAGGGGGGGCCATGGTCTCAACTCTTTGATAATTTCCAAACGATAAAAATAAACATTTTTATTAAAACTAGGGTTACATCGAATATTCGGTATTCGGCTATGTTACCGAATATTCGGTTTGGCCGAATATCAAAATATTTATCTGAATCCAAAACTTGATAAAACCTTTTAAAACACATTTTTAAAAACATATCACAATTTCTACTTTTAACTGTCAATTTATAAATATATTTAAAATAATTAGAAAGAAAATCATATTTGAATAAAATAGAATATTTTTACATTATTTATTTGCTATTTGTAAAGTATAACTTAAGAAAATTAACCATAAGAAGGATTAAAATAGTGATTTATGAGGATTCTGCTTAGGACTAAAAGATGTGCAGATGGCAAGTTCCGACATTTTGTTTAATGAATAATCTGTTTCTTGCTTTTCCCAAATAAAAGTCCTTAAACAAGAAAGAAAAACTTTTGAGACTAGTAACAGCCATCAAGGCAGATAATTTTTGCTCATGAAACCATAATCATAATCAACTTATTGAGTCATAAATACATTGTATTTCATCTCACTCTAGGTCAAATTTGTGTTTTCGTTTGTTGCTTTAACAATAAATATGATAATATAACTATATTTTCAACTCGCATGCTTTGATTTTTGTAAAACATGATATGATGGGAAAGTTGGAAAATGCCACCATTCACAACAAAAGAATCACGAGCTAAACATTCCTTAATTCAGAAGTAAGTTAAAAGTATTTGTACTTTATATTGAAAAAAAAAATCTTGAGATATTTAAAAAGCACAATTATGAGACTAAAGTTTTCCTTTAACCAGTTTTTCATTATTTCTCTTTGATTTTAAAATGTTTGTTTTAATTCATAGAAGAAACCATGAAATTAAGAATTTTATTAATTAAAAAAGTCTCATAAATGTGCTTCTTAAATAACTCGAGCAGATTTTTTTCAATACTAAATACTCTTATAAAAAGATCTTATTTATCAAAATGTAAGTTTCTTTTATTAAATATTATGTAAAATTGTTTTAAAAAGCAACATTTTAATACCTTTAAACTTTGAAATATAAAAAGTACTTGAAACCGAATATTCGATATTTGGTCCAACAATTACTATTCGGCTATCAAAATATTCGATATTCGGTTCACCTATCGGCCGAATTTTCGGCATTCGGTCAAAATCACTATTCGGTTCATCCCTAATTAAAACAAATAATACATAACAGAAAACTCACCTATTGATACATTCCTGGGTACTGGTTAATTCACACGTATTGTCAATTAAAGAAACTCAGACAGAACTTTCTTCTATTTTATACTTTTTTTAATTCTACACATACAGTTTTTTTTTTTTCAATAAATTTTTCAAATGGGGGAGAAAGAAAAAAATCATATTGAAGTCTAATCAGTTTTTAATGTGCCCAAAATCGTGAAAATATTTGACTTATTACAAATATTAAAATTAAATCGAAAATAGAACAATTAGCTGATTCAATACGCTTTTATCTTCAACTGCTATCATGTCCCCACCACGTCCTGGAAATTGTATAAAATTCGTTATCACAACGCCACCAGCAAACCGATTTTTCGCCAAAATTTTTTCCGATACTTATTGCATAAAATTTTTAAATAAAATAAATGTTACATACGTCTGAATTGTAAATTTTGTTGAAAATTTTTGTTTCATGTCCTTCTGCAAATGGCAACACGTACAAATTTTAAATAAAATTTTAGTTTTACAATTTTCTGTACTGCAAATTTGTAAACTTAGAAATATCGCACATTTTCAATTTTTACATCGTCGCACAGTGGGGCAAAAAGCCTTCAAAACTGGCAAAAAATCGAAAAAATGAAATTTTATTTTGAACTACCGACATACGTCACTTTAATAGAGCAGATGTCAGTACACATCTTCCTAGTATTAACATTTGCGCAAAGTTATTTTGATCGTCTCTAGAGAAAGAAGTTAAACTGCATATTGTGCTTTGATAATAAGTGAAAAAAAAAATCAATAATTTTGTTTCAACATTCGTTTGTTAATTTCGCTATAATATATAAAAAATAATTTTTTTTGACTATGGAACCTTTAACTACAAGTATGTAACGATAATACTTTAACTTTCAATTTGTTTTAATACGATTTTTATAGATATACAGACGCTTAGAATATATAGTGGTGAAATTTATAAAAAAAATTAACACTGTCTACAAACATTGTAGGTTTTAGTTATGAGTTAAGGCGAGTTAAGTGTTAATTATAATTTTTTCTACTAAGTATGAGTTTTAAAAGGACAAATATGCCAGAAAATCTTGCTCCTTTTTGCCACTTTTTTAATTGTATGGTCATTTTTATAGCTAATCATCCTTAAATTTTTGTTAGTGTACTGGTGTGCCAAACATGATTATAAATATTTTCTTTGTTAAATACGAATTTTAATGCATTGTTTATCACAAAACAATGTATTTAAATGAAACTGACTATCATGGAACGTTTTAACAAAAAACTTTTGAAAAGTAATGTGATTTTATGGTATAAGAGCTCCATAATCGGAGAAACTACGAACAAGTAGTTTAAATGAAAAGAAGATTAAATGTTTTAAAGTTTAATATAAATTCCGATGAGCAAAAGCCTGGCGAAACAAGGGAAATGCTTTAGAATTAACAAAGAGTGGCTTGGCAAATCGCTTTCATTTCCTCGATTTGAAAAACAAACAGAAGCGTCATTGAAAAGCAAACGTGCCCATCTTCATATTCCGTCTGAATTTGTTCTGGACGATCAAAAATATCAAGAGTAAAACGGTTATACAATTCTAGTTCCATGTTCGTTAGTGTACGTGACATGTATGAGTTTAAGATCTGAAAAACAGGAAAACAAAAAATGTGTGTTAGCACTAAAACAACAGAAACAGTTTTTCTTCTGCTGTCTTTATAGTAATACGTACATTTTGCCTGAGAAAGGTTGATCCAATCCTTCAAAACGAGTCGCTAATATTCATTATAAGGTTTGCTTGAGAATAATTAAAATTCCTAATTATGTTTACATTTTTTAATGCGATATTGTGGATGATTTATAAATATCTAATTAGTATAAAACTATTTTAAATTCTTGTTTTCAACTCATATTTCTACAAAAAATATTGAAAAAGGTTTGTAAATTAATTAATAAATTACTATTTAGCATATGTAAAAGTTTAAAATTTTACTACTTTTCTTCTACAAAAGAATCCGTGATGTGCTTTTTTTGTTCAAAGTAAATTTTATTTTTTGCCAACTTTGGAGGCTTCCTGCCCCACTGTGCGTCGTATAGGAAAAAAAACTTTTAAATGCAATTTGTTCGAAAGCTGTATCTTAATTTGTTTTTGAGTTATTAATTTTTTTGTAGTTTTTAATTCTTTTTTTTGTCATCGCAAGTATTCCATAAATGCGGACATTATGCTGCGGAAAAGTTTCTCGATTCCTATGGATTCAGCCTCAGACAGAGTTTACTGTAAAATTTTTTTCCCATTAAACGGCATAAAAATTGAAAATATGCAGTGTTTAAAAGTTAAAAAAATTGCAGTAAAATCGAAATTTAATTGCCTGCTGTTGCCACTTACGTACAGACACATTTGCGCTTTATAATATAGACTAGCTGACCCACCCAGGGTTTAGCGGGGCCCGTTATAATAACTTTAAACAAAATTCAATCTTGAATTTTTTTTATCTTTTAAAAATCTTTTAAATGAACCTAAATTCAGGGATCTTATTAATTTCCGCAGCGACTAGCGTGTTCCCAGAAGATCCTCTTTCCGAACGAAACTATAGGATTTGGAACCCCACAACCGAAAGCTGACTGCACTGCACTGGAAGTGCTCAGCTTGTGTTTCGTAAAAATCAAGCCCGTAAAATACGAAAAAATAATGCATCACTAATGTTTGAAAAAGCTATTAGCTGAAGCTAACATAAAATTTCATAATTGTCATCTGCTGAATTGTTATCTAAGTTGAATGAGCCAAATCCCATTGAAATTAGACCTTTAGAACTAAATTAATGAATTCTCCCCAAAAGGTTGAAGGTCAGGAAGAGCCATAGACTCAATTTTAAAATTTTGCACTAAGAAGGTGAGAAATTTAGAGGGGGGAGGGGAATGTTTCGCGCAAAAAATGTTTAAAAGGCCCTGAGATAGCCCCTATTATTCTCGGGGGTGAGGATAGGGGCAGTGTCTTATATAAAATGTAAAAACATGGGATGGGATTTCAGGTTTAACCCCCCTTCCCCTCATACACACAAATATACCAACAGCCATTTAAAAGCTATAAGAAAATGCATAAAAATAGTAAGATATGATCTAAAATATTAATGTATGTTAAAAGCAAGGTAAAGTATAATTAGCATATAATGTTTCCCATTCAAGTGTTTCAATTCTAGATAACAGGAGCCTCTATTTGAACGCAAAATTAAAGAAAGAAAAAATTAGGAGAAATGCAATACCTGTATGCAACTGCTCTTTCTCTCTTTTTTTCTTCTTGGAGGGTGAGGGAGAGGGGTTGAAGGAGAGGTGTTTTTATGAAAACGATAAATACCATAAATGCTAAATTTATTATGATTATTTGTATTTTACATTTCGTCGGCTTTTATGCATCATATATTTACTAAACATTGCTGTATGAACATGTAATATAACAACACTGTTTATTTTATGAATAACAACGGTTTATAAGCTACCTCAGACGAAGCTCTTGGCCGCACTATTTTGCATATATACAATACCACCTCTGAATAGCAAACACATTGAGACTCTGGAATTTGGATGCTATTCGGTGGGTACGCAATTCAGGGGGGGGGGGGGATTAAAACATACAAATATTATAGAAGTATTGGAGGATTAAAAAAGTTCTCTAAATAGAAATTTCTGTTTTCTAGGAGTCTAAATTAAAAAAGTTTTACTATATTTTAAAAAATGCAAAATAGATAATAAAACAAGGGAATATTTTATAATTTTCTTCCTCCACTTAGGAAAAAATTGCCACAAACTTCTTTCCTACATGGCTCGGAAGCCAGAAATCCGAGCCAACTAGGACGGAATATGCAGAATTTGGAAATAACAAGAGAGTAAAGGAATAATTGTATTCAACTTAGAAATGATCTAAAATCAATATAAATATAAAATATTTTAAAAAGGTATATACAGAACAATATGCCACGAGACATCTCTTAACAGCTCACAAACGGCACTATAATATGCGTGTATGGGACTACAACTGAAGTGATAGATATAATGGTAAGAAGATATATTGAAATTATGATAGTGATATCTATCTATCAATCATCCCTACCCCTCGCTCTCAAAAACATATTTAGGAATGAAAAATTAGATAAATATTTATGAAGATTAGTTAAAAGTATACAATAACAATAAAAATTTCCTTCATATAAAATAAAATCTTTAAACAGAACTAATGAAAAAACACCATACCCTTGAAAATTATATGTTCTTTATATGGGTGATGGTAGCAGGTAACCCATCTGTAACCCGTACTAAGTACAAGTAATTCACAGAGAATGTTTTAGCCAACGCAAAACAGTGAGATTACTATCTTTGAGACTAGGGAGGACCTGATTTCTATACGTAACTTCCTAGAATTTAGTTCGAATAGAGGGAAGCTGGACTTTCTTTGGTTCTACCGACAAGATCAAGGACAATCCATACAAAAGAAAAGCCAGAGTTGCTTGCAGATACGTCCTGCTTCCTCTTTAGCTGCAGGCATAAAAGTATCGAGATGTTCTGTGCACAGACAAATACCCCTATTATTCTGTGGTTCTGTGTTCCAGAGCAAAAAGAATCGCTCTCATATCTGGCTTATCTGTAGTTATTTATCATTTGTGAGACACTGAGTGTCCCCCCCCCCTCATATATAATGGCATAGAAAACTAATAGTTGCTTTTTATTCGGTTTTGCTATTATTTATCATTTATAGCACTACTGCTCTTTTAAATATTTTTTTCAAAAAATTGTCATATTTTCACAATAAAATATTTGTAGGGGGTTCAGCCAAAATTCTAGGGGGGTCCAGGACCCCCCTGGACCCCCCCTTCCTACGCCCATGTTGGCAAGTGAGCGTCGCGATGCACTCTGAATCTGATTCTATTACTGCAGAAAGGGCGATGTATCAGTCAGCAGTCCCATTCCGTCTGTTCAACGACATGACACGACGAAACTATATAAGTTACCATGAAAAAATATCAATTGTTTAAAATTTATTGTAAACGCATATTATTATTGGTAAATACTATTTTTTTTTTTCTTATGTAAGTAGTAGTTATAAAATCGTATATTATTTTTTTTAGTTGCACTTCCGGCGCCCCTTTGGGCCGGGGGCCCTCGGCGATCGCCGACCAGCCGACCTGGCCAGTCCGGGCCTGCATACATATTTTTTAAGTTTGCAGATTACACCATTTCTATGTAAATTTTCATTTACTTAATCATTGTATAAAAAGAGTATTTTTGAACTGTGTTTTGAATTTTAAATCATTATTACCAGCTTAATTAAAGCATAAATAACAATCTTTTAGTTTAAAAAAGTATGTTTTAGAAATACTTTAATATTGTATATGAAAATTATTGTAACTTATATGTAACTTATTGTAACTTATTATTAAAATTTTCACATAATCTAGAATAAAGATAAAAAAAATTATGTATAAATTCAGTTACGAAGTTGAAAATGTTTACTTAGAAAAGATAGCTTGCTAAAAACTGAAATTTCTCTTGCGAAAATAATAATAATAATACACAGTAAAACTACTCGTAAACTATTCGAAAATCAATGAAAAAAATGTATCTTCATAAATATCGAAAATACATTTTTTTTTTTTTTTTTTTTTTTTTTTTTATGTTTCTAAATATAACGAACTATTTTTGAATCATGGGTAACAAACGATCTGTCTTTTTAATAATACCAAAATATTCAAATTTTTATATTAGAGGTCTCCAGAAGTATTGGTCATTTTTTTTTTATTATATTCATTTCTCTTCATTTTTTCTATTAGCTCTTTCCTTTGGTAAGGATTCAACATATTTACTTTTTTTTTTTGGATCAGAACCTTGGATGTGCCAGGATTATTTTTTTTTCTCGATCGTTACAGGCTGGAAATTAATTGAGTTATTATTTTATTATTATTAGTTTATTCTATTTTTTAAATCAAACTTTTAAAATATCATAAAAAAGTATTTGAATTTTGATATTGTTCCGTCTCTTTATTTATCGTATACAAATAATAAAGTTTGAAAAATAACAAAACCAGATGGATCACAATTTAAAAATAATTATTTGAAGTTTACGTGTGCAAAAATACAAAAAAAAAAAAAAAAATTGTGAGTAAATATTTTACTAAAAAACACTGGTACGGATTAGATAGAGGGACAGGATTAGATAATATATTCCACCACAAATCACTGCTATGCATACAAAACCCATTGTATTGATATTAAAACATGATTAGTAAAATTAAATGAAGAGGTAAACAATACATTTCTAGTATTATTTTTGCATATAACTGATTCAAAAGTTTATATCAGAAGTCTCTTCTTCAATGTAAAATAAATTACGGTAATAATGAAAAAGAATAGCAGCATAGTTTTTTTTCTTGCTGCTCATTTTATTTCCTTTCTTATATTGCGATGTGATGAAGGTAGAAGAGGGTTCTACTTTTTGTTCAGATATTCTGTATTTCTGTGTTCATGTCAAAAATTTAAAATAGAAATTTTTGCTTCAATTAATAGCAGACATTTATTTATTAAATAAATCGAAATTTACAAAGTAAAAATTCTTATTAAAAAAATGTTATTAAAGGATTTTACTAGTTAGATCATATTAGCGGTATTAAATTTTCGAACATTGGGATTATTACATTACATTTACAGCGTAGAACTTAACTAAGAAATAGTTTTTTTATTTTATTTTTCATTCGGTCCTTTTAGTCTTTTTTTTTTTTTTTTTTTTAGATTTTTATTAGTCGATTTCAACAGCCGAATTATTGTTTTCAATTAAAAAGAAAATGTGTTAGATTAACAGTAAATCATCGCGATTATGAAAAAAAAACACACATATCCTATTGTGTAAGGGAAAAATGTAAGAGCTCGTAAATTTACATATATTTGTGATTTCAAAACACCAGGTCTTTCAATTCCCCACCAATGGCTGAGAGGTTCTGCTCTCAAAATTGGTAGACGGGAGGTGTTGTATTCGAACTTAGTCGCGCCCGTCGACCTAATTGTTCGGATATTTTCGTGATTTTCTTCTAATCTTGGATTTCCTTGTGTAAATACGGTTTAGGTTCCCTCAGAAATACCCCAAGCGCACATCACATCTCCTCAGCCTATACCTCTCGTGCAGGAAATCGGCCGTAATAAAATAACTAAACAAAAACAATTCCCGCTTCAAACTAGCAAAGTGTTAAAAACACTTACAATTAAAAAACTTTTATTAGTTCTTTGTCACTTTGTTGTTTAGATAATACGCCTGTATGTAGTCTGATTACCATAGGGTTAAGCTACCACCAGTAAAATCTTTTTTTTTTCTTATTTATGGCAGTATTTTTTTTTTTTTTTTTTTTTGAATGCGACATTTAATAAAAATACTTTTTTTGTTCAAATTTACTGATTGCAGTTTGCCTCGTCATTAATCAGTCCCTGTCTTTCCTTTTTCTGTTAAACGCTTTCTTCTGAAAGCCATTTCAGAAAAAACAAAAACTTTCAAATTCTCAAAATAAAAATATTTTTATTCCGAAAAATTCACACGTAAAAATCATAGCTTTCGCGAAAGTGAAAAAGTGAAAAAAATATTTGTTTTTCTTGCTGTCCAGCCCGGAAATGCCAATTCTTCCTTACCCCTATCCATCAATGAGAGGGACCACCCCTTTGACAGCTCACCTCCCACTTCAGGGGGACTGAAAATCTTTCAGCTACAGACGGCTATTATGGGATCCTGAGCACTCGGATGATTTGGGCTATTACGGGATTCAAAAGGTTAAATGATGTAAGGCAGTTGTTGAATAGTATAACAAATGTTTTTTTTATTTTACATCTCTTGAATTCACTTTAGTGTGTCTGTGATTTTAGATTTATTTAGAAAGAAATTATAATTACTGAAAAGGTCCTGATTTAAACAGTTATTCAACAAAAATTATTTAAAACTGATGAAAATTGAACATTTTTCTTCTCACAAACAATACGTTGACTAGATTTGCACCTCGATTCGAGGCTAGGCGTAAGACTGCAACCAATCAGAATCGCCCAATTGATATTTCACAAACGTTGACGAGGGTAGAAGTTGAAGACATTATGTCTGCTATGAATAAACACCTGTTTTTATTTGGAATGTATTCTAGCAAAAGCCCGCGAAATATTATGCTATAGGATAAAATATTTCAAAGTAATAATATGTTTTTTAAAATCACTTTTGCATCTTCATTAGGCAAAAAATGTAATTTTAAAAGTTTCGGCGCATTTTAATTTTAAAATGTACTTCAACCAAATACAGTCGAACCCCGTTATAACGAACTCCGTTTATAACGAACTATCGGATATAACGAACGAATAATTTTTGCCCCGCCGTTTTATTAATGTATTTTTTTTTGCATCGGATATAACGAACAAAAACTTCGGTCCCTTGAAGTTCGTTATAGCGGGTTCGACTGTAACTAACAATTTCCTCAGACTGTTTATTTATGACATAAGACTGGTATAACATAAAAATATTACCGAAGTAGAATTATACAAAATATTAATTAATTTTAATTTTTTTTTTTTTTTTTTTTTTTTTTTTTTGCAATTAGAGTAAAACCTCCATAACGGACACTCACGAATAGCGGAAACTTCTATTTAACGGACAGTTTTCAATCCCCACTTCCAAAACCTACATTTTTGTAAGTTTAACCTCTGAATAACGGACATTCCGAATAGCGGACACTATTTTCGGCGATAAAAAGGATGAAAAAGAATTTTTTATCCAGAAAAAAAAAAAGTCTCTAAATTTATCAGAACAATGTGTCACAAATTTTCTGATCACAGATAATTGTAGAGGGTGGGCCTCCCCCCCCCCCTTGTACATTTAGGCTAATGACAGACGACCGATTTTTTCGACGCTTTGGCTTTCGAGCGAAAAATAAACATCTGCGCTGCCTCATTCACACGGACGTGACCTTTCCGTCAAAATAAGCAGACGATATTGTCTCTAGGCATAATAGAAATCTTTTGATTCGATGTATATTAGATGGATATTTTGAAGGAAATAAAATATTCTGTAATTTTTTATCAATTATTCAAGAAAATTGAAAATATATATATACACAGACGGTACTGGATGCATCCTGTGAGAAGTGATAGATTATTTACCGGATCCAAAATTAAATTACAGGAAATACTCTTTAATACATCTGATGTTAAATGAAAAATACAGATGACTGCGAATATTATTAAATGATTATAATTGTTGTTCAACTTTCATTTAGATAATATTTCTTATTATTATTAAATAAATTAAAAAAAAAAAACTAAATTGATTTAAAAAATGTTGCTACAGTACATGGTAGCAAAACAAGCATCTTAGTTCTATAAATGAAATGTAGGACCGAAAAATTTTCAAAGTGTGAAATTTTCGTTACATTAATCAAGAAGCATATGCCATCGTCCCATGAGCAAAAGGTAGATTCTTTTTCTCCTTTTAGGGCTGTACATCCATATAAAAGTTAGTCACTTTTTTTTTTTTGGTAATTTTGGACCCTCTCCCCTCTTACGATATTATATACTATCATTCCCCGAACACCCTCTCCCTCAGTAATGGTATCTTCAATAATGTGTAAAAATTTCTTTGATTTTTTGGATTGTTTTTCTTTTGTTTGGAATGATGGTTACATTTATTTTTTGCATAATTTACTGATTTAGATGTAGAGAAAGCTATAAAATGTCACTTTATATATGAAATAACTGCATATCAAACAACACTTAAAAGAAATAGTTAATATTTAAAAGTGTTTTAAAATAGCTTTAAAGCTTTTTGTTACATACCTTCAACAGTAATAGTGTCTTTTTATAATTGTTCTCGGACAAGGTGAGGCAGGCAGAACTTCGAAAGGCGGACAAAACAAAACAGACGGAGAAGTTTTTCTTTAACTTATAAACACAAGTATCGTTTAAAACATAACATCGTGTACAGTTTGTCGAAGAGCGAATCAATATATACATACACATATGACAGCATAATAGTAATGCTAAACGTTGGGGTATTCCATATTTTGCAATTATATAAATTTATAATCCTTTAATTATTTTAATAACTTTGCATTTGCATAAAAATGAACAACAGTTTAATAAAAGATAAAATACTATTTTGTTGTGAAGACCAAGTTACAAATAAAAAAAGAATTATTTTTTCTTATTGGGTCAAAAATGATAACGATATCAAAAGACAAACCAAAACCTGTTAGCCCTGTTTCTGTTGTTCTGTTCTGTTAGCACTGCTTCTGTGCTAGATTAAAGCGCATTTTAATCTAGCGAAAAAGTTTCACATTTTTTATTATTTTTCATTTTTAAAATACATTTAAAATTTAATAAATATAATTGTTATTAATGTAGTATAAAGTTCATCAAGGCTGATAAACATACAATATTAAAAACTAAAAAGAAATTTTTTCCCATGGTATTTACGAAAACTAGTTGGATGTGCCAATCCCAAAACTTTCTTCTATCTCATACATGCATTTTAATATTTAAAAAAAAAGTTACTCATTTTAATGCTTTAATAATTTTAATTCAATACCCTACCAACTTTGATTTTCATCTTAAATTTCTGCTTCAATCAATTAATCGGAGTAAAAACGAATTTCCGTCTCTGCGCGAGCCGATGAACAATAGAATGATAGGCAGATTTTTTTTTTCAAATTCAGGGAGGACCTACTTGCCTTACCAAAAAATAATCATATACAAAATGTTTAGTTCAGTTCTAGAACTAACTTCATACACAATATTGAAAATGGCATAAAATTCGGTATTGCAGCGCCCCCTTCCGGCGGATTTTTTCAGATTCAGAGCGATCCAACTAGCCATAGCCATACGCTTACACAAAAAATTTCTTTTAATTCGATGCATAACTTCATGTACTTTTGGTCGGTGCAATATTGAAAATGGCACAAAAATCGCGATTGCAGCGCCCCCTTCCGACGGATTTTTTTTTCAAATTCAGGGAGGACCAACTAGCCATAGTCATACAGTTACACAAAAAATTTGGTTCAATTCGATACATAACTTCATATACTTTTGGTCGGTACAATATTGAAAATGGCACATAAATCTCGATTGCAGCGCCCCCTTCCGGCAGATTATTTAATCTCTCATGGAGGACTAACTAGCCATAGCCATACACATACACAAAAAATTTGGTTCAATTCGATGCATAACTTCATATACTTTTGGTCGGTACAATATTTAAAATGGCTCAAAAATTGCGATTGCAGCGCCCCCTTCCGGCGGATATTTTTCAAATTCAGGGAGGACCAACTAGCCTTAGTCATACACATACACAAAAAATTTGGGTCAATTCGATGCATAACTCCATATACTTTTGGTCGGTACAATATTGAAAATGTCACAAACATCGCAATTGCAGCGTCCCCTTCCGGCGGAATATTTCAAAACTGAAGGAGGACCTGCTTGCCACAGCCAAAAACACTCACAAAAAATTTGGTTCAATTCTATGCATAACTTCATACACTTTTTGATGGTAGAATGGCGACATACAGACAGACACACGGACAGACAGACATTTTGTAAAAACAGGTTTTTTGAAATCTGACCTCTAAAACGTGTAAATCCGTCGAAAACCGGAAGTTGAAAAAAATTTCGATTACAATACTTTCTTCTATTGAAGATAGAAGAAAGTAGAAAGAAAAACGTTCAAAAATTATATATTGACAATTTTGAAAAGTGAAATATTTCCAAATTTGTCGCCATATGTAAATAGCCTTTTAACATTTTACTAGATTATATTAACTTAGTTGCCACTCAAAATTTAGCAAAAAAAAAAAAAAACTATGATAATAATCTATATATATTACGTTATCGTATGAGACACAAAAATCGTGATTATTCGTTAATTGCTTAATGGCAACGTCCAAATTAAACCCATCTTATTGGTTACTGTGCAAAAGTCCTTTGTTAAGACTTAGGCTGTGGTAAATTAGATTTATATATGTTTTGTTCCTTCGCTGCAATTATGAAGCTTCAAAATATCATTATTTTTATTTTTTCTGTTCTTTTTTACTTAAAAAAATAAATAAAAGTCATGAATTTTAAAGTTTTCAGTTTCAAATTAAAGTTATATATTGTAAATGAAATGAGTGGAATTATTATATTATATAATATACGATATATTATTATATAATATAATACAATATATAAATAATTAATGAAATACGAAAAAATGCCACGGGTACAATATTTGTCGATTTATTATCTGCGCCAGGCTAGCATAAAAATACTGAGCTCTTGATTTATCAGCACAGATGTCATATATGCAGCACATTGCGCGTTATTTTTCTGACGCCAATTTGACGAAAATTTCGTTTTCAAATACCAGCTACATACATATTTTTAACTAATTTCTATTATTTTAAAAAGGAAATAATAATAAATAAAGTTTAGATAATAATGATAGAGTAAAACAATTTGTATCAATAAAAAAAAGAAAATAAAAGTAAACAAGCAGTTTATTAATAAATAAATAACAATAGCCGGGTTACCGTCTGAGGCGCATATAATTGCTACTTTGTTGCAATCGCGCCTGTGCATATGATATCTGTATCTATTTCTCAGGGCGGAATCTTCTAATTTGACAAAAAAATTGAGCAATTTAAAATAAATTATGTATAAAAGCAATATGATTTAATGCTTAATATACATTTAAGGGAGACCAAACTGGTCGCTAAGAGCGGATAGTAAAAAAAGAAAGAAGGGGAAAAAAAGAAAAGGAAAAATCTATTTTTACCAAACTTAAATGTATTTGCTTCAAAAATATAAATGAAGCTTCTTAAAACTGGTACTTTCACAAAATTGTGTTCCATGAAAACATACTAATCATAAATTATTCTAATGTTGTTAGATTTAAAAATTTGTAATTTAAAAAGCAAACAAATTCCTCAGAAAGAAAAAAAAAAAATAGAAGAAGAATTTAAAAAAGTTATTATTGAAAAAATGCTTGTTTCGAATTAATATAAATAGGTTTCATATCGTTACAAAGTGTTACTTTTTACAAACATAAAATAAATCCCCCCAAAATATAATAAATTTCACAAAAATACTTTTTGTTTTTCTCAAAATGCTTCCCTTCCCCCCAAAACTTGCATCGATTCTTGACTACGCTATCACAACAAAAGCTCGTGAATCTCGGAAAGAAAATAAAAAATCAGCGTTAAAAACAACTCTCGTCTGAACAAGATCTAATAAACAGAAGCCACCAGACACAAGCAGCTGGCCAACGGCTTGGGGGAAACGCGTGGCTTCGACGTGAGTCTTTGCGTATGTTTGAACGCAATAGTACCGCGTCGCCCGTCTGACAAGAAGACGAGATAGTAATGCTCTCAATAGCGGGCGTCGTTTTGTCTGTTTTTGGAAATCGTCCGTGTGACATTACCCTTAGTGTGAATTCAGGGTTGCTCGGGGGAGACATCGCCTTCAGCATTGCAATGTTCCCCCCCGGAAGATTTTAAGATTTTATGCTTTTAATAGACAAAAAGTGCAATCCCCCCCCGTACATTTAGTGTGAATTCAGGGTTGCTCGGGGGAGACATCGCCTTCAGCATTGCAATGTCCCCCCGGAAGATTTTAAGATTTTATGCTTTTAATAGACAAAAAGTGCAACCCCCCCCCCGTACATTTAGTGTGAATTCAGGGTTGCTCGGGGGAGACATCGCCTTCAGCATTGCAATGTTCCCCCCCCGGAAGATTTTAAGATTTTATGCTTTTAATAGACAAAAAGTGCAATCCCCCCCGTACATTTAGTGTGAATTCAGGGTTGCTCGGGGGAGACATCGCCTTCAGCATTGCAATGTGACCCCCCCGGAAGATTTTAAGATTTTATGCTTTTAATAGACAAAAAGTGCAATCCCTCCTCCCCGCCCGGAATTCTATAGAGTCACATTGAAAAACAAGTTATATGTAATTGCAAAAGTAAACTTTTGTAACAGATTTTTTTTAATAAGAATGTAACAAACAGCAGTTAAAGGTATGCGCAATTTTATTTAGGTTTTATATTTTAAAAAAATAGTTTTAATTTCTCATTAATCATATAATAAAGGTTTTAGGACATATAAATGTAAATTAGTGTAATATTAACGATTTCTTAGCGATTTTTGTATCTCTGAGGTTTTTTCCCAATAGCGGACGCCTCCGAATAGCGGACAATTTCTGCGTTTCGCGAGGTGTCCGTTATTTAGAGGTTTTACTGTACTTACTGCATTTAACAAAAAATCGACAAACACCGTACCTTGAGTAAGTTTCTAAGAGATTTGTGCAAGTTTTGTGCGTTTAGCAGCAAAAGTGAATTTAAAAATTATTCAGAAAATAAGCAGTTTGGATTGGAATACACCCTTACAAAGACGAAACTTACTCGCCGAAGGTAAATATTTACTCGCCAATGGCGAGCTGACGAGGGGAAATTTCACGCCCTGTATTAGAGTTTACGAAATATTTATATAATTACATGGTACTTATATGTTCAAAAATGATGTATTGGTACTACGAGGTTATCCCGTCGACCAAAAAATTATCGCCAAACTATAAGATTAAATGCCAATAATGGATGATCGTGAATGTCACACCAAAAAATTATCGCCAAACTATAAGATTAAATGCCAATAATGGATGATCGTGAATGTCACATTCAATGACATTAAATAAGTTTGTTTGTTTGTTTGATTGTATGTATGTCGTCCAATTATCTACGCTAATGGGATATAGGACCTATGAGGTGGGATGCCCTCCGTGGGGGTTCTTTCTAAGGGAACCTAACCCGTATTTACGCAAGGTTTGAAGAAAACCACGGAAAACTCCGAACGGTTAGACCGACGGTCGCGATTGGGTTCGAACCCAGCACTAACCGTCTATCAGTTTGAAGGTCAGAACCTCGCGGCCACTGGTGGGGCCGACATTAAATAAGATTCACGTGTTTAAAATGTCATTAAGTGATTTTTATTTCGACTTTTTATTAGTATTTTTATTAATATTCTACTGATGATTTGTTTTTTCGTTATTTAAAATAAAAATTATGTCGACATGTATAATTTGGCTATCGCGAAAAAAATGAATGTGACATTCACAATCATCCATTATTGGTATTTAATCTTATAATTTGGCGATAGTTTTTTGGTCGACGGCGTAACCTAGTAGCACCGCTGTAACTCGCGAACAAATTGAGATAGAGACTTGAAATTTTGGTACTGAGTATAGAACAGGACAAAGATGCTTATTTAATATCAGTAACCTCGATTATCCGGAACTATTTTTTTCGTACTCTCGAAAAAATCGTTCTGATGAAAAGTGCATAAAAATTTTGATTTTATTTCATTTCAAGGTATAGACTAAAAAGACTATAAAATGACATAAATTTTGCATCAAGAATGAAGTCTATCGGATTATTAGTTGTCGAGATATCGACAATCAAAGAATAAATCTCGTTGATATTACGAAGATTTTTCACATCCCTGTATATCATTCAAATTTCGATTCAAAGATATGATTTACTGCAAAATGAGACACTTAATCCGACGCCGCAAATTGATATTTCATAGGATTATTAATTTTGGAGTTATAAAGATGTTTCTTTTATGCAATTCGTTTTTAATTTTTCCATTTTGGTGGCAAATGTATTAAAAAAGTGGCGAAAAATCGGCGTCATAAGTGTATAAGAAATCTTTAACAAAATATTAAAACAAGTCCAAAATAGAGAGCAGTCAATCGTAGCAAATGCGGTGCGTTCCTTACAATAAAAAAATTTTTAAATACAATGTTGATTATATAGAAAAACGTCATAAATGTAAAAGAAACGTACTATAAAATCTGAAAAAAGTCCGGAATTGCGCGTCAAGCGTAGCAAACGCGGTGCGTTTCTTACAATTAAAATATTACACACGATACGTATCTACGCAAGGTTCGAAGAAAAATTTCGAATATTCGGTATTCGGTTGGTTTGGTTAATTTTGTTCGTCTGTTTATCTACATTAGGGTTATAGGACCAGGGGTGGGGTACTTTTCGTAGGGGGGGGGGGGGTAGGGCCGTAGCTAAGGGAGCGCTATGGGCGGCTCAGCCCCCTCTGAAATATTTTGAGCCCCCCTCCCCCACCGGTAAAGATTCCAAGGTCTCTAAATGAATTTCTGTTCCGAAAATTTAAATGAAATTCTGTTCAAAAATCTAATTGTTTTGAGACCCTTTCACATTTTTGCAGAATTACTTAATCATATCTAAAATAAGTAATTCAACAATCCCTCATTCTTTTTTTACGCATGAAATTAACATTATGTTTAATTTTGCACCAGTTTTACACCCAAAATTTTCATTATGATATAGTTTTTTTAGTATAAAACTAAGTTATTACAACAGTTTAATACGAAACATAATACGTACGTTGTGAAAATGCACAAATTTATCTTTCTGCGTCAGAGAAAGAAAAAAAATTATGAGCCCCCCCCCCCCCTACAATCCCTTGAGTACCCCGTAGTGAACTCTTCTAGCTACGGCCCTGGGGGGGGAGGGGGGGTCTTTCTAAGGGAACCTAACCCGTATTTACGCAAGGTTCGAAGAAAACCACGGAAAATTCCGAAGAGAAAAATCGGAAAATCATTATATGTCTATCAATTTACGATTGGCCAAAACACAATCTTACAAACCTACTCTGGCTGTTTTAAACAAGACAATTTGGTACTACTTGGTTATTCCGTTGGCCGATTCCGCCAAATTATACAAATATAATTATACAAAAATTATACAAATATAATATACAAATATATATACTCTATAGAATTCCGGGCGGGATTGCACTTTTTGTCTATTAAAAGCATAAAACCTTAAAACCTTCAGGGGGAGACATTGCTGAATTCACACTAAATGTACGGGGGGGGGATATTCACTAGCCCACCCTCTACAATTATCTGTGATCACAAAATTTGGGACACGTTGCTCTGATAAATTTAGAGACTCTTTTTTTTCATTCTTTTTTTTTTTTTTTTTTTTTTTTTTTTTTCTGGATAAAAATTTTTTTTTCATATCGCCGAAAATAGTGTCCGCTATTCGGAATGTCCATTATTCAGAGGTTAAACTTACAAAAATGTAGGTTTTAGGAGTGGGGGATCGGAAAACTGTCCGTTAAATAGAAGTGTCCGCTATTCGGGAGTGTCCGTTATGGAGGTTTTACGTAGTTCTTTTTGATGTCAATTTAATTTTACTGTAAGAAAAAAACTAAAAAAGTACTAAAAAAGTTGGAAATTGCACGTGAAGCGTGGCAAATGAGGTGCGTTCGTACGATAACGAAGTTTTAAAAATATCACTCTATTTATATATATCTCATAAAATTGTAAATATATAATTACAATTAACCCTTTGCGGGGCAGAGCATTCTTTAAGTATTGAAATTTATGACTGACACCGGAATTTGAAAACAACTTTATTTGTAAATAAGAAAACCCTATATTTCACGCATTCAATAAACCGTAATTTTCTTTAACAAAATTCCGGTGCGAATGTGGCGTTTGAGAATTAAAATTAAGTGGTATCTTTACGAAACCAGCGCCCCGCAAGGGGTTAAAGCGCTCTTCAAATAATGTTCTCCCTATACTCATTATGTAATGGAATACTTTTGTGTGGCCTTGTAAATCAATAACAAATATTCTTTGCACCACAGATTATGCCAAATGTATATTATAATATGTAATTTATAGGTGCATATAAATTTTATTAAGTTCGAATGCGTGTAACACCATTAAAATGCTTTTGAAACATTTTCCCCCATTGACCGTAATGTAACGGAATACTTTTGATTGTCCCTGTAGTTGAACTATGCGTCCGATTTTCATAACATTTGAAATGACTCGACAAAAATATGTAAAAAATATACGTTTTAAATTTCACACGATTAAAATGCATTTAAAATTGTTTTCCCCCATCGACCGTAATGTAACGGAATCCTTTTGATTGTCCCTGTACTTGATCTATCCATCCGATTTTCATAAAATTTGAAATGACTCGACAAAATTATGTAATAATTACGTATCTTAAATTTCAAACGATTCGGTTGGGTAGTTTTTGCGTTGTTAAATGCGGACAGACAGACAGACGGACGGACTGAGCGACAACAATAGGTGCTACGTATTTACATAATTGCGAACGCACCTAAAAAACTCTGCGAATGTTTAAGCGGAAAAAAGAAATTATTGCGCAGCAAGCAAACAGAATAAATATACAAAAGAAAAATAAATGAAAAGCCGTTTTGTGCTCTTCCTTACTATTAAAATACCGGGTGATCCAGAAGTCCCGGGACATTTGAAATGCTAATAATTAGAAAACCATAAACAATAGAAGTATGCGGTTTTCACAGAAATGCTGAGAAACTTGTGGGATTTGTTTTTTCGATGAAAAAAAATATATTATGTTAGTTGCACTTTTTGACAGCAGGTGGCGCTAAAATTGATAGTATTGTTTTTATAGTATGATACAGTTCATTTAAAAGAACGAATTAGTGTCCAAGGGTTACAAAGTTTAACCATGACGCTCATGGCTTATAAGTATCGCCGTGAGCCGATGCAAAACAGCGTGCACAGTATCTTCAGAGCAGAAAGAAATTCCAGAAGAAATTTCAGTTCATCGTGATATCACAAGTTTACTGCACTCACCATGAACTGGTGATTTCTACAGAGTATTGGCATAGAATCCTACGTAATTTACGATTGTAACAGACATTTGGGATCTCTTGTTTCTATTACGATCTTCCAATGAGCTTTTTCTCAAACCTTGCTTACCATAGCATTTCACATTTGCAATAGCATTCGATTCTTTTGCAGTTTTAACTTGACGTATTGTACGATATGAAAACAACGCGACATGCAAAGATGTGTCTAAACATAGTCTAGACAATGTCTAAACATTGCAGTTGCTCATGAAATTTTTTATGAAATTTCCCTTACAATGCAATTTTATTTACCTTTCAAAAAATGTTTGAATATAAACCACCCTTAAAACGAAATCTCATCAATATCATAGAAAAAAAGTTTCGCAATGAACTCATGTGTCTATATAACTCATGGTATTGGTACATTCAGTCTTATACAACAGCGCCACCTGTTGCTAAAAATGGTAACTATATATATTTAAAAAAATTCATTCTAAACAAAAATCCCACATGTTTCTGAGCATATATCTGAAAACAGAACCTTTGTATTATACATAGTTTCCTAATTATTAACTTTTCAAAACTCCCGAAACTTCTGGATCACCCGGTATATATATATATATATATGTATATCTTCGTAGTTAATTGAGGGATTTTCTTGAAATTTTCAGCAAGTTGCAATCATAGTAAATTACGCAGTGAAACAAATTTTTATTACAATGTAATAAGTGATTAGAAAATTAGCCTCTACAAAAATCACCCACTAATTTTAAAGAAGAACCAATGCGGTTTGTTTTGTTTACTTAAGGGTGTGTTCGAAAAAACGGTTTTCCATATTCAACAGTTTGAAATTTTCCGATACATTTTCAGACACAATTTTAAAAGTAGAAACATGAAACTTGCTGAGGGGATCTTTGAAGAGACGTATGAGGTGCGTGTGATGTATTTTTACGCTCCATTCATTAGAATTTGATTTATAAACAATTATCTTCTCTGTATGACCCTTTTTTTCGTTCGCAGATCTTCCGCTAGGGGAAAATCTGTTCAAAATGCCGTTTTTGATTGCTTTTTTTGCAATATTTTCTGCATTTATCAAAGATTTGACAATTACAGCACCTCGTCTACTTTCTAAATAAGAAAATTTTAAAATTTGATGCATTTGCGAGCAAACGTTAACCTAAAAATAAATCGGAAAATAAGCAGTTTGAATTGAAATACACCCTTAAACACCGTGAGGTTGGAAACGTTATCAAAATAAGATGGATCTGCTTTGGATGGATAACATTTTGTTTATGCAGAAAGAAGCTTTGGGGAGATTTCTTTTTTTTTATTTTTTTTCGTATTAGATTTTAAAAACATCCGTTATCTGGTGTTAAGCATGCAGGATAATTGGCAATAGCCGTATTTTATGATTAAGGATTGATTGAAACGGAATTTCGGCGTTCTTTCTCTTTTCGGCCGAAAACAAAAACATTTGAATTTTTTTTTTTTTAAAGTAATCAGTAATTAATATATACATAGTTATTAATTATATGTTTTTTTAAATCTCTATAAATAAAAGGAATTCTGAGGATAATTAATTAATTGAGGCACAGGGGAAAGCAAATCTTGGCAATGCGCCAACTCGGTCCAGAGGAAGCAAATCTTGGCAATGCGCCAACTCGGTCCAGAGGAAGCAAATCTTGGCAATGCGCCAACTCGGTCCAGAGGTATAAAAGCAAGATAGAAAAAAACGCGCAGGTCTGTGCATTCAAGTACAACCACCCATATGTATATGCTGAAAGTTTGTTCTGACGCTCACCCGACGCACGTGGAGTGCCGATGGTCCGGGGAGAGTCACCGGGGGATCCGTCGCCAGCTGAGAGAGAAGCGTAGAGTCACCGGGGGATCCGTCGCCAGCTGAGAGAGAAGCGTACCATACACATAAATTATTAAATAAACTTTCAAATTAAGCCCGGCGAAGCGGGCTGCGTATGCTAGTTTATATAATTATTAATTATACAGGCTTATTAAATATTCATAACTATTAATTATAAGTGTGGCCAAAATTGGCTCTGAGTTCCTTAGTCTCAAAATTTTTTATTTTGGGATATAAATAAAAAATTATCATTCCATATAAAATAAAACGTAATTAATTTATCAACGAATACAGAAAGATTTTCTAATTACAAGAATTTATTTATACTTTTAAAATATTTTGATTTTAGGTATACATACAATGTAGGTTTATTTTTTATAATACTTTTTGTAAATGATTATATGTTATACTAGAACATTCTCAAAGAATATTCAAAACAGTTCAGTAGTTTCAAACTAAAAATTCTCTATTTTTTTTTTTTTTTTTTTTTTTTTTTTTTTTTTTTTTTAAGGCTGCAGCTTTTAATGAGCGCATAAAACAATTTAGTCAAATATGTGTTGTTTGCTTTATAATTTGCATTCACGTCTGAGTCAGTCATGACTGATAATTATAAACAATGGAATTCATAGCAATAAATAGTCTCATTTCAGCCGTGAGTAAAGTTGAAAATTTTCGAAAGAAGATTTGGAATACACAACCTCGGTCGAGTTTTGGTCCGATTTCATTTTCGGCAAAACTTGGATTTCAGGCCGAAAATGAAATGAAAATTTCGGTCGATTTCTACTTATTATTGTGTCAGAACATTCGGCTTAGAATAATATACTACCAAAAAAAATGATAATATTTCCAGTAACTGAATAATCAATAGTACAAATTTTATATCCTTATTAGTTTTGCATTAAAATTCTACCAAGAGGAATATATATATTTTTTAATTTATAATTTAATAAAAGATTTACTTTTTTTAGGGGGGAGATTTATCTTATTTAGAAAGTACACAAGGAACCGGGATTGTCGATTCTTTGATAAATGAGCGCATATATTTTTGATATTCTTTGATTACTTTGATGATATCTTTTATAATCTTTGATATTTTGAGCATATAGCTTTGATAAATGAGAGCATTCATCTTTGATGAATGAATTTCATATCTGCAGCCAAAATCGAAAAGGTAAAAAACACCATGCATACAGATCGATCTCAGCTGTCCAATGCAAAAAGAATCATTTAAAAATATTGAAATGCAAAAGAGGTATGTTTTTAAATTTCTTCCATAGGATTAACATTAGCGAGCGGGTCTTTTCATTTGAGTGAAGTAGCCCCTTAATAGACTGGGAGACAGGGCCGTAGCTAGAAGTAAACAATAGGGGGGGGGCTCAAGAAAATGTAGGGGTGGAGGGCTCATTATTTGTTTTTTTTTTCTCTCTCTCTGACGCAGAAAGATAAATTAGTGCACATTCACATTGTAGATACTATGTTTCTCATTCAACTGTTGTAATAACTTCATTTTATGGTAAGAAAAGTATAGGATAATGAAAGTTTTGAGTCTATTATAACTGGTGAAAAATTAAGGGACTACTTCACTCAAATGAAAATTCATTGAGTGACCTTGGAATTTTTTTTCAGGGGTGGGTGTACCAGAGATTCTTGTGAGGGGGTAGTTTTGTAGTAGCTGCTATTTTATTAGAATACTTAGAAGAAGCGTGATTACGTATAGTAGTCCAGGTCTTAGATGTGTAGATGGCGAAAAAAACCCCACAATAATTGCTAAGTCACCTTTTTATTTAGACATGTATTAATAGGGGGGTACACTTACAGTACTCGGAGAAAATCTCCGAACAGAGATTTGCAACTTCACTAGACAAGAGCAGTGAGTCAAGTGTATTCGTACATAGCAACAAATCGCCACTTTTGGCATGATAGAAAATCGCCAAGATACACAAGTTCGCCTATGCACAATGGATAGTATACGCCAAATAACAGTTAAAATGCAGCTGGCATGATCAGAATTCAATTTGGTTACCCAGCTGGGATGGGAAAGGAAAGGTTGCCAAATGATAAATGTTACACGTGTTGTTATGTCTAACAACGAAGCACACCAAAGGGACATCAGATCTTACTGCGCAGATGTTAAATACTTTTTAGGATTTTGTCGAGAAAGGAAAAAGAAGCGTAAGCATAAATTTTTACTGCGAAACAGAGATGATCTCCTTATAAGGTAATGCAGAATTGCTTCGATCGGAAATAGCAGACATCTGGAAATTGTTTTAAACGGTTGATTAAAATGTGAGTGTATTTCTCACAGATAAACTTGAGCAGCTGCAGATTTTCGGTTAGAGAATTAATAAGCAAGAAAAATGGAAAAGGAATGAAGGACAACTTAAAACTAATTTTGAATTGAAAAGAGAAGGGGGTGTAAAGGATTAATTTAAGAAAATACCCAATATATAACGAAATAATCGTTATAGTGGGGTCAAAATATTTTAGGGCGGGGGGGCTGAGCCGCCCATTTAGAAATGTATCAGAAAGGAGCTTCTTTGATTTAACGTATGAATTTGGATTTAAAATCTTTTAATAAAATGTTATCGAAATATTTTTAGAAACCTTCTTTTATTAAACAGCTTCAAAAGTTATGACGTTTTTAAATTTCTTTTATTCTAAGCCATATTAATTTTTTTAATGAATCTTTATTTGAATGTTGAAAGCCTAATAATAGCTTAGTAATTGTTCGAATGCTTAGAGTGTTTATTCTAAAACAGTAATATTTATAAACGTTAAATTACTTCATATTTCAGAAGTGACATTAATCAACTCAACTGTTTACTTTAAAACCATAATATTTATAAATGGTAAATTACTTTATAACTCAAAAGTGACATTAATGATATTAATATAATATCATTGTTTATTTAAAGCAATTCATAAGTAGTTGATTGCACATGATTGTGAAATCATTTTTGTTGATTACTTCAAGGACAATATTTTACTGTGAACGAACTTACTTCAGTTTCTCTTATGTTTTTGTAAAGCACACACGGTGCTTATATTTCTCTTCGCTATGATTTCGCATACTTGGATAATATGTTAATCCAGTAACCGCAGCAGGAAACTGCATTCCTGTATCTTGTTTTCTCAATTTACTAAATGTTTCTTTAAGTCGTTAATATAACGCAAAAAAGATATATTAGTGTGAATTTATTTACACTTGACAACACCAAAGAACTGCTTCGTGAATCTCGGACAGTAACAGTAATCATTAATGTTACTAATGTTTATTTCCTTTAAAATCATTCCATAGATATGCAGTAGCGTAGCTATGTTTTTTGGCGCCCGGGGCCAGCAAGAAATTTTGCCCCCCCCCCACAACAATATAGATATATAACAATTTATCTCAATTTGGCGCCCCTAGGCCTCGGCGCCCGGGGCGGACGCCCCCCTTGCCCCCCTCCCCCCCTCCCCCCCCTTAGCTACGCCACTGTAGATATGTATGCAGTACTCTTTAAAAAAAATCTTAATTATATGATAGAAATCGGAATTTTTTAGAAATCGTAGAAATTGTAACGGGGCAAAACTGGACGGGCCGGGCCTGATTTCTCTACGGGCCGGGCCTAAAATATGAAAATTTGAACGGGCTTGGCCCGAACTTTTGAGTTTTACAACGGGCCGGGCCCGGGCTTAGAAATTCTCTAGACCTCTAATTAAAACAATTATTCAACGCATTTTTTATACAAAATTTATTTAAAGCTGATAAAAAATTGACCGTTTTTCCTTTCCAAAACAAACGCTGGTTTTGCACCTCGATGCGAGGGTTGAGGAAGACTGTAACCAATCAGAATCGCCCAATTGATATTTCACAAACTTGACGAAGCTAGAAGTTAGCGACACGATGTCTGCTGTGCAAAAACACACCTGCTGAATATAACTGTATTTTTTTTAATTATTATAAATTTGCGAAGCATTATTTCTTAGGATAAATAAATATTTGAAAGTGACAAAATTTTTTTTTTATATTATGAGATTAAATCCTGTTGAAATACGACGTTAAAAATAGGCTTTAAAATGTCCTCATCAATTCATTTTTCTTTAAATTTCATTTCTTCTTTTAAACGCATCCAACGTTTTAAGCTAATTAATTTTTATGGAAAAATAGAGAAAATATTTTTCAATAATATTTGGACAATTTGTTAAATTAATTCCCGCTGTTAAATTAATGCCCGGTGCAAAGCTTCAGTTTGGCGCCCCCCCCCCCCCAACTTTTTCTTGTGACATGCCAAAAATGGCGTTGGTAGTATAAATTTGGCGCCCCTTAAGGGTGTATTCGAAAAAACGCTTTTCCACATTCAACAGCTCGAAATTTTACGATATCCTTATCTTTTTTCTACTAAAATAATAAAATTTTATATGGTCTTTATGTAGAAATATTAAAAATTTTTTTTAGAGATGCCTATGCATCATTTGTAGTGAAAAAAAGGGTTAATAAGTATTTTTTTGGCCTCGTCCCCCCCCCCCCCCGAATTGGGTAATAACTGTCAATAGATTAATTAACCAATTTTATTGGGGTTTTTTCTCTCTCTCTCTGCGACCCGCACCCGTCTCACACGGAAGTAAGCACAAGATAAAAAGAAGGGGTAGTGGGCGAGTACTAATATTAAATACTTCAACTAAAAGTGGGTGGGGTGGGGGAGGGGTGGAATTCTCCCCCTTTCTTACGTCCACTCCTAATACGTTCGGGCCCCTCCAATAATTTTGAAAACTCTACGCCTATGGTTGATGGTATCATCTAAAACGTTAAAAGCAATATATAACCAGCTACATATATTTTGAAATTAATGTAATTTATGGTGCATTTATCAATATAAAAGAATGAAATTTTCTTATTTAATGATTGGATTTTTCGGGCTCTTTTCGGTATTTCTTGAATCTTACGTAAGCATGGACTCAGATCCCCCCCCCTTGTGAGAAAAAATGAGCAAATCCAACCTCCCCTCCCCCTCTAAGATGCTTAGGTAATACTTCAATGCCCCCATTGCGCAAATAATTTATATATAGAGTCCTCGATTTGAGGGTGTGTATATAGAGTCCTCGATTTGAGGGTGTGTATATAGAGTCCTCGGTTCGTTGGTGTGTAAAGTCCTCAGTTTGATGGTGTGTATATAGAGTCCTCGGTTAGAGGGTGTGTAAAGTCCTCGATTTGACGGTGTGTATATAGAGTCCTCGGTTTGAGGGTGTGTGTGAGTCCTCGGTCTGTCAGTGTGTAAAGTCCTTGGTCTGTCGGTGTGTAAAGTCCTCTATTTGAAGGTGTGTATATAGGGTCCTCGGTTTGTTCGTGTGTAAAATCCTCGATTTTTTTGGTGTATATGTAAAGCATGATAATATTGTGATTGTTTTTAAAGCATGATAATATTGTGTTGCACACAGTGGAATTTTTCTTTTCTGTGTGTGTGTGGGGGAGAGGAAATGGACCAAGCAGGCAAAAAGGGTATTTTTTCCTTAAGGGCATGTGTGGGGAAATAAAGGAGTAGGGCTCTGGTGCTCCCAGCGAGGTTCGGGGAGGAGCCCCGCAAGCTGACGTAATTTAAAATTTCTGGTGCAATTTCTTAATGTTTTATGCAATTAAATTTTTTGATAAAAAACGTAATCTAGATGAAGCTGCAATCGACCCCCTCCCTTCCCTTAAATATGTCTCCTGTTTAAGAGCCTCCTTTTCTCACACGACTCAGCACAGGGTTAAAAGTTGAAATACAAAGTATCGTGCTTTAAAAATGTCTGGCTTCTCTCTTTGACACCACCGTTGCATGGTGAGTACACATGCTCTAAAGCCATAAAGCCCGCCAACTCTAGCATATAAACTCATACTATAGTTGGAAACCACAAAGCCATGACTAACATTTGGGACCCCGTTGGTTGAGTTACGGCAATACTACCGTATGTATATATAATAAGACTGGATGTATTGTGTATATAGAGTCCTCGATTTGAGGGTATGTATATAAAGTCCTCGGTTCGTTGGTGTGTAAAGTCCTCAGTTTGAAGGTGTGTATATAGAGTCCTCGGTTAGAGGGTGTGTAAAGTCCTCGATTTGACGGTGTGTATATAGAGTCCTCGGTTTGAGGGTGTGTGTGAGTCCTCGGTCTGTCGGTGTGTAAAGTCCTCTATTTGAAGGTGTGTATATAGGGTCCTCGGTTTGTTCGTGTGTAAAATCCTCGATTTTTTTGGTGTATATGTAAAGCATGATAATATTGTGATTGTTTTTAAAGCATGATAATATTGTGTTGCATACAGTGGAATTTTTCTTTTCTGTGTGTGGGGGGGGGAGAGGAAATGGCCCAAGCAGGCAAAAAGGGTACTTTTTCCTTAAGGGCATATGTGGGGAAATAAAGGAGTAGGGCTCTGGTGCTACCAGCGAGGTTCGGGGAGGAGCCCCGCAAGCTGATGTAATTTAAAATTTCTGGTGCAATTTCTTAATATTTTATACAATTAAATTTTTTGATAAAAAACGTATTCCAGATGAAGCTGCAATCGACCCCCTCCCTTCCCTTAAATATGTCTCCTGTTTAAGAGCCTCCTTTTCTCACTGCGACTCAGCACAGACTTAAAAGTTGAAACACAAAGTATCGTGTTTTAAAAATGTCTGGCTTCTCTCTTTGACACTATCATTGCTTCTCCCCCCCCCCTCCTCCGCACTCCACAGTTGACAACCACTATAGTCATTACAGACACCTAGGATGAAATAATAGAAAATCTGCTTGCCCCTGCAAGGTGGGTTTTATAAATGCTGTCTGACACCCCTATCCTCCCCCCTCTTCGAACATAACAATCATGATCAGCTTTTTTTATTGGGGGTGGGGGGGAGGGGGAATCACGGTTTCTCAGAAATTTTGAATTTGTACTACCTGTGAGGTGAATACGGTGTTAGCAAGAGCAAACATTTTCAAAAAAGCATTGCACTGTTATTATTCAGTCCCGTAATTTTAGAATCATAGGCAGACGACGAGGTCCACGCCTGACTTGGCACCTCTCTCTCCAGGCTACGCCCGTCAACGAGAGGACTTTTGACCCACTAGCACATTTTACGTGCCCATGCCGCATTAGCAAACACGGTGGTCTACAGTCAAACCGGGAATCGTACCCGCAAACTTTCGGTTACAAGATCGACGCACTACCGTCTGGGCTAGCATGGCCTCATCTGTTATTACAACATTAGATATTTAAATCTGAATGTATACCCATAATTACTTTTCTGTAGAAAAATTTTCACGGGTTCTTTTTTTCCTGGGGCGGGGGTGCGATCCCTCCAAACTAATCTCTCCCCCCTTCTTCAGTATGCGTCTGTCTCGAACCATTTGACAATTAAAAAAAAAAAAAAAAAAAAAACTTATGTGCCCTGAGCCTCCTTCTATAATTCGATTTTGGCATAATGCAATTTTAGAAATAAAGTGGAAAAAAAAAAACCTCATTTCCCTTTGGAAATATAAGATGGAGGCACGACGTAGAATATTTATACTAAAAATTTAAAAATATGCTGATACAGTCCTGAGAAGAAAGAAGAAAAAAAAGGGGGGGGGGAAACGAAAGAAAGAAAGAAGGCCGTAAATGGGCGTCTGATGTTTAATTCAAACTAAATCACAATCTATTCAACATCTAATTCAAACTTTATATGCTTAGCAGCAATGGGCAAGAAATAAAAGACGATAACGTTATGATTCGAGTGCTATCTCATGTTCCAATTTCAATAAATACAATTGGAAATCATAAAGAACGCGAAAAGACATAAACACCAGGTGCTACTACGTTCCTACTATTCACTACGAGCGTAGTAGTAAATAGTAAAAGCGTAGTAGGGGTAAAATTACTATTATACGGAGCAACCGGTTTGTCCATTCATAAGTCACGTGATCTGTATTTTCACCGCTATACCGAGGACGCGGTGATACACTTTTTTCTCGTGGCGCCATACACACAATACACACTAGAAAATGCAAAAGATGTAAACCGAGGACATCCCCAAACTATAATCAAAAAGTTGTCCAAATGACAAAATAGCATCTTAGAACAGCCTAGAAGAGCTTTTTCAAACCGAGGACGTCCTCGGTTCGCGGTGCGTCCTCGGTGTGTTGGTGTGTATACATATAGAGGTCCTCGCTTTCCACCTTTTACAAACACACACACACACAAACTCCAAGCTTTTATATGCTGCAAACTGAGATACTACAAATTTACATATTACTTCTAACCGCGACATAGCTGTAGAATCCGGGAAAGACACACGCATCTACAAAGTTAAAGTAAAAGAGAGGATAGATGTCGCTTTCACGCTTACACATATTAAATCATTGACGTCACGATCTCAAAAATGCTAGAGTGCCTTTATTACAAAGGTCACTCCCTCACACACTTTCATATTCTATAAGAAAAGTTCGGGGTACTATTGTTTAAATAAGATATTAAGTGCGGAAAATGGACAAAAACGTCATTTTGACTGTACTTTGTGGCAACATAACAATGTGAATTAACAATGCCCCATGGAAACAAATAAATTTTAATAAGTAAGAATGGTTATACTAACAATTTATGCTAAAAGAATTTTGGGATGTTGTTGCTTGCGAGAGATATAGTGTTCTAAATATACCAGCATTTCACTTTTCACAAAAAATGGCATTCACAGCCTTGAACTTTGACATTTTCTATAGAAAAGAGGAAATTTTTTCAAGGCTTCAAAATTATAGATTATTCATCAAATGTGATCTACTTCAACATATAAAAAATCAAGCAAATCAAAAAACACAACTGTCAAAACATAATTTTTTTTTTCCGTCTGAATTTCAAAATATTTTATTTTAAATTTTAAATTTATTTAAAAGTAGGGTAATTTAAAATAATTCTAACACTAAATATTATTTGTAAAATTTATTTTTTTTCTTCTTTTATGTAAACAGAAATATATAAATTTTTATTTTTAATCAGCATTTTTAAAAATGTTAATTCCAATAGAAATTTAAATTTTTTAAATAAAAGGTTTGAAAAAATGATGTAACTTAAAAAAAATTATACTTTCAAAAGTAAATATTTTTATATAATTTTCTGCATTGAAATTAAAAGTTATCTTTAGTGGTTATTGGGTTACGATAATTTAAATACGAGAAATGGTGAAAAACTCATTACCGAAAAAAATGCATTTTTATAAAAAAAAAAAAAAAAAAAAAAAAAAAAAAAAAAAATCATTTTTATGACAACCATTCCTTGGTAAGCTAGATTTTGAAAATAAACCAATACACAATAATTAATATGGCCTGTTCCAATTAAGATAGAAACATAATTTAAAAATCATTTTAAACAGACAAATGTAGAAAAAATTGAAATCCATTTTTTAAAAGAAAATATTAAGATTTTTTTTTTTTTTTGTCTCGAATACCCTTAATCGATTCACCGATAAAAAATAATCTATTAAAAATGATAACTTCAATGAACTCGTTTTTTTTTTCTTTTTTTAAATCCCATTGCTTTGGTAACGAGTACATGACATTTTCAAATATAAGTGATATACAGGACTAAAACGTAAGCTTGTTTATAAATATCAATATAATTTTTTATCACTCTGTTCGCATATTAAAGATATAAATAGAAATTATTTAGTGTATGGGGTTTGTTACAATGAACGTTATAGCGGGAATATAATTAAGTTGCGCACTTTAAAATTGAGAACTACATTTTGAAAAAAATTATGTTTTATACAGAGCAGAAGAACACATCGGCGAATTGAATATATAAGTGCACATTCAAGTCAACTTGTTTACATTTCGCTAATTTCGCAAAAATTAATTGCCATGGATTTCTTGAAAAAAAATCAGAAGAGTGGAAGAACTGATGGATTTTTACACGAATATTGAAAGTAAAAAAAATTCTATACATGCGTTTTTAAAATTAAAGAGTTACGGTCTCGGAGCTATTATAAAATCGGAAAATACTAAGAAATGAGTACATTTACCTTTTTTTAAGTGCAGAGTTATAACAGTGTTTATGCCACCCTGAATGTCCACTGTCCTAAGTTTGCAACACTAATTTCCCAGTTTTTGAAAAGTATGTCATTTAACAAGTTACAGTAACCATTTCGAAAATGAATTTTTCAAAGACTAAAATTTAAGACTTATAAATAAATTCTATTTTATAAAGAAAACAAACACACAAACAAACAAATAATAATAAACCATGTTCTTTTACAATCAATCGGTTCAACGCTAGATTTTTTTACTATATCTTGATGATCGCACATTTCATAATCGGTGAACTCGATAATCAGTCCTCGTTTGGTTACTTTTCCATACGACACCTTTCTTTGGATTCATTCTCTGAAAATTTGTGTCTACTCATTTTGTAACTGTTTTACTTTCTTATTTATTAACAACGATATTTTGATTTCTTATTGAAAAAAAATTCTAAATGAAAAACATTTCATAAAAATAAAAAAATGTGGACATTCATTGTTCAAAGCAAAATGTTTTAATGTTCCCCACTGAGTTAATACAAATCACTAAAAACATCATTTTTCTGATTATCAGAACATGAATTACTTAATAACAGAGAAATATATTACGTACGTCATGGATTAAACATTTATATACCTTTACTATTCTTTTAAAAAAATCAGGAAACAGCAGTGTCCATTCTCAACCGAAAACAGCAACCATTTTTTACATTATCAAAAAACGCTGAAGTTCAAAAGATATAAATGAAGCTTTGTGAAAACTTATAAACTAATAAAATTCACATACCGTGTATCTTTCATTAATAGTTCAGTTTTATATGCATCGTTTCAAATTCATTTTGTAAAAAGTACGTAAAAGAGCGATCAGTATGTAATATTTTATGCTTGTTAAGTCTTTTTCTATTACGTGATACCAATGTGAAAAAGGGGATATTTGACTGCTTTAGAATATGTGTTCTATAAACTAAACATCGCACGTCTCTTGCTTCTTAGCCAAGTAGTAAAGACAATAACAATAGTATTGTATTTTCTGTGATGTTTATTAGAAGTACCTCTGATATTAATTTTTTTCGTTTATTTTTCCATTTACAAAATATCATCTACGAATTGTAATACGTGTTTTGATACATAGGAAGGCATAACATTCAATAGTTTTAAAATTTCACAGTAAATAATAGTGTTAATATTAGAATAAAATAAAATAAAATCTAAATTTATTATTTTAAAAACAAAAGACGGAAATTAAAGAGCGATTTTAAAGGTTATTATTATTATTAAAATAGCATATTTAAAAATCGTAAAATGGGTTAATGCAATTTTCACAAGGATGTTTCTTTTTTTATTTCTTTATAATCGAATGAGCGAACAAGCTTGTGCTGCCATCAACCTTTACGTCAAATGTCTGTTAAATGTCCTAAATATATATTAGTACAGCAAAACTATTTCTGGTGTCTATCAGGCACTAGACATAACTTTTAACATAACAATATGCCACGCGAGCCCAGCAGAGTTTTCCGCACTCTGATAACAATTTTTGATGTATTAACTGTATGAGGTAGAAGAAAGTTTTGGAATTGGCAAGTCTGACAACTTTGTTTGTGAATTATATCAGCAAAGACCATTTTCTATATTTGTGTGCTGTGGGATCTGCAAGAAAACTATAGTTAACATTTTTTCCTGAAAAACACCGATAGGCAATTGGAAGCATGACTTTGCACTAAATGTTGTTGTTAACAATGTTATGGGGAAATTAATTAAAGGAAAATGGAAAAAGTTGATTCATTAATTCCTACATTAAAGAATTACAATATGATTTATTTTAACACAACGGCATACGTCAGATTGTACTGAAGTAGTTGAGTATTTTCAATGACACAGAGAATGGAAATCACTGGATTGGTCTAAACGGATCTACATAATAGCCTCCTATATTTTATGATCTAACTCCGATAATTTTTACTTGTGGGGTTGAATTCCTGCTATGCTGTATGTCAATGTCCACTAAAAACCCAACATGTGTGTGTCAGAATAAGTGATTCGCTCTAAAGCATCACGCACGATGAACTAAAAAGAGTTTTTAAGCAACATTTTTTGAAGAGTACAGCTGTGTATTGGCGCTGACGAAAGGGATTTTGAAACTTCGGTTTAAATACCTACCATTTTTCGGTTGATTCCATAAGAATTACCCTTTGCAGTCGTTTCATGGTACCACTTTTTAAAAATTTCTTTTAACTTTCTTGTAACTTTTCATTGTATGAGTTTCATTATATTAGTTTATATATTTGTATGCATATGTGTGTGTCTACATGATAAATGTCACAATTATGCACGCTTCCTCTTCACATTCCCCCTTCATTTAGATAACTGGTTCTTTCATGCAGAGTTATTCGATTTCCTTCAGATATTATGTACTTTTTATTCTGACAAAAAGCTTCACTGATTACATTTTGAGGTTCATTGGTTAAGTATGAATGGGACAAATGGGGGCAATCCCCTTCCTTAATTTTGAAAAAAATTGGTATTTTATGCTGAATTACACAATTTGATCTTTTTTCATAGGTTCATTATGATAAGGAGCTTTCCTTATTAGATTTGGAAGTTTATTGGTTAAATATAATGAGCGGATTGGGAGACGTAATGCCCCCATAATTTAGCAAAATGGGTTTTTATGCAGAATTATCTGATTTGCTTCAAATTTGATATACAAATTTATTCTGATAAAGTGCGACCCTGATTAGATTTAGAGGTTTATTCGTTAAGTAAAGGGGAGGAACGGGGTAACGTCCCTTATTTTTTTAGCATGACTTATAGAGGAAAAATAGCTTTGCCTTATTTTTTAAATATTAATTATGTAATTCAAAGATCGCTATATTTACTAAATCTTATTATAAGATAAATTAATATAGTTATTCAGCATAAATTATTGAATATAATTTTTTTTTTTTTGCTTGCACTTATAGAGTATGCGATCTATATGTACCTTTAGAAGAGGTTCCACCAGTGGCTGAGAGCAGGTGCTGGGTTCGAACCCAATCGCGGCCGTCGGTTTAATAGTTCTTATTTTTCCGTTGTTTTCTTCGAACCTTGGATTCCTTGTGTAGATATGGGTTAGGATCCCTCAGAAAGACCCCCCCCCCCAAGGAGGATCCCCTTTATCTATACGGTCTATACCCCATGCATTTATAATTGGCCATCATAAACCCAGCCAGCATTTTTAAGCCTATGGTGCTCTTTTTAATTTTTTTAAACATATATGCACCTTATCTTCTTCAAATAAGTTAAGAGTTATTGTTTAGTTGTTTTATGTAGGTTGATGTTAAAGTTTCCATCGCTTAGAAATTTATTGAATCATTTTATTGCGCGTATTTCCATAAAATATTTCATGTATTATCCTGTTTTATTTTAAATCACCTTACAATGTATATATATTCTACATTTATTTTGTTAAAAATGTCTAAAATTTATTGACGTTGCCATAAGTTATTAGTATATTATCTAAACTCGCATTTATATATAAAGATAATTATAATGCATATTTGAACATGTATCCCAGAATCATAATTAACTTCAACCGCAAATCCAATGCCAGTACTATTAATAATAACATAAGCTTTCACAATACATTTACATTAAATAAAAAAAAGTACAAATAGCATCACACCCATAATATTTATGTTATGGCATTGGTAACCTTTTCCTAAAATAAATCGTATAAACACAAACCCTGTGGCCTTGACTTTATTCCATCGTCTTATGTAATTATTAATAAATAATTACTATGTCCGCCCATATATAGCAAAAAGAACAATTTTCTCACCATTATTAATAGTATTTTGTTGTTGAAAATGAAATGTGTGTAAGCTCAAATTCTATGTAAATACGATTTCTGATATTATGTCGGAAAATAAAAATTCCTAGGAATTTTTATAAATGTAGGTTTGTAGTCTTTATCTTTGGATGGAGAGACTGGGGCTG
Organism: Maratus speculifer; assembly: GCA_964019185.1. Classification (NCBI taxonomy): domain Eukaryota; kingdom Metazoa; phylum Arthropoda; class Arachnida; order Araneae; family Salticidae; genus Maratus; species Maratus speculifer. The sequence goes on from OZ025301.1 coordinate 119,688,742, forward strand.
ATGTGAACATCAAAATTGTTACCCATAATTATTTTAAGTTTTTTTTTTTTTTTTTTTTTTTTTTTATTGAAAAGAAAAATATATACTAAAGATGATAGTACTTGTGTTCAAACGATAAAATGTTTTTGTAGCTCATTGACATTTTGTTAGTGTGGGAAAGTGGTGTACCGTGGGCATATGTGTACCTCTGGCGTATGCTAACTCTAGATTTATTTGTTTAGATCATTAAAAAAGAACATTTATTCATTAAATATTTGCCACCAGAGGTCTCATTTAAGTTCAGGGCATTTGTTTAGAAGCTCAACCACTTATACAATTTTAAAAAAAGGAAATTTACCATTCAATAGTAAATTTTTCTTAGATATTTCTATGCTACTTTTATATTAACCCTTTCCGGCGCACTACTCTTTAAAGTTGGAATTTAAAGAAAAAAAATAGGCAATCTATTTAGGCCTAGAGGAGTACACAGGTATCGTTTTGTAAAGATTGCACTAACCATTTTTATTATACAGCTGTTGCCGAAGTGGTTGAAAGACGTTTGTCTTATTAATGGCGTGAGTTGTCATTATAACCTCAATACAATAGTTTTTCTTTATTTCTTATCATTAATCAGAATTAAATAGGAGAGTAAAAGGTACTCACCCGATAAATTCTTCTTCATTGAAGTATCCAAGAATTAAATCCACCATAGGAGAAGGGAACCGGGCGTATTCACATTTTGATTTATACACTGCACTAATTCATCTTAATAAAGACGTATAATATTATTATATGGTAAGTGTAAAACACACACACAAATTATTGTATACACGCTTCTTCATTTTCTACTTTAATTTTAACGCGCGAGAAAAAACACAGCAAAAGGGTAGTAGTGACAGCAAGCTACAAAACAGAGAACAGAATGAATTTAAATCGATACATACATAAATCATAATATAGAAACAATTATTAATAAAAAAAGAGTCATTTAGAAAGTTTTGACAGTTTTTGTAAACCTGTAATTGTTCGCTCGTAATCACTGCTTCCAAGGTCACTCTAACGAGCACTTAACTTTATTTATGATGCCATGATAACTGTCACTTGTTGCACAACGGAGGAAATTATTTACGAATTGCGCAATGTTTCTATCAACTCCTCCTTAATTTCTGAAGTTGTGTTGTCACTCAGATGCAAGTTCTTCCTGTGAATTTCAAAAAGAGGTTTTGGCAGGGGTTTTGTGAATAAGTCAGCTATCATGATTTTGGTTGGGCAATATACGAGTTTTATTATGCCATCTTGTTTCAGTTGTTTTATGAGATGATATCTAAGTTCTATGTACTTTGTTTTACTTGAATGTTTTTCAAGCTCTATCATTTTGATAGCCGACTGATTATCCTCGAAGAGTTCTATAGGATATGTTTGTGAGATATTGAGTTCTTCAAGTAAATTCACCAGCCATTTGACTTGATTAGCTGCATTAGCTGCTGAGATGTACTCAGCTTCGGCAGAAGATAAAGCTATGCAGGATTGTTTTTTAGTTGACCAAAGTATGGGATTTTTACCTAGCAAATATACATTACCACTTGTCGATTTTCTTGATTCTGTGTCTCCACCCCAATCAGCGTCCGCGTAGACTTCTAGCGTTGGTTTTGAATTTCCATCTATAACTAGATTAAAGGTTTTTGTTGTCTTGAGATACCTCATGACCCGCTTTACACTGTTCCAATCTTTCATTCTTGGCTTTTCGTTCCTTCTGCTTAAGATGTTGACAGCTGCACAAATGTCTGGTCTGCTCACTGTGGCAAGATATAAGAGTGCACCTATGGCTTGTCTGTACTGTGTGTTGTTTGGTAAAATATTGTCATCATCTTTAAAGTGAGTGTAATTTGTTTCCATGGGTGTACTACATGGTTTTGCTTCTTGTAAATTGAATTTATTAATTAACTCTTCAATTTTTGAAGTTTGGTTAATTAAGTAGCTTTTGTTTACCTTTCGAATGTTCATGGATAAATAATTGCTTACGTCCCCTAAATTCTTTAATTCATACTCTTTATTTAAGTTCGCGATTATTTCCTCAATGGTTTCGTCTTTCCCTGCAATTAAAAGGTCATCGACGTATGTTATTATATAGGTTGTTTCATTATTCCTTTTCTGTGTAAAAAGACATGTGTCAATTTTACTTTGAATGAAATTCATGTTTTTTAGTGTTTCTGTTATTTTATTATGCCACGCTCTCGCGGCTTGCTTAAGTCCGTAGATTGCCTTATTTAATTTACAAACTTTGGTTTCCTGGTTTGGTTCAACGAATCCTTCCGGCTGCGACATGTATATCTCCTCATCAAGTTCCCCATGTAAGAACGCGGTGTTAATATCTATATGCTTAACATTTAAGTTTTGGTGCAACGCCGCTATTAATAATGCTCTTATCGTAGTATACGATACGACCGGTGCGTAGGTTTCGTCATAATCCTCTCCGAATTTTTGCGTATATCCTTTAGCTACTAAACGTGCCTTATATTTTTGTATTTTTCCGGTATTGTCACGCTTTAATTTGTAAGTCCATTTGCAACCTATTATTCTCTTATTCGGTGGAGGATCTACAATTGACCATGTTTTATTTTTTCTTAAAGAATTCATTTCGCTCTCCATGGCTTCTATCCAATTCTGTTTTACCGGAGAGTTTTCCATTAATTTAACTTCCTTATAATCCTTTGGTTCATTAATTTTGTCGTCTTTGACAATATATATAAGCCTATCAGGAGGTACGCCTTTATTTATTCTATCTGAGCGCCTTAGTTCCACAATTTGTTGTTGAGACGCAGATGGTGTTGTTTTTCCGTTCGAAATTTCTATCTCCACGAGATTTTTACAATTGCGTTTTTCGTCTTCATTTTGTTTTTGTTCAATTTCAGGCTTATCATTTACGTATTTGAATTTATTTTCAAGAAATTTTACCGTTCTCGCGATTTTTATTTCATTTCCTCCTACATATATGCGGTATCCCTTAGATTCATTGTCGTATCCCACAAAAATACCTTCAACAGCTTTATTATCTAATTTTTGTCTTCTGGCTTTATCAATATAAGCGAAGGCTTTGCAGCCAAATACTTTAACGTAACTTAAGTTTGGCTGTCTTTCTGTCCATAATTCATATGGCGTTTTTGCATTAGCTTTTGTAGGCAGTCTATTTTGTAGGTGGTTTGCCGTACAGATTGCTTCCCCCCAGAACTTTAAAGGTAGATTTGATTCATTTAACATTGTCCTTGCCATCTCAACTAACGACCTATTTTTCCGTTCAGCCACCCCGTTTTGACTTGCACAATATGGGACTGTATGTTGATGTTTTATCCCATTTGATTTGAGATAATTCTCAATTTCATCTGATGTAAATTCTCCCCCATTATCCGTTCTGATTTCTTTCGGTTTTTCACCAAATTTGTTGCTTATCAGCGCAATGAACTCTTTGAGTTTTTCATAGACTTCACTTTTTCTTTTCAATAGATAGATTATTGTGAATCGCGAGTAGTCATCGATAAAAGTCAAGAAATATGATTTCCCCCCAATCGTGGGTGTCTGAAAAGATCCACAAACATCCGAGTGAATAAGTTGAAGCCTTTTACTTGCTCTATACTGAGCAACTTTCGGATAGGGTTCATCAGTTAATTTCGCCTTAATACACGGTTCGCAATCTATATTATGTTTACAATTGTTTATCTGGATACCTCTTACTAATTCCTTTTGTGTAATTTCTTTAATCGATGTTAGATTTCTGTGTCCTAACCTTCTATGCCATAGTTCTAGACAATTTTTATTGTTGCACGTTTGTGTAATGTTCGCGTGGTTTTCGTTAGCCAACTGGACTTCATAGAGGTTATTTACCTTTTGTGCTTCTAAGCAGATTTCTCCATTAAGTTTGAAAGAGCATCGGTCATTTTTAAATACAATCTCACATCCGTTTTGGGTTGCTTTGCTGACTGATAGTAAATTCGTTTCGATTTCAGGTACTAGAAGTACATCTTTAAGTGTTATTTTATGAATTTTATTATCCGATGTCAGCGCATTTAAATTTACATCGCCTGAACCGTAAGCGATAAGTTTTTTTCCGTTTGCGATAGTCACGTTTGTTTTTTCCCTCGATTTTATCTCTGTAAACATTGATTCAGAGGATGCAATGTGACTTGAGCTACCGCTATCCACAATGAATGTTTTATTTTCTATCCCTTGTGTTATAAATGCATAATCTTTGTTTTCGCTGTTTCTCCATGTATTGTTTTTTCTTTCATAGCGATTAAACCTGTTATACGATTCCGATGCTTGTTCATTCTTAAAATTGTTTTCACCCCTTTGAAAAACGAGTGATGTAGAATAGTGTTTTTTGTAATTTTTGTTGTGTTGATTTTGTTGTGTTGTGTGTGTTTTGTTTTTATTGTGCCAACATTCTTGTGTGTTATGGCTTCTCATTTTACAAATCGAACAATATTTTGATTCTTTTTTAGCTGGAAACTTTTTCTGAGCTTTAAAAGCTTTCGCTGTATTATCAATACTTTCATAGTTTTCATTTCGACGATTAAACTCGTCAATCAGCTTGTTTTTAATATATGACGGAGTTAATTGTGCTTCTTCTTTACTTTCGAGAGCAGTAATTAAATTATCATAAGACTGGGGCAGAGAGCACAGGAGGAGCGCGGAAATGTGGTGATTATCAATTATTTCGCCTATAGCTGCCAAATGATCAACGAGCTCCATTATTTTTGTAATATGATTTATCATATTTCCATTTTCTGCTAATTTTATACTATATAATTTTCTAAGGAGAAACAATTTGCTTGTGAGATTTGATCTTTCATGTATTTCTTTTAATGCATCCCATGTTTGTCTAGCAGTTTGTAAATTCTTAACATGGGTTATCTGTGAATCATCGATAGTTAGATTTATCAATGCCCGGGCCTTCCTATCATTTTTGGACCATTGATCGGTCAAAGGGGTCGGTGGATTATCGGTTATTACATGGAACAGCTCTTCTTTAGTTAAGAGCATTTCAATTTTAAATTTCCATGTACTGTAATTCGTTGCTGTCAATTTTTCAATTGAATAATTATCTTTTAATGTAGCCATTCTAATCTTATATTTTTATTTGTTTTTTATTCAATATTTTTTATTTGTGTGTAATTAGTATATCACTATGTTATCAAATTGATATAACTTTTTAAATCGTTCTCATAATCATTGAAAGACGTTTGTCTTATTAATGGCGTGAGTTGTCATTATAACCTCAATACAATAGTTTTTCTTTATTTCTTATCATTAATCAGAATTAAATAGGAGAGTAAAAGGTACTCACCCGATAAATTCTTCTTCATTGAAGTATCCAAGAATTAAATCCACCATAGGAGAAGGGAACCGGGCGTATTCACATTTTGATTTATACACTGCACTAATTCATCTTAATAAAGACGTATAATATTATTATATGGTAAGTGTAAAACACACACACAAATTATTGTATACACGCTTCTTCATTTTCTACTTTAATTTTAACGCGCGAGAAAAAACACAGCAAAAGGGTAGTAGTGACAGCAAGCTACAAAACAGAGAACAGAATGAATTTAAATCGATACATACATAAATCATAATATAGAAACAATTATTAATAAAAAAAGAGTCATTTAGAAAGTTTTGACAGTTTTTGTAAACCTGTAATTGTTCGCTCGTAATCACTGCTTCCAAGGTCACTCTAACGAGCACTTAACTTTATTTATGATGCCATGATAACTGTCACTTGTTGCACAACGGAGGAAATTATTTACGAATTGCGCAATGTTTCTATCAGTGGTAACCTCCCATAAGTAAAGCATTACTGTGAAGCGCGTATTACAGTAAAACATTTTACCTATTATTTAAAAACAGTAGAGTTTGATCTCTGTGGTGCTGCCATCTAGAACTCATAAGAAAGATTTAAAGTAGCCATTAGAGTAGTTTTTGAAATATTTACGGAATTTTTGTGTCTCTAAACAGGGGGAACTTTAGTTGTTGCCGACCCGGCAACACTGCGCGTTAAAGGGTTAAAACGTATCTAATTTTTTTAAATGAGGATTATGCAAAATAAAGCAATGATCTAGCTGCTACACCATGAGTTTTAAATAAAATTAGACCTAACCTTAACATCATGATTGGTAGTTTTGTTTTTAAGTGTGAAGTGTTGTACCTTAAACCTAATAAAAGTGGTGTATCTTCGACTACGTCCAAGGTACACTATATATTGTCTAATGGATCTGAAAGCCAGCCCAAGAAGTTAATTTTTGGAACTGACTTATCTAATTACAATCTTAGCTAAAAATGTATATAACTAACAATATAAATAAGTTTTAATGTAATTTGTGATTACAGTAAGTGTAAATGTTTAGAAATGTTCTATTTAGACTGTCTTATTTTTAAAACCAAATAAACAATGAAATGTGTCAAATATTTATGTATGTAGCTTCATTATTAATAAATGTTGATTTTAATCGCGAAAAACAAGTTTTTTTTTCCATTTTTAGTAATGGGACCAAGGTAACCACTAGTGGTGTAACTCGGTCCTATTTTCATTTTATTTTTAATTCAACAATTTTCAATGGAAGTATGTATATAAAAATGTAAGACAAATATATGTAGTGTATCACATCATAAATTTTTATAAAATCTTTCCTTTATTTTGTTTTGGCAATTTTTTGAAAAATTAAAAATTAAAAAGTCAAAATAGGTCCGAAGTACACGACCTTCCTCTACTCTATCCGAAAAAAGATCTTCATAGATCTCAAAAATAAAATATTTATTATTAATTTTATTTTTCATTTATTCAAATTTATTCATTTATTTCACTTATTATCTTATTTATTTATTTGAGTATTTCAATACATATTATGAATACTAATAAATATTTTTGATAAAGTTTTTTTCTTTTTTTGCTAAAGTTGAGAAATGTTAGTGATTTATCAATTTATCTCTGGTAATCATGTGGAGCACGTGTGAAAAGACCAGTTGGGACATATAAGAAAAATTCATAAATGTCAAAATAATGAATTCTGTGTTTCTGTTCCTTTAAGTTAACTTCATGAGAAATAATGTCAGGTTAAATATCTGTAATTTTTCCAAAATAGAAAATATTTTTCTCATACAAATTTGATTTATTATTGAAACTTCCAGAAAATACAACTTTCAGCAAGTGCTTGCTCGTTTACATTCAATTGTAATTTAGATAAATTTAATGTTTTCTAAAATGCAATAAATGTTATGTATTATTTTGCTAAACGATTTACAACAATATTTTTTATGCACTGTTGTAATACAAAAGCATTAGCTTAAATAACTTGGCAAATTTTTCTATTTCGCTTGTTCAAAATGTTCAATAATAGCTTACTTCTACCCTAAAACAGTTCTCTTTATGATTTTCCGAGTGGTTATCAGTAATATTATTATAAGTAAATTTTTACTATCTATAATTTACATAAGGATCGATTGAAGAAGATTTTCAAGACCGAAAATAAAACTGAAATCGCGTTTCAAAATCTTTTTTGTTTTTATTTGAAAACCAAAACGAAAGTGTTCAAAATTTTTGTAAAGTAATTAATATATGCATATACATATTAATTAATTATATGTATAATTATACATGCGGTGCAAGTTGGCTTTCTGTGTCTTCTGACCCAAACTTTTCAATTTCATATAAAATAAAATGCAATCAAATCATGAAAGACACAAAATTATTTTTTAATTTCATGAATTTCACTTCATTAAAAAATATATCTATATATATCTGGATTTATCTCTTTTAATGAATTTTTTAAATAGTCATCTGCGTTATATCAGTAATTTTCCAAAGAGAACAACGAAGCACTTTTGCGGTTTAAACTAAAAGTTACTGTTAAATATGCAACTGTTGATGAGCACGTGAAATGTGTCTTCAAAGTTTAGTCATATTTGCATTTCTTGCTTTATAATTTACACTACTGTCTTGAGGCTGTTATAACTAATTTTATTAGCAATGGGTTCTCAGCGATATATATGCCTCATTCAAGCCGATGGAGCTCAAATCGATGAATAATTATGAAAATTCTCTTTCGGTCGAGTTTCACTTCAGCCGAATTTTTGTCAGCATTTAGACCGAAAACGAATTTTCCTCGAAACTCAGTTTTAGGATCGAAATCTAAAACAAAATTAAATTTTCGATAGTTTTATAGTTTTATGTTTTTCTTATAACCGTATATCACTTCATAGTAATTAAACTGCATAAATCGGAGTTCATTAATTAACACTAGAACGCCCGGAAATTTTACTCAAATGTGATAATGATATTTCAAACCAGAATTTTTATTCATTTTTTTAATATATTATTTTAACGTAAGTCTGCATGGTTTATATTTAACTTATTTCAAGAAAACAATTCTGGCTCGAATTGAAATTCAATCACATGATCGGAGTCAAGTCGACTCCATACGGGCGTCATAGTGTTAAAAAGCATAATAAAAACACAATAAAACTTGAATTGACATTAAAAATTTGTTCTTGTTACTTTCTGAATATACAATATAAGTTAATTATTATAATCACGAATTAAATATGTATGTGAGATAGAACATGATAATCCTCAAACAATAATTCAGATTAAGCTTCGCCTTGGTTTTTGAGTAATAAACTATTCTCACCTGAACTACTTACCTGAATTTTTGTAAAAAAACAGACGTAAGGATTCGGTAATTATTGTTTTTTTAACCGCATTTAAATTATTTTGTAACCGGTTTTATCTAGGAATTATTGAGGATAGGCCAGTCAAATTGTCAGAAATAAGGGCCGATAGATGCAAAAATTCTGGTAGAAGATTTTATGTTTTCAAAGTGTTTATGGGGATGCTAGTAACAAGAATTAATGGTTTTCCAACAAAATATCTTGAGGCTAAACTTTTTGGAGCCAAAAATCAAAAATTTCAGACTTTTTTCTGTTTTTAGCCTATAACTCGAAAATTATAGATTTTTTGTGTACAATACTTATTTACAAAAAGAAAGAACATTAAATTCTCTACAAATTTCATTACAAAATTGTTTTTCTAAATCTATTATGAAGCGCGCTACAGAATTTCTGAAAATGACCCTTTTTTCTAACTTTGCGGAAATATCGCAAAAAATGGATATTTGGCACCATTTTTTATTATTTTATATTCTTTAATGCATTTCAATAATATTACAGGCATTTGAATTATAGCAATCATGATTAATTACAACGATACCGTTGTAAAATAATTAAGAACATTGTAACTTTTTTTGTATTTAGAGCTTAAGTGGAAAACATTAATATTAGGTATTTAACTGAAAATAAGTAAGAAATACTTACGATGACATTTTTTATGTATTTAATAATGTCTAGAACGCTTTCGGGTTAATGGTAATGGAAACTAAGCGCGCTAGAGCTTTTTGAAAATGTCACTTTTTTTTTTAACTTTACAGGAAATGACCTTTCTCGCTTGCCATTCCAAAAAAAATTTTTACATCGCTAGCTATGAAAATTAAACACACCTATTAATGGATGAGAATTAAAATTTTTAAGAAAAACAGGCAGAAGGAGCAGAAATTTTGGAAACTCTATGCGAAAAATTACGAGAGAGTTGGGGGGGGGGGTGTTTCCTTTAAAGTAATTGTTAAAAGTTATAATTTTACCAGCAGAAAAAAATTGGATCACAGATAGCGATTGTGTTTGATAGATATCCATCTGAGGGAGAACAGAATGGAATGAAAAGTGCAGAAAGAATACATCGATCTATAATGCATGCTTCTCCTGAAGTCATTGTTGCAGCAGAAATGCTGCCAATTAAGACAAGTTTCCCGCCAATGACAGAAACAAGAGCCGCTTAATCTCATTGCTTAAAATAGAATTTCAAAACAACCGAATTAAAGTTGACCAGGAGAAAAAGAAACTGATATCATGATCGTTATCTCAGCCATTTCAAGAGCCAAATCTTTTGAAAGTGTTGTAATTGTCGGAGAAGACATTGACCTTCTCGTGATCATTACAAGCTTGGACTATCAACACAAAAATCTGTTTTTCCAAAAACCAGGAATAGGTAACATCGAAACCAAATGGTTTTCAACCATGTCACACAAATACAACTACAACAATGTTCTTTTCACTCATGCAATAAGCGGATGCGATACAACATCCGCTCTTTTTGGACAAGGATAGTCAAAGTTTTGTAAAATTTTGAAAAAACTTGATCAGCTTGAAGAAATAGCCTGCGTGTTCAATAAACCAGATTCTACCCATCAAGAAATCATGAAGGCTGGAGAAAAGTTCATTATTGTACTATACATGCATAGATATCACACATATTTTGACATCTTGAGATTCCAGTTATTTGCTAAATCTGCCACATAAAGGAAAGTTTATCTTGCAAGATTACCACTGATGAAAGAGGCTACGCAGCATCATTTTCTCCGATGTTAGCATCAGATACAAGCTTGGCTAGGAAACAACATCCCTCCTGAAGAATGGGGGTGGTTTCGCAGATCGGACGGTCTCTTTCAGCCATTTCAAATGTGCAAAGACCCAGCATCTGAATCTTTGCTCCATGTTCTGTCATGTAACAGTAAAAAAGGGTGCAGCAAAGCATGCTCTTGTCAAAAATCAGATCTCAAATGTTCGGAAATTTGTAAAAATCGTAATGGGATCAACTACGAAAATGTCAAAGACATTATTTATCGAGAAGAAGAGGATGGCAAACCTGATGCTTGGGAAACTATCAAAACCTAGCAATGATGAGGACTTTCACAGTCAGGTAGCTGATGTCGCGACATGCTCAAATAATATCAAGGCTTCTTTATTTTAAAGATAATCCATTCTTTCTTGACACATTTACATTGCATAAAATATTCATCACTTCAATATAAATAAAAGCTTATCTCTATTATTTATCTTAAGAATTTACAATTCGCATGATAAATAAAGTAAGATATAAGATTCTTTTGTACTTTATAGTATAGAAACTATGCCCCCCCCCTCCGCTTGAATATATTTGTTTTCCCGTAGTTCATCATTTATAAGTAACCAATATTCATTTATATGATAAGAAATAGTTTTTTCTCTGCTCTTGTAAAATTTTATATATCAAATCAGTGGAGCATCAGGTAGAAGATTACATATATTAAATATATTTATGCTGTTCTGAGACCCTTAAATCATAAATTTATTAAATAAAAGGAAAAAGCCGTCGGATTTCGACGAGAAAAAATATTTAGAAAGGAACTGTTTCACTGATTTACGATAAAACTACAAAATTAGTTACAATAAAAAATTCACCTTATATTGGTAAGTCTAATTCTTGAACAAATGATATCTAACCTAAAATTAACAAAATACTATTTCTATAAAGCTCAGTTGTAGAAATTATTAAAATTAAACTTTAATCGTATATGTAAGCAGTAAAAAATAATAAATATCCCATTTTAATAAAATTTTAATTTTTCTTAAGAAAGGTGTTATAATAAAAATAAAATGCATTGACATGTTTTGGAACCGTCAAATAAGTTCCATAGTCATAATATAAATCATAATAATCATCATAATAAAAATAATCATAATAATCATAATATTTATATTTATATTATGACTATGGAACTTATTTGACGGTTCCGAAACATGTCAATGTATTTTATTTTTATTATAACACCTTTCTTAAGAAAAATTAAAATTTTATTAAAATGTTTATAAAAAAGGTGAATGTTTTAAAATCTAATGATTTAAAAAAATCAATTGGATTTAATTAACTTTTTATCATAATAAATATCTGTTATTAGGATAAAGTTATCGATTAAAGCTCTTGTGCTAGTATCCCAAAATGAAAAAAAAAAGCAGAATTTATTCCGCTTTCACTCAATCATAGACTTTCTTTCCACGTGAAATATGAACCCGGCACCATTTTTGGCGTATCAAAATTTTAGCATGCACCTTTCATATCTGTATTCATCTTTTTATAAGCATCGGTATTTTAATTTGATCATTTTGAAATCCTTTTAATTCAAAACTTGAAGTCTCGATGATATTAACTGAAACAGTTACTAAAGTATTTATATATTTTTTAAATATAAATAAAATTTTGCAAATGAAATCAAAATTTACCGGGTTTTATAACAGAAGATATTCTTCACACAGCACGTAATTTACTTTTTTTTTTACTTTTAATGAGAAAATGGCAACATAAAGAAACAGTAATCTGCTTTTTTCACTTTGCTGACAGACATGCACAGACATGAAGTGCATCTGTTGCCATGTTTAGAAAAACCGTATTAAAACTACAAGAAAATTAATATTTCAAAAGTAAATTAAGATACATTTGTCAAATAAATAGCATATCCAAGTACATTTCGTCCATACGATGTATTAAAAATTAAAAATGTGCGATGTTTAGAAAGTTAAAAATTTGCAATAGCAAAAAATGCAAAACCGAAATTGCATTTCAAATTTCAAATTGTTGCCATTCACAAAATGACGTATGCGTTTCTCACAGATATGTTTGGCCTTTATAATATCGATATATTGCTATAAATATTTCAGTGCTATAGTATGAATTTAAATGTATTCCTAAATATTTTTTAAAATTTCATCTGAAGTTCATCGTACTGAATTTGCGATGGCAAATTATTAACATTTCCAAAAAATTATTTTAACAGACATTTGAAAATTTATTTACTTAAAATTATTTTTTATAATTTTTTACTTACCCATCATACGTAGTATAGGGTAAATCTTGCAATCGTTTTGAAAATCGGAAAAAAATTTTTTTGACGGATTTACACGTTTTTGATAGTGGAGATTCCGAAAAACATATTTTTTTAAAAAAAATTTGCCATCCGTCTGTCTGTCTGTAAACGCTCTATCTCCCGAACAAATATAGATAGAGACTTCAAATTTTGTATGTAGTTAGTATGTAAGAATGGGACAAAGCCTATTTAATATCAGCAACCTCGATTATCCGGAACTATTTTTTTCGGACTCTCGAAAAATTCGTTTTGATGAAAGGTATATAAAAATTTTCGAATTTTTTTTGTTCTAAGGCATGGAAGTAAAAGGCAATAAAATAACACACATTTTGCATATAGAACGAAGTCAATCGGATTATTAGTTGCCGAGATATTTGTAATTCTGTTTTCTACATTCTTCGATTTTTCATGACCCTGTATTTCATTCAAATTTCAATTCAGAGGTATATTTTAATTGAAAATGAGACGCTTAATCCGACACAGTTAATTGTTAGTTAATAGAATTATTAGTTTCGGAGTTATAAGGATGTTTTTTTTAGGCAGTTCGGTACTACTTGAGTAGTTTGGCGTTTTATATAATTTGTCGAAATTGGTTATCAGCAGTTCTTTAATATAGCTTTCTATGTATATTAACAATATTTACATTTTGTTTATGAATTGCAATGCATTGTATAAATAGTTTTCACAAATAGTTTTACTTTCATATACTTCGATGGGTAAGTATTACGGTGGCCCCCAACGACTAGTTTACTTTTAAAAGCGAAATACGTACTCTTTTGAATATTTCAAAGTATGTCATTTTTGTAGAAGTTATATATTTTTCATCATGAATTAAATAATGTTTTTAATTTTTTTTTTTTTTTTTACTAATTGTAAACGAATTCCCGCGTGTCGGGGAGCACTCCGGGTGGGGTTAATAGAGTCTACACCGGACCTTTGAGGTCTGGTGATTCTGCTCCACTTAGGCAATGAATAAATAAATAAATATTTGATAGCTAAATATTTTAATACTAAGGTAAGAATTTGATAATCTGTGTATAACGCATTTAAATAACAACAACAAAAAAAATCTAAATATTTTGATAAATTAACCATGAATAATTTTAATTTCGGGCGTTTTTTAATCATTGCATTTGTTATTTTGTTGTTATGCTATGATTTAATTGAAAAGCTGTAACAAAGCAATAAAGCTATTTTATGAAATCTATCCATGTAGGAGTGGTGTGATTGTGCAAATGGGTAAGATAAACGGTTATTTATAATAATTTGTTGCCATCTGTAATTTAGTACAACAGATGTAATAAAAACAAGAAAGCTATTTTATACTATCTAACCCTAGAGGGATGATTTGATAACGCACATGGGTAAGATAGGCTCTTATAAATAATATTTACAATAAAATATTAGCAATAATAATAACCCGTAAACAACACTGTATTAAGATTTTATTGAAAAATATTATTGAGTTATGAGAGAATATTTCAACTTAATCATTAGAGAATTAGAAAAAAAGCAGAACAATCAAACAATTTTAATTAAAGAAAAAACAAATCCGCGAATCGGCAAAATTAAGGCTGTTATTAAAAAAAAAATCAAATTATATCATAAAGGTTTAATTTATTTTTGTTCACAAATGCATGAAACTAGCAGGTGTTGTTGTTCAGAAACTATCGAATCACACTAATTTTCCCGTATTTTGCAAAAACAATAGATTTTCTAGAAATTATAGTAGTATCAAAGCAGGCATTTTCAATTGACTTTCCCAGCGAAAGTAGAAAAACTGTCTAACTGCCGTGAAGAACGTATTCCTCACGTGATCGAAAAAGCTAATACTCAATAGGTAATTTATTGATCAAAAAAGGAAAAACTGAATTCGATTCCCAATCGTTTACCTAGCCAGGCTTTCCAATTTTATATCTTTCTGTTAAAAAATGAATTTGTAAATGTGTCAAAACGTTTTGCGCTTGTTGAGCAGAGCCGTTGAGAGAAACCTTAAGCCTTAAGATAAGATTACAAAATAGCATTAAGTCACTTGATAATACGTCTAACTTAAAATTAGTCCATTTTCATCCTCATAGTTTCGATGTTTTCTTGTTTGTTGACTGAAGTTGTCATCGTCCACAATCGATATATACGTTGTTGTAAATATTGAAGCTTTCGTCCAAATACCTACAGGGGAAAGTCGGATAAAACCGGGATATTATTTTTTTCTTTTTATTATTGTGCACTATGTGAACAAAACAGTCAAAATTTGTATTAAAACGATAAATTGATTCCTTAGAAAGAAAAAAAAGTATTCATTCAGTCACGAAAAACAGAAACTGAGATCATAACAAAACTTTTTATAGAAGTGTGCTGTGTCCCGGTGTTGTCCGACCAGGGCGGATAAAACCGGGAACTTAAAAAAATAATTAAAAGCACATTGTAATTTTGAAATAATACTATTTGTTAAAGGAAAATTGACATATTATACTTATAGAATGTGAATCTATATCAAATCTACATAAAATAAAAATTAATTAAGTTTTGCTTTAAGAGTTAAAATTGTTAGACACAAAAATCACAAAGAAAGTTCGATCTTGTTCATTTACATTGCTGAATGCTTCATGTGCCCACCCTCTGCAATGAAGGCACTGTATCCAACTCTCATTACGTTTAGATTGTTCATGTAAGCTGTTCCAAAGGTGCATGCTTCACTTTCATCCTCCCCCTCGTTTGATGTCAAAGGTTTTTTTCCTTAGGACTTTTCTCTTTCGCATCCATTTTTTTCTACTTTTTTCTGTCATAATGGAAAGTTTCGCTTCAGGGTTAAATTCTTATTGTCTTGTTATTCCATATATTATTTTTCTTCCTGTTCGAGTTCTCATTTTTAAGGGATTGAAATAAAGATAGATGTTGCAATAAAAATGACTAAAATCAGTTTTCTTTATAACAACTTAATTTAAATAATACTTTTTCTATAGTTTTTAAATATTTATAGATCGTCAAACAATGCATAAACAAGTTAATTTTATTTCAATCATTCAAATAAATGAGTTTTTTAAAACTGGATACTTCCCGATTATGTCCTACCAAACCAGTTTGATGAAATTTTACTCTAGCATTGTTCAGATAGCTCGTAGACACCAATACAAAACGTTAAAATAACGAGTAAGTAATGGACTATCACACGTTATACTTATCTAATCTAAATCCTTAGGTATTTAGGATTGGTAACGTAATGTTGCAGACATCGAATTTTTAATATTTTCACGTGAAATCTTTTAAAAATCACCACTGCGAAATGAGTTCGTTTACACGACTTCTAGTTATTGGGAGCTGGCATGCCGCTCCCCTAAAAGTTATTCTAAAAGTTTCGGCTGGATACCGCTGCAAATAAAGCCATAAAGCCTGGTTCCCTTTTATACATCTATATATATCCCATGGCCTTTTTATACATCTATCCGGTTTTATCCAACTTTCCCCTACGAGTAATAAATTGAATTCAGACATTGGTCGAAGTTAACTATCCTGCTGGAATTCGAGACATTCAGTGACCTCATGTCTATTGCCCTTCAATTTTCTTTAATTCCACTTTTTCTGAAGCACCTTATTTTCAGCTGTTTTTCTTTTTTGC
Organism: Maratus speculifer; assembly: GCA_964019185.1. NCBI lineage: Eukaryota > Metazoa > Arthropoda > Arachnida > Araneae > Salticidae > Maratus > Maratus speculifer. The sequence continues at coordinate 119,705,122 of OZ025301.1, forward strand.
ATATGCTTCCCTCTTAAGACTTTTTCATATACATTTTTTGATAAGTTTTTTTTTTTTTTTTTTTTTTTTTTTTTTTTGACATTGATGATTATAAACTACTTGGAATGGATGAAAGCTTTTTAAACTTTCGTAGGTATATTTCAAATTGTAACATCCCCAGAAGCTCATGGTTGACAAATGAATTTAACTGCTGCAATAGAATACGCAGAAAGCTTTAGCTTAGGATAAGTTTGAGCTTCAGTTTCGAAGCAGATTTGTGATCCACGGAATTTGCAATGTATGCAACTTTACCATTAGTCGGCCAATAGGCAAATTTATACTTTCTCTTAGAATGGAAACTAATAGGACCAATGCGCCACCTTTTTAATAGTAATTTCACAAACTTCATGCTTATAACAAGTTTAGCTGTCGAAGAGAATTTGTGATCCATGGAATTTGCAATGTAAATTTACCACTAGTCGGTCATTGACAAATTTACCAATATGCAACATACCAATAGGCAAATTTAACAATAATTAGCATGGAAGCTAAAGGGAGCAATACACCATCTTTCTTAGTAGCAAATCCACAAGCTTTCTCGATTCATCAAGAAAAATTTTGCTGACTTTTACTTAAATATGGCCGCTTCTAAAATGAATTGTTCATGTTCATACTGTTAGACTAGTTTATTATTCATGAGAAATTGTTTAAGTGTAATGAAAATAGATGTTTTGAAAGTAGTTGGATAACTTAAGTGCGATATTTTTAAAATATTCCCATTTTATCGTACGAATACTTTCAGCTATAAATTACAGATGAATAGTTCTCATTGGCATTAGCATGCAAATGCTCTAACCTGTAAATCAAGAATTCTCAGGAAATATCAAAATTAAATGTTGAAGACCATTATTTTCTTTCAATAATACTCCCTCTATTTAATAGCTATTTTTCTATGGTTAAAGAGGGCGAATGTTACTAGTTGGAAATAGCATTATTAATAATTCAGTTCTGAAAAATAATGTATATATTTGCAACATTTTGCTTATGTGCATTCAAATAAAATCATATAATACCATTTGAAGTCATTAATTCCAGTTTCTTGTTTTCTAATTAACATATAAATATGCTTTCTGGAATTTTTCAATTCCAGTTTTATCTCCAGTGTTATATTTTTCACAAGGGAGTAAAAGAGTAACATTTTGCACGCAAATGTGTAATAATATGATAAATATTTCTTATATTACTATCTATGCTACCATGTATACAGCCCTATGAACATTTATAATGTGCTTCCGTTTATTAGTTCTGCTAATTCTTTAAGGAGCAACGTACGTGTGTTACTAAAAATGTCGTACTTTGTTACCAAAACTTTATTCGTAAATTCACCTTTTATTTAATTATTTCAATCTTATTCTAAAAAAAGGAAAGTTTTCTACTCATGCATTATAAATGAATCATTTTGCTACAAAATACTGGTTTTAATATAGCACATGTATATAAAACTAAATGGTATGAAAAAAACTCAGAATGTTCTTCTCATGAGAGTAGATATAAAAAAAAAAAAATTCCAGCGCAACTTCAATATAGCGTCTGTAAAAAAATAATGAAGCTTTCATTTATTTGGTGTTGTTTCACCGACTGAAGAAGGAACAAAATGTAAAAAGTACTGTTTTATATCAAATTCTCTTCAGGGAAAAAAGTTTTCATATCGAATATTTTTTAATAAATACATTTTTATAACTGAAGACTTGTTACATACATTTTTTGTGTATCTATAATGAAATTTAATGATCGTTTTATTCGATTTAGAACAATATTTTAAGAACAATATCTAAAATTGCTTCATATTGAAAATTAAGTTTCAATTTTTAGCACTGTTAGTTTGACTTCGATAGAATTAGTGTCGGAGATATTTAGATAATAGTATTGTTGACATGGGAATAACAGCTGATTTAAGTTCGAAAGGTATAAGAAATTTTCTTTAATTTGATAGTTTTAATAAAAGTACGCTTGAACGTTATCTAGGCAGAAAACCATTGAAAAAATAAACAGTTTCAGCAACACGTTACAAGTATATGTATAAAAACATAATTAGCAAACTAAATATAAAAAATATTTGATATTTTTCGCGAAAAAAAAACAATATAATAAATATAAATTCATCAAAAAATTGTACAGTCCAATTTTCAATTTTTTTAAATTAATTTCATTATTCTTAGCTGATATTACGAAATTAGAAAAATTATAAGTTCCCCGTATTTATGTTTATTTTTTAATATTATAACCATACAAATTTTTTACAGAAGGTTTATATATATAGATGATGTTAAGAAAAATATCAGAATGAAATGTAACATCAGAAGCTCTAAATTTTTAATGTACATAAGTCAAAAACTTATAATACAAATGACTTGCAATTTAATGCCTAGGCATAATATAAAACAAAAGCTTAAAATGTGTTGTGAAAATTGGGTGGTGCCATTGCAAAAAGCAAATTATTGTCTGGTTTTGATTTGTATTTCCTAAGGAAATTTTTTATATGCATCATTTAAGACAAGACTTTATTTGGAATCGTTTGGCAAAGGTAAATCTCTTCAACAATAAATTTAGCAGAGATAGTATTGAATGTTTATTTTTTTTTCTCCAACTGTATATGTTAAGTAATTTTACAAGGAAGATTATTCTTTGGAAATAGGGGTTAATATGTTGATGAGTCTTCGAGAGCCGTGTTCCGTGCATTTGTACTACTGTTAAATAAACAGAATTAAAATGTACTTTATTAAAAATGTATATTAAAATGTATTACGAATAAAATGTATTTTAAAAAAAGCACCTTGAATTTTTAGATTATAAAAAAGTAACATTATGAGAAGATATAGCACCCTAGTTAAATACCCATATCACTTATCGTGTGTTTTATTACTCAGTTTCAAATTCATTTATTTGAATTTGCGTTGAAGATTACAATGAAGATTATTCTTTGGAAATAGGGGTTAATACGTTGATAAGTCTTCGAGAGCCGTGTTTCGTGCATTTGTACTAACATAATTCTGTTACATAAACAGAATTAAAATGTACTTTATAAAAAATGTATATTAAAATGCATTACGAATAAAATGTATTTTAAAAAAGCACCTTCAATTCTTAGTTAATAAAAAAGTAATATTATGAGAAGATATAGCACCCTAGTTAAACTCCCATGCCATTTATCGTGTGTTTTATTACTCAATTTTAAAAGCATTTATTGGAATTTGCGTTTTAAAATAATCAAAACATAATCTTTTAAGCTTGTTCAGTCTCTTTTATATTTACGTGATTCCAATGCGGAAAAGGTTGATATTTGATCACCATGGAATATATTTTCTGTTCTTGGACTAAACAAAGTTCTCTTGGTAAATTGCCAAGGGGTAAATACAATAAGAATAGTAAGATTTTATTTTCTATCAAGCTCATTTTATGTTGCTTTTTCATATGATTATTTTTATTATTTTCTTCTAAGTAGGGTCTTAAGACTTAATTGTAAAATTATACTTTGATATTCAAATGCCATTTCTTAGAATTCATAAATGTTCTCACAGACACTTTTCCAGTAAAGAATGAATACAAAGAGAAAACATGTATTCGCATTACTATTAAAATATATTATTGTTTGTCGTGTATTAAAAAAAATGTCCGAATCTTAGGTAATATAAAGCTAACATTATGAAAAGATATTGTGCTCTAGTTAAATTCCCATACCATTTATCGTGTATTTTATTACTCGATTTCAACAGCATTTATTGGAATTCGCGTTATAAAATAATCAAAACGTAATCTTTTAAGCTTATTCAGTCTCTTTTATATCTACGTGATTCCAATGCGGAAAAAGGTAAAATATTTGATCGCCATGGAATATATTTTCTGTTTTTGAACCAAACAAAGTTCTTTTGGTAAATTGCCAAGGGGTAAATACAATAAGAATAAAAAGATTTTATTTTCTGCGAAGTTTATTTCATGTTGGTTCGCATATGATTATTTAGTATTACTTTCGTCTAAGTAGGATCTTATCATTTAATTATAAACTTACACTTTGAAATTGTATCCCACTTTTTACTCATAAATGCTCTCAATGAATCTTTTAAAGAAGAGAATTAATCCCAGAAGAAAGCACAGTAAGAATAGTCAGATTTTACTTTCTATAACGTTGACTTCATGTTGAGTGCTGTATGATTATTTTCTATTTTTTTCCTCTAAGTGTAGGATCTCAACAGTTAGTTATTAAATTTCACTATTATACAGATATCTTATATTTTGTGTTATTCAGAAACTTTCTAATTAAGTATTTTACCGAAAGGTATTACTCCAAGAGATAAAAACAATAAAAATAGTAAGATTTTGTTTGTGGCGATGTTTACTTCATGCTGCTTTCTATAGGGGGAACTAGGGGACATTGATACAGTTTTTTTCTAAGAATTTTTTTGTTGTCAAGAAAGTAGAAATTCCAAGTTATTTTTTCATGTGGAGTCAGCAAAACTTGTGTAGTATTTGTAAGTAATATTAAAATAATCAAAATTAAATGAATAATGACTTGATGTTCTGACTAGTACTTGTCTGATTGTTGCCTGTGGTAACTTAGTCACATCAGGCACTTCAACCCCAGCATTATCTTCTTGCTTAGGAAAGATGACAAAATTACCAGGTTTTCTGTTTAAAAATCGGTTTATAAAGAGCAAAAATAGGGTAATTATATTAAAAATTCATTTTATAATAGAATTATCCTTTGCTGTGCAGCAGCTTGTTTCGCTTACTTAACATTTCTCATGTCGAAAGTACTTTTTTATCTGGAGAATCGATCTAAATTCGAGATTTGGCAGGCTGCCGTCCTTTTCTTTTGTTAGTTCTATTAGCACTACATGTTGGGTAAATTAATACGACTTCTGTTTGCAAAAATACTAAAAAATATTCTAATATAATAATATTAGAGTTATTTCACTAAAAAATAATAAAAGGTAAAGAAAAAATGATCTAGAAAAGGATTTAGGTTGTCTGAAGCTATCATGGGACACATTGATACGTATCAATGTGCCTCGACATAATCTGTGTCAATGTGCCCCATACAGCAATTTTGAATAAAATGAATCTCAATTCTAACACTTCATAATTTACCTAACAACAAAGAATGAGGAACTGATAAAGAGTAGCTTTACTTGCCAGGAAGAGTAATCTTTTCGGTTGAAAATACTGGAACAGTTGTACAATACCATTTCAATTGCACAACTGAAATTTACTTTTAACCTATAAAAACAATAAATTACCCGTCCCATTTCATGAAACTACTGAATCCTGCCAGTACTTTTTGTATGTAGTTGTGTATACTAGCATCACCTTTTAGAGTTGTTGTGAAATTTCCTAAAATGACCCTGTGAGCAGTAGAGGCGGTGTATCAATGTACCCCATGTATCAATGTGCCCCAGTTCCCCCTACGATTATTTAAAAAAATTTTATGTGAGTAGGATCTTATAAGTTAATTATATTTTACTTTGACACTCAAATGCCAATATTTAATACTCATAAATTATTTGAAAGAATTTTCAAGAAAAAGTATTAATTCAAGGATTAAAGACAACATATTTAGTAAGTTTCTATTTCCTGCGATACTTATTTCGTGTTCCTTTCAATGTTCGTGTTCCTTTCTCTGTGATTATTTTCAATTATTTTCACCTAAACAGAATCATATCAGTTAATTGTAATATTTTACTGTGATACTCATATGCCTCTTTTTAGACTCATAAAACTTTTCATTGAAGATTTTACAGAAAAGAATTAATCCAAGATGTAAAGACAACAAAGATGATAAGGTAATGTTTGCTGATATGTTTATTTTATGTTGTTTTCTAAAGAATTATTTAAATCGTTGTCATATAAGTAAAATCTTATCAGTTAATTATAATGTATCATTTTGATACTCAAATGCCCTTTATTAAAACTCATAAATTTCTAAGAAAAGATCAGAAACTCATAAGAGTTTTCAAAGAAAAGAATTCATTGAGGGGTAAACAACAACAAACATAGTAATATTTTGTTTTTTGTAGTGTTTATTTGATGTTACTTTTCACTTGAATATTTCCACTAAGTGGTATCTTATCAGGGAATTATCTTTTATTTTTGCTATTTAAATGCCATCTTTAGGATTCATAAATCTTTTCACTGAGAGTTTTCAAGAAAAAATTAATTCTAATGATAACAACAAAAATGAACGACAACAAAATGGCGCTCACGGTTACGGTTATAGTTACAGAAACTCGAAAATTTCCAAAGGCAATACCCATTTTTTTTCATCGCAAAGTGCTCAACGTAAGCGAAAACCATAAAGAGCGTTGGAACCGTACGTGTATCGCAAGAAACGGACATGTTATGCAAGCACAAAAAACCGTTCTGCGAATCCTCCCTCCCCCCCCCCATAAAAAAACTCGATTGGGGTGAAAGGAGGAAATTTGCATATGACACAGAGTCAGTACACTAATCTCTGATTACAATACAGATCGGAGAAACTAAAACTTTTATTTTGATTACACATTTTCCACATGGGTGTCATCACAGGCAATTAATGGTGATTGCCGTTGGGTGTTGCCATTGGAAATTTTCGAGTTTCTGTAACTATAACCGTAACCGTGAGCGCCATTTTGTTGCCGTTCAAAGAACCTCGAGCTCATACCTCTGAATACCTATTTCCGAAATTTCACTTCGATCGGTTGAGCGGACTGGCCGCTAGAGCACCATATATCGGCAAAGTGTTTTTATGACCACCCTGCATTTTTAACTTTTTTGATAAAGTAGTATATTATCAGTGCATTATAATTGTTATTTTGTTTTTAAAATATTTTCTGAGCTGTTTATTTCATGTTGCTTTCTATAGGATTGTTTTCAATTAATTTCGTTTATGTAAAATCTTATCAGTTAAATATAATATTTCACTTTGATGCTCAAATATTCTTTTTTAGGTCTCATACATGTTCTAATTGAGAGTTTTTAAGAAAAGAATAATACCAAGGGGTAAAAAGAGCAAAGATTATTTTTGTTTCATGTCGCTTTTGATTTGATTTCTTTGGCACATTTTCCACCAAGTAGTATCTTTTCCGCATATTAAAATCTTTAGCTTTGCTATTAAAATACCTTGTTTAGTATTTAAAAATCTTCAAATTGACAGTTTTTAGGAAAAGATTTGATTCAAGTTTTAACGACAAAAAAAAAAAAAAAAAAAAAAAAAAAAAAAATACGATTTTAGTTTCAGCAATATTTATTTCATGCTGCTTTTGATATGATAATTTTTTCCATTTTTTCTTATAAGTAGTATCTAATGATTATATTATGAACTTTATTTTTTCTATTGAAATTACATTTTTAGGAATCATAAATATTTTCATTGCGAGTTTTCAATAAATTTATAAATTCAATTGGCAAAGCTAGAAATAATAATACTAGAAAGCTAGAAAATATGAGGGCCGGCATAGAAATGGTACCACCATGACATTTATATGCTAGCAATGCATAGTACTATCCTTGACTAGTTTATAACCACAGTTTCAAATCAGTAGCTTGGTTACCGTTTAATTGGCAGAATTTAAATCAAGTCTATTTTAATTATTATAAAATGTAAGATTTGCAAAAACGAGTGATTTAACGGGCAAAGTAATCAAAAAGGAAATGAACAGCACACTGAATGACTCTGCCCCATCATATTCAATGGATAAAAAGTGGGTCCCAGGGTTTAAAATGGGGCAGATGAAGACAAGTGGAGCCCCACTCTGTACACTGTAAAAAAAATCTGTAACCTTAGTAATCTAAATTAACCGAAATCTCTTATGCTTACTAAAATTTTATGGGTACACTGTACAAGAAAATGATGTCAATCTACAAAACTTGTAAGCAAAACTAAAACCATCTGTAACTTTACAAAAGAATTTACTAAAATTTTGGTAACTTTACTAAAATTTTATCTATAATGCTCGTTATCGTCACTTAAAAAGTTCTTGGAATACGATTTCCCAAAAAAATTCTTAGTAACCTTAAAATTTGTTTGATTCAAAGTGCAAATCTGTATCTGTTACATGAATTTTTATTGTTGCCGTTACATAAAAAGTTCTTGGAATACAATTCTACTAGAAAATTTTTTGTAATTATCCAATTTTTTTTTAGAGTGTATGTCCCATGAAAGTGACAATTTTTGAAATTGTTTAGAAAAGTAATCAAATAACATGGAAGAACGCAGATTAAAATTTTTCGTGATATCAGGGGCTGCAAACACATCCAAAAAAGTGCATGTATTATTTAAACTTATATTTTGGACTTCGACAACGTCTAAGTAAGTTGGGTGCTGCGCTTATTGTCACCTTATCAAATGTTGTATCTTATCAAGTAAAAATTTGGAATACTACCGTGAAAATCCCCCCAAAATGTTTGCGACGGCTTCAAGGTATGGATCTACACTGCTGACAACAAATTACAAGCAAAATCACTCCGGATGAATCAGCTCCAAAAAAACGAAGTCGGTTAACAAGGTGACGGCGGGTATTTTTGGGACGCAAAGGGTCATTTTTATTCATTACTTGGAAAAAAGTAACAGCAACACTGGTGAGTAGTAGCAAGTTTACTGCAACATTTGAGAGACGAGTTAAAGAAAAATCAAACTCATTTGACGAAATGCTCCTGCACATCCGTCAGTCATCGCAAAGGAAAAATCTACGAATTGAAGTTCCAATTGCTTGAACACCTACTTTAACCGCTAGATTTAATATTCACTGAATACCATTTATCTTCTAACTGCAAAAAATTACTTGGTGGATGAAGATTTCAGGGCTCCATGTGATTTTGATGCTTTTGAATTTGGTGTTATTGAGATGGCTAAAATATGAACACCGATATGATAAATTTATTAGTCTTTCTGAAGGTTATGTTAAAAAATAAATATTTTTTAATGTTGTTTTCTTTGTCGGATCCGGGCCATTTCAGACCACCAACGTATTTTACTTTCTGCGATTTTAATTAATGTTGCTTTTGATATGATTTTTGTCCACATATTCTATATAAGTAGCATCTTATAATTACAATTATCGTCTTTTTTTGCTAATAAAATGCCATGCTTATTTTTCATATATGTTCTCATTGAGAATTTTCTAGATATTAAAGGCTATAATGCAAAATGAAATTTTCCAACTGAATGAATAAATACTGATGTCGGACATCAAAATCAAAACCTTTGATTTTTTAAAGTGAGTGTTCGCCTGTATTTTTTTTATAAATGTATATACGTATTGAAAAGAATATTCTGTGTTTTTCTTTTCGATTTACATGAATATTAACTTATGACGATCTTCCTGAAAACCCTTTTTTTACACTAGCATCTGTTCAAAACATAGAAGGATGAACAAAATGCACCATAGGGAATGAAATTGTATTAAACAATGAATTCTGAGATATACTTTATTGTTTTAATTTATTAAATCTGATTTTTAATAGTTTTATAGGAATTTATATTTTCACAACCATGTAAAAATGTGTCCACACTGTAAAGGACTCGTTTCTTAATTTACGAAAATAGACTGTAATCACGAATGTAACACTACATTAATCTCTTCCAAGTCACCTAATATTCCCAAAAAAAATGTTTCTTTATCTTTAGAAGCATCACAAAAGAATTTATCTTTGAAATTTAAAGAAGAATTTTTAAAAAAATATTATTTTTTAATTATTTTTTATTAGCTTCCCATAGTTTCCTGAAACGTTTTCAAATAGTATTTACTATGCATTAATCAATTCTCTACCCATAAACCAATTTTTCGGATATTACTAGGTTTTAAAGAAATTTTTTCATGTTTAACAATTATTTTTAACTGAAAAATATGGAGAATTAGAAGCATCAACATTAAAATTAAAATTAATATTTCATATACACAATTCAGTTATACTTCTGAAAATTTTTAATTGAGCTCTGATAGCATATATAAAGCCGATATTCCATGGTAAAAAGAATTGATTGTTGCATTGTTAAAAAAAAAAAAAAAAAACCTCGAAAAATTTTCTAAAATTTAAGAGCAGCTAATAAACATCCATGTTTCTAAATTAATCTTTACATTTCGAAAAAATAAACTGTTTTTCTGGGTTTCTAAAGCTAGAAGGAACGTTTTTCGGAATATTGGCTGACTTGGAAGCAGATATTGAAGGTTTTCGATCATGATCATTGTAAATATTCGTGATTTAAGAAACATTTGAATTTTGTTATAGTGCATTATGTGAGTTCAATCATGGTCAACTTCATTAGAGGCCACGAAAACTTTTGCTCATTAACGCAGTTTTTAGGACCGAATTTATAACCTCAGATTTTGTGATCTACACAGACCTATCATCGTAAGAAAGCTGTCCTAGAAGGGGGAGTTACAAACAACAACTGTCCCTGCCGATTGGATCAGCCTTATCCCTAGTAGCCAAACGATACTGGGACAATATTGGCACATTGGCGCAATACTGACATGAAATATCGCTCCAATATTGGAGTGTTTACATTTTGACCTTATTTAGCCAATATTTGCAGCCAATATAATACCAATATTGGGGTTTCATTGGAAATATTGCCAATAAAACGCCAATATTGGTTAAATATTGGGGTTTCATTAGAAATATTTCCAATGTAACGCCAAATTTGTACAACATTGGGAATTCATTGGAAATATTTCCAATGTAACGCCAATATTTGTACAATATTGGGAATTCATTGGAAATATTTCCTATGAAATGCCAATATATAATCAATATTGGCGTTTTATTAGCAATATTTCCAATAAATCAAATATTGGCCCAAAGTTGGACCAATATTGGTTTGTTACTAGGGATGTCACATATGATGTCATGAAATCCGTCATACTAACCAAGAGCTACCTAGGCTACTAATGACGTTGGAAGTGGTTCAGTTAAAGACATCTTGGGTATACAAGACGTATTTTACTCAGATTTATAGGAGGTCCATCACATATGGTTCCCTATATGATGTTTCATTATATTTGATAATTCTCTTGAGCTGTCTACATATCAGACCAGAAGCATGTTTTCTAAGTGAAATATATCAGACGATTGTCGTAACATGTAATTCAGTGGGCAAACCAAACAGACATCTTGTGCTCGTCTGTCGTCTGGATACTTGTTGTTATACCGAACTTATTTTGTAAACACAAACTATGCAATATTTCTATCTTAATGTCTTATGTAATATTGAACATGTATAATTTAAAATATGAATTTTCATTAAACATTTCCCATCATCTTGAAAAGTTCCCATGCTTATCATCTGGTTCCACATGAGAGGGTTATTTCATTTCATTTGATTTTTTAAATTTCATTTCTTTACCTATCGGCAAAAATATGAATTCGTCTTACATCTTAACCAATCCGCTTGTTTCATGTGAAACTAATCAAATGTATTTTTCTGTACGTCTTTTAACCCTTTTTTCAGCACGTTGTTGTTGCGTAGCTCTTATGTTTGAAATACTAGGTCGCATCTGCGTACGTCCTTATTTTAAGTCTATACTGCTATATTCTAAGCATCATACTCATTTTTATCCAGGTTGACTAATGAGGAAGTAAGAGGATGTGGTAAGGTGAAAAGATGATTATACAGCACAAAACGCAAAAAAATGAGCATGTCTTTCAATTACATAATTTCTGAATAACAGCTACCGCCAGTTTCATGCGTTTCGGAACAAAAATAAATAATGTTAATAATGAATAAATGAATAATTATGTCAAAAAGTTGCCCCTTTGGATTTGAGAACATCCTTAAAAGGTTTTCCATGGACTTCATACTAATGAATAATAACAATATCGGATCTTTTTTATCTAAAGCAGGTATTAATTTCTAGTCAAATGCTTTTTCTGGGAATTTTTTTTTTCTTTCAGAAATGCGTTCTCATTTTTTCGAGCTACTAGCGTTATCGGCATGACAATTTCACAAAGAAAGATATTAACTATGTAAATGTTTAACCACATTCGAAAATCCTAAGTGCAATATATCTTTTCGTTGAAATTTTTTAATATATTACTACCCCAGGCTTTGAAAATACATTTAATTCGCTATTTTACATTTTTCATTTATCTCTAAAAGCAAAACTTTTAAAACTTTTTAGGAATATCTTTGCAAATATTATTGTTTGCTTACAAAATGTGTATCTTTAAAAACTGTATGATTTCTTCTGAAGAAATTTTAGAGTCTAAAACGAAAATAAAATTAAATGAGTAAAATAAAAATATTTTTTCTTCGAATTTAATTTGAATTCTGGAAAATTTTTAAAAAAGAAAATATTTTCAAATTCTCTTCATGCAACATAAACGATAAATTGTATAGTTTTTGTTTTCAATTATCGGAGTAAAATTTAGAGCTTAAATATGTTGTTAAATGGCCGTGGATATAAATCATTATAATGCTGGAAGATTTTAAAATAATATATTTTATGCACTATGGGTGTGTGTATAATATTTTTGCCTTATTCTCGAAAGATGTTTTTTTAATACTTTTTTACCTTTTTGTAAAATTATATTTTAGGTAAACAGTTGAAACTTTCCAAAATATTGTAACTAACTTATTTTTTTTAAATATCTAACACTATAGGCTTCAGTGAAAAAAAAATATTTAAGTAATGAAAAGTGTGTAATTAAAAGTTTTAGGATTTTTCAAAGCATTTTAATAAAATATTTCTAATTTTATTTCTTTTAACCAAAAGGAAAATTGCTTCTTAGTATTCTCAAGTTGTATGTTTTAATACACCTTAACAAGTTTTAACGTAATTTATTTAACAGTTCTTTAGAAAAGTGTACCGAATTGATATACATATTGTTAAAAAAATTCTGTAAAAAGTTAAATAGTCATACAAAACTAATTTATGCATAAAATTATTTTCCTTTGATGAAACAAAGGCCATAATATCAGAGTTCGTACGTAGCAATCGATATAAGGGTTTTTAGATGTTTTTAAAACAGAAAAATTATAAAATACTGGTCACTATACGTGATGGTAGAATAATTTATCATAAAACTAGACAATTGTTACTTTACGAAAATTCAGTTAATATGTGCTTGAAATTCCTGGAAGCATACAAACCCTAAATGTGTGTATTTGTTGCAAAAAAAAATTATTTCTCTATTTTTTTATAAAAAAATTCACACTGTTAAATCAGAAATATAATTATTATAGTATTGTTAAAAGCTGACGTAATTCAGACTATTTTAATAATAATTATATTTCTAAGTTTAAGGAAACCTTACATTTAATTTTTTTATAATTATTATTTCGTAGTGCTTGTTACCCTTTTTTCAAACTACCATCTCTTTTTTATACTTCTACAACAATTAAAGGAGAAATCAAAAATCTTTACTCAGGGATCCCAAATATTGACCAAATATGACCAAACAAAGATATTAATCATGTAAATGTTTATCCGCATTCAAAAATCGCAAATGTAATGAATCGTTTACTTGAATTTTTGTAATTTATTCCTGCTTCAAGCTTTAAAAATACATTTGACTACACATTTTATATTTTTCATTTATCTCCAGGCGCAAAACTTTTAAAACTTTTTAAGAATATCTTTACAAATATTTTTGTTTGTGTACAAAATGTATATCTTTACAAATTTTATGATTTCTTCTGAAAAAGCATTTTGGAGTAAACGCAACTAAAATGAAAATTAAACTAAATTTGCACAATAAATAATATTTTTCCTGGAATATAATTTAAATTTTGGCATTTTTTTTTTTTCAAAGAAGATATTTTGAAATTCCCTTAATTCTTTTTGATCCGGTGTCTATTACAACGGACATACAGTTTCATCTCACAGCAGACAGTTAAATCCTGCTCCATGAAGAGTATTTCAATTAGTTTTTTTTATTATTGTTTATAGTTAGGACAAAATGTAAGCCAAATTACATGTCATTACAATGGACATACGGTACAGGTGGTTCTGTTTCTTTAGGTTGGTGAGTTATAATGCTTTTATAATATAAATTATTTTAGGAATTTGAATTGTTTTTAAAGAAACAAAAAGTTATCAGGAATATTAATTATTCATTTTTAACACTTTCCAACAAAGTTGAAAAGTTTTTATGATTTTGGCTTGTTTGTCAATTTGTCCGCACTTTAACTCTCGTAAATATACACGGAATTCCCTGAAATTTTTTAATATTTTTTTTTAATTTATCCTTTCACGAATTCTATATCCAATGAATTTTCTAGTATAATTAGATTATTTACAGGTATCTAATACTACAAGGTGATTAAAAAAAGTAGACAAATTGATATGACAAATCAAGCATACGACAAGGATATAGGGCCGCAAACCATTTATTGAGTCACAAATACAGGGTGTTTCATCCTAACTCGATTTGAGTTGACGGTAAAAAAATTCAGAAAACAGAAGTATATTATAATAGAACATTTAACAGACATTCTTACATTAGTTTTAAATGTGATAACACCAAACAAAAGTGGTAGAAGTTTGTATTATGTGCACCAGCAATATGCACTTAGTACCTCATATTTTGGACTGTGATAATCAGTTTATACGGTATCATCGCTTGCTTGAGCAATATGTTTTTCCAGTTCTCTTCGTAACGTTAAAATATTTCACACAAAATAAAGTACATATCGTTGCATTTTCATTACAATGTTTTTATTTTCTTTGAAATTACTACTTTCAAACCGGGTGTAGCTAGAATGAAACACCTCGTATCTGTGACTCAATAAGTATTTTGCGACTCTATGTTCCTATGTGATTTTTTATCCTTGGTGAATGCTTATTTGTTATTTCATTTTGTCCACGTTATTTTGAATCACCCTGTATAATAACAGGGTTTGTACGCATCAGTTGATATAAGGGATTTTAGATTTTTTGAACCAGGAAAATCTTTAAGTTTTGGTCGCTACATCAGATAATAGATTGTTTTTAAAGTAATTAGACAAATATTACATTACGAAAATTCTGATAAGAAGTTCTTGAAGATCCTTGAAGCTTACGAACTCTAAATGTGCTTATTAGCCGCAAAAGATTTCATTTCTTTCTCAATTTCTAAATAAAATCCATGATGTTAAATATTCCCCAAAAGCTGCTTCATTTTACTTTTCTACATGTTCTATGCGGCCTTAAAATACGCCTGCTTTAAATTAAGAACATCAAACATAGTTTGAATTTATTTTTACATAAATATTTATTCGCAGTATTTTCTTTAAAGAAAAGTTATTTAACAAAAAATTAATGATAACAATAAAAATAATAAGAATAAGAATAAGAAAAATAATAAAGAACTAAATAAACATTATGTCATGGAAGTTAAATAGCTGGAGTTCAACTTGACATACAAAGAAATTATTCTCGTAAAAGTTTAACCGCATTCAGAAAAGCTTAAAACTAATATAGTGCTTGAATGAAATGTTAGTAATGTATTCTTTCTTCAGACTTTAAAAGTACGACTGACCCCTTTTATCGCATTATTTGTCTAGGCGCATTTTTTTAGATATAATTTTAAATTAGATTTTTGTTTGCTCTGCATCTTTTCCAATTTTATGGTTTATTTTGAAAATTAATGTGGAACACAAAACAAAAATACAATGAGAATAAAATACAATTAAGTAGAATACATATAAGATTATCTGAACACATTAAATTTGGAAAATCGTATGTATTTTCTATAAGGATTATAGATTCCATGTGTGTTTATAAAAGAAAATAAATTTTTAAATTCCATAAAGCACATTTGTTTTAAATCAAACCCTCTTTAAAACTTGAATTTATTTGTGAATAAATTTTTATTCCCTGTATTTTTTTTAAAGTGTAAAGTGTCAAATAAAAACTTACGCAATAACAATATACATACTATGATAAAAGGTATAGTAATAAGGATAAACAAAAAATTATTAAACTCTCCTTGTCAAAGATAAATAATAGTCTACAAAGAAATACGTGATGTTATGCCAATTAAATCACCGCTAATACTTACAGCATAAAATAGAATTGAGAAAAAAAATCGAAAAATAATAGGCGCTAAAAAAGTATATATATATATATATATATATATATATATATATATATATATATATATATATATATAATAAATAAAAAAAATTCGCCATTTTCCCGCCTTGAGTTTTTTCTAAAGTTTTATAGGAACATACTTATATTCTCAGTTTCCGTGATGTATTAATATTTTTAACGGCTGAAGTTATTTTTATTTTATTTTATTTAACTTAGCATAATCTATTGATTCTTTTCTGAAAAAGAGCTAGAATGTTTCTTGAATGTCAATATCTTATTGCGAAATGTTAAATTCATTACACAAATACATTTTCCTTTTTAGAATTTAAAAAATTTATCGAAACTTTAATTTTGTTTTGTTATTTAAATAATCATCTGCTAGTGAAATTCATGTGCTTTCAGTTGGGGCATATTACTCTTCAATTTACGCCATTTGTTAAATAGTCCTTGCATCTAGTCCCTCCCATCAGCCAATAGTAGAGCGCGAGGTGGATTACCTTTACCTTGAAAACAGTTCTAGTGGATTTTTAAAAGCCTTACGTCAAAAGGTGAGGGGCAAGGTTAGCTTGGAATTTTTGAGAGAGTCACTTTAGCTCTTCGGAGCGGTACAAGTATTAAGACTCATGTCTCTTATCAGAATAATTTTGAATATTTGTGGAGTGCAATGTATTTCCAGAAGTCCACTTTGTGCTTTTTTAATCTTTTTCTGGTGAAACTGACGTACAATAAATGACTTATTTGTTTTCGTGCATTCTCTTTAATGAACATGATGGAATTAAGAACATTTTTTATTTATCATAAATTTGTGGAGACTGAAGATGTGTGGAATAGCCAGTGAAAGTGCTCAAAAATAAAGATTTTGTTGCCTCCTTGTGTTCTTGCATGTTTCATTGTTAGAGAAACCTTCAATTAAACTCCCCCATCAGCCTTTTGATGCCGACCGTGACAGAGATATACGTTAATTGTTTTTAAAAGAAGATGGAAAAATTTTAGATTGGCCAGCGAGTTGTGCTATGGTACGTTCCTTCCGTCATTTCAACAAATGTTCTTCTGTGAGCACACTGAAGTATTTCATATTTATATATGTTTGTGTGTAATGATATTAAGGGGTATTCCCGCCACAACAAAACGATCCGACTAAGTGAAAATGATTGCACAAACAAAGTCGACGGTCGATCTGTGATTATAAATCACATCACCTCCAATACTTTCGCGGCCGAAGCAAGTTAACAGATGGAATTCAATGAATGGTGTGGTCACTTCAATAATTAAATTTCTAAGAAACATCAATGAATATCACATTTTATTATAGTTCAATTGCAATGTTACTCCATGATCAAAACTAGACTTCCCGTCCAAGCGAATGTCTCGGAAAATAACAAAAGAACAAAAAAGATGTTCGGTGAAAAGCCATTTTTTTGTAGAATACCACACTACGGCACAACGCAAGTACTTAACATTTGAAAGGTCAATCAATTCTGATCTCTCCGTAAAAACCAAATGACACTCTCAAAAATTCTCAGATAAATTGGCTCCTCCCTCTCTGACGCATTGATTGAATTTTCCAAGGTGAAAAACTTTTCACCCACATGGAAAATTTACGTTTTTTATAATTAATTTACCGATTAAAAAAATCGTGTCATAAATTAATCTAGTATAATTTCTTATGCAGCGTTTTCCGCAGTTTCCACATATTGACCTTCGATTTATTCTGTTGAGCTGATCCATATTATCAGACCAGATTATACGATGGTTGAGGTTATTTGCGTGAAATAGTCCACCAGTGTTCGTGCCCGGGATGTCTCAGTTGGAAGAGCATTGCCGGCTTCAGCCAATACATTCCTGGTTCGAATCCTGGCCCGGACTTTTTTCACCTACATGGAAAATTTACGTCTCTTATAGATAGGGTTAATGTTTTTACAAAAAAGTAATTTTTTTCTAAAATCTGAAAAAATTAAGGGTTAATTCACGTGTTTCACAAAAAATGTTGCAAGAACTTCACACAACTTAGACGTTTTTCAGCTGTCCGATAAGAGGTGCTTTTATGATAAACCCCCTTTAATTCCTGAATATTAGAACGAGTTCACAAAAAAAATTTGGTGGTAAAGATCGTATGTGGCAGACAGTTTAACAAAATAAATAATTTTACGCACACACAAAAGTAAAAAAAAATCTGATAAAAGAAACATTTAAAAAAAAATTGCTATTACTGTAATATAAAATGTTTTAGCCATAGAAAACAATTGTAACAACACAATCGCTTTAAAAAATGTAAAAAAAAAACTGATAAAAGAAACATTTTTAAAAATTGCCTTTACTATAATATAAAACGTTTTAGCCACAGTAAACAATTGTCTGCCAAAAGGCTTAAGAATAATCCTGTGAATATGATTCCAGATTTCATCAAAATATGTAGAGTACTTACCGAGGAAAAAGATCTTAAAGCTCGCATATCTCCCATAGGGTTATACTCATTCTTTTGTTTCCTTAATAATTACTTCTAGAACTCCAGGAAATTATATCAGTCAGAAACGTTAAAGGTACAGTCAATTAAATAAAATGATAATACTTTCAAGAAAGAAAATTTTGAAAAATTGAAAATTTCAGGAAAATTGCCATTGCTCTAAAATTAAAAGGTCTTGTTACAGAAAAAATGTCTGCTATAATGCAATGAACATAGATTTGAAGTTTCATCAAAATCGATGAAACGGGTATTAAAATTTGCATACTTCCCGTAGGATTGCACCAAGTCTTGTCTTCCTTTAATGAAAAAATAGTTTACTTTAAATATTTCAGAACTAATTTTTTTCTACGAAACTGTTATTCCTAGAACTTTTTCTGTAACGATAAAAACAAAAATTCATGTAACTGATTCTGTTACATGAATTTTAGCTGCTACCGTTACATAAAAAGTTCTAGAAAATACAGTTTCCTAGGAAAAATTTTGTGGCATCGCAATTATTTTACAGTGCTTTCTCTTTACTTTTCCTGATGTTATGACACGTCATATAAAATAAGATACATTGTAAAAAAACCTGTAATGTTAATAATATTTTTTAGGAAACTGAGATTCCTAAAGCTTTTTATGCAACGGCAACAGTAAAAAATTTATGTAACTGAGACATATTTACAAAGTAAATAAAAGAAAAAAAAAAGATTAAATATTTTTTAGGAATTGAGATGCCAAAAGCTTTTTATGTAACTGCAAACCCTGTTAAAGATAACATTTTAATATGTTACTGTAATTTTAGTTGATTCTTTTGTAAATCTACAGATTTATGTAGCTTTAAAAAAACAGTTTTCTAAATTCAGATCTTTTCTGTACAGTGTACAGTTAAAATTTTGGTAAACATACAGATTTGCGCAAAATTACTTCTGTATTTTTTTACAGTTTACACATCGTTCCATTTTCATTGTAGTGTTTAGATGTTTAAAAAAATTATTAGTATTATTGGAAATTCATTTAAAATAAAATAGCATGTATTTGTGACAAAATAATAGTTTGCAATCCTTTGCAGTTTTCTCATCCTCCTTTTATCATCTTTCTTAACTTGTTTGTAAGGGTTAAATGTCACTGTATTGTATGACAAAATCTATAATTCTACAGATTGAAAGTTACGGAAAGCTGTATGCTTATTAAAATTTTATCTGTACACTAAATAAAAAAAAATGTAAATATGCAAAAACTACACTGCAAAAAAATCTGTATTCCTACAAATATAAAGTTGCAAAAATCTGTATGGCTACTACACTGTTAAAACTAATGGTGACACATTGCACCTTTTAGGGGTGAAAGGCTTGTCTCACTGGTGACACCCCTAAAAGAGCGAGAATGGCAACTTTAATTAGGATGAAAGATGGCACCCTTAATCCAGAGTGTCCAATAATAAAAAATTAAAAAATATACAAACCGACTTTTGGCCGTCGAAGGATTTGAACTCACAACGTCTGATTATAAGCTCAGCGTTCTAACCACTCGGCCATCGAGCTCACCTTCATTCACTCATAGCCATAGATTTTACTTGCTGTCACAGAAAACAGAAAGACACACTTCACAGCCCATGCGCATGGTTCCAGTCACCCGATGAGGCGCCACATTGCTGCCAATACGAAGTGCATGGCACCTTATTTAGCTCCAGTCACCCAGTAAGAGACCTGTCGGCACTGCAACTGCATATCCAAGCCCCTATGGCACCCTAGGGTTCCAAATGCCCCGGGTTCCAATGGACCCTAGGGCCTTTTCACCTCCGGGTCCCAAATGGCACCGGTTTGTCACCTTCACTTTTAACAGTGTAACATTTTATCTGTACACTGTACAAGAAAAAATGAAAAATCTACAAAACAATTTTTTGTAAGGTTGCAGAAATCTGTAACTTTACAAACAAGTCTACTAAAGTTACTGTTATCTTAGTTACGGAAAGTTGTATTTTTACTAAAATTTTATCTGCACACTAAATAAAAAAATCTGTATTCCTACAAATGTAAAGTTGCCGAAATCTGTATGGTTACTAACATTTTATCTATACACTGTAAAAAAAAAAAAAAAATTACAAAACAATTTTTTGTAACGTTACAGAAATCTGTAACTTTACAAACAAGTCTACTAAAGTTACAGTTAGCTTACTAAAATTTTATCTGTAATCTAGAATGCAATTACATGAAAAATTCTTGGAATCCCAGTTTCCTAAAAACTTCTTAGTAACATTACAGATTTTTTTTTTATTTTCAACGCAAATCTGTATCTGTTACATGATTTTTTGCTGTTGCCATTACATAAAAAGCTCTTGGAATCCCACCTTAATAGAATGCATGGTCACAGTGACGTCACAACAGTGACGTCACTGTGATTCACTTTGGTCACATCACATCTGTGACCAAAATGCCACCACTCAGTGACGTCACATTGTGACCGAGATGTGACTTTCTTAAAAATCTTTAGAAATTTATAAATATCCTTTAAAACATGTTATTTACTTTAAAAAACATGCTCCTGGCAATTTAAATATCGTCGCTTTTGTCACAGTTTCGTGACAATGTTAATGTCAAATTAGTCACAAATGACACATTTTTCACAAATTTGTCACATTGTGACCACTTTCTGAAACGTCACAAAAGAGCTCTAAAACGGCCATAACGTCACTGGTTTAGTCTCTGTGAATTCACATCGGCGTCACGTGACGTCACATCGGCAATCGATGGTCACAAAGTCACAATGTGACTTCACAACGACGTTTCAGTGGCGTCAACATGCTTTACAGGCAGTTTCCTAGAAAACTTTTAGTAACTTTGCAGATTTTTTTTTACAGTGTAGAATTTGAAAGTTACTGAAATTGGTAACTTTACAAAAAAAAAAAATCTTCTAAGATTACAGTAATCTTTTATCTAAGATTACAGTACTTCTAAGATTACAGTAATCTTTTATTAAATTTTATCTGTAACTTGAGTTGCAGTTATATAAAATATTTCAGGCATCCCAGCTTCCTGAAAAATTCTTAGTAACCTAACAGATTATTAGATTAACAATGAAACCATGTACCGTAATTTCCGGCCTATTATCCGCGGATTACCTGTTAAAAAACTTGAAAAATTCTAAGTGCGGATTATCTGCCGAAATTTTTTAAGCAGAATTTCACCAAAGATATCCAGTTTTTACCGGCAGTTATCAAATCAAAATGTAAACAGCTAACACACAACTGTCTATTATCTACAGTTAATTGAGTTGATATATGACGTATACATGCTAGTAGGAGTGGCTTCCGATTTTTATGTTACATTTTCTTAGCCTTTTGGCAACATGTTTTTATGAACAACAAAAGTTTCTCAATTCATGTCATTCAAAAATTGCAATCTCTATCGTTTAGCTGAAACAAAAAACTATGAAACAATAATTTTATGCAGTAAAAATTGCCAACTGAATTAAAAATACTTACAAACGGCCAACGATACGATAACGATTAATTTGATTAAATATCGATCATAATAATCAATAAAACTGATGTAGATCGCGAATTCATTTCATAAATTGCAGGGACACATCATAATTATGTCTGAGAAAAAACGTATTATTTAACACTACAGGTTTAAACGGCCATCGAAAATTATATTAGGCTGCAAAATTGATACGATAAAGATTAATTCGATTAAATACCGAAAATCATAATCAGTAAAATTGATGTAGATCGCATTCCCAGAATACGGCTGCATATCATAACTTGCTGGGTTACGAAATCATAATAATGACAGAAAGAAAACGTATTTTTAACACTGGAGAATTTAAATTGAATATTATTGAAAAAGAGGAAGATGGTGAAAATGATTTAAAAAAAGCAGTTGTTATAGAATTATTTGTATTCACAAGACATTTAATGTTTTAAATATAAGATTCAATGAAAAATATATTTGTGCTTGTAATTATTATTTTTTATTATTTTATCATAATAATAATTTGAACACAGCAACCAAATAAATAGGGTGGTTTATTAGTACTACCTTCGAATGTTGAAACCAATAAGTAATCCTCATATAATCCAACATATAATCCGCGGATTATACGCCGGTGCGGATTATCTACCATAATTATTTAATAAAGGGTAAAAATTGCGGTTGCGGATTATGGGCCGGAAATTACAGTATCTGTTACATGATTTTTGTTGTTGATGTTATATTAAAAGTTTCCAATTTCCTAGAAAAACTTTAGTAACTTTACAGATTTTTTTTTACAATGTAGTGCTTCAATTATTTCAAAATTTTCAAAAATATTTTAGTCGTTAATTCGGATGATTTATTCAGGGACAAAAAATTTTATGTTCTTGCATATGTCCTTGTAAAATGTTTTATATGTTTACAAAATGAGCATGTTTGCATTTTTTATGACTTCTTCTTTCGAAAATAGAATTTCAGTATCTGGAACAAAAATAAATTGTAAATGTAAAATGAGTTGTATAAATAAAATTTTCGCTTAAGTATACTTTTGAATTTGGCAAAGGATACAGAATTTCTACAAAGATTTGTATGAACGCTTACTGATTGTTTTGAAGTTTTATTAAAATCAGTCTGATAAAAATTAACAACTGTGTACATAGCTTGAATTGATTCATAGTATTTTTTTTTACAATAAAACATGATACATTTTAAAAACTTCAAGGAAAGCTAAGTAGGAAATAAATAATAATAATATGCCATTGAAAAAAGTTTGTAGGGTATTAACTCTAAAATAAAATTATAATTCTAGCGAAATGAAATTTAAGCAATTGCATTTATGTAACTGCAGCCGTCATTCTTTTTTGTAAAAAACGTGTTAACACTTAGTAGTTAAGTTGCATGCAATAGAGATAGAATTTTTTTTTATATCTTGTATTGAAAATTATTTCATTTGATCTATATTTGTGTTTCGGATTTGATCTGGTCTCGATTAGTCTGAGATAACAAGGTTTTACGGTGCTTAAAATATTCATCATGGAAATTTGCCGTTTTTAGAGAAAAAGTTTTCTTTAGTACTTAAAATAATAACACATACGTATTTTCCTATTTCTTTATAGTTGCTTATGGCTGTTACACTAGGACCATTACCAATCATAGATATGACTGAAAGGTAAGCAGTATCAAAACGAAAAGAAAAAAAGTGAAGAAAAGATATCTTTTCTTGTGTGATTTCTTTTGAGAATTCGTAAAAAAAATAACATATTTTTTTGTATTTCAATACTTATTTAAAACAGTGATATCCTAGAGCGTTTAGAAAAGCTGAAAGTTTTTGAAGGTAAAACGAAATTTCTTAAAGGTATATTTTTCGTCCCATCTAGTAAAAAAATATTCCAGAACGGTTGTCGAAGATGTTTCACGATTTAAGTGCGAGAAGAGGACTAAGACGGAAAAAATAATATATATATAGAAATAAGAACATGCTTACATGCTTACTTCTATGCAAAACTAGAAGAAAATAGAAAAAAGCATGATTCTTCTGCAATTAAAAAACATCATTGCTCTACCAAAATAATCATTTAAATGCAAGAAAATATTCTACTGAGATGTAAATTTTTAACTATGCAAAGATGTCTGAACAAGAGATCTCTTGCCTGAATATGCCAATGCTCTACTATCTGAACTATCCCGGATGAGTCTCGTGGTTTTAATTCACCCAGATAGCATTATTGATTACAGCATTTTGTCTGAATCATCTCAACAGAATAAATTGTAGATAATGAAATACCAGAAAAATCTGAATGCATAATTGCAATATATCTGTTGACGCTATTTATTTAAATCCACCAGATTCGTCCCGTATAGTTAAAATGGTTGAGAATTGTGGGCTTAGCCGTTTACACGCCGAATTAATATCGCAATGTAATTATAATTTTGTTCTTCCTATATTACAGCTTCAATTGTTTTAATTTATGCATACAAATTTGGAAAATAACTAAAAAAAATATTTTTACAACTTTTTTGGCTGTTTTCATTTCAGTGTTCGCATTTTGGAACATGATTTTTGATTGACAACTTATGCAAATACAACAAATTATTTTCCACTATATTCTATTGTATATTGTTATTAAATATTTTCTCAAATTCCAAAAACATTTAGATCCCTATAAGTCAAATGTATGTAATATAGAGATTAAGATAAAAGCAAATAATATATATATTATGCAAATTAATAAATTTACATATTCTTTAATACCCGTTATAAATGCTTAAACATAATTTTTTTTTCAAAAGTTGAAATCAACCTTATATTTTATAGGAAAAATAAAAACATCGTTATTATGTTGGAAAATATATGTTTTGAATTACAAATAATGCCCAAACAATGCCAATACAATAAAAGTTCCCATTTGGGAACATTCGCGTTTAAACGGTTAAGACAAGAAATCCCTGTTTGAATATAGGTCGGACATTTTTAGATAGAAATTTAGATCTTATTTGATTAAAGTGCAAATTAGAATAATCGCGTAAAAATTACTCTAGTGCGAAACATTCATTTGTCTACTAGAAAAGAATATCACAAAGCCACAACTCACTTCTCCAAAGCACAAGTGACATAATAGGTATTTCATACCCTTGTTTCAGAATCGTACACTTATACATAATTTTATGGATCATACCATAAGATACTTATTAGATTCTATTCAGACTAACACTTCCTAATCCTAAACTGAAAAGAAAGAATAAATTTCACTTTCAGTGCATTTTTTTGTATGCATTCGTTTATATAATTCGTATGTAACTGATGTACTTTTAAGTTCGTTTACAGAAAAATACACAAACATTTCGATTGCATTCAGCGAATAATGTTATTACATTCTTTTGGGGTTTTATTACATTCTATAGGCTTTTTTAAAAACGATAATTTCGAGATTTTGTTTACAATTTACGTTTTTTGTGTCTGCGTTAACGAACTATAAGCTAAAAATACATTATTAACCCATTCATGCATTATTAACTATTAATCCATATAAACTCATTCGAATTACATGAAGGAGCAATACAATGTCGCATATAGATTCAAAATGGTTCAAAATTTTGGCAGTTATTCAGTTGACAACATTTGTACATTTTTTCTGTTTGTGTGTTACAAGAAACAAAATATATAAGAGCTACATGCTTGATTGTCATAATAATCATATATACTAGCAATATCCATATATTGACACAATTATGTATGATTTTTTTTTCAATAGTAAGGGCGATATCATGATGTCAATTAGTTTCCATTCTATGTTCTATGTGTTTTTCTGTTCTATGTCAAAGAAATCGAAATATAAGAGGAAGATACTTTATTAACAAACTCTTTCAAAGTAAATGACAGATAAATAAATAGTTCTATATACATTCAAATTGGTTCAAACTTTCGATTCTTAATGCCGTGACATTATTTGTACATTATTTCTTTCGTGTGTCTCAGTAAACTAATTATTAGAGGTACATAATAGTTTATAAAATTTATCAAAGATACTAGGAAGAACCATATGTTGTTCTAATTAAATTCCAATTCTATCAATAATTAAAGCAATATTGTGAGCGCCAAATTTTTGAATGATTTCTTTTTTATGGCCCTGTAATCCAACTATAAGAGAAACATATTTTATTAAAAAACTTATTTAAGATGTATGAAAAACGAACACAATGTCCCACATAGATTGAAATTGGTTCAAAATTTCCAATAATATTTAGAGTTTCTTAAGACTGTTGCTCTAGAACTATCACTAATGAGATAGATGATTCGAATGCATGCATTTCAAAATGTAAAAAATGAAAATATGTTTATATATAGGGGAGAGGGGAGCACCTTTGAACATTTTTACAGAAAATCAATATATTTCTTTCTTGAACTATATTTATTGAGTTTTAGATATTACATAACAAAATCAACGCATTTCTTCATCATAGGAACCATAAATTAAACATTTTCTAAAGAAATTAAATAAACTGTGAGGATTTTAAATGTTGAAAGATTTTTGTTCAAACCTGCCCCATGTAGGGTTATCTTTGAACAAACAAGGAGCACCTTTGAACAAATGAATAAAATATGAAAATATTGAGAGTTTTTACAAAAAGTTGTTTATGTAACAGAAATGTAAAGTAATATGAATAAAATTAAATAACTACATGTTGTTGAAATTACAATTTTTTTGTTATTTAACCAAACTTAAATACATGAAAGTTGATGTCAAAATTCATTGTTGATAAAACGCAAAGTGTCCTTCCAGTTGTGTTTGGTTGTGAAAACTTTTTTACAATATCCTTGAAATACACCAATGTGATATCTGATGCTTCTGGAAAATTTAAAAAAAAATTAATAGTCCTGATATAAAATTCTGTTTTATTCATTACGGAAACCAGAAATAATGTTTGAAAACCTGTTAAATAACGAATCATTATTTTGTATTCAGGATTTGCAATTATCCAATAAATGAATTTAGATTTGAAACTTCCCATCACTGATACGTACAGAAGTTGGAACCTATGCCTGGAGTAAGGGGAATTATTCGCAGTATAAATCTTTATTCTTCGACATTCTTAATCAACCTTTTTTCACATTAAAAAAATGAGAAGTAATAATATTTAGATACATTAACTACTCTTTACTTCATAGTTTTAAGTGATGTCTTTAAATTATTTCAATTATTATTTATTACCAGTTTATTCGGTGTCTTTTCGCTGTTCCATGGTGCCCCAACTTTTTTGTTCAATGTTGCCCCATCACATGGAGTTCAACATTACAGCAGTTTACTCAATTCCGCTGAAGAATTTGAATAAAAAAAAGCTTATATACTATAGCTAATATCTTTGTTTAAGCATTGAACAATAAATTCAAATTTTAGGGATATAAGTTTGTAAACAAAAATCTTACAACTTTATTTTCTTAAGTTTAGATTCAAGAGGGAGAAAAATACATATCTTGTTTAAACAATACTGTTTATACAAAATGGTACAGCTTTCTATAATTATTCCCTTGAAGCAGCAGTAATGTATTGCCATATATGTTTTTTTTAATAATTTATTTGAAGGAAAATATTTAGGATGTTCAAAGGTGCTCCCCTCTCCCCTATATACAAAATATATATAAAAAATGACTCATCTTGAGTTATTTCTTTTAAGAGTTCGTAAAAGAAATAAAACATAGTTTTTTTGCAGTTCAATATTAAAAACAAACAGTGATGTTTAAAGAATTTAGAAAAAACAGAAAGTTTCTGGAGATAAAACAAATTTTTTTAAAGGTATATTTTTCATCCCATCTACACTTCAAAAAATGATGGATGTTTCTTAATCTGCAAAAATGTAAAATTTTCCAGAATGAAAATATACCATAACCTCTTCCTAGTCTCCAAAGTTTGCAGCCTAGGAGCCAACCTCTGAAGTTTCCAAAAAGCGTTCCTTTCATTTAAAAATCTCAGAAAACTAATTATTTTCTAAATTTAATGAAGAATTCATAAAATTAACTTTATTGGCTGATCGTCTTTTTCGGGAACGATTCTGAGTAACTATTCTAATACAATAATCAGTTTTCTCTAATCGATGATGACTTTTTCGGAATGTTATCTATTTTCAGGTCAATATTTTGATGTTCATAAAACCCTTTTAATAGACAAACATGCAATAATTAACAGCATTAGCATTAATATGAAAAGTAATATTATTTTGTTAAAATTGCATGCATGAATTTAGTTATAGAGCTCAAAATATTTATTTGAGAGTTGATAAAATTCGAAAAACGGAGTTTCCACGCACAGATAACTGGTTAAAATACTTTAAAAGCTTTTCTATCTTTCACAAGTTTTCCATCATTTTTTTCCATTATGGGTCTTTGAAAATAAGCTTTAAGATTTACTTAGTGAGACATTTGGTTATAAAAGATATCCAAGATACCCCATGTTCCATACACTGTAAAAAAAAAAAGATCTGCATACGTTCAGTGTTTGGTCTGATATCGTGATGACAAGTTTTATGTAATGGATAATTACATTGATATCATTAGATAGACGGGATTACATTAAGTCCATTTATATAGAATTTTATATAGAATTTAATCTAAAAAAGTTTGATAAAAATCCTGTTTGCAATTCTAAAAAGCAAAAGTTTCATATGCATTTAAAAATATGTCTTTTTTTTCTTTTTTTCACTGGGATTTATGTTTCACTGCGTTATTTGCCATTTTGAGTTACATCTCAGACAAAAGTACTTAGGTTTGGTTTTGGTTTATTTTTGTCGTCCGATTATCTACGCTAGGGATATAGGACCAGGGGGGAGTGCCCTTCGTAGGGTCTTTCTAAGGGAACCTAACCCGTATTTACGCAAGGTTTGAAGAAAACCAGGAAAACTCCGAGCGGTTAGGCCGACAGCCGCGATTGGGTTCGAACCCAGCACCTGCCTTCTACCAGTTGAGAGGTCCGTACCTCTCGGAGTTTTACAAAAGTATTTTATGCACTAAGAACTGTTATCGAAAGTTTTTACATAAAAAAAACAGGAATTAAAATGCTCATTACAAAAGTGTGATAAAATATTTATATAGTTTAATATATCCAGTGTTTAACTCTTTTATTAAGTTAAAAAAAATAAACTAAAAAGAATACCTTGACAAAATGGTAAGTATGGAATTACTTAAATATGAAGCATTATTTCGACAGAAGACAGTTAAATCTTCATTTATTTTTTCTTTTGAAAAATGTATATGTTACAGGCCAAACCCGATTTTAGGCCAAACTAGATTGGCCTAGTCCAAACTAGTCTATCCTAACGCCCATCGGATAAACTAGTTTTTTCTAGGCCAAACTAGTCTATCCTAACGCCCATCGGATAAACTAGTTTTTCCTAGGCCAAACTAGTCTATCCGAACGCCCATCGGATAAACTAGTTTTTCCTAGGCCAAACTAGTCTATCCGAACGCCCATCGGATAAACTAGATTTTCCTAGGCCAAACTAGTTTGGCCGAAGGTCATTAGGATGAACTAGTTTAGCCTGCTATTCATTGGTTTGAATTAGTTTATCCTAGGCCGAATTAGATTGTCCTAGGCCAATTCAATTTGGCGTGATTGTTTTTAATCTAAAGACCGCCACGGCGCCAATTTTCTAGTTTTGATCTAATTTAGCCTAGGCCAATGCAGTTTGACGCGATTTTAGCTCACAGACTATCAAAAAATGAGAGCTAATGTGCTCGCAGATTCTGTGTGTGTGTATGTAACCATGTACGTATATATGTACGTATGTATGTACGTAATGCGATAACTCCTGATAGAAATATCCAATTTGCTTCAAAATTTGGACATAGATTTATCCTGATAACGAAATTTCCTGATTAGTTTCAGAGGTTCATTGGATAAGAACAAGGGAAGGGGAACAAAAGGCTAAACCGCATCCCCCCCCCACACTCCTTAATTTCGTTAAGTCAGTTTTCATGCAAAATTATCAGATTTTATTAAAATTTTAGGTACAATATCAGTTTGATAAGGTACGTCCATGATTAGTTGTGGGTGTTGATTGTTTACATCTAAAGAAATTAGGAATGGGGGGGTAACACTCTTAATTTATGTAAATAGATTTTTCAGGGATAATTTACCGATTTGTTTCAAATTTTGGATGTTGGTTTCTTCTGATAAGGCGTTTACCTGATTAATTTTGGGGCTTCTGAGTTTAAATATAAAGATAGAGCGGATTATTTTTTCAATCGGATAGAAACTTTTGGTTTTATGAAAAGATTTTTAATTCGTAACAGATATTGGTTTTTACACACATCACTTCAAGCGACATTGTTCATATTAAAAAAGTAAATATCCGAATCCTTTTAAAAATAAGAAAAAGCTTAAATAAAGCATGACACTTGAAATTTAGGATACGGCGGGGAGGTAGAGTAAGGAGACGCTAGATTTTTTATAAAAAGCTCAGCGTTTTTTTAAGTTTTAGCTGCTAATTAAATGCTACCAACTTTGTGAAACTTTTTGAAACATAATATAACATGATGTTAAATATTTAAGAAAAAAGATGCCGCGTCAAATACCGCTATTTTCTATTAGTAATTTTTGTAAAAATGTTAATTTCTTGTTGGAATTGTAGAAACTTTGTGATAGTTTATAACATGTGATAAAAAATTGTATAAAAAGTCCCATTACGAAAGGGAAAGAGGGGGGGGGGCAAACAAAATCAGGAAATATAACGGAAATTCTAGGTTGATCTATTTGAAACTTTAAGATAGCTTATGACATATGATATAAATTTATAAAAATATATTTCGCATTTAATACCACTATTGAAGAATAGTGATTTTTTCAAAAATCTCAAATTCTTGTTTTGAAGCACCGCGACATCGAGTAACATATCTACTGATAGATTCTTTAACGGAGTTTTCTTAAGATACAGTTTTGTTAGTAATAAGGTGCGCTCCCTGGTGATGGAATGTGGAACTAATGCGAGCACCCTGGTGTTGGAATTTGGAACTAATATAACGCGATTTAGGTATTTACGAATGTTGAATCGAAAAGAAAGAAACATGATGATAAATACTTAAGAAAAGGGATTCCGCATCGAAATACCACTATTTTCTAATAGCAATTTTTGTAAAAAAGTTAAATTCTTGCCGGAACTTTTTGAAAAATCCGTAACAACGTCTTTCAAATTCTAATTCAAGCTGAAATTTGATGAAAATCTGTGTATTAGTACTATTTCAGATATTTGAATTATCGCAGAAGTCATAAAAAACTGGATAGAAGCGCTACCTACTGAGCCATTTACTCTAAAAACAAAAGAATATTAATTTATATCAGGGACTAACTGAATTTGAAGTTTGATGAAAATCCGTGCATTTCTTCTTGAGATATTGCGATAATCATGAATAATGCCACATAGCAGCGCCACCTGTTGCACGATTTATTCCAAAAACTAAAAAGTACTTTTGTACTTTTTTATATCAAGGACTAACAGAATCTGGAGTTTCATGAAAATCCATGCATTAGATCCTGAGATAGAGCTATTGCAATAATCACGAATAATACCGTACAGCGGCGCTACCTTTCAAGAGATTTACTCCAAAACTACAGAATACTAATTTATATCAGGGACTTACTGAATCTAAAGTTTGATGAAAATTCGTGCATTAATTCTTGCCACAAAACTATTTCAGGAATCGGGAAAATTGAGCACAACAGCGCCACCTATTGAGCAATTAACACGAATACGTAAAAAGATTTAGTTCATATCACGGATTTACTGATTCGGAAGTTTGATGAAAATCCATAAATTAGTTATTGAAATAGTGTTAATGCAAATCAGTAAAAACGCACTTTAGAAGCGCCATCTGTTGAACTATTTACATGAAAAAGTAATCAGTATCGATTTATATCAGGGACTATCTGAATATAAATGTTTATTAAATTCCGCCTATTAGTTCTTGAGATACAGCTATTGTGAAAATTGTAAAAAATGCAGCATATCATAGCCATGTTGAATGATTTACTTCAAAATAAAAACAACACCAACTCATGTCATGGATGAACTGTATCTAAAATTCGATGGAAATTTGATTGTATTAGCTATTAAGATAAAGCTGATGCGTAAATCGTAAAAAATGCCAAACAGTACTCCACCTGATGAACGATTTACACCAAAAACTAATCAGCATCAATTTAGATCAGAGACTACTGAATATAATTTTTTATTAAATTTCGTGCATTAGTTCTTCAGCCGCGGCCCCACAGACTGCGGCAGCGTATAGCAGGTGTGCTGCACGCGTACTGCCGAATGCGCTCTTCCTTTTCCAATGAACTTCGAAGCGAACAAAATTTATATCGTAGCAAGCATGCTGAGCACGCACCACCGAATGTGACCCTCCTTTTCGAAAGAACCTCGAAGCGAACGAAATTCGAACCATATCCCCGCTGCCCAAGTTAGTCCGATAGCGGGCGAAGCCACCAAGTTTTAACTAAGCCACGTTATATTAGTTCCTCATTCCAACACCAGGGAGCGTACTCTATTATTAACAAAACTGTATTTGAATGAAACTCCGTTAAAGAACCTATTAGTAGATGTGTTACTTGAGGTCGCGGTGCTTTAAAACATAGAATTTCCGTTATGTTTCCTGATTTTATTCGCAACCACATCCTTTTTCACGCCGAAATGTAACTTTTTTTTATATAAAATTATATCATATTCGATAAACTATCACAAAGTTTCAAAAAGTTCCAGCTAGAATATAATATTTTTACAAAAATTACTATTAGAAAATAGTGGTATTTCGATGCAAAATCCTTTTTCTTAAATATTTATCATCATGTTTTTTTCACTTCGAAGTTCGTTCGCTTCAACATACGTCCGTTTCAAGATTTTATATAAAAGAAGGGGCCCGATAGCGGGCGAATCCGGCTGGCTTGAACTAAATCATGTCCAAATTCCTACACCAGAGTGCTCGCGTTACATTAGTTACACATTAGTCCGTTATATTAGTCCTACGTACGTACGTACATAAGTATGTACATACGTACGTACATGGTTACATACGCACACACAGAATCTGCGAGCACATTAGCTCTCAGGCTTTGATAGTCTGTGAGCTAAAATCGCGTCGAATTGCATCGGCCTAGGCTAAATTAGATCAAAACAAGGAAGTTGGCGCCGTGGCGGTCTTTAAATTCAATAAAATCACGCCAAATTGAATTGGCCTAGGACAATCTAGTTCGGCCTAGTATAAACTAGTTCAAACCAATAAATAGCAGGCTAAACTAGTTCATCCTATTGACCGTTCGGCCAAACTAGTTTGGCCTAGGAAAATCTAGTTTATCCGATGGGCGTTCGGATATACTAGTTTGGCCTAGGAAAAACTAGTTTATCCGATGGGCGTTCGGATAGACTAGTTTGGCCTAGGAAAAACTAGTTTATCCGATGGGCGTTAGGATAGACTAGTTTGGCGTAGGAAAAACTAGTTTATCCGATGGGCGTTAGGATAGACTAGTTTGGACTAGGCCAATCTAGTTTGGCCTAAAATCGGGTTTGGCCTGTAACATATACATGAACTAGCAATTGTCACGTGAGCATTTAAAAACAAATTACATGGAAAATTTCATATAACAATTTATGACAAAAAATACATCAATTTTCCGTTACCAAAACAAAAATTGAACTATACTTAACAATCTTTTTTGTAAAATATGAATAAAAGTATTATGTATTTTAACTGATCTTATAGATTGTGTACTCTTTAATACTTTCGGATCTGGTATACTATTCATAGTATATGTCTTTTCATCGAGTATTATTTTATATTAACAATTACTTTTGTTACTTTTTACATTAAAAAATGATAGTACAGTCGACTCTCGTTAATTCGAAATCGGGTAGTTCGAATCTTCGCTTAATTCGAACTAAATATGAAGACCCGAAATTTTCAATGGCAGAATAACGTTAAAAATTTTCATTAATTCGAACTCATTTTCTCTTCACTTCATTTAATTCGAACTAACGAGAATTCCAATTTTGCATTTTTCTCTTCTTTCTCACGGATTTCCGATCATTTGTATAACTTTCTTTCTTTGATTTTTGTGAAAATTGTTCCGAACGAGTATACATATAATCCAATGCATTTGATATCCACTTTCTTAGGGCGTCTGTCCATCAGTAAACGCTTTAAATTTTTCTTCCATTGTGCTTGTTTCTAATCTTTTAATTATTTTATGCATTTATATATTCTAATTTAATATTAAGTCATATTTTAATGATAACAGACGAAATTAATTTAAAAAACACTATCACATTAATTCCTTTGTAATAGTACCATATTAAGCATGTCTTCATTTCATTTTTATTTAATTCGAACTTCAGATAATTCGAACATTTCTTGTGGTCCCAACGAGTTCGAATTAAAGAGAGCCGACTGTATATGTCTTTGCTTTCCATATTATGTTTTGACATTTAATAATAATAATAATAATAATAATAATAATAATAAAAGTTTACTTTATTCTTTTTGCAACGTTGGTGATTCCTTTTCTTTATACACATATTGCACTCTTTAAATAAAAAAATATTGATTTTTCCTGAACGAATCACGTGCAATAAAATGAAAAAAAACAACATTCGAAAGTTGTAATATCTTTTAATGTCTGTTGTAATATGATATTTTACAGACGTCTCCAAAAACTCTTCCTTAGCCTATTATCATATGAACATGAATTGAATAGTACGCAAAATAAATACATTTGTACGATTTCAGACAATGAGATAATTTTTAAACTTCAGTAAATCTATTTTGATAACTACGATTAAAATTATTTAAGTAAAACTAATTTTGTTCTAAAACTGGAAAAAAAATTACCCAAAAGAGTTAAATACAGAAAATGTTTTTTAATATTAAAAAATATAATGCAATGTCTAAGAAAAATACACAATAACCTATTCCAAGTTATTCAAAATTTAAAAAAGTGCTTTTATCTTTTGAAATCTGAAATAAATATAACAAAAAGCTATATAAAAACTTTTTTTTTTAAATCTTTCTACAATTTTACGAACATTACATATTTGAAAATAATGTAATCCAAAAATTCTTCTATTTTCTTGGATCCTGAAGTTCATAAAATGTTTCGGCAAAGGACAGTTAATAAAATAATAATAATAATAATATTTTTGCAATAATTTTAAATAAAAAATTATAAAGAAATAATATCGAAAAAGCTTTGCAAATTTATATATGTCCTTATTTGCTTAATTCAATATAAGTAAGTTATATTATTTTTAAAAATTAGTAAATATCTTTATTCAGTAAATAAACAATCTTAAAATAAATGTTAAACCTCATATATGAAAAATGTTAAAATCCTTGAATAATGACTATTTTATAAAAAAGTTGAAAAATGGTAGTATCCTAATAAAAATGTATGACACTCTATTTATGTATTTATTATTTATTATTATTATTATTATTATTATTATTATTATTTAGTATATTATTATATATTTAGTATTATTATTATTATTATTATTTAGTATATTATTATGTATTTAGTATTTCATGAATTAAATCACGAGCCTTTCTTTCTTATTTCAATTCAATGTAAATCGTAGATTATTTATTTATAAATTATCTTCTATTATTATCTAAAAATTATCTAAACTGAAAATTACCTAAACGTCCCTAAAATTTTCGCCCCTTTCTACCGGTAATTTAAATAAAAAATCTTCGTGTTAGATTCCTTAAACGTCTAGAATGAAATTCTACAGTAAATGTTATCGTTTTAAAATTATGGTAGAAAAGTGTGAAAAATTTAGAGACGCTGAGACCCCTGTGATTATTTAATTATTAGATTGTGGAATATATTTAATCTTATTTAATTTTGATAAAGGTTTGTGTGAGAAACTTTAAATAAAACGTTACTCTCGAAACGCTGAAGAAGCTTAGCTTAATTTACATTTCCTTATTTCCAAATACATTTTTAGAAAACTTTTCTGGGAATTCAAAATTATACTGACATAATTACGTAATACCAAAATTATCGAATGTGTTACATTGTAATACTACAATTTAATATAAAATGTTAAAAAAATTGTATAAATATGTTAAAGTAAAAACTGGTAATTGCTTAAAAGATATGCATTAAAAATTTAATTAATTTTTTTTCTATTCTGGGATAATCACGAATTCAAAATAATGTTATGAAAGTGATTTAAAATACATACAAATATATAAAATTATTTTTAATATTGGAATATGTAATTAAAAGTAAAACAAAGTTATAAAGTTAAACATGTTCAAAATT
The DNA here is from genome assembly GCA_964019185.1 of Maratus speculifer. NCBI lineage: Eukaryota > Metazoa > Arthropoda > Arachnida > Araneae > Salticidae > Maratus > Maratus speculifer. Next base: position 119,741,378 of record OZ025301.1, read on the forward strand.
TGAATATAACTTTTCTTCGATGGAAATAAGCCCCACCAGTGGCCGAGAGGTTCGGACCTCTCAACTGGTAGACGGCAGGTGCTGGGTTCGAACCCAATCGCGGCTGTCGGCCTAACCGTTCGGAGTTTTCCGTGGTTTTCTTCGAACCTTGCGTAAATACGGGTTAGGTTCCCTTAGAAAGACCCCCACGGAGGGCACTCCCCCTGGTCCTATATCCCTAGCTTAGATAATCGGACGACAAAAATCAATCAATCAATCTTCGATGGAAATAGAGATTAGAAATGAGCTTTAAAGGCTTTATTATTAATAAAGTTTTTTATAATGAGCTTTTTCGTATTTTCACATCTGTAAATTGTTATAAGTCATAATTGTTATAAGATAAATGTTTAAAATTTGGAAAGCGACTTTCTCAATTTTTGTAATTTAATTTTGATTAAACAGATTAGACCAAAAAAATATCTTTCAAAATATGAACTTAAAAAATAAGTTAAGTATATTTTAATTTTTACTTTAAAAATTTTTAATTCCTTGAAATAAAAAATTGAGATTTGTTGAACTAAAATTAATATATTTTTGTTTAATTAAATAAAAGCATTTTGAAATTCTATAGCTAATATTTCGAGTTATAATAATTTCAAACTGCCTCTTTTTTTTCAAATGAAATTAATTTATTTTAACTGTACAAAACATTTTGTTTTATTTTTTTCTCACATTCGAAATCCAAATGGAAATATGCATTCGTTTGTTCATATCATGAAAAGATTTTTCCTTTAAGTTGGGAAAAAGTGGGTTTAAAAAAATGCTTTTCAAAATGTTTTCATAAATATTAGATTTTTCTTCCAGGGAATTTTCAGAGAAAATCATTAAAGTATTTTAAATATAAACTAAAGTTTATGTAACTCTAATAGTTTATGTAAATCACTAAAATTGCTGCCAAATTCAAATTAAAGTCAGATGTTTCAACTGCTAAATCCAAATGGAAAAAATAGCTTCGAAAAAAGTTGATTTTCATTTTAATTTTTGATATCCAATGATATGATTTAAAAATATTTAAAACGTTGTTTTAAATAGTGTTAAATATTTACATATTTAGATTCCTCTCCGGAGAATATTAACTAATACTGCTAAACTTTGTTCAATTTAACTGAATTTACAGATCGAAATTTAATCGAACTTTATTATTTAAAACCCAAGTTAAAATATACCTTGCTTGTACAGCTTAGTGCAACTAAATCCATAAATTAACCCTATCCTTCCAGTTTATCCGGAGATGTCTCTAGCATCATCTCATCCTCCTGTTCCCGGAACGTTAAACAATTTTCTCATCATTTGGCGGCTGTTTTAGGCGTGAGTGCTAGTCGCCAAGCGTCGCCGACCGGTCCCTCACACGTTTCTCCCGAACACTATCCTTGATTACCCCGTCTGGGCCGCACTAAAGCTACTCCCGCTACCTGAGTGAAGTGTGTGTGTGTTGTTGTTAATTTTTTTTTTCTGCTGAACATCTTCTATGTGGGATGATCTTCGACATCATTTCGTCATCCCTTTAAACACGCCTACGTGACGACATTTCGTTTTGATCGGTTTAAATGCCTTGAAAAAGTTATCGGTGTTTCCACGCATACCTGTTGAAATAGGGCGCAGCACTTCAATATCTCATATGCACAGCAGAGAAATGTTAAATAATAGAGATGGATTAAGTTGAAGTTGAAGTGCTTAAACAGATAATTTTTTTTATAAATAAGTAATTTAGAATTAGATGAGGAATAGTAGTGTCGTTAATAAGTTGTTGTGTTAATTTTTTGATACATAATATTATGACGCAACAATAAAGTGCAATGAGGTATTAAAAATAATATTATCTGGAAAATTACATAAATTTCTTCTGAGATTTACCATTCAATTTTATTAAAGTTTGTAAAGATAAAAAAGAAATAATTGAATTATATACATACATTTCGCAAAAGTAGTTAGTTGTACAGTTAATTATTTAATTGCTAACGATTTATATTTAATATTTATTTTTGCGCATGGATTAGATAAAATATTTGAAAATATACATTTTACGGTCGTATTTTCACAAAAGTAATAGTTTAAAATCTTGTAAATCGAATAATATGAAGCTAATACTAATTTGTTACATTAATGCAAATATACTGAAGTTGTGCAAGTATTTCAGCATAAATCTGAGAAAATAGTCACCTGCAAAATAATATTTTGGGATTATTTTGGCAAAACTCAGATTACATATTAATTCCAATTACACTTCGAGCAAGTTATCATTATCACTATTAACTGACTTCAAAAAAAAAATATATTCAACATTATTTTATCTATAGTTCTCAAGCTGTAACATGAAAATTTTCAATTTTTCTGCATTTTAACCATTCTTTCATTGATAAGCTTTATTGTAGTTCGTTGTATAATTAACAACGATTATAAAATGAGCATAAAAATATTATTAAATAAAGTTTCAGCTTGACAGTAATTTTACACTGAAAGCTGCATTAAAGCAAACAAACAAAGAAAAAAAAACAGTCCAAATTAATAACATTAATCAATGCATTTTTATTAAAGAAAATCCTATATGATTTCATTTCATTTCAAAGTAAGCAGACATTGTCTGCTATTAAGTGCTTCAAGGTAGCATGTAGAATGTGAAGTGCCTGTTACATAAAATCGGAAGCATAATTGTATTAGTAATAATTGTAGTTATAAATTACATAGTGCAGAAGTTGGTGTTATTAATTGTTTTAGCAGCTTTTATGAGCTTATAATGAATTCAAAGTATTTTTCGTAGCAAATCGCAGTTAAGGTTTTGTTACTATTTAGTTAATGTTTGCCTATACGAAACTATCACCTGTTGAATTCTGTGAACTGTGTTTGTTATTGTTGCTTAAGCGCTATAATTTTCTTTAACGAATAAATCTATAATTTATGTTTATGTTATATGATTCTTCATACAAAATGATAAATATGACTGGAAAACTAAAATAGAGTTTGGAATTATTTCAAGTGGTTAATATATTCCCGACATTTAATTTTCATTTTGTATTCTACTACTCGCTCAAACAATTAAAACTCGGTTATATATGTTGCATAATAGGTAGGGTAGAGGAAATAGATAGGATTTATAGGAAACAAAACATATTTTTCTCAAAACATCCTTAGACGATTAAAAAGTAGAAATTTCCTGAAACAAATCTTCTATATTGAAAGTTGAAGTTACTATTTAAAAAGGATTACTTGTGAATTTTAAGCACTTCATAACACTGGATATGAAAATCAAACTCTTCAAATATAATTGCAATAACTGAAAAGTGTAATAACGAAACTAATTGAAGCAACAGTGCTTTTTTCGCCCATTCTTTGGATATACTTTCTTCTTGTGATTCTAACAATTTATGCTGTATGATATGCCTGTGCTTATCATCGATGTGTAATACGCGCCAAATTACCAATGAAAATCGCGCCAATAATATAAACATTTGAAAAGTACTTGGATTTAAGAGGTAAGTGATTTTTATTGCTATGGTATTAATTGTTTAAATAAGTAAACTTAAAAAAAAAAATAAATACATGCTCGAAAGATACGTTTTCACGATTTTGCGGAAAGTTTTAAATTAAATCCATGAAAGATGGTGTAATAAGATAAAAAGTTTGTTTCAATAATATAGAAATATTGTAAGTTTTTCTATTTCAAGATATATGCTAATATATACGTGTATATATATTTAAATTTACAGTAAATAGTACAAAAATTTTATATATTTCTTAATGTTTTTATTTGACTGTAATGTGAAAGTTTTCTTGACAACAGTGGAAAAAAAGACACATGTTTATTAAACTATTAAAATTTGCTATAATCGCGAATGAAATTATTTGATAACCTCCTCGAAGTCGCCTAATATTCCGAAAAGTGTTCTTTTACCTTTATAAACCTGAGAAAGGAATCCCTTTTATAAATATAAAGATTAATTTATAAATATATATTTTTATTACTGTACCTGTAATTTTCGGGACTTTTTTGAGTAGCTTTTACAATGCATTAATTAGTTCTCTCTAAACAAAATATTGGCTTTTTGAATGCCGTCAGACCCCGACTGAAAATTTTCAGATGCATACTTGAAATTGTGCATGCATTTGTAATAGAAAAAAGGTTCATTTTAATATTACTGTTAATACTATTACCTCCATATGTTTTTCGGTTAAACATGTATCATGAACTTGAAAATATTTATTTGAGTCAATGTGAAAGATATTAGTAATTCTTAAGTAGTAATTCTTGATTACGTCCATTAATAACTATATCGTAATATTAATAATATATATTTCACAACTAAAAAGTAAGAATTTATATGATAAACAAATATTTTGCTTATAAGCCGTTGTTGTATTAATAAAAGGATTTAAAATACATTAAAAATTTTTATTTGCATGTTTCAACTCTTTTTAATCAAGTCATGTTCAGAACATCCCAAGTATACAGATTGAAAGCTTGTTTACGAGATAATTATTTAGCTAGACCATGGACATTATCCAAATTAAAAAACGCGTGATATATATTATTTAATGTTAGTAATTATGTATTCTTGTTTTTGACGTTTATTATGTTCGTAATTTTATTTTCTATTTACATTCTGAAGATAACTCAATTAAAAAGAATTTAAACATGTAAATAAAAATTTTTAATGCATTTTAAATGGTTTTATTAATACAAAAACGTCTTATAAGCAAAGTATTTATTTATAATATAAATTTTAACTTTTTGTTGCGGAATATGTATTATTAATATTACGATATACTACCTCTGACAATAAAGTTTGGTGAATAGTCCTGTAACATTAAAATAGATGAAACATTAACAAAAGTTACCATACCATCCTTCAAAATAGTCATCTCCCATAACTATTAACAGCTGAGATCTGTGATACATGTCCCGGGAAATTCGCAAGAAGTCTTCTTTTGGAATGAAGTTCAAAAGCTCCGTCACGTTTCTTTGGATGTAAGAAATATGGTCGAATCTCTTGTATAGAGAATTTGAGTGGTGAAAACAGGAAAAAGTCTGGAAGATTGAGATCTGGCGAGTATGGTGGATTTTCAATTTGCACCACCCCTCATGAATTTATTTTGGTGTCTTGCAAAGCTTAAAACCAAACTTTAAACTGATCTTTTGTTCGTTCATTTTCCTGTTCTCAGTTAAGAGCCGAGAAACTGAACAAGCACTTAGTAAAGCACGTGTTACACAGAACATAAACGACGCTCAACTGAACAGCGGTGGGGGAAGATGATTATCACTTGCCTCTATGCAGGTGCAGCGTTTAGTTTCTTCAGTGTTGCCAGATCAGTTGTTCTGAATTCATTCACCGAACTTTATTATCAGAGGTGTGTCTGTGGAGATAACTGATGAATGCATTTTAAAAGCTACACGATAAATCTAATAGAAATTGAGTTTTATAAATTATTTTTTTTATTTCAAAGATAAATTCTTTTGTGAGGTTTCGAAAGATAAAGGAACACTTTTAGGAATCTTGGGGAACTCTGAAAATGTTACTGGATATTTTCCCTCGTGATTATAGTGCATTTTTGTAAATTAAGAAACATCTGTCTTATTTGCAGGGAATCACACGTGAAAGATTTACTAGTCTCGTTTAATAATTTTATGAAATATTTTTACTAGGAAAATTTTAATTTCTAATAAGCTAAAAAAGAAATAAAAGAGCTGTTTAATGTATGAAAACATGAAATAGTTTATTTTTTATTTGACAGTTTACTTTCTACACATAGGAATTTATATATTTTTTTCTTTCTTTAAAACAAATAATAATGTTTTTCTGAGTTTTTCTCTCTGAGAAATTTTTGCAAAGTATTTATGGAAGCTTTTACGGAATATTTATTACATGATTGTCATTCTTAACTCCACTTTCGACCGATCAATAATCGATGAAAAGGGAAATTCTAAATCTTCTAGTTTTCATATTTTTTAGACATACTTTGTTAAAAATTCTTATTTGTATATTATTTTGAACTTCTAAAAAATAGCACCATGTTTATCGTAAATAAGCTAATAATAATTTATTTTATTGTTTTAACTTCTTGAGTCCTGATGTCAACTGTAGGATGCACTAGTACATTTTTTTAAGTAATTTAAATTCTTCTACAACTTTTTAAATTACTTATACACTTTTAAAATGAGTATTTGTATATCATAAGTATTGATTTACAGATTTATATACCTTTGTAGTGTTTCATAGTAATTATAAAGTAAGTTTTGTTACTCCATGTGGTATTTGTTTCAGGCCTTAGGAAACTATGTGCTTTTCCATTTCCTCATCATAGAAAAAGGGTTTTAGTCAAAACATAAAACAATCTGAATATATATGTCGTCTAAGCTTTGTGATTGGATTAAGAATTTTTATTTCATTACATATTTTTTGTTAAATTTCCAGAAACAAAACGAAATAAAATTTCTGAAGGATTTTTTTAATAAAATTTAAGAAAATAAATAGCCAACAGAAAATAACATAAAAGTTTTTCTAAGATATTTCATATTTAAAATAATTTTATTTTTGAGAAATTTAGAGTGATATTTTTTACAGCAGTTAACATAAGATTTTGATATATCTGGTGTAAAGAAACTACTATACTGTCATTAAAATGAACGATTATTCATTTAGTGAATCGATATTTTGTAAATAAAAAAAAATTTAAACATAAATAGTTTTTTTATATATTTCGAATCTATATATTAAAAATAAATAAAATTTAATGATATAATATTCAAAAGAAAAGAAAACGAACAAAAAGTACTAAACAAGTTTTTGGTTAGATATTTTTTATTTAGTATCCATATTTTTTGAAAAGTTCAAATTATATTCTTTCGATAAATGTTAAGGTAGGTTTGATACGCCTGTTGTTAAAAAAGCTTTTAAACTATCATTAACATTAAAGATTAGATTTATTCATTTATGGAATCAATATTTTGTTACTGATAAAAAAATCATTTAAGCACCGATAATTTAAAATTGCATATAAGGTAATTCTAAACTATGTATTAAAAAAAAGGAACATTTAATTAATTATTTTTTTCCATAGGAATAAATATTGGGAATTTTAAAGAAATATTGTGTCGTCCAGTAGCAAAACCTGATATATCCAAAAAATAAAACTTTGAGTAAAAGTTGATTTTTACTAGGCTTAGCCAAACTTAGATTGGGGACAAAATTTACTTGTTTGTTTTTATTAATTATGACACTATATTTTAAAACACAAAATAAGACGGCAGGAGCACATGAAAGGGAAGAGTTATTTAAGTTTTCATTTTGGATTTGGATATCTTTGCAACTTAAAGTTAGCCAAAGTTTGAGAATTTTGAAGGTGGCCGGCTTTGCAACGAACCTGAAATTAATTTTCGCTAACTTTAATAGATTTCCATTGGATTTTTAGGAAGAGCAAATACACAAAAACTTGCGTTCAGCTAAATTTTATTTCACAAAAAAGCATTATGGAGAAAATAGCATTACTAAGCTTTTGAAGTGTGCCTATAGCTAGGATTTGTTGAATTACCATCAGGTTAATAACTGAAAAAAATATGAAAATGTAACACAAGTGGATGGAATTTCATTAATTATGAGATTAAAAATACTTGAGAAATCACTGGAGTTGTAAACAAACTTACATAAACACGTCGCTATCGCGTGCTGAATCTTCATAGGTATATTATTACTTTAATAACATATTACGATGGGCGCCATAAGAATTAATTCATCAAAACATGCTAACTATGATGCTATTAAAACATCATTTAATTGTAATTATGTAATTTTAGTACATATTTTTATTATAAGTTAATTGTGTATCATGTTATCACCAGAGGCAGATCGCTCGTAAGGCCAACCTAGGATACGGCCTAGGTCAGGAACGATTACAATTCTAAGCCAATCAGCGAGCGTTATTATACCGATTACGCACAGGACCACACAGTTTTGATTGACAGAGAATACATGGACAATCTGTATGTGTTTATTATTTGCATATGTCGCCAAGTAATATCTATATTTTTTTATTTCAGTTACTTATGTTGGACTATGTTATTTTTAAATGGTATTCAAGTTGATGTATAATTCTATTATATTACGTGTAATTAAGTCTAGCAGGAAAAAAAAACGTGGATAGAAAGCTTTAAATATTTTTTTTGCGATGTATTTGCTGAATAAGTAAATTTTAAAAAGAGAGCTTTCTGCTTATTTAACGTATTTTAAAGTCTCTTAAATAGGAACTCTTTAATTTCATTAAGTTAATTGTATTCAAATAAACAATTTGTACATTACAACATCATATTATAAGGTAAGCAACTAATAATTTTTTTTTTTTGCTTTTTTCTATGCATTATATTATTTTTCTTTTTATGCTTAACGTTTCACTGTGAATTTTTTCTTTGTATAGTATTCTTCTAAGAAGTATGATGTTGTACGCTCACAGATTAATAGCCGGATGCATCTTAAACTATTGCTTACTTTTGAAAAACATTTTTCTTTTATCCAAATCAGTTTGTTTGAGATATTTATCCATGCTTCATAAACATCGATTTGCATGTTTCTCCTCCCCTCACCTTAAGTTATTTAAATAAATTTTATAAATATTTGAATGAGATAAATACAACAATAATAAAATTCTAATTTTAATCTTTGTTAAAGAAAAAAATGCTTTTGCTTTCCAAAATTTCTTTTTTTAATTATGCTTTGTTTAAAAACATTAAATCTTTTATAAAAAATTAATAATTAAAGACGTTTAAAAGAATAATTTATAAGTAGTATAAGAAATAGTATAAAAAATTGCTATCTCTAAGAATAATATCCATTTTACATTTTTTAAATTTGAAAACAATCTAAAAAATAAAGAGATGCTTATATTTTACAGTGGGAGGAATAACTCGATGTGCATTTTGATATCAGTAATGATCGCTAATTGCAAATAACGAAGCTATAATCGTCTCATCAATATACATGTCTGAAATATGCGGCCTACAGCCGTATGTTGGTTTAGGTAATTAACTTTAACGCATTTAAATTAAAAAATAAGAATAATTTAAAATTTTAAAGAAAAATGTAAAAAAAAAATTTATTTGTAATTTTTCCATTCACATTTTTTGTACTTTTCAGTACAACAATTGAAAGTTCTCTCATATTTTAAGTGTAACAAAAGCCTATTTATCCCCCATCAATAATCCTTTAAATGATAGAATTTATATAAAACAATTAAATTGTAGAATATTTTATTAATTAATTACATTTATGAAAAAAATTCTTACATTTTCCAGAATAAAAATCACATTTTTATCACTATTAGAAAATAACATCAGATGCCAAGAAGTTCGTTTTTAAAAACCATATTTTTAAATTTTAAGTATTTAAAAAGACGTTAATTTATTTTCTACATGATAAATTTTTACCTAAACTCTTCTTCTTTAACCTACTTCAAATGTAAGGGAATGATTATTAAAAACGCGCTCGCACACACTTAACGTCTTCTTTTTTATAATGTTTTGATAATTATATTAGATAATGATTATTCTCGTTTTAAGATTAAAAACTTTTATACTAACATTTAAATTAATGATTGAATTTATTCACCTAGAGAATCAATATCATATTACTGATAAAAATAGATTAAATGTGAAAAATCTAAAATTCTTCATTTTAATACGTACAAACCATATATTATGAAAAAACTACAGCATTTGTTTTCTCGAGAAAATAAGTATCATAAATATCAAAGAATAATTTCAGTTCGATTATCATATGTAATAGATATTATTATAAGTAAGAGATATTAATAAGACAGTTATTATATTTCTGTTTACTAATTCTATAGGTTGTATTGGTATAGTTTGTATACATTGTCTTGTATGGGTCAGTATTCATTGAAATTTTTTATCGATAAGTCCCACACTGTAAAAAAAAATCCGTTAAATGTACGGCAAAAACTTCTGGCAGCAATGTTGCCATCAGGTTAACTTAAAGTAGATTAATTATTTATATCAAATTATTGTCTTGGTGTTGGAATAATAAGTAATTTAACGTTTGAAACTAAGTACTGCATACTCCAAGTTAACAAAATTCTATATATCTATATAAATGTTAATTTTTTGTATTACAATAGACATGTTCAAATTAAGAAATCGAAATACAGACAATCAATTAAAAAAACTTACACTAGCCAACAAAAAAAAAAAAAATTTTGTCAGTTTCCTGGTTCTAGATAGTCAATTCTTACTAATTTTGGGTTGAAAAAAACGAATATGCAAATGAAAATTTTTAATTAGGTCATGTTTTCAAGATACAATATAGCTCTTTGGAGTAAGACACACAACATTCCACACCCCGCTTTACAGCAAATTCAAGAAGAAAAAAAATCCTATGTTATAAATACAATACAATAGGCATGTTTCATTAAACAATGTTCATTATTCAGAAAGCAGTGGTTGTTTTTAGCCTATTCTTGCAAATGTTTTCTTTTGAATTGCCTCTTGTACGTCAACGCCGGAGCATCTCTTGTAACAGTCCAGCAGCAGTCGGTCAGCATTGACTCATCCCAGTGATCCTGATATCTGCGTTCCATTAGAGAGATATCTTTCTGAAACTTTTCACCATGCTCATCGCTTACAGCTCCACAGTTTTTATTGAAAAAATCAAGATGGGAGTGGAGGAAATGAAGTTTCAGAGACATGTTGCATCCAAGGTCATGGTAATTTGTAGGAGTTCTTTCACCAACTGTTGGTAGTTCTCGGCTTTTCTGTTGCCTAGAAATCCCCATACCACACCTTTGAAGGCTTCCCAGGGTGCTTTCTCTTTCCCCTCCATAACTTTACCAAAAGCTGGGACCTTCATTAATGTGCGTATATAAGGGCCCACAAAGATTCCCTCTTTAACCTTTGATTCACTCGGTCTTGGAAATTTCGCTCAAAGGTATTGGAAAATCTCTCTATCCTTGTTCATTGCTTTTACGAAGTTCTTCATTAATCCCAGCTTAATGGGCAGGGGTGGAAGCAGAATTTTTTTTTGGATCATCTTGGCTCATTTTGGACATTTATCTCCCCGGGATTTAGATTTCTTGAAAGCCATGTAGTGAGAGTTTCTTTTATGTAGTAAGTGTTTCTATCTCGACTGTCTCACAAACACAGAAAATAGCAGTACTTCGTATAGCCTAATTTCATTCCCAGAAGTAAAGCAATTACTTTCAAGTCACCACAAATCTGCCATTTATGATCCTTGTATTTGATTGACTCCAGAAGTAATTTCACATTTTCGTAAGATTCCTGCATGAGAACGGATTGCCCAATGGGAATGGAAGGAATAATGCTGCCCTTGTGTTGTCAGGTTGCTTTCAAACTAAGTTTGGAGGAGTCTATAAATAACTTTCACTTCCATGTATCATGAGTTATGTTCATTGAATTAATCAAACCATTAACATCAGTACAAGCAACATGTTCTTTCTTCTCAAAGAAATGAAGAAGATTCTTGTGACGCACACAGTATTCTGTGATCTTGACTTCTGGTTGGATTCTACACAGAAAATGCGGTTGAGGGTAATTACAGCTATTAGGAGTACCAACTTCCGAACATTCGAATTCCCATAAAACAGCCATAGTGAGATTTCTCAAGTTGGTTCCTATCTTGAAAACAAGAGCTAATCTCAACTTTTAATGTTGATTTTCGTGTTTAGCGAGACAAAATACTTCGGAAATAACTATTTTTGAACCCGAAACATTTTTGATGTTGGGTAGTATTATTTTAAATAATAATAATAATAATGTTATGAGCATGTTTAGTAAATAATTATCTAGAAGAAAATATTCTTTGAGCATTAATTCTGGACGAACTGTCATAAGAATAACTATAGATTAGTAGCATTGTAACGCGTTTGATATTATAATGCAAAATTTTATTCTTTAAATATTTTATTCATTTGCATTACATAAATTATTCTCTTTAGAAAAAAAATTAACACATAATGCTGTAACTTTTTTAACAAAACTTTTATTAGAAAAAAAGTAATTAAAACATTTTATACTTCCGTTGTATGGATTAAAATTAAATCACTGAATATCATCAAACTCAGTCGCTGCAAATAATTTTAAAGGAAAGTTTTCTCTTCAAATAATTTTAATATTAGACATTATACATATATTTGATGTAGTTTTAAATTATTTCATATTATAAGTTTTCTAGATTCTTTTGAGAACTCATGAACACAAATATTTATATAATAAGGAACAAACATGTCTGTACATATTATAAATCTTTAATTCATCTTCCAGTATGAATTTTACAAAATATCTTTAGTTTAAATTAAATTTTAAAAATGTGAGGGACAAAAGATGTGAGAAGAACTTGTAAGCAATGACTCAAATCAGCTGTGTTGCCAAGTTTCCGGCTTTTTGCACAGAATTAGTATCATAACCAAAATCTGATACTTTTGAATCCCTGAAATGTTCTAAATGAATGATACAACATTTTATGTATTTAATTATTGGTATCCAAAATGCCGGCAATACTGAGAATCTGTTTCATATTCTTGTCTGGCCAAAATATGACAATGTGCTAGAATTTTGTGTGAAATAAGCTTATCATTTAAATTAATTCAATAACATTCAAAATAACAAAAACTAACTAACTATATATATACATATATCCAGTGGATTCTAGAATGGTTTAGATTCACATTTCATCGAAATTGATTCACAAGGAAGGTCTCCATACGGGCATACTCCGAAAAATCTAAAAAATGTTGTTTAGATAAATTTCATTTAAATAATTTTAGTTTTGATAGTTTAAGTTTGTTTTGAGCATAATTTTGTTATATCGGTATTTATATGTGTTTATATTCAAATTTAATCATCAAAATTTGCGATTTAAAATGAAATTCAAAATTTAAACTACTTAAAATTGTTTCAAGCTCAAAGTTCAATTGAACATTGTCGATTCAATTTTGTTGTCACGGAAACAGCTGTATTTTATTTTAATACTCTTAAATGCATGAAAATAAATGTTCGCTATGACTATTTTTATTTATTAAAATATTTTTTTCAATTATAATTTAAATAACTACTCCCAAATATCAACATATATACATATATATGTAATGCAATATATATGCATATAATGTATTAAACTCTCATTGTTTATTTCAAATTCATTAAATACCATTAACACGTATTCCAAACATCCAACATTTTCAGTTACATTAAAATCGTTTGCTTTTGGCGAGGAAAAGTGCAGCGCGCCAAATCGCTTGATGCTTTCGTTTTTTCACGTCAAATATTCGAAAGTATTTTATTTTTTTACATAATTTCTAATGTAATTCCGCCTCTAATTTTGACTGATCCTTTATTACATATATAAGTAGTTTAATTAGTATTTTTTTTTTCAAAAAATTCGGAGTATGCCCACTATGAAGACCTTCCTTGTCAGTACTTTTTTAGTAATTAGGCAAAAACTAATAGGGATTTTTCGCTAATTAAAAGTGTTGAATAAGTTCGCTGAAAGAAGTGCGGACAGAATGGCTCAGTGGTCTAAGGCGGTCTATTTAATCTCTGGTTCTCGAAGAAAGAGATAAGGTGTTCGAACCCCACTTCTGATATACGTGTATGATTTACAATAATTTTTCCTGTATTTTAATTAACCGACTTCAGAAAATCGTTATTTTTTAATTAAAAAGAGAAAATAAACTTTTCTATCAAAAATTGAACCGACTCTGCAAAAATTACTGCAAAGTGAAAAATAATTTCCTTATAAGACATTAAATTAATAGCATAGTATTTATAATGCGTATTATTATATTTATGTACATTTATTTGATTTTTTGGAGTCGGTGCAAAGACGACGTCTGTCGGGTCGCTAGTATTATATATATATATATATATATATATATATATATATATATATATATATATATATATATATATAATACTCGGTATATATATACATATATATACCGAGTGGTTATAAAATAAGTATCCCTATTTGGAGCTGTCTGTAACTTGAAGGAATAACCCGAATGAAGCCAAAATTTTTACACATTCTATTTGAGAAGGGGGAAGAAGACTGGAACAATAAAAAAATAATTGCAATAATCGCCGACAGATTGGCGCTTTTGTGTTTGAAATGTAATGTGCAATACAAGAACAAAGAATTAAGGGACAAAACCGGATGGCATACCTAATTTATTGGAAATTTTCACCGTGAATAGGGTTAAGATTTCGCATGCGGTGCCAATCAAGTTCAGGTTCCACATGACCATTGTGCTGCAAGACACAATCCAGGCTGTAAACGACTGCGGAATGCAACGCATCAGGAGTGATAACAGGATGACAACTAACTTTGTACGATAAAATTGGATTACCTTTCGTAGGACTTTTCAAACAGTAGGAATATCCAAATTTCGGGGAACTCCACGTGAAGTTGGACCGGCTTCCGGAGTCCCTGATGGCTCCACAATCGCAATAGCAATTTCTTCTTGAGTGTGGAGAGGTAATGGTTTCCTCCCTTTTCCACATTTTTCAGTAAACGATTCAGTCTTCTTGAATTTTTTTACCATTCTTCTCACTGCACACGGTGTCAAAGGACCTTTTCCTTTACGCATTCCTTTCACAAGCCTAAATTCACGTAAAGCAGCTGCACTGTTTGAACTGTTAATGTAGAATATTTTTAAAGCGCGATCTGGTAAAATGAGAGCCATGTCGTACAACATTAAGGCCAGAAATGACCACGTTTTGATTTTACTAATGATTACAACGGCGTTTGCACTGAGAGGACCCGCAGCGCCATCTGTTGCCGATTATTGTAACTATCCTTTTTATTGTTCCATTCTTCTTCCCCCTTCTTGAACAGTATGTGTACCGATTTTGGTTTCATTCGGGTTATTCCTTCAAGCTACAGACAGCTCCAAATAGGGATACTTATTTTATAACCACCCTGTATATATATATATGTGACGATTTAAGGAGAACTCGAATTATTTCCACTGGTTAACAAGAAACACGCAGTCATGGCAAGCGAGGGAAAAAACAAAATAAATAAATAAATGTAGAAGATCCAATAATTAGTCATGGGCTGCTGTAAATTAATTTATTAAATTCGTAATAATGAGGAAGGAAAAGCTCCTTTTGCAAAAATTCCATCATTATTTCAGCGAGCTGTCCTCATCGAAGAAGCAACCCAAGAAATCTTCTCTCTCATCTCGAGACTTCCACCTTCTAAACTAAAAAAGAAAGTACTGGAACATTCTGTAACCTCAAACCATCATTCTTTTATGTAAACAGAATTCTTGTCCAGCTACGAGGCTATTTTTAAACAGACGATAAATTTATTTAAAAAAAATATTATTTAACCAATTTATAATTGACTCAGAATTTTAAATATCTTACGCAGACGATTTTTATAAATGATTAATTTTAAGAGAAAAAGAAAAGAAATGAATTTATTAATATGCACACATCAAAGGTTGACGTAGGAAAAATAAATAAATAGATAAAATAAAATAATGATATTTTTTGAAAGGTATGGTTTTGGAATAAATTTAATAAGACTTTCTTAAAAAGGGTTGATAAAAACATAGAAGAAATCAGTTTTATTTGGAATATTAAGAAATAAAGTTTTAATTAAGAATATTTTTAATTTAGAGCCATCTTTTTAAATTTACGCATACTGGAATAATGTTTTTTAAGGCAAATTAAGAATTTATATCGTCTGCATAAGGATTAACAGATTAGATTTAGAAACAAGATTTTAATTTAATAATTTGAAGTAAGTACGGAATATTATTATAAGAAAATTAAGATAGTATAAAGGTTAGTTTTGGCGAAAAAATTTTAAATTTGTAATATATATATATATATATATATATATATATATATATATTCACATTACAATAAAAAAATAAAGAGTTAAAATATATTAATAAATTATGTATATAAAGTTTATGTCCCAAACTTAGTAAAATGTATTATACTATATACATTTTTTCGATCGATTACATTCCAATATTATTTTTCAAAAATGTATAAAAAAAAAGGAAAAAGGCGAGTTCCAGTAAGATATTACTTTATCTCAAAATTGTGTTCGTGACCACGAGTTTTGTGAAATGGACTCTGGACAAAATTTCGTTTTCAAACTTTCGGAAGAAGTGCATTATTAGATGTACTAGAAATGTGGAAAACATAATGAAATATCATATGAAAGATAAAATAACGCGATCCTATGTATGAAATATTGTGAAACTTGAGATAGTATCAATGCATCTTTGATTAAAAACAGCGTTTCTTTTTCTTTTTAGATTTTTGGCCTCGCGTTTCAAAGTGCATGAGAATGTTCTGGGATGTAATAAATGGTTTTTAATAGTATAAAATATGAAATAACCATCTGATACAGAAAGACAATATGTTGCAATTGAGTTGCACGACATGAGACAATATGCATGCATCGTTTACAAAAAACATCTATTTTGTTTTCTTTTTAAATGTTTCGCAACGCATTGCATACTGCATGGCTACTGCTTATGTAACACGATAAAAATTTTTGTGTAACGTGAAATATGAAATAACTATCTGGCGTAATAACACGATGTGTTGCTATTACATGAAGTGATATATGAAATACTATGCATGTATCGTTTACAAAAACAATTTTTTTAAATGTTTTACATCGCATTACACACTGCACAACACTGCTTATGAAACATGGTAAAATATTTTTCACGACATAAATATTGAATAACTAGCTGGAATAGCAGTCCGATGTGTTGCATTTGTTATGCGTGACATATTTGAACGTTTAAAAAAAATCGATATTTTTTTGAGGGGGGGGGGGAACAAATCTAATTAAATTCTAGATTTCATACGATTTAATATATATTTCTTTCTTTTTAAATGTGTAGTATCGCATTTCATACAACATGAAAATGCTTATAATTTATGATATCACAGAATATGACATAACCAGCTTTGATAATATTGCAATTTGCTGCAATTCCATAACAAGTTTCGACACTTAAAAAATTGACGAATCTAATTTAACTCCCTATTTATATTTGTAATATTAATTTAAATGATTTTATTATAAGTAAGTAGGCAAGTTTACAATGTAAATTATCTCAACATTACGAAAGTTACTTATTGTAAGTTACATGATTTTGATTGAATCACAATAAAATGCTTTTATGAGAGAGCGACGACATTAAGATATTAAAATTCCATTCGTCCAAAAGATTTTACATACATTTTTAGATATCTTACCATTATTAAGAAGCCGAAGTTTTTTCATTATTTAACTTGTATAAACTTGTTCTTCATGACAAGCATCATCAAGTTCTGCGGTGTGTATTGCTATTGTCTTGGAGGAAAAAAACTAACATAAGCATAACTCTTTTACATATATCCATATTATGTGCTCATTTGCAATAATTTCATTTACATTTACAAGAAATTTGAAGAATTGTATTTGATGCCATTTTAATCAATTGTCTATTCTTTGTAACAATAATCTCTGTCGAACTGTTATAAAAACTTCTTAAAAACACCATAAAATATGCTAAAATACGCAAGGCCTTTTGAAAGAACTGAGTCTTTTTCGTCAGGTGCAAAGTATAGACTCTAGCGAGAGTCCTAACTATCATGCAAGGAACTCTCGTTACCAGGGTTTGTCAACATCAGCGATATTTTATTTCCCCAGTGTGCCTTGCGCTAGTCAGCTGTTGTGATAGTAAACATAAGTGTAGGTTGTTTATTTCGGTAAAATTTCTTAAAAGGTGTTAAAAAATAATAAAGTATCAAAATTACATGTTAAAAAATTTTTAACAAAATAAACAAACGAAAAATAGAAATAAATAAAAAAGTATTTCTCGCATTTGACATTCCTGTTACGTCATTTCTCATATGGTTTTACTTTTCTAAACCGGAGCTGTTTAATCGCTGGTTACGAGAGTAGCCTGCACGGTAGTTAGGACTCCCGCTAGAGTCTTGTTGTTCAAAGTAGACTTCTCTCTGCTGTGAAAACAGAGGCACGACACATAAAAAGTCGCGCTGAATGGGCACAGTTCACTCATCCTTCCATGCCTTCATTGTCAATAAAATGAGTACCAAGCTTCCTTGGGATCTGAACATGAGGGTCTCGCGCTATGCTGACCACCTTGCCGGGACGTATGCTGCATAAGGTCTTGCGGCCCAGTATCTAGTAAACAGAAATGGGCACTGTCGGTATTAATCTTTCATGGATTGTAATGCCACAGATTTTTTTAAATAATAATTTGGCTAGTACAGCATTTGTCACATAAAATTACTCCTGCGCTAACCGCGTTCTTCCTTCAACTGCAGAATTTAAGAGTATTTAGATGCTCAACATTTAATTAAATTGATAAAAACATTTTTAATAAGGCTGTCTAATAGTTCTGTATGCAAAACATATTTCTTAATAAAAAATAATTAGTACTTTATGTTTTCAAATATTTTATTTTTATTTCTTTCAAGTAAAAACTCATATATAGAAAAAATATATTGCAGTAAATTATCAATATTAATCATATTTTGATTTGATAAATTTCCTCTTTAAATAAATTAACAAAACTGAAAAAAATTTGTGTCTATTTCTGTTAAGCAAAATGTAATCATTGTTGAAGTATTTACTAAATAAGGTATTTGAAGAATTTTGGAAACAAAACTTTTTACTTACATTTCTTTATAAAATGAAATACTTCAGAATAAAATTTAGTCGATGGCTTTACTTTATGAAAGGAAAAATTCTTTAATTTAAAAGACATTTATGTATTTCGTTTAAGCAAAGATTAACTTTAATTTGAATTTGATTTCCAGAACTCAATTACTTAAATAAACATATATATAAATATATATTCATGCAATTTGTGTAGTATACATTTTTATAAAGAATATATAAATTAGAAATGCATTTGGAATGTTTCCAAATGAGAAAAAGCAAATAGTTAATTTATAAATATAAGTTCATAACTATGTAATTCAGATTTAAACGATATTTTCATTTACTAAGAACATTTAAATTTACAAATGTTTTACTGCATGTAATGTTTTAGATGAAAAAAAAAACATTTTTTAATACAGTGGGATATTCATTCAACGAAATTCATATTAAAAAATTCTTTTTAAGGATTTTTTTCTACCACCAGTATCATGCAAATTAATCTCCATATTACGAAAATAAATTGTATATAACGAAGTTTATGACACTTTTCTGAGTACGCAGCATTCAAACTTAGAGACTGAATTTATTTTAGGTGATTATTTGAAATCAAAACTATTTATTTATTTAATCATTCCCATACAAAATAAGAAATGTTACAAGATTTCGGTATAAAAAGAAGTTTCCAGTTTCATGAAATTGTTACAGAGGAATTTTTCGGACATTTACAAAAACATGCAAAAATTTTATGTATTCTTAGTAAGAAACTTGTGCAATTTAATATTGCAGGTTTTTAAGAGTTAAGGATTTAAAATTCTGAGAAAAAATAGAAAACCTTTGCGTCTATTTTTATTTATCGCTCTTTATAATGAAATTTTCTTAAACATTATTGTAATTAAGTCTTTTTTGCATATGTCCACATTTCAAAGGAAAAAAAAATCCCACCGAATAATAATATATTTTCCAATATTTCAATTTTTTCTGTTTAATGAAATTTCTGCTAAATTTTCCCGCTGACTACCAGCAACGTGTAAATTAATTTGTAAATTATGGGAAAAAAATCTATATAGAGAAGTTTATACAGGGTGTGTACAAATATGTATACAATATGTGCAGAAAAATGTACAGTTACACTGTGTTGCTAAATTCAACCAATACATTTTGGGAGAAAAGATAATAGTTAACCTCAAGAGGATGAAAAATTGCTAATGTATATTAGGTCGAATCCACTTATTTAGCCACAATATGGGTGATTGATTCAACCTGAACATAGATTGATGGTAATAATTGAGAGAAAATTAAAAACACTGCAATAACAATGCAGCGATATATACCTTGTTTTGTATGAAATGTTACAATATCATGAAAAGTACTGTACTCAAGCAATCGGCAACAGTATGTGAACAGGTAATCATACGCCAAAATGTGGAGCGTCTGGTGCATACTGAAAGCGGATATAATGAAAACTTCTCTCGTTTTAACACTTTCCAATAAACTTCAAAAGTGTTTATGCATTCGGTTTGTCTGTCCGTCTGTTTACGGTCTAACTCCCATTAATATTATCCAATTTTCATGAAATTTGTAAACTTTAATCAGGATCCCCTGGAAATGATTGGTATTGTGTATGAAGTATGTTGGATTAATAGTTCATTTACAGGGACACGCAAAATAATTTTATTAGATTACGGTCAATGGGGAAAAACATTTGCAGAGTATTTTAATGATATAACGCTATTGTAAATGTATTGAAACTGTCATAAAGTACTAATTTTCACTACGATTACGTTAAAACAGAGCATTTATAGAATTTTTAATCTTTTTACAGGAATTTTTTTTTAGAGAAATTAGTTACGATATTATTTTTGAATAATAACTGCTGGAAAGGCGTTTTCTATTGGTATGCGTTTTTAAGATTACAGTAAAACCTCCGAAGAGCGGCCAGCGATGGGACTGTGCAAAAGTGGCCGCTTGTTAGAAGTGACCGATATATGGAGGTTTTGCTTCAACTGATTAGAAGAATAACAAAAACTATTTAATTCAATAAAATACTTCAAAAAATGTATAATTCAAGCGAAATTTTTCTAACCAGCCGTTTGAATCTTTGAAATCATTAATACCAAGTTGTTTGTCAATTTTCAATGTTTTTCTTTTTTTCTTTTTTTTTTTTTTTTTTTTTTTAATGGGTTCTGAATTCGTTAAATTTTTAGATCTGCAATTTCTAAACTATTCTAATAGCATTTCATTAATTACTTCATTCCCAGTTTTGCGACATTTGACATTGTTTTCTAGGCTTTCGTCTCTAAGATGTTTCTCAATGTGCACTTCTTTATTCTTTAAAATTTCATTTATTTACGTTCTTCCGCATCCATATTTTTCTGCTAATTTCCGTGCTCTAATGTCCATCTTACTATCATCAATAACCTTCAATTTTTCACTGAGTGATAAAAATTTCTTTTTATAAACTAGGGGGGCCCCGCCCCCCTGCTCGCTATGCTCGCCAACCCCCCGCGTAATCGCTTCGCGATTCCAAATTATTGTCTACCCCTGCTTGCTGCGCTCGCCAATAATCCATGGTATGAATAAGCAGTTGCAGACCTTTCAAATGATGTGTCACACAATTGGTGTTGTAAAGAAATTACAAAATGCACCCCCTCTGGGGGCAAAGGGAGGGGGGTTACACACAAGGTATCCATAATATGAATAAGCAGTTGCAGACCTCTCAAATGATGTGTCACACAATTGGTGTTATAAAGAAATTAAAAATGTGACCCCCCCCCTGGGGAGAGCAGAGTTTGGGGGTGACACACAAGACATCCATAATATGAATAAGCAGTTGCAGACCTTTCAAATCTTGTGTAACACGACTGGTGTTGTAAAGAAAATAAAAATGTGTCCCCCCTGGGGAGCAGAATGGAGGATAACACATAAGACATCCATTATATGAATAAGCAGTTGCAAACCTCTCAAATGATGTATCAAACGACTGGTGTTGTAAAGAAATTAAAAATTTGGCGAAATATTATAGTTATCGCCAAGTTGGCGTCACTTTTGACAACTAATTTTGGTCGCCAAATTTGGCGATATATCGCCAAGTTGGCGACAAATTCTTGGCGACAAATTCTTGGCAATGGTAACCTTTCCTCTCTTTATGGTAACCCATATGGCGATGCATAGACGGAGCCCTTTCCTGATTGGTCTATTCGACTCATGGAAGGAGTGGACAACCCGGATTCGTTAGTTCCGGAAATCTTCCACATCAGCATCATTCCAGGAGTCATTCCTTTTAAGGCTAGTTTTTTTTTTTACTGTAGAAGGATTTTACTCATGTTCGATTTAGAAAACTAGAGACAAATGGCTGGCGAAGGCAGAAATAGTTACCGCTTTTTTTCTCTGCGTAGACAGGGAGGAACCATATAAAAAAGATAGGGGGTGAGAGCATCAACATGACCGTATTAAATAAAGGTTTTCAAGTTTGATGCGTTTTCACTGCCAATCTCAAAATTATTGCCAGTTGTGTAAAAATAAAATGTAAAAAAATATTGAATATCCACATTCAAGGGCGTATGAAGAGAAAATGCACCCGGGGCAAAGTGTCAATTTGGCACCCCATCTCCCCCAACTTTTTCTTGTAACAACCCAAAAATGATGCTGGTAGTATAAATTTCCGCGCCCGGACAGACCGCCCATTTCGCACGGCGCTGTCCACATTGTGCGTGTGAACTAATGCAAAAATATAAACGAAGAAAGAAAGTTAACTCTCAAACTATATTTTAAATTAGTGAAAGAAGTTTCTCACTTCAATTTAACGTACTTTAATTTGTTTATGTTACTTTCGCAATTGGCTTGCATCACTGCGAGAATACACGTGTACACAGAGTTTCTCCAATACCACTCCACAGAAGTGTGTGCTGGGGGAGAGGGGAGGAAAAAGGAGCACACTATTGGACGAAATAAAAAGTGCTCCTCACTATAATTGTAGCAGCAATGGAGATAAGGGGGGGGGGAGGACAAAACAGGTGTCTAAAACAAAGGATTTTTTTTAAATGTCGCAATTTGCAATGGTCTCGGCTTATTTTGGTGGCCGTATCGGAGTGGATTTCCCTGGCCGTGGCCGGTTTTCAGAAATGACGGTATTTGGAGGTTCGATCTAATATTATTTCAATACGATTCATTCCGTTCTATGAAAAAGTGGCCGGTTGTAAGAGGTGACCGCTCTTCAGAGGTGGCCGTTAATGGAGGTTTTACTGTACATGTTTTTAGGTGCGTTCGTAATTATATCTAAATACGCAGAATTTATAGTAGTCGTCTGATACGTCCCTTGTCTGTCCCTTTGCCTGTCCGCATATAACAGCAGAAAAACAAACCAATTGAATCATTTGAAATTTTAAATATATAATTGTTGCAGAATTTTGTTAAAACATTTCAAATTTTAATAAAATTAGATGCATAGTTCAAACACAGGGACAGCCAAAAGTATTCCGTTATATTGCGACCGATGGGGTAAAACTGTGTCAAATGATTTTTAATGATGTTACAGCCATCGAAACATAATGAAATAGATATGCATTTATGAAGGGCACTACGAAATTCATTTTGTAGAATACAAAATATTTATTATTCATTTACAGAGCATTACAAAATAATCCCATTGCATAATGGTGTAAGGAGAACATTATTTGTGGTATATTTTAGTTATGTTAAAGTGTTTCGAGTATAATAATATTGCTATACTTCCCTAGTAGCAAACCAATATTGGTCCAACGTTGCGCCAATATTTCATTTATTGGAAACATTGCCAATAAAACGTAAATATTGCACCAATATTGGGGTGTTTACATTTTGCTCTTATTTAGGCAATATTTGCAGCCAATGTTATGCCAATATATGGGTTTCATTGGAAATATTGCCAATAAAACGCTAATATTGTGCAAATGTTGGCATTATATTGGAAATATTTCTAATGAAATTCCAATATTTAAGCAATATTGGCGTTTTATTGGCAATATTTCCAATGAAACCCCAATATTAGCATGATACTGGTTGCAAATATTGATAAATAAAAGCAAAATGTAAACACCCTAATATTGGAGCAATATTTCATGCCAATATTGCACCACTGTGCCAATATTGGACCAATATTGCTTGGCTACTGGGGTTTGATTAGGTTCGCTACAATTTATTACCTGCGTAACAGAAAATACGTTTCCACATTGTTGAATTATAATATTTTAATACATTAAATGGTGCAGTTTTGATTATTATTCTAAATGTGTTGGGAAGTGTTTTATAAACTATGCTTGATGCATGATTTTTTTATTTCGTGTTTATGTTATCACATGTAGAACATAATAGAGGATATGTATTAAAAGTTTTGTAATATACTCCCCTTTTCTTAAATTTAATCATTTCAAATTGGATTAGAGTTGATTACCCTATATGTTTGAATAAATATGTTGTTTGCGACCCCATGTTCTGTGGTAATTTTTATTTTCTTGATGTTTATTGTCAGCCTCTGAATTTGTCTGTCGAATTCTGCAACATCCTATACATGTACGTATAATTATGAAAAAAGCAATTAATTTATTTTCTAAAAATTCTCATGCTCGCATGAGGTAGAAGAAGAAAATTTGTTTCAAGGTAAAAAAATTCCAAGTTATCATCATTATAATGTTTTTCTGATTTTTTTCGAATGATTGTAAAATAACGTCAATAAATACAAGCAGAAAAATACGTTAACAAATATCTCATTTCTTTCAAAAACTTCGTAAAAAAAATATCATGTAAAAAAATGACTCAATACAACCAAATCAATTACCAAGGGATATATGAAATATTTTTCTCCAAAAAAGATGTATCAGCTAAAATTTACATATGAATGGCAAACAGAAAACTTAAAACTAGGATTAACGCACATATATAGCATGTGTGAAATATAGCTATCAAAGTACAGTTTTAGCTGCTCTATATAACAAAGCGCCTGCATAGATTAATTAAAAAAATAGCAGAATAATTTATCCATCTAGATTTTATTTACCATTCCTTTACCGAGTACCAATTAAGATCGTCTTATACAGTTAGAATATATACAATGATTCATACTCCTTGGAGCTTACTAAAATTTCGAAAGAAATGTTTTATTTGAACAATAAAACAATAATATTAAGGGGACTCGGGAGTCTTAGATTTTATCTGGTTGTGTATTTTAGAAACCTGTCATACTTAATCTTTTTCTCAGTCCTTATGAAAAACTTAATATATATACTATTTAAAATATTATTTTTAATATTCTATATTGAAATATTTTTTTATTATGTTTAATTTTGATAATAAATTTAAAAATTGTCCTATAAGTGGGAGGACATTCCTCAAAAAATTATTTAAAAAATAATTTATACTTTTAATTTAATATTTATAATTGGATTATTTCTTTTTGAAATTGGCATATTTTAAATAAAAAATGATTTTTTTCAAATTTTTAAACTAAAATTTTAATTTTAGTTTAAAAATTTATATTATTGATTAAAAGTTTCATATCATTATTAGTATTTTGCGGACCCTTAAAGTAACAGTTTTGCTATAATCTTGCAAGCAGTGAATGCAAATCAAAAAACAATTTTTTTAAAGCAAATTTACACATTAATAAAATAAAATAAAATTTCAAAATTGAATATTTAAAAAAATATTTTAAAAAGAAGATATATTGCGTAATCTATATTACAAAGATAGTGAATTTATGTTTTATACGTACTGAGAAAAAAAATAATAAAGCTAAATTGCACTACCAGGAAAAATATAAGGCTTCTGAGACCCGTTAAATAATTCCCGTTCATAAATATACATTTTTACTTTCATCCATCTTTACAAGAAGAAAGTATTGGGTTGGTGAATATTTGTTATTTCCGGTTTTTGATGCCATTCTGTCTGTCACTCTATGATTCTGTATGTGACTAAAGTTTTATAGGCGCTCTATCTCAATAATTAAAGATAGAAATTTTAACCTTGTTAAAACCTTGATATAAGCTAGTATTGATTACTTTTTGATGTACATCATGCAACAAGTGGTGCTGCATTTTTCATGATTTCCGCAATAGATGTATTTAGAGAACTAATCATCGAATTCTCATCAAGATTCAGATTCAGTTAGAAATTGGTCCTAGTTAGTTATTGGTATAAATTGGTCCTAGTTAGTTTTTGGTATAAATCACCTAATAATTATAGAATTTTTTACTATTTTCGCAATAACTATCTCAAAAACAAATGAACGGATTTTCATTAAACTTTATATTGCGTTGGAAGTTTAAATAAGATGTTGATGGGTTAGTTTTTGGTAGAAATCGTCTAACCGGTGGATCCAATGTACTGCATTTTGCAGAATGTATTGACATATATGAAAAGAAGGTTTTGTGATTGCCACAATGGACTAGTTAATATTGCAGTTCATTTCATTATGGTTGTGTTTGCGTGATTTTTATATATCCTGTTTTAAATTGAAACATTTTTTGTGAAAATTTTTCTGTTATTTTAATGCTTTAGAAAGTTGCCTTCAAAGTAATTAAATGTGTCAAATGTGAATAAATAAACGTATCTTTCACTTTAAAAAAATGCATTTTTATCACTTTAAGCAAATATTAAATTACTTTGATTTTTGCCTAGTTAGTTTTCGATATAGTTTTATATAAATTACTTTTCAAGCATCCTTTCTTTATCCTATTGCCTGTGATAGGTCGATAAATCTTTATCATGTTTACAATTATATACCAGTTACATCAGTAATTAATTTAATAATGCGTTAAGGATGCTCATCAAAAAGAAAAAGTGATTATAAAACTGCAACAATGCAATATTTAAAATACTAAAAAGCTGAAAAAATAATTAAATTAAATTAAAAAATTAAAACATTTTTATCAATTAACAGATTAATATTAATTAAATTACAATTATATATTAATTATTTTTTTAATCACAAAAAGGAACTTTTCTTACCTATTATTTATCTATCTACGGAAATTATCTATCTTATCCCTGTTACCATACCTTAATATATATGTATATATATACACTATATTGCCATTGATTATGGGACACTTGCGATTTTAGAAATTTTACTAAATATCTAGAAAAATACATGAGGAATCATCTCAAAACTCTTAGTGTATAAATATAATAGTATAAGTCATACATCTCCGTGAAGATTTTTTCCTGAAACTCCAAAGGGGACCGTCAACAAATTAAAAAAGAATGAATATCTTTTGAATAACCCTGTCAAAACTAATGTAGCAAAAGCGCTCAAACTCTAGATTGTGATTGAATGCCTTATTGTAATAAGCCTTGTTCATTTTTATGCAAATAGCATGCATACTCGCAGAGTAATTAAGGTTTTTATAAAAATGATCCCAAATTTTTCCAAGTTTTTTCCTTATAATTTTCAGAGTTCTTAATATAAAATATAATTTTTTTTCAGAAATTATGACAAACAACATTGCACACAGTACCCTGTAATCAGAATTAAAAAATAATGAAAATTGTATGAAAAATGAATTGGTTTACTAAATAATTTTTTACTGCGCATGCGCCAACGATATCAAAATTTCATTTGCATATTATGTTAGCTAAATGTATAGAGCAACTTTTGTGAAAGTCACAAAATCATAACTTGAAATTTCTGACAATAATCGTCAATTGAATAAGTCGAAAATCCGTTATTCTCAAAATGAAGCAAAATCAAGAGGGGTTGTATCCATATATTCATTGATTAGTGTCAATATAGAATACACAATATGGGATGTACTACTGCATTTGGATAAAATCCCTCATTTTTTTGCTTCATTTTGGAAACAACGGATTTTGTCCTTTTTCTATAGACGTTTACTTTCAGAATTTTCAAGCTATGATTTTGAGACTTTTACAAAAGTTGCTCTATACATTTAGGTAACATAATATGCAAATGAAATTTTGATATCTTTGACGCATGCGCAGTAAAAAATTATATAGTAAATCTACTCATTTTTCATACAATTTTTATGATTTTTTAATTCTGATTACAGGGTACTGTGTGCAATGTTGTTTGTCATATTTTCTGAAAAAAAATATTATTTTATATTAAGAACTCTGAAAATTATAATGGAAAAACTTGGAAAAATTTGGGACCATTTTTATAAAAACCTTAATTACTCTGCGAGTGTGCATGCTATTTGCATAAAAATGAACACAGTGTATTAAAATAAGGCATTCAATCATAATCTAGCGTTTGAGCGCTTTTGCTACATTAGATTTGACAGGGTTATTCAAAAGATATTCATTCTTTTTTAAATTTGTTGACGGTCCCCTATGGAGTTTCGGAAAAAAATCTTCACGGAGATGTATGACGTATACTATTATATTTATACACTAAGAGTTTCGAGATGATTCCTCATGTATTTTTCTAGATATTTAGTAAAATGTCTAAAATCGCAAGTGTCCCATAATCAATGGCAATATAGTGTATATATATATATATATATATATATATAATTAAACACAATGCCTATTGTGCTTCAACTATAGGTTTTGAAAAAGCGGTTAATCTTCTACTATAATTAGGACAGAGGTCTTTTCCAAATTGTTTTCTTATAATTTACATATTTACTGAAATTCTAGATTTACCGTCATTAAATTAAGTGGAGATTTCAAAATAAACATTGAGTGCGCATAAGTAAATGGTACATAAAATATTTTCTCTTTTATAAGTATTTAAAATTTTATTACTAAATTGTATTCTGCGTTTTTTATGCCTTATGCTGTATACACAAGCAGTTGTTTGTTTAACATTTCTCATCTAAAAAGTCAACAATCGACTGTCATCATCAATCACATCACCTCCAATATATTCGCGGCCGAAGTAAGTTGGCTAATGGAACTCGATGAAGAGTGTTGTCAATTCAAGTAATTAAAATTATACGAAATCAGTGAACATCATACTTTAATATCGTTCAACTTCAATGTTACTCTATAGTCAATTTCCATCAGTAGTGCATTCATGAAAAATGGAAAAATCAAAAACTTCGCCTGAGAATAAAATACAAAAATGTTCTTTATCTTGCTATTCCAAATACTAAATTCCATCATCAGAACTAGACTTCTCGACTCTGTAAGTTAATGTAACCGAAAAAAAAAAAAAAAAAAAAAAAAACAGGGCGTCGGTGCAAAGCCATTTCCGGAAAAATATCACCACTGCGCAAAAACGCTGTCAAATTAATAGGAGAGGCACCGTACGTGCTTAGCAATTGGAAAGCAGTCAATTCTGATCTTCTCTCATCCAAAATTGACGCTCCGAAAATTCTCAGAGAAACTTGCCCCGTCTCCCGGCTGACGCACTTAACTAAAGCCCAATAAGGGTCATTCGAAGGTATGAGTATAACATTTCTAGCACTTCCATTGGATTATAAGCGGGGTTTGAAGCTGGTACTTTTCATCAACGGTCTAATGCAAACATACACAGGGGTGAACAGCCTAAAACGCGGATTTATTTGGACTTGCCGACAGTCGATAGTTTGATAAAAATAAATGAAGCAAATGATAAAAAGTTTATTAAATCCAGATTTTTTTTTATTTATATTATGATTATGGAACTTATTTGACGGTTCCGAAACATGTCAATGTCATTTATTTCTATTATAACACCTTTCTTAAGTAAAATTAAAACATTTTAACAAAATGAAACAAAATTAAAGCTTTTGATAAATGTTTTTTATTCTAAAAAAGGGATATAGATTAATGGAATTATTTTAATGTTTCGAAATGAGATATTGATATTTAAGTAATACAGTTTAGTTCTTTTTAGGGAAAAAATATATTATGCTGAATTAAAAAAAAAGAACTTTAGCCGATAATTAAATATTAGCAGATTACGGAAAGTTATAACGAAAGTATGTTCTAATAAGAATTTAGAACGAAATCGAAACGAGAAAATGGCGAAAAAATTTTATTATTACATATATATATACAGTGTGTCCAGTAAATAACTGACCCATTTTGAAATTAAATAACTAAAGAACGGTTTGAGATAAAAAGGCGCGGTTTGCTGCATTGTTATTAGAAAATTAATAAATTTTTAGATATACACTTTCTTAAAATAGTTCAAAATTCGAACAACAGATGGCGCTGACGGCGACAACAGGCTGTTGAAATTCAGACATTACTCCAGATTTCATACGCATGAGTTTTTCGGTCCCTTTCGCAGAGTCGAATTTCAGTCGACATGTTAAATTAACATTCCACTCACCTGCAAAAATAGAGTTTATTCGATGGAAAAAGATTTAAAACAATATTTATGATTGAATAATGTCTATTATACTTAATAAAAACCAACAAAATATTCATTGACTTTTCACACATTTGCCATAAGTTAATTATAATCAAAAAATGTTTTCGTAAACGGTTAATTGATTCTCTTTTTAAGTACAATAAATTGAAAATATGGGATAAACACCACTTTTTTTAGTAAAAAAAATCTTAATATTTAATCTAAACATTTCTTCCATGAAATAATATAAAATTGTATTTAAAAAATTAGAAGGTGTTAAATAGCTTTAATTTGTGCATCAAGCAAACTCTTCTTGCCTACGTCGTGTATTAAAATCAGTTAAGTGGTTAAAACAGTGGTACGGAAATAGTGTTGGCAAGTTTCCCTATCTAAAAAAAGCAGGACAGTGACTTATAAATTGGCACATAAAAATATAATAAACCTTAGAATGAAGGAATCCATTTATAACAAATTCTGTTTTAAACGTAAAAAAATATTGATTTCGACGGAGAAAGTATATACAAAACCAGATGCTAGGACGTAAACCTGTCTAAAACGAAATATTGTTCATTTTTCCGAAAACGGAATTCATCCCTACATTTTATTCATATTTTGACACATTCATATTTAACACATCTAAAAATTTTATTACGAAAGCCACGAGAGATTTCAAGTTGACTTTTACACACACGCCTCCCTCCCCACCCCCCAAACAGAAAACATAATCTATGCTGAAATTGAAGGATGTTTCAAAAGAAAAAACAAAGCATTGTACCTGTTTTATGTCCTGCCAGTTACCCCTTTAGAAGATTTCATTACAAAGAGCATCATAGATCCTGAAATATATGTTTGTCCTCCCCCTTTCCTTAATTATTCTTCATGAGCAAAAGAAAGAAGAGAATAATTCTAAAAATTCCTCTTGTATTTGATTTGAAATTATTTTTAAAAAATGATTCTAATAACTTTTTAAAAATTATATATAAAACACAAATGTTCCAATAGTACGGTAATATTTATACTTATAAAATTGAACTAAAATAAGTAGACCTATGATGATTCTATGATAATTGAGGATCTATTATGCCTTCTGTGATGAAATTTTGAAAAGGGATGACTCGCAGGATATAAAACAGGTGCAATGCTTTTTTTTTTCTCTTTAAACATCCCTCCATTTTCAGCGTAAATAATGTTATTAGTTGGGGAGAGGGAGACGTGTGTATAAAAGTCCTCTTAAAATCTCTCTTTAAGCATCTTTTCTCTTTTTAAGCAACCTTCCATTTCAGGATAGATGCGTTTGCAATCAGGAGAAGAAGAGGAATGGATTGTGTGTAAAAAACATCTAAAAATCTGTCGTGGATTTCGTAATAAAATTTTCAGATATGTCAAATGTCAAAATATGAATATAACGTAAGGATGAATCCGGTTTGCGGTAAAATGAAAAATATTTCGTTTTAGACAGGTTTCCTTCTTAGCAGGTATTTTTGTATGTTACTTCCCCGTCTCGATTAATATTTTTTGTGTTTAAGACAGGATTTGTTATAGACGAAATATAGACGAACCTTTATTTTAAAGTTTAATATATTTTTATGCGCCGATTTATAATGAGTCACTGCTATGTTTTTATTTTAGACAGGGAACTTGCTACTATTATTTGTGTACTACTGTTTTAACTTCTAATTTCACTAGATGTCGTATAGGCAAGAAGAGTTTGCTTGATCCATCTCTTAAAGCCTTTTGACATCTCTAATTTTTTAAAATACAATTCCATACTATTTAATGGAAGAAATGTTTAGATTAAATATTAAGATTTTTTTATTTAAAAAAGCTGTGTTTATCCCATATTTTCAATGTATTGTACATAAAAAGAGAATCAGTTAACCGGTTACAAAAACATTTTTTGAATACAATTTATTAATGGTAAATGTGTGAAAGGTCGATGATTATTTTTTTTTTGTTTTTTATTAAATAAATAGACACTATTCAAGCATAAATATTGTTTTAAATCTCTTTCTATCCAACAAACTCTATTTCTGCAGATGAGTGGAGCGTCGATTGAACATGAATCTCGACTGAGATTCGACTTTGTGAAATCAGCCGAAAAGCTCTAGAGTAACGTCTGAATTTCGACAGCCTGTTGCCGCCATCAGTGCCATCTGTTGGTCGAATTTCGAATTATATTAAGAAAGTGTATAACTAAAAATGTATTGATTTTCTAATAACAATGCAGAAAACCGCGCATTTTTATTTCAAACCGTTCTGTAGTTATTTAATTTCAAAATGGGTCAGTTATTTACTGGACACCCTGTATATATATATATTGATTTCACTCAAATTTTTCAATCCGTCTCCCAGCAAAATTTAAAATGTGTAAAATTTTACTAAACTTTCCAAAAAAAAAGTATTGTATGAGAAAGAAAGTTCGAAATTTTATTTGTACTGGGCAGCGTCTGTTTTGGAAGTTTTTAAAGAAATTTCTTGAGTCAATAAACGTTTTCAAGCACGTCTCTTCTTTATGAGGATTATAAAATATTTTTCATATCCCACATAGCGTGATTTAAAAAAGTACGTGCTTCATGTTACTTATAAAAAGCGGCTCAGTTAATGAAATATAAATAAATAAAAACAACGAAATATAAATAAATGGCAGTAATAAGAGGTTAATATTTCCCAAATTGTATGGTAATGGTACAGGGTTGAATAATGTACCAATAATGGCCCTTTTTCAATATTAAACTGTTTTTAGTGTGCTCTATATGTCGTGCAGAGATATGCATAGCTTGTAAGGGAGCTCATTTGACTTTCAAGTGTAAACATTACTGACTATAAAAGAGTTAAGCCTCGAAATTTACAACAAAATAAGAATTTCATTTCAAATAATACCATGCAATTATTCCTGAAGTTTTTGAAAATTTTAATTACATATAGTTTTAAATTTTCCAGTGTGGTTGAAAAGTGTGTATAGATTTCGTTTATCCGTACTGCTTTTTATCCATTTACTTGCAATATAACTTTCATGAATCTTGTAGCATTGCTTTACAAGTTTTATATTAAGATCTCAAATTATAAACAATGCAATTAAAACATGTTGTAATTTGCACTTTAAGTGCAGCAAATGTAATGCATTCCTACAATAACCGTACTATAAACGAAGTTTTAAAAATATTTAAATTTTGACATAATAGCATACAGTACATCGGATACAGTATATCTGCCCAAATCTTTTGTATATCCCTGTAAATACTATCTCTTTTCTTGTATACAGGAAGTAACCTGTAGTAAACCTCAACACGTATTCATAGCAACTATTTCAAAAATGTAAAACAATTTCATAATATTAAAGCGCGTCCCAAACAGTATTTCTTCTTATATCATTATGTAATAAAATATTTTTGTGTGGTTAATGCTGCCCACACATTAATAGCATTTTTTGTATCTTAAACACGTTTTCTGAATATTAAAATATTTAGATCATTGCGCTGCAAATGCTTTTTTCGAAATTAAGAGAAGAATTTATAAAAATAAATTTTATTACCAGCCCGTTCGTATCGGAAACGTTTCTGTGAAGCTTATATAATAATAATTAATGTTATAATAATTAGTTATCTGTAAGCAGAAAATTATTTTTTCTCCTTCTATCAGTTCTCGAATTTCTGCATGCACTTGTAGCAAAATAATGTTAGTTTTGATATTTATGTTAAAGGATCCAATGTTATATTTTCGTCTATTAAGCATGTTTTTTGAATATCAAAATTTTTATATGATAGTTAATTTTTTCCAAAATAGTGATATTTCAATTTGAAACAACTAATCATTTCTCTGCAAAAATTTATATTTTCGAAATTAAAAGAAGAATTTATATAAAAAAATGTTTATAAGATGTCTGTCTTTTTCGTAAATGTTTCTAAGTAACTTTTGCAGTACAATAGTCAGATTTCTGTACTCAGAAAATTGTTTTTTTCGAATTCTAACAATTTTTGTAATTCTATATCTAATTGTGACAAAACAATACTAATTTTCATATTAACGATAATGCTGCTAGTGTTGTATTTTTGCCTGTCAAACGTGCTTTCTGAATATCAAAATAATTAACAGAGAATTAATAGTCTTCGAAATAGTGATCTTCCAGTTTGAGAAAACTGTTTATTGCGCTGCGAAAGCTTTTATTTTCAAATTTTAAAGAAGAATTTATAAAAATAAATTTTTATCAGATGCCCGCCATTTTCGGAAACGTTATTGAGTAGCATTTAAAGTACAATAAACAGTTTTCTGTAATCAGAAAATTTGTTTTTCGGATTCTACTGCAATTGTGACAAAATAATACTGGTTTTCTCATTAATTTTAGTCTTGTTAATATTGTATTTTTGTCAGTTAAAAATGTTTTGGGAATATCAAAATATTAACTTGAGATTTCACAGCCTCCGAAATAGTGATCTTTAAGTTTGTGCAAACTGATCATTGTGCAGCAAAAGTTTTATTTTCGAAATAAAAAAAAAGAATGTATAAAAATTAATTTTTGTTATCTAATTATTTTTTGTTTTCTTTTAAAGCACAATAATCAGTTTTTTGAACTCAGAAAATTTGTTTTTCGGATTATACCAATACTCGAATTGCTGCATGCGATTGTGGCAAAATAATGTTAGTTTTCACATTAATGTTAATGCGTTTAATATTATATTTTTGTCTGTTAAACATGTTTTCTGAATATCAAAATATTTACCTGAGAGATGATAGCCTCCAAAATAGTAATAGTCCAGTTTGAGAAAACTGAGCATTGTGCTGCAAAAGCTTTTATTTTTGAAACTAAAAGAAGAATTTATAAAAATAATTTTTATTACATGCCCGTCCTGTTCGAAGTGCTTTTACACTACAGTAAGCAGATTTATGTACTCAGAAAATTGGTTTTTCGTATTTGACCAATTACTCGAATTGATGCATAGAATTGTGGCAAGATGATGTTTGTTTTCATATTAATATTAATGCTGTTAATATTGTATTATTTGCCTGTTTAACATGTTTTCTGAAAACAACGATACTTACCTCAGAATTAATGACATCCAAAATAGCGAGCTTCCAGTTAAAGAAAATTGATCATTGCGCTCCAAAAACTACTTAAAAATGTTTTCAAAAAATGATGGGCATCTAATAAAAATTTACTTTTATAAATTCTTCTGTAAATGTCGTAGATAAATAGTTTTGTGCGTTTTGTAAAGCTAAATGAACGCTTTTAGGAGTAACTAGGAAAATGTTGTTGTATATATAGGTAACATCTGAACGTAATTATGTAGAATACTCTCGATAAATTGAAAAACTCTGCTCATAATCATGCCGCTTAGCACGAAAATTCCATCAAGAATACTCATAGATTTAGAAGTTAATCACCTGAGAATAATAAAGTTCTATCTGCGTTTTTTGTAGAAATTGGCTTATCGATATAGATAGGTTCTATTTGTATCTAGTAAGGCATTTTTGCATCAAAACTATGTTATACATAATTTATATATAAACTTATAATCATAATATAACAATATTTTAATCTAGAAATGCCTTCATAGATACAAAAAAAAATATATACATATTGATATGTTATTTTTTTCAGGTCCTCAGGTGACGAGTTGTGTGGTACCGGGTCGTAAAACAGCAAATAATTATCATTTAACACTTTCCCCACTACGTAAACAGAAGCGTAGAATATTTTTAATCACGTCTATTCATATTCCACTTTACAGGGAACAACTCCGTTCATGGCGTAAGATGCAGCCATTTTATTTAAAAGATGTTATTTAATATAGAACTTCACCTGATAAATATTTCTCGCCAGCTAACAATAGTTTTATTAGCACAAGAAAAAACGCAGAAATCTCACTAAGAAGCAGAAGTAACAAGGTTTTATCAAACTCTACGAAAGAATACAAGATTTTAAGGCTAAGTTCTAAGTTGCTAATTATTGATTTAGAAATAATAATTTAAATGAAATCAAACATTTTATCCCACGAAAAAGAAAAAGAGTTCTCTCAGGAAGTTAGAAGACTATCGAATGCAATCTGGTTTCTAGCGTCACTTAGAAAGATAATTGTAGCAATGGAAGCTTTTTTTGAACATAAATATAAAGATATTCAAAAGATAAAAGCATAAATTCACGTAATGGGATTTTGGGAAAAGTATTGTTTCGAGAGATGAATGGTTTTTTTTAGAATAAAATAAAATAAAGAAAACTTTGATTAAAGGCATGGAATTCAGATAAATATGGTAACATATTATATAAAGACAGGGAAAAAATAAATATTAAAAGAATTCGGAAATAATTAATTTAGAATTAAGAGATTTTTTTATTATTATTACAGATGTATTACATGTAAACGGATATTGGGAGTGCTGCTGAAAATTTATTTTTATTATATTAAGATTTATTTATATTGCTGATTATTAGATATATCATTATTATTTATCAGTATTAAAAGGGGAACTTTCTTAATACGTTTTTCTAGTGTTTTAAAGTACTTTATAATCTGTTACTGATTCACGAATTTTTACTATTCTTTTAAAATGATGCTGCTGTGTTTTATATATATTATTTCCAAAAATTAGTGCTCCTAAATTGCAATTTATTGCTTTACGTAATAATTTAAGAATGAAAAAATGGCGATGAATGATAAAAAAATTTATTATTACGTATTAATGGATATTGGGAGCGCTGCTGAAAAGGTATTTTAATTATGTTATGATTTCTTTATATTGCTGATTATTAGATATATCACTATTATTTATCAATATTAAAAAAGGAAATTTCTTAATAAGATTTTTCGAGTGTTGTAAAATATTTTATAATCTACTACTAATGCACGATTTTTTACCATTGTTTTTCAAAGCTGCAGCAATTTTTCGTATATTTTATGTTAGGATTTCTGTATATTCCTTATTATTAAATATATCATTATTATTTATCAGTATTAAAAAGGGAAATTTCTTAATACGTTTTTCTAGTGTTTTAAAGTATTTTATTATCTACTACTGATACACGAATTTTTACTATTCTTTTTAAATAATGCTGCTATGTTTTTGTATATTTTATTT
Organism: Maratus speculifer; assembly: GCA_964019185.1. Taxonomy (NCBI): domain Eukaryota; kingdom Metazoa; phylum Arthropoda; class Arachnida; order Araneae; family Salticidae; genus Maratus; species Maratus speculifer. The sequence continues at coordinate 119,778,434 of OZ025301.1, forward strand.
CCAAAAATTGGTGCTCCTAAAATGTAATTTGTTACTTTACGTAATAATTTAAGAATGCAACAAGTTGGAAATTGCACGTGAAGCATAGCAAATGAGGTGCGTTCGTACGATAACGAAGTTTTAAAAATATCAGTCTCATAAAATTGTAAATAATTACAATTAAAATGCGCACCAAACAATTTTTCCCTATACCATTATGCAATGGAATACTTTTGTGTGGCCTTGTAAATCAATAACAAATATTCTTTGCACCACAGATTATGCAAAATGTATATTATAATACGTACTTTATAGATGCATATAAATTTTATTACATTCGAATGAGTGTAACACCATTAAAATGCATTTGAAACATTTTCCGTAAATGTAGCGGAATGTAGCGGAACCCTTTTGATTGCCCCTGTAGTTGAACTATGCATCCGATTTTGATAAAATTTGAGATAACTCGACAAAATTATGTAATAATTATGTATTTAAAAATTTCAAACGATTAAAATGCATTTGAAACTTTTTTTCCCATTGGCCGTAATGTAACGGAATCCTTTTGATTGTCCCTGTAATTGATCTATGCATCAGATTTTCATAAAATTTGAAATGACTCGACAAAAATACGTAATAATTATGTATTTTTAATTTCAATCAATTCAGTTGGGTAGTTCTTGCGTTGTTATATGCGGACAGACAGACAGACAGACGGACGGACCGAACGGCAACAATAGGTGCTACATATTTACATAATTACGAAGGCACCTAAAAATGGCGATGAATGATAAAAAAATATTATTATTACATATTAATGGATATTGGGAGCGCTGCTCAAAATGTATTTTAATTATGTTATGATTTCTTTATATTGCTGATTATTAGATATATCACTATTATTTATCAGTATTAAAAAAAGGAAATTTCTTAATAAGATTTTTTGAGTGTTGTAAAATATTTTATAATCTACAACTAATGCACGATTTTTTACCATTCTTTTTAAACGCTGTTGCAATTTTTCGTATATTTTATGTTAGAATTTCTTATATTGCTTATTACTAAATATGTCAATATTATTGATCAGTATTAAAAAAAAGAAATTTCTTAATAAGTTTTTCTAGTGTTGTAAAGTATTTTATTATCTACTACTGACACACGATTTCTTATTTTTCTTTTTAAATGATGCTGCAATGTTTTGTATATTTTATTTCCAAAAATTGTTGTTCTTAAAATGCAATTTGTTACTTTATGTAATAATTTAAGAATGAATTCCATTGATTGGATTTAACACCCGTTTATCGAAAATTCGGTGAAGAGAATTTATTCCAAATCATCACCTTATTGATTCCGTAGAAAATAAAATTCATTTGTGATAAAATATTGTTCGAAATTAAAAGATAGATAAGAGACACGATATTTTCCGATAGCTTTTCAGTATTTAATTATCAATAAATTTTTCAAGAAGATTTTTTTTTGTAATGAGCGGTCCCGTGACCTTGCAGATTCAGCGTAATGGGCGATAAAGAATCACTTGAGGCTTTAAGATAATCTCATGCAGCATGCAGAAATTAGATTTTATACGTTGACCAAAAAACTATTCTCAAACTATAAGATTAAATGCTAATAATAACTTATCGTAAGTGTCACATGCAATTGGCATTAAATATGATACATGTGTTTATATATATCAAATATATAATAATATATATAAGTTTATATATATAAATTAAATATATATTATTTTTAATTTGACGTTTAATCGGCATTTTTTATTAAACGTTTACTAATTTATTTTTTCTTTTGTTATTTAAAATAAAAATTATATCAATATGTATATTTTATTAGTAGTTTCCGAATTTATATAATTTGTTGAAATGAGTCGAAGAGATAACCAAGTAGCACCCACAATTCCGTAATAGACAATTACTATCAATGAAAAATATTCAAATGTACGTTTAATTTTTATTTTGTAATTGCAATTAATTTTATAAATTGTTTATATGTGTTTTATTTTCATGTTTTATAGTATGCATATACATGATGGGTAAATATTACGGTTGCCCTCAACGACTAATTTTTATTATGTTATGAATTTTTTATATTACTTATTATTAGATATATCATTTCATTTTTTTATATTACTTATTATTAGATGTATCATTTTATTTTTTATATTACTTATTATTAGATATATCATTTCATTTTTTATATTACTTATTATTAGACTATCATTTCGATGTATTAAATAATCAGGAATTTTGTTAATAATATTTTTCTAGCGTCGGAGTGTATTTTATAATCAATTCCTTTTTATTATTCTTTTTAAATGACGCTTTAAAATCTTCTTAAATGATTTTTTTTATTTTATGTTTTTTTTTTTTTTTTTGTATGTTTTATTTCCAAAAATTGGTGTTCCTAAAATGCACTTTGTTGCTTTACGTAATAATTCAAGAATGAATTCCATTGATTGGAAAATTTGGTGAAGACAATTTATTCCAAATCATCACTTTATTGATTCCATAAAAATAAAGGATAAAACATCATTCGAAATTGAAAGATAGATAAGAGACATTCTATTTTCCGATAACTTTTCTGTATATTATTATCAATAAATTTTTCAAGAAGATATATTTTTGTAATGAACGGTCCCGTAACCTTGCAGATACAGCGTATTGAAGATAAAAAGTCCCTCGAGACTTTGAGATAAATCGCATACAATATGCAAAAATTAAATTTTATATCTTACTTTTTAAAAACGTTACAAATTTAGAATATTATATATTTAAAAAAAATTATTACATTTCTAGTATTTTCATAAACATTTCTAGGGAAGAAAATAAACTTAAAAATATAAAGTTCTCTTCTCTTTCAATTATTCTATAAAAATCATTATTATAATGATCATATCCCATTTCACCGGGAAAGCAAAACATATGGCATTACATTTGATTAGAATTGATTTTTGATGATTTGAAAACTTTAATTGGATTATTATTATTTTTTTTTTTTTGATGGAATACTTTTGATTATCTTTGTAATTTAATTATCAATTCAATTTTTATGAAATTTGAAATTACTCGACAAAACTATGCACAGATATATATTTTAAATTTCAAACGATTTAGTTGGGTAGTTTTTGTTCTGTTATATGCAGACAGACAGACGAATTGAACGACAAATACAGGTGCTACGTATTTACATTATTACGAACGCACTTAAAAAGTATAAAGATAAATTAGTATGTCCCAAATGCTGCTAATTTTTTTCGTGCGAAAAGAATAAAATATCAAATGTTTATTACTGCATCCTGTTATTACAATTAAAGGTAAGTAAAATAAATTTGTCAATTTCTACAACCAGAAAAATGTTTTGTTGTATCAACAAAAATTTACTTGGTCCAACAAATCTTTTCGTTTAAATATGAGTCAATACAAATTTTGTGTGAATAAACAAAAAAACATTGTTGATTTTTTGTCATTTTCCGTCCATAATTTTTATCCGAAATGCATAATAACGTAATAACAACGTAATTAATCCGTCTCAATTTGAAAAGTTTTTATTATCCAAAAATTACGTTAATCCTTTATAGCTATATAAGTCAATTAAACAAAATTACTTGAAAGAGTTATGGCTATACTGCACACAAGTGTGGAGCTTAAAAGCCATGATTTTTTTTAATTAATTTTTTTACAAGTCTCACCCTTTTATTTTGTTCCTTTTTATACAAAAACATTATATAAAAAGTTTTAGTAATAAATTTTAATATTTAAAGGTAGCTCAAGTGACTCAAAATTTATGAAAATTGGAAAAAATAGGAATTTTAACTATTTATATTACAAATATGTATTTACGTTTTTGATGCTTTAATTGCAATAATTTACTTAATTTACTATGCAAATTATTAGATTTTTATTTTACATTAAAATTTTATTGGCTTTGTAATTGGTTGGTGTAGTCTTTTTCTTGCAATATGGGTACATTTTACGATGATCTTTAACAACTTGTATTAGAAATTGCTGTTGTGTTTCATTGGAAGTTCTCGATACACTTTATTCCTGAATTAGTGCAAAAGCATGTTCGTCGTGGTCATTAATTAACTGTAGGGGTTATATAACAGTTTAGTTTGTTAATAACCTTCTTGTCTCCCACAAGACAGAATCAATTGCAAGATATTCAACTGGAAATTCCAGAAGTTAGAACAATATCATTGACTTGGCTATGACAAAATATTCCAAATTTTTAATCTTGAATGAATAAAGAGCAACATTAATTCACTTGAAGTAATTTTCAATCTGTTTTTCATGAATAGCTCTATTCTGTAAAGCAATAACCATACATCTTTTGGTCAATAAACATATACAGATTTATAGGGAGTTAAGTCAACAATTCCTTCGGACAAATACTACAAATTACACTACTGGCCATTAAAATTGCTACACCATGATGGCGACATGCTACAGACATGAAATTTAAACGACACTAAGAAGGTGCTGTGATATGCAAATGATTAGCTTTTCAGCGCATTATGACAAATCAGGTGCCAGTAGCGACACCTATAATGTGTTTAAATGAGGAAAATGTTCAGCCGGTTTCTCACACAGAAATTGCATTTGAACATTGTTGCCTGGTGAAAAATTGTTGTGATGCCTTGTGTAAGAAGGAGACATGAGTACCAGTATGTTTCTGACCTTGAAAAAGGTCGAATTGTTGCCTACCGGGATTGCGGTTTATCGTATCGCAGTTTGCTGCTCGCGTTAGTCGAGATCCAATGACTGTTCGTAAAATATGCAATCGATGAATTCAGGGCGGTAATAAGGAACGCCGTACGGGATCACAACGGCCTCCTATCACTACAGCCGAGAAGACAGGTATTTTATCCGTATGTCCGTAATGGATCGTTCAACTACGCCACGACCCCTGAGTCAAGAAATGGGGTTATTTGCAAGACAAAAAGTGTCTGCATGAACAATTCGACAACGTTCGCAGTAGCATGGACTCTCAGCTCGAAGACCATGGCTGCGACTTCCTTTGACGCTGCGTCATAGACAGGAGTGCTTTCAATGGTGTGATCAAGGATGAAACTGGGTGCACGAATAGCGAGGAGTCATTTTTCCAGATGAATCCAGGTTCTACTTGCAACATCATGATGGTCGCATTCATGTTTGGCGGCATCGTGGTGAACGACCATCGGCAGCGTGCATTCGTCATCGTCATACTGGCCCATCATCTGGCGTGATGGCATGGGGTGCCGTTGAATATTCATCTCTGTCATCTTTTGTTCGCAGTGACGGCACTTTGAACAGTGCATGTTGCATTTCTGATATTTTACGACTCGTGCTCTACCTTTATTCGAGACCTGCGAAACCCTATATTTCAGCAGGATAATGCCCGATCGCATGTTTCCGGAATTGTACGGACTTTCCTTGATATGGAAAATGTTCGGCTGTTGTCCTGGCCAGCACGTTTCCCAGATCTCTCACCAATAGAAAACGTCCGGTCAATAATTGCCGAGCGACTGGCTCATAACCGTATGCCAGTCACTACGGTTGATGAACTGTGGCATCGTGTTGAAGCTGCATGGGCATCTGTACATATACATGCCATCAAATCTCTGTTTGACTCAATGCCTAGGCGTATAAGAGCTTTTATTACTGCCCTAGGTGGTTGTTCTGGGTGCTGATTTCTCAGGATCTATGCATGCAAATTTCTTGAAATTTTAATCACTTGTCATTTCTATCATGATATATTTGTACAATAAATATCATTTTGTTATCTGCATTTCTTCCTGGTGTAGCAATTTTAATGGCCAGTAGTGTATTAGTAAATTTAGATGATGGTGACTTGGAAAAAACTTAATGTATTGATGAGTGTTTAAGTAGGAATTTTTTCAAAAGGTCATTATAGAAGGCACATAAAGCTGCGGGTAGAGATATCCAAGATTTCAAGTATACACGGTTTGTGAAAACATATACATCACGTACACTTTTTTATTCTTTTAAAATTAATTTAAATTAAGCATTAAACATCCAGATCTCGAGGCAATGTATCATTATGGACAACTAGCATTCATTCTAGTATTCAACATAGCATTCAACCAGTTTGTCATCAGATGCATTGCACCTGGGTGAAATAAATGTGACTCTTCTTTCCGGGACAGCAACAAGAAAAATAACTATAATTTCTAAAAAATGTTTACATTCGCCTCTTAGTTTTGCTTCTCTTTGTTCTTCTAAGTTCTTTGCATAGTTGAAAGTCTCTAGAAATCTACCTTCTACGAGATTTGCGACATCATCAAAAGAAATTCCTTGTTCGTACTTGTCACTATCAATGAAACTTCAACATTATTTTAAGCACTAATCCTCAATTTCATAATGTGACGCCTGCAAGCATGTGACAACAGCTCTTTTTTTACTTTTGTTACATAAGAACATATGCAGCAGAATTATAATCAGTGTTTGAACTGGTAATGTCGAAGCAGACTGCTTGAATATTATCTGCCATTCCTCAGACATGAATTGTTTCAAAGATAGCTTCTGTCTGAGCTTCCCCTGTTGCAGATGTTTAACAATCAGTAGTTTAGAACACCTTTCTCCAAAATTAACACTGACAATCAATACAACTTTTCTTTTCCAGTGAAATCATACATTAAATTTTCCATCCCAATGAATGAAAAAAATTAGTATTGTTTTGAAATTTTCTTTTTTTTTTTTATGATTTTTTCTTTTTTATGAACATTGTTTTTCGACGAATTGATACTTTGTTAAATATATTTTATTCTTTAAATATATTTATAAAGATAATTTTTTTTCTCTTTGACATAGCATACAAGTACTTATCAATTTATCATTGTCCATACATGATAAATTTTACCCTCGTGAACTACCTCGAAATATTCTTCAAATGTATTAATATTTTACCTGATTTATATTTTCATATAAAGAAACAAATTTAGAGGGTGTGAAGACTACATTTTCAAACTTGAAAAATAAGCTCCACACTACTGCACACCAATTTACATTTTGTAAATCCAAGAAAATCTTGTTGGATTTACAAATTGAAAATACAAGATTTTAGTAGAACTCAAATAAAATTGATGAAATTTTTTAAAATTTTTCTAAGTGTTACAATATTTTTTGGTCTGAGCAACAAAACCGATTTTTGACGTTAACGAAAAAATTCGCTTAAAACAATCAAAATGTACTCAACAAAACATGTTTTGTAATTTTAATCAATTTCATTTTCTGGGTGTAGCGTTGTATAGTTTGTATCTTTAGAATTGGACAATTTACTTGCCATTATTCGATCTGATTTTATAGGTTTTTTATGGCGCTTTTGTACACATAGGTGAGTAATAACGCAAAATAGCATTAATCAAGAAATTCCTCCATTGCATTTTATAAATGCATATCATCAAAAATTTTCTTTTTTGCATACATGGTCAATATGTTGCTGCATTAAATACTATATTTGTTTAAAAAAACATAACTGAGTTCAGAAAATTCGTAGAGCCTTAAACTGGTGTTATTACCCCAGGTCACCTTTTAACGCTGAGTCTTAAAATTTTAAGGTGTCTCTGGATTCTTTCATTTTATCTGGTAATGAAATTTCGCAACATGTCACATTGAATTTCCTTTCTCAGTTCCTATAAAACATAAATGCATAAATTTTTTAATCTAGACAACTTAATATCTCTTCTATTTAAAATGTATTTTTTAATATCCTACACTGAAACTTAATTTTATTTCTTTTATGTTTAATTTTTATAAAAAAAAAAGCTTAAAATTGCTCATTGACTGGCATCCACTGAGCGCGAGAGTGTAGGAAAACTACGGGCTCAAGAGACCCCAAAAATACTGATAATGATGTATATATTGAACGTATAGTTCATGTATAAGAATTTTTTTTATTTATTTGAAATTTAAATTTTAATTATAAATTTTTGAAAAAAATCCTCGTTTTATGTAAAAATTGCCAATTTTAAATTTTAATAAATTAATTGCGTAGAAATAAGGTATAAGTTCAAGATAAGTTAGTTTTACATATTTATAAATATTTTTTTTGAGAGGGGGGCTCTTGAACAAATAGTTTTTCTACAGTTGATGCGGTTGATGCATCTCCAAAAGCAATTTAATTTTTATTATCAAAATTAAACATAAAATAAATTAAATAAAATTTCAGTATAGAATATTCAAAGAATTGTTTGCAATAGAAGAAATATTAAGCTGTCGATATTAAAAATTTTATGCACTTATGTTATATAGGGACTGAGAAAGAAAATTATATTTGACATACCGCTAAATTGCGCCGCAACGTAAATTGTATGATTCTTGAGGCCCCTTAAGCGTTCAGTTTTATCTTATTCATAAATTGATAATTTACCCTAAACTGTATATTTTTATCTGTTTAAAAATTTTTACATTTTAATAGGAGTAAATGGCAATTTAGGATAAATTACAAAATTCCATTTAGATAAGAAATAAGTGTCATTGAGAAGAAAACTCAAACATTTCGGAAATAGAATAGCAATTTAAAACACGTTTTGAAATTCGAAAATATGAACGTTCTAAGAATGGTTTATTTTATTCTCCATCTTATTTCAGAATGCGAGTAATTTACTTAAAAAGTATTCTGTTCTAAATTGAGTTTATTTTGCCAAACTATGTATTTTGTTTTACAAATTCATGTTATTTTATTCATTTGAATTATAAATGTTTTCGATAAAAATTCAGAAGTTTTAAGGGGGATTGAATTAAATTGCTAGATTATTTTCGCTGAAAAAACAATCAGAATAAATTTTGTATCATTACTTTTTATTGTACTCAATCCAATTAAGCGTTTTTTAGCTAGAGGGAACATTATTCCCTCTTATTTTATAGTTTTATTTTATGTCGTCATTTTCCACATACACTGGTGTCCAAAAGTTAAACATAATTGGTAATTAAGTAAGTAATGAAAGAAGTATAAATCGAAATGTGGTGAAACTCCAGGTGTGTAAACAAAATAGTACGCGTCATATATTTTCGCGAAGAGTTTTTCCGAAATCGAACAGGGGACCGTCAACAAACTGAAAAATAACGAAGATCTTTTGGATAACCCTGTCAAAACTAATATAGCAAAATCGTTCAAACTGTACATTATGATTAAGTGGCTTATTGTAATGTACTGTGTTTATTTTTATAAGGGTAGCATGTACACTCGGAGAGAAATTAAGGTTTTTATAAAAACAGTCCTAAATTTTTCCAAGTTTTTTGCTTATAATTTGCAGAGTTCTTAATATAAAATAATGTTCTTTTCTGAAAATCTGACAAACATCATTGTACACAATACCCTGTCATTAGAATTAAAAAATAATAAAAATTGTATGACAAATGAGCAAGTTTACTAAATAATTTTTTATTGCGCATGCGTGAACGTTATTAAAATTTTATTTGCATATTATGTTAGTTAAATGTATAGAGCAACTTTTGTGAAAATCTCAAAAACATAGCTTAAGTACTCTGAAAATTATCATTGATAGAATGAGATCAAAATCCTTTATTCCCTAAATGATGCAAAAAGATGAGAGGCTGTATCCATATTCTATTGTTTAGTGCCTACACAATATTGCACGTACAACTAATACTTGGATAAAACCCTTGATTTTTTTCCTTCCTTTTAGGAATCACGGATTTTGAGTTGATTCTATAGATATAGACGATCATTTTCAGAATTTTCAAGCTATGTTTTTGAAACTTTTACAGAAATTACTCCATACATTTAGCTAACACAAATGAAATTTTGATATCGTTGACGCATGCGCAATAAAAAATTATTTACTAAGCCTACTCATTTTTCATGCAATTTTTATTATTTTAAAATACTGATGACAGGGTATTGTGTACAATGATGTTTGTCATATTTTCAGAAAAGAAAATTATTTTATATTAAGAACTCTGCAAATTATAAGCAAAAAACTTGGAAAAAAATAGGACTGTTTTTACAAAAACCTTAATTTCTCTACGAGTATACATGCTATCCTTATAAAAATAAACACAGTACATTACAATAAACCAGTTAATCATAATGTGCAGTTTGAACGCTTTTGCTACATTAGTTTTGACAGGGTTATCCAAAAGATATTCGTTCTTTTTCAATTTGTTGACGGTCCCCTGTTCGATTTAGGGAAAAACTCTTCAGGAAAATATATGACGCGTACTATTTTGTTTACACACCTGGAGTTTCACCACATTTCGATTTATATTTCTTTCATTACTTATTTAATTACCAATTATGCTTAACTTTTGGACACCAGTGTAGGTGGGTAATAACGCAAAATAGCATTAGTCAAGAAATTTTCTCCTTTACATTTTATGAATGCATATCTCCTAAAATTCTGTTTTTGCATACATATTCAATAAGTTGCTGCATTACAGCCTATATTTGATTTTGAAAAATCTAAAATTCAGTCGTGAAAATTAGTTGAACACAAATATGGTGTTATTATACCAAGTCATCTTATTACTTTCAGTCTTGAATTTCTTAAATATCAAGTTTTAGTTCGTTCATAAATTTATAATTTACCGTGAACTGTATGTCTTTATTTAAAAAGTTACTGTTTAAAAATTTTTACATTTTAATAGGAGTAAATGACAGTTCAAGAGATATTACACAATTTCATTTAGTTAAGACGTAACTGTCCTTGAGAAGAAAAGTCAAACATTTCGGAAATAGAATAGCAATTTAAAGAAATTGAAATTTGAGCGTTCTCAGATTAGTTTATTTTATTCTCTGTCTTATTTAAAGAATGCAAGTAATTTAGCAAAAATATTCTGTTCTACATTAATTTTTTTTAACTAAATGATGTAGTTTGTTTTGCGAATTCTTTTTATTTTATTCACTTGAAATATAAATGTTTTCTATATTAATTCAAACGTTTTAAAAATAATTTAATTAAATCGATTTCAAGTTTGAAACATTTATATTGAGTGGTTCTTGAATTATAACATTTTGAATAAGAAAAATATCAAAAAAACACATTATGAAGGAAAACGCGTTTTCAAAAAAAGTTGTTTCCATAATAATCATTGCTCGAAAGCTAGATTTCGAAAACAAACCAAAACAAAAATAATTAATATTGTACTTTCTAATTAAGAAAGAAACACGACTTACAAATAATTTTAAGTAGAAAAAAAATTAATTCAATTAAGAAAAAAAAATGAAGATTTTTGTGTTTCAAAAAAATTTTTTAATGCAGTATTTTTTTTTTTTAAAGATTTTTGCGTCTTGGTCTCTTTTAAATCATGTATTTGTTTGAAAAAAGGAATCTAAAATTAAGAAAATTGATAGAAACTTAACTTGACGTTATTATCCCAGGTACATCTATTACGTCCTGACTTAAATTTGTCAAACGCTGTGTTTTATGTCGTTCATAAATTGGGAATTTATCCTAAACTGCATATTTTTATTCAAAAAATTACTCTTTAAATTTTTTCCATTTTAATATGGGTAAATGACAGTTTAAGAGAAATTACACAATTCCATTTAGATAAGAAGTAAGGGTCTTTGAGAAGGAAACTCAAACATTTCGGAAATAGAATAGTAGTTTAAAGTACGTTTTGAAATTCGAAAATGTGAACGTTCTAAGAATGATTTATTTTATCTTATTTATAAGTGCGAGTAATTTACTTAAAGGTATTCTGTTCTAAATTATGTTTATTTTTCCAAACAATGTAGTTTGTTTTACAAATTCATTTTATTTTACTAATTTGAATTATAAATGTTTTTGATAAAAATTCAGAAGTTTTAAGAGGGATTTAATTTCATGAGTCAAAACCACTGTATAGTCTAGTACACTAGTGTCTTTGATGGGGATTGAATTAAATTGCTAAATTATTTTCGCTGGAAAAGCAATCAGAATAAATTTTGTATCATTATTTTTTATTGTACCCAATCCAATTAAGCTTTTTTTAGCTAGAGGGAACGCCATTATCCCCTCTTATTTTATAGTTTTATTTTATGTCGTTATATTCCACATAGATGGGTAATAACACAAAATAGGATTAGTCAAGAAATTCCTCCTTTACATTTTATGAATACCTATTTTCTCAAATTCTTTTTTTTTACATGCATATTCAATAAGTTGCTGCATTACATCCTATATTTGATTTTACAAACTCTAAAATTAAGTCCTGAAAATTGGTTGAACACTAGCATGGTGTTATTATTCCAGGTCACTAATATCGATAAATCTTCCAGTCTCGAATTTGTAAATTGTCAAGTTCATTGTTCATAAATTCAAAATTTACCGTGAAATGGATAGCTTGATTCAAAAAGTTACTCTTAAAACATTTTCATTTTAATAGAAGTAAATGGCAGTTTAAGAGAAATTACATACTTCCATTTAGATAAGAAATAAGTGTCACTGTAAAGGAAACTCAAACATTTCGAAAACAGAATAGTAATTTAAAGCACGTTTTGAAATTCGAAAATTCGAACGTTCTAAGAATAATTTAATTTATTCTGTATTTTATTTCAGAATGCGAGTAATTTAGTTAAAAAATATTCTGTTATACATTAAATTGATTTCAACCAAATAATGTAGTTTTTTTTTTTTTTTTTTTTTTTTTTTTTTTGAAATATTAAGGTTTTCAATAAAAAAATCAGAAATTTTAAGATAATTGAATTAAATTGCCCGACAATTTTCGCTGAACATGCAATAACAACCAGAAAAACTTTTTTATCATAACTTTCTATTTTACTCAATGGAACTAAACGTTTTTTTAAATATATTAATGATAGCTGAATTAGAATCTTTGAACTAAAAATGAAACTATGTGATGCAATTTTAGAACAAGAAATAAGTTGTCCTGTGGTAATATTGGAGGGCGGGGGAGGGTAATAATGCCAAGTGCTAATGTTACGCGTAGTTATGAAGGCATACGTAAATAAATTTCCATTTTAATAGTAGCAGGAGTTAGTTTAAGAGAAATTAGGAAATTCTGTTTGATACTTTGAGTAAAAATAAGTAGGGCAACATCCCCAGTAATTGCCATGCACCAATGATTGGCACATCCTACAAACATGTCTTAAAATAAGATTTATATTCAGTCTTTTAAAAATGCAAGACCTTATACCAGTTATATGCTCATTTACTTTAAATATTATAACATTGATTTATGCTACTAGATGACAATAGTGCTTAGGAAACAGAAACAATTATGGTTTGTATCAAATTAGTCATTTTTGTTGCAAATGCTTCTTCTATGGCTTAAGAAAAGCATGCTTTTTAATTCATTATCTGATTTATAATGTATTTTAAATTTTAATTGACAACAGTTTTTTTAGTTGAAAAGGGTTACTTTAATTGTGTAAAAGTATTTTTGACACAAATATTTGGATTTCTGAATTAATGATCAATGTCAATTAATGGTGCTTCCATTTTGCTAGTTCCAAGTAATTGGCACCTATTCCAATTACAGGATAATCGCAAGATTTGAGATTAAACCAATTATTTTGGCAGTACTTTTAAAGTTATAGACTAATTTTGTTTAGCAATTGTTTTTATTTGAAAATATGAAGTATTATCAGTAATTGGAATCCATTAAAGCTTCATATGACAATTACTAGGGACAGCATGACAGGTATTGGGTATTAAAATAAATATATTGTATTGTTTTAAAGTGTTCACATTTCAGACTAATATGCTGATATCTTACTCTCAAAAACCTGAAATATAGCATCATCATCTACAGTAAATTCATTTAACCCTTTCGTGGTTATAAGCGCGTATACGCGCCCAGAATACCACTTAATTTGAATTGCGAAATGCCGTACTGACACCGGAATTTTTAAATGAAAATTTTAATTTTACAAAGAACGTAAAAAAAAAAAAAATATTTATATATTAAGAAATATTTTTTTTTTAAATTCCGGTGTCATTCAATCATTTTAGTATTTTATGAGTAGAAGTGCTTCAACCGTCAAAGGGTTTTAAAGCGATTAAACCCAATGCAAAATATAAAGTTTTTTTATATTTAAACATGTGCCAATTACTGGATCACAAGGTGTCATACATTGGTGATCTAAGTGCCAATTACTGGTGACTACAGCAACTTTTTATAAATATATTTTTATAAAAATACTTTTTCAAAAATTTTTGCTTTTAGTGGGGAAAATAGATGCAGAAATATGCACTCCTTGATTTAAAAATATTTGCAAGTAAATACTTTATTTCTTGGTAATGAAAATTGGCGTAAGTTTAAAGACAAATTCTTAATGTGCCAATTACTAGGGATGTTACCCTATCTTTGACAAAGAGGCTTTTGGAAATAGAATAGCAAATTGTAGCATATTTCAAAATCTAAACATTCTTAAAATCATTTGAATTATGCGCTATTTTATTTCAAAATGCGAGTAATGTAGTTAAACATATTCCGTGCGAAATTTATTTCCCCCAAACGATGTATTTAGTTTTATAAAATTTGTAATTTAGTATGGAATAAGAATGTTTTTAATAATCACTTCATTTCTGGAACTTAAGAGATATTTACGTTTAAATTGTAATTTTTACAGTATTAGATTGTATATTAAAGTTTATTACGTTTCCGTGATTAATTTTATTGGAAACAATACAACTAGAACATTTTTACTATTTTTATTGGTTATCGCACAATTTTAAACTTTTTGTTAAAAATGGAAACAATAAAACCTGTTTTTATTAGCAAAAAATGACAAACTTTTCTAAAAATTAAAGTATATGGTGTTTCTGAATGAATATTGGGTTGATTTAATGCTTGGTAATATTTATTACATAAAATTTAAAATCATAATTAATACATAAAATGAAGCAGCAAATGAAACAGTTTTACCTACAACCTGAGAAATGTTCAATGAGAACAAATTTTGTCACATGGAACACATCAAGGGCAGCGGTTGGAATAATAACCACACAAATACTAATCAACGCTTGGGAAGAACTGAGCTATCGACTTGATGTGTGCCGAGTGGCAAAAGGTCCTCACAATGGACCCTTGAAAGCTTACAGGAAAAACTATTGAGTTGTTCTTTCAATTTATGTATTAATTATAATTTATGTAATAAATACTATGCTGCGTTAAAATCGCGATATTCAATTAGAAATACCTCATACACAAACTCATTAGGTTTCGGTCGATAAATAATGGAACATATACTATTTTATATGTTCAGTCATGTAAAATATTTTTCTGGATATGATTTTTATGAATCAGAATCTGTGTAAAAATTTAAATTGGACAATTTTTGGGAAAATAAATAATTTGACTTTCATGGCTTTTATTATGTTGTTAAATATTTGAAAAAAAATTGCATCTGTTAGTTTAATTGTTAATTGCAATCGTGGATGGATAAATGTGTATATATGTAATTATATGTCTATGTAACTTAATGTGTTTGATAAAACTGTGTAAGAACTTTACAAAGACTAAAAGTGCCTAAAATTCTTAATCTCCCCGAAAAAATGGACTTGTCTGCAAAAATCCTTATTAACCCCTAAAATAATCGAGCGATTTCGATAAAAGTAGCTTTTGTGGTAAAGTATAAGATCATATATGCACACTATTTAAAAACTATATATGTATTAAGTAGTTTGATAAGTTTTTTTTTTCTGAATAATAGCCATTGCTCCAAAGTAAAAAGTTTTAGTCGCAGAAAGAAACTGTTTGTCATATGTCTTGAGTATAATCTAATGAAAATGGATTCAAATTTCATCAAATAAGTCAGGTGGAAATGGGTTTTAACCCCTTGGGGATAGCGACACCTATACGTGCCGCAAAAAATCCTAAGAAGCCTTGTTTATCGCCACCAGTAAAATTTTACTGTAAAATTTTCCTTACTTAATCGCAGCATTTTCTCGATTTAACAAAGTTCATATTTTTGTTTTTAAAAACCGGTGACAAAATATTAAAATTTTCGTAAAAGGCTCCCGTTGCGAATGGGTTAAAGCTTGCATATTTCCCATAGGATTGCATTCAGACTTGTTTTCTCTTAAGCGACCAACGCAAATAAGCCCATAATTATTCAATTAATCGATAAATTTTGAGAACTGTGAATGGGATAAATCAAAGAGACAAAAAAGTTAATTACTGAAAAAGAGATCCCGAAAGACATGAATAGAAAAGTCGGCAGGAAAATACTTCCCCTAAAAAGGACTATATGGCAATGTAATTTCCCGTTATTAAGTGTTTCGATTTTCCCATTAGAATTACTTAATAAAAGAAAAATAGAAGGGGAAGTTTTTGACTCTTCATCTCATTTTGAAAAAGTGTGGTTTTCAAATGTATTGCCGTATTAGGTGAAACATAATTTGAAAAAATAATTTGGTTTAAATATAAAAAATTACTCAGGTATGAGTTGTTTATAGTTTACAACATTCTAAGCAGTAGATTATTTGCGAGTTTTTTTATTTATATTTCAGAAATTTCAAGAAATGTCTTCCCAGTCACTATTTTTCTCATAAGTGTGACCTCTATAAAACATTCTGATTTTTTTTGTATCAATAATTAATTAAAAATTGCTTAAGGTTCTTACATACGTATTAATAAATAAAAAATGTATTGGTATTTATTTATTTCATAAATTTAAAGCATTTTAATAGTTGTTTATGCCATGAGTGTTACTTTGCTTCTTAAATAAAGGGTATAACTTCTGATTAAAAACAAATTTAATTAAAAATTAATTATTTTCATTGCAGTTATAATAAAGAATTTAGAAAGTTCTAATGGACAAAACAATTAATTTAAGTGAAGTAACAAATACATTAATAAAATTCTGATTCTTAGTTACAGTAACGTTCCTGAAAAGTGGTAACACTCATGAAAAGCGATTAGACTCATCTTGCAGCAAACAGCTTTTTTGTAACAATATATATAAAAAAAAAAAGATTTTTAAAAGTTTAAACTATGATTTGTGTAAAATAGATAGTCCTTTGAAAATTATTTATTAAGAATTAAAATTTGAATCTTAAATAGCATTTACAAAATACGTGTGCAGACATGAAAATCCTGTTACAATTTTTAAATAATTATAAATATATATAATATGACAAAATATATCCCTGAATCATGAATCTATTATAATCATAACTTAAATCTTACACATGATTTATAGTTTTAGAATTACTTAACTTCTTTTCTCATGATTGTTGCTTTTTCCAAGTAACACTCATGTAAGGTAACACTCATGTACGGTAACACTCATGACATTTATTACGGAATTCTTCACTAAAATAAATTCTAACTGTTTTATTGAAATTTTAGTTGGGCCTATTGATTCCTGAACAAAAAATACAGCATTCCCTAACTTAACATTTTTATACGTTAAAAAATAATAATAAATAAATGGGTAACACTCCTGTAAGAAAATAAAAATACTCACCATGTTGAAATGAACATTCTGATAAATAGCAATTATAGAACAAAATTATCGCGTTCTAAATAAGCGCACTGTAAAGAAGAAACAACATCGTTTTCTCACTACCGTTGCCAACTGCAATATACAAATATTTAGAAAACAAATAATATTAATTTCCCTAAAGTAACACTCATGTTCTGCATATGCGGACACAAAATACATTTAAATTTTTAACTCTTAGATACTAATTTTAAATATATAAATAATCTATTTTTTTAATCACAGGATATTTTACTTTTAATCCATATATAAAAATTTTAAAATGTTTGGGAGCATAAAAAAAGATTGAAATTTTGCGAGTTTTTTATTCAGGACAAGTAAATTCCCATTACTTGCTAACTAAAGTACAAAAAAAAGATTACTATTTCACAACTCTGAAAAAATCTAATGAATGCATTGAATTAAGCATAAAAAGATGTGCTACTAGCTGATTTTAGAATATCAAAAAATAGATTTATTAATATGAAATTTAGATTTAAACATCAGGACATCAAACTGGCAGTTCATGTGAAATTCACCCAAAAAGGTTTAGATATATAAGGCTTTACAACTAAGTTTCATTTAATAAAGAGATTACTGCTATAAAAGAAACATTAGCATTGTAATTTTCATACCTCCCTATTAGCTTTTCTTTTACTCGACTAATGTGATTCAACGTTTGTTTATTGTGTAAAAAGAGGAAAGTAGATAAATTCGAATTAAATAAGTTGGATAATTAAGATATTCAGTACCTAAAAATCGATCCCCACAAATCTCAATTAAAAAAAAAAAAAAAAAAAAAAAAAAAAAAAAAAAAAAAAAGGTTAGCAAAAAATAATTTACTTTATTTCTTCTGAAAAGAGCTTTAATTAGCAATTTTAATTTCTTATTATGAGATGTTCCTATTTTCCCATCAGAATTAACTTCTAAAAATAAATAAAACGAAAAAATAAATTCGTAAACTTATTTGGAAAATAATTTGAAGTGAAGTTTGCAACTAAATACGATTGATAATGAGGTTGATTCGAATAAAAATGAAAATTAGCATCCTTATTAAAACTCACTCTCACTAGCTGCACTCTTAAGTGACCAACCCAGTTCAACAATTACTGACTCTATTAATCGATGAATTCAGAAAAATTCGAAAGAAAGAAATCGAATCGACAGAAAGTCAAATTTCTAAAAATCGATTAACAAAACCCTCAATATACAAAGTTCAGCAGGAAATTATTTATTTATTTCCTCCTAGAGGACTTTATATAACAGTGTAATTTTCTGTTATTATGTGTTCCGATTTTCCCGTCAGAATTACGTAATAAAACAAAAATAGAAGGAAAAATATATAGATTTGTCATTTTATTTTGAAAATAATACAAAAAATACCACTTATAACTGAACTTTATAAATGAATGAACTTTATAAATTATTCTTTTATGCAAAAAATGCTTTGAAAAATTATCTTATCAAAGTTAGGGGAAAATAACTTTGGAAAAGAAAGGATATTATGTCGTCAAAGTTTCTAGTTCAGTGAGTTTATGCGAGTAAACATGGGAAAGAAATTTCAGGGATAAAGAAAAGCTTTCAACTCCATTGCGCATTTTCGTGACTCACATAAAATAATTTTATGAAAAGTGTATTCTTACTAAAATGATATTATGCTTTATTTCGAAATTAAAAGTATTTGTTTGAATTGAAAATACAAAAGAATCACAATCATACAAATAGATAAACAATTAAAAAAAATCTACTTGGATGGACTTATTTAAAAAATTAAAATTATTTTAAAAAATTAAAATTTCTAAATTATCATTTTAGACAAAAATATTTTCAAATATCACCTTATCAAAATTAGGAAAAAAACTTTAGAAAAAGAAGGTTATGATATCTGCAGTTTCCAATTGAGTGGGATTATAAGAGTAAACATAAACCGATATTTCGTTTTGCTTCGAAATTAAAAGTATTTGTTTGAATTTTTCCCGTTATTAAGTTTTCCAATTTTCCTACAAGAAAAAAAGAAAAAAAAGAAAGCTTAACAAAAAAGAAAAATATATTCATATTGTTTGTCTCATTTTGAAAAAAAAAAATAAGAGAAGTAAGGCTTTAGAAATAAATTTCATATAATAAAGAGCCTGACCACAATAAATGAAAAAATAGCATTTGTAATTTTTATACGTCCCCATAAGCTTTTTTCTTACGTGACCGATATGATTCAATGATTGTTTATTCGATCGTTATATTGTTTATTCGTTTAACGCGAGGAAATTAAATAAATTTTAATTAAATACAATCGTGAAGATATTCAATATCGAAAAATTGACCACTACATATCTGAATAAAAAGATTAGTAAAAAGTAGTAATTTATTTTATTTCTTTTGAAAAGAGCTTTTATTAGCAATGTAATTTCTATTATTAATTGTTCTTATTTCTCTATTAGAACTACTTAATAAAAATAGATAAAACAAAAAAATATAAATTCCCCAATTTATTTTGAAATTAATTTCAAGTAAAGTTTGCAAGTAAATATGAATTGATAAAGAGATTGGTTCACTTAAAAATGCAAATTAGCATCCTGATTAAACACTTTTTCACTAGCTGTAGTCTTAATTGACTAAGACAATTAAACAATTACTTACTCAATTAATCGATGAATTCAGCGAAATTAGAAGGGAATAAATCGAATCGTCAAAAAGTTAAATTTCTAAAAATCGAAATGAAAATAATGAATTTCTAAAAATCGAAAGAACGATTCCTGAAACTCGCAATATAGAAAATTCTGCGGGAAAATAATTTATTTATTTCCTCTTAAAGGACTATATGCAACAGTTTAATTTCCTGTTCTTAAGTGTTCCGATTTTCCTATCACAGTTACGTAATAAAACAAAAATAGAAGGTAAATTAACAGATTCGTAATTTTATTTTGTAAAAAGAAAAAAAAATACTTTATGCAAATATTGCTTTAAAAAATTATCTTATCAAAGTTAGGAGAAAATAACTTTGGAGAAGGAAGGTTATTATGTTGGCAAAGTTTCTAATTCAGTGAGTTTATGAGAGTAAACAGAGAGAGAAATTAAGGGAGAAATATAAACTTTGAACTTCTTTGTGCACTTTCGTGACCCACATGAAAGACTTTTTAGAAAAGTGTATTTTTACTAAAACGATATTTAGATTCATTTCGAAATTAAAAGCATTTGTTTGAATTGAAAATACAGTAGAATTCCAATTATACACGTACTTAATTAACAAAAAAAATCTTCTTCAATGGACTTTATAATCTATCATTTTATACAAAAAGTCTTTGAAAATCACTTTATGAAAATAAGAGAATATAACTTTAGGAAAAGAAGATTATTATATCGGTACAGTTTCCAATTGAGTGAGTTTATGAGAGTATATATAAATTGATATTTCATTATACATCGAAATTAAAAGTATTGTTTTCAATTTTCCCGTTATTAAGTGTCCCAATTTTCAAATCGAATTACTTAATAAAACGAAAATACATAGTCTTCATCGATATTTGTAAAATATATTAAGAAAAGTAAGGTTTTAGAACTTAATTTCATTTAATAAAGAGCTTGATCATAATAAAAAATTTCATATTGTATTTTTTATACGTTCCCATAAACTTTATTCTTACTTGATCGATACGATTCAAAGCCTGCTTATTGTATAAAGAGAAGAATTTAAATAAATTTTAATTAAATACAATCGTGAAAATATTCAATATCTAAAAATTGACCTCTACAAACCTGAATCTAAAATTTAGTAAAAAGTAATTTACTTTATTTCTTTTAAAAGAACTTTGATTAGCAATGTATTTTCTGTAATTAAGAGTCCTTATTTTTCCGTTAGAATTTCTTAATAAAACGAAAAAAAAATAACTTTGCCAATTTATTTGAAAATAATTTCAAGTCAAGTTTCCAACGAAGTATGAATTGATGAAGAGGTTGATTCGAATAAAAATGGAAATTAACATCCTGATTAAAACTCATTCTCAATAGATCTACTCTTAAATAACCAATACAGTTCAACTTTAATTACTCTATTAATCGATTAAATCAGAGATATTCGAAGGAAATAAATCGAATCGACAAAAAAATAAATTTCTCAAAATTGATCTCTAAAATCCTCAATATACAAAATTCAGCGGAAAATAATTTAATAATTCCCTCCTAAGAGGATTTTATATAACAGTGTAATTTCCTGATCTTAATTGTTCCGATTTTCCCATCAGAATTACGTAATAAAACAAAAATAGAAGGTAAAATAAATAGATTCGTCATTTTATTTTGAAAATAATACAAAAAAATTCACTTGAATGAACTTTATAAATTATTCTTTTTAAAAAAAATCATCTTATCAAAATAAGGAGAAATTGACTTTTGAAAAAGAAGGTTATTATGTCGGAAAATTTTCCCATTGACAAGGAAGGTCTTCATACGGGCATACCCCGAAAAAATCTGAAAAAATTACAGAATGTTCTTCTCGTGTGCAGATATACGTTTATAAAAAAATTTCGGTGGAACCTCCATTCAGTATCCGTAAAAAAATAATGAAAAATTCGTTACTTGGCGATTTATCGTCGGTTGGCGATGGAATGGTATTTCAAAAAATAATTTATGTAAAATACACTTCAAGAAAAAAAAGTTTCATGTTAAACTTGTTTTAATAAATTTAATTTAAATAACTTTAATATTGTAAGTTTTAGTTTGTTTTAAGTGTAATTTTGTAATATCGATATTTATATGTATTTGTATTCAAATTTAATCATCAAAATTTGAGATTTAAAACGAAATTCATAATTTAAATTAATTAAATTTGTTTCAAGCTCAAAGTCCAATTAAAAGAATTGTCGATTAGATTTTGTTGCCATGGAAACATCTCGCTTTTAATTTTCAATACGCTTAAATGTATGAAGATAATTTTTCTCAATATGATTTTTTTTTAATCTATGAAAATATTTTTTTCCAGTGGTTAATTAAACAAATACTTCAACCAGTAATATATATATAATGTGTGTGTGTGTGTGTGTGTGTGTGTGTGTGTGTGTGTGTAATAAAAAAAAATTGCGCCATTTTGTTCTCCCTTAGCTTCAATTCTAAATTTGTGGAACATATTTCAATCTTAGTTTCGTAACTTGTAACAGCTAAAATTCTTTTTCATATTTTATTTATTAATAAATTATTGCTTGCTTCTCAAAAATGCGGGAGGTATTTCGTAACCTTTTTACTTTCTGGAATATTCCTGGGAGTTTAATTTTATTTTTTATTTAACATCGCGTGATAGGTGTTAATGCGCGTTGTTAAAGGGCTTGTTATTTGCGAGGAAAAATATAGATCCTGCCGAGTACACGCCTGCTAATACCAATCAGAACTGATCATTTGTTTTCGTTGAGACTCGAATTAATCCTAATTGGATTTTTAAAATGATTTACGCAGTGTAGGAGAGAGCTAGTTTTGGCGTGAAAATGTTTTTTTTTTTTCATTTGGTTTTTGAGGATCGTGAAAATGCATCTTTCCTTTAAACTGCTCGGAAGCCATGTCGTATTTTCCGAGAATGTAGAACACCGGAATGTTGCAGCTTAGTGAGCGAAGGCCGTAGTAATAGATGTGTGGAACGGTGATCTGTGGAGTAACTTAAGTACGTGCTCTAAATAATAAAGAACTAAAAAACTGATTTTCTTGCATTGTTATTGGAGAAACTCCTACGAGAAAAAATCCATGGCTTATCCACTTACCAGAGCGACTGCTCATCCCGCTATTGAGTCTTAGTGAATAGTAGTATTCTACAGCCAACATGGTACTCTACTAGAGCTTATACACTATTATAGAACATCGTCGTCGTATCATGACATTGATTAGCCGGCAGGATTTATTAATTGTAAGAGTTCCTTGTGCCTGTCTAATAGTAATAGGGGAAACATTATGTAAATTACCATTTAAATATCGAACAAATTTGAGAGGTAAAATTGAGACAGTTGATCCACTGTCAACCACACAATACACTTTGTTATTGTCCACATATCCAGAGATAAATAATTGTCAGACATTATTACTAGGGGGTGGTTGTATATGAGCAGGAGTTTGAGATTGCAAGGAATTTGTTTTAAATATACAACTCCTCTCCCAATGATACGCATTTTCTATACCTCTGTTTAAACATAATTTGCACGGACGACTTGGGTAGTTATTTTGATAATGAGTCGTATGCATTCTAGGAGTGAAAAATCTAGGATTAAAATTTTGTGATGGGTTGTTTGGAGTGGGTCGAGTCCAATGTCTGGGCTGAGGATTGGGATTGTGCATAGGTCTAGTTTGTTGAAAATTTCTATTGCTGTTATTAGGGGTATGAGTTGGAATCGCTGCTAATTGTTTAGCAATGCGAAACCATTCACGAGTATTGGAAGGAGGGTTTGCAATTAAACAATTTTGATACTCAGGCTTAAGCCCATCAGTTAATCCTTGGATAATTAAATTTTCCCCAAGCTGAAGTTGTCTTCCAATCTCAACCTTCTTTCTAAAATAAGAATCAAAATCACTTAGATCATTTAACTTTAAGGAGTTAAACTCAGAAAAATTTGGAACTCTAATCTGAATCATTTTTTCTGTTAAAATCTCAACAATTTCCTCATAAGTAGCACAATCCAAACAATCATTTATGTAAGCTTTTAGCGCTTCCCCCTTTAAATATTTTGAAATATTGTGTTTTTTCCACTCATTATCTTTTTTTCTCCAAAACACTCATTATCAAAGTGTTTAAACCACTTAAAAATATCCGTGCCTGACTCAAAGTCAAAAGGTACAATATCAAGTTTATTTTCTGACATTTTTTCTTCCTTTTCTAATCCTGATCTTAGTAACATAAAAGAGGGATAATTCATATGGAAAATATTTAAATGCTATACTTCAATTATTGAAATTCAATTACGATACTTTAAATAAATAAAAATAACAATAATAAATAAATAATAAATAAATCAACTCTTTCTTTGTTATATTAGGAATGTTTGTTCTCTTTGAATTCATGTGAAATAAATAAATAATAAATAAATAAGTAATAAATAAATAAAAAAATAAATATTGGTTTTCCATACATACGAAATACACAACAAATAATTTTAAGAACAAAAATACTTTTCTTTAAGTATTGATAATAAATTTAGCAACAGAGAACTTTTTAAGAACAAAAGAATTCCATCTTTCGTACTAAGAACACCTTTAAAACTAAATAAAATTTCTATGAGCAGAAAATTTCAATTAATTATAAATTAAGAACAAATTTATTTTTTAATATCTGTAATAAAATAAAATCAAGAAATTATTATTAAAATTTCGTAAACAATAAGAAAATAAGATAAATAATAAATAATAACTTACAATCTTGTTCTCTAAAAAGAATAACGGAACCTAGACTTTATTTGGAAGGAAAAAGAAATAAAAAAAAATTGTGGTATTCAGTTAGTATTCGCGGCCTTTGAACAACATCGATGAAGAAATTTCTTTATCAAAATTATTCAATGTTCAGATGTTCTTTATCTTGATAATCATCAGATAGTTTCGTAGAGGTTAATTATATATAAAAAATACTGGAGACATATTTCACAAAGATGGATTTCCCACCTGTCGATGTCAAACAATATCACAAACAAAACTTTATAAGACGATCTTTTTCACAGAACCCCTACTTATCACCAAGTTCTTTTGAAGATCGCTTTAAAGATTCTGAAATATCTGAAATCGTTTTTCCTGCGACATCGTTCCTTGCAACATCATTGGCATTACTTTGATGACTTAGGTGCGTCTAAGAACAAAACACACACAGCAGGTCTTTCAGCGAGTAATTGTTCATCGAACATGGGGAGCACATATTCATCGCTGTGAAGCAATTCTCAGACAAATATTCAGTTGGTAGTTATTAATCTCGATAATTCTTATTCAAAAATCGAACGCCGGTTCATTATAAATCCTGCCGGCTAATCAATGTCATGATACGACGACGATGTTATATAATAGTGTATAAGCTCTAGTAGAATACCATGTTGGCTGTAGAATACTACTATTCACTAAGACTCAATAGCGGGATGAGCAGTCGTTCAGGTAAGTGGATAAGCCATGGATTTATTCTCGTAGGAGTTTCTCCAATAACAATGCAAGAAAATCAGTTTTTTAGTTCTTTATTATTTAAAGCACGAACTTAAGTTACTCCACAGATCACCGTTCCACACTTCTATCACTACGGCCATCGCTCACTAAGCTGCAACATTCCGGCGTTCTACATTCTCGGAAAAAATGACATGGCTTCCGAGCAGTTTAAAGGAAAGATGCATTCTCACGCTCCTCAAAAACCAAATGAATTAAAATCTTCAATCAATAATCAATGTCTTGATATGACGACGATGTTCTATAATAGTGTATAAACTCTAGTAGAATTCCATGTTGGCTGTAGAATACTACTATTCACTAAGACTCAATAGCGGGATGAGCAGTCGTTCTGGTAAGTGAATAAGCCATGGATTTGTTCTCGTAGGAGTTTCTCCAATAACAATGCAAAAAAATCAGTTTTTTAGTTCTTTATTATTTAGAGCACGAACTTAAGTTACTCCACAGATCACCGTTCCGCACATCTATCACTACGGCCTTCGCTCACTAAGCTGCAACATTCCGGCGTTCTACATTCTCGGAAAAAATGACATGGCTTCCGAGCAGTTTAAAGGAAAGATGCATTATCACGCTCCTCAAAAACCAAATGAAAAAAAACATATTCACGACAAAAATAGCTCCCTCCTACTCTGCGTCAATCATTTTAAAAATCCAATTAGGATTAACTCGAGTCTCAA
The DNA here is from genome assembly GCA_964019185.1 of Maratus speculifer. Lineage (NCBI taxonomy): Eukaryota > Metazoa > Arthropoda > Arachnida > Araneae > Salticidae > Maratus > Maratus speculifer. The sequence goes on from OZ025301.1 coordinate 119,804,659, forward strand.
CGAAAAAAAAATGATCAGTTCTGATTGGTCTTAGCAGGCGTGTACTCGGTAGGATCTATATTTTTCCACGCAAATAACAAGCCCTTTAACAACGCGCATTAACACCTGTCACGCGATGTTAAATAAAAAATAAAATTAAACTCCCGGGAATATTCCAGAAAGTAAAAATGTTACGAAATACCTCCCGCCTTTTTGAGAAGCAAGCAATAATTTATTAATAAATAAAATAAGAAAAATAATTTTAGCTGTTACGAGTTAATTCACTAGGAAACTAAGATTGAAATATGTTCCACAAATTTAGAATTGAAGCTAAGAGAGAACAAAATGAAGCAATTTTTTTAATTTTATTACATATATGTGTAATACAATATGTATATATATGTATATGATATATTAAAGTCTCTCATTGTTTATGTTTAAATTCATTAAATACCATTTACACGCATTCTAAACATCCAACACTTTTGAGTTGCATTAATCGTAAGCTTTTGGAGAGGAAAAGAGCTGCCTGCGAAATCAGGTGTCTTTTTCTGCTTTTCACGCCAAATGTTCGAAACTATTTTATTTTTTTTTACATATTTTCTACCGTGATTCCGCCACTAATTTTGACTGATCCTTTATTACATACATAAGTACTTTAATTAGTATTTTTTTCATAAAATTCTAAGTATGCCCAGTATAGAGACTTTCCTTGAGAGTGAGTCTGTGAGAGTACACATGGAAGGAAATATAGGGATAAAGAAAATATTTTAAGCTCTTTGTGCATTTTCGTGGGATGATATTTCATTTATTTCCACGAATTTTTTTAAAAATATATCTATGTAATTTCCTGTTATTATTTGTTCCACTTTTCCCACCAGACTTATTTAATATAAGAAAAAAAGAAAGGGAAATACACAGGTTCTTCATTTCATTTTGAAAATAGCTTAAGAGAAATAAGGCTTTACAACTAAATTTCATTTAACAAAGAGGTTGATCGCAATAAAAGAAAGATATCATTATAATTTTCATACGCCAACATCAGTTTTATTCTTAAGTACCGATAAGATTTAACGCTGTCTTATTGTATAAAATGAAAAATTTAGATAAATTCGAATCTGAATACAAAAGTTAGCAAAAAACGATCTACTTTTTTTCTTCTAAAAGGAACTTTAATTGGCATAATAATTTCCTATTATTAATTGTCCCTATTTCCCTACAAAATTACTTAAATAAAATAAATAAAACGAAAAAAGAAAATTGCCAATTAATAATGCTTTTGAAAATAATTTCAAGTGAAGTTTCCAATAAAATACAATTTGATGAAGACGTTGATTCGGACAGAAATGAGAATCAGCATTTTGATTAAAACTCATTAGTATTAAATGACAAATACAGTTCAACAATTACCTGCTCTATTAATCGATAAATTCAAAGAAATTCGAAAAAAAAAAATAAATCAAATCAACAAAAAGTTAAATTTCTAAAAATTAATTCCTAAAACCTCAATATACAAAATTCAACGGGAAATTATTTATTTCCTCCTAAGACGACTTTGTATAGCAGTGCAATTTCGCTATTATTGAGTGTTTCTATTTTAACCTTACAATTACGTGATAATAATAATAATAATAAAAAAATTCGCCGGTTTTTTTAATAATTTCAAGTAAAGTTTGCAACAAAATTCGATTGAATAAACAGTTTGATTCAAATAAAGAGGAAACTTAGCATCCTGATTAAAACTCATTCTCAGTCGCTGTATACATAAGTGACCAATACAGTTTAGCAACTACTTGCTCTATTATTCGATGAATTCAGAGAAATTTGAAGGAAATTAATCGAATCGGCAGAAATTTCAATTTCTGAAAATCGATTCCAAAAACCCCCAATACACAAAAATCAGTGGGAAATAATTTATTTCCTCCTAAAAGGATCTTATATAACAGCGTAATTTCCTGTTTTTAAGAGTTCTGATTTTCCCATCAGCATTACGTAATAAAACAAAAATAAAAATGAAAATAAACAAATTCGTCATTTTATCCAGAAAATAAAACATAAAAAATTCTACTTGAATGAACTTTGTAAATTATTATTTTATACAAAAACTGCTTTGAAAAATTATCTTATCTAAGTTAGGAGGAAATAAGTTTGGAAAAGAAAGCTTATTATGTCGATAAAGTTTATAGTTCAGTGAGTTTATGAGAGTAACATTGAAAGAAATTTAAGGGATAAAGAAAAACTTTCAATTTCTTTGTAAATTTTCGTGACTCGCATAAAAGACTTTGATGAAAAGTGTATTTTTACTTCAACAATATTACGCTTTACTTTGAAATTAAAATTATTTGTTTGAGTTGAAAGCACAGCAGAATCCCAATTGTAAATGTACTTACTTAGTAAAAAATCTACTTAAATGAATTAAAAAAATTATCATTTTATGCAAAAAGTCTTGTGAAAAATCATCTTATCAAAATTATGAGAAAACAACTTTGGAAAAAAGAAGATAATTATGTCGGCACAGTTTCAAATTGAGTGAATTTATGAGGTAAACATAGAAGGAAATTTAGGGATAAAGAAAACTTTTCAATGTCTTTGTGCATTTTTGTGATTTACATAAAAGACTGAAGCAAGGTGTTTTTTACTAAAACTATATTACGTTCCACGTAGATAAAAAAAGTATTTGTTTAAATTGAAAATACAGTAGAATGCCGATTATTCGAGTATTAACTAATAAAAAATTCTATTTGAATGAATTTTATAAATTATCATTTTGTGCATAAAATAGTATGAAAAATTATCTTATCAAAGTTAGGAGAAAAAAACTTTATAAAGAAAGATTATTATGGAGAAAATGTTTCTAATGCAGTGAATTTATGAGAGTAAATATAGAAAAAAATTTAAGGGATAAAGAAAAACTTTTTACTTCTTTGTGGTTTTTCGCGACTCTTACTAAAGATTTAGATAAAAAGTGTATTTTTAATAAAACGATATTACGATTTACTTCGAATGTAAAAGTATTTGTTAGAATTGAAAGTACAGTAGACCATCAATTATACAAGTATTCAATTAATAAAAATATACTTAAATGAACTTTATAAATTATCATTTTATGCAAAACAAATGTTTTGAAAAATGATAGTATCGAAACCAGTTGATTCTAATAAAAAGGAAAATTATCATTTTGATTAAAATTCGTTCTCATTAGCTGTACTCTTAAATAACCAATATGTTAAAAAAATAGTTACTCTTTTAATCGATAAATTCAGAGAAAATCGAAGGAAATAAATCAAATCGACAAAAAGTTAAATTTCCAAACACCGATCCATAAAATCCTCAATATACAAAGTTCGGCGGGAAATAATTTATTTATTTTCTCCTAAGAGGACTTTGTATAACAGTGTATTTCCTGTACTTAAACGTTCCTACTTTCTTATCAAAATTACGGAATAAAACAAAAATAGGTGAGAAAATAAATGGATTCATTATTTTATTTTGAAAATATAACATAAAAAATTCTACTTGAATGAATTTTATAAATTATTATGTTATGAAAAAATTGCTTTGAAAAATTATCTTATCAAACATAGGAGGAAGTAAGTTTGGAAAAGAAATGTTATTATGTCAGGAAAGTATCTAGTTCAGTGAGTTTATGAGAGTAAACATAGAAAGAAATTTAAAGGATAAAGAAAAACTTTCAACTTCTTTGTGAATTTAAGTGATTCACATAAAAGAATTGACTGTACAGTAGAATCCCAATTACACAAGTACTTAATTAATAAAAAATTCTACTTGATTGAACTTTATAAATTATCATTTAATGAAAAACAAGTTTTAAAAAATTATCTTATCAAAATATTGAGAAATTAACTTTTGAAAAAAAAAGGTTATTATGTCATCATATTTTCCCATTGAGTGAGTCTGTGTGCAATGGCGCCAACTTTTGAAGAATATTGAATTCGCTCTAAAATATTGGGTTGGCTCAAAAATATTTTAGAAAAGTGGTACGACGATTTTGTTCTTCTTTGAAGAGTGAGCAGGTGATGAAAGATGAGAAATTGAAGTCAAGCTTTTTTGTTTTAATAAAGTTGTAATTTTATTATATTATATTCTCATGCGTTTTCCTTATAAGGACACTAATATTTATTGTAATATCATCAAGTCACGATCATAACTACAAATTAAAATAGCAGACATTTAAAAATGGACATTTCAGTCATTTCAGATTTATGGGTGTCATTTGGAGAATTAAAACACATGTTAGCTGACAAAATAAATTTTGTTCTACGTAGAAAAATAACTATAAAAATAATTAAATAAATAATTAAATAGAATAATGAAAATTGGACATAATAGTATTCAGAATTATTGGGTGCATTCAAGCCTCATGGGCCCATATAGTTTGGCGCCACTATCTATGAGAGTACACATAGAATGACATACAGGGAAAAAGAAAATCTTTTAAGTTCTTTGTGCATTTTCGTGGGATGATATTTCATGTATTTCCCCGATAAAAAGTTTTTACATAACTATGTAATTTCCTGTTATTATTTGTTCCACATTTCCCACCAGACGTATTTATGATAAGAAAAAAAGAAAGGGAAATACATAGTTTCTTCATCTCATTTTGAAAATAGGTTAAGAGAAATTAGGCTTTACAACTAAGTTTCATTTAACAAAGAGGTTGATCGCAATAAAAGAAAAATTATCATTGTAATTTTCATTCGCCCACATCAGTTTTATTCTTAAGTTACCGATAAGATTTAATGCTTGCTTATTGTATAAAACGAAGAATTTAGATAAATTCGAATTAATAGTCGGATCATGAAAATATTCAATACCTGAAAATAGACTTCTACAAACCTGCATAAAAAAAGTTAGCAAAAAACGATTGACTTTATTTCTTCCGAAAAGATTTTTGATTAGCATAGTAATTTCCTATTAATAATTTTTTCTATTTTCCCTACAGAATTACTTAAATGAAATAAATAAAACGGAAAAATAAATTTGCCAATTGATTTTGAAAATAATTCCAAGTGAAGTTTCCAACTAAATACGATTTGATAAATAGGTTGATTCGAAGAAAAATGATAATTATGCATTCTCAATAAAACTCATTCTCATTAGCTGTACTCTTAAGTGACCAATACAGTTCATTAACAATTTGTTCCATTAATCGACGAATTCAGAGAAATTCGAAGGAAATAAATCGAATCGACAAAAAGTTAAATTCCTATAAATCGATACCTAAAACTCTCAAAATACAAAATTCAGCAGGAAATAATTATTTATTTATTTCCCCCAAGAGGATATTATAAAAAATGAAATTTCCTGCTCTAAAGCGTTCCTATTTTTTCACCAGAATTACATAATAAAACAAAAATAGAAGGGAAAATAAATATATTGCTCATTTTATTTTGAAAATAAAACATAAAAAATTCTACTTGAATGAACTTTATAAATTATTATTTTATACGAAAAATGCTTTGAAAAATTATCTTTTCAAAGTTAGGAAAAGAAAACTTTGTAAAAGAAAGGTTATTATGTCAGCAGAAATTCTAGTTTAGTGAGTTTATGAGAGTAAACATAGATCGAAATTTAAGGGATAAAGAAAAACTTTCATTTATTTGAGCATTTCCGTGACTCACATACAAGACTTTGAAGAAAACTGTATTTTTACTAAAACGATATTACGCTTTACTTCGAAATTAAAAGTGTATGTTTCAATTGAAAATACAGCAGAATCCAAACTATACAAGTAATTAATTATTAAAAAATTCTAATTAAGTGAACTTTATAAATTATCATTTTACGCAAAAACATTTTGAAAAATAATCTTATGAAAATTAGGAGAAAATAACTTTAGAAAAAAGAAGGTTATTATGTTACAACGTTTTCAATTTAGTGAGTTTATGAGAGTAAACGTAGAAGGTAATTTAGGGATAAATTACTTCGGAATTAAAAGTATTGTTTTGAATTGTAAGTACAGTAGAACCCCAATAATAAAAGTACTTAATTAATAAAAAAAATTCTACTTGAATGAATTTCATAAATTATTATTTTATGCAAAGAAATGCTTCGAAAAAATATCCTATCTAACTTAGGATAAAAAAAAAAAGTTGGAAAAGAAAGGTTATTATCTCTGCACAGTTTCTAGGGCAATAAGTTTATGAGAGTAAACATAGATGAAAATTTAAGGAAACATTCCCAAATTCTTTCTGCATTTTCATGAGTCATATAAAAGACTGAATAAAACATTACTACGCTTTATTTCGAAATTAAAAGTATTTGTTTGAATTGAAGATACAGTAAAATCACAATCATACAAGTACTTAATCTATAAAAAATTTCTACACGAATGAACTTTGAAAATTATTATTTTATGCAATAGGTGCTAAAAAAATTATCTTATGAAGGTTTAGAAAAATATCTTTGGTAAAGAATGGTTATTATGTCGACGCAATTTCTAATTCAGTGAGTTTATGAGAGTAAACATAAAATGAAATTTAGGGATAAAAAAAAACTTTCAGCTTCTTTGTGCGTTTTCGTTGCTTACATAAAAGACTTTGAAGAAAAATGTAATTTTACTTTAACGATGTTACGCTTTACTTGAAAATTCGATGTATTTGTTTGAATTTAAAGTACATTAAATCCAAATTATACAAGCACTTATTAATGAAAAAATTCTACATGAATGAAATTAATAAATTATCCTTTTATGCAAAAAAAGTGTTTTGAAAATGAGGGAATCAAAATTTGTTGATTCTATTTAAGAGGAAAATTATCATTTTAATTAAATTTCGTTCTCATTAGCTGTACTCCTAAGTGACCAATATAGCTCAATAATTACTTTTTCTATTAATCGGTGAATTAAGAAAATATCGAATGAAATAAATCGCATCGACAAAAAGTTAAGTTTCTAAAAAGGGATTCCTAAAATCCTCAATGTACAAAAATTCAGCGGGAAATAATTTATTTATTTCCTCCTAAGAGGACTTTATAAAGCAGTGTAATTTCCTTTCTTAAGTGTTCCCCTTTTCCCATCACAATTACGTAATAAAACAAAAATAGAAGGTAAAATAAATAGATTCGTCATTTTATTTTGAAAATAATACAAAGAAATTCACTTGAATGAACTTTATAAATTATTCTTTTACACAAAAAATGCTTTGACAAATTATCTTATCAAAGTTGGGGGAAAATAACTTTGGAAAAGGAAGGTTATTATGTTGGCAAAGTTTCCAGTTCAGTGCGTTTATGAGAGTAAACATAGAAAGAAATTTAAAGGATAAAGAAAAACTTTCACCTTCTTTAGACATTTTCGTGACTCGTATAAAAGATTGAAGAAAAGTGCATTTTTACTTAAACGATGTTATGTTTTACTTCGAAATTAAAAGTGTTTATTTGAATTGAAATTACAATAGAATACCAATTATACAAGTACTTAATTAATTAAAAATTTATTTGAGTGAATTTTATAAATTATTATTTCATGGAAAAAAATCTTATCAAAGTTAGGATAAAATAACTTTGGAAAAGGAAGGTTTTTATGTCGGCATAGTTTCCGGTTGAGTAAGTTTATGAGAGTAAACATAGAAAAAAAATTAGGGGATAAAGAAAAACCTTCAATTTTTTGTTAATTTTTGTGACTCACATAAAAAATTTATGAAAACTGTATTTTTATTAAATTGATATTTTGTTTTTTTTTCAAAATTTATAGTGTTTGTTTGAATTGAAAATACTGTAGAATCTCAATTATATAAATACTTAATTAATAAAAAAAATCTATTTGAATGAATTTTATAAACTATCATTTTTGCGAAAAAGTTTTCGATAATTCCCTTATCAAAATTAGGAGAAAATAACTTTAGAAAAAGAAGGTAAAATATGACAGACAGTTTACAATTGAGTGAGTTTATGTTAGCAAACATAAACTGTTATTTCATTTTAATTAGAAATTAAAAGTATTTGCTCGAAATGCCTCGTTATTAAGTGTTCCAATTTTTCTAACATAATTACTTAATTAAAAAAAAATACAAGGGAAAATACATGCATTCTTCATCTAATTTTGAAACAGATTAAGAAAAGTAACGCTTTAGAACTAAATTTCGTTTAATCAAGAGGCTGGTGTTAATAAAAGAAAAATTATTATTGTAATTTTCACGCGTCCTCATAAGGTTTATTCTTACGTGACTGATACGATTTAATTCTATCTTATTATATAAAGCGGGTAATTTAGATAAATTTGAATTAAATAAATAGAATCGTGAAAATAATAAATATCTGAAAATTGCTCGCTACAAAACTGAATACAAAAGTTAGCAAAAAGTAATTTACTGTACTTCTTTTGTAAAAAAAAAAAAAACCCAATGTAATTTCGTATTATGAAGTGATTTTATTTTCCCATTAGAATTACTTAATAAAAAAATTAAAAAAAAAATTCGCAATTTATTTGGTTTTCAACTACATACGATTTAATAAACAGGTTGAATTCGAATAAAAACGAAAATTAGCAATCTGTTTAAAACTCATTCTCAGTAGCTGTACTCCTAAATGACCAATACAGTCAACAACTATTAACTCTATAAAGCGATGAATTCAGAGGAATTCGAAGGAAAAAAGGGGAACCGACAAAAAGTAATATTTCTAAAAATCGATTCCTAAATCATCAATATACAAAATTCAGCATGAAATAATTTATTTATTTCCTCCTAAGACGACTTTATACAACAGTGTAATTTCCTGTTCTTAAGTATTCTTATTTTCCCATCAAAATTACGTAATAAAAGAAAAATAAAAGGAAAATTAAATGGATTCCTCATTTTATTTTGAAAATAAAACATAAAATTTCTGCTTGAATGAACTTTATAAATTATTATTTTATGCAGAAAATGCTTTGAAAAATTATCTTGTCAAAGCTATGAGGAAATAAGTTTGGAAAAGAAAGGTTATTATGTCGGCAAAGTTTTTAGTTTAGTAAGTTTATGAGAATAAACATAAAAAGACGTTTAAGGGATAAAGAGAAACTTCCAACTTCTTTGTGCATTTTCGTGATTCACATAAAAGACTTTGAAGAAAACTGTATTTTTACTAAAACGATGTTACACTTTACTTCAAAGTTAAAAGATTTGTTTGAATGAAAGTACAGTAGAATCCCAATTATTCAAGAACTTTAATAATAAAAACGTTTATTGAATGAATTTTATAAATTATTATTTTATGCAAAACATGCTTAGAAAAATTATCGTATGAAAGTTAGGAGGAAATAACTTTGAAAAAGAAAGATTATTATGTTTGGACAGTTTATAGTTCAGTGAAGTTATGAGAGTAAACATAAAAAGAAATTTAAGGGAAAAACAACAACTTTCACCTTTTTTGTGCATTTTCGTGACACACATAAAAGACTATGGAAGAAAACTGTATTTTTACTAAAATTATATTGCGCTTTATTTCGAAATTAAAAGTATTTGTTTGAATTGAAAGCACAGTAGAATCCTAATAATGCAAGTAATTAATAAATTTTTTATCTGAATGAACTTTATAAATCATCTTTTTATGCTAAACATAATAAAAAAAAAATATCTTATTGAAGTCAGGAGAAAATAACTTTAGAAAAGAAAGATTATTATATCGGCACAGTTTCGAATTTGATGAGCTTCTAAGAGTAAACACAGAAGAAAATTTAGGGATAACAAAAATCTTCAACTTCTCTTTGCATTTTCGTGACTTACACAAAAGACTGAAGAAAAGTGCTTTTTACTAAAACTATATTATGCTTTACACTAATAATAAAAATATTTGTTTAAATTGAATATACAGTAGACTGTCGATTATACTAGCGCTAATTAATAAAAAATTCTTATAGAACAAAGTTTCTAAATTATCATTTTATATGTAAAATGGTTTAAAAAATCATCTTATGAAATTTAGGAGAAAATAACTTTGGAACAAGAAGTTATTATATCGGCACAGTTTTTAGTACTCTAGATTTATGAGAGTAAACATGGAAGATAAATTAAGAGATAACGAAAAACTCTCTTCTATTTTTGCATTTTTGAGACTCAGATAAAAACTTTGAAAAAAAGCAGTTTTTTTTATTAAACCGATATTTTGGTTTCCCTCGAAATTAAAAGTATTTGTTAGAATTGAAAGTATAGTAGAATCTCAATCATACAGGTACTTAAATAATAAAAAAATATGCTTGAATGAACTTTATAAATTTATATTTATGCAAAAACTTTTTTGAAAAACAATTATCATAGTAGAAGAAAATAACTTTGGAAAAAGAAGATCATTGTATCGACGCAGTTTCCATTTGAGGGACTTTATGATAATAAACATAAAGGAAATTTAGGGATAAAGAAAAACTTTCAACTTCTTTGGTCATTTTCGTGACGCTTTACTTTGGTAATAAAAGTATTTGAATTGAAAGTACAGTAGAATGGCGATTATACAAGTAATGAATTAATATAAAAAAAAAATCTACTTGTATGGACTTTATAAATTATCGTTTTATGCATAAATTGTTTTGAAAAATCAGCTTATCAATGTTAGATTGGTAGTTTAGTTGGCTGAATGGGTTTTTATGGCGAAAAGTCACTTTTGGGAAAATGCTGTGCCAATTTATCAATGTTTGGCGGAAATAATTTAAAAAAAAGTTTATTATGTGAATACAGTTTCTAGGTGAGCGAGTTTATGAAACTAAACATCGAAGTAATTTTAGGGATAAAAAAATTTTAGGGATAATAAACTTTTTTGTGCATTTTCGTAACTCACATTAAAGACTTTGAAAAAATGTGTATTTTACTAAAATGATATTACGCATATATTCGACATTAAAAATATTTATTCTAATCGAAAGTATATATAATTATAGAATACAAGTTGACATATGTGCCAGCCTATTATTAGATAATGTGTGACTATGATATAACAACTATTTAATGGTATAATAATTTGAATGATGTTTTTTATAGTTCGCTGAGTTAATAAATAATGCCTTATAAAAAAAACGGGAAAGACACCAGTTGACCCCATAGCAAGTAGCATCAACAAAAGATGTTATATCCTCCCCGTGATAAGAAATCAGAACAAAAAAAGACTTAGTGAACTTAAATGTATGTTCTCAGTCATAAGTATTACACAATAATTCCCCAAAAATCTACAAAAAAAAAAAAAAAAAAAAAAAAAGAAAGAAAAAAAAAATCTACGAAAAAACTACAAAAAAAAGAAAAAAAAACTACAAAAAAAAAAAAAAACCCGCAAAATGGCTAAAAAAAAGAAAAAATGTCATGGAATTCTGAGTTACACAAAATTGTAGTCCGAAAGAAATGCAATTTTTTTTCAAGTCATTATACTGCGAAAAAATTGCAAATTCTGTGAAAAAAAAAAATCGGTTTATATTTTTTGGTCGCACATGTAATGTGAAGTTTAACGAAATATGGAAAAATTCACTTTATCACAAAATTTTCTAAATCAGTCTTTTTATGAAATGCAATATCTGAAATACTTATGTATTAATATAGCAAAATATAGTGTTAAAATATTATTTAAATCTACAAACTTCTTTCGGCCACGCAAGTGCTCTAAAGTTGTAACAAATTTTTACCCTTAAATATTGGCAAGCTATGTATTATATAAACATATATCGTAAAAATTTGATTCTGGCTAAACTTTAGAGCACATGCGCGACCGAAAAATGCAGGTGGCTTTAAGTAATATTTCAGCATTATGTTTTTCTATTATATTACATTTAAATTACATTCTATCATAAGAATCTTAGCTATTACGTTCGTGAAAAGGTAATTTAAATTTTGTGTGATAATATGAATAGTTCCCACTTCAGGAAAATTTACAGCACATGCGTGACCGAAATATATGAACAAATTTTATTTCTATTTTTATTCTCAATTTAGTCAGCCGAATTCTCAATTTTTCCGAAGTACTTGAAAAGAACTCGTGCATTTTTCTGACATAGACTATTACACAAACGGTTTTGAGGGTTAACTGAATAACGAAATAATTTTAATATTAATGCAAATGGTGTTGATTTGTAATGTAAGTCTGTAAAACATAATTAATGAGCTTGTTTACTCGAGAATATGTTTACTCTTGAATAGAATGCACCTAAAAAATGTACATTCTAGATTAATAAAAAATAATAAATTCGCCATAAAAATATTCGAAAACGTTTTCGGAAATCTGTGACAGCATTTTTTTTATTAAATTCTTTTATAAATTTCGAAAATAAGGTGGTCTGGTGTAATAACGCCAGGTGGGGTAATAACGCCAAGTGCTAATATTTTGCATAGATATGAAATAATCTGGTAAATGACACCCATGTGTTCTGCGCAGAAGGGTTTTGAGTCATATAAATTGCAAAAAACAGCTTGAAGTTAATTTGTTTCATTTTTACGTCTTATTGTTTTTACAAGCAACTAAAATTAACGCTTGATCTAAAATTTGCGAGATACGTTTTGTGATGTGAAGACTATTTTTTTTATCCGGAAATACTTTGTTAATTACATAAATTTGTAGTACATTTCATGGACTTTCAAAATGTTGTTCAGGATATTAGATATCTTCTCGAGATAATTTGTAATTTAAAATGTACAGCGCAATAACTATAACGGGGTAATAACGCCAATCCTTGGCATTAATACCCTGGTTGATTCCCTACAGTAGCCGAGCTACATCCTAAATACTGATTCAAATAAACACAGTTAAAACGGTGTAATGTTTCTAATAATTCTACTTAAGCGGTCCTTTTTAAGCAAAAAGAAGATCACGGTCTGACATTCTTTTGCCTCATCCTCCCTTCCCATACCACACCTTTATTTTTCTTACACTTTCACAAAAAATTGAACATTTTCAATAGCTTAGAATGCAATTTGTCAATTTCTAAGTTTTTAGAGTTTGTATTTTTAGAATTGGACAATCTACATGCAATTATTCCATCTTATTTCATAGTTTTGTTTGCATGGCGTTATTACCCATATAGGTGGGTAATAACGCCAAATAGCATTGGTCAAGAAATCACGCCATTACATTTTATGAATACATATCTGTTAAATTATTCTTTTTATATAGATAGTCAATGAGTTGCTGTATCAAATCATATATTTGTTCGAAAAATACAAACTAAAACTGAGCCGTGAAAATTGGTAGTACCTTAACGTGGCGTTATTACCCCCAGGGTACCTTATATTGGTTTCTAATGTTTTAAAATGTAAATTACGCTTTTTGCAATATTTGCAATTCACATGAGATAATTCTATACAGTAGAGTCTCTTTACAACGAATGTCACTTTAACGAATTTTCCAGCTTATAGAGTATTATTTGGATTGTTAAAAAAGTACTTTTTATTTTAAAAAATAATATTGTAGATTAATAAAACAGATTAATTCGCTATAAACAAAAAAAAAATACTTGGAAAAGTTTATGGAAATATATGACAGTAAAATAAACTTTTTTTTAAATTTCGAAATTTCTAATATTTCTAAAATTTCTAAATATAATATAAAAAATGCCAGAATCGTGGGTGATTCAGATGAAGTAGTTATATACAGTAAAATCTCGTTACAACAACCTCATTTTAACAATTTTACCATCTTAAAAATATTATTTGGACTGTTAAAAAAACATATTCCTATATTTTATTAAACATTTTTTTACTATAACGAATTTTTAGTATAGCAAATTTAGTCTGTGCTCCCAAAAAATTTGTTGTAATGAGATTCTTTTGTGATTTTGTTCATGTATCATATTAAGAAATACTTATCTTTTTTTAACGCATATCATTGTTTATTTCTAATTATAATATTTAAAAACCACGATATAAGAAAAAAATTAATGAACAACTCTAGTCTTAAGTTTTAATAAATGGAAAAAAATAAATTATACAAGCTATATTGTACATTAAAAATTCATAAATAATTTCGCTTCGGTTATGATTTTCTGTATTTAAAAAAAGGAGCAATTCGTATTTATAGTTGAAAATTATTTTGAAAGGAACAATTGAATCAAAGAAATCAGAATTAATTCCGTTCTCCCGAAGTAGAGTATCATAAAATGTATCTTTTATTGAACAAGCCATTTAGATTTTATTGTCATACATTATGCATGAATGTAAATTATTTTAAACTCTATTTTGCTGCAATCAAAAATATTTTATGTTTATTTATTGCAAGCAGAAATTTTATTAATTTCGCTTCATACAATTTTAGCAATTTTAAATAAAATACGACATCGATGTAAAAAAGAGCAAATACATTTTAAGACATTTTGATATATGAAAGAACTCTTTTTACGATATCATCGTTTAATTTTACATATTAAAGAGATACACAGTTAAATATATATATAAAGACAGCTTTTTCCAAGTTTGTAACAAATAAACTGCATATGGATTTTGCAATTTACATATGTTTTAATTAGAGTTTTGACTGCCTCAGAAAAACAGCTAAATTGAGGTAAGAAGATCTGTAGACTACGATGTTCTCCCCATTCACCTTTTTAAGCAATTCATGACTCAATTCACCAATATTAGGAGAAAAGATGCTATACACGTGTGACATTTGTTACCCATAATAATCGTTTTATATTATTCCAAAATAAACTAAAATTCTGGTATCTTTTTAATATAATTTAAAAACTGATTGATGGAAAGGCTAATTAATTTTAAATTCACATATTTAAAGCTTTTAGAAATTGATTTCCGTTAAAAATAAGTATAGGCTACATTTAATATATATTTTTTAAATATTAAATAAAAAAATACGCATTTTTGGAAACAAATCTGAACTTTATGTATATGTATTTCCAAAACAACCGTCAATGAAGGTTTTTCATGGTGATATTCCAGTTCAGAAGGTACATTTTATACAGAATTGCACTTCAGCGACAGTAAAAAGGAAGAAAACCAACGTTGAGAAATGCACAAATAATGCATGAAAAAATATTAAACAGCCGTTTCGAATCTTCTATCGAGAATCTTCATCAGTGCAACACACAGCGATCTGAAAAAAAATCAAGAAAAGGCGATAAAGAGACGCAGATATGTATACCCTTTACGGGAATGAACGTCCAATAAGAAGAAAGGACCATGAAGAACCAGGTGGACAAGTAGTGACATCAACTGGATAACGAGCAAACAAATCCGGGAAGCATATTTCAGATGTGTATATTGCTGGGACGATTACTGTTTCTAAACCAATAGGAGACCGTCATTATCACGGTCAAGTACACGCCCACACAGTTTGATTGACAGAAACTCGTGGACAATTGATCGTGTGTGTTTATTATTTATTTGTACTCGGATTGTTTGAATTTGTACTCGGTAATTAAAAATTAAAGGTACGAAAAAAAATTTTTTTTTTTTTTCAAAATGACTGAATTTTATTTACTTCAATTAGAAATTATACTTCCTCTGATCTTGAAATAAATAAATAAATAAATAAATAAAAATTAAAGTAAGAATTTTGCTTATACGGATATTTTCGCAGAATACTTTTTTTCCCATTTGTTTAATATATATATAAATCATTTTGGAACGATATTTAGAATATTAAAAGGGTTTGAAATATTTTTTTTAAATGTCTTATTTATTAATAAAAGACAGCCTCCAATAATTAAAAAAAAAATAAAAAACCACCAACGGACTCTCGGCCCGCGATGGACTCGAACCCATATCCTCCGGTTTCAAGCTCGACGCTCTAACCATTCAGCCAGTCAGCTCACTTTCATCCGCAACAGATTATCGTTATAATTAGCACCGTCAATTGTCCACGAGTTCCTGTCAATCAAACTGTGTGGGCGTGTACTTGACCGTGATAATGACGCTCTCCTATTGGTTTAGAAACAGTAATCGTCCCAGCAATATACACATCTGAAATATGCATCCGGGAAAAAAGAATTAAAGACTTCAAAATACTTGGAAAATAAGGAGTAATTTATAAGTCATTGACTAAGGAGTGAGAATTTTTAATGTTGTGGTAACCTTCTAAAAAATTAAGACCAAGATTAAGAAGTTACTTTTCGATAATAGTGGATGAGGAAAAGTTGAACCGATGTTGTAAAGACCAACAATGTTGAGCAGTTGAAGAATGTTTAAGATTTTGATTTTTAACTTATCATTTATATTAAAATAGCATTTATACTCCTTTACACGAAATCTAAGAGCATATTTGGTGGGAATTAGCCTAAATAATCGTAATTTTTACTATTTCCGATCTACAATAGCAAAGTTTATGTTTTGATAATTGAATTTTTGCACATTAAATATTAAATATAAACGATAAGTACAATAAACACTAATCAAAAAATACGATTTTTTTAAGTTTATCAATTTCTTATTTTTCTTGTTATTTACAAAAAAGTAAAATAAAAAATGTTTGTAGTAATTGCGTTGCTAATAATATTGATTAAAAGAAGAAAAAGATAAGAAAAACCTTTTATTGGCAGGTGTCACCTTGAAACAATTTTTCTCATATGTTTTCTTTATTCTTTAAATGGTGCTTTGCTAAGTTTGTAACTTGCTTTCAAAAAGAAAAAAAATAGGTTTAGCAGTTTCTATTTATTTTAGAAATTAAAGAATTGAAAAACTTAATCAGATTTCCTTGTTTCTAGAAGTGATTAGAGAAGACTTTTAAAGATAAAAAGAAACTGTATTAATTTTAAAGAAAGATTTTTTCAATGAAAATACTTATATAGATTAGAACGTTAAATTCGGCAATACGAGAGGTATAAAATAGATTTATGTATTTTAAATAATATAATTCTACAAATTACAATGGCCATTTGGAAAATGAAATTTTCTAAGACAAAAATCTTAGAATTATAAATAAATTCTATATTTAAAAAAAGATAGTAATAAAAAAATTAAACCACTTTTATGATGATCAAAACGTATCTTACATAATAACAAGAGCTATATATTACGTAACACATGAACTAGCCATTAGTATTCCTGGACCAATCATAAAAAAATTTTAAGTGAAATTTCAGCTTTACCATTTTCGGTACTGGAAATTTTTAAACTTCGAAACATTGCACATTTTTAAATTTTACACCGTCGTATAAGGGGGAATAATTTACTTTTAACAGTAATTTGTTTGAGATCTGTATCTTAATTTGTTTTAGAATTATTATTATTATTGTTATTTTTTGTGGTTTTTATTACATATTTTGTCATCGTGGTAAAAGAAGTATTACATTTCTGGACATTAAACATGGACCAGTCAGAAAACGAATAAAATCCGGACACCACAAAGAATCAGATGTGGCTCAAATATTTCTAGTTCGAGATCAACAGCTATTTTCCAAATGGTTAAGAATAAGTATGATTTTTTGATATTAGATTATTGCAACATTATGCTGATTAAAATAATGTAATTTTGTAAAAAAAAAGCTAATAATTAATAACAAGGTAAAAGTTTTACTTGAAATATTGAAATTATTGATAATGTCATTTCTATCGTAACTGTTTTAAAGACATACGTTCTGAAGCAACATTGTGATATCTTACCGAAAACAAAACTGAGATATATCATTTGTGAAAACTCCCGAAGCGATTTCATTGCATTTTTAATATACAGGAATACAAGTTAAGTCTTTCATAACCTACGAAATTATAGTAAACCACCAACGAAGGTATTCCATAATCTTTTCAGTGTTATTCAGGATTCCAAAAAACGTTGTTTATATTTTGAAGCTTCAAAAATAATAAATTTTTTAGATTTAAAGAAATACTTATGAAAAATAGTTCGTTTTCTGACACCGATTTTCTGAAATATTTTCGAGTACTACTTTTTACATGATAGATATATAAAACGATTATAAGTTTCTTTAATCAAGAATGTCAGATTTTGTGATGATTTCAAAACCATACAATAAATATATGAATTTGTAATATTGCCATACGCAAAGATATAGCCATACTCAAAGTGGTTGTCATAATTAAAAACAGAATCATAAATTACTCAAAGACACATAATAAATAATAATGTGAACTGTATTACGTGGTTAAATAACCCTTATGATTTCACATTATGTTTAGAATAGAAGAAAATCACATAAACAATAAACAGAACGTTGCCATTTTCAGAAAATAAACGTACAAACAATTCCTAGCACACTAGCTTTTGCAGACGATAAAATATTTTTTCTAACAAAAATTTTCTTATATGTTTCTTTAAAGTGGAATATCAGATTTTGTGATGATTTGAAAATCCTACAATAAATTATGTAAATTATTAACTATGCATTGCCATAAGCAAATGTATAGTTAAAAGTTTGTTTGCCTAAGAGTGACAGCTCAGACAAGGAATCCAGTTCTATACAACACAATATCCTTCTTTGTCGCCTTGAAGTCTTGAAGTCCCTGAAGGAAAAAAAAGAAGAAGAAACATTTTAGTTAAAGCTGAAACCACCAGAATCGCGACAGTGGGCGGTGTAAATACAAAAACCCGTATCAGAACCGCAGCTGCCAGATGCAAAAGAGCATAACGCGACAGAGGACAAGTAAAATAAAAGAGGAACAAACCCTCATAGGATGCATGGTCACAGTGACGTCACTGTGAGTCATTTCGGTCACAGCACATCTGTTACCAAAATGCCACCACTCAGTGACGTCACATTGTGACTGAGATGTGACTTTCTTAAAAATCTTTAGAAAATTACAAATATTCTTCAAAACATGTTATTTACTTTTAAAAAACATGTTTCTGGGAATTTAAATATCGTCGCTTTTGTCACAGTTTCGTCACAATGTTTATGTCAAAGTAGTCACAAATGACACATTTTTCACAAATTTGTCACGCCGTGACTTCACAAAGTGGTCACATTGTGACGTCACAAATGAGCTCTAAAACGGCCATAACGACTTCACATTTTAGGCACTGTGACTTCACATCGACGTCACATGACGTCACATCGACAATCGATGGTCACAAAGTCACAATGTGACTTCACAACATTGTCGCAGTGACGTCACTATGCTTTACGGGAACAGGAATCATATAGCAAAAGAAAATAGCAAAATATAAATCTTTCCGCCGGGGAACAGATCCCTACGTAAGAATGGCAGGATGTAAAAGTTAACTAGATTTTAAAAAGCAGTGGCGCATATATTACGGAATCCATGATTTTATGTTTATTCAAACCGTTCATAAACTTCTGGGTTAATATCGAAGCGAATTACCCAGAACTTTTTTTTCTAAACTCATTATCAACAATTCTTTTATACTTCTTCCACAATAGGTACCTCCAACGCTCCTCAACTTCTTTGCTGAACAGCCCTCAAATCGAAATTTATGAAAATATGCAATTTTTTCAAAATATATGGGAACTAAAATAATCACTACATTTTTTTAAAGTTTAAATTAACTTTTAATACCTCTTATTTTTGCATAATTTTTGTTTCGGTAAATTCAGGAATAGGTGGGGGTTGGCATATTTTTTCTCGACATTTTCGAAAATATCTTCTAAAATATAATACTTAAAATTAAAAAAAAAGTTTTTTAGAATTAAGCGTTATGGAACTTTTTTACACGATATACAAAACAGGACTTTATTTCAAGTAACTCCATTAACACTTGATGATGTAAGATGAATTTTACGTTTTTACCAAAAACTGGTGCTGAGATAAGCGAAATTACATAAAATGTCCGACACTCTAATTAACAGCCTTGATGAATGAGTTCCTAAAATCAATGAAATACGTATTTAATTATTAGGTGCGTTCGTAATTATATAATACGTAGCACCTATAGTGGTCGTTCAGTCCGTCCGTCTGTCCGTCCGTCTGTCTGTCCGCATATAACAACGCAAAAAGTACCCAACCAAATCGTTTGAAATTTAAAATACATAATTATAACATAATTTTGTCGAGTCATTTCAAATTTTATGAAAATCGGATGCATAGATCAATTAGAGGGGCAATCAAAAGTATTCCATTACATTACGGTCAATGGGGAAAAAGTTTCAAATGCATTTTAATCGTTTGAAAATTAAAATACGCAATTATTACATAATTCTGTCGAGTTATTTCAAATTTTTTGATAATCGTGTGCATAGATCAATTACAGGGGCAATCAAAAGTATTCAATTACATTATGGTCAATGGGGGAAAAGTTTCAATATATTCTATACGTTTGAAATTTAAAATACATAATTATTACATAATTTTGTCGAGTTATTTCAAATTTATGAAAATCGGATGCATAGATCAATTACAGGGACAATCAAAAGTATTCCGTTACATTACTGTCAATGGGAAAAAATTTTTCAAGTGGGAAAAATGTTCAAGCATCTTAATCGTGTTACACTCATGCGAACTTAATAAAATTTATATGCAACTATAAAGTACATATTATAATATACATCTTACATAATTTGTGGTGCAAAGAACATTTGTTATTGATTTACAAGGCCACACAAAAGTATTCCATTAAATAATGGTATAGGGAGAACATTGATGAGCGTTTTAATTGTAATTCACTATTTACAATTTTATGAGATTGATATATGAAAGTAATATTTTTAAAACTTCGTTATCGTACGAACGCACCTAATTTGCTACGCTTCACGTGCAATTTCCAACTTGTTTTTTAAATACATTCGTTTTCATGAATTTCATGAAACTGATTATTAGATATGGTAAAATGGTATAAAACATTAAGTATTCAGAATTCTTTTTCAGTGGCGGCCGATACAGTGTTAGGAACATGTCATGCAAATCACATTATAGTAGGAAGAGTGGAAGAAGCTCATCATTGATTACGATTCAGTCAAGTCGTGTTCTTTTATACGGTTGTTTTTTGTAAGTATAGACAGCGTATGGAGGCTGCCTCAAATGCCAAATACATTTATTCCTTATTATTTTATGAAAAATTGTAAAAGGGTATATTGCAGTGCATTTTTTTAAAATACAAAACTGAAGTTCACACAGTAAAAATTGAAGACTCAAATTGGGTTGAAAGATTTCTGGGTATAGTAATTTTCCTGAAATGGTACAGTAAGGATTCCAAAATGGTAGAGTATTGTTCCAAAAATAGATAACCAAAAATGGTTCAAAACAGAGCAGATCTTTATTGACATTAAATTAATCAAAATTTCTGAGGTATAATGTATATACTATCTAAGATATTTTAATTCTTTTAATGCCATTAAAAATAAGACTTATTTAAAACGATTTTGTGCTACAAACTGAACTTTCCAAATTGGAACAATGCTGTACCCAAAAATCTTTCAACCCAATTTGGGTATTTTGTTTTTACAGTGCAATCTTTTAAAATAAATTACAAAATCGTTTTGACTGTACGTGCAATCCTTAACAGACAAATGTGCTTAATGCGAAACATTATTTTTTTTAAAATGCAAAAATATTAATTTGTTCACCCAAAATATATTTTTATTCCTCAAAGAACATTTGTCAATGAATAAACTTGCTGAGAAAAAAGAAAATGGTTTTTGAATGTCCGGAAAGATTGCAGTGACAGTGACTTATGACAACTAAAATTTTCTTCAATATTTTCTGAAATTCGGTAATAGTGAATTTCAGACAGCGTCCGTTTTCCAAAAAAAAAAATTGGGGGGGAGGGGGGGGGGCATAATTTTAGAAAAGCATTTCAGAAAGTATATTCGGAATCGACAAATCAGCAACTTCTAGTAACAATCAATCACAGTTATTACGAAAAAAAAAATTTTTTTTTTCATAAAACCATTAAAAAAAAACTTTTTTCTATAAGCCTAGACTTCTGAAAATCAATTTGATTATTTAATGCAGCCTAAAAATACGTATTTGAGAGTACCAAAATGCACTTTTTAAAAATAAAAAATTAATCTAGTTTTTGTAAAATAAATTTTTAAATTCTTTTAGGCAGTATTTCTATTATCCCAGATAAGCTCAAATAAGCTTACTTAGATAATTTTAGTATATTTATTCTTTTTTTATAAATACAATGCATAACTTCTTCATTAAATCTTACAACAAAAGACGTTGATTTATTTTTATGATCACGATTCAACAAATATTCTTTGTATTCAGATGAAGGAAAGATCTTTGAAATTCCGTGAAAGCTACATTAACCTTTTCGAGTCTGGTGTACTATTAATTGTACGTGTCTTTTAATGAAACATTATTTTGTTACTGTTTACATGTAGTAATGTCAGGATGTATCTATGCATTTACTACATGACTTCATTAACGTATAGGTATTTAGTAATAATAATAAATATTTCCTTAATTCTCTTTACAGTGTTAGCGATTCTTTTGTTTTATGCACATACAGTCGAGTCTTCCTTTAACGAAACTCCATACATCGAATTTCTCTATATAACGAATTTTAATAGGAACGGTCCCCTTTTCGCATGATAACATTAAAAACAGTCTCTATATAGCGAAATATCTATCTAACGAATTTTTTCATAATTGGTCTTACTTTATTCAGTTTTAAAAAGCATCGAAATCATATGGAATAAATTTTCCTTCACTTATTTTTGATTTATCGCCAGTGCTGATTTTTTTAATTACTTCTTTCCTTGTTCTTTAAATCCAACGAATTCATCCCACCACCCACACACCTTTCCACATCCTTCTCAAAACAGTATCAATTGGATTGATGCACATGTAAGAGAGGAATCAATGAGAGGCACTTAAGAGAGGCCTTCAAATGGAGAGTATTGTTAACTACAATTTATTATTCCTTGCTAAAATTTGAGCATTTTTCTGAGAGCGTAATAACTTTAAAATCAAAACAATAAAAAATGCAGATTTATTTGCCTGAAATTAATGCAAATCTTCCTTATTTTATTTTCATTAAGCTTTCAAATAAATGTCTACTCTCTTTTATGAAACAGCTTAAATAATTAAGAAATAAAATGTTAGGTTAATATTTACTTTTAAACATTTCAAATTATTAATTCAAAAGATCAAAAATAATATTTGTTCAAATTTCACACATTAGATACGATTTTTAACATCATTTTCTATGCATCGAATTTCTCTATATGACGAATTTTTTACTGGAACGGTGGATTTCGTTATATAGAGACTCGACTGTATTTAACTCTTTAAATTGCAGATAAAGGCTATTTTTCTATTAGAATCATGTGCAGTAAATCGCAAAAAGCATTAAAAATGTACCATCTGTTAAATCTCGTTTAAATACAATATTTTCTAAGTCCTCAAAAAAAAAAAAAATCTTGCTTATTGACATATAAAAATAAATTAAATAATACAAAATACTTTTTGTTGCGTTTAAGACAAAGAAATTTTCGTTAAACTGTAATTAATCGGTTTTGATAGCTTATGCTAATGCTATGTACGTAAAAGTAACTAATTCCAAAAATTGAAAGAAAAGATTAGACCCGAAAAAGGTTAAGATTGACACATATATAAAATTACTTTTTAGTAGGAAATAACACATTGTGTTCTTCTTATTGTTATCTTTATCTCTCTCTCTCTTTTTTTTTATCTTTTTGATAATACTTTATGAAAAACTGTAATGGTACAATTTCTATTTTTCTCTTTTATTTTATTTTGATTTTTATTCTTTCTACGGAATATATTAATATTTGTTTCCTATAAATAAAAGTCAAACCAGTGTGCAGGCATAATGTTTAGTACTTGGTCTTTATCCTCTAATTTTCATAAATACAATTATATATGTGTAATAAGGGGAATTTTAATTTATTGATATATTTAAATGATTACAGAATGTGGAAATAATACGAACAGAGGTGTAATACTCTGAAAGTACTTAATTTTTGAAAGCGATATACTTAGATCTTTTTCCAGAACCATCAGGATTAACACTTAACAACAGTAGTGCAAACAATATTTGTAAAACATTCCAATAAGCCGTAGCGTAACTATTTGCTTTATTTGCCGTTTCCAGGCGAATGCTTCATGCACTAAAAAAAGAAATGTGTAAAGTTAATTGAACCTTTTCTAGGAAACTGGGATTTCTAGAACTTTTCAAATTTTACTTTTTCAAATTTTTTTTCTTTTAGTGGGCAAAATGGATGCACAGATATGCATTCTTTGATTTAAAAATATTTCCAAGGAAATATCTTATTTCTTTGTAATGAAAATTGAAGTAAGTTTAAAGACAAATTCTTAATGTGCCAATTACTGGGGATGTTACCCTAAAGTGAATAAGTTTTTCTAGGGTATACACTATTTGCATTATAACAACATCTGTATTTCAGATTTTGTTGCATTTGAAGTAAGGTATCCAGGGGTAATAACACCAAGTATTAATAGTGCGCGTAATTATTGAGGAATTCAAGAGATGGCAACTATAGGCTCTGCGCAGAGAGGATTGCGCAGTCGTCTGATTCAGAAACAACCGCTAAAAATATTTTTTTTCCGTTTGTAGACTTTATCGCTCGAAGAAGCACATAAATGTCAAAGCCGGATCCAAAAGTTGTGGTTTAAACTATGCGATATGAAGATTGTATATTTTTTAGGAAATAGTTTAGTATATAAATATGTAGCGCATTTCATTTACTTTGAAAATGTTGTGAAAGATTTTGGATATGTCCGCAAGGTAGTTTATAAATGGGCTAGCAATAAGTATAACGAACTAAAAACGGCATACACTGGAGTTATTACTCCTATTAATAATTGTCAGTACTAAAACCACCTCCAAAGGAAGTTTTTTCCTTTTTTTCAGGAGAAAGCATTATTGTCATTGTAGAAAAACAAAAAGGATAGAGAGAATATATGTCCGAATTGATTCTAATTTTTTTAATGCCAGAAATATTAAATGTCAAATAATTATTACTGCATCCTGATATCGCAGTTAATGATAAGTAAGAGAAAATTGTCGATTTCTACCGCTGTAGAGTTTGTGTCTTTAAAATTGCACGATTTGCATGACATTATCCCATCTTATTTATTTTTGTTTATTTGCAAGGCGTTATTAGCGATATAAGTCGTTAAAACGCCAAATAAAATTGGTCAATAAGTCCCGCCATTACATTTTATGAATACATATCTGCTAGAATATCGTTTCTTGTACACATAATTAATAAGTTGATGATTTATATCCAGTGTTTGTTTAATTGAAAAAAAAAATCTAAAATCCTTCAGTGAAATTTGGTAGAAAGTTAATATGGCATTCTGACCCCAGACCACCTAAATATTATAACGAATAATTCGTACTATTTGTTGCTACTTTGCCCCTTACTTAATACTTAAAAGAGAGTGAGAGAATAGAGAAGTTTTTTTTTTCTTTTAATATAAAGGTTTTTTTTTAAGTTTTTAACTTAATGCATATTTTTATAACCAGGCGTCAGTAAATATGCAGGATGTTTTAAAAGGGCATTGAATTTTCAGAAAATATTCGCAGATAGTGACATATATCGAGTTTAAAAAATCGTAAACGCATTCTAAAACTGTAATAATGTGTGTTTCCCTTTGAATCACAGTGCATCCATTCTAAATTACAGATACACTGTGCTTCCGAGGGAAACTACAGGAGAATATTTAAAGGAGAACCACACCTGCTATATTAATTTTTTTTTTAGTAACAGCTGTGAGAAGTGGTAGCTAAAAGGGGTAACGTGTTGAGGAATAAGGCTGGTTTGGAGCTTATAGAGCTAGATTTGTGACAGAATTTGAGAAGTCTTTTAGTTTCAGAATTACTGTGATGAAGTAAAGTCTCATCCATTGTCACAAATCTAACCTCATAAGCTTCAAATTAGCTTTATCCTCCAAATTCTTTCCCTTTTCAAACTAGGTGTCACCTCTCACACCTAAAACGAAAAAAAAATGTATTAAAAATTAATATATCTGCTACGGTTCTGAAATTGAGTACATATGCATCTAAGACATTAGGCTTCAATATTCCACATCAACCATCGTAGTACAAATATTTCATAGGCATTCAAACACTAATTACTGGGGGTATAAATGAAAATATTTTAAAACTTAAGACGTCACAGGATTTTTGAAGCTTTTAAATTTTTGACTATTTATTCAGTTTATATTTTAAATTTCCATCTTTCCAGAACTTTTTGATGTAATTGTTTCCTTAGAACTAACTTAGTAAAAAAAATTTTGCTTTTAGAATTGTACCCATTCAATAACTGAAATAATATTTCTGAAAATTTGAATGTATTTTATTGAAAATGATGTTTTTGAGTATAATATACAAGCTATCTCAAAAGTGTTGCAATATTTTTTCATAAAATTTCCAAAATATATTGTTACGAATTTTGTAAATAGTTAGTGTTTGTACTGTAAAATAATGTAAATAATCTTATTAGGCTCCATTCCTTTACTAGTATTGGTTTTTGTTGCATTGTCTCTGTTATCAAGCAAACTTGTCTATTATTTTCAGTGAATGTCTATGGCAGCTTGGCGAAATAATAGAGATATCGCCAAGTTGGCGTCACTTTTGACGACTAATTTTGGTCGCCAAATTTGGCGATATATCGCCAAGTTGGTCACAAACTTGGCGATTGTTGGCGATGGTAACCCTTCCCTCTCTATGGCAACCCCCTATAGATATATTGATACATTGAATGTTGTTCCGTGGATTTTTCGAGAAGGTTGTAGAAATTTCCAGCACATGCTGCGAGCCTATATAAGGAGAGCAATACGAGCTACTGTGGTTATTATTTATCAGTCAGTCTTTGAGTGAGCTACGATTGTTTAAGCAAGTTTGCTTGAGTTTTACTTACGTTGTTTTGCATGTGATTTAGTGTTGAGACATTGCATAAAGAGTCTCTGGAACCTACATCTGCACTTGTACGATAGATTTAGACTATTATTTTTGATTATCTAGTAATATTTGTGAGTTTCGAAGACTCTGTTGTTTTGAAGATTTGCAAATAAATTATTTTCTACTTTTCTAAAAGACAAGAGTTTGAAGTTGTCTAACCATAAGATCAAAAGAACCCTATATACGCAACAATATGTTTCATGCCAGTCTGCCTAAACTAAACTTAAAATTTTCTTTTTATTACAAAAACATACTTTTTAGACTATACTCCTGTCTAAACTTTGAAATTTGTGTATTATGTATAAAAAACTTTGTATTAAAAAAAACAAAATTGCTTAGGTTCAAAAATATTTATGTTCTGGGTAATAGATAGAATCTGTAGTACAGTTGAACACCGAAATTTTCTTTCTAGCTTCAAAATGTATTTTGAAAATTTTCGAATAATCTTTCATTGCTGTATTTTGCTTGTCAAATATCTGACAATGTGAATACCCTATAAATATAACTTTTTCTACATCTTGTAATTTTTTAAACATGTGAAATGAAATAACGTAATCACATATTTTTTTAAATGTTGTGTTTTAAAATTATATACATTTTAAGAAAATGAATATTAAACATTTTCCATAAAAAGTGTTTTAGGAATTTGGAGAGCCCTTAACATATTTTATGCATTGACGCGTACATTGTGTGTAGTATATAGCAATAAGATGAGCCTACCTCAATCATCAACTTTTTTTTATAAAAATGTTTTCTATTACTTACCCATCATACGTAGTATAGGGTAAATCTTGCAATCGTTATGAAAATCGAAATTTTTTGACGGATTTACACGTTTTAGATAGTTAAGAATCCGAAAAACATATTTTTAGAAATTTTTTTTTGCCGTCCGTCTGTTTGTCTGTCTGTCTGTAAACGCTCTATCTCCCGAACAAATTGAGATAGAGACTTGAAATTTTGTATGTAGTTAGTATGTAAGAATGGGACAAAGCCTATTTAATATCAGCAACCTCGATTATCCGGAACTATTTTTTTCGGACTCTCGAAAAATTCGTTCTGATGAAAGATATGTAAACATTTTCGATTTTTTTGTTCTAAGGAATGGGCGTAAAAGGCAATAAAATAACACACATTTTGCATAAAGAACAAAGTCGATTGGTCTATTAGTTGCCGAGATATTTATAATCCTGTTTTCCACACTCTTCGATTTTTCGTGACCCTGTATTTCATTCAAATTTCAATTCAGAGGTATATTTTAATTGGAAATGAGACGCTTAATTCGACGCAGTTAATTGTTAGTTAATAGTTATTATTTTTGGAGTTATAAGGATGTTTCTTTTACGCAGTTCGGTACTACTTGAGTAGTTTGACGTTTTATATAATTTGTCGAAATTGGTAATCAGCAGTTCTTTAATATAGCATTACTATGTATATTAACAATATATAATTTTTTTATGAATTGCAATGCATTGTATAAATAGTTTTCACATGTTTTATTTTCATATACATATCCATGATGGGTAAGTATTACGGTGGCCCCCAACGACTAGTTACTTACCCATCATGCGTAGTATAGGGCAAGTCTTGCAATCGTTTTGAAAATCGAAAAAAAATTTTGACGGATTTACACGTTTTAGATAGTGGAGATTCCGAAAAACATATTTTTAGAAAAAAAATTTTGCCGTCCGTCTGTCTGTCTGTCTGTCTGTCTGTAAACGCTCTATCTCCCGAACAAATTGAGATAGAGACTTGAAATTTTGTATGTAGTTAGTATGTAAGAATGGGACGAAGCCTATTGAATATCAGCAACCTCGATTATCCGGAACTATTTTTTTCGGACTCTCGAAAAATTCGTTCTGATGAAAGGTACATAAAAATTTTCGAATATTTTTGTTCTAAGAAATGGACGTAAAAGGCAATAAAAGAACACGCATTTTGCATATAGAACGAAGTCGATCGGATTATTAGTTGCCGAGATATTTGTAATCCTGTTTTCCACATTCTTCAATTTTTCATGACCCTGTATTTCATTCAAATTTCAATTCAGATGTATATTTTAATTGAAAATGAGACGCTTAATCCAACGCAGTAAACTGTTAGTTTATATTATAATTATTTTTGGAGTTATAAGGATTTTTCTTTCACGCAGTTCGGTATTACTTGAGTAGTTTGGCGTTTTATATAATTTGTCGAAATTGGTACATCAGCAATTCATTAATAGAGCATTACTATGCATATTAACAATATTTAAATTTTGTTTTGGAATTGCAATGCATTGTATAAATAGTTTTCACATGTTTTATTTTCATATGCCTATCCATGATGGGTAAGTATTACGGTGGCCCCCAACGACTAGTTTTATTAAGTCTGTCAACAATCTAAACCAATGAATATGTCAGGATCAAGGAATGGCGTGATCTTTAAACTTTCAAAAAATATTTGATAAAAGTTATATGTACCAAATTTAATTATGCTTAATTAATTTCTGAAAAGTTGTAATAATGCCATTTTCGCCGGTTGAGAGTGTGTCTTTCTAAAACATATTTTCTTCTTGAAAAATGTATTTTAAAACTTAAAATCGTTCACGTATTATTGCATATTACTGTCAATGTGCATTATGCTTACAAGGAAGGTCTCCATACTGGGCATACTCAGAATTTTATGAAAAAAATACTAATTAAAGTACTTATGTAGGTAATAAAGGATTAGTCAAAATTAGCGGCGGAATCACATTAGAAAAAAATGTAAAAAAATAAAATATTTCCGAATAAATGTCGTGAAAAGACGAAAGAGTCACTCGATTTGGCGAGCAGCCTTTTTCTTTGCCAAAAGCAGAATATTATAATGCAACTCAAAGCTGGATATTTAGAATGCGTGTAAATAGTATTTAATGACTTTAAACATAATCAATGAGAGATTTTAATATATTATATACATATATATATATATATATATACATACATATTGTATTACATATATATATATTACTTGTTGAAGTAATTAATTAATTAATCGCTGGAAAAAATACTGTTATAGATAAAAAAAAGTAATATTGAGAAAAATTATCTTCATAAATTTAAGCGTATACAAAAATAAAAGATAGATGTTTCCATAGCAACAAAATCTAATCTACTATTCTCAATAGGACTTTGAGCTTGTAACAAATTTAATTAATTTAAATTATGAATTTGGTTTTAAATCTTAAATTTTGATGGTTAAATTTCAATACATATAAATATCGATATAACAAAATTATACTTAACACAAACTAAAGATTACAAAACTAAAGTTATTAACATTAAATTTCTCAAAACAAGTTCAACAAAAAACTTTTTTTTCCTTGAAGTGCATTTGACATAAAGTATTTTTTGAAATTACATTCCTCCGCCAACCGGCGATAAATCGCCAAATAACGAAATTTTCATTATTTTTTTACGGTTACTCAATGGATTTTCCTCCGAAATTTTTTTTATAAACGTATATATCTACATGAGAAGAACATTCTGTAATTTTTTCAGATTTTTCGGGGTATGCCCGTATCGAAACCTTCCTTGTTAGTTCAGACACTGTAAAAAAATAGAAAAGTTACAAAAAGTTTTTTATTAAACTGCAATCCCTAATATTTTTTATGCTATGGCAACATCACAAATTCCTGTACCAGATATGCACTTGCGCTGTAAATAAAAAAAATCTTTTAAATTATTAAGAATTTTTTAACAAACTGGAAAGCCTACAACTTTTTGTATAACAGCAAATCTACGTTACAGATAAAATTGTAGTAAGATTACAGCAATTTTAGCAGATTTTGCAGCTTTATATATATATATATTGTTGAAATATTTCATTAGCATATTGCAAAAATGAATATGTAAAGATTATTTATTGCAGCAATTTTTTGACAAACTCACACAAGGGAATAAATTCTACTTTTTCCTAACCTCTCACATTAGATTTTTTTTAATTCATGCTACAATAAGTTCGCCATTAAAATAAAGATGGACATTATAAAAATACATCGTTTAAATTTCCGAGAGAAAATTCTTATGACAGTGACATATGTAAAGAAAAAAGTTACTCTTCAATATTTTCTAAAACTTGTAATGATAAACACAGCAGTGTCTCTTTTCTATTACACAAAATCCATTTTTTATCCTTGCAAAATAATGTTTCAAAACTCACCGTCACATGACATCGTCTTCATAAGTTGCACTTAAATTGCTGTCAACCACATGATGTATTACCAGTAAACACAGTAAAAAGTTACCTGGATGTGAAGTACTGACATTATAATCTGATTTTTTTACTAAAAAATTTTCTATAGTTATTATTTTTTTTACAGTATTAGTTTTCCCTTAATGATGAGAATCCAGATATTATGTCATATCTATAAAATGAAAAAAGGATTTTAAACGTTAATCTATTTTCTAAAAATACATTAGTAGAAAACTAATTTTAGATATATTATTTTCATCGTACGTACAACCCTTGGCAAAAAGTTTCCGATCATTACATCAACACTATCATCTTTTGTAAGAAAATATTATTTATTCTCACTGCATAAAAATGAAACGACTATTAGCGATAATACATTTGTGTTACATATAATGAACAACAATATGCAATAAAGAAAAATCACGATTCAGCAATTTATAAACAGAAAAATTGTGATTGAAATTTAGGCACCAAAGAAAAAATTATCCGATCATGCTTTGATTCGGAAAAAAATAACCGATCACTGTAATTATATATTTCGTAAATCCACCTTTATTTCGGATGACAGTCGAAATTGTTAGTGGACTGGACTCATTAAGATTTTTACACTCATTGGGAGTAACTTCACCCCAGCATTCCCTTACAGCTTTACGTAAGTTCTATGGCATTTGTAATTCATCGAAAATCGATTTTCCTTTTTAATATATTTCACATATTTTCGATGGGATTAAGATCCGGATTATTGGGCGGTCACGTCATGGTTTGAGTTGGTATGTTACCTACATTTTGCAGAAATTTTTTCATTGATTTGGTGCGTTGGGGAGCTAATTGTCATCTTGAAATAAGAAGTCACTTTGATTTCCGAACTATTGATCGATGCTGGGAATAAAAAAATCCACTAAAATATCAATGTAAACTTCAAAGCTTACTGTACGTAACACAATACACAACTTGCCGACGCCTTGTGATGTAATATAACTCCAAACTGCAAATGCAGGTGAAAATTTTGTCTTCGTATTGATACACTTATCATTGAACTTTTCACCAACTCTCCTCCAAACAAATGTTCCACAGTCATCACTTTTACCGATAGACATGCTAAATTCATTGCTAAAAATAACTTTATTTCATGTATCAAATGGCTAATGCACATGTTTTTTGCACCATTGCAGGCGCTCTTTTCTATGCTTCTTTATCATGTAAGATTTTGTTTTAATTTTACAAGATTTAAATCTTGCTGCATTTAGATGATTACGTACTGCGGTCACATGCCTTTACGTTATACTTAGACCATTCGGAATCAAGTTGTTTTGAGGTTGCTTGCCGCTTTCTTTTCGATATTTTCACAAGTTTTCTTTTCCTTCCTAGGTATTGACATTCGTGGTCGTCCACTTTTAGGTAACTTTTCCACGCTATTAGTCAACTGATATTTTTTTCCAAATATCGCATATTGTACTTTGAGCACAGTTTCATAAATCAGCCACTTTCCATTGTGAATTTACTTCTTCTAATAATTAAATCATGCGGATTTTTAAATCGCGAGACAGGTTTTTCACACGAGTCATATTCCAGCACTTCAGAGCTGCTTTTGATCTAGCAACTGGAAGATTTCTTCTTTTAAATAGGATTCATATATCATACGCATGCGCAGGCACTCTAATCTGTCTTCAATATGCAAATTTTAAACTTTTTTCCTCAGTGATGGATTACTATTTTCCAACTTCGATCTTGATCGGATATTATTTTCTCACGAGGAAACATTTTTGCCTGCATTATAATTATAAATTATATGATTGCAGTATTGAATTCACTTTTTATTTATATTTTAACATTCTTTCTTTTATTTGGCATATTGCAAAACGTTCCTATGCTCTTGAATCGCGAAGTATACGCTTCGAAATACAAAACTCATAAACTTGATAACAGTGATCAGAAACTTTTTGCCAAGGGTTGTATATCAGTTTCATCGAAAGTACTTTGTAGCAATGTTAAAATTGCTTATAATGGATATATAGGGTGAATTTAAACTTTTCAACAAAACTTTAAGGGGTAATAGTAAACATCAAGATAATAATATTAAATAGGAAACTATGGGTCACAAACGTCTTAAGAAGAGATAGATACCATTAACTTTTAGGGTCCAAATTTCAGATGATTAAAAACTAAAAAATTGGTCGATTCGTTCGCGGTTTTTGCTAAAATTACTCTTTATATCAGTATTTTCTTAGAAATAAATTTAAAAGATAAAGGGCCGATAAAGTCAAAAAATGACGATAGAGGGCACTTTAAACTTTGGAGTAACGAACAAGTACTTTTTACCTTTATTTTTGTTTATCATTAAATGCTTTCAAAAACGTGGACTTAAATTTTGAGCTCAAAATCTGAATTGTTAAGAATGGTTAAATAGCGCAAATTGAATTGAGTTCAGGAATTAAAATTTGAAACACCCTCTACCTCCTCAGCACTGTTGAATATTTTATATAATTAAGAACAGTATAAACATGCTTTAGAAAATTTAGATCAAATTTGTTTTTTATTTAATTCATTTATTATCATCTTCAATATTTTCTAAACCTTATAAGAAAAAACAACACGGTTTCTGTTTTCCATAATATAAACATTATTTTATTCTCATAATTTAAAGCTTCAAAATTCAAGTTCCATTTGATGTCCTCTTCATAAGTTACTCTCAAATTACTGTCAAACACATGATGTATTGTCTGCAACCGGAGTATAAAATAGCCTGCTTGTAAATGTGCTTCAAATTTGTTTAATATATTGTTACAAATTACAGCTTGTATATTTTTATAAGTTTGTGTATCTTGAAGTGAGATGCCGTGTTCTACAAAATGCCGTATCACGTATTTTTGTACGTGATTATTTGCATTTTTTCACGTATATTTGTATTTTTCCTTTCTACAAGCGAGGTTGGAAAACGCTGCGCCGCTCATTTTTAAACAAAAGGGTTCTCTAAAGATACTTTTTTTTCTATTTGTGTTCTTTTTTCAAAATTTTTAGTTGTGCTTTTTTAACGAAATTTAGCCTTAGCATTTCTGGTAAATGTCCAAATTTTTTTACTTTACTTTACTATTTGCCTATATAAGTCTCAATTTAAATACCAGAGAAATAAATCTGATATTTTTAGAGAGTACTGGTACGTGAAATTTCCGCAAACCAGAAATGACCACCGGGTACTGCTTCTTCACATCGGTGGGGATGGGATTGGGGTCTTTCCATTGACCATCTTATCCATATTTTGATTCAAGATGCCGAATTGCAAATGTTGCTGAAAATAAAGCTTTCGGTTTTTTCTATAATGTTTATAAAATGACGCATGTTTATAAATCATTCATAAATATGCAAACTTTAACAATAAACCAACGAATAACAAATAAAATCAACAGGAGATTTTTAAAACAATTAAATCAAACACTATGGCATCTCCACCTAATCCACCCTATTTGTGTTAATGATATGCATAAGGATAGTATTAAAAATTATAGAATTCGAAAATTTTTTTTACATAACAATTTAGAATGTAAATATGTTTAAAATTTAGGGATTTCAATTTTTAGTAAGTGATACTTTTAAATTTAAATCGATACAAATCATTACAAATCATTGTTAATTGTATATTTTGCTTTAAGAAGAATGCAAACTGTGATTCTTTTTGAAGTAATGATATTAACAGTTTAGATAAAAAAAACAATTGATATTGATACAAGGTAAGAAAAAAATTTCTTGAATATTTTCCAAAGCGTAAAACGGTAAATAATACAGTGTTTATTTTACATAACACAAAATATTTAAAGTTAAAAAAATTAAATTCATTTTGAACTTGTCCCTTTTGTTAGAAAAGATATCTTCATAAGTTACCATTAAATTACTATCAGGGTAATTTTACCAGTCAGTATGATTGTGTTAACAAATAGTATAAGTGCGTATATGGAGTTCCTTTATCTCCGTGTTCCTTTATATCTTTTATGGACCGGGTTATTTTGTTGAGCTACTGAAATAACAGGTCACTTTTTTTTTTCAAATGGTGAACCGAATGTGCTTGCCAATAGCTTGTTAGCCCAAATAGCTCAAACAGAAGTGCTTTGGCTCTGTAAGCCATGGATCAGGGTTAAAGTCCCGATTTTGCATTTTTTCATTAGGATAGATATTCAACTCGTACATAATGTATAATCTGCAAACAAATTATACAATAACCTATATATAAAGTAAATACAAGTTTGTTGAATATATTTTTTACAAAATTGGTACAGCTGGTATGTTTTAATGAAGCTTTTGTATTAATGATGAGTATTCAGACAGTGTAAAAGATCACGGAATGGAAAAAGTCTATGTTCATAACAATTTGAAATAAAATAATGATTCCATTTAATGATTTTTTTATTTTGTAATTCTTTTGAATTTAAATCACTGCAAGTATTATTAATGTGATAGTTTGTCTTTTCTGGAATGAAAAATATGTTTATTTCTAAAGTAAAGATATCAAAATATTAGGAAAATAGAATGCCATTGATACATAAGAAAAAAAACGACTTTAACATTTTTATAAACTTATGATAGGGAACATCGTGTTGTCTATTTTACATATCATAAACCATATTTTATTATCTTAACCTCTTCAGTCCTCATGTTTTCCGGAGGAGATATTAAATAACAGCCTTTAAATTAGTTTTAACGCTTTTAGAATTGTTAAAATTACTTATAGACTTTTTTATTAGATATGTGCGTATCATAAGAATCGATATATTTACTGATACAACTTAGCAAATGTTGTATAGTAATTTTGAATCAGTTTTTGTGGTGCTTTGTAATATTTTTCTCAGGACTGAAGAGGTTATAGAAAGTTCCAAACTTTAAATCCTTTTTGACGTCCTCTTTATAAATTATACTTAAATCAATGTCGAAAACATGATTCATAATCTGTAAACAAAGTACAAATTAGACTGTATGTACAATATGGATTCAGGTTTGTCTAATAATTTGTTACGAATTTGCTACAGCTGTATTGTCTTTCAGAGTGTTAATTAAACAGTTATGTTAATGATGGACATTCAAGTAGTGTAATACAATTATAGGAGGTGAAATATTGATTCGTAACTATTTGAATAAAAAAAGGATTAATTTTTATAGATTTTTAAATCTTTAAATGTTTTTTTTTAATTTAAGTCATTGCAAATAACATAAATTTAATACTTTACCTTATCCTAAATGAAAATCGTGTCTGTTTCTAAAGTAGAGATATTCAAATTTTTGAGGAAAACTGAGTGACACTGCTACAAGAGCAGAAATATTCTCTTAGATATTTTCAAAACATGCAATGGTGAACAGTACAGTATCTATTTTACATAATACAAAACATAATTTATTGTCATAAAGTATGAAAGCTCAAGTCCTTTTTGAAGCTCTTTTCATAGGTTATTCTTAAATAAATGTCTAGCACTTGATGTATTATCTGTATTGGATATTGGATAAAGTAGCCAGTAAGTAAAATGGATACAGATTTCTCTAATAATTTGTTACAAAATTGGTAAAGCTGGCATGCCTTTCATAAAATTAATGAGTTATTTCTATTAAATATGAGCATTTATATAGTGTTAAAATGTAATAGAATTTAAAAAAAAAGCCCTTGACAATTTGAAATAAAGTATGATTAAATTTACGGATTTTTTTTTTGTTCTTAAGTATTTTTTTCGAATTTAAATTATTGAAATAATATAAATTTGATACTTTGTCTTAGCCTTAATCCTTTCGGGTATCGGGTTACTATTAATAGTACACGTTTTATCATCGAGTATTCTTTTGTCTTGCAAATTAGTTACTTTAGACATATAGAAATGATACTATAGAATATATGCCTGTTTTTTATGACTCTTTTAATGTTTTGACTTTTGATAAAATAAAAATAATAAATGTTTAATTAATTCTCTTTGCACATTGTCCTTCTTTTATTTTATTTATATAAATTAAAAATAAATTTAATTTTAAATAGTATAAAGGCTTATTTTATCCTCATAAATTTTCAAAATTCAAGTTCTTTTTAACGTTCTTTTTATACGATACTGTTTAATTAAAGTCAAACACATTTGTACAGAGAGTAACATCACACATCAAACACATTTGTAAATCTGTTATCTGTAAACAGAGTTTACTTTAGTCTATAAGTAAAGTGGATGCAGATTTGTCTAATAATTTGTTACACTATTGATATCGTTGGTATGCCTTTCACAGTATTAATTGTTTATTTTTACTAATGATGGGCATTTGTATTGTCTAAAAAATTATAGAATAAAACAAATTAGGTCTTTCACAATTTGAAATGAAATATGATTAAAATTTACAATTTTTTTTTTTTGTTATCAAGTGATTTTTTCAAATTTAAATCATTGCAATTAATATAAATTTGATATTTTGTCTTATCCGGAATAAAAAACCTGTTTGTTTGTAGAGTAAGCATATTAAAACTTTGGAGGAAAATTCAGTGACAATGATACATGAGAAAAAAATATTTTCGATATTTTAAAAAAATTAATAATAATGAACACCGCAGTAGAACATAAATAAAGCTACAAAACCCGAGTCCTCTTAGACGTCCTCTTCAAAAGTTACTGTAAAATTACTGTCAAAAAGACGATGCATAATATGTAAACAGAGTATAAAATAGCCTGCATATCAAATATATACGGGATTGCTTTTTTTCTTTTGCAAAATTGTTATAGCCGATATTTTTTATAGTATTAAATACAGACAAAATTATATTTAAGGAAGACCTAATGTTATTAATTGGATGTTTTGACAATACAGAAATGAAAAGTTTGATTGTTTCTGAAGTAATTGCAATAAACTTTTGGATAAAAATGGAGTGACGTAGAAACAAGAGAGGAAAAATATTCCTAGTGAACACCGCAATGTCTGTTTTCCATAATGTTAAATATTATTTTATACTCATAAACTAATTTTTCAGAACTGAAGATCTTTAACATATTATAGAAATGTACGTTAAGATATAGTAAATAAGCATGTATTCGTTAAAAACACACAACCCGTAATGCATGGTGACGTCACTGCAACGTCGTTTTAAAGTCATATTGTGACTTTGTGACCACCGTAAAGCATGGTGACGACACTGCAACGTCGTTGAGAAGTCACAGTGACTAAAATATGAAGTCGTTATGGCCGTTTTAGAGCATTTTTGTGACGTTTCACAAAGTGGTCACAATGTGACAAATTTGTGAAAAATGTGTCATTTGTGACTAATTTGACATTAACATTGTGACGAAACTGTGACAAAAGCGACGATACTTAAATTGCCAGAAACATGTTTTTTAAAGTAAATAACATGTTTTGAAGGATATTTATAAATTTCTAAAGATTTTTAAGAAAGTCACATCTCAGTCACAATGTGACGTCACTGAGTGATGGCATTTTGGTTACAGATGTGTTGTGACGAAAGTGACTCACAGTGACGTCACTGTGACGATGCATGCTATTAGGGCATCGATCGTCGATGTGAAGTCACAGTGACTAAAATGTGATGTCGTTATGGCCGTTTTAGAGCTTTTTTGTGACGTCACATTGTGACCACTTTGTGAAGTCAGGGTGTGACATATTTGTGAAAAATGTGTCATTTGTGACTATTTTGACATTAACATTGTGACGAAACTGTGACAAAAGCGACGATCTCTAAATTGCCAGAAAGATGTTTTTTAAAGTAAATAACATGTTTTGAAGAATTTTTGCAATTTTCTAAAGATTTTTAAGAAAGTCACATCTCAGTCACAATGTGACGTCACTGAGTGGTGGTATTTTGGTCACAGATGTGATGTGACCACAGTGACTCACACGTCACTGTGACCATGCATGCTATGAGTGAAACTTGATCCTTGACCAAGAGTCGAAAGCACAGATAATCATTTTATCGAGTTCAAGGCTGAAATTTCAGTATTAGTTAAAATTATACTTGCATATTAAAACGCAATCGGTCTGCCAAGTGATATCTTTGTGGAAAACACTTGAACATACTAGCCATTAAGAAAAAAAATGGCAGTTATATTGTTTGAAAAACTTAGAAACTAGGACATAAACCAATAAATTCAGAGGAATCATCTAAGAAAGTATATACACACACGTATGTATACATGGCTATGTAATCTGAACTGCAATAAGACGTTATTGTATAATATGTCCGATTTAAAAACTGCTAAAAAAAGTAACTGAAATAAAATGAAACGTAAAAAAAATTATGATGCTTATTTTTACAAATTTGAAAATTAGATTTTGGGATATATTAATTATGTATAATATTTGAAAGGAAGAAAAAACATACAGTAAAATTGAGATTTATTTCTCTTGTTTCAGAATAATATAAAACTTTAATGTTCGCCGAAAATTTATTTGGAAGAAATAATAAAACAATAAATTCTCAGTAAAATAATCCATCCAAAACATTTTAACTTTAAGTTTACGCAACAGTGAATATGCTAACCATTAAGAAAAAGAAGTGACAACTATATTGTTTGAGAAACTGAGAAACAAGGACATAAGCCAAGGAATTTAGGCGAAACATGTAAAAAATATATGCCTTATATATTTATGCACATACAGTGCGTGTCAAAAGTTTAAGCACAACAGAAAAATTCAAATTAAAATTGTATTAATGAGTGAAAGTTATTTTCCTTTTTACATAACATACAAATTGTAGTTTTAAAAAGATAGTTAACAGATTTATGCAAAAAAAATTATCTTAAATAATAAAATTTATCAAAACAACAAAGTGTGTCAAAAGTTTAAGTACAGTAGTTTTTTAGTCTTTAGCAGAAAACGAATGAAAAAAATTAATACTTGATTATTGCTCCTTTCTGCTGAATTACTATAAATATACAGTCTTCCATCGATAAAATCAGGTTCTGTATTGTTTCTGATTCAATTTTAAACCAAGCGTTCTCAATGGCATCTTTAAAATCTTTAACTGAAGAATACTGATTTCCATTTGGATAAACTGCATGAGTGAGAATACCCCACATATTTTCTATACGGTTTTAATCAGGACTAATTGCCGGCCATTTCAAAACGGACAATTTTTTCGAATCACGACGTTTGAGGTATGGCTTGAAACATTATCATGTTAAAATAACCATTTTTCTCCCCCAAAAACCTCGGCAACATGAAACAAATGACTGGCAAATGTCTCTTGGTAGTTTTCAGTTTTTTAACGACCACTGATGAATGTTAGAGATGTCTTACCATTGAAACAAATATCCCCCCATACCATAACAGAACCACCTTTATGTTCTCGACTAAATACACTTCTAGGTTCTTTGTGGAGATCATGCTAATAGTACGTAAACACATCAGGGCCATCGAGATTCCATTTTTTTCATCGTTGAATATGACATTCAGCCACTTTTCACCAAATGACATATGTTCTTTGGCCCATTGTAATCTATCTTCTTTATGGTGTCGTTTGAGACTCGGTAATCGAGCCATTTTACGATATTTGTAGTATTTGAATTCCAAAACTCTTTTATAAACCGTGTTCAACTGCATGTTTTATTTGCGAAAGTGAGTAATTACCAGTTGAAACCATATTTCTGATGAAGCTATCTTCGCGCAAACTAGCCACACGTGGTCTTCCTGAACGAAATATTAGTTTGAAATCA
Organism: Maratus speculifer; assembly: GCA_964019185.1. Taxonomy (NCBI): domain Eukaryota; kingdom Metazoa; phylum Arthropoda; class Arachnida; order Araneae; family Salticidae; genus Maratus; species Maratus speculifer. Next base: position 119,845,248 of record OZ025301.1, read on the forward strand.
TTATCACGAACCAAAATTTGATGAATACCTCGTTTTAATCTTTTTAATGCACTTGCGATTTCAGAAACAGACTTACATTTTGCTCTCTTACTTCAGATTTTAATCACTTCCTCCTCTGAAAATTCTTTCCACTTAGGCATTGTGTACTAACTCAAAAACAACAACTGACTGCTTCTTGTACACCCAGAAATTGTTTGTGTGCACAACCGCTTACGTCAGATTGTAAAATTTGCATAAAAACGATTTTGTGCTTAAACTTTTGACACGGTTATTTTTGTTCTATTCTTAAACTCCATGGTTTGAAATAAAATTTAAAAGTTAATTTCAATGAATCTGGTGTTGAAATAGATTTTATTAACATAAGCAAGACAAATATTGAAATAAAGTGAATATTTAAAGTTTTATTTTAAAATTGCTATTGTGCTTAAACTTTTGACACGTACTGTATGCATGTAATTTGAATAAAATAAGAAGTTATTGTGTAATATAACTGATCTGTAAACTACTGTGCAGTAAAAAATAATAATAATATTTAACTAAATAAAACAAGCGTAAAATATAGAATGATTATTTTTACAAATTTTAGAAGGATATTATAATTTATGTTAATTATGGATAATATTTGAAAGGGAACAGCATAAAGTACAACTGAGTATTTATCTCTAATGTTTCAGAATAATATAACACTTACATGTTCTCAGAGAATTTATTTTAAGAAATAATAAATTAAAAACTCTCGATGAAATAATTCATCCAAAACATTTTAACTTTAAGTTCAAACTTCTGTAAACAGTCTAGCCATTTACAAAAAGAGGGGAAATTATTCAGAAACGGACAAAAAAGAACATAAGCCAAGAAATGTAGAAGAAACGTATAAATATATATGCATATATATACATGTGTATGTAATATTAACTGAAAAGACGTTATGGTATAAAATATCCAACTTATAAACTGCTGCAGATTATATAGATATAATTTAACTGGGGCATAAAGTAAAACATTAAAAAATATTATGTTCCTTTTTAGAAATTTTAGATTGCAATTTTGGTTTATGTTGATTATGGATAGTATTTGAAAAACAGAAAAAGTATACATTACAATTGAGCATTTATCTTCTTGTTTCAGAAGAATATAACTTTTTAATGTTCTCCGAAATTTCATTTGGAAGAATTAATAAATAAAAAATTCGCAATAAAATATTCCGTCCAAAATATTTTAAGTTCAAGCTTCACTGAGTAGGTTAGCCATTAAGAAGAAGTGACGTATTCTTTGAGGAAATGAGGAATAAAGACATAAGACAAGAAATTTAAAAGAAACATGTAATATATATATATATATATATGTGTGTGTGTGTGTATATACCTATATAATCCGAATTAAAATATGACATTAAAGTATAATATATCTGATTTATAAACTGCTGCACAGTAAAATTTAAAAAAATGTTCATCTGAGAAAAGTTTACTTATTTTTACAAAATTTAGAAGGAGATTTTGGGTTATGTCAATTATAGATAATGTTTGAAAGAGAGAAAAAGTATACAGTTCAATCGAACATTTATTTTTCTTGTTTCAGAATAGTATAACACTTTAATGCTCTCCAAAAATTTATTTGTAAGAAGTAATAAATGAAAAAGTCACCATAAAATAGTCCATCCAAATTATTTTGACATTAAGTTCAAGCTTCACTGATTAGGTTAGCCATAATGAAAAATAACTGGCAGTTATATTGTTTGAGAAAAATGAGAATGATGACATTAGCCAAGAAATTTAGAAGAAACATGCAATATATATATATATATATATATATGTATGTTTGTATATATACAGGGTGATTCAAAAAAGATGGGAAAAATTTTAAGAGGTGATAGTACACATCAAGACAAATAATATTAAATGGGAAACTAAGGGTCCCAAACGTCTTCCGAAGGAGATAGGCGCCATCAATTTCAACCAATTTCAGAATTTTTAGAAAAAATAATAACAAGTTTGCAAAAAATGAGCAGGTTTATTAAATAATTTTTCATTGCGCATGGTTAAACGTTATCAAAATTTCATATGCGTATTGTGTTAGCTAAATGTATTGAGCAACTTTTTTGAGCCTTCCACAAAAGTTTCTCTATACATTTAGCTAACACAATATGCAAATGAAATTGTGATAACGTTTACGCATGCACAATGAAAAATTATGTTGTAAACCTGCTCATTTTTTATAAATTTTAATTTTTATTTATTCTGAGTACAGACTAGTGTATTGTGTACAATGTTGTTCGTCAAATTTTCAGAAAAGAACATTATTTTATATTAAGAATATTACGTTTATTAACTCTGCAAATTATAAAGAAAAAAATTTGGAAAATTTTGCGACTGTTTTTATAAAAACCTTAATTTTTCTACGAGTATACATGCTATCTACAAAAAATGAACACAGTTTATTACAATAAACTACTTAATCATAAACTATTACTTGAACGCTATTGCTACATTAGTTTTGACAGGATTATCCAAAAGATATTCATTCTTTTTCAATTTGTTGACGGTCCCCTATCGAGTTTAGGGAAAAAATCTTTATGGAAATGTATGAGCTTTACTATTACGATTACACATTTAAATTTTTAGGATAATTCCTAGTTTTTTTTTCTAGATATTTAACAAAATGTACAAAATCGGAAGTGACCGGTCACTTTTGGCTATACATACATATGCATATAATCCGAATTGAATTAGACGTTATAATATAGTATATTTGATTTATAAACATAACTGCAGTATAAATATATATATAAATATTAAACTGAAATAAAACAAATGTAAAAAAAAAAATATTATGATTATATATGTTTCAAAGCAGATTTTCGGTGATATTAATTATGGATTATATTTGAAAGGGGAGAAGTATACAGTACAATTGAGAATTCATCTGTCTTGTTTCAGAAAAATATAACTTTTTTTTGTTCTTCGAAAATTCATTTTCAAGAAATAATAAATAATGTATCCCCGATAAAATAATACATCTAAAATATTTTAAGTTCATACATCAGTCAGTAGTCTAGCCTATAAGAAAAAGAAGAGGCAGTTTGAGAAACTGAGGGAAAAGGACGAAAGCCAGGAAATTTAGAAGAAACATATAAAAAAGTTTCAAGTCCTGAATAATTGTATAAAAAATTATTTCTTTACAAAAACAGTAAATCTCTCTTTCTTCAGCGGGGGGGGGGGGGGAGGGGGGGGTTGGCGCAGAGTTTTATTCTTTCGGCTTATTCAATGCCAAATTTTCAGAGTTCTTTGTAAGTTGAAAAATTTTTGTAGTATCAATAGGCTCAACTTTTGCGCCAATTTTTCACCACTGCTTTATTATCATTGCTTTATTATTATTTATTAATTTAGCCCCAAAAATTTATTTCACTAAAAACATCTTTAAAAAGAAACATTTTGTAGCGATAGAGAATTCTATTCAGGCTGGCAGAAAACTTTTGCAAACAGTGAAAAAATATTTATTTTAAACAAGAACAAAAAAATGCTTACAGCATAGATTATGAAACTACATCCAACAGTATCCAAACACTACGACAAAACATCATATTTTAGTAAGATGAAATGTAAAGTCTAAATGATCAATTTGTAAAATGCTTAAGGCATGTGAAAACGCTATTTTTGCGTTATCATAAATACTTGTTAACAATTTTTGCAATTGTTAACAATACAGAATTAACACTATAAATATTTTTAGCAACCATATACATGATCTACAAATATGTGTGCACACTACAATATTTTAAAAGTAAGTTCGGTTTAGTCAAGCACAGATAAAATTATCCACACTGAAATTTTGCCGATAATCGGATATTGTTGAGAACTTTGTATTATGTATATGATCTATAGAATTTATGCACTCCAAGTAATATTAAAAAGTAATTAAAATTAAAAACGCATACCACAACTGAAAACGCATTTTCAACTTTTATTGTTGTCAGGCTTCAAAAGTTCAATTATTGCTCATTTTCTTTTATAGCCAAATTCTTTTGTATGTTCCTGTAAATAAACAAAAAGTTCTATGATCACTATATACTACAGTATGAAACTTGTAGTACACTTAAGTGTTTTGTATGAATTTCATTGTGTTTTAAATATTTTAATATCATTAAAATACATTGCAAATGATTTTTACCTGTAGTCCATAATGTAACGAAATTCTTTTGAGTGACCCTGCAAATAAACGAAACATTGCACAGATTTCATTTTCAAAACTAAACATGCCATACTAAATCCGAATATTATACATTAATTCCATGGAAATCTGATTTCATTTACGTGAGTTGGAGAAAGAGAAACCGAATTCATAAACGCTTTTCAGGAAAGTGCTGAAAATACACAGTATGCGACTCAAATTGCAAGCAAGCTAAAAAAAAGCAAAACAAAATGTTAATAAAATAGTTTTAAAAAAATTATGTAGTAAAATTATTCTACAATTGTCTTTCATTTCTTTTATATTAATTTAACTTTTTATTGTTCGCTTAAAATTCAGTTGAAAGTAATAATAAATAAAGTTCCTATTTAAGATCTACCATCTGAAACATTCCATTTTTTAAATTTATGCCTTAAAAAAACTAACCATTAAAGAAAAGAAATAACAGTTATATTTTTGAAAAAATGCACTATCAGGATCATAAGTCAAGAAAATTTCAAGACATTTTCGATAAATATTCAAATTCTGTTATTCCTACAATTACTTCTTTTGAAAAACCATAAACAGGTTTTTATGATTGTCATATAATCAAAAGATATACAAGAAATTAAAATTCACTAAAATATAATCCATTAAATAACTTTAGTAAATATTTTAGCATAATTTCAGTAATAATTTTAGTACAATCCACTAAAATATTTTTAGTAATTTTCCTGAACAGTATTAAACTAATCAAATATGACTGAGTTTATAAACTGTTTTTTAACAAATTTGCATTGATTTGCTTTGAATGATACAGTGCGTGTCAAAAGTTTAAGCACAACAGAAAATTTCAAAATAAAATTTTATTAATGGATGAAAGTTACTTCCCTTTTCACATAGCCTACAAATTGCAGTTTTAAAAAGATAGTTAACAGATTCATGCTATAAAATTTATCTTAAATAATAAAATTTATCAAAACAACAAAAATATGTGTGTCAAAAGTTTAAGCACAGTAGTTTTTTAGTCTTTAACAGAACAAGAATAAAAAATATATATATTACTTGATTATTCCTCCTCTCTGCTGAATTACTTTAAATATAGGGTCTTCCATCGTTAAAATGAGGTTCTGTATTGTTTCTGGTTATTTTTAAACCAAGCGTTCTCAATGGCATCTTTCAAATCTTTAACTGAAGAATACTGCTTTCCATTTGGATAAACTGCATGAGTGAGAATACCCCACATATTTTTTAATAAAGTTTAAATTAGGACTAAGTGCCGGCCATTTCAAAACAGACACTGTTTTCGACTTAAGCCACGATGAAGTTGAGTTTGAAATATGGATGGAAGCATTATCATGTTGAAATAACCATTTTTCTCCCCCATAAAAACCTCGGCAACAGGAAGCAAATGATTGGCAAGTGTCTTTTGGTAGTTTTCAAAGTTTTCACTACCACTGATGAATGCTAGAGATGTCTGACCATTGAAAGAAATAGCCCCCATACCATTACAGAACTACCATTATGTTATCTGCTAAATACACTCCTAGGTTCTTTGCGGAGATCATGCCAATAGTACTTAAACCCATCAGGGCCACCGAGGTTCCAATTTTTTCATCACTGAATATGACATTCAGCCACTTTTCACTCAAATGACATATGCTCTTTGTCCCATTGCAATCTAGCTTTTTTATGGTGTCGTTTGAGACACGGTAATCGAGCCACTTTAAGGTATTTGATTTATATGAATTCCAAAACTCTTCTATAAACAGTTTTTTCGATATTTGTTCGCCAACTGCATATTTTATTTCCGAAAGGGAGTAATTACCAGTTGAAGCCGAATTTCTGATGCGGCTATATTCGCTCAAACTAGTCACTCGCGGCCTTCTTGAACAAAATTTTCGTTTAAAATCATTATCACGAGCCAAAATTTTATGAATTGTTTTGACCTTTTTAATGCACTTGCAATTTCAGAAACAGAATTACATTTTATTCTCTTACTCCAAATTTTTATCATCTCCTCCTCTCAAAATTCTTTCGACTTGGGCATTTTGTACTGACTCAAAAAAACAGCGGACTGCTTCTTATACACCCAGAAATTGTTTGCGTGCGCAACCGTTTACGTCAGACTGTAAAATTTGCATAAAAACGATTTTGTGCTTAAACTTTTGACACGGTCATTTTTCTTCTATTCTTAAACTCCGTGGTTTGCAATAAAATTTAAAAGTTAATTTAAATGAATATGGTGTAAAAATGGATATTATTAACATATACAGGACAGATATTGAAATTAAAGGTATTATTTAAAAATTTATTTTAAAATTGCTATTGTGCTTAAACTTTTAACACGCACTGTATTACTGTATTTTGAAGAAATGTACCTTTAAATAATAGTAATTATATTACGTGTAATTGTACTAATATTTACAAGAAGAAGAAAATTAGACAGTATCTAAATATACAAATTTAGTCTAAATGTTAAAATATCATGTACTGCTACGATATATTATAAGGTACCTGTGCCCAATATGGACACCCTAAGGAAAATGTATTTTTTTACCCCCATGTACACGTCATAGGACTCCAAAAATATGTGACCATTATCACTGGACTGTTGACTATCACTATTAAAATTAGCGACCTTGTAAGTATTCTGGTTTCCTTAAAATAATGAAAACAAAAAATGTTTACAAGTGTCCATATAAGGAACTACCTGCCCCTATTATGGACATGCATGTTCATATTAGGGACAGGTGGCTCCTTATTGACCTATTATACAAGGTGTATGGAAAAGCCACTCTTCCAAGGGATTTTAGAGGAGAGGGAATAAAAAAATATATCTTAAAATTATTTCGGAGGAGTTGGGGGCACAGTAAATATCTTCAAAACATGCACTTTAGAAGGGAGGAGCATTTACGGTTGTGGCCCTTCGAAGACCCCATGCAAAGAACCTCAGTTACCCCTAAATATTATAAAATAATATGGTTGGTTTCGCTGAGCTTTATTGCATCTGTCTGCAGAATTTACATCTGTTATTACTCAGTCTTCACACGATGGACAAATAAAAATTTCTTCATCGTGGGCGGTAAGTCCCACACAGTCCACATGAACATATCTGTCGCATGTGATTCGTAGCCGCATGTCTGCAACAGCATCAATACTGTATGAGAAGCAGTACTAGCTCTCCTTTTATGAGGAAGTCATACCGTTTGTACCTGCGATTTCGCCAACAGATACCCTACTGAAGGGAGGCTTCTTTTGATTTTTCTGCAAGGGATTTTTGGAGGATTTTTTTCCTTGGAGGATTGTTCAGATGGCATCTTGTTGAACGAAGATTTTACCACTTTGATGCCTTTTAAATTTATTGCCTGGCGACATTGTTTCTTCTTCCTTTTTATAGTTGGAGTCGATGGGGACATAAGGTGTCTATATTGGGAATCGGGCGTAGTTTTACTAAATATTGTAACAAATAAATAAGGAAAATATTTTAAAGCAAAATATGCACTAGCAATCGAAAATATGTATTATGAGCTTTCTATAATACTCCACTTTACAATATTTAAAGTAATTTTAGCATAACTAATCAGAATTTAAGCTCCCAAGTAATTAACATCAGCGCACCTTGAAACAACAAGTTTCCTTGAAAATGGAGAACAGTGCGCTTTTTTTGCATTTTCCAGCCTTAATTATCTTTTCAACGGGTTTTCTTCACGAAAATGTTGAGTCAACTCTCGATCAAAATTATTACTTTTAAAAATATTAGGGGTGTCCATATTGAGAGCACTGTCCATATAGGGTACAAGTACCTTATTGCTATAATATATTATATTGTTACAATATATTATATTGCAATATAGATAAATATCTAAATATTGTGTAATTTGAACTTGTCGACTTTAGTGGGTACCGGACATCTAAAAAAAAAACTTCGAATGAAAATTTAAACTATCCAAAACCTGAAAAACTTATCTTTTACTTCTGTCCGTCATTTCTGATCTGTTTCCGCATACGTTTTAAGTTGTAATGCATTTATGTTACTCCAGTGTGGCAATCAAATCCAGAACTTTCTCTTCTCAAAACATAACCGCTGTATGAGGGCCTTGCTGACAGCTCCGGTGGAATAACCTTCATGTGATTTCAATTTCCGCAGCGAGAAAAACTTTTTTTAGAGCACTCTAAAGCCTCGAATCAGGTACACAATGTGCAAATAAAAAACAAGCTCTGAGCTCGAGAGCACTGGCTAAAATTTAATTTAAGATCGTCAAACGATAATTTTAACAGAAAAGAAAAACATGAGCTTATTGATGATGAATAAAATTAGAATATTAAAGCACTGCAGAAAGAATATTAAAGCTTATTAAAATATCACTGCAGAAATCTTGATTTTAAATAAATAGGTTTTTAATGGGATAATGTATGAATTATGATATTTTAGCATTTAACATATAGGGGTTTGTTATACACAGGAAATAATAGTGAATTTTAAAAGAGATTTAAATAATAAAAGTGTTTTATTTAAAGAATATAAATGGTTAGCGCCATTTTTAGATTTAAGCAATTTTGGGTAAATAGGTGGTTTAAGATTATATATCTTTATGTATGATGATTGACATGTTAGTTTTAGAATACGTTTTTAGTTTAATAAGCGAGTATAATATATGGAATATTATTAAAATGAAACTTTACATAGAACATCGTTAACTGTGACGAAAAAAATATTTTTGTAATATACATGTATATATATATATATATATATATATACATATCTATGCAGTCCGAACTCCAATATAACAGTACAATATAATGTACATGACTTATAAACTGATAGAGAATAAAAATATGTATATTTAAAGGAAATAAAATGTAAAAAAAAATAAAACGAGATTTCAGTTTATGCTAATTATGGATAAAGTACAAAAAAGAGAAAAAGTATAGAGTACAATTGACCGTTTATCTCTTTAATGTTTTCTTAAAATGTATTTAAAGGAAATAAAATAATGCATCCAAAACATTTTAACTTTAAGTTCATGCTTCAGTAAGTAGGTGAGCCATTAAAAAGAAGAAGTGGCAGTTATATTGTTTGAGAAACAGACAAACGAGGACATAAGCCAAAAAATTTCCAAGAAACGTATAATTTTTTTTTCAAGTCCTGAATAATTTTATGTAAAAGTATCTCTTTTCTAAAACCATAAATCCATTTTTATTGTCGTAATAAAATAATCAGATAGATTATCTTCAGAAATTGTTTCATTAAAATCATCCTTAAAAAATAAAATTTTGTAGATTAATTTTGTAATCCTTTACTCAGTGTCGTTGAAATGTTTTCGTAAAAGCATTTCGTGTTTGTTTTAAAAAATTCATAGTATCTGATTCAAATAGCAAACATGCACTAAACTGAAAGACTGTTATGAGACACTAAACATAAATAAAAATTAATGACAAAGTTTGGAAAAAAAATATGCTGTACAACTGTTCTCTCTTACGCCCAATCCAAAGTTGCGGGTGTGACATTTACACAACTTAATTTAGTCACCAGCAAAAATATTTTTGAGCATTGGTTTCAATTTGTATGAATATCAATGTAGACCACTTACACATACATTTATCCAAATCTGAAAATTGTCCAATGTATCATTTATTTATTAAAAAAAAATAATTTCCACCTGTTGCGGGCGTGACATAAAAAGGACATGCATTTTCATCTTTCAGTGCAAAAATGCAAAACTCTGTGAATTATGACAACTGAGCGAATTGATATTTTTATATATTAGACAGTAATACTTAAATAATTATTCTGTGAAAAAATTAAATTACTTACTCAATTCTTGCTTTTGTGGAAAATATTCAAAATTTTCGTTGCGGGTGTGACTTGTACAGCCAATAAAGTAATGACATACACAAATATTTTCAAGGCAGATTTTTTTAATTAAAGAATTAATCAATATTACAATTATAATATCTAGAGAAGAAAAGATCAAACAAATTTAATTTCCAATCTTTAATTTATAATTTCTGGTGGGGGTAGCTTTTTTTACAAAAATGCTCTTTTTTTCCTAGGATACATCTGACTGACTAGGCCAAATATGTTCGTTTTCTTAATTTTTTTTTAACATTCTAATTCTATATCTTCACCATCCATTTGTCTTATTTGTCCATCAAAGTTTTCACTTTTTTAATGTCGAGAGCAAAACAACTTCTACAAAATCTCCAACTGCACATTCATCGTTGGATATTATATCCTTGTCAAAGTATGGATACATCTAACTGACTGAGCTAAATATACACATTTTCTTGATTTTTATTCAGATACTCTTATTCTATAACATCCCCATTCATTTGTATTATTTGTCCATCAAAGTTTTCGCTTTTTTTTAAATGTGGAGTACAAAACAACTTCTACAAAATCTCCAACTGCACTCTTATCATGGATATTATATTGTTGACAAAATATGGTAACAAACAAATTCTCTTGTGATCATTTTCTGAAGTTATTGCTACATTAATTGTTCCTACGTCAATAAAAACAACATGATGTATCGATTTAATGTTGAGCTCCGGTTGTGTTTGGTGCCAGCATTCATGAAGCATTTTCACAATACCTTCTGAAATTTCACATTCAGCAAAGTTCTTTTATATTCTTTAGAACTTTTTCTACACACATGGCAAAATCTGAAGCTGAATTTATAGTTGCAGAGTGTTGCTAATGTTGCAATTTTCTTGGCAACTGCACCAACCCCCTCGACAACTCCTTTACCATGAGACGAAATGCAAAAGGATTGCCAGCCTTTACCATGATTTTTTAAAATAGTCTCTTCTTTTCTGACCTTGCTTTGTCTCTTTCTTTCTCTTGTTGTAGATATCCTTCATATTTAAAAGGGGTTTCCTTAATCTTTTTTCGATGGTATCGTGATCTTTCTGTACTCTTCATTCTCTGCAAAAGAGAAGAATTAATGAGTAAACTGAATACATATAGCACTTCCAGTACAAAACTATAAGCCTAACAAATTTTTAATAGTTATCCCTTGAAATTTCTAGCCTTACATAAAGTTAATTATGTTAAATTTTGGTTAATTTCAAACTGACTATATACATTTTATGCTAACTTAATAAACATTTTAACAGTTTCTATTATACTTCCTTCTACTTTTTATTTAATTTGAATTAAAAGAGAAAAAAAATCTTCCCCTAATATTGATTTACTTATTTTAAAAAACCAAATATATATATATTAAATACTATCACATAACAAAATTAAAAAAATGTATATAAAAAACAAAACAAAATTAACAAATTTAAAGAAAATTGCTAAAATATTGTTTCGTAATTTTCTTTTTTTAATTTATATAAAAATCTTACTTTTTAAATTAATTTCTTAATCACATATCACTAATAAAGTTATTTTCTTGCAGTAAAGCAACAATTTTATCAATCCAAACTGAATAAATCAACTGCACTCAGTGTCACATGCTCAGATGATGCAAATTTTTATTTATTAACTGGAATTCCCTCTATTAAATCAAAGGCTATAGTTAAAGCTGCCAAGTACATGTTTTCCAGCATATTATTCTTTTATAAATTTACATATAATTTGTTCAAATATGCATTTGTAATCAATTTTAAAAGACATTGCGGGTGTGACTTTAATTAAATGTCACACCCGCAACAGGGACATGTCACGCCCGCAACGCTCAATAATTATAATTAAAATATTAATTAATTTCTTTTGTGTCTGTAATTCAAAGTATCTTAATAAAACATTTTTGAATATAAAGTCTCATAACTTTAAATCAAAAATATTTTTCTGCAGAGACATAAATGTATCTTTTTGTTGCGGGTGTGACACAATAATTAAGAGTAATTAAATATGCTTACCTTTTGTAATGAAGATTAGTGAACACTTCTCTGCAGACAAAAACTCTCAATAATAGCTGTCAGATCATATATATCCAAGTTTGGAGATTTTCAGAATGTTTGTTCAGCTGTACGAGACCATGAAATGTAAAGATTTTTGCCGCAGTCTATTTTACAAGGTCATAGTGTCACTTTATTAATTAAAATAAGTATGTTAATGACAAAAATTTAATTCTTTTTTGATAAAATATGAAATAGTACACTCTTAACAGTTAACATGCAAAATTTCAATCATATTTAAAGAAATTTAAATTTTCATCCTCATGTCCATTTTTTCGTGGATTGGGCGCTTATGTCTTTCAGATTAATCTGACTCTTTATTGTTCTCATAAAATTCACTAGAATGTAATAATGAATAAATTTGCTACTTAACACCCACCATCCTAAACAGTCTCTTCTTTTTATGCATATGCTTCAGTGAGAAAACAAACATTTAAAGAAAAAGATAGCCGTTAGTATTCCCAAAATATCCCAGAACAGGGACATAAGCCAAGAAAATTTGAAAAAATTTCAAAAAATATTCAAGTTTCATTATATAATACTTGAAGTTACTTCTTTTCTAAAACTATAAAATGATTTTTACTATTGTGATGTAACCAAAATATTTGCATGAAATTAAAATTATTTCAAACTTTTGTTTCCATTGAAGTAAATCACTAAATGACTTTTAATAATTTTACTGAGCATTTGTAGAATGTATAAAATGTTAAAATAAGATTTCGGGTTATGTTAATTATGGATAATGTTTAAAAAGGACAAAAAGTATAGAGTACAAACGAGCATTTATATCTCTTGCTACAGAATAATACAGCTATTTAATGTTCTCCTACAATATACTTGAAGGAAATAACAAGTAAAAATTCTCAATAAAATAATCCGTCCAAAACATCTTAACTTTATGTTCATGCTTCAGTGAATAGTTTAGCCGTTAAGAAGAAGAAGTGACAGTTATATTGTTTTATGAACAAAGAAACAAGAAAATAAGCCAAAAAATTTTGAAGAAATAAATAAAAAAAATTTTCAAGTCCTAAATAATTTTATGTAAAAATATCTCTTCTCTAAAACCATAAATCTATTTTTACTGTTGTAATAAAATAATCAGGTCGTGAGAAATTGTTTCAGTAAAATCATCGTTCAAAAATAAAATTTTGTAGGTTAATTTTATAGTCTTATATTCAGCGTCCCTGAAATGTTTTAGTAAAAATATTTTGTTTTAAAAACTAGTTTTATTTAACACATAGTATCCGATTCAAATAGCAAACATGCACTAAACTGGAAGAGTGTCTATTCTGAGACACAAAACAGAAATAAAAAAATTAATGACAAATTTTGGAAAAAATTATGTTGTATAACTGTTATCTCTTATGTCTTTCAGATTAATCTGACTCTTTATTGTTCTCTTAAAATTTACTTGAATGTAATAATAAATAAATTTGTAACTTAAGTTCCACCATCCGAAACAGTCTCTTTTTTTTAAGTATATGCCTCAGTGAGAAAACTAACCATTAAGAAAAAGAAGTAGTGGTTATATTTTTTTAAATCGTCGAAACAGAGACAGAAGCCAAGAAAATTTCAAAGAGTTTCGATAAATATTCAAGTTCTGTAATATAATACGGAAAGTTATTGTTTTTTAAGTATAAATTGTTTGTTATTATTGTCATATAATCAAAAGCATTGCATGAAATAAAAATTCTTTTAAATGTGTTGTTTGTTTGTATTGAAATAAATCACTAAAGCATTTTTAGTAATTTCGCTGTGCAGAATTAAAATAATCAAATGTGATTGAGTTTATAAATAGTTATTTTTAGTGAAGTTTTGTTTACATGTGAATTTCATGTATTATTAGATAATTATAAAAATAGTTTGTTTATTTTTTCTGTGTAATTATGCGCTGCTGTAGAGTTGGAAAATAAAATCAAATAAAAATAGTACTTAAAATATAGTGCATTTGTATTGTCTATGCATAAATAATGTGTATTGCATGTCCATATGTATAATTTATTTTATTCTACTAGTATTCTTCAGTTAAAACATTATGCTATATACTTTCAATCATTTTCCGTTACCAAATATAATTATTTAAGCTCTTAATCTATCTATCGTAATCTTCCGATTCGGTAAAAAATGGAGCAAATAAATTGAATTATCAATAAAAATAACATGATACTTTGCTTAGCATACGATTAAAGGAGGCAAAACTGGTCGCCAAAGGTGGCTAGTATTTACTAGTGATTTTAGTATTTAATTATAATTAATATTTTAAAATTTGTACTAAATTTTAATTTGCTACATTATAAAGAAAATTAATGATTTCTCCGTTTATACAACTTAGTCTAAAAATCTCACATTTTAAAATTTATTTTGAAATCAAGTAATTGCCGAACGGATGTCTGCTTTCGATTTAAATGCTTTTCACGTATGAGTAGAAAAATTGGTGATGAAAAGGTTTCTTGGTGAAATAAAAAAAACTTTCCAAAGTTTGAAAAAATCATGGCATGCAATTACAGAACATAATGTGCCGCTCGTAAAATATAAATTATCTATAACTGCTTATGAGATAAATAAATAATCTGTAATTAATTGTCTTCAATTTTTTATGAAAATTTGAGATACAGTTCCATCTATTGGCGTAGTTTGGAAACGATGTTTGTTTACTTCAAGTAATCTTTTCATCGTGTGAAGCATTTCAGACCATATAGTGAAATCTCCAAATAAGGGACACTCCCAATAAGGGACACCTCTATTTAAGGGACAAAACTTCCGGTCCCAGTCCCTTGATATAGGATGTGTAATGTATTTACCTCTGAATAAGGGACACTCTATTTAAGGGACACTTGAAAATGATATTAAAGGGACTGGTATTTGTATTTCAGATAATGAAGTAGTCTGCGATGAAAACTAAATACAGATTTTTGTGAACTAATCAAACAGATAGACAGTCATGTTGGTACAGAGGCATACAACACAATTAACGGTCATTTATTTACCCAAAATTCTGATTCGACATCAGTGCGTTTATCCGCATTGAAAGTAATACTGAAAATTGTGAGGATGATTCTGAAAGTGGAGAATAAAAGAAAACTGTGAAATAAAGAATTTTACAGTTGATTTTAGGCTACTCTCAAATCCAAAAAAAAGCCACAACCACTTTTAAGACATAAGTTTTAATTTATTTTTATTCAGAAATGCCTGAAGCTAGGAAGTATTGTTTTTCAGAAAATGTGTAATCGAGCAGTTCTTTTTTTTGAGGAAGGGGGGGGGGGATGTAAAGATCTTTCAGAATATATATTGTCAAAGTGGGTGTTTTGAAATGAATTTCCAGGTGAAAGAATAATAACTACTCAAGAAAGGGTAAAAAAAAATGTCTTTGTAACGTGATCAAAATCGTTTATAACTCAATAAATAATTTATTTACCGAAAAATTGAAAACACAGTTCAATTCCAAATCGCTTCTATTGTCAAGCGTTCCAATTTTAACTGTGCCAAAGCATTTTCCACTTGCTGAACAGAGCAGTTGAGAGATTTGTTGCCTTAAAATGTGCGAAGCAATTGAATACATTTTTTTTTGTAAATACTGCTGGCAATGAAGAACTAAAATTCATAAGTAGGGTAAATGGACACTTGAAAGGTTTGTCCTGAAAAATTGTGATTTGCAGAACAATTCCTCTTGATTGATTACTTCAAATATATATATATATTTTGTTTTAATATTTTTTGCATGTGCACAGTTTGCATAAAAAATACAAATCAAGAATTCTACAAATCTTTTAATGATTTAATAATTAATTGAAATTTTAACTATTATTATTATTATTATTATTATTATTATTATTATTATTTGTCCGATTAATGTAATTTACACAGTTTGGGTACATTTAAATCTCGCCTTTTATGCTTTGTTATTTTTATATCCTTCTTAACGATTAATTAAAAACAATATAAAAAACTCCGAATAAGGGACACCTCTACTTAAGGGACAAAAGCTCTGGTCCCATAGGTGTAGGGATTACAATCCCGAGACTAATTTCCGGTCCCGGGATTTCGGGATTGTTTAGATTTAATCCCGGGATCCCTGGATAATCCCGGGATTATGAAAATTAATATTTCTCCAATATTACCAATTCTCACAATAGCTAAATTTCACAATATTGTAAAAAAATAATTAAAGCAAAAATACAGCCTAACTTAAGAAATTATACCAAGTTCAAAATTTATTAATTAATAATAATAAAGTATAGGATAAATTACAACAATTGGAAATTAAAACAAATATGATGTTGATGTTTGACAATGTAACAACAGCAACAAAAAAGTCTATGTTTTATCTTCCATATAAGTTTTTTCATTTGGTGTTGAAAACGTCTTTGAATGGGTAAATATTTGCAATATGGAAAGATAATTAATAAATTAATATCATTAATTAAATTTTGAATTATTGTCATTACCAAATAAATAAAGATTACAAATTTAAGATATCGAAAACACATGATTTTCCTCTACATAATGCTTTTTTTTCTTGAAATAAAAATACTTAACACATACTCACATATAACAATAAAAATTTAAATAAATGTATTATTTAAATTTCTAATTAATGATAGTTGTTAAAATTTGAAAACATTGCATAACATAAAAATTTATTGCATACCAAGATAAAAAAGAACATTAGTCTGAATAGCTCAGTGTCTCTTAAGGGTATTCTTAACTGCTCCGCTCAACAAATACAAAACGTTTTGACACATTTACAAATTCATTTTTTAACAGAAAGATATATAATTGAAATACCTGACTATGGAATCGAACTTATTTTTCCATTTTATGATAATTAAATTACCTATCGAGTTATAAGCTATTTTTCGATCTTCCGATCACCCGTTTTTCTCCTGCTTTTCGACCGGTTTTTCTGCTTTTGTCGGGAAATTTGCTCAAAAGTGTCAACTTTGAAGGCCTGTTATGAAAAATCTATTGTGTGTTTTAAAAAACAGAAAATTGAGTGCAATTAGACAGTTTCTGAATAACAACATCTGCTATTTTCATGCATTTCCGAACAAAAATAAATTAAACCATGTGTCACAAAGTTTCCCTTTTTGATTTAAGAACACCCTTAACTAATCGGTTTTCCTTTGAAAATATGATCTAAGTAATATCAAAGCATCTAAAGTATCACCTCCAAGTCGACTTCTAATTTTGTTTGCAATAAATCCTGCTGCCGAAGCTGCTTCGAAACTCGCAGGAGGAACTGTCAACAATTATTGATAAACTAATTTTAAATGATGACCGCGTACTCCTCCATTTTCAAAAAGAGACACCACATTTCTAATTTGTATTGATAAATCATTTTGTTTTTGTGTTTCAGGTTAGACAGTTTGCATGCTTTTTTCTATTTCTTGTTGTAATTTTCCCTTAAATGTTCGGTTATACGTTTGACGTATCACAGTCGGCTCAATATGCGTTATTTCTATATCCTTAGACTTGCTATTGTGAACACTGTTATTCACCCTTCCAATTATTGCTTTTACTTGCTTCTTAACAGCAGTTTTGTTAAGAATAGAAAACATACTGCTAGTTTGCATTCAGGTCATCTCGTTTAGGATTATGCAAATAATTTAAAACACCCGATAATTCCATACGTCGTCGTTCTCTAATGTATAGTTTTAACACGTCTGTCATTTTATACGCAAATTTTGATTTTTTTTCTCCGACAATTCGTTTGAAAGAATTTTTAAGGTTGCGTCTGTGGCTAACAAATTAGAATCCCTGCAACAGATTGCTTCTACTGTGATTTGTATCAGTTTGAGGACTTCAACAATTTCGTTTATAAGTAGAAAATCGGAATCGTCAATTCAGATCTCATGCTCTAAATCGATTAAAGCTTTCTGTATGCAATTTTACAAAAAATGAAATCGTTCAAGTATAGTTACCAGCTATTCTATTTAGTCTATCTATCTAAAAGAAGGGAAAGTTTTTTCTTTTTTTCAGATATAACATACTTTTGAAGAACTTCATTCCTTGTTGCAGATCGTTTAAAATAAATTACTAATTTTCGAACTTTTTTAATAAGTTCATTGATATATTCATCAGAGTATGAAAAGCCGTTTTCATCTTCAAAAATTAAAATAAAACCCTATTCTAAACTTTTGGAAGATTCAATATCTTCATCTTTATTATCTTCTTCTAGGACTAAATTTCCACTTCCGCAGCATGATTCAGCTATTGTTTTACTGGAGTATGTTTCTGGTTCTGTATTTCGTTGATTACAATATAAATCATCACAAACTGCTAAAAGAATGCCATGAAAGAAACAAAGCTGTTCATCAGCTTCAATTTCTTTTGCATCTTCTTCACTTTGTCCATGAGTTACGATTTCAACAACGTC
Organism: Maratus speculifer; assembly: GCA_964019185.1. Classification (NCBI taxonomy): domain Eukaryota; kingdom Metazoa; phylum Arthropoda; class Arachnida; order Araneae; family Salticidae; genus Maratus; species Maratus speculifer. Next base: position 119,863,699 of record OZ025301.1, read on the forward strand.
TTTTTTCATTGAAATATCATACTGTTTCAGGCGCAGAGTTAGAATTCCGATACACTTTTTTTCAATGAAAGATCTATGTATAGGCACAAGCCCTAAATTAAAGAATTTGTTTAAATTTATATTTCTTGAAGGGACATTAATATTTACAAATCGCATGTTTGCAGTAGATGTCCATTCGTTAAAATCAAAGTAATTTTTTTCCCCCGAAATTTTAAAAGTTTGTATTTCTCATGTAATTAACATCTTTATTATGAAACTATAGTTCATTACACGATTTCAAACTGATATTGCAGATTTTGGCAAATCATTATAGCCTTTAGCTACCAGTAAATTTATTAAATCAATAGAAGCGATGAAAACGTTAAATGAAAAACCATCTTTAGCAGTCATTCTCGATAGAATCACATCCAGTGATTTCTTATCACTAATAAAATAGTCCTCTATTTTCAACTTTTTATATGTAATAAATTCTGCAATCCCTTAGTTGATCCACCTAATATTTTAAGCACTGTCCTACGCCTTTTACATTTAGCGCTTTTTCCATCTTTTTGGCGTTAAATAGTAGTACCATATTGAAGATATATCATTGTCTTTCCGATGAGCCACGGAATCCTACACGGAATCGACATCTTTAAAACAAAGTAAGTCTGAATTCATGAAAAACAAAGAAGTTAGCCCATAATGGCTATCATACACAAATGCGACACTTATCAGTAAAAGATAATTCAAAAAATGATCAACGAAGTGAAGATAATTTCGACAAACGCAGTAAAATCGAAATAAACAAATGATTTCATTTTTCCTGTCTAAAAGCCTGTATGTGTTAAATTTGTTTGCAAAAGATTTTTGTCAAAAGATTTCTACTGTAAAAGATTTACTCGCTTAGAAATATATGTAAAAATATTTGAGGTATATATTCATTTTCAATCATGTATAAACTACATGAAAATTGATTTTTTTCCAACCAAAAGCGAAAGTAAATATCTTTTTTAAATTAAAGTGAATATTATTTCACTAAAAAAACAGACAATCCCGTAAATCCCGGGATTTTTTCTGACAAATCCCGAGATTTTCGGGATTAAAAATACACCGGGATCCCGGAATCCCGGGATGCGGGATCCCGGGATTGTAATCCCTACATAGGTGTCCCTTATTTGGAGGTTTCACTATATATATTCCGTATAACAGATATTCGATTTACATTTAGTTTTAAAGTACACCAGATTCTTTAAATGCATTCTGTATACCTACCGTTCTAGTGAAGATTATGTTTGGATTCGAGAAATAAATATCTGAATATTCATTCAATGAACATTTACATATACTGAATGGCTAAAAATATAAGAACATATCTCGCGCAAACTTCAAGCCGTGCGTTCAACTGATGTACATACGAAATAATTGAGATTTATTGACAACTTTTTTTTATCCTGGTCAGAGGCACGATTGAAAGTAGCAGTTTGTTTATAGGAAAAGCTTGTAATTTGCGTGACTTTAAAAGCGAGAAGATTATGGGTCCCATAAAGTCTTGTTTCCATGTATGTGTGGAAGTTAATTTTTAGTTTTTCACATATACTTTAATCCAGAATCTTCAAAGAATGGCAGGTAAAAGTGTTATCAGATTCACGGCGAGACAAACTTTTCAGCCGATTTTAACCCCAAAATTTTTTTATTCAAAGAGAGAAAAAGGTTACAATTGTCTTTGTAAAAATGGAGGAAAAGCCAAAAAACCAGTCCTACTAGTGCCAGCCGTTGATATTCCTCGCCTATTCGTATCAATCGCTTATCTCTGATTCGTTGAAATGTTCGATGTTGGATGAAAAATCTGGGCTAGCCCAGACTTTTTTGACACTGTGAAAAAAAGTTGGGCAGACATTGCTGTTTGCTATCACACTAGATGTTGGGAGGATATTTCGAGAAAAGTTGGAGGAATCAAGTGTTGGCTCAAAAGTCTTACGAAATGTTGATGAATCTGATAGCAGTTTAAGTCGAAAAATGTCGAGTAAAAATGGGAATAGTGGTTAGAAATATCTATTTTTTTAAACCACTCATACAGCAGCTATAAATATGTCGAATAGCCTTTCTTTTCTAATCGTTCTGAGGAGTCTCAGCAATAGAAAGACATGGTGATGTGCAAGGTGGTTGTAAATAAATTTGTGAGGGATTTACCTTTGTAATAAAGGCACTCTAGCATTTTTGTGAGATCGTGACGTTAATAATTTAACATGTGTAGCGTGGAAGCGACATCTGACCTCTCTTTTACTTTAACTTTCTAGAGCGTGTGTCTTTCTCGGTTCTACAGTTATGTCGCGGTTAGAAGCAATATGCAAATTTATAGTATCTCAGTTTGCAGCATATAAAAGCTTTGAGTGTGAAGTGGTGTGTGTAGCGGCGCAAGCCAGCTAGTGGTGTGTGTAGCGGCGCAAACCAGCTAGTGGTGTGTTTAGCGGCGTAAACCGACAAGCAGTGAATTGAATTATATTGGATTGAGCGTGTTATTAGCCTCCAGTGAAATTGCGAGGTGTTTCGAAATCAGATAGCTAGCAGCGTTTGCCGACTTGGTTTATTCAGAGCAGATCTATTTAAGGAGATTGCCGTTGGTAAGAGATAATTTAGTTACGTTGAGTATTTTAGACAATAAAGAGTGTGTTACAGCCACGGGCTGTCTAATAAAGATTTTGTCTAGCAGTTTAGCTAAAGTCTAAGTGAGAAGTTGGTTGGAAGTGCCCCCGACTGAGTCTAGTACCGGAGCTGTGAGTATATTTATGAGTTTAATCTTTTAGTATTGTGTCTAGTTATCGAAAGTGACGAACTGAAGTTCCGCTTCCCCTGAGCCCTAACAGTTTAAATAAACTGGTTTTAACTTATATCTTGAGTTATGTCTGCATTCAACCACCCCACCGTCACAAATAACCCCGAGTACGAGCACCCAACCGTTACAAACTGACCGTAATTAGATATTATTGATATAAAGATGCCGAATTGCGCAATAAGATTAAACATGACGGAGGGACAAAGGATTCCGCGATTAAAAAAGTTTCAAAAGTCACCACTAGGTGAATATGTGGCGCTTTGTAACAGAAGAACATAGATAGATTTAACCCTTTAAAGACGAGCGACACATATACGTGCCGCACATCTACGTGCCAAAAAGGATTAAAAATCCTTGTTTGTCCCCACCAGTACTTGAAATTTTGTCTTATTTAAACGGAATAGTGACTCGATTTAATAAGGTACAAATTTCAGTTTTTAAAAACCGGAGACAGAACATTAAAAATTTTGTAAAAGGCTGTCATCGCGAAAGGGTTAAAAAAGGGATCATATTGAACCTGATTGCAATGTGCTGAATAAAAGTATTTTAATTTAGTATTGATTCTGTTTTTTCTTAAATTCTCTTATCTGTTTGAAGTGCCACATATAAACCTAGCGATGACTTTTCGAAATATATATATATATTTTATAGAATCTTTCTTGCCTCATCTTGTTTAATCCTATTAGAAAATTTGGCATCTTCCTCCCAATTAAATCGCTTTACAGAACACTTTAAGTACTGTCAGTTTAATTCTGGCCACCTAGTATATTTCAAGACATTCAATAGTGATCACTGATTGCTAGGCAACCGGTGAAAATCATAAATTATGAGCACCAGCGCGTGACCATGCGTGAAGGTATTTCAGTGGGGTCTAAATGATTGAAACTTAAAGCAACCAGTTTTGGAGTATTAGAATAATGCAGTGATATATTGAAACCTCATTCGCAAAAATGATGCTTCATAGTACATAATTTATGGGCAGACAACGAAAAATCTTAAAATATAAAATCCCGAAATTGCTTGAGAAAGAAACATAAATAGCCACGTAATTCGAAATGACGTGTCCTTTTAATTTAATTAAAAACTAGTCGTTGGGGGCCACCGTAACACTTACTCATCATAGATATGTATAATATAAAATATGAAAATAAAACATGTGTAAACTATTTAAAACATGCATTGCAATTTCAAAACAAAACTTAAACATGCATTTAAATACTTTTAATATACATACTAATGCTCTATAATGAATGACTGATGAACCCATTTTGACAAATTATACAAAATGCCAAAATACTCAAGTAGTACTAGATTGCGTAAAAGAAACATCCTTATAACTCCAAAAATAATAATCGTATTAACTAACAATTTACTGCGTCAAATTAAGCGTCTCATTTCCAATTAAAATATATCTTTGTATTGAAATTTGAATAAAATACAGGGTCATGAAAATTCGAAGAATGTGGAAAACAGGATTACAGATATCTCGGCAACTAATAATCCGATCGACTTCGTTCTTTATACAAAATTTCTGTTATTTTATTGCCTTTTATGTCCACTCCTTAAAATAAAAAAAATCGAAAAATTTTATGTACCTTTCATCAGAAAGAATTTTTCGAGAGTCCGAAAAAAATAGTTCCGGATAATCGAGGTTACTGATATTAAATAGACTTCGTCCCATTCTTACATACTAAGTACATACAAAATTTCAAGCCTCTATCTCAATTTGTTCGAGAGATAGAGCGGTTACAGACAGACAGACAGACAGACAGACAGACAGACACACAGACGGACGGATGGCAAATTTTTTTTTTCAAAAAATATGTTTTTCGGAATCTCCAGTGTCTGAAACGTGTAAATCCGTCAAAAAAATTTTTCGATTTTCAAAACGTTTGCAAGACTTACCCTATACTACGTATGATGGGTAAGTAATAGAGGCTACAAAGATCGTCTTCAGACTGCAATTGCATACAAACCCATATTTTGATTTTAGGCATCATGTTTGATTTTTAGCCTAAAGCCTCATTATTCACAGATGAAAGAAGAGTTTGATAATTTTCATCAATTGGTAAATGTTTAAGTAAAGAAATTTTGCAAACGACTGTGATTTAAGTGTGGAAGGAAGCAATCTGTAATACAATTATACGATATGGGAATTTCCAATGCACATACAAAATTGTGTACACCCCTTTACAAGCCAGAAAAGTTAGGATTTAAGGCTGCTGGTCACTCACTTTCCAAATTCCTCTCTCTAATGTTAAATCTATGGGCGTATTATTTGATGTATTCTTATATTTAAAATATCTCCCCAGGAAATTGGTATTTGTAACGTTTTTTCCGGCTTTCTCTACTTAAAGGATGTCACTTTTTTTCTTAGTTCCCAAACTATATCTAAAATTTATGTTGAATTTAATATTTTATGCACTAAAAATTCATGAAGTGGAGGTAAACTTATAACACTTCACATAAAATAAGCATATATTGTAGAATTATTTTGAAAACTAAGAAAAAAAGTGACATATTTTAAAAAGAGATCTACAAAAAAAGTAATTAAACATATTATTTTCCTGAGATGATATTTTAAATAATTCAGGGCTTGTCTATGGATAACAAGCTACTCTATATTTCGGGATAAGTCTAATAGGGATAGGTCGACAGGGGATAAGTCGTTTAGTCTAAACAAGGATAAGTCGTTTGAATGCATCAAACGCCCATTGACTCATCATTTTGGAAGGAAATTTGGAAAGTGGGCGACCAGCAGTATTACGATGATAAATGACTGTAGGCTATTTTCTCTGATGAAATGAAATGGAACTTAAATGGCCTGGTGACTTGACAGTACTGGCATGATTTGAGAAAATCAAAGGAAATTTTCTCGAAACATCAGTTAGGTGGTGGATTCATTATGATAAGAGGCTATTTTTTGTTAAATGGCATGAGATCATTATCATTTTTTCAGGCAAAAGCAATTTAAAACCATATCTAACAATTATTTCTGACTATTTTTCGCTGTTTGCTTCATTTTGTAGCAGTTAAAAAATGAATTTGTCAGATAGATATTAAAACTATCCACACAAGCTGTGAGACAACAGCCTGATTCTAGAATAAAAATATTGAATTTTTGCAATAGGCACCCAGAAGTCCTTGTCTAAATCCTATCAAGAACTTATGGGGAGATCTAGCAAGAGGAGTTTATAAAAATGGAAGACATTTTTACTATGCTACTAACCTCTGATCTGCGATTGAAGATGAATGGTACAAAACCAGTGCCGAACTGTCCCAAAAATTAATAATGTAGTTTAAGATAATTATTTGAGCTAATTAGCGCAATGATGAGTGCATAATAAGCATGCTATTTGTTTCTTCGACACTATATTATTATTATTTTGCTGGAGATGGCTATTATAGGAGATGGCTATTTTAAAGGATGGTATGGTAACTTTCATTAATATTTCATCTACATTAATGCTACAGGATTATTCACCGAACTTTATTGTCAGAGGTAGTAGTTTTAACGCAGGCAGAAATAGGGCTTTTTCTGCAATTTTTTATTTTTGCAATAAAATACTTACCGATGATTTTTGTTGGTTTTTCAAGTTTATGATACACATTTTAGTATATTTTTCATTTAATAATAAATTTATTATTAAAAATGTAGTCTTTAAAATTTTTACACGCATTGTATTTATTTTAAATTTTTTCAATGGTGTAGAATAGCTGCCGAATTGTTAGAGTGCTTGTCTCTTAACACAAAAGTAGCTGGTATGATCTCAATGTCAGCAACTTTCATTTGTTTTCATATTTTCTTCAATTTATGTAAATTTTACTTTCTGTAACGGATAAAGGAAACAAACGGATATTCGTCTGTTAACGGGAAAACCGTGTAGCATTGTAGAAATGAAAATTTTCGTGAAACGAAGAAATCATTTCTGAGAGTGTTGCTAAATTACAGTAAAAATCTGTCTTAGCCGGAATGTGCCTAAGCCATTAAACTGTCTAAGGCGGAGAACTTTCCGAATCCCACATTTTTAAACATAGAGATTAATGAGAAATCTGTCTAAGGCGGAAATAATCTGTGTAACGCGGAACCTGACATTCATTTTGTGTCCCAGGTAGCAAATATTCTGTTTGAGACGGAAGAAAATTTTCTTATGAACTATAAATGGAAAGAAATCTTTTTTTTTTTCATTATGAAATGTAATGTACAGTATTCTCAGAGGTTAAGAAAAGGCATCATAGATTGCTGACAATAGTTTGGGGATAATTTTATTTTTGTATATGGCTGGGAACTGTTGAACAGTGGATGTACTAGTCTGTATATGTACAATCAATTTGTAACATAAATTATTATTACTATGAATATATAAAAATCTCTAAAGATTTCATGTCTATTTTATTTTTAAAAAATTTTAAAGATGCGTTAGTTTTAACTTTTAGCCAAATAAATGTTTTATATTCTGTGAATGGATGTCTATAAAGTTTCTCTATCTAAACCGGAAATTTGTCTAAGTAGGAATTTTATTTCAGTCCCAAGCGATTGCGCCTTAGACAGATTTCACTGATAACTACATATTTCTACAGAATTTGTTTTGAATTAGTACAATTAGAAGACTGAAAAATAAAATACAATTCAAAATAAAATACAATTTTCTACCAGGCAAAAGTGCAAAAACATACTTTTTTTTCTGTCGACTTGAGAAAACTTTAAATCGTATGTTCTTTTAAATGGGTATCATATTTTCATCCTGGTTTTGAATTGCTGACAAGACCTTGATAAATAAAAATGATTCAGTGTAAAAACAGACAGTTTGTAGAATAAAAAAACTAATTTTTCTGTTTTTAATAACCTCGTTCCTTAAAGTACTATGCTTCCTAAAATATAAATTTAATGTGTAGTTTTCACTATTAACATCCAGACGGTAGACAAATTTATGAAATTAAAAATAGAGTCTATTCTTTGAAACCCGATTGATAAAAAGTTTTAAAAATTCCATAAATTACTTAACTTTCCAAAACTTATGTTCAGAAACTTTGACACTTTTTTCATAAACCTCAAGTTAATCTTTTCAAGAAATATGAACTAGTTAAATCATAAGATTAATATTTATAAGAAAAAGAAGGAAATTTATGTAATATCTAAATGCGCATTAAATAGCAAAATGACCAAGAGGAACTAACTTATACAAATACTGACAAGAAAAGAAAAATATAGCAAAAAATAACAAGAAATGGAATCTGTGATTTCTTATGTGTATAACAAAAAACCGATTTTTTAAAAATATTGCCATATCTACGTACACTTATCGCAGTTCCAATTCCCGTACGCATATATATCACTCTCTCTTACAATATATATATGCACGATAAGATGAAAACAAAACATATAAACCTCATCATAATAAAAATAAATAGGCCAAAAAATTAAATCAAAGTTTAAAAAACATTAAAATTTTGCTCAAAACCATAAATTTCATTCATCTTTCTGTAGTCTAGTAATTCTACTGCTAATCCCCATTTTTAATGAACCTGCTTAAATTCAGAATTATATTTAAGTAACAAAATTTAAGTAAGAACGGCAGTTTGTAAAATTTGTTTAACTATAAAAAAAATTTATATGAATCAATTCGATTATTCAATAATGAATATCAAATGCAGAAATCAATGGGAATGAAGTATGATGTCAATTCAGAACTCCATCATTAAAAATATATTAAACCATTTAGAATTAATGTAATCTCCCAGTGTGATATCTAGGTCCCCTTGTCGGGAGAAGTTTGAAATACATAAACAAAAGCGAACTGCTTCCATGAAATTAATATACACATTAGGTTGATGCAAAAGTTCTGTCGTATTTTAAAATTGTGCGAAACCAAATACTCTGCTTCAAGATAAATTCAAGATATCTGACGTTTGTTTCTTGTGTTTGAATTATTTATGTCAATTCCATTGCAATTGATATAATTTAGATGTGGATTGTTCTTGCTCTGCAACATGGAGCATAAATGTCATTATCGACATTAGACGGCAAAGCAGAACGAGTACCATCTTTTAGGCTGAAATCTCCCAAACGAAATTTGACAAACCAACTTTGAAATGTCCGAATAATTAGTACTCCACTTCACAATGTGTCACATAAATTTTTACATGCAACGAATGCGTTGCTTCTTTTCTGGAATATACATACAATGGATTAAATAAACTCAATACACTGACGTGTTGGTGACTCTGTATTTAATGTAATGCCTCTCTATAACTTATTGCAAGATATTGCACTGTAAAACATTTGTGTAACGTTACTCCATAAAACTGGTGGCAGCCTTGCTGCCACCAATTTGGTGGAGTATTTTAACCGATATAATCGGTGTAACGTTGTAATGTTACACCAATAATACATGTTTTTATTACACCATTATGTAAGTGAAAAATTACTCAATGAAGTAGAAATCGTAGCTGCCACCAATTTTATGGAGTAACGTTACCACAAAAGTGTGGAAGTAGCCATTTTATATAATACGATAGGTACTCCAAATAACAAAACACTACATGGCACATTCTACCTCTGTGCTTTGAGCTAATTTATAAAATTAACGGCATGCATTAGAAAAATAGAACTTTAGCATAAAATTATTTTATAATTTGTAGATATGACACATGCCCTTAGAATAAGTTCGAGATGATAACATAGTGACACTAGTTTTGAAATATGAAAGCAATAAGCAGTGTTGCCAAGTCTCTGGCTTTTTTAACACTGGTATTATTTTAGAGAAAATGCTGTTAATTTAAATCGCCAAAATATTCCAATTAAATAAAACTGTATTTTCTGCATTAAAATACTGGTATCCAAAAACCCGTAGACAAGACAGCTCTTCAAAAAGTAATCAGAAATTGCTCTATGCAATAAATTTGCATATTTTCAAGAACGTTTCTTCCAGTTCCTCTTGCGTTTATTTCAGTGTAACCCATTACAGTCGACTCTCGTTAATTCGAAATCGGATAGTTCGAATCTCGCTTAATTCGAACTAAACATGAAGTCCCGAAATTTTCAATGACAGAACAACGTTAAAATTTTTCATTAATTCGAACTCATTTTCTCTCGACTTCGTTTAATTCGAACTAACGAGAATTCCGATTTTTCATTTCTTTTCTTTATCACGTATTTCAGATCATTTGAATAACTTTCTTTCTTTGATTTTTGTGAAAATTGTTCCGAACGAGTATATATATAATCCAATGCATTTGATATCCACTTTCTTAGTGCCCCGTCTCTCCATCACTGACGCTTTGAATTTTTCTTCAATTGTGCTTGTTTCTAATCTTTTAATTAGTTTATGTATTTATACATTCTAATTTAATATTAAGTCATACTCTAATGATAACAGACGAAATAAATTTAAAAAACACTATAACATTAATTCCTCTGTAATTGTACCATATTAAGCATATTTTCATTTCATATTTTTCTTAATTCGAACTTCGGATAATTCGAACATTTCTTGTGGTCCCGACGAGTTCGAATTAATGAGAGCCCACTGTATTTCGATTTGGTAACTGTCCGGATGCGTATTTAGAGTTATGCCGCCGATTTGTTGAGCACAAGCCAAAAGTTCATGTAAGCTGGATGATTTTATTTTGTTATTTTATGATGTATTTTTTGACTATTTCAGTAATACCTCAACAATCCTCAACCCCCAACCCTCACAACCCTCATCCTTAGCACCGTGCAATTAGGATCCAATTTGTAGCAAGATAAAATGAAAGGCTAAACTACTGGAAATCGTATTGAAAAGTTATAAACATTTATAACTGCAATAAGTTTTCGAATTAAACAATACTTATAATTACTTATACGCTAATAAAACAACATTTTAAAAACTGATATATTTTTTAAATTATTGCAGACTATTTTCGTAGCATTCAGCGTACCACTTAAGTGCAAGAAATGATGGAAATATATTTTTATTTATGAAGGTTACTCAGATTCGAGAAATATTGAAAGATCGCTGTTTTTATTAGACGTATACCTAATGAAGATTGCTGTTAATTAATTCTATTTTACTTATTTATTATATCTAGCAATATATATCACTAGAATCATGTTTCATATCTATGGGTTTGAAATGAATAAAATTTTTATTATATTTGGATTATGTGAAAATCTGTGTTGCATAGAAGAAAATACCAGAAGGCTTTTTTTGTAAATTGGAATTAGGATAACGATATACAATGAGAAAGCTAAAAAATGGATGATGACAAAAGATAATCTTCTGGGATGGGTGGTCAGTGAACGATATTGCCGATATAAAACACGAGATTTGTCTTTAATTTTACATGGATGATCCTGTACATTTTTTAATGCAGAAGATGCAATGAGAGTCACATAGAAAGAGGTAAGTGGAGAGTCTTTATTTGGATATTAAATGTGTATTCCTCGTATCGCATTATCGAAACTGTCGTTCACAAGAAATAGTAATTTTTCAATTATTTTCAAGAGCTTTGTATTGTTTTAGCACATTCTAAAAAATAATTTTCAATAATTCTGTTATTCTTAAAACCGATGAAATGTAGTACATTTGTTTTTACAACTTTATAATGGCTTTCAAAATAAATAAAAACAACGTATAGTTAAAGACTGGTTTTTTATTCTTTTTTTTTTCTTTATCATACTAAGAAACTTCAGACTTTTTATATTGAATTTTATTATAAACTGTGCAAAAATAAATTCTATACAAAACGACAAAAACAGAGTATTGAAAAAATCTTTATTTTTCAGTTTCCTTTCACGTTATTACAAAATAAAATTACCATTTAATAAAAGCAAACTTTTCTTTTTTGGTAATAACAAACACAATGTTTTCTTCTGACAATTTTACTAAGCTATAAAAAAATATATGTATGCGAACATAGCTACAAAAAGGAGACGTTTTTCAAAAAGTGTAAGAAGAAAGAAAAAAAAAGATCTATAATATGTTTTTATTTCTTGTCAGAACTTTTGATTTCTTTCTGATAATAAAAGGTAAAATAGTTTATATAGATAACACAAAAACGATTATAAAAATATTTTTCTAAAACTTCAGAAAGATACATATTATGTATTTTCTCTGGGGATTAGAAAATATGGCGAAATAAATTCTATATTTTCCAACTAAAACATCTATTATTGAACATATGTAAAGATAAATTTATCAAAATACTATTTTCTTTTAAAAATATATATTCATTACAATTAATTTTTATGAAGAATCCTATAATACAAGGCAGTCTAAAGACCTCAACACCTTTAAAAATTTAATGTAAAAACAAATAATTGTATTGAAATGCGGTTTGGACGAACGTGCTTATCAGTATGAAAACATTCCTTTAAGTGAATAAAAAATTAATTCAAAACTTCCAGCATAGATAGCGCTGTATCTGACGTTATCATGAACAAACATGAACTATCTAAGACAGCTGATTATTTTTTGTCATAAGCCATTAATGACTATTTATTTTGCTCAAGCTTTGAAAAGCACATACATTGATATATGGTTGTGGATTGTATAATATATATTATTGCCCCAAATGATTGTACGGGAGTGCGATTTGGATAAAATGTACATGTCAGTATAGGAAAGTTTTCTTGAAGTGAATAAAAAAATAGTTCTAAACTTTTCCCATAGATAGTGCTGTACCTGAACATATCTTGAATAAGTATAAACTATCCAAGACAGTCAAATATAGATCATTATTTTTGTCATAAGATATTGCAGATTATTTATTTTGCTTAAGCTTTGAAGGGCGCATTCATTACAATATGTTAATGGATTGCACAAAATATATGATCTGTAATGGAATATCTCGAGTTTTTGACGATTCTTTATGACAATTTAAAGTAAAGTTCAATTTGTAGCGAAATTTGAAACTTTTTTTTTACCCGCTCAAAGAAAATTTTTAATGTGAAGGGATTTGAGACCTAACTGCACTGTTGTACGAAATTTCTTAGTTTTATAATAAATTTTAAAATGTACAAAGGTATATTTGGACCACCCAGTGATATGTATGTATATATACACGTATATTTGATATAATATGGCATCCTTAACCGCAGGAACTCCTACTTTGAATTTGGAGATGTTATATCGCTACTAATGTTTGGTGGGAATGGCCTAGTATTTATCACATATACTCTGCCACATTTAGTTGATAATTTCCCTTGAAGAATAAATTGCAAATTGGTTGAAATATGGATTGAAAAAATTACCTGTCGGTCAATTTTAACAGATATGTATGTATTTATTGCAATAATAGTTCATAACATATCTGCTAAATTGGGGTAAATCGGAAGTGCAGTTTGTGAAATATCGTGTTTACACACACAAATTGTTGTTACATATTTTTCTTACATTATATATTTAAAAGACCAAGGAGTGCCAACGAGTACATAAAAGGTTTAGCCGAGCCCACCTAACGCTGCATTGAGATATAAAAATCAGAGGCAACCACACAGCTCAATAAATTTGAGTGGCAGCGTTCTAATACCTATCAACTGTCGAGGTTTCTCAGGGTGCTTGCAGACGATTATATAATTAAATTTCACAATAAAATTCTCACACCTTCTTAAATTTATATTTAATTATTTCCAACTTAGTTTAAAATGTTTATCAATTGGCCTTGAATGTCCGTCTATTTGTACCACTGCCCGTTCTCGAATTTACGTAAATATACTCTGATTGTCATTAAATTAATATACGTTATTGATGCTTACAGATGATGATGCGATACAGAAAATGAAGTGTTGACTATTTATAGCTCATTTACAAGGATACTCTAAAGTATTCTGCGTGTTATAGTCTATGCTGAAGATTACTTTGTGGTGTATTTCAATAGAGTTGGAGTAACATAATGAAATTCAAACACATTATTATAGTACGAAAGAAGATAGTTAATTTAGAATATTATATGTATAGCACTTATACAGTATGTTAAGAAATTATAAGACCACTAACGAGTTGGCGCACTTTTGAAGAAGAAGATACAAAATGAAAATTTTTAGCGTGTGTATTTAAAATTATCATAAATCGTTTTGTGTTACATTCGTTGCATTCAAATTTATATTACGTTTGATTAAAATCTTCTAATTTTTAGACGTAAATAGGGTGTTTGTAAAGAACTTATAATACCACCTGAGGATATTAAAATATTATACGTCAGAACAAAATTATTATAAAATGTACACTATTGTATATCCTGGATGTATTCCCAAAAAGAAAAGTTTCTGGTCATATAGTCTTATATATGATAAATTTTAAGATGTTGTGGGGTAAAGAGTTAGTGCGACCGAAATAAGAAAAGTTTGGTATTGTAATGGTGCAGGTAAATCTGAACGATAAGTAACTAAGTTAATTAAACCTTCTAAAACTGGCATTCAAAAAGTAATAATTAGAAATACAGTTTCAAATAAAAGTAAACGTTCTGGAAGAAAAATGATTTTGACAACACGGGATGATTGACAAATATTTCGATTTTTACTGAAAAAGATATTTCTTCTTGAAAACTTTCAAACGCTTCACCAAAAGAACTTCACACGTAGCAGTTTGGAAGAGTCTGAAATCATATATTAATGTATGAAACTGTTGAAAACACCGAGATTAATGAAACATCATAAGGAAGAAAAACTGAAATGGGCTAAAAATGTCATGTCATGAGACAAGAAACAGAGAAAAGGTGATATTTTCAGATGTAATAAATTAAGCTTAACGGTCCGGACGGTTATAAACACTGTTGACATGATTTGATAAAGGAAAAAAATCGCCTCACTTAACAAATGGGAGGAGGATCAGTAATCGTTTTGGGTGTTTTTAGTCCTGACGGATTATGCGATTTAATCCAAATTTTTGGACGCATGAATTCTATGTAATATCAGGCTATGGAATTTGAACATTTAATACCGCTTTAGAATTTTTATATAGTTCTAACTGGATGTTTCTGCTACACAATGCATCTTGCTATGTGTCAAAATCCACCCAGCAATGTCTTAAAAAGAAAAAAATCATGTTTTGTTATAGCGAGAGTGAAGTCCAGGCTTGAAACCTGCAGAAAATTTTGGGGGAGTACTAAGTCCCAAAGTTTATGCTGATAACAAACATAGCTAAAGAACTAGAAATAGTGATTGTAAAAAATGGCACAATATTTCTTAATCTGCATTAAATCACCTGATAACTTCTATGATAAACAGAGTGCTTAAGGTTATAAGGAAAAATGGAGACCAATAACTTATTAATTTTCATATTGTTTTCATTTATAGCCAAGTGATTTTATAATTTGTTAATAGTATATTTTTCGTTTATTGCTTATATTTTTCATTAACATACATATTTATTGCATTATTCAAAACTATTGCAAACTAATTTTAATAAATTTATTGCATTTTGATATATCATGTGTTTAAAATATAATTAGAAATTTATTTACATCATTATTTTAAAAATCAAAGTTGTCTTATAATTTCTTAATGCACTGTAGTTCATGTGTTAAAAAGTTTACTGCTTTGTTATAGTCTATGAAAAAAAATCTTTTGCGCCGTTTTCTGATGATGTTACTCTGTTATAAAAGTAATGAAATTGTTTTGATTTTCGGATGACAATAATACGCGGTTTTCTGTAAAAATGGAGTACAAAGAATATATTAATAATTTAAGGGTCACTTAAAAATGTTCGCTTACATAATATATTTCTGAAAGTGTTTGAAAATCTATGCTTGACGAATATTTATCTTTCTTGTTATTTATTTATTAAATTTTAAGTTTTATGTTTTTGTTCTCAAATTGACCGTTAGTAGTCATAAAATACAAAAGAAATTATTCAGCTAAAAATATAAATTGTTTAAATTTAAGTTTTAAGTGAAGATTTTTGAAATGACAATATTAAAAAAGCTACATACTTATTAACCAGTATATTTTTCAGTTCATCCAAAATTTATTTTATGTATAATTATAAAAAGCGTTTGTCTCTCTCTGCGCATGTGTGTATTTGTGTAGTTGGTAGCTAGGAAAAATTACCTCAAAAAATCTAAAACTACCAATCCAAAAGTACATAATTATCCAAAAATGCCGTTTTATTTAAACAAAATGTGCAAGATATTTTTTAAAATACCACTTTATGTAAAAATTGTCTAACTATACCTCTTTTGTTAAAAAATTAATTTTCATAAACATCCCAAATAATATCTCTAAAAATATATATCGCATTATAGCGAATGGAGAAAATTACTCATAAATTTATTTGAATATAAATAAAATTAAGAAAGTTTTTGGAAACAAACTCATATTATCTTTATTTTAAAATGTATATAAATACATTCACGGAGTTAACATGGAATTATGATTAAACAGCAAACGTTACTTTCAAAAGGGAGCACTGCTTTAAAATGAAAGGAAAATTAATATGCAGCTTAATGCGCACATACATTATTTCGGTGTATTTTGCTTAAAGAACCATTATGATTTATCTTCGGCCTGACTTACCTGAGATTTTCAAGAGAGTTTGAATTAATGTTGCCATCTTAATTAAGAGACAAATAATACTCTTTAAGAATAACTTATTCATATTTAAATCCATGAATATTTTATGTACAGGGTGTATATAGGGTGTTCCGGAATTCCACTAATATATTTAAAAAGCTGATAGTAGATTTCGAAATGATGAAATATTGTTATAGAACATGGAATTGCAAACTATGTACGAGCGTTGTTCAATAATTATTGTCCCCTAAGTATATAAAATATTTGTACTGCGATGACTGAAGTGGAATATCAAACCCTAGGTTTTAGATGTCTGTAACTCAATTTCAGAAACATGTATGCTGTATCAACATAATTTTAGAGGGAATAAAGTTTGAAAAAAGGCGAATTTTTGACGGGAGTGTTTAATGAGGGCCTGGGAGAAAGGCTGATTTGGAGTTTATGGGCCTAAATTTGTGGCAATCTGGGCTAAACTGTGATATGTGCTATGTGGAATTTCCACGTGGGACTAAATTTGTAAAAAATGTCTGACTATTTGTATAAGATGTCACTACATCACTGTCATGCCGAGTCTAAACGACAATAGTCACGTCTCGTCCTCTGTCATAAATTTAGGACTATAAGCTACCGACTACCCTTTCAAAAGGGAGCACTGAAGCTCACTTCCTTCTCTTTCACCACTCTCTTCAAAACTATGTGAATATAACAGCTATGGTTCTGAAATAGAGCAAATAGGCATCTAAGACATTAGTCTTCGGTAATCCACACCAACCCATCGGTGTACAAATATTTTATATACACTAGGGATAATAATTATTGAACCATCTTCGTATTTAATCAAAAATATGGAGTTACCCTAAAACAATTTGGGCTGTCAGAATTAACTTTCAGAAAGTTGAAGTATATTATTTAAAAAAAATCTTTTAATAGACCTTTTCACGTTTTTTATCTATGTCTAAATATAAAAACAACAGAAGAAGAATCTATTATACGCGCTGTCAGGTTCTGAGACCACACCTGCTACAGATTGGAATTTCCGTTATTTCTCTATCTTAATCCTTTGTGTATTGTATGGCTGTGTACTAGAATTTCCAAGGTGACATTCCTTCTTTGTTGAAGGGAGAAGTGACAGGTAATCCTATGCAGGTGGTGTGTGAGAAAGAGAAGATTAGTGAGAGGCGTGTTCATCCGTCAGTGAAGTTTGTGGATGATGCGCAGACCAGGAACATGTCACTAATCAAGAAAAGAATATGGAATGTGTCCAATGGATAAGCTCCAAAGGGGGTTGACATTGGGAAAGCAGTGATTTGATACCCAATTGACGATCCACATTTTGGCCTGTAATTATCAGCTGTACAATATCATCGATTGCTGATCATCCTGTTTGTCCATTTTTTCTTGAGGTTATAATATTTGACATAAAACACGGTACACCTAGGTATAAGGGCAAACCAAATTCAATAAGGGTAAATATCTTTATTTGTGACTAAATAACTTAATTGAAGCCTTCTATTAAATGACAATTTTTCATTCCCTTGATTTATATTATCCCAACTCTAATTTGATGATCCTGTTCGGTAACAATCTGCATAATTACGTGTACTACTTTGTCTGTAGAAGAACTTACACTGTAAAAAAGGGAAGATTTTACGCAGATTGCATTAGCAATTGGCAGTGAGTACGCCAGTACAATTCAATGTTTTTAAAGGGGAAAATTATCGCAAATTCTGGATTTTTTCTCTTTTTTACCCGAAAATAATTTGTGTTAATTTAATTAATTTATATTTTTAATTAATTAATTTATATTTTTTTTGAATTTATGGAACTTGTTCTATTAAAAAACAGTGACTTGCACTTGCATCTCGATCTCCAAAATATCGCCTTTTTTTTTTACTTTGTATCCATCGGGAAAATATATAATTTAAAATATATCTAAACAAAATGGGTTCAGAAAGATATTTAGTTTGATATTTAGTTAAAAAAAATTGAAAATCGAGAAAAGGTTGCATTTTTTAAATATGAAATTTCGACATACAGTAGCGCACAAAAGTATTTTAACAAAATTGTATTCGACCTCATAATTAATATTATTGGTTTTTCTTTGGTTTCACATTATTTTCCAGCATATCATAGTTAATTTGCTAATTCTGAAAATCTTTTAATATGGTTAAATAAAATAAATGATTGATTTTTGTATTTTATCATTGTTTCTATTTAAGTCAATCATTTACCGAGCAATTTTATAATGATTGTAAATTCTGATATCTTTATATTACTCGTAAACATTACGAAAAAATTCATGTTAGCAAAGGAAACTTTGTTTTTATAAATGTTTTTTTTTTTTTTTTTAATTTTAATCCCGAATATATATCAGTTTCCCGATTTATACGGAATAAAAACGTTTTTTGTAAAAGCTTGTAATTTGGAAATGGTTTTAGCATGTTGTTGTATTTACTGTATTATATTTTTGTAGATAAAGAAACATTTGTATTTTAAAGTAATCCAAGATACAAAAATCTTAAAATTTTCTAGTAAAAACTTTTATTGTATTGTAAATTTCTCAGGCTTTTTTCTTCTTGAAATGACGTTTAAATCATGCTTCTATCTCAATTAGAACAGAAAATACTAATTGTTACGCTTGATTTATATTCAAAATGCTTTTTTCATGATTTTTTTTCACTATTTCTCGAATTTAAATTTTTATAAATCTAGAACAGTTAAAGATAAATGGTTAAAATTTGTGAGTTATATTTGCAGTTTTTTTTTTAATTTAATTTTGAATCAGAAAATTATATATATATATATAACTTTTTTAACATAAAAACCATTTTTTAACATTTTTACTTTGCATATTTTTATTTTATTTAAATTAGTTTTTTTTTAAATGCCAAATTAAAATTAAAATAACTGTATCTCTTTTTATTTGAATGAAAAAAATTGAAGTTTTACTACTAATATTTCTAATTATAACGATGTTTAACTAACTCGATTTTTTAATAAATTTTAAATTAAATTTGTTTAATAAATATGAGAAGGTTTATCGTGTAATTTTAAGGACAAATAATATGATTAATCGTCACACAAAAAATAGTTATAAAAAAATAAACTCAATAAATAAAACTTTCGGACCCTTTAAACTGTAAGATTTGCCACGAAATTTCTCTGCTGTGTTAAGCCAGAGGAATTAAACTACACCAAGTTGAGTGCATTAAGTGTATCAAGTAATCCAAACTGGGCTACCCTATTTTATGATGCTCTATACTAACCGGTGTACAAAACATAAATAAAAGTCAATAATAATTGCAAATATCAAAAGATTTCCTATCTTTAGAATACTGTCTTAGTAAGCTCACAAAGTAACCAAACAACTGTATTGATATTTTTGTATTAGTCGGATGTC
Organism: Maratus speculifer; assembly: GCA_964019185.1. NCBI lineage: Eukaryota > Metazoa > Arthropoda > Arachnida > Araneae > Salticidae > Maratus > Maratus speculifer. The sequence continues at coordinate 119,883,406 of OZ025301.1, forward strand.
TGCTGTCTATTTCGAAATATATCTATATTTATAACAGTAATTGTTATTTATTTTATCTCAGTGTTTAAGCTCTTAGTTCGATTTCTTGTCAGTTAAATTGATATTAACTATAAAAAGAAGTTTTCTTATACGTCCATTAAAAACGTTTCAAAAAATATATATTAAAATATTTAATTGCTAAAACGGACGTCAAATACTAATTAAATACATTCAAAAGATCTTAATAATTTGACATGTTTCGATTGAATTTACTCAATCATCATCAGAAAAAACAAAAATACAAGTAAACACAAAGATGGAAAATGACAATCAAATGTTACAAATGAAATTCAAAAATAAATAAAAATCACGCGCGTTATATTTTAATATATAACGCTCGTATATATATTTTAATATATATGTTTTATAATAATATATATTTTAATATATAATAATATTTAACATTAAAATATAACGCGGGGGATTTCTATTTTAATTTTAATATTAATGATTATTATTTTATTTTAATATACAACGCGCGTTTATATATTTTAATATATATATTTTATAATAATATATATTTTAATATATAATAATATTTAATATTAAAATATAACGCGCGAGATTTTTATTTATTTTTAAATTACATTTGTAACAGTTGATTGTCATTTTCCATCTTTGTGTTTACTTGTATTTTTGTTTTTTCTGATGATGATTGAGTAAATTTAATCGAAACGTGTCAAATTATTAAGATCTTTTGAATGTATTTTATTAGTATTTGACGTCCGTTTTAGCAATTAAATATTTTAATATATATTTTTTGAAAAGTTGAATTGATGTTATTTATTTATTTATTTGATTCAATTATTGATTTATCAGATTTTGATTTTGTGTGGTATGGAACATCACAAAAAAAAAAAAAAAAAAAAAAAAAAAAAAAAAAAAAAAGAAAAGAAAAAAAAAAGAAAAGAAAGAAACACTTAAAGGAGTCCGGGATAGAAAATTCTTCAATTTTATTATTATTATTATTATTATTATTATTATTATTATTATTATTATTATTATTGCCATAAACCTTTTATGAGCTTTTTTCTGCTTAAAATAGTCCTTTAAATCATGTTTCTATTTTAATTAGAAGATAAAATATAAATCTTTATGTATGGTTTGTTTTCAAAATCTTGCTTTTAAGCAATGGCTGTTATGAAAAGGACTTTTTTTGAAAAATTGTTTTTCTGTATGACGGAATTGTATTCCCTTTCTCCTATTTAAATTGTTTTAACTCTAGAACAGTTTAAGATAAATTGTTCAAACTTTGAACATGTCTTTTTCAGTTGTTAAGCTATTGCATAGCTTTTATCGCGGGCTTTGAGCGCGGCGACCGAATCCAAAAATTCCGTAACGAGAAATATCCTAACACATCCGTAACGAAAAAAACCTAACACTCGGCTACCGTCGGTTCACTTCGGCAGACTTCGGCATGGTATCCTTCGGTAGACTTCGGCAGACATTGACGCGGTATTTTTCAGATATTTAGAGGATATCAAGTCTCAAACTTATATATCTTATTTCAGTTACTATAAATCTATAGTTTCAATAATAAAAATTCCTGATAGAATGTGTATAGAAAAGAATCGTTGTCACGATGTAATTTTCATTTCTTTAAAAGGCGTGATCGTATAGACTATTATTAAACTGGATGCTGCAAACAAGAGTTCATAGACTAAAAGGGCAGTCCTGTTGCATCTGCTACTTATAACAGGCGTCTAGTGCCGCAAAGTTCCAGAGTAGGAGTAACGTCTTATAATAAAATAATGGAAACAAATTACCTCTGTGCTGCTAAATAAATGAGTAAAGACACAAGGTTGAGACTGGATTTCTTGTTTTATTGATGAGACACTCATGGGCAGGATCCTTGGCTCTTTTTCTGATGATCTCCTAAATTAACGAAATCGCCGCTGAACCACATGGAGGAGGCTTCTCCTTTAAGAGGTAGGTGCGGGATACTAAGTCTTTTAGACGAATTCTCTTCATGAGAATAAAAGCTTGTTGACGGTTATTATTACGCAGAAATCCAACTAATTATTTTGACTGGATGCATTACCGGAGAATGGTTAACTACGGTGAGGTAATTTAAGGCGTTGTCTGGAAGGCTATTTCGGGCACTGCTCGAGAGGCCATTATCGGCACTGCACGAGAGGCCACAGCCCCCAGCGCGGGACTCGGAGCACGCAAAAAAGCTACTTATCGGTCCAACTGTTCACTGCGTACTGAAGAGAAACGGGAGAGAGATTCGAAGCGCGCGGGAAAACGGGTTACCATAAGGTAGGGTCGAATTCACGCCAAATAATGCGCCAAGGAAAACAAAGTGCGCGCGAACGCACGATAGCCAGAAAAACAAGCGATATTAAAGAAATGGAGACATAGACAAAGTTAATATTTAAAAGGATAGATACGGTTGATTAAGGAATTTGGATATGTCACACGACATATTCTCCCGCAGCAATACGAAGAAAACTGAAAAGTAGGCCTAAACAAGAAAAAATTAGCAGTAAAAATTAATTTTGAAAAGAATTTAGTCAACAGCTGCATAAGCTAAGGAATTGTCCGAAAAAACTTATCAAAAGTGAGGTAAACAACTACTATAAAATGACTAAGAAGCCTAAAACAAGTTACCAGAGATCATCAGATGTAGCCAGGAGTACATGGGAAACAGACAATACCCTACAGATGGGTAGCTTTAAAAAAATACAATTAGTACATGTATATGTTAAATGTTTAAGAATTAATTACAGATGTCTACAAAGACTTATTACTGAAATAATATTATTAAAAGAGTAAACAAAAAGAAAAAAAAGGAGTGTGTGGTACCACAAATAGAAAAGATTATAACAATATACATATAGTACTAATCACATAAAATTGTTCCCAAAATTTCATAAACACTTAACATTCCAGTCAAAAAAATTTTACACACATAAAACACTAAAATAAATTGCAATTGCGAAAAAATTGTCACTAAACAGTGATCATTACTGTGTTAACATCAAAGGTTAACATGAGCTCAAAATAAATTGTACGTACAAAAAATATTTGGTTAACCATGGCAAAAATAATTGAATGCATTACATTTCCAGTAAACATGTTTACATAATAAAATTCAAGTATTTATTTCAAAAAAATTTTTTTAGAGATTTTGCCAATATATTATTATTGTATCATAAAAGTGATTGCCAAATAAGTACCTTATTTTCAAATACACAAGTATATGAATTTTCTAAGTATTTTCAAAACATAAAATTTAAGAGAAACTCAAATAGTTATGAAAAAAAAATGTTTAGAATGATTTTGAAAAAAAAATCACTTCCTCTTTTTGTGTTTATAAAAAGTAAAAATATTTCTGACAGCCAAATCATGGCACTAAAATTTTAAAAATATCAGTTACTCGTATTCTAAGCCATCTTTTATACCAATATGCATCATTAATATGATAAGCAAAAATATGACAAAGTCATGAAAAGAATGGTTGCACACAGTTTGATGCCAGATATCTATATACATTTTTGCATAAATGAAAAAAATTAAAATGAAACAAGACTAAAACATGTTTCATAAAGTTATACAAATCTATTTATGACTATTAAATATGACACTGAGTCATCACTAGAATTTTGCTAGAATCCCTTTTTTTTTTTTAAAAAATGATACCAAAACTTAAAAGTTATCGTTGCAGTCAAGTACTTTTAAATGCGACATAAAGTCACCCCTAGAATTTATAAAAAAGCTGAAATGAGATGTACAGTACAATATAACACAGACCTAATATCAAGAATTTTGTTTGTTTTGCATATATAATTCAAGAAATAAAAAACTGAATGATTTAAAGAAATTTCACCAAGTACAGAGTAACAACTGCGAGTAAAGTCATTATTCAACGTAGTGAAAATATAGTATGGTATAGAGCACAGTTCAAAAGTAGTCCAAACAAAGAAGCAGCAATTTTTTTTTTTTTTTTTTTTTTTTTTTTAACTATTATAAGTGGAATAAAAGAATGGAATCCTAGTATCTTCATATTTTACAGTGCACTAACACAAGAACTTGAAACATGATACAGACCAGCTGCATCAATATTCTATTTTGTTCCCGTTGAAACAGTAAACAAAGTTACTATAAATTTTCAAAACACTAAATTGAAAGAATTACTAGGTGAGTAAAAAATAAAAAATCAGCGAACTGACTTCAACAACAAATGTCATCTGTCGCCTGACAAGAGTGCTCCTGAAAACTCAAGTCAAATCTAAATGACAAAAATGATGCATCAAACACCATGAAATGGAATGAAATTAACTGAAAAAGGTAAGTAAAGTATTTTGGTTTAATGAAGGTGATATAAAAGAAAAAAATTGGAAACCTATTGAAATTGTGAAAGATGTGCATGAAGAAATCACACCAACTGAGTACACATAAGGAATGAATGGCACAAAAAAAAAGGCACAATGTGAAGGCCACTTCCCCAAAAACCTATCACAGTGCGGGCTGATCCATTCAAAAGAAAATAAAAAACTTATTATGAAGAGAAAGGAATACACAGGGTGTGGTACGTTATCCCAATGCATTCGGGCGAATCACAATGACAAAATTAAGACCTATATACATATTTACAACACACGAAAATAAAAGTTAATGTGATTGAAAGATCATGCAATCCTAAAGAATGTTTACAAACAATTATGAAAACATAAGAAAAAAATTGAATATGAGAAAAAAGCTGCATATACTTTATTTGCAAATATTTGAAACAATTGCATTTAGCAATTAAAAGATTGACTATGCAATATTAACCAAAAAACTAAACAAGACTGACCAAAATTATGTAAAACGTAAGAGAAAAAAAACTGACTTTTTATATAAACCTGAAATTAAATGAAATTGCAAAGAGAAAAAAACTGACTGTGCAAAAATTACACATTGACTGAAGTTTGCAGTATTGTAAGCACATTTGCTTAAAAATAAAAGTTTCATTCAGCTAATAGAACAACATGAAAAAAAATTGGGCATTTCAAATTTTAGGAATATTTAAATTGTTTAACTGAAAGTACATATAAAATGAAACAAATAATGGAATAAATAACACCTATTATTTAGCATAACACTCATTACTTAGCACCGGAAAACCAAGCATGAATGATAAATCTTTTCACATGATTCCTCCTGGCCAGGGAACAATCAAATGAAGAGAATATCTATTGATTGTTACATAATTAAATAAAATTTTGAAATACCAAACAAAAATACACTTAAACACATAAAATGCATTAAAGAAAAGTTTAAATGTCACCTATTGAATTTTGTGAAAAAAAATTAAATAAAAAGTAACTAAATGTGATAAAAATTCACACTAAAAAAATAGATTATTTTTTAAAATGCTTTGCAATATCCCACAGAAATGCATGAAATATATAAATGTGACACAAGTTAGGTCACCACTAGAACTGAAAGTATAAACTAACGTTGCATTCTGCATACATAAGGCAAAACTAAAATAACTATTTTGTATACTGAAAAGAAATTTCAAAGTTTAAGACACACTATTTTACATTGTATGACATAAAAATCACAAAACAACTGGTTACAGATGTTGTGTTATATCTGAAGAGCTGAAAAACTACATACAGGAATAAAATAAATATATAAAGGAAAATTTTAACACGTGAGGCTGCATTGATTTTTGGTAACAAGGATTCTAAAATTTTTGCTCATTCATTATACTATGGTGTATGAGTTCACCAGATGAAGGTAAAAAATTAGTTAAAAAAATGATTTTCATTAAATTTTTATACATGAGTTTACTATATTTGGCATACACATAGAAGAGAAAAAAACAATGTGAATAGAATGTAACCACTGAGATGAGACTATAGTTCATATTTATTTCTATTGCAGTGAGAAAAAGAAAAACTCTTGTACATAAACACTCAGTACAAATTTTGTACAAAACGGTAACAAAGTAGATTAGCACATGTGATATAGAAAAAGTTGATAGTGCTTCATTTAAAATGACATATTTCATATTTATTTATTTGTATTGTTATATATATACATTTTTTTAAACTATTATTGAAAAGAGGTTCTTCTTTATAAAAGAAGAATAATGTCAAAAGATTATTGGCATTAATGAAGTGGTTGTACAGACAACACACAATTCTTGACTAGCAAGATTTCAAAAGAAGTTGAAATATTTTTACACCTATCCCTATTTCAGTGTAAAAAAATAAAATCACATTGCATGTACCCCAATCATGCAAGAGGTGAATATCAAATTTATCCATAAAAAATGGACCACTGGTTACTATTGAAAAAAATTTTAATGCACAATATTACACTTTGACATTTCTATAAATGCTATTCAAAGCATTCCTCAATTCATTATTATTATTATTTTTTGAGAGAAAAAAATTGAAGCACATAATTTAAAATACTGTCAAACTTGACCAAATATTAATATCTTAAAAAAATTTTTATACACATAATTCTATTTTGTTTTCCTATATCATAAAAAAATCTCCATGAGATGTAAATACCTTTTACTGATTGCATAAGATAAAAAATATACACATGTGCTTAAAAACATCGATACGATTTCGTTTTGAAATCTATTTGCATCTGCCGTCAAATAATGGTATTTTTGATGATTATGAAAGAAATCTATTGAAAGGCATTATATTTAATAATGCAGGTGGTTATTTTCAGAAAAATGACATAATAAAGAAAAAAAATCGAACTTTGGCAAAAAAAAATTGCAACACGTGTACTCTGAAAATTTTCATCTCACAATATTCACAAATATTATATTTTCATAAAATAAAAAAACGTATTACAACATTATTAAAACATATATAATCAATACTGGCAGTTTTCTTGCATAAATACATATGAAAAAAAAAAAACGTGTTTGAATCACGTGGTTTGCGTACAGAAATTCATCAAAATTTAATCATAATACATCTATAAGTATTAAATAGAAAAAAATTAAAACTTTGTGAAAGTTGCATGAGTATGCAAAAATTAATCTTTAAAAGTGTTTATTTTATACACATACAGTTTTTCTTTTCTTACTCCAGAAATATAAATGACCGCACTAAAATGTGCGCTGGTCACGAAGCGCCATTTGTCACGATGTAAATTTTATTTCTTTAAAAGGCGTGATCGTATAGACTATTATTAAACTGGATGCTGCAAACAAGAGTTCATAGACTAAAAGGGCAGTCCTGTTGCATCTGCTACTTATAACAGGCGTCTAGTGCCGCAAAGTTCCAGAGTAGGAGTAACGTCTTATAATAAAATAATGGAAACAAATTACCTCTGTGCTGCTAAATAAATGAGTAAAGACACAAGGTTGAGACTGGATTTCTTGTTTTATTGATGAGACACTCATGGGCAGGATCCTTGGCTCTTTTTCTGATGATCTCCTAAATTAACGAAATCGCCGCTGAACCACATGGAGGAGGCTTCTCCTTTAAGAGGTAGGTGCGGGATACTAAGTCTTTTAGACGAATTCTCTTCATGAGAATAAAAGCTTGTTGACGGTTATTATTACGCAGAAATCCAACTAATTATTTTGACTGGATGCATTACCGGAGAATGGTTAACTACGGTGAGGTAATTTAAGGCGTTGTCTGGAAGGCTATTTCGGGCACTGCTCGAGAGGCCATTATCGGCACTGCACGAGAGGCCACAGCCCCCAGCGCGGGACTCGGAGCACGCAAAAAAGCTACTTATCGGTCCAACTGTTCACTGCGTACTGAAGAGAAACGGGAGAGAGATTCGAAGCGCGCGGGAAAACGGGTTACCATAAGGTAGGGTCGAATTCACGCCAAATAATGCGCCAAGGAAAACAAAGTGCGCGCGAACGCACGATAGCCAGAAAAAACAGGCGATATTAAAGAAATGGAGACATAGACAAAGTTAATATTTAAAAGGATAGATACGGTTGATTAAGGAATTTGGATATGTCACACGACAATCGTCTTAAGATAAAACAAGGTAGAATAATGTAGCTTTTGTGAGTGGAGACCCGCCCTATGATGAGGATCGAAAAATTTAAATGCTTAGAACTCGCGATCTAATTTTCGTAGCGCGGCCAAATTTTGTTTGGTAATTTATTATGAGACAGTGTTAATTTTTGGTGACAGGAGACCCCCACGGTGAGGGTCGAAAAAGTTAAAATGCTTATAACTCGCGGTCTAATTTTCGTAGCGCGGCCAAATATTGTTTGGTAATTTATTATGAGAGAGTGTTAATTTTTGGTGACAGGAGACCACCCCCCACGGTGAGGGTCGAAAAATTCAAAATGTTTATAACTCGCGATCTAATTTTCGTAGCGCGTCCAAATTTTGTTTGGTAATTTATTATGAGAGAGTGTTCATTTTTGGTTGCAGAAGACCCCCCCCCTTCCCACGGTGAGGATCGAAAAATTTAAAATGTTTATAACTCGCGATCAATTTTCGTAGCGCGGCCAAATTTTGTTTTGTAATTTATTATGAGACAGTGTTAATTTTTGTTGACAGTAGATCCCCCATGCCCAGGTCAAAATTTATGCTTGTACCAGCAACAAAAATAGGCTAGTTATTGCTAGGTATTGCTATGGCTGCTAGATTTCCAGCAAAGTGGGCCAATACACACCATGGATTGCTGGAAATTCTATGCTATCATATGCTAGCTAGCATCACATGCTATATCGCTAGCTTGCACAACAAAAGCATGACAAGCTATATGCAAGCATGTCATGCTTATTTCCAGCAAAGTGGGCCAATACACACCATGAATTGCTGGAAATTCTGCTGGAACCAGCAATGCGTAATGCTAGTTTATGCTATTTTACTTGTTGGGTTATAGCACTTGGTGCTTGTCTAGCAAAGAAATACCAGCATGAATTTCGACCTGGGGTGGTGACGGTCGAAAAATTTAAAATGCCTATAACTCGCGATCTAATTTTCGTAACGCGGCCAAATTTTGTTTGTAATTTATTAAGGTATTGCATAGTTTTTATCGCGGGCTTTGAGCGCGGCGAAAGAATCTAGAAATTCTGTAACGAAAAAAAAAACCTAACACTCCGGCTAACGTCGCTTCAGTTTGGCAGACTTCGGCACTGTATCCTTCCGTAGACTTCGGCAGACATTGACGCGGTATTTTTCAGATATTTTGAGAATATCAAGTCTTAAACTTATGTTTTTTATTCAGCTACCATAAACGTATAGTTTCAGTAATAAAAATTCCTGATTAACCTACATGTATTGTAAGATAATAAAAATATTTTAAACGGTATTAACTTCTCATTTGTTCAATACAAGAAAAAAAATGTTTATCGGTCATCATGCTCAAAATGTTTAACTTGAATTAATACCAAAGACAAAAAAAAAACTGCATAAGTAAAAAATAAATAAATAATTATAATTACATAAGTTGATAAAAAATGCTATGCAATAGCTTTATCACGGCAGTCCCCGAGTGCCACACGTATTTTTTTTCTTTAGTTTTTATTAAAAATGTGAAATTTAAAAACGTGATTTTTGTTTAAAGAAAATACACCTTTTTTTTAAATTTTTAAGGTAAACATTTTAAATTTCCACTTAAGTTGACATTTTTAAAAAATGCTGAAACAAAATTAAAGTTTACATATTTTTGCGGATTTGTATGAAAAAAATGAATTTCTTCAAATAATAATTTAAGTTATAACGATTTTAATTCACATTTTTTTTATTTTTACTTTAAAAATTTTTAATTTTCACTTAAGTTAAGTTCACTTAAGATTTTTTTTCAAAATGCTGAAACAAAATTAAATCTTATGTATTGCTGCGTATTTATATGAAATAAATTAATTTCTTAAATAATATTTTAAGTTATAACGCTTTTAATTCACTTTTTAAAATTTTTACTTTAAAAATTTAAAATTTTCACTTAAGTTGATATTTTTTTAAATGCTAAAACAAAATTAAATCTTACATATTTCTGCGTATTTATATTAAAATGGAATGAATTTCTTTAAATAATATTTTAATTTCGAACGATTTTAATTTATCTCACTTTTGTAAAAAATTTTAAATAAAAAATTATTTTAAAAGCAAGATACGTTTTATGATGTGATTTTGTTTACTAATAATACTTCTAACCATCACAAAAATTTCAACATTTTAACTCAATAAATAAAATTTACTTTAAAATGAGTCCCGGATTTCCTTAATATAATTACATTGTTTTGTATTAAAGTTTAATGGATATCCTTTATTTCCCAATAGTTATACAATTAATTCATGTTTCTTTACATTGTTTGGCTAACACTGGTAAAAACATAGTTTTATCTACAAAGAGATTCTAGAAAAGCACTGAACAGGAAAAAAAGTAATTAAAAAATGCCTTACAATTTCCCTTAAAAAAATCTTAAAATATAAAAACTTTATCGTTTATATCCAGATACTTAATCTAAAAGCCTTTATAAGTTTATTTCTTTGGTTGCCATGATAGATGTTTTTTCCCGTTCCATTTATCATTCTTTGTTTATTTTTATATTAAATATCTAGATGATTAATTAAAAATGTTAGCCCGTTTCGGTCAGAATTTTTTTTTTCCGTTTTGAAAACAAAGTTAGTATTACTTTAATAATGTTGATCGTAGCAATCCAAATAGACATACTTGAGTTTAAAGATTATCTTGTTCGCCTGAAATGCAACGGATGTGCTTATTTTGTGTACTAATCAATTCATATCGATATGATAACAGGCTAAGGAAGAGATTTTGGAGACGTTTGAAAATATTGCATTGCAACAGGGTTTTACAGCTATTACAAATTTCTAATGTTTCTATACGTTTTATTACACGTGATTCGTTCTGAAAAATAACCTATATTTTAAATTTAAAGAGTGAAACAAATGTTTAAAATAAAGGAATTGCCCACGGTGCAAATAGAAATCAGTAAACTTTTATTATTATTGTTATTACTAAATATCAAAACATAAATGAAATCATAATAAGAAAGGCACAGACATATACTATCACTTCAATATGTATAAAGTAACAAAATAATTGTTAAGAAAAAAGTAATATTCGATGAAAAGACATCTTATACTATAATGCGAGCAAAAATTGTGTGTGTGTAAATTTTATCTCAAAAACGGCTTTAACGATTTTCACAAGAATTGGAATTTTACCATTTTCGGGCATGAGAAAACCACTGGGCAAGGTCACATGTTCGAGAAAATTCGATTATTGGGTCATAACGGGTCATAACGGGTCAGGATCAAGATATTTATATCTAGAGAACGCCTGGATTGATTTGAAGGAAATCTTGTATCCAATCATTTTTTGGCTCGAGAAAACTATCGAGCTGGGTCACATGTTCGAAAAATTTCGATTAGGGGGTCGTTTATGGGTCATTATGGGTCAAGCCATTTTTATCTAAAAAACGGCTCTAACGATTTTGACAAAATTTTATATTTCATTGTTTTGGATTACAAGAAGACCATTGGGTTAGGTAACATGTTCGAGAAAATTTGGTTAGTGGGACATTTTTGGGGTCATTGTGGATCATGCTATTTTTATCTAGAGATTTTAGCACGCAATTTTGACTAAAAATTGCATTCTATGGTTTTCGGGCACGAAAAAAACATTGGGCGAAGAAAAACATGTTCGAGAAAAAAATTTCATGGGTCATATTGGGTAATTAAGGGTCTGGGTCAAGCTATTTATATTTAGAGAACGGCAGAATCAATTTCATCGAAATTTTGCCTGTAACAGATTTTTGACCCAAGAAAGCTAATGAGCTAAGTCACACGATCGAGAGATTTCGATTATAAGAGTCATTTGTGGGTCATGATGGGTCATAATGGGTCATGGTCAAGCTATATCTAAAGAACAGGTGGATCTATTTTAACGAAATTTTTTGGCACGAGAAAAGTATTGGGCTAGGTCTCATGTTCGAGAAATTTCGGTTACTGGGTCATTTTGGGTCATAAAGGGTCTGGGTCAAGCTATTTATATTTAAAAACGGTAGGATCGATTTTAACGAAATTTTGTATACAGCATTTTTTTGGCCAAAAAAACTATTGGGCTGAGTCACATGTTTGAAAAATTCAGATAAATGTTTGTTTATTGGATCATTATGGGTCAAACCAATTTTATCTAAAAAAAGGCTCTAACGATTACCACAAACTAAAATTTACAAATTTGTCCACCAAATTTTGTATTCCACACTTTGGATTACAAGAACACCATTGGATTAACTCACGTGTTAGAGAAAATTCGTTTAGTGGATCATTTTTGGGTCATTATGGGTCACCCTAATTGTATCTAGAAAATGACTTGCTCGATTTTCACTAAATTTTGTATTCTATAATTTTCGGACATGAGAAAATCATTGGGCTAGGTCACATGTTCAAGAAAATTCGATTAATGAGTTATTTTGGGTCATAATTGGTAAGGGTCAAGACTACGAGTCAATCGAATTTTACCTGGAAAACGGCTCTAACGAATTTGATTAATTTTTGTATGCTAACGTTGATGAACTTCAAAAAGTATTGGGTTTGGTCGCATGTTCAAGAAAATTCAATTAGAGGTGTCCATTTGAGTCACTATAGTGTGGGTTAAGTTCTAAGGTGGGTTAAGTATCTAAAAAACGGCTAAAATAATAGTGACAAAATTTTGATAATGACAAAGGCAGAGCTGCCAACTTCTACGCCTATTTAAATCTTATAATCATGTTTCGAACCACAAAAATGTTTTTGTAAAATGTATACCAAATATATTCAGTGTTATGCGTTACAATACATATTCTTAATTATTTACTAAAATTTCTGTTTCTAATATGTTTATTTTACTGTAAATAGGCGTAGTAGTTGGCAGCCATGCAAAGGTAATTATATCTAAAATATGGATTTAACGAAATTTAACATAATTTTATATTTTACCGGTTTCAACCTTCATAAAACCTCTGGGCTGGGTCCCATGTTTGAAGAAATTATATTAGTGGGTCATTTTTAGATTCACTGCAGGTCGAACTAATTTTATCTAAGAAATCGCTTAAGGGGGCTCAGGGGTTAAAAACTTTTCAAAAAATCGATTTTTTTCTATGATCTAGTTTGATTATTCAATTAATTCTTAACTCAATGCAAAAAACCGCATAAAAATATTTGCATTTTTAACGGAGTTATAAGCATTTATGTATCAACACTTTCATAGCCGCACCCATATAATTTCAATTTTAAGTCGCGTTTTCTCAAAACTTGATTTTGACGACTAACACCAAGATTTTAAAAAAAACTATTTGATGGAATGGCTTAAATTGTTTTTTGCATGCATATAACATCATTATCTATAGAATGAATTAAGGATATAACTATCACTTAAAAAAAAAACATTATTAAAAAATCTCTCAAATTTTAAAATTTAAAAAACCCATAAAAAATACAACTTTTTTTCATTAAATACTCAAAATATTAAACTATCTAAAATACACTATATTGCCATTGATTATGGGATACTTGCGATTTTAGACATTTTACTAAATATCTAGAAAAATACATGAGGAATCATCTCGAAACTCTTAGTGTATAAATATAATAGTATACGTCATCCATCTCCGTGAAGATTTTTTACCGAAATTACATAGGGGACCGTCAATAAATTAAAAAAGAATGAATATCTTTTGAATAACCCTGTCAAAACTAATGTAGCAAAAGCGCTCAAACTCTAGATTATGATTGAATGCCTTATTGTAATACACTGTGTTCATTTTTATGCAAATAGCATGCATACTCGCAGAGTAATTAAGATTTTTATAAAAATGGCCCCAAATTTTTCTAAGTTTTTCCCTTATAATTTTCAGAGTTCTTAATATAAAATAATATTTTTTTCAGAAAATATGACAAACAACATTGCACATAGTACCCTGTAATCAGAATTAAAAAATAATAAAACTTGTATGAAAAATGAGTAGGTTTACTAAATCATTTTTTACTGCGCATGCGTCAAAGATATCAAAATTTCATTTGTATATTATGTTAGCTAAATGTATAAAGCAACTTTTGTAAAAGTCTCAAAATTATAGCTTGAAAATTCTGAAAGTAATCGTCTATAGAAAAAGGACAAAATCCGTTGTTTCCAAAATGAAGCAAAAAAAAAAAAAAAAAAAAAAAATGAGGGATTTTATCCAAAAGTAGTCGTAACATCCCGTATTGTGTATTCTGTATTGACACTAATCAATGAATATATGGATACAACCCCTCTTGTTTTTGCTTCATTTTGAGAATAACGGATTTTCAACTTATTCAATTGACGATTATTTTCAGAATTTTGAAGTTATGATTTTGTGACTTTCACAAAAGTTGCTCTATACATTTAGCTAACATAATATGCAAATGAAATTTTGATATCGTTGACGCATGCGCAGTAAAAAATTATTTAGTAAACCAACTCATTTTGTATACAATTTTCCTTATTTTTTAATTCTGATTACAGGGTACTGTGTGCAATGTTGTTTGTCATATTTTCTGAAAAAAATATTATTTTATATTAAGAACTCTGAAAATAATAAGGGAAAAACTTAGAAAAATTTGAGGCCATTTTTATAAAAACCTTAATTACTCTGCGAGTATGCATGCTATTTGCATAAAAATGAACACAGTGTATTACAATAAGGTATTCAATCATAATCTACAGTTTGAGCGCTTTTGCTACATTAGTTTTGACAGGGTTATTCAAAAGATATTCATTCTTTTTTAATTTATTGACGGTCCCCTATGGAGTTTCGGTAAAAAATCTTCACGGAAATGGATGACGTCTACTATTATATTTATACACTAAGAGTTTCGAGGTGATTCCTCATGTATTTTTCTAGATATTTAGTAAAATGTCTAAAATCGCAAGTGTCCCATAATCAATGGCAATATAGTGTATATTAATTCATGCTATAGATAATGATGTTAAATGCATGAAAAAAAAGCCATTCTATTAAATAGTTTTTTTTAAATCTTGGTGTTAGTTGTCAAAAATCAAGTTTTGAGAAAACGCGACATAAAGTTGAAATTATATAGGTACGGCTATGAAAGTGTTGATACATAAATGCTTATAACTCCATTAAAAATGCAAATATTTTTATGCGGTTTTTTGCATTGAGTTAAGAATTAATTGAATAATCAAACTAGATCATAAAAAATCGATTTTTTGAAAGGTACTCAACTCCTGATCCCCCTTAAATGATTTTGACTAACTTTTATATCCTACCGTTTTTGATTACTGGAAGACCATTGAGCTAAGTCACATGTTAGAACAAATTTGATTAGTGGGTCATTTTGTGTAATAAGGATCAGGGTCACGAGAATACGTCAACAGCCAATCAGTTGGCGATATTTGAAAAAATATTGGCGACATTCGTCCAGAAAATCGACAATTAAGATTACGAAAGCCAAAACACGTACTTGGTGCCAAATGAAAGGATGCCGCCAAATTTGGCAAAAAAATATTTTCTTTCAAAACGTGAAGAAATTTCATAAGACATTCTTAATAGGAATCCAAATCCGTGGTTAAGGCAATCAGTGTCGATTTGAAAATGTGATTTGTATTGATTCCCTTTCGTTTCAAATTTTTAAATGTAAAATTTATGAATATGTACATACATTATAGTTTCCTTATTGATTTCTTTTGTAAGTAATATTATTATAAATATCACTTTTTATATAGAGATAATGATACAGTGATAATATTATATCGAGATGAACACAAAGTTAATTTTGACCGAGCTAAGCTCGGTCTTGTCTGCTAGTGTACTATTAATAGTACACCAGATCCGAAAGGGTTAGAGAAAAAACTATACGATCTATATACTTTGATAATTTCTACAATTATGAATAGCTCCAAAACTTTTATTTTTCTTAACATTGAAAACTTTTAGTAAATGCTTTTAATACAGTTAATTAAAAAAAAATAATTTTAATAAATAACATCGGGTTTCATTTCATTCAAAAACTTATATTCCATGTTGAAAAACAGATTGATTCATAATAATAACTAATTAAAAACTTTTTCAAAAATCAGTACCAGTAAAAGGAGCTTGTTTTTAAGTGCTCTTATAAGTATAAAAAATCTACATATTTCTGACCTTTCTTAATATAAAAAATGCTTATTGGAATGGTTGGTAATTCTGAAGGGGTCATTTCCCTTTTTTGTTTGTGGTTATATTATAAATTTCTGTATAAAGAACCCACACTGCTAGCTGAAAAAGACCTGGATTATTATGTAAAGTGTATGAGGCCATTCTTTTCAAATACCTTGCTCAAATTTTAATATTTTCACGTGATTTTTTTTATAGGATAGCTGAGAACGATCCACAATCGGCCTAATTTTTAATATTTCGATTTTGGTTACATTTCTTATATTAGGATAGTTTCAGTTTCCTAACTGGTTCAAACCGGTTCCTAAAGTTAAAAGTATTTAAAAAAAATCTGAAATTAAAATTGAAAAAGTAAAACCTAGGCCGGTTGTGGATCGTTCTCAGCTATCCTATAAAAATCACGTTAAAATATTAAAATTTGAGTGAGATGTTTGAAAAGAACGCTCCCGTAAACTTTACATTATCATCCGGGTCTTTTTCAGTGAGTAGTGTGTCGTCTTAAAATAAACATTTGGTTTTTCTCATGTATCACGTGCATCTAACTAAATTTACCGAGGTTTCTAAATATAAAGGCCGTTTCTGGAATCATGTGCCATTCGGATGAAGTTAGTGTTGTATATTTTCGTTCATGACTGTATTAGATCTTCCTAGATTAAACAACATTTCCCCTTGCTTTTACTACGAATATTACATACATTTAATCAGATTTTAAAAAATTGGCAGCAATAAAATATGAATGAACAAACTACCAGCAAGAAGATGATTACACGGAAATGTGAACAAATTGTTATTAATTCAAATAACGACTTTAATGTGGATGTTGTGCAAGGAAAAATAGAAAAAAATTTAAAAGAAAAAATTTCAAAAGATAAAACAAAGGCGTTTATGTAACGAAAACAGGCATTCTCTTTTTTTTTACAGGTCCCACCAGTGGCTGAAAAGTTTTGTTCTTAAAGCTGGTAGACAGGAGGTGCTGGATTCGAACTCAATCGCGCCCGACGGCCAAACCGTTCGAAATTTTCTTTGAACATTGTGTAAATATGGATTGGGTTCCCTTTGAAAGATCCCCCAGAGGGCACTTTGCCTTTGGCCTATATCCCTCATGCAGATAATTAGCCGTCATAATAGCCCCATCTCTTTATTACAAGGCAAATTTTGAGCTTCTTTTTATCTCAACAGATTTGTGTGCTCATGTAGACATTTCCACTTGGTGCTGCAGTTGTAGTTTCACCAACAAACGTACTCGTAGCTTAATCCTTTATCTACCGACGGTACTTATAAGTACCATTAAAATTACTTATTATAAAATTCTATTAATACGTCAGTTAGTTGTAATACTGTTTAGAATGAGTTACAGATACATTACTTTATTTTGTTCCAAAAGCATTATTGGTTTCCAAAAAAAAAATGATAATTTATTTTTGCTTTGTTACCTTTTCAGCTTTCTTGGCGCTGAGAGAGGGGGATGGGGATTTTTCAATTCGGATATAATTCTATAAATATTTTGTAAGAATATCATACTTGTGCATTTTATAATTCTACAAAATAGTAAGAAAAAAATTTAAAATAAAAGATTTGAGTGGGATTATAAATATTGCATAATATCCCTGCAAATTTAAATTTATTTGATCATTCTAAATCATTCAATCCTTCTAAAATCATTCAAAAATTTATTAAATGAGTATATAAATGTTTTAATTTAGTTTAAACAATTTACGAAAAATGCTTTAGAATGTAAAATGTTCATGAATTCATAATTCAGTAGATAAAGGGTTAAGTGATAGAGCACTTGGACCGTTATTCCAGAGATTCAGGGTTCTATTCTCGGGTTGGACATTTTTCACCCTGTTGGTTTTACGCTTAGCTAGTAGTAATGTGATATTCACTTAATAAATGTTTAATTTTGAACTCGTTATTTCCTTACTTACTATACTGATAATATGAGGGCTTTAAAAGATTTTTGTAACAATATGACTAAACTCATGTTAATATTTCAATTTTATTTCTCGGTTTGCACTTAAAATTCACTTCACACCCTTTATTTTAAATGTATCTGAAAGTTCCATTACATAAAATGTATTTTTGTCTTCAGCCAATTTATTTTCTTTTGTGGAAACGAGAAAAAAAAACGGAAAAACCTTTTTTTTAGATTTTAAATTTTTTTCCTTTTCCTTTTTTTCCTTCTAAAATCTCTTAATTTTATTTTTCAACATCGGAAGTCTATAACTAAAAGTAAAAATAAGTCTTGGAAGATATATGGCTATATTCCAAGTTTCAGTGGGTAACTCTACAAATCACAATTTCTTTTTATAAATTTTTCCACTTTTCTTCTGGTAGGTCTCAGATTCTGTATCTGTATAAGTCATCTTTTAAGTCTAGATTAACCTATATGTTAATATTTTAATTTAACTTCTTTGTTTGCACTTAAAATTCACTTCATATCCATTTATTTTAGATGTACCTGAAAGTTCCATTCTATTAAATGTATTTTTGACTTCAGCCAATTTATTTTCTTTTGCGGAAACGAGAAAAACGGACAAATCTTATTAACAGATTTTAAATTCAGACGTTCATTTTCTGTTTTGGGGTGCGTTTGTAATTATGTAAATACGTAGCATCTATAGTCCGTAGCATCTGGCGTTCAGTGAGTCCGTCCGTCTGTCCGTCCGTCCGTCCTCCGCATATAACAAAGCAAAAACTACCCAACCGAATCGTTTGAAATTTAAAATATATAATTATTGCATAATTTTGTCGAGTCATTTGAAATTTTATGAAAATAGGATGCCTAGTTCAATTACAGGGACAATCAAAAGTATTTCGTTACATTACGGTCATAGAGGAGAAAATGTTTCAAATGCATTTTAATGGTGTTACACTCATTCGAACATAATAAAATTGATATGCATCTCTGAAATACATATCAAAATATACATTTTGTATAATCTGTGGTGCAAAGAACATTTGTTATTGACTTACATGGCCACACAACAGTATTCCATTAGATAATGGCATATGGAATCCATTGTTTGGTGCGCATTTTAATTGTAATTAACTATTATCAATTTTATGAGATTGATATATGAGAGAGATATTTTTAAAACTCTGTTATAGTACGAAATTACCTCATTTGGTACACTTCATGTCCAATTTCCAACTTGTTCTTTTTTTCCTTCTAAAATCTCTTAATTTTATTTTGCAACATGGGAAGTCTATAACTGAAAATAAAAATAATCGTGAAAGATGTATGGCTATGTTCCAAATTTCAATGGGAAACTTTACAAATCACAATTTCCTTTTATAATTTTTCCACTTTTCTTCTGGTAGGTGTCAGTTAGATTCTGTATCTGTATGAATCATCTTTTAAATCTAGATTAACCTCTATAAATGTAAAATGATTCTTGAAATCTAAAACTTTTTTATTTTATACTGATACATTTTGTTATTGAAAAAAAAGTAAGAAAATCTCTTTTTTTATTTTCTTTAACCCTTTCGGGTCTCGTGTACTATTAATAGTAAATGTCTTTTTATTGAATATTATTTTGTCTTAACAATTATTTTGTTACTTTCTACATATAGAAATAATAATATATATCTATGCCTTTCTTAATATGATTTATGTTTTGACCTTTAGTGATAACAGAAATAATATCAGTTTACTTAATTATGTTTGCACCATTGGTGATTCCTTTATTATATATATATATATATATATATATATATTTAACTCTTTAAATTTAAAATATAGGTTAATTTTCTGAAAGAATCATGTGTCATGGAACGCACAAAACATTAGAAAGTTGTAATATCTGTTAATATCTCTTTACAAGCGTTTCCAAAAACTCTTCCTTAACCTATTATCATATAAATAGGAATTGAATAGTACATAAAATATGTACATTTGTTGCATTTCAGACTACGCGATAATCTCTAAACATCAGTAAATCTATTTGGATTGCTACGATTAACATTCTTAACACTAGAACGCCCGAAAGGAGTCGATTCGACTCCAACCATGTAATTAAATTTCATTTCGAGCCAGAATTTTTTTCTTGAAATAAGTTAAATTTCAAACACGCAGATTTACGTTAAATAAATCAATTAAATAATTTCGAATAAAAATTCTGGTGTGAAATATTATTATGAAACTTCAGTAAAATTTCCGGGCGTTCCAGTTTTAAAGTAATAACAATTTTTTTCTCAAAACAGAAAAAAATTCAGACCCGAAAGTGTTAAATATGTTATTAGGTACGTAAATTTATTTTGAATTTAACTACCATAATATGGATCAGTTGTTACAGACTGATATTAAATTTTATTTTTCAATTCTTATTTTAATATTGCAAAAAGTATTGTTAGAACTCTAGGAAAAATAATTTTGAGTTGCACATTCTCATGGTTCAAGTGTTTCAGCTACCAACATTTACAATTTAAACATTAATTCTTTATTTCCTTTATGACAGCTTCCTGCATGCTTCTCAACACTTTCCTGCGTAGTGTTTATTGATTTGATTTGTCTGTCCATCTGTGAGATTATCCCTTCTCTAATTGGCGAAATGTACTCGATTTGAAATCTAAATTTTACGAGTTAACCAGATTCATTAGAGACTGCTCTCTTTTCAGAAACAAAATTGTAGTATGTATAGTTTATTTACAGAAACAAAAAAAAATTAACACACATAAAAACCGTTACATTATGGCCGGTGTGGAAAAATATTTACGGTTCATTTTATTTAAATTTCTTTATCAGATATCTCATTTTATTGTACCAAAGAAAAAAAAATTTCTTAATAATAGGTTAACTTAACATGAGATGTGCCGTGTTGTGCAAGATGTCAGATCACGTGTTCTTCATACATGCAGGTGCTGCTGAGAAACGCCGCTCAGTTGTAAGGAAGTGTGTTCCCTACTGATACTTTAACTTCAATTTGCATTCTTTTTTTAATTTTTAGAAAACATTTTTTTTGGTCTTAACACTTCTGATATGTGCCCAGAATCTTTTATGTGACTTTTTTATTTGCCGACCTAAGCCATAGTTTAAACAGTAGAGAAATAAATCTGGTATTTTCACATACTACGTATACCCGATCTTTCTTTAAAGGTAAATGATGACCGGTTCTTATGTCTTCCTATAATTGGAGGTGCCAGTGTCTTGTACAGTACTTTGGAGTGAGTCGACGAAAAATTTTTGGGGTAAGATGTCGATTAATTTTCCACTGAGTTAAAATGCCGTTTTTTTACCGTTACAGGAAGATGCGGGGTATTTTGAATTGGGGTATGATGTCGGATATTTTTCGGTGCAATCAAATAACAGGTTTTCTTTATTGTTTTAAATAATTATTAGGCGTTATCTATGGCATAGCATATTTCAATCGTGATTTTAATATACTGATTTAAAAAATTGGAAATTGAGTATTTTTTAAAAGTGAATGAGAATGAGTTTTCAGATTTGCTAACAGAAAGGGCAATAAAAGCTTGGAAATATATAAATAGATAAATGTATTCATTAAAACTGTTGGATACCACAATGTTACGTTTGTAGAGAAATTGAGATATTACTGAAAGGAACAAAGTAACATATGAAAAACATTAACAAAAAACGCTGGACTCTAACGCACATTATTTCAATCGTTTTACTGTATTTATACTTGCTACATTGTTTTAAAAATACACTATCATAATTTTTTTTTTATTTTCCTTACTTATAGAAAGCATGCTTGATCCGTAAATTCTTCTCGAACGTCTAAAAAAGAGGAAGAGTTTTCATTCATTCCTGGCACGCATCCGTATTGAGTCAATTAGTAATATCCAAATTTATTTTTAAATTGAAAACCCGAAAATTTTATAAATTAAGATGTCTAATTTATTTAAAAAGGACAAAAACGTTTTCGAATTTAAAAATAAATAAATTTTTTTTTCTCATTTATTCAAAAATACTCACAATTTATTTTTTAATCTTGGATAAGTTAAGTAAAGTTAAATGAATTGAATTTACAAAGCTGTTTATAAATAAATATTTGCATTTAAAATATACTTGTCATACAAAATAAACACATTTAAAAGGTATTTTAATAAAAAAAATAAATGTAAAAAAATTATATTACACAATAAAATCTTATCGAATAAAAATATAAATCCATATTTTACCCCAAGAAATCTACGTAAATACATTTAAAATTCCTATTTTTCTCCTATATTAATACTAAAGTATAAAAACACTAGCCACAATCTCATTAAATACGAAATCTTTCCGAAATTAACTTCAAAATTAAAAGCTTTTTAAAGAAATTGATGAAGCCACACCCATCTGAAGCGAATTTATTTACTTCACAGCATTTCGTATCTGTACAACCACGGCCCCATGCTAGCATGTTCGCCCTTAACGGTGGAGTGACTGGTTCGAATCCGTCGCCGGCCGCTTTTTCTTTTTCTCGACTTTCTTGAATTGATGGATATTTTATTTCTCGGAACGGTGAAAAAATAATGATATTTATCAATTTAAATAAATATACCGGCAGCGTTGCTGCCAGTGGTTTTTTTCGTGAAATGAAGAAAACATTTTGAAAATGTAGACAAACTTAAGAGTGGCAATTCTTCTAATTAATAAGCAAAACGTGACTTTAAAGATTGTTTTTTATTAAATCGCCAACATTTGCTACATTCTTATTTTTTTCAATATCTTAATCTTAAGAAAGTTAAACACTTTACTATGTCCAAAATATTAAAGTTACTT
The DNA here is from genome assembly GCA_964019185.1 of Maratus speculifer. Taxonomy (NCBI): domain Eukaryota; kingdom Metazoa; phylum Arthropoda; class Arachnida; order Araneae; family Salticidae; genus Maratus; species Maratus speculifer. The sequence continues at coordinate 119,906,271 of OZ025301.1, forward strand.
TTTTTTGTCCCATCACATTTAATGCTGCTTTGTAGGAATTGCCCTAGTAGCAAACCAATATTGGTCCAACGTTGCGCCAATATTTCATCTATTGGAAATATTGCCAATAAAATGTCAATATTGCTCAAATATTGGGATGTTTACATTTTGCCCTTATTTAGCCAATGTTTACAGCTAATATTATGCCAATGTTGGGGTTTCGTTGGAAATATTGCCAATAAAACGCCAATATTGTACAAATGTTGGCGTTTCATAGGAAATATTTCCAATAAAATTCCAATATTTATCAAATATTGGCTTTTTATTGGCAATATTTTTAATGAAACCCCAATATTGGCATAATATTAGCTGCAAAAATTGGCTAAATAAGGGCAAAATGTAAACATCCCGATAATGGAGCAATATTTCATGCTAATATTATGCCACTGTGCCAATATTGCTCCACGATGTAGACAATATTGGTCCAATATTGCTTGGCTACTGGGGTGTTGTTTGCACTGAAATTCTAGAAGGCATATTTCTCTGGGTAGTTGGCCAGCTTACTCCAAGCAATGTGCATAATGCCGAAAAGTAAACATTTACAGCAACAAAATTTCGGATGCTTTTATACCGAAAGGCGGCAGTCTGTCAACCACCTCATCGAGTTTACGGACAAAAATCTAGGATTAGTTAAATATCTATTCGCATATTAAAATGCAATCGGTCTGCCAAGTCATACCGCGGTTCAAAATACCTAAAAACCCGATTTTATTGGTTGACTCATACGTTTACCATTAAGATTTTCTGCTTCCGATCCGCGATGTTCTCATACTTTTGGGTGCAAGAAGGCGCATCAAAAACCTACGAGTGAACCCCTAAAGTTGTTTTTTAGGTGTTTTCTCGCAAGATATGACTTGGAAGACCGATTGGGTTTTAATATGCGAATCGACTTTTAACTAATCTTAGGTTGTCATCCGTGAACTCAATGAGGTGATTATCTATGCTGCCGCCTCCCGATCAATTTCTATAACATGTGTTAAATAAGTTTTTAAATCATACATAAAGGTACAAACATTAAGAGGAAATCAATGAGTAACAAATAAAAACAATAGGCGATTTAAAAAAATTATTTCAAAAACTAGGGTTTATTCACATAACCAATTCTATTTTCTTAATATTAGAAAGCGAAACATAATCTGTTACTAAAATTGATTTTTTTCTCTTGTTAAAACTTTGTACCATACTTAAAATTTTCACTTTTTTTGCCGGTCAAAACTCTTAATTTTGCACATGAACATTTAAAGTCTAAAACTAAAAATTACAAGAAGTTGTGGGGAAAATGTAGCTGTTTTCCAAGATTAATTGGGAAACACTACAAATCAAAGTATTCCTTTATCTTTCTTTACGACTTTTCTGTTTTTATGTGTCAGATTCCTTATCTTTTTACATTAACTAGTTGATTTTAAATTTAACCTGTTCTGCAATGATAAATCTATTCTATTTATGTCTTTATACATATATATATATTTACTAGAAGAAGCAGTAAAAAACCCTGTTTTGTCTTTCTCCTTAAAGATTTCTTTGGTACATAAATTTATTTTAAATGTAACTTCCATATTAATGTGTAGTAATTATTAGTTGTTTTTTAACACTTTCTAACAATGTTAAAAAGTGTTTATGTATTCGATTTGTCTGTCCGTCTGTCTAAGTTCCATCTTCAAAACATATTTGGTGTTGAATTTGAAATATTCATGATTTATGGTTCATTTACAGGGATATTCAGAAGAATCCGATTACATTATGGTATACGGGGAAAATCGTTTAGAGCGTATTTTACTGACATTTTACTCACTGTATTTCATGTGTATTGAGATCGATATAAATCACTGAAATTTACTTCAACCACGTTTAAACAGAACATTCATAAATTTTTATTAATTTATAGGGGCACACAAAAGAAATCGGCTACAGTTCTGCCATTGCGTAATAATTGCTGAAGAGTACTTTAAAAATTCGGTATGCGCTTTTAAATTTAATTATTCTTTTACATATTGCTCTCTATATATAAATTCTATATCTCATATACAAGTCTGCACAAAAATATTTGCATAGCATTCTCCTTATTAAAGGTAATTGCTAAAGGGGAATTTTCAACAAAAATACTCTCTTAAAAAGTCAGCCACAAAATAGCTCAAGTTGAGCTGAAATCCACTCATCTCAATGTTGAAAGGCAGCTTCTGCAAAAAGAGTTGAAATAACTCGAGTTTTACCCAATTTAAGTGAAGTTGAGCTATTTAAATAACCAATTTAGATCAAGAAGATTTAATCATTCGAAAAACAACTCTTTTATGATCGAAAAAATTACAGCTCTTTCATTTTAAGAGTGTACATACATCTCTTAAATGACCTAAAGTTTGGTAAGCATTTGTAAATAAGTAAAAGTTTTATATCATACAGGGAATAATTTTTTGATTGTCGATGGGAACAGTTGATATTCAATTTTGAAATGCGTTATACATTTCCATGTGGGGAAATGAGATGTAGTATTTAAAATTTTGAATGTCGCAGTTTGTTACATTATACTGAAAGTGTTGGAAAGTGCTTCATAATCTAAGCTTGACGCATGGTTTTTTTTTTCAATTAAAAAAAGAACAGCGCAAAAATCGTAAAGACACTTTCAGAAAAAAATAATTGTAAACCTAACATTCTTTTTATTCTAGCGTTTCGGCTACAAAAATTTCATTTGTGAATTCACGAAGTCGAATAATAGTAAAAAATATTAAATATGATTAAATGTAACAATTATTGCCACTTTAACAATTTTAGTTTTAAAAAATACATTATCGATATATTGAATGTTACTTAAAAGTTAAATAATACTAAGAAAGAATTTTATTTTCTGCTTAATCTTTAAAAAGACAGTATTTTATGCTATAAATAAATTTTCTCACCACTAGAATCACTAATCATCATAAATGGGAATTTTATTTATAATCTAACGTTTCTGCTTTTTTATCCATGAACAAATAATTACCCAGTTCCTCTTTCCGAGGCAAAAGTATTTGAAAATTTCTACATACTCAATTATATTAATGAAAACATTTATTTGTTTAAATGACAATTTAAAATTATTTAGCAATTAAACAGTCTAATTTATTTGTTTAAATAACAAAGTATTGAATTTAAAAAAAAACTCGAAATAGGCCTTTTCCATATAATTTAAAATTTCTGCATTTTTTATCTATTAACAAATAGCTACTGAATTTCTCTTACAGAGAGAAAAGTATTTTAAACTTGCTACATACTCAATTAAATCAATGAAAAAATCTCATTTAAGTATTTACATTTTTTATTCTTTTTTAGATTTTTAATTTCTATGTTTTTGAAACTTTTTTTTTACATTGATCTCATTTAGGATATTTCAAATACCCTCAAAATAAAAACAATAAAAATAAAAAAATAAATGTGAAGTTGACAAAAAGAGAAAATTTAAGTCAGAAAATCTAAGAAATCTCTTTAGTTTATTCGTTATTTAGATTAATTCGTTAAATAACAAACTATTAATCTGCGAAAGTATGGTATAACAATTTTAGAAAAACCTCTTTGAAAGCATGCATAGTTCCAAAAAAAAATTTTTATTATCTGAAACACTTGAAACTAATCTTTTTTCGAAATTTAAATGAGTGATTAGAAGAACAAAGTTTCATTTGTTACCATTGATTTTTGGATACATTTCCAAATAGTTTTCATAGTATAATTATCAATTTCCTCCAAACGGAAAATGCATTTGAATAATATCGGTTCTTAAAAATGCATTTTCAACGCTCTAATTGAAATTATATTTACAAAAGTAATAAAATCATATAAAATTTAATCTTAATATTGTAATTTATTATGCGTCTATAATAAATGTTGGTTTAAAATTAAAATATTTGCTCCAGAATTGATAGCATCCAAACAGATTAAATTAATAATTGAGAAATTTTGCTTAATGTGCTATAAAGCCTACACGGAAGAATTTCTTTTCTTTTGTTTGAGTCTTTGCTTTTATTAATGTCGGTTTAAATCTCAACCCAAAAATATATTGGTTTCTAGAGTTTGTATGGATAAAGAACGCTTTTTGGACTCTTGGGTTATAGGAAAAACCTTATTGTATATATTCGTTCGAGGTTAAGTTACACTGACCCAGATTAATAAACTTTTGACCTTTTTTACAGTACATTTACGAAATACAATGTTCAACATCAGTTCAATCCTAACATTGCTGGTGTTCGGTGTTTTTTCCCCGAAACATATTTGCTCAAGGCTACTTTAAAAAACAGGATGCGCTAATACAGATAAAATAACTAAAAACACTAGCCAACAAAAAAAATATTTTTGTCAGTTTCCTGGTTCTAGATAGTCAATTCCTACTAATTTTGGGTTGAAAAAACGAATATGTAAATAAATTTTTTTTATTAGCTCTTGTTTTCAAGATACAATGCAGACCACTTGAGAAAGACACACAACATCCCACACATCGATTTAAAAGCAAATTTAAGAAGAAAAAAATTCCTATGTAATAAATACAATACAATAGGCTAGGCATGTTTCCCTAAATAATGTTCATTTTCAGAAAGCAGTAGTTGTTTTTAGCCTATTCTTGCAAATGTTTCCGTTAGAATTTCCTATTTTATGTCAACGCCGGAGCATCTCCTGTAACAGTCCAACAGTAGTCGGCCAACATTGACTCATCCCAACGATCCTGATATCTGCGTTCTATTACATAGATATCTTTGTGCAACCTTTCACCGTGCTCACCCTTACAACTCCACAGTTTTTAGGGAAAAAATCAGTATGGGAGTGGAGGAAATGAAGTTTCAGAAACATTTTTCATCCAAGGTCATGGTATTTTTGTAGGAGTTTTTTCACCAGCTGTTGGTAGTTCTCGGCTTTTCTGTTGCCTAGAAATCATCGTACCACACCTTCCCATCAGGCTTCCCATGCTGCTTTCTCTTTCCCTTCCAAGATTTTATCAAAAGCGGGGTCCTTCATTATTGTGCGTATTTGGGGGCCCAGAAAGATTCCCTCTTTAACCTTTGATTCACTCAGTCTTAGAAATTTCGCTCTAAGGTACTGTAAAGCCTCACCATCCTTGTTCATGGCTTTCACTAAGTTCATTAATCACAGCTTAATGTGCAGGGGTGGAAGCAGAATGTTTTTTGTTTCAACTAGAGGCTCATTTTGAACATTGCTCTCCTCGGGATTTAGATTTCTTGAAGGCCATTAGTCTTTTATATAGTAAGAGTTTCTATCTCGACTGTCCCTCAAACACAGAAAACAGCAATACTTGGTATAGCCTAATAGCATTCCCAAGAGTAAAGCAATTACTTTCAAGTCACCACAAATTTGTCATTTCGGATCTTCGTTTTTGATTGACTCCAAGTAATTTCACATTCCCGTAAGTTTCCTGCATGTGAACAGAATGTCCAATGGGAATAGAAAGAATAATGTTGCCGTTTGTAGCAAGACTGCTTTCAAACTAAGTTTGGAATTGGAAGAGTCTATAAATAACCTCCACTTCCGTGGATCATGAGTTATGTTCATTGAATTCATCAAACCATTAACATCGGTACAAGAAACTACATATTCTTTCTTCTCAAAGAAATGAAGAAGATTCTTGTGACGAGCCCTGTATTCTGTGATCATGACTTCTGGTTGAAATCTACACAAATAATGCAGTTGAGAGGAATTACAGCTGTTAGGCGTACCAACTTCTAAATATTCGATTTCCCATATAACAGCCATAGTGAGATTTCTCATGTTGGTTCCTATCTTGAAAACAAGAGCTAATCTCAACTTTTTAAGTTGATTTTCGTGTTTAGCGAGACAAAATACTTCAGAAATAACTATTTTTGAGCCCGAAACTTTTTTGATGTTGGGTAGTGAAATAGAAAAAAAAGGAATATGAGATTTTATTGAGGCGCTCCACACGAAGACTTATCGATTTCCGGCGTATGCGTCGGAAAAAGAAGTATTATTTTCCATTTTTTAAGCTTTGTTTTACACTGTTAAAAATTTCGCTCCAGTTTGAACCAAGTTTTGGTGCTCCATATCTGTCATCATTAGACGGTGAAATTTCGTAACAGCATTTGGAGCTACCTATTCCAACCTTGCTCCAACTATTGGAACTATGCTTCAACAGGAGATCCAAATATTGGTTCAAGATTTCACCATCTTACAGTGGCATCTGTTTTAAGCACCAAAATTTGGTTCAAATTAGGACAAGATTTTTAACAGTGTATACACACCTTTTGTTTTATTGCGTGATTGAGTCATGTGCAACTGCGTTCAAAAATGTCATATACTTTTGAATATGCAAGGTGTCCCAAAAGTAATGGTATAAACTTTAAGTGGAGGTAGGGAATATCACAAGGATTCAGAATTGCATAGTAACTCATGGTCGGAAACGTTTTCTTGACGCGGTAGGGATGACACAAAACACAACAAAGAATGTAGACGAACAGAGAGGGAAAACATGTTTATTATTGCTAACGGTGCATAAATGCTGGGACAACGCACCATAGCAGCTGCTGTGGAAGTTCGGGACATTCGCGGTCTTTTCTATTGAACATTAGATTTTCCATGCACAGAAGATGCGCCTCTATGCATCACTGCTAGGGGTCGTAATTTCGAACACCTTCTTTAATGACGATCGTTGTGTCTTTAATGTTATTTTTATCAATTTTCTACTGTACTAAGGATAATAAAGATGTTTTCTCTCCTTACTCATGTCTTGTCTTTCTTAAGCTTTTGTCGTCACTACTACGCCAGGAAAGCATTTCTGACCATGGGTTGCTATGCAATTCTGAATCCGTGTGATTTTTCCTACCTCCCCTTTAAGATTGTCCCTATACTTCTGGGACACCCTATATATATCAATAGAAAATTAATCCAGAACAATTGTTTGGAAATTGAAAAAAAAAATTTTTGAAAGTGTGTTAATTTATAGTGTTCTAAATTGTGATTAATGCTTGATATGCATTATTAATATATTAAAATGTGTTGCCTTACAAAGCACTATTTTAAAAACACATTTTCGTAAAAAAAATATTGAAAAGACTATTTTTAGAACATATTTCTGAATAATAATACATACAAACATATTCAAAACATGTGTTTTATGTATTGAATTTATGGTTTTTTACAGAGATGATCAAAATAATTGCTTCATTTTACGGTTTATGTGTAAAAACCATCTTCGGCGTACTTTTATTATGTTACTCTATTCCAAACAATAAAATATATCACTGTTATTCTGATTCATACATTATTAGAAAATTAATTCAGAACAATTGTATGGGTATTAAAAAATTGTTTATTTTAAAAGTGTGTTAATTTATTGTGTTCCAATTTTGTGCATGACGCTTAAAATGTGGGGTTAATTTGTAGACAAAATGTTGCATTACAAGGCACTATTTTCCGAAAACATTTTCATTAAAACAGTTTTTAAAACATCATTTTTAGAACATATTTCTGGATAATAATACTTTCAAACATATTCAGAACATAAAGTTAGTTTCTCCCACTTTTAAAGTAAACCAAATTTATAAATACCCATTTCCTCAAAAAATATTCATTTCACAAAACGTGTTCATTTTTTTTATAATCTAGCATTCATTTTTCTGTTTTTCTCGTATCCATTGATAAAATTTCTATCTATTAATTTAAGAAAAGTAATTCAGAATTTGCAAAAAAGAATCAATCATACAATTGTACAAATTCAACTAATTTAGAGCCGGAATTTGAAATTTACTGTTATGTACATTTGAAAGTGTTAGTTTTTCATGTTTGCCATGGTTTCACCTAGTTTAAACATCGTTATTTCCCCTGAATTTTCCTGTCACCTTTTTCAAAAGACCCTCAAAATGAAAAAGAGCTACAAAATAAGGGAAATAGATATTCTTGTCACCAAATTTCATATTCTTTTATTTTTAGTAGAAATCAAGTTTGCCATTTATTTTTATCTAATTTAGAGTCGGAACTTGAAATTTATTTTTTATACTCATTTAAAATACTTAGTTTTTAATGTTTACCATAGTTTCACCTTGCTTAAACATCTTTATTTACCTTGAATTTACCTTTCATCTTTTTTGAGAGACATTGAAAATAAAAAAAGTACAATCTATGGGAAAAATGAGATATTCTTGTCATCAAAGTTGACATTCTTTTTATTAGAAATCAAGTTTTTTATTTTTCTTATCTCTCATTCTCAAGATTTGCCATTTTGCTTTTTGCGTTTTAGAACATTTTTTTTAAATTTTATCTTTCAAGATCTGACTTTATTCACTAGCAATTAAAAGCTTCTTAAAATGCATGGCTGTTTGCTAAAATTAAATTTGAATTTTTTAAAACCCGAATGACCCTTAAAAGCTGAAATTAAATTCTACGCTTATATACACTTTAAGCAGAGGTATAAACTCAAGGAAGAGGGTATACCCTACACTGTAAAAAAAAGGTCGATCTACTAAAAAAATTTTAGTGATCCTTGTAACTACTAAATTTTTTTTTGTAATCTTATTCGGTTACTAGAAAATCTGTAAGAATTGCTAGAAAAAAGCTAGCAACGAATAGAGTTAATAGTTTTATATTTTTAATGACTGTTATTAAAACTCACTTGCTGTGGCTGTGATAGCCTAGTGGTCATAGCACGGATCTCCAGGCTGAAAGGTCCCGGGTTCGATGCTGGCCGCCACCAAATACGCCTTGAATGTATGCAGTGTAAATGCTCTTTAAATAAAGGGATTATGAAAGTCCTGTCGGAGCAGGTAGCAATGTTTGGTGCTGCCATCTATTGCGGCTTATTGTTAAATAAACTTTTATTAAAAATAATTTTGGAGCTATTACTAAAATTTGCTTGGTGGCTCATACTAAAAAGTTTTAAGTTAGTTATACAAAAAATTCTTTTGTTCAGTTTACAAAAGAAATGTTTGTTTCACTTGTAAAAAAAGTTTGTAATGGATTACTAAAAAATTCTGTGGAATACAAATTTACTAAAAACATTTTAGTGACCTCTTGATTTTTTTTTACAGGGTAGAGTGTGTATACTATAGCTTTTTTGAGAAAGAGAGGGCATTGGGTGCTTCTTTAAAAATTCCAGAAGGTATATTGCGTATACCGACGTATACCCTCCACTACATTCTGAGATTCACCGTCCTCTGAAGTCACCTGGTGACAAAATCATCTCTTTTCGCGACTATTTTTGGGGATCTCAGTTGAAGTTTTCTGGCAATCATTTTACGAAAACAGCGTTTTTTCGCAGTATTCTGACGAAAATTGAGTTTTTCTTTTATGTTTTTTGTCAAAAAATATAAAATACGTCATTTATTTTTTACAAATATTTTAAAATGCATTTAAATGAAAACAATAAAATATCTAGAAATGTCACAGATTTAATTTCTCCCACTTTTAAAATAAACCACATTCATAAATATGATTCCTCTAAAAATATTCATATTACAAAACTGGCCCAATTTTGAATATCTAGTATTGATGTTTTAGTTTTTCTTGAATCCATTGATAAAATTTCTATCTATTTATTTAAGAAATCTAATTCAGAATTTGCAAAAAAGGATCAATCAATAAATTGTAAAAATTCAACTAATTTAGTGCTGGGACTTTAATTTTAATTTTACATACTTTTAAAAGAGTTCGTTTTTAATGTTTACTATGGTTTCATTTTGTTTAAACATCTGTATTTGCCTTGAATTTACTTTTTACCTTTTTCGAAAGACAGTGAAAAGGAAAAAAACTACAAAACAGGAAAAAAAGATCTTCTTGTCACCAAATGTGACATTCTTTTTATTAGAAATTAAGTTTTCTGTTTTTTTACCCTATTTTCAAGATTTGTCATTTTGCTTTTTGCGCTTTAGAATATTTTTCAATTTTTGTCTTTCAGCATCGGAACTTACTCTTTAACAAATAAAGCTTCGTAACCCTTTCGGGTCTGGTGTACTATTAATAGTACATGTCTCTTAATAGAATATTATTTTGTTTCAAGAAATGCTTTTCTACTATTTACATGTAGTGATGTTAGTATATGTCTATGTATTTACTATATGACTTTATTTATGCTTAGGTATTCAGTAATAATAGTAATTATTATTATTTGCTTCATTCTCTTTGCGCCGTTTGCGATTCTTATATTTTAAACATATATTTCCTTCTTTAAATTTTAAATAAATGTTACTTCCCTGAAATAATCATTTGTAATAAAGCGCAAAAAGTATTAGAAAGTATTAATATAAATTAAATCTTATTGTAATACAATATTTTCTAAACACCGCCAAAAATTGTTCCTTAGCCTATTGTCATATATACAGGGTGATTCCAAATTTTTTTTACAATAAAAGAGGGGTGATAGTACACATCAAGACAAACAATATTAAATAGGAGACAAAGGGTCCAAAACATTTTTCAAAGGAGATAGCCGCCATTAAAGTTTAGGGACCAAAATTTCGAATAAACATAAAAAATGGAAAAATCTTTCGATTGATTTGCGGTTTTAACTAAAATTAACCTTTTTGTCTGCATTTTCTTGAAATTAAATTATAAAGATAAATTTCAAAAAATGCCGATAGAGGGCGCTTTAGACTTTGGAGTAACGAACAACTATTTTTTGCCGGTATTTTATGCATCTCATTAAATGTTTTCGTAAGCTTAGAGTCAAACTTAAATTTTGAGCTCAAAATCTGAAAGTGGGGGTGGTTAAGTAGTACAAACTGAACTGTGTTTAAAGGGTTCAAATTTCAAATGATTATAAAAAAACGGAAAAATTGGTTTATTGATTTGCGGTTTTTACTAAAACTATGTTTTATGTCGGTATTTTCTTAAAAATAAATTATAAAGATAAATTTCAAAAAATGTCGATAGAGGGCGCTTTAGACTTTGGAGTAACGAACAACTTTTTTTTGCCGTTATTTTTTGCATCTCATTAAATGTTTTCGGAAGCTTAGACTTAAACTTAAATTTTGAGCTCAAAATCTGAATAGTAGGGAGTAGTTAAGTAGCACAAAATGAACTGTGTTTAAGGGGGGGGGGGGTGTTCAAATTTTAAAATAATTATAGAAAATGGAAAAATTTGTCGATTTGTTTTCGATTTAAAATAAAACTATTCTTTAAGTCAGTATCTTCTTGAAAAAAAATATTAAAGATAAATTAAAAAAAAAAAAAAATTCATTAGAAGGCGCCTTAAACTTCAGAGTAACCAATAAATAATTTTAACCAATATTTATTTGTTCTAATTAAATGCTTGCAAAAAATTATTAAATGTTTTCGGAAGCTTAGATTTAAACTTAAATTTTGAGCTCAAAATCTGAATAATTAGGAGTAATTAAGTAGCACAAATTGAAGTGTCTTCAGGAATTGAAATTTAACCCTCCCCCCTCCACGAACACAATTCAATTTTTCGCTACTTAAACACTCCCAACGATTCAGAATTTGAGACTAAAATTTAATTTTATGCATTTGAAAGCATTTAATGAGATTAAAAAATAACAGTTAAAAATAGTTGTACGCTACTCCAAAGTCTAAGGCGCCCTCTATCGGCATTTTGTGAAATTTATCTTTAAAATTTATTTTCAAGAAAATGCTCATTTAAAAATTAGTTTTAGCGAAAACCGCAAACGAATCGACCAATTTTTCCGTTTTTTATAATCATTTGAAATTTGAACCCTCTGAACACAGTTCAGTTTGTCTACTTAACAACTCCCAACTATTCAGATTTTGAGCTCAAAATTTAAGTTTAAGTCTAAGCTTACGAAAGCATTTAATAAGATGCAAAAAAATAATGCCAAAAAAGAGTTGTTCGTTACTCCAAAGTCTAAAGCGCCCTCTATCGGCATTTTTTGAAAATTATCTTTATAATTTATTTTTAAGAAAATACCGACATAAAGAATAGTTTTAGTGAAAACTGCAAATCAATGAACCAATTTTTCCGTTTTTTTTAATCATTTGAAATTTGAACCCTCTGAACACAGTTCAGTTTGTGCTACTTAACCACTCCCACTTTCAGATTTTGAGCTCAAAATTTAAGTTTGACTCTAAGCTTACGAAAACATTTAATGAGGTGCATAAAATACCGGCAAAAAATAGTTGTTCGTTACTCCAAAGTCTAAAGCGCCCTCTATCGCATTTTTTGAAATTTATCTTTATTATTTAATTTCAAGAAAATGCCGACATAAAAAATAATTTTAGTAAAAACCGCAAATCAATCGACCGATTTTTCCGTTTTTTATGTTTATTTGAAATTTTGGTCCCTAAACTTTAATGGCGGCTATCTTCTTTGGAAAACGATTTGGACCCTTGGTCTCCTATTTATTATTGTTTGTCTTTATGTGTACTATCACCCCTCTTTTATTGTAAAAAAAATTTAGAATCACCCTGTATATGAATTGAATGGTATGTATGCAAAATAACAACATTCGTTATCTTTCAGACGATTAAATATTCGTTAAACACTAATTAATCTGTTTGGATAGCTACTGTTCATATTATTAACATAAAAGTAATTTTTTTAAAAAAATGAAGAAAGATTCGGACCCGAAAGGGTTAAAATCTATGGCTGCTTGCTAAAATTAAATCTGGAATTTAAAAAAATTTCTACCAATTTTTTCATTTTTTTTCATTTTATTTCTAATTGTAACTTTCAATTGTATTTTTGCTTTCCAATTTTTTGTTTTTGTTTTTATGGGGGTTCGGGAAACAAAAATGTATTTTCAGAAAAATAAAATTGCATTAATTTTTTTTCTCATTAAAATATACTTTAAATCGTAACCGGGACAGGAAATATCACTTTTTTTGGTTTTGGTTCGATTTCAAATTTTAGTTTTCAAGCAATGATTGTTATGGATATGACTACTTTTAAAAAAGCGATTTTCTTCATGCTGAGGTTTTTCACAATTTCTTAGATTTAAAGTGTTATAAGTCAAGAACAGTTAAAGATACTGATTTCAAACTCTAAACAAGTATTTTTTGATTGTTTTACTCTAATTTTAATTTAGCAAATTTGAAAAAAAAATATTTACTTTTGAAAATAATATTTAAAAAATAACATAATTTGTTTCTCAAATTTTTACTTTAAATATTTTAAACTTTTATTTAGATTAATATTTTTTAAAACACTAAATTAAATTTAAAATTTTTAAATTTTTGTTCAATTCAATGATAAAAAATTGGAAGTCTACAAATAATATTTCGAGTTATAAAGATTTTAAATTACACCGCTTTTTTCATAAATTTAATTTTTTTATATAAAAAAAATCTGAGAAGTCTTATTATGCAATTTTTTTTCGAATTATGTAGTTAACCAATACAAAAAAATTTAACATAATAAATAAAATTTATTTTAAAATGTGTCCCGAAGCCTCTTAAAATTCTTGCGAATATGTTTTTTACAACAATGGTCTTCAGAATGTCGCAGTTTAAACAATGATACATATGTCGATCCTAAAAAAAGGTGTATATGTGACTTTTAAGAGTACGAGGTAGAACCCGTCGAACTCTTTCACTGATACATAATAAACTTACAAAATTAGTTACAATAAAAAATGCATCATATATTCGTAAGTCTAACTTTTAAACAAATTATATTTAATTATATTAACGTGCAGTCATCATTACGAAATATGATTGCTCACAAACGAAATTTGCTCAAATATGTGTAGAAAATAGGCATTCAAAGATAAAATGTATTGGCAAAGAGAATTACAGGAAAACAGCCAGTGTCAGTAAAAAATATTGAAAAATAAACTTTATTAAATAATCGAGTGAAAATTGGAAATTTTGGGAAACGGGCAATGTAAATAGATTCAAAGATCAAGTTTATTGATCAACAAAAATTAAGTGAAGTTTAAAGAACAGTCAATAAGGTATTAAATAAATGTAATGTGAAAGCATGCATGGAGAATTTAAAAATAAAAAGTTTTTATGTCATTTTTTGCAACAGTTGGCAATTAGTTGGACAGTAATTGATCATTGAATCCACTTACATTGACTGTTTCCTAAAATTTTCTATTGTAATTCGATTGGCATATAAACTTCAATTATAGTGCCTGTTTTCTTAACCCTTTCGGGTCTGGTGTACTATTAATAGTACATGTCTTTAATGGAGAATTATTTTATTTAAAACATACTTTTGCTACTACTTACATGTAATAATGTTAGTATATATTTATGCAATTACTATATGACTTCATTTATGTTTAGGCATCTAATACTAATCCTTATTATTATTTGCTTACTTCTTTTTGCGTCGTTTGCGTTTTTTTTTTTAAGTTATATTTCCCTCTTTAAATTTAAAATAAAAGTCACTTTCTTGAAAGAATTGAGTGTATTAAAGGTCAAAAAGTATTAGAAAGTTGTAATATGGGTTAAATTGTATTCTAATAAAATATTTTCTAAACATCTCCAAAAATTGTTCCTTAGCCTTTTGTCATATAAATATGAATTGAACAGTACGCAAAACAACAACATTCGTTATCTTTCAGACAATGAAATATTCCTTAAACACTAATTAATCTATACGGGTAGCAAGGATTAAGGTTATTAACATAAAAGTGTTTTTTTTTCTAAAAACTAAAAAAAAAAAAAAAAAAAAATCGGAGCAGGAAGAGTTAAATTTCTTGTAATTCTATTGGCCAAAAAACTTTATATTTGACCAAATTATTTGAAAAAATTTCTTCTTTGAACAATCATATTTTGTACTTATGACTTACGCTATAGCTACCTCTATAGTGTTTCAGTACCAGCTTATTCCTAAATTTGACAGATTTTTCGAATTCCCAGGATATTCTAACAACGATTTGAAAACGATTTGTCCTTGTAGATTATTATTAGAATAAATATTATTTTATATAACATTTCATTTTATTCCGGATTTATATTTCATTAGTTTTTTTTAATTATGTTTTTATGCAGTTTTTGATGAAAGTCAATACAAACAAGTTGTTTTTTTATCCTTTGTACAATTAATTTGGCATTTTTAAAGTTACTAATTAATTAATGTAATTATTACAACTATAACAAGAATTCTTATAATCTAGATCAAGGCTATTTTCAGAGTATGTTTTGTTTAGATAAAATGTAATTTCTCCTTGTCTCTTTTTGTTTGTCATTTTGCTATGAATGCTTTTATAAAGAAAATTTTACTTTTTTTCTTTAATCTAATTGCTGAAATTAATTTTGTAATTTCTGGAAAATGAATCATTCTAAAATAATTCTTCTTAATAATCTTTTTCATTATTTAAAAAAATTGAATAAACGATTATTTCTTTGTCTTCATTCGTTAAGGTTGCACTTAATTTTTTTTTCTTCCGGTTTAATATGGTACATCTAATGAAGATATTAGTGAAATACTCATCAGAACATTAAAAATTTTTATTTTTCTCTTAATGTAAAATTTTTATTCTCATTTTTTCTCCCTTTTAAATTTAGACAGAAGTACTTTTAAGTTTATTTAAATTGGTCCAGAGCACAAAATTCTATTTTTTATCTTTATTGAAATTTTGTTATGAAATTTTTTTCTGAAATATATTTAAAACAATAAAAATATTAAATGTTAAAAAAGTCTGAAAAAAATTAAATATTTTTTTATTAAATTTTAAAAGTTTGAATATATTTAATTTTTGGTATAACTCTGGAAGTATTTACTCGATTTACAAAATTTTTGCACTTTTCTGTAGAGAAAATGCGTCATTTTAAATTGTCTTCAGGATTTTTTAAAATATGAATTAAGAATTTCATAAAAATATTTAAGTAAGAAAATGAAGTCTTTGTATGAGTGAGTTTTGCAATAATTAGCATATTTTCACAATTATCACTCAAAATTAAAAATCCTGAAAGCAATTTGTTGGAAATATAGCATAAAAGCTCTTTTAAAAACTTCACACATATATCTTGCATGGAACTTTAGATATATCCTTTTAAAGTTGGCAATTTATGAAAACATTCATTCTGAGATAAATGAAGTTAAAGTTATCGGCAGAGGACAGCTGATGCATCGTTCGTCAAGGCAAAATATGTTATATCTTTCGATCAATTGAGAATAAAAACAAGCGGTTTGCAGTATTTAACGGTAAAACTCAGTTTTTTTAAGCACATAAATAAATCCAATTTTTGTAGAATTTTTAGCCCCGCACACGCTTAAATTTGTTTAATGTATAATGCGCACGCTTGTACAATATACCAAATAAGTTAAAGGATTGCTCCAACTTGACATTAATTTCTCATAAATCATAAAAAAAGATTTACTAAAAGATGTATGTTATATGCTAATATTAACACTTTCACAATATTCGATAGAATTTTAAAAGTCTAAAATTGACAAGTTTCAAGCACTCTGTAGCCATCATCAGTGTCTTACTTTAGTCGAAGAGAGAGAAATTTTTTGTTTTTCTTATTTTAATCTTATAATTTCTTCTCTTTTAATGTGTTGTTTTTGATTAATTTTAAAGTTTTATTACCATTACTTGCTCTATAATTTGGACTCTCGTCTTGAATCAGTCATGACTGATAATTATAAATAGCGAAGTTCAAATCAACTATTAAAGAGCATTTCATTTGAGTCGATGCAACTCATATCAGTGCTGACAATTTCCGAAGTTGAAGCGAGATCTTAACAATAAAATTGTTTCACACCGGCCGAATTTTTGACAGTATTTTCGCTGCAAATGAATTTTCGGTGAAACTCATTTTTATACAACGAAAACAAATCCGAATTTCTTGTTGATGTCTAATTAAAACGTTATCTTCTTCTGAAAGCAAGTAATTTAAGTATTAAACATATTTATCAAAAACATTTATTTAAAAGAAATGGAGAACATAGATTTAATCTAATGTTGCTGGTTTAGACTCTCCTATCTATCTGGAAATAAATAATCAGAACATTTCACGAAATAGATACTTTAAAATTTGCTAAAAAAGCAATTAAACCTATATAAATAGCCCATATAGAAAATTCATTTTAAATATTTGCCTCACTTTTACTCTGTTATTTACAATGATCTCACCTTTCATCCTTTTCAAATAACCTATAAATTCAGAAAAATGCGGACTATGCAAACAAGTACAATTTCATTTCCCAAAAGATGACAAGATTTTTTATTATAATCCAAACTGCCTACTTTCGCCATCGTTTTGTCTTTGGATTTCGACTTTCGATATTCTTTTTTATTACTATCATTATTATTATTATTATTATTATTATGGTCTTAACTTTACCTTTCAACATCACAGAAAACAAATAAAAATTCTGGAAATTTAACAGTTGTTTTTGAAATTAAAATTAGAATTTATTTAAAGCATTCTTTATGTGTATAACTCTCAAACCACAAAAACTTTTATTTAAAATATATATACTCATTGATTTAATTTTATTGATGTTTTGATTTGGGTTTCTTTATCTGTCTGCAAATAATTAATCAAACCAATATTAGTAAGAGATAAATATTTTAAAATTTGCCAAAAAAATCAACTATCAACTTAACTAATAAAAATACCACACGTTTAGTAAGTTCATTTTAAATATTTGCATCACTTTCACTCTGTTTTACTATGATCTCACCTTTCACCCTTTTCAAATAACTTGAAATTCGGAAAAATGCGGACTATGCAAATAGAACAATTTCATTTCCCAAAAGGTGACACAATTTTTTATTATAATTCAAAATTCCATTTTCGCCATCGGTTTGTCTCTTTTTCTGCTTTAAAAGTACTCTCTTAATTTTTTTATTAGTAAAGTAGTCAAAATTGATGAAAGTAAAAGGAATATTTAGATAGCAAAAAAGGATAAGAAACAAAATTTCTCGAAAATTTAATTCACATATTTTGTTGAATTTATGAATTATATTGTATACATTTAATGCTAAGAAAAAAAGGCCTTTGCAGTGCAAGAATTTTGAATAAAAAAAAGTTGTTAACTTACAATATATTGTTCTTGTAATTTCCCCGATTGCGACGATAAGGATGTGAAAAAAATCTTCTAAAGACGTTTGTACGAAAAGAAAATTCTGTTTTAATTTTAGAAGATCTTTGAAACAATAAATTTCTAAGCTTTTTAAAGTGATATTTTTTATTTGTCACTGTCACCTGATTGTCTCGGAAAAATTTGCCTTCGTGGTTAAAAAAAAAAAAAGAAATAAATAAAACAAAAAGAAATAAATCTTTTAAAAAAAATAAAATAACATAAAATAAAATAATATAAATCTTCTTAAAAAAATAAAGTACGTTTTCTTAAAAGGAAAAAAAATATATGAAAAAAAAAACATTTTCTTAAAAAATAAAAAAGAAATGCTGCTCATAGTTTTAATCTAATGTTTCCGATTTACATTTATCTATCTATCAGCAAATATGTAATCCGTCATTTCCATGCAATAAGTATTTTCAAATTTGCTAAAATATCAATTAAAATTAAATATTGGCATCACTTTCACCCTGTTATTTATTATGATCTCACCTTTCATCCTTTTCATATGATTTGAAAATCAGAAAAACGTGAACTATGCAAATAGAAGAATTTTATTTCGGAAAACTTGACATGACTTTTTATTATAATTCAAACTTTCTACTTTCGCCATCGATTAGTCTTTCGATTTCTATTCTCTACTTTTTTTTCTGTTTAAAAGTACTAATTTAATTTTACCTTTACACATGTCTAATGTTAATCACTCAAAATAAATACAATTTTGGAAAAATTGACAGCTATTATTGAAGATAAAATTAGAATTTGTTTAAAGAATCATTTTTGTGTGCAATTTTCAATTTAGAAATATTTTCATTTAATTTCTTATCTTAAAATTAAAGCAATTTTTTATAGTTAAGTAGTCAAGCATGACATTAGTCGAGCTACATTTGGATAGCAAAAAAGGATAAGCAATGCAAATTCCCGAAAATCTAATGAACATATTTAGTTGCATTTATTGATGATATTACATACATTTAACATTAACAAAAAAAGTTTGCTGTACAAGAATTTGGAATAAATAAATATCTTGTTAATTTATAATTTATTGTTCTAGCTGCCTTGTTTGAGTTATTGAGGGTGTGAAAAAGTCTTGTATGAAAGGGTATAGTCGGGTTTCTTAGTAAAATATGCCCTTGAGTCAACCACATCGAGACCTATGTGAATCAATAGTCCACAAAAAGAAAGTCATTTTCCCTAGTTTCAAGTTTGTGTTGTTTGTAGTGTTATGACCCTAAATACCTGTTTTGGAAAAGATCGCATTATGACGAAAGTACTAAGCGGATTTGAACGAAAAAATAAGGGATGTATAAAACAACCATATGAATGTTTCACATTATTTTCAGATTTTTTTAAACAAATAAACAAGTTTTCTAAAAATTTTCTTGTTTTTGAAGGAAATTTTTAATCAAAAATCTATTGAAAGTTTTGAGTGACCACCTTTTATGAGATATGATGTATATTCAATATCAATTTCAACTCTCTACGTAGAATGCATCATATTAAAGAAAGGTAAAATCATATTCCGGCATAAATTGGGCCGTGTCTTGAACAAATCTCACACATAAGGTCTACCGGAAAGTTGTGCAGTACAATGTTATTTCACGCTTTCTTTTTAAACTAACGTTTGAACTAATATGTGAGATTTGTGCGAGACGCGCCCCTCATTTCTTCTAGAATACGATTTTGCATTTTTTTAATATGATCCACCGTACTTAGAAAGTTGAAATTGATAGTGAATATACATCATATCTCAAAAAATTTCATGTAAAAAATTAAGGTGGTCACTTAGAAAATTTAATAGATTTTTAATTAAAACGTTCATTTAATAACAAGTAAAATGTTAGAAAACTTATTCTTTTGTTTAAAAATTTTGAAAAAAATCTCAAACATTCGTATGGTGGTCTTATAGATCCCTTATTTTTTTCGTTAAAATCCGCTTTAGTAGTTTCGTCACATTGCGCTCTTTTCCAGAACAGGCATTTAGGGTCATTACCCGCCTTGGTCTTGAGATACGAACTTGAAACTGGGGGTAAATGAATTTCTTTTTATGGGCTATCGATTCATGTAAGGGTCGATGTGGTGTCTCAAAGGCATATTTTACTAAGAGAAACCCGGCTATACACTTCAAACTGACAAACTTTTTAAAAAGTTTTTTGTAAGAACAGCATGATTTTTCTAAGCTTTTCAAAGTAAATTTTGTATTTGATATTTAGTGTCACGTCACATTCGTGGGAAAATTAACCTTCATGCTACAAAAACAACATTTTTTTTCTTTTAATAAAATGAAATAAAATAAAATACGCCATCTGAAAATAAGATAATGTACATCTCCCTAAAATAAATAGATAAATAAAAATTCTAAGTTATACGACGTAAATGCCACCTAACGTATGTCATATTAATCAAAAACATTCATTTCAAAGAAATGGTGCTCATAGTTTTAATTTAATGTTTCTGGTTTATATTTATCTATACGTCTGCAAATAATTAATCAGTCCATTTCCATATGATGAGTATTTTGCAATTTCCTAAAATCTAATCTGGACCAATAAAATTACCACATTTAAAAAACACATTTTAAATATTTGCTCACTTTTACTCTGTTACTTAGTATGATCTCACATTGCATCCTTTACATGTAACTGGGAAATTCGAAAAATACGAACTAAGCAAATAGACGAATTTCATTTACCAAAGGTTGTCACAATTCTTTATTATAAGTCACATTACTTACTTTCACTATCGACTTGTCTTCAGATTCCGGATTTCGAAATTCTACTTTTTCTATTTTAGTGTTACTCTCTTAATTTTACCTTGCAACATCTCTGATGCCAATCACTGAAAACAAATACAAATTTTGAATATTTAAAGCATTTTGTTTAAAGATTAGATTAGAATTATTTTAAACGTTCCATCTAATGTAAACTTCAAGTGCAAAATATTATCATTTAATTTCATATCTTAAATTTAAAGCAGCGTTGTGTAGTTAAAATAATTTATTATAAGTTTTAGAATTAATGCTTCAAATTATTTTAGCAACTTGGAGCAAGGGACAATACCAGTTTCAATATTTGCCTTATTAACAATTTCCGACCAAGTTAAAAGTGTTTAAGAATTCGGCGGGTAGTCCATCTGTCTGTCGCATCACGTTCTATCTCGCATAAATATACTCGTATTTTCACGATTTTTTCAAAGTACTTGCGCATCATCAAAGTTTAGTCTTATTACCATTATTTGCTTAATAATTTGCACTCATGTATTCAATTAGTCACGAAAAAATATTACAAACAGCAGAATTTATTAAGGTACCCTGGGGTAATAACGCCACGTTAAGGTTTTACCAATTTTCACGGCTTAGTTTTAGATTGTATTTTTCAAACAAATATAGGATCTGATACAGCAACTCATTGACTATCTATATAAAATAAAATAATTTAACAGATATGTATTCATAAAATGTAATGCCGTTTTTTCTTGACCAATGCTATTTGGCGTTATTACCCACTTGTATGGGTAATAACGCCATGCAAGCAAAACTATAAAATAAGATGGAATAATTGCATGTAGATAGCCCAATTCTAAAAATACAAATTCTACAAACTTAGAAATTGACAAATTGCATTCTAAGCTATTGAAAATGTTCATTTTTTGTGAAAGTTTAAGAAAAATAAAGGTGTGGTGTGGGAGGGGGGAATGAGGCAAAAGAATATCAGACCGTGAGCTTCTTTTTGCTTAAAAAGGACCGCTTCAATATAAATATGAGAAACATTGCACAGTTTTAACTGTGTTTATTTGATCAGTATTTAGGATGTAGCTCGGCCACTGTAGGGAATCAACCGGGGTATTAATGTCAAGGATTGGCGTTATTACCCCGTTACAGTTATTGCGCAGTACATTTTAAATTACAGATTATCTCGAGAAGATATCCAAAATCTTCAACAACATTTTAAAAGTACATGAAATGCACTACAAATTTATGTAATTAACAAAGTATTTCCGGATAAAAAGATAGTCTTCACATCACAAAACGTATCTCTCAAATTTTAGATCAAGCGTTAATTTTAGTTGTTTGTAAAAACAATAAGATCTAAAAATGAAACAAATTAACTTGAAGCTGTTTTTTGCGATTTATATGATTCAAAACCCTTCTGCGCAGAGCACATAGGTGTCATTTACCTGATTATTTCATAATTATGCAAAATATATCCACTTGGCGTTATTACCCCGCCTGGCGTTATTACCCCAGGGTACCTTACAACAAATAAAAGGTATATCCTTTCAGCCTATACAACTCAAATATTTAAGAAAAGTTCCGAAGATAGAAACGAGATTTAAGGAATACAGTTACTTTTGGTCAAGTTATGGCGCACCCGAATTTCTGCCATCATTTTCGCCAAAACTCATATTTTGGACGGAAAATGAAACAGAATTTATTATCAATCTCTAATTTAAACATTTTTCTCTTCTGAAAGTAAGAAATTTAAATATCAAATATACTAATCAAAAACATTTAAAGAAAATAATAATATTCATAGATTTAATCTAATGTTTCTGATTTAGATTTCTCTATCTGTCTTCATATAACTAATCAATCCATGTCCATATACAGGGTGATTCCAAATTTTTTTTACAATAAAAGAGGGGTGATAGTGCACATCAAGAAAAACAATATTAAATAGGAGACCAAGGGTCCAAAACGTTTTCTTAAGGAGATAGCCGCCATTAAAGTTTAGGGACCAAAATTTCAAATAAACATAAAAAATGGAAAAATCGGTCGATTGATTTGCGGTTTTCACTAAAATTATTCTTTATGTCGGCATTTTCTTGAAATTAAATTCTAAAGATAAATTTCAAAAAATGCCGATAGAGGGCGCTTTAGACTTTGGAGTAACGAACAACTATTTTTTGCCGGTATGTTTTACTTCTCATTAAATGTTCTGTAAGTTTACACTCAAACTTAAATTTTGAGCTCAAAATCTGTAGTTGGGAGTGGTTAAGTAACACAAACTGAGCTGTGTTCAGAGGGTTCAAATTTCAAATGATTAAAAAAAACGAAAAAATTGGTCGATTGATTTGCGGTTTTCACTAAAACTATTCTTTATTTAGGTATTTTCGTGAAAATAAATTATAAAGATAAATTTCAAAAAATGAGGATAGAGGGCGCTTTAGACTTTGGAGTAACGAACAACTATTTTTTGCCGAATTGTTTGCATCTCTTTAAATGATTTCGGAAGCTTAGACTTAAACTTAAATTTTGAGCTCAAAATCTGAATAGTAGGGAGTGATTAAGTAGCACAAACTGAACTGTGTTCAAGGGGGAGGGGGAGGTTCAAATTTCAAGTAATGATAGAAAATGGAAAAATTGGTCGATTCGTTTACGGTTTAAAATAAAACTATTCTTTAAGTCAGTATCTTCTTGAAAATAATTTTTAAAGATAAATCTCAAAAAATTCCGTCAGAGGGCGCCTTAAACTTCAGAGTAACCAACAATTGATTTTAACCATTATTTTTTGGTTCTAATTAAATGCTTGCAAAAGCATTTTAAATGTTCTCGGAAGCTTAGATTTAAACTTAAATTTTGAGCTCAAATCCTGAATCGTTATGAGGAATTAAGAAGCGCAAACTGAAGTGTGTTCAGGAGTTGAAATTTAATCCTCTTTCCTCCTCGAACAGAATTCAATTTTTCGCTTCTTAAACACTCCCAACGATTCAGAATTTCAGCCCAAAATTTAAGTCTATGCATTTGAAAGCATTTAATGAGATTAAAAAAATAACAGTTAAAAATAGTTGTACGCTACTCCAAAGCCTAAGGCGCCCTCTATCGGCATTTTTTGAAATTTATCTTTAAAAATTATTTTCAAGAAAACACTGATTGATCAAGAAAACTGCTGATTTGAAAATTAGTTTTAGCAAAAACCGCAAACGAATCGACCAATTTTTTTCGTTTTTTACAATTATTTGAAATTTGAACCCTCTGAACACAGCTAAGTTTGTCTACTTAACGACTTCCACCTATTCAGATTTTGAGCTCAAAATTTAAGTTCAAGTCTAAGCTTACGAAAGCATTTAATAAGATGCAAGAAATAACGCCAAAAAAAGTGTTTCGTTACTCCAAAGTCTAAAGCGCCCTCTATCGTCATTTTTTGAAATTTATCTTTATAATTTATTTTCACGAAAATACCTAAATAAAGAATAGTTTTAGTGAAAACCGCAAATCAATCGACCAATTTATCCGCTTTTTATAATCAATTGAAATTTGAACCCTCTGAACACAGCTCAGTTTGTGCTACTTAACTACTTCCAACTACAGATTTTGAGCTCAAAATTTAAGTTTGAGTCTAAGCTTACGAAAACATTTAATGAGATGCAAAAAACACCGGCGAAAAATAGTTGTTCGTTACTCTAAAGTCTAAAGCGCCCTCTGTCGGCATTTTTTGAAATGTATCTTTATAATTTAATTTCAAGAAAATGCCGACATAAAGAATAATTTTAGTGAAAACCGCAAATCAATCGACCGATTTTTCCGTTTTTTATGTTTATTTGAAATTTTGGTCCCTAAACTTTAAACGGCGGCTATTTCCTTGGGAAAACGTTTTGGACCCTTGGTCTCCTATTTAATATTGATTGTCTTGATGTGTACTATCACCCCTCTTTTATTGTAAAAAAAATTTGGAATCACCCTGTATATGTATTTACAAATTTGCTAAAAAACCAACTAAAGCAAAAAAAAAATACCATAATTAGAAACTTCATTTTAAATATTTGAATCAATTTTTTTCTGCTATTTACTATCATCTCACCTTTCATCTATTCAAATAACTTGAAAATCAGAAAAATGCGAACTGTGCAAATAGGGTTTGGATTTCGATTTTTTTCATTTTCTGTTTTATAAAAGTCAAATTAACAGTCAAACATGACGTAAGTCGATGTACATGTATATGGCAAAAAATTGTAAGTAATGAAAAATCTCGAAAATATAATAGGCATATTCTATAACATTTATAGATCATATTATATGTATTTAATATTAACAAAAATGCGTTAGCAGTGCAACAATTTGGAATAAATCAGTAAGTTGTTAACTTATAATTTATTGTTATAGTGGGCTCGTTTGAGACCTTGAGGAAGAAAAAACTTCTTAAATGAAATTAAAAATGAAATTTTTTTCTGTTTTAGTTTTAGAAGTTCTTTGTAACAACATTATGATTTTTCTAAGCTTTTTAAAGTGAATTTTTTTTATTTGTTCGTCACTGTCACTTGGCAGTCATGAAAAAAGTTACCTTCATGGTACAAAAAATAAAGTAAAATAAAGTAAAATGCATCTTCTTAAAAAAATTTAAATGCGTCTTCTCAAAAATAAAAAGAAAAAAGGAAATGCATTTTCCAAAAAAAAGGGCTGTACTACGATATAATTGCGGGCTGACATAAATCGTATTAAATATATTAATCTAAAACATTTATTTAAAAAAAGAGGTGCTCATAGTTTTAATCTAACGTTTCTGTTTAGATTTATCTATTTATCTGAAAATATCTAATTCATCCATTCCCATACGATAAGTATTTTGAAATTTGCTAAAAAAAACTAAACCAATAAAAATACCATATTTAGAAAGTTTCTTTTAATATTTGGATCCTTTGACTCCGTTATTTATTATGATCTCATCCTAATTCACCTTTCATGCTTTTCAAATAATTTAAAAAATCAGAAGAATACGAACTGTGCAAATAGGAGAATTTCATTTGCCAAAAGGTGTCATGATTTTTTATTATATTTCAAAGATTCTACTTTCACTATCGACTACAAATTTAACAGCTATTTTTGAGGATTAAATTATAATTTATTTAAAGCATTTTCTGTGTGTGTAACTTTCAATCGTGAAATATTTTAATTTTATTTCATATTTTAAAATTAAAGTAGCTTTTTTTTAGTTAAGTACTCAAATAATTTCCATAACGAAAGTTTAATTTAAATATTTTTAAATTTAAATATTTTTAATAGTGTTACTTTTTTTGACAATCTTATTTACATGGATATCACCTTTCAACTTTTCAGAATAACCCAGAGATTAGAAATATATAAAGAGAAGAAAGCCATGCCACGGAACTTGACATTCTTCTTATTACAATTTTCTTATTGTTCAACCTTCTTTTGTCTAAAAAAAAATGTATTTTAAGAGTTTGACTTATATATTTTTTATTTCCCGAGAAATGCTTTAATTTTCCCTTTTCAACTTCTGACGTCACTCATGCAAAATATTTTCAAAATGTCAGACTATTTTTCAGGTATAAATCCTAAGTTATTTATCTAATAAAGAAAAAGAATTTGAAAATGTGTTTCAAACATGGCAAATGGGGTGCATTCTTTCTACAACAAAATTTATGGATAATAAGATCTTGGTACTATAGTTGTTGTACTACTATGCAAAAATGCATGAATATAAAATTTATTACTGTTATATGTATTAAATACAGTTATATCGAAATAATAGGAATCTATCTTAAATGGGGTGTAACAATTAGGGTAATCTAGAATCAATAGTAATCATGTTATAACATTGAATTAATTATAAATGACTTGATTTAATAGAATGAAGTAAGCTTTTATTAATATTTTCTAAAATTTCTATTCGATTGCAATAAGTTTTGAAATAACTCGACATAATTCTGCAACAATTATGGATATTAAAATCGATTCGATTGGATAAATTTTACGCTGTTTTATGCGGACTGCCAGACAGACTGACGGATAAACCAGAAGACGATTGTAGTTCCTACGTATTTCATATAATTATAAATGCCGTTAGAAATATTTATCTATTTTTATTTAATTATTTCTTTTTCTATTTATTAATATCGTGAAATAAATTTGTACTTTCAAAACCTGTGTAGTCATAGGATTTCCAAAAGATAAGAACATAACAATATATATATATATATGTATATATTTGTAGAATGTTTTTTTGTAATGCTTTGGATTTTTCAAGTGCGTTCTGTGGCTTTCTATGTTAGGTGCAAAGAACACGTGCTTCTACTATGCTTGATTTACATATTCGCAAAATAAGAAATAAAGAACTATTGAACGATCGTGATTACTGAGCTTGGTTATTTACGAATTACACTGTAAACTTAAACTCCAGTAAAAAAACGGAAAAGGTGCTGGCAGCAGAGTTGCAGTATCTGATCCGTTAAATCATAGAATCTCTTTTTCATCACTTTTCCGTTTCCAAGACTGAAGTGTTCCGTTTGAGACTGGAGATTGTCCGTTTTCGAAACCGGAGCATTTTCGTTTTGGAAACTGGAGCGTTTCCGTTTTCGAAACTGGAGAGTTTCCGTTTTCGAAAGTGGAGAGTTTCCGTTTTCGAAACTGGAGAGTTTCCGTTTTCGAAACTGGAGCGTCTTCGTTTTCGAAACTGGAGCGTTTCCGTTTTCGAAACTGGAGCGTTTCCGTTTCCGAAACTGGAGCGTTTCCGTTTCCGAAACTGGAGCGTTTCCGCTTTCGAAACTGGAGCAGTTCCGCTTTCGAAACTGGAGCGGTTCCGTTTTCGAAACTGAAGTACTCCAACTAGGAAACTGAAGTACACCAATGGGGAAACTGAAATACGCCAACTGGGAAACTGAAACGCTATGGTTTAGAAACAGAATATTGTTTTTCAGACTAAAATTTTCCGTTTCAGAAAGAAATTTCAAATTAACGTATGATTAGTTTCCGTTGTACTAATTTATATTTTCAAATTTTACCTTACTGATAAAAACTTATTGGCATATAATTAGTTTCGTATTTATGTCGGTAAATATTTTTTTGTGAATAATTTTTTCGGTGTATTTTTCTTAATTTTTTTTTTTTTTTTTAGTTGTTGAAGTATTTCAAAAATAATGATTGCATGTGTTAAAGTATTAAGGAAATACATCAAACAATATCAATTATAATAATCAGGCCTTGTATATTTACATTGTACAGGGCCTGATTTCTGAAAAGGTCAGCTTTAGGCCCATTGCTGATGGAGAACCAAAATAATTTAGAAAAGAATTCTTAAAAAAGCTTTTTTCTGCAATTTGCTTGAAAATTTTCTACTCCTTGGTTATCCCGTCGAGCAATTTCGCCGAATTATACGAATCGTCCAACTATTATCCAAATTACTCAAATTGATGCAAATTTGTTTTTATATAACAAGAGTACAAATAAATTAGTAGAACATAAATTAAAAAAAATGTCGAATCAAAAATCCCTTGACGACGGAACAAATACGTGCATTGCGTTTAATGCAAGTGAATGCGAAATTTACGGTAATCCATTATTGGCATTTAATCTTGGCATTAAATTTTTTGCCGACAGGATTACCAAGTGGTACCAAATATTTTAAATTAACTTGAAAACTGCATCGCATTATCTAAAAGTTTCGAAATATACTCTGAATAAACTTAAGAATTTTTCCAAAGAATTTTTCATATTACAAACTGGCATTTTGACATTTCTCCTTATTGATCGAAACTTATTGGCCTATAATAGATTACAGATAATTTATGTCAGTAATTATTTGTAACTAACTCTTCCTGTATGCTTTTCTTAAGGAAAACTTTTCTTTTAGTTTTCAAAATATTTTGATAAACTGGATGTGTTAAAATTAAAATGCAGAGAAAAAGGAATGCAATATCAATTTTACGATAGACGTTCTTTGGTTTAATCTTAAAGATAAAATAGACATTACAGAATGTATTTATGTACATATTTACTCAAAAACTAACTATTTTACTTTTTTGGCAATATTTAAATTGGAGAAAAAAATGTGCATATATATCAACTGTTTTCCATTTTCACACATTCTGACATCTCTGGTGATTTCTGGTGTAAAATCAACTCTGCAGAATTACAATTACTTGCTACCAAAAGTTTTAAATATGTTAACTGTCTTTTTTTGTGTTTATATATAATGTATTGAACTGGATACAAGAATTTTCTTTGCTGTGTTGTCAAGTTTTAAAACATAAAAATCAGGAAGTAAAAAAAAAAGTCAGAAACTTCAAAAGTATTCATTAATAATTCTTTATTAATATATAAAATATTAACAAAATAAAATAATACATGGTGATCACATTAAAAAAGAAATCTGCAGTTTTCAGTGTAATGCTATAATTCTTTCATTCTAACAAATAGAATTCTTTGTATAATATTTTGCATTTGAGAGTGAAAATTGAAAATGTATTCATAGAAACAATCATGAAGTTTTAAAAAGCAATCATATATAATTGCTGATAACTTCTATCACATCAAATAGTTCTAATAAACACAGTGACAATAAATAAGACTGAGAAAAATTGGGTTAAAAAATTAAGAGGAATAAATATGCAAAAAATCAGAACACTAAATAAAAGAATAAAATTATCGGTTTTTGCATTCCAAATTAAAATGACTTTCAAAATCTCTACGTCCATTAACTAACTATATAATTGGCTTGGTAATCTTATTAATTCTTCTTCCTTTCATCCTAGGTGCTTTGATACCTTTATTTGGGTTAATAGTGGCAAAGATTCTGGAAAATGAAAATAAAAAATTTAGTAATAAAAGACACTTATAAAGTTAAAAGATGTAACATGGTATATTATAAAAAAATACCACACTTTCCTTTTATTTTACAATACTTTTTTTATATAAAAAAGTTGCAGGAAATACGAGAAAAAAAGTTCTAAGATAACTTACAGCAATTTATGGCCTTACATAAGATAATTTTAGCAATATCATGGTTTTTAAACAGACATGAGAACGATCGATATCAAAGAAAAAAATATTTGATGCCTTTTCGTTCTCCCCCTCCCCCTTCGGCTCAGAAATTCATCCTGGCCATAAGCCGAAAGCTGGTCCCCAGGATGGACGTCTACTTCTACTGCTGCCCTTTCGTTATGGTGTCCGGGGAACGTGTCCCCTCTTCCCCCCTCCCTTTAGCATCGATCCAGAGAACTATAACAAATACCTTAACTTCCACCATTATAAAGGGTTGTAATCCACAAAATCTGATTTAAAGAAAAATACTGAATGGTTCAGATTTTCTTCAAAAGCAGAACACACAAAGCTATAGGGGAGACTGTGGTAAATATAGCTTTTTCTCATAAATGGATTAATTTCTATAAACAAAAACTACTCAATATATTAAACAGAGCAATTTTGTATATGGTAATTTTTTAAAAATCACTTTTATAGTTTCTTTCTTTTGATAGTTTTATAAATTAAAAATAATTGTATCACAACTGTCATACTATTGGGGTGACGAAAAAAGAGAATTTATAACGGAAAAATACCTATAAATATCGTTAGTTTCTGGGTGATATGTTTAAGCACTGCATTATAAAATTGAAATAAGTAGATTTATGAAAAAGAGGGAGGATTAGATGATTGGTTTAATTGTTAAAATAAAAAGAAAAATTAAAGCAGTAAATTTGAAAAAGAAAATATAAAACTTTTGAATTTTGCTTTGGGGTTTGTGTATCTGGAATTTTTTTTTTTTTGGGGGGGGGGAGGTATTTAGATAATTCTCATCAGAAATCTAACAAAATATGAATGATTCTCATCCATGTATTTGTCTTATTTACTTCTAAATTAATGATAAAGAAGGATTTTTAATGATTGTTAAAAAAAACTCGATTATAATATCTCCCCTAAATTTAACTTATTTCACTTTTGAAAGAGAGAAGGGGGGAGCTACATAAAATCGTAATTTTATGATAGTTATTAGCTTAAAAATTTTACTTTCTTAAGATGTAACTGATATCTATCACCGTTTAAAGCATCATATGTATAACTATTTTAGAGAAAAGTAAGCAATCATTTCAAGTTTGGGAAAAAATAAATAGAAATATTTGCTAAACTGTTTAACGCGAAACTTTTTGTATTAACAATGCATAAAACACCGTTTATTAAAATGTAGTATAACATAAGTTTATTAAATATTTTAAATTAAAATTAAACGAGATTGTTGTTCTTTATGTATCTATTGACAGATGTTTTTGTGGAAGTTTGAATACGAAATCAAATGTTCTATGACAAACAGTCTTCTATTGCAGGAAACTTATAGAAGCTGACATCATTTCTCATGAAGTTATATGAATTGTTCATTTTTGCCTCCAACAAATTATTTCATAAATGCTCCACTTGTCCAATGCAGTTAAAATAACAAATCATTAAAATTTTTCAATTTTTGAAAACTTTTTTGTATTAAAAAAATATTTATTAGTTTTCATAGTATATGTTAAAACACTAAAATTCAAATGATAGAATAAATAAAATTATTAGCTTACCAAGTGGGAACTAAAATTTTACTTTTGAGATCTATAAACGGTGTTTTGCCTACCGAGGCAAACAAAATGTCAAAAAGCTTCAATTTTTTCTTCTTTTTACCATATGTCTATAGGTGTTGTCATCATTAGTATTTTTTTCAACTAAAAAATCATATAATAACTAGTGAAAAAATGCGATGTTCACATAGTTCTATTTTACTTCAACTTGCAGAAGTTTTTCTAAATTTCCTAAATATTAACGAGTAATTACAATATTTAATATATTTCTGCTTAGATTTCCTTACTGTGGCAAAGTTTTATAATTGTGATTCAAATCGAACTCTAAAACACTTTTCTTTATTTACATAGTATTTTACTTTTTGACAAATGTTAAGTTTTATCTTCTTAAAAGTTTTTTTTTATTATCTGTGGCGTAAAATTAAACTATATTAATGCACTATCATAGTATGTATTAATGTAATATGTTTATTTTCATAGCAAATTTATTTTAAACTAATGTCTGGGGAAAACTGATTTAAATAAATGATTTTTTAATTTATTTAAATCGTGATTTAAATCAAGCTGATTAAAATTAACGAGTCCTGTTAAATTTATTTGAAAATAACTTTAGTAGTATACTTTTAAAAATATGATAATAAATAAAATAAAAGCACAATTCGGCCGTACTTTTCATGGGGTGTTTTGTTCCATTACTATAATTTTGATGTATTTCTGGATATGTGTGATTATTTGATGTATTATTGGAAAAGGAGACTGAGATTGGCTAAGTTTGTAGATTAATATAGAAAAAAACTGGAATATGTTGATTATAACATTATTTAAAAGATAGTTTTTAAAAATTCAATAAACTTAAGCTGTTTAAGAAAAAAGTTTTAGTGCTTCTGCAAAAATTAGGAAAAATGATTTTTCGGTTAGGGAAAAAAAAATTTTTCATATAAAGCATAAAACACGTGTCCCACTTTTCATTAACATTTAACTAATATTACTGATTTCACAGACCACTGCTATTTTAATTGTTATAG
The DNA here is from genome assembly GCA_964019185.1 of Maratus speculifer. Lineage (NCBI taxonomy): Eukaryota > Metazoa > Arthropoda > Arachnida > Araneae > Salticidae > Maratus > Maratus speculifer. Next base: position 119,938,557 of record OZ025301.1, read on the forward strand.
TTTAACTTTCAATTTTTCAATTCAACTACAAATACTGATTAAATTTCATTTCATTTGGAACTTTAATACTATCACCGGAGATTTTTAAATAGGTGAATGTTAATTACAATATAATGTCTTGTACAAAATGTTTAGTACAAAAACACCATCGTATGAGTTTATTATTGTTTTTATTCATCTTTCGAACTTGCAGTCACACAAACCGCTTTACACTAGTTGCGTTTCAATTTCTGATACATCAGTTAAAGATTAAACTTGCTATCTGCATATTAAATTTTTAGTCTACTATTATAAAAACAAAAATATTACAAGTAAATAAAGATATAAAAAAGTTAAGTAAAACAAATTCCCAATAAAATTATCACTAACATTTCATGCTTCATGGCTGGTAAAAATTGTTAATGATAATCCAATTAAGAAAATATACATGAGAGACTATTTCATACTTGTGAAAACTTTAAACATGCAGGGAAGAATGGGGCAGATGTGAACATCGCATTTTTTCACGAGTTATTATATGATTTTTTAGTTGAATTAAAATATCAATGATGACAGTACTTGTAGACATATGGTAAACATTTTTTGAGGCTCTTTGACATTTTATTTGTCCTCGGCAGCCAAAACCTTGTTTATAGATCTCAAAACTAAAATCTCAGTTTCAACTTGCTAAGCAAATAACTATTTATCCTTTCATTTGAATGTTAGCGTTTTAACATATACTATGAATACTAATAAATATTTTTTGTAAAAAAAAATCTTCAAAAATGAAGAACTGTTAATGATTTGTCACTTTAACTGAAGTGACCATTTGGGGGACACTTGTGAACAGACTACTTCTGGCAGACATGAACAGTTCATAAGTGCCCTAATAACAATTCTGTGATTCTGTTCCTTTAGTTAACTTCATGAGAAATAATGTCAGCTTCTATATCTATAATTTACCTGCAATAGAAGACTGTCGTAGAATATTTGATTTTGTATTGAAACTTCCACAAAAACATCTGTCAACAGTTACATAAAGAGCAACAATCTCGTTTACTTTCAAGTGTAATTTAAATAAATTTAATGTTTTCTAAAATTTTATAATATTATACAATATTTTAATAAACGATTTACTATATTATTTTTTATGCATTGTTAATACAAAAAGTATTGCGTTAAACAACTTTGCTAATTGTTCTATTTAATTTTTCCAACCCTGAAATGATGGCTTACTTTTGTCTCTAAAATAGCTATGTATATCATGCTTTAATGGAGATAGATATCAGTAATATCTTAAGAAAGTAACATTTTAAAACTAATAACTACCATAAAATGCCAATTATTAGCGTTTTCTCCCCCCTCCTTCTTCTCTCTCTTTCAAAAGCAAAAGAAGTTAAATTTAGGGGAGAGATTATAATTGAGATTTTTTCAACAATCATTTAAAACCCTTCTTTATCATTAATTTAAAAGTAAATAAGACAAATACATGAGTGAGAACCTTTCGTATTTCGTCAGATTTTTTATAAGTACTATCTAAATGCCCCTGTCTGAAATTTCCCCGAAACACAAACCACTAAGCAAAATTTAAAAGATGTATTCTTTTTTTTATTTTAACAATAAATCAATCATCTGATTCCCCTCTCCCTGCCCCCCCCCAATCTACTTATTTTCATTTTGTAATTTAGCGTAAGCTATATTCATGTGAACTGTTCACATGTGCTCCAGACTCATAAAAAAAGAACTTTTTTTTGTCAAAGAACGAAAACATTAGGATACTTTCATTTTTGGATCATCTTTCAAACCAAGTTAAACAATTTTTTTCCCTTACTGATATGATAAATTAGTCATTTATTCCTAACAGGAGTCTAAGTAAAGTTGTATTCTATATATAAAATAACATCATCAGTAAGAAATGATTGTTAGTCCCTAACAAAATTAATCTTCGGATAAAAGAATTACAATTTCATATTTTATAATTTTATCTTAACATTCTTTTCAAATCCTAACATTTATTCATTCCTTTCCCAGTTGTAAAATAAATGTCATTGTTCTGTGTTTCTATTGAATTAAAAAGGGACATGCTGCAAAGAAAATATTGTTTAAGTGTTATATATAAATCAAGTATGCAAAACACGTTACATTAGAAAACCATATAACTTAGAAAATCTTATCTACATATTGTGTAATTCATGGTACTTTAAATTTATTTTTTCAAAAGCTCCTAGCATCTTAATTTGATTTTGTGGTAACCCATTACTAAATTCATTTCTCAATAACAAATAAATTGTATTTTTATTTATTTATTTGGATCTGTCCTCCGCCTCTCAAAAAGAGTTTATTTGTGCTCCAGAGAATATTTCTGTTAAAGACTGTATACGCATATAACTTATTTTTGTGATATAGTGATTGATTTCATTTCTTAAAATGGTTCATTACAAAAAGTCAGTTCCGCTCCTTCCCCCTCTCTCATACATATAAGAAAAAAAAAGAAAGACATAAAAAAGAAAAAAAAATATAATTTAATAATTGATTACAGTAAAGTAAACTTCAAAAGTAAAATGCATTATCATTAAATAGAAGCAATGTTGCATCTTGCTATACTAACAACATTTTCTCTTTAGTTATTGTTTTTCTGAGCATACTTAAAAAAATATATATTGATGTTTATAATGGTTAAAATCACTTTAAACGTAATATAAACTTATATCACGTCAAAAAAATTTTTAACGGCTTGAACCAAACCCTGCATGTGAGCCAAACGTGCAATATTAGAAATAAACATAACAAGATCAGAATGTATAACACTCATTTAAAATAAGTACAATTTTCATTAAAAAAATAATTACAAAACGAATCTGAATAACTTACCTTTTGTTACAAATGTAACGAAAGAATCCAAGTAAAAAAGTCCTTCCGGCAATGCCGGGAGGAAGAGGTAACTTTCATATACTAATAATAATATTTATTTATTTATTTTAAGGTAAGTTACATTGTTCAAAAATACTAAGCTGAAATTAGTGGAAAAAAATCTTATAAAATTAGTGATTTAATAAGATTGAATACTAGTTTTTGTCAAGACTGAATATTAATAGAAATTTTTAGAAATTAGTCATCTTTTATTCAACCTGGTTTTATTTTGAGCGATTTAGAGAGTCACCAAATTCCACGATATCACAAAGTGTATGCCATTTTAAAGCAACATTGTGGATCGTTCAGATCAGACCGTTTCAAAATGTCAGCCATAAGCAAAATTCAATGATAGATTCAAATCTATCTAAAGTGCTATAACTCAATCATTTTTTAAGGTATAGACAAAATAAAAAGTGTTCTGGAATCGTTGTTTTAAGTTATAACACGTAAAAGAAAAATATTTTTCAACTTTTAATTTTTTCGCATTTAATTTTAAATTTTTTAAAAATTTAAAATGGCCACCATTTTGAAACAAAATGGTTGATTATGCTGGCCAACGAACTCGGTCGAGACATTTGTATGTACTATGTACGTACCAAGTTTCATTGAAATCGGTTCATAAATACGCGTGTTATCACGTGACAAAAATCAGATCGTTTCAAAATGTCAGCCATAAGAAAAATTCAAAGTGCTATAACTCAATCATTTTTTAAGATATAGACAAAATAAAAAGTGTTCTGGAATCTTTGTTTTAAGTTCTAACACGTAAAAGAAAAATGTTTTTCAAATTTTGATTTTTTCGCATTTAATTTAAAATTTAAAAAATTTAAAATTTTTTTAAATGGCCACCATTTTGAAACAAAATGGCGGATGATGCTGGCCAACGAACTCGGTCGAGACATTTGTATGTACTATGTACATACAAAGTTTCATTGAAATCGGTTCATAAATACACGTGTTATCACGTGACAAAAATCAGATCGTTTCAAAATGTCAGCCATAAGAAAAATTCAAAGTGCTATAACTCAGTCATTTTTTAAGATATAGACAAAATAAAAAGTGTTATAGAATCTTTGTTTTAAGTTCTAACACGTAAAAGAAAAATATTTTTCAACTTTTAATTTTTTCGCATTTAATTTTAAATTTTAAATTTTTTAAAAATTTTAAAATGACCGCCATTTTGAAACAAAATGGCGGATGATGCTGACCAACGAACTCGGTCGAGACATTTGTATGTACTATGTACATACCAAGTTTCATTCAAATCGGTTCATAAATACGTTAGTTATTGCATGACAAAAATCAGATATATATATATATATATATATATATGCTTATATATATATATATATATATATATGTCAACATTTGAACGGAGGGTGGTTTTGGGACCTGGGGGTCATGATCGGTGAAAATATACCAAAATTTTCCGGAAGTGCTTTCCTCCGGACGGCTGCAATAGGTAGCTTTTTACTTTTTGTAATGAAAGCTACCTAAAAGATGACGAAATCGAAACAATGTTTTATTATTCGTGTAGTTTTAAGATATATGCTGCATCTAAATGTCAGCATCAGCTAAAATGATCGCAGAAATCTTTTCGAAACATAGCTTAAACATTCATAACCAACATAACATAAAATCAACATGGCTGTCGCCGGAGGTGTTCTGTTTTTGGTGCGTCTGTTGTCACAAACGGAAACGCTCAATTATAAAGTCAACAAAAAATGAAAAACTTACTGGAATTCCTAGAAAACTAAGATTTTTTTCTAAAACGGAATTTCTCAATTAAAAAAGTTAAAATTCAAAGAATAACACCTGTAAAATTCAGGACGCTTTTTTACAGTGTAGTTTTATTAAGAATACTTTTTTAATATTTTACCAATTCTATAAACTTTCTTTATTTTGCCAATTGTATAAACCATTCATGTCAAACAAGTGACCCGCGGGCCACAATTGGCCCGCCGACAACTTATTTGTGGCCCGCCAATAATTTCGACATTTTCCCTTTGCTTGATTTAGTTCATGATTGATGCAGGAAATACACTTTGTATAGACACATTTTCGCTAGTCGTGGCTGCAATGTTGCCAACTTGACAATTTTTTTTCCAAAATTAAATAATTCAGCGTAATGTAACCCTTGTATTGAGGCAAAATGTAGATCAGTAACTCCGAAAAACAGGAACTATTACTTAATCCTAAAAATGAAAATATTCTAAGTTTTTTAAATCAAAATTTTTATTGCAAGTGAATATTTACCAGCAAAAATTGTATGGGAAATTTTAAAGCTTCAACAACGATTTTTTTGGGAAAGCAATATCGGCCATTTTTACCATTCACTTACATTTCACAATTTTGTCAAACTTAATAATTTCTTTTAAAAATGGAGACAGGTGTTGAAGTAAATGTTTAAAGTACATGAAAAAAAATTGATTGTGCACTTTGCCTTATAATATAATATGTAAATGCTATATAAAGTTGGCTTGTAAGGCGAATCGTCAAGTCCATTACCATGTAAAATTACTGAAAATACTCAGCTTTAAATTTATTAAATGATCTAAAATCAACTTAATTTAAAGTGACTTATGTCTCTAAATTTCAAAACATGATATTTATCAATAATACTCCAATTAAATTGAAATGAGAGACAGTTTTAGCCACAAGATTTTGATCACATAGAAATAATACAAGAACTTTTTCTAATAATTACAGTATACATTCATGTAAATTATTAAATTTTAAGTAAATTGCATATTTTTTATCTTAGTTGAATAAAAAATAAAAGTAGAATGGGGAAAAAACCGTGCGGTAACGGATTTGACATTTGGTAACGGACTTGACACTGTGTTGAAAATAGCCGATATAATGTGATTCTTAACTGGCAAGGAATCTTAAGTTTAACAGAGAAATCGTAATCGCAGCTTTTCTTTATATAAAAATTTATAAGCAAAGATCTGTTCTTCCAAACAATCGTGTATCAATAAATTGATAGAGATATTCTATAAAAAGGTGGCGTGGCGATGAACCAAAAGTTTCAAATTTTTAACAATGCGACTTTTAGCGAATGGTAAGGAAATAATTTATGTTGGTTTCTAATATTTATAAAAATAAAGAATGCATTCCAGAATCGTAGGTAATTTGTGCGAGATTATTGTATATTTTTATTCTTGATTAAGTTTTATTTAAAAAAAAAAAAATTGCCTTTTATTCTTTTTTTTTACATTGTTGTTCGAACATGTTTCAAAACTCTTTATATCTTCTATTTGTCTCACCATCTGTCTGCGCAAGTAAATATGCAGGCATTGCACTGAAATTTTTGCATGTTTCTTATGCTTACCATAGCATGATCGCTAATGAAAACGACGTTCGTAGCATGTGTAATTATTTTCGGAATACTTTTGGAATATTTTTAATGTACATCAAAAATATTCCGTTATATTACAGCCTAAAAGTCATTTCACTTGCATTTTAACTTTGTTACACCCATTCCACCACAATGAAACTGATATGCATTTATAAAGTGCATTAAACTATGCAATCTGTACAATGTGCGGTGTAAAAAATTGTTAATACATTGTTAATTGTTTCATTTACAGAGCCGCATGGAACTCATACAAATGGTACAATATGGTACATTTATAAGAATTAATCAAACTAATTAGTTATTATTGATAATTGCCAACAGGGTTGGTAACTATAATAAATTTCTATTCATTTAGCTTGTGATTTTTTTCGCATGCGTTTTATTCTAAATATTCATTGCTAAAAGTACGCCTTTCAAATTATTATTTGAATATTTCAATGTTTAAAATTTTTATTTAATTCATTCAATAACTATAAAAGTAATTATTTTAAACTGGTTAGTCATTTGAGTATTATTAATAGAACACATCTTTTGATTGAGAATTATTGTCTCTTAAAAAGCATTTTTGTTATTAGATTTAAACAGTTATGATAGTACATATTTTTCTAAAATATATTATCGTTACTAAACTTAATTAATCATATTCACAGAATTTCATCGGTAATTATTTATAATAACAGGTAAATTTGATTAATATTCAACATTTATCCAATTTACTAAAAGATGTGGTTATTGATAATAATAACTGGTTATCATTAAATAATACAGATTTTATCAAATTAATAGTAACATATATATTATCTGCTTCTAATATTTTTTACGAGTATAAATACCCCAGAATAGACATTTTAAAATCACTTTGTTTTACCGAAACTAAAATCCTTTCTGAATATTATATTTGACTCTTTTCCAAGATTAAACCTTTAAAGTATTATTTATAACATTTGAGTTAGATAATTTAATCTGTACTATATTTATAACAGGGGATAAAATATTGGAGCTATTATAAAGAAATACATTTTGAGTTTCAAATAAAAATAGTTGACCTGAATAATCAATTACGCTTTTTTATTCATTTCCAAAAGCTGGAAAATTTGAATATTTAGACCATAAAAAAAATGAAGGCAAATGAATTGAAAGATATATCGTAGGTTAATGATTTTTTATGACTTGTGAAATAATTTTAAAACAGTATGGTTTTAAAAAATCTATTTCTGTTGCGTGCAGCGGGCAGCCTGATTACAAAAGACTAACATATCTACATTGTAAGCAATATACACTATATTGCCATTGATTATGGGACACTTGCGATTTTTGACATTTTACTAAATATCTAGAAAAATACATGAGGAATCATCTCGAAACTCTTAGTGTATAAATATAATAGTATAAGTCATACATCTCCCTGAAAATGTTTTCCCGAAACTCCAAAGGGGACCGTCAACAAATTAAAAAAGAATGAATATCTTTTGAATAACCCTGTCAAAACTAATGTAGCAAAAGCGCTCAAATTCTAGATTGTGATTGAATGCCTTATTGTAATAAGCCTTGTTCATTTTTTCAACTTCGCAGAGTAATTAAGGTTTTTATAAAAATGATCCCAAATTTTTCCAAGTTTTTTCCTTATAATTTTCAGAGTTCTTAATATAAAATATTATTTTTTTCAGAAAATATGACAAACAACATTGCACACAGTACCCTGTAATCAGAATTAAAAAATAATGAAAATTGTATAAAAAATGAGTTGGTTTACTAAATAATTTTTTACTGCGCATGCGCCAACGATATCAAAATTTCATTTGCATATTATGTTAGCTAAATGTATAGAGCAACTTTTGTGAAAGTCACAAAATCATAACTTGAAAATTCTGACAATAATCGTCAATTGAATAAGTCGAAAATCCGTTATTCTCAAAATGAAGCAAAAACAAGAGGGGTTGTATCCATATATTCATTGATTAGTGTCAATATAGAATGCACAATATGGGATGTACTACTGCATTTAGAATTTTCAAGCTATGATTTTGAGACTTTTACAAAAGTTGCTCTATACATTTAGCTAACATAATATGCAAATTAAATTATGATATCTTTGACGCATGCGCAGTAAAAAATTATATAGTAAACCTACTCATTTTTCATACAATTTTTATTATTTTTTAATTCTGATTACAGGGTACTGTGTGCAATGTTGTTTGTCATATTTTCTGAAAAAAATATTATTTTATATTAAGAACTCAGAAAATTATAATGGAAAAACTTGGACAAATTTGGGACCATTTTTATAAAAACCTTAATTACTCTGCGAGTGTGCATGCTATTTGCATAAAAATGAACACAGTGTGTTATAATAAGGCATTCAATCATAATCTAGAGTTTGAGCGCTTTTGCTACATTAGTTTTGACAGGGTTATTCAAAAGATATTCATTCTTTTTTAATTTGTTGACGGTTCCCTATGGCGTTTCGGTAAAAAATCTTCACGGAGATGTATGACGTATACTATTATATTTATACACTAAGAGTTTCGAGATGATTCCTCATGTATTTTTCTAGATATTTAGTAAAATGTCTAAAATATCAAGGGTCTCATAATCAATGGCAATATAGTGTATAACTTGTGCATCATTTTTTGTAATTAGTATTACATGACGAAATTTATACTAAGCGCTTCAACACTGGATTAAACACATTATAATCATCATAATAATAATAATAAAATATATCACAATAAAATATATATATGGTAATATAATATAATAATAAGAAGGTTCTTATAAATATTGAATTATTTGTAAATTTTTTACGTGCTACATTTTCTTATGCAGCTAATATGAGTATAATAAATTTAATAAATTTCAAAGAATTATTTGAATACATAATTTTTATTTTTTATTGAAGGTAAGTGCACATATAGCGGATCATGTACCATTGGCATTAAATGTTAAAGTTTAAAAATAAACCCAGATTAAATTTCTGTAAAAGACTAAAAGAAATCTGATTTCCATAAATTCTTTAGAATTTTTTCTTTTTTTCTGTTATATCTTTTTTTATATATATATTATAATGTCTTTAAAAACAGATATTTTAATGACTTTTTAGAGATTGCATTAAAAGATAAGTTTTTATTTAAAATAAATGTTTCCTTAACATTATGTGTTTTTTTATTTATTTAACTGTTGTCCATACATAAAAATTAATACATATATATATATATATATTGCAAATCATCAGACATACAATTAAAATATTACACATATACATATACAATTCAAAATGCAAGCTTTTCTTTTCTGATAAGTGTTTGGAACCAACGGAATCCACCCTATTTCTGTTTTGTGTTGCCCGATTATGGAAGACTAATACATTTGCACTTTAAGCAACATGCAAATATTTCAGCATTTTTAGTAGCTTATATCAATGGAGGAAACTGAAACTTAAAAATTAAATTAAGCACTTCAACACTTGAATAATCAAAATAAGAATAATTACCGTATTTACTCGTGTATACCGCGCAGGCGTGCATAACGCGCACCCCTTACTTTACAAGAAAAAATGGCGATTCTTTAAAATCTAGTATATAACGCTAACGCGCACCACAAATTTGGTATGCAAGTAAATGACTGGCCAAATTATTTAAGTAAAGAAAGTCGAAACAAATTAGTTAAACCAAGTTAATTAAACCAAACCAAACCAAGTTAATTAAACCAACCAACCTAATTAGTTAAAACGTTAGACCAGGTAGCAAGGTAAAATCCCCTTCTCAGACTTCAGGCGGGAATAAATGACCGAGGATAGTAGTGGTTAACGGCAATGAGAATTGCTAACTAGCGTTTAAATAATGTTATTAATATTTTTGTATAAAAAAAGTGCAAGAAGTGAAATAAAGATACATCAATACTTATATTAAGAAAGATTTTCCTCTTTTCAATGTCTTCTTTGAATACATTTCTTAATTCATATATATATCGTGCGATTACTTTAAGAAATAAAAAAAAATATTCCGTGTATAACGCCCACCTACAAGTTTTGCCTTAATTTTTTTGAAAAAAAAAACTGCGTGTCATACACGAATAAATACGATAATGTTTGTGATCGCCGACCCAGAATCAGGCACGTTTTATCCTTAATAAATATTATTTCTAAAAAATGACAAACTTTAACTGTTTTTGATTTGTTAGATTGTTTGTTATGCAATGGGTATTTTGTACTGATGCCTTGAGAATAGCTTAACAAAACATTTACTTTTTGTATTTTTAAAGGTTTTTTAATACTTTTACTTTTTATGTATAATTATTTCAATTTTTTAAATTGTATTAATGTCTGTGTTATTTTATTTTATTCAATATTTTAAAATATGAAAGGTTGTTAAAAAGAATGAGACACTTGGGATTTCTTTCTGTGTTAACTTTTGTTGTGCAACGTATGCGAATATAGAAAATTTCATAAATCTTAAAAAAAAATTATTTAAATGCATAATTTTTATTTTTCATAGACATTAACTTTTAGTGGGTCGTGTACCAATACTTCACCGCTAAACTTTAAAGTTTAAATTTCAGCCCATATTACATATCTGTAAAAGACTGAAGGAAATTTGACGGACTGACATCCTTAAAATGTATTTATCATAAACTGTTATATATATATATATATATATATATATATATAATGTTTTCAAAAACAAACAGATTTTTTGGGAAGTTTTAGAGATTGCATCAAGAGATAAATTTTATAATTTAGAAAATGGTTGTTATTTTCGGTCGAGATTGGACCTTGTGGTGCCCGCGTTTTATTATATATATATATATATATATATATATATATATATATATATATATGTCATGATACGACGACGATGTTCTATAATAATGTATAAGTTCTAGTGGAATACCATGTTGGATGTAGAATACTACTATTCACTAAGAATCAATAGCGGGATGAGCTGAGCTGTCGTTCTGGTAAGTGGATAAGACATGGATTTGTTCTCGTAGGAGTTTCTCCAATAACAATGCAAGAAAATCAGTTTTAGTTCTTTATAATTTAGAGCACGAACTTAAGTTACTCCACAGATCACCGTTCCACACACCTATCACTACAGCCTTCGCTCACCAAGCTGCAACATTCCGGCGTTCTACATTCTCGGAAAATATGACATGGCTTCAGAGCAGTTTAAAGGAGAGATGCATTCTGCTTTCTCAAAAACCCAAAATGCGAATTCACACTCACACCGAAAAACCATCCCCTCCTCTCTCAGCGTCAGTCATTTTAAATATCCAACCAGGATCAACCCCGAGGTTATGTGTAAAAAATCCTCACTTCTGATTAGCCCACGAGGCGTGGCGTACGTGCAGGAATTACTTCACGTCTCGCAAATAGAAAGCCTTTTAACATCTTCGCGCATTAACACAGATCAGGTGATCAACAAAAAATAAAATTAAAAATCTCGAGAATATTCTAAAAAGGCAAGATTACGAAATAATTTCCCGCCTTTTTGAGAAACAAGCAATAGATTATTAATAAATTAACTAAAAAAAGAATAAGGACTTTAGCTGTTAAAAGATTAATATATTACGAAACTAAGATTAAAAATATGCTCCACAAATTTAGAATTAAAAACTCAGAGAGAGCAAAATGGCGCAATTTTTTTTTTTATATTTTATTACATATATATCTATATATATACATATATATATCTGATTTGTCCAGGAATATTAATGTTTAACACATGGATTACGTAATATATGATTATGTTATTACGTAAACAACGTTTTGATCATCATAAAGATGATTTTTTTACTGATTTTCATTAAGTGAATGTGAAACAGACAAACATTTTGCTTTCGGCTATAATTCTCCGCATTTTATATTTTTTATGAAATTCTTTACATTAGAAGAATTTTTATTTGAATAGGAAATCGAAATATCGTTGTTACTGAAGAAAAAAGTAAAATAAAAATTACAAAATGGGTAAACGCAAATTATCACCTTTAGAAAAATGCAAATCCAAAGAATGACGTTGTATGAAAGGCCATTTAACAAAGGTCTAATTATCGAGCCCACTAATTACGAAATGTACGATGATCACCAAAAAGGAAATAATCTAAGGTTTAACTGACCAATTATAAAAGACCGTCTTTCTCTTTTTAAATATGGAAGTCTTAAATATAGAAATATAGAAATTTTAAATATAGAAATAATACAAGTCTTGGATTTTAGTCGTTGAAAAAATCATTTCCCAAATGACAATTGTAATTTGCTAAATGATATAATTAAAAAGGCAAACGTTTCTTTTTTGATAAAGTGTTTCGGAAAACACAATCAACCTTCAATGTAAAAAATAACAGTACCCTCATAGCATGCATGGTCACAGTGACGTCACAATGACGTCACTGTGAGTCACTTTGGTCACATCACATCTGTGACCAAAATGCCGCCACTCAGTGACGTCACATTGTGACTGAGATGTGACTTTCTTAAGAAATTTTAGAAAATTACAAATATTCTTCAAAACATGTTATTTACTTTAAAAAACATGCTTCTAGCAATTTAAATATCGTCGCTTTTGTCACAGTTTCGGCACAATGTTAATGTCAAAGTAGTCACAAATGACATACTTTTCACATTTTGGTCACACCGTGACTTCACAATGTGACGTCACAAAAAATCTCTAAAACCGCCATAACGTCTTCACATTTTACTCACTGTGACTTCAAATCGACGTCATGTGACGTCACATCGACAATCGATGGTCACAAAGTCACAATGTGACTCCACAACGACGTCGCAGTGACGTCACCATACCTTACGGGTAGTAAATCTTGATTACGTCCATTTGTAACTATATCGTAATATTAATAATATATATTCCACTATGAAGAAGTAAGAATTTATATTATTAATAGATAATTTGCTTATAAGACGTTGCTGTATTGATAAAAACATTTAAAATACATTAAAATTTTTTATTTACATGTTTCAACTATTTTTTATCCAGTCATCTTCAGAATGTAAATAGAAAAATAAATAAATGAAAATAAGTCTTATAAGCAAAATATTTATTTATAATATAAATTCTTACTTTTTCGTAGTGGAATATATATTACAGTTGATTCTCGTTAATTCGAAATCGGATAATTCGAATCTTCGCTTAATTCGAACTAAACATAAAGTCCCGAAATTTTCAATCACTGATTAATATTTAAAAATGTCATTAATTCGAACTCATTTTCTCTTGACTTCGTTTAATTCGAACTAAGGAGAATTCCGATTTTTCACTTTTGTTTTTTTTCTCTCTGATTTCAGATCATTTGAATAACTTTCTTTCTTTGATCATTGTGAAAATTGTTCCGAACAAGTATACATATAATTTCATGCATTGGATATCCACTTTTTTAGTGCCCCGTCTATCCATCCGTGACTCTTCAAATTTTTCTTCCATTGAGCTTGTTTCTAATCTTTTAATTAGTTTACGTATTTATACAATATAATTTAAGTCACATTCTAATGATAACAGACGAAACAAATAAAAAAAACACTATAACATTAATTCCTTTGTAATAGTACCACATTAAGCATGTTTTCATTTCATATTTTCCATAATTCGAACTTCGGATGATTCGAACATTTCATGTGGTCTCGACGAGTTCGTAATAACGAGAGTCGACTGTATGATAATTACGATACAGAATCAAGCTTGTTTTCTCAATCTTGCGAGAATAACTGCAAGTCCTGATAGAATTTGTTGTGTGCTTGAGTATACACTGCAAATGCTCAAAACAAACATACAAAAAAACTCCCACATATTTGAACACTTTTCGTCATCAAATTTACAACACATTAAAGTGTTGACTTATTTTAATTTTCACTCATTCATTTACTAAAAGAAGTCTAAAAATGCATTTGCGTCTTGCTTTCCGGCCGTGAAATGTTTGTTTCGACTTTCTTTACTGAAATTCATTTGGACATTCTTCATTAGCATATCAAATTTATGGTGCGTGTTATATACAAGATTTTAAAAAATCGCCAATTTTACTTCCCTTCCCTCATAGCATGCATGTTCACAGTGACGTCACAATGACGTCACTGTGAGTCACTTTGGTCACATCACATTTTTGACGAAAATGCCACCACTCAGTGACGTCACAATGTGACTAAGATGTGATTTTCTAAAAAAATTTTCACAGTTTGTCACAATGTTAATGTCAAAGTAGTCACAAGTGACACACTTTTCACAAATTGGTCACATTGTGACGTCGCAAAGTGGTCACAATGTTACGTCACAAAAAAGCTCTAAAACGGCCATAACGACTTCACATTTTAGTCACTGTGACTTCACATCGACGTCACGTGACGTCACATCGACAATCGATGGTCACAAAGTCACAATGTGACTTCACAACGACGTTGCAGTGACGTCACCATGTCTTACGGGTTATAGCATGCATGGTCACAGTGACCTCACAATGACGTCACTGTGAGTCACTTTCGTCACATCACATCTGTGACCAAAAAGCCACCACTCAATGACGTCACATTGTGACTGAGATGTGACTTTCTTAAAAATATTTAGAAAATCACAAAAAATTCTTCAAAACATGTTATTTACTTTAAAAAACATGCTCCTGGCAATTTAAATATCGTCGCTTTTGTCACAGTTCCGTCACAATGTTAATGTCAAAGTAGTCACAAATGACACATTTTTCACAAATTTGTCACATTGTGACCACTTTGTGAAGTGGTCACAAAATAGCTCTAAAGAGGCCATAACGACTTCACATTTCAGTCACTGTGATTTCACATCGACGTCACGTGTCGTCACATCGACGACCGATGGTCACAACGTCACAATTTGACTTCACAACGACGTCACAGTGACGTCACCATGCCTTAGGGGTTGTAAAGTACGGGGTGCGTGGTATACAGGAGTAAATACGGTACTATAAACAACATATGTAAAATAATTTTTAAACACTTTCCACACTGTGCTTTTTAAATTAAACAATTTTTAAAAAGACATAACAGACAGTTTGCTTCATTAAAAAATTGCAAGAGATTACTGAGTGAGTTGACTAACGTTTACCAATAAATATCAATATTTTTGAATTTTTTATTCGATACTTTTAGATAATTAGTTTTAAAGATTGCCGAAATATCGCATTGTTTAATTTTTATTGTTTAGTTTGTCCTCACATGTCCACCTTTATAAATATCACGGTAATCAGAAAAAATAAAAGTTTCTGTTCACGAAACCTGACACGTCTTTTATTAAAATTGAAAACTTCTGTATTCTTTTTTCAAGTTAATTTCAGTCTCTCTATCTTTTTGCTTTTTCTGGTTAAAAAAATCTCTTAATTTTAACTTTGAGTGTTTCATTTCATTAACGAAGTAAGTTGTGGAAAAGATTTGGCTGTTTTCCAAGATTAAATCACAAGTCCTTTAAAGCTTTTTTTTTCTTTCTATCATGCATCTTGTTCTTTATTTTCTATGTTCTATAATGTTTTCTATTTAAGCTTTGATTTAAATTTTCCTTCTTTCCTACATCTATTGGAACTAGAGTAATTACAAAGAATCTACCGTGTATGTAGATTAAACAATAACGCTTCTTCAAAGACGCTTTTAAGAAGCATTTTTATCGGAAAACATGAACATTAAAAGTTTAAGTTCACTATGTTCACCTGTCCTTTATTAAAATTCAAAACTTCTATATTTTTTAAAGTTTATTTCAGACCCTTTACCTTTTTGCTTTTTCTGGTTCAAAAAATCTCTTAATTTTAACTTTCAGCGTGTGATTTCATTGACGAAATATGTTGTGGAAAAGATCTGGCTGTTTTCCAAGATTAAATCAGAAGTCCTTTAAAGCGTTTCATTCGGTCATACTTCTTGTTTTCTTTTCCTGTGTTCTATTTTCAATTTACAACTTTGATTTAAATTACCTTTTTTTTTCTTCTATATCGATTAAAATTAGAGTAACTACAAAGATTTAACCAAGTATCTATAATTAAAAATAATGCTTCTTCAATCATGTTTTTATAAAGCATTTTCATCATCAGACCGCAAATTCTTAACACACAAAAATAAGCAAATTTTAAAACACTTTTTGTCACCAAATTCACAAAACATGAATGTGTTAGGAATTAGAAAACTCCATATGCAAAACATTGTTTGTTTTGTGATTGTGTTTTCAATATGTTGCAAAAGTGTTGCTATCTAGAAATGCGTTCTAAAAATACTGTTATTAATTGTGTTGAAATAGTGTTAATAGTCTTGATGAAAATATTTTTTTTCAATAATTTTGTGCTGCTCAAAACTGTAACAAAATTAGGAACACATTGTAAACACGACACAACTTAGAATACTAAAAGATAACATACGTAAAATACTTTTGCTGCACTTTCTACATAATGCCTTTAAAATTATATAATTTTAAAAAGGAAATAAGCGACAATGCTTTATAAAACAAGTTGGAAATTGCACGCGAAGCGTAGCAAATGAGGTGCGTTCGTACTATAAGTTTTAAAATATTCAGATCTTGCTGGTATAGTAGAGCGTACTTTGGATACAGTATAGTGGTCGAAATCTTTGTGTTCCTGTAAATATGCAGGAAGTAATTTTAATTATACTTCATTAACGCATATCTTATTCATAGAATGTGAAGTTGGTTAATATAATTAAAACACGCCCCAAACAATGCTTCCCCGTATAACATTATTTAATGGAATACGTTTGTGTGGCCCTGTAATTTAATAATAAATATTCCTTGCATTCCAGATTGTATAGAATGTAGATTTTAGTACATACATCATAGATTCATGTCAATTATATTATGTTCAAATGAGTGTAACACCATTAAAATGCATTTGAAACATTTTTTTCCATTGATCGTAATCTAACGGAATACTTTTGATGGTCCCTGTAATTGATCTATGCATCCGATTTTCATAACATTTAAAATGACTCGACAAAATTATGTAATAATTATACGTTTTAAATTTCAAACGATTAAAATGCATTTGAAACTTTTTTTCCCATTGATCGTAATGTAACGGAATACTTTTGATTGTCCCTGTAATTGATCTATGTACCCGATTTTCATAACATTTGAAATGACTTGACAAAATTATGTAATAAATATACGTTTTAAATTTCAAACGATTAAAATGCATTTGAAACTTTTTCCTCATTGACCGTAATGTAACGGAATCTTTTTGATTGTCCCTGTAATTGATCTATCCATCCGGTTTTCATAAAATTTGAAATGACTCGACAAAATTGTGTAATAATTATATATTTTAAATTTCAAACGATTCGGTTGGATAGTTTTTGCGTTGTTATATGCGGACAGACAGACAGACGGACAGACAGACGAACAGACAGACAGACAGACGGACAGACAGACGGGCGGACTGAGCGAAAGCAATAGGTGCTACGTATTTACATAATTACGAACGCACCTAAAAATCAGGAAATTACTAAGTGAGTTGACTAATTTGACCAAAAATTATAAATAACTGCATTTCTAGAAAGATTATCTAGTTTTTAACAACACATTTTGCACAATCTTTTTCTTGGCAAAACACATTCGCAACACATTCGCAAGATAATCAGTAATGATTTTAGGTAGAAGTGTTAATCATTATGTTTAGTTTTTATTGTAAAAGTTTTTCATGAATTTGCAATGTAAATGGAACTGAATTTAGCTTGAAAATATTGGATTTTTCATTTGATACTTTTAGATAGTTTGTTTTAAATGTTATAGAAATTTCGCATTGTTTAATTTTTATTCTTTACTCTGTCCTCACATTTCCGTCTTTATAAATATCACGGAAATTAAAAAATTTCAAAGTTTCAATTCACGAATGTTGACGTTCATTTTAATTAAAAATTCCTATATTTTTTTTGTCAAGTTAATTTCAACTCTCTTTATCCCTTTTCTATTTCTTCTTCCAAAAAATCTCTTAATTTTGACTTAATGCGTTTGATTTCAATGGCAAAATAAGTTGTGGGAAAGACCTGCCTGCAAATATTATTGTTATTTATTTTCTATTTTCTATATTTTTTATTCTATGTTCAGCTTTGATTTATTTTTTTCTATATCTATTAGAACTAAAAATATTTTTTTTTTCTAACAAGAATTTACCATGTATGTAGATTAAAAAATAACGCTTTTTCAATAATGCGTTTAAATAGTAGTATCATTATTACCATGCAAATTCTCAACACACAAAAGTGAAAAACATTTTTAAAACGTTTTTTGTCACCAAATTTACAACATATTAATATGTTGTGAATTATAAAACTTCATGTAGAACACGTTTTTTGTATTGCGAGTGTGTTATTAATACTACCTCTGACAATAAAGTTCGGTGAATGAATTCGGAACGACCGATCTGTCAACACTGGAGACACAAAACGCTGTACCTGCATAGAGGTAAGTGTTGACCACCTTCCCCCACCGTTGTTCAGCTGAGCGACGTTTATACTCGGTGTAAGACGTGCTTTAGTAAGTGCTTGTTCTGTGTGTTGTTTCTCAACTAAGAACGAACAAAAGATCAGTTTAAAGTTTGGTTTTAAGCTTTGCAAGACACCGAAAGAAATTCATGAGGGGTGATGCAAATTAAACATCCACCATACTCGCCAGATCTCAATCTTCCAGATTTCTTCCTAGTTTCACCACTAAAACTCTCTTTCAAAAAGATTTGACCATATTGCTGACATCCAACGAAACGTGACGAAGCTTTTGAACTCCATCCCAAAAGAAGACTTCCTGCGAATTTCCCAGGACATGTATAATAGATTTCAGCGGTGCATAGTTATGGGAGATGACTATTTTGA
Organism: Maratus speculifer; assembly: GCA_964019185.1. Taxonomy (NCBI): domain Eukaryota; kingdom Metazoa; phylum Arthropoda; class Arachnida; order Araneae; family Salticidae; genus Maratus; species Maratus speculifer. Next base: position 119,957,639 of record OZ025301.1, read on the forward strand.
AGGACGGTATAGTAGCTTTCTTAATATTTCATTTACATTAATGTTACAGGACTATTCACCGAACTTTATTGTCAGAGGTAGTATTTTGCAAAAGTGTTGCTAGGTAGAAATGTTTTCAAAAAAAAAAAAAAAAAATGTCATTAATTGTGTTGAAATAGTTTTGTAAATAGTGTTGAAGAAAATGTTTTCTTACAACAGTGTTTTGCTGCACAACAATTAACACCAATTAACTGCACCAAATTAACAACACATTGTAAATACCACACAACTTAGTACACTGTAAAAGAACACATGTAAAAAACTTTCTACATAGTGCATTTAAAATTACGCAATTTAAAAGATAAATACGTGTGGCAGTCGGGGACTGCCGCGGTAAAGCTATTGCATAGCATTTTGCAGCTTATGTAATTATAATTGTTTTTTTTATTTATGCAGTTTTTTTGTCTTTGATATTAATTCAAGTTTCTTTTTTTTCTTTAATATTAATTCAAGTTACACTTTATGAGCGTGATGACCGATAAGAAATTTTTTTTCTTTTATTGAATAAATGAGAAGTTAATATAGTTTAAAATATTTTTATTATATTACAATACATGGCGGAGACCGAATATAGAAATCCCGTAACGAGAAATAACACTCCGGCTAACGTCGTTTCAGTTCGGCAGACCTGCCGAACTGAAACGTCGTCAGCCGGATTGTTAGGTTCTTGCTCGTTACGTTAATTTCTAGATTCGGTCGCCGCGATAAAAGCTACGCAATAGCTTAAAAAGAAATAAGAGACAGTTTGCTTCATAGAAAAAAAATAGGAGATTACTGAGTGAATTGACTAATTTTACCAATAAGTATCATTAATTGCATTTCTAGAAAAATTAAGTAGTTTTTAACGACACTTTTGGCACAATCTTTTTCCTAGCACATTCGTAATGCATTCACAAGACAATCAAAATGATTTTAGGTAGAAGTGTTAATTAATATGTTAAGTTAGTGCACTGTAAATATCCGTTAAATTTACGACAAAAACTACTGGCCGCAGTGTTGCCAGCAGTTTTTGTCGTGAAAATTGCAGTAAAGTTAATGTAATAAAAATTTTACATCTAATTTTACTTCAACTTTCACGGCAAAACTACTGGCAACATTGCTGCCAGCGGTTTTTGCACTAAATTTGATGGATTTTATTTACAGTGTATTGTAAAATTGTTTCATGAGTTTGCAGTGTACACAGTACTGAATTTAGCTTGCAAATTTTGATTTTTTTTTATTCTATGCATTCAGAAAGTTAGTTTTAAAGATTACCAAAATTTCGCATGGTTTAATTTTTATTGCTTGTTTTCTCCTCACATCTCCGGTGTTTTATAAATACCAGGGAAATAAGGAAAATTAAAAGTTTCTGTACACGAAACTTGACGCGTCTTTTATTAAAATAGAAAAACTTCTGTATTCCTTTTTTCAAGTTAATTTCAATCTCTCTATCTGTTTGTTTTTCTGGTTCAAAAAATCTCCTAATTTTAACTTTCAGCGTTTGATCTCAATGACGAGATAAGTGGTGGAAAAGTTCTGGCTCTTTTCCAAAATTAAATCAGAAGTCCTTTAAAATATATTTTTTCTTTTGGTCATCCTTCTTATTTTTCATTTTTCTATTTTCACTCTGTATTTTCTATTTGCAGCTTTGATTTAAATTATTACTTTTATTTTTTCTGTATCTTTTAGAAGTACAGTCACTGCAAAGATTTTACCGATGTATTTCAAAAATAATGTATTTTCAATATATGCTTTTTCAAAGAATATTCGTCGTTGTTCTTCTTTTTTTTTTTTTTTTTTTTTTTTGATAAACAAAACAAATTATAGAGTATTTGTTAATTCATTTCTTTTATTTAATTGTAAATAGCAATAATTGGACTGCGAATTTGTGAAACATTTTTAGAACAGGAAATAAACATAAAAATTAACACTTCTGCCTAAATTCATTTTTGAGTGTCTTGTAAATGAGTTGCTAATATGTTGTGGAAGGAAAAAGGTTGTGCAAAAAGTGTTGTTGAAAATTACACAATTTTTCCAGAACTGCAATTATTAAATCAAACATTGAAAGTTTTTTTGAACCAGAAAAAGCACACACTCAGAGATAAAAATTGATTTGACAAAAGATTATTGAAGTTTGCAGTTTTAATAAAAGACACATCAAGATCATGAACTGAAACTTTTAGTTTTCGAGATTTCTTTCATATTTGTAAAAGCGGAGATGTAAGAAACATGTAAACAATAAAAAATAAACAATGCGCATTTTCTATAAATTTTAAAACAAACTATCTAAACGTATACACTTTAAAAAAAATCTGTAACATTATAATCTAAATTTACCGAAATCTGTTACGCTTACTGAAATTTTATTTGTATACTGTACAACAGGCCTGTCCAACCTTTCAGTAACCAAGGGCGCATCTTGGCAGTCAATGAAGGGCGCCATTATTTACATGCCTGAAAACGTGTGGCAATATTATCGCATAGTATTAGAATACATGCATGTCTTAACTTAATGAAAATGGATCGTACAGCGGTAAGGAAAAGATCCCTACAGTTCTGCGATTACGTGTACTAAATTTCAAATTATAGATTTTTTGAATGAGAAGTCTATATCAAAAATGATTGTCTTCTAATGCGCCAGAAACTTTGCCTTCTATAATAATAGTAATAACAAATAAATAAATATGAAAATCAGAGGTTTCTTTTAAAATATAAAAATATGGTTTGATTTATTTTGAATGCGTGGATTAGTTTAGTTTTATGAAAAGTACAAAAACAGATAAGCATGACAGTGACTAAACTATGTAAGTGGTTTCGAAGGGATAGTCTGGAAGTGCTTTCATAGATGGATATCTTTCTGAATTGCTTATTATTTTTTCTAAGCAAAATTATAGAAAAAATAATTTAAAAAAAACCTTCTAAAACTTCGAAAATGAAGAAAAAAAAATTAAACCCTTTTATTTTAGATATAAAATAGCCAGACACAAGTTTAAAAAATATCTCTGATAAAATATTAATGATTTTGTTAAAACTTTTTATATAATGGAATTTTATTTTTTAAATACTTAATAACAGGAAATCTTCAAAAGGGCGCCAAGAAAATTGTCAAAGGGCGCCATGGCGCTCGCGGGCGCCGCGTTGGACAGCCCTGCTGTACAGTAAAATGATGCCAATCTACAAAACTTGTTAGTAAAACTAGAGGCATCTGTAACTTTGCAAAAGTATCTACTACAATTTTGGTAATATTACTAAAATTTTACCTGTAATCCTCATTACCGTTACTCTGGGAATCGGATTTTCCAAAAAAATTCTTAGTAACCTTAAAAAAAATTGATTCAGGGTGCAAATCTGCATGTGTTACATGAATTTTTATTGTTGCCATTGCACAAAAAGTTCTTGGAATATAATTCTACTGGACAATTTTTTGTAATTTTCCAAATTTTTTTTAGAGTGTAGAATAAAAAAATAAACTAAATTTGAAAGAGTTTTACATGTGTTGTTTTACCGGGTGTCCCAGAAATGACTGATGGATTTTAAAATTTAATAACTTGCAAACGGTGACAGCTATTTAAAAAATTTTTGCAGGAGGGTTATGTATAATGACAGGAGTTTTTTTTACCGTAATTTTTTATTTTAGTTCGAATTTCAAACAATAGGTGGGGCTGACGGCGATTGAAGGCCAGATCGACGCTTCACTCAGCACTGATCATCTGGCCTTCAATCGCCGTCAGCGACACCTATTGTTTGAAATTCAAACTAAAATAAAAAATACGGTAAAAAAACTCCTGACTTTATACATAACCCTCCTACAAAATTTTTTTAAACAGCTGTCACCGTTTGCAAGTTATTGAATTTTAAAATCCATCAGTCATTTTTGGGACACCCGGTATATTGCTATTAATTGTGTAGTGTTTACAATGTGTTGTTAATTTGGTAAGAAAATTATGTGCAGCACAACCCCATTGTCAGAAAATAGTTTGATCAACACTATTTAAAATACAACTTCAAGACAATTAACAACACTATTTTTAGAACTCCTTTCTAGATAGAAACACTTTTGCAACACATTCAAAACACATATCTAGTTGGTAATACTTTTGCAGCAAATTCAAAACACAATCATAGCACAAAAACCATTTTGCATACTATGTTTTCTCAATGTGTTATAAATTTGGTAACAAAAAGTGTTCTAAAATGGGCTTAGTTGAATTTGCAGTGTAGTGATATAACAGCGGTTTTATTTTTAGTGTGAAAATTTTAATGTGCTTTTTGCCTCTAAATTAAAACCGAATATATATTTTTTTCTTTGTGAATATGTCTCACTTTTTCTCCTTTTGAAAATTTTAATGTAATTTTATTTTATGCTAATATAAAATTTACTAACTCAAAGTAATAGATAAATTGCATTATTAAAAAAATGTTTCTTTAAACATACATGGTGTTCATTTAATTGTAAAAAAGTACTGTGATTTCTATGTTTAAATATGACAGTGAAATATGACAAATTATTATAATTATTTGAATACGCTGGTATCCATCTGTTATTCCTTTTCAATATGGGAGACTCCTTATACGGTGCTGAATTTAGATTGTAAATTTCGAATTTTATATTCTATAATTTTAGAAAATTAGTTTTAAAGGTTACCGAAATTTCATTTTGTCTGTATATTTTTAGCCCGAAACTTTACTTTGTCGGTATATTTTTATATCCTTGATATCCAACTTCTCTATACAGGAATCAACATAAGTATATAGGGTTCGGAATTTATCTTGTAAATTTCGAATTTTATATTGTATAAATTTAGAAAAATAATTTAAAAGGTTAACGAAATTTCACTTTGTCTATGTATTTTTAGCCTCGATTCGTTGTTTCTCTCAAATAACAATTAGAGCATCATATCTAAAACGTAATTTTACTTACAGCTATAAGAACTCATAGAATAAAACAGGCGTATCATTGTTCGGTTAAATGCGGATTATCTACTGCAATATTTTAAATTTCTAAACATTGCACCAATTCAGTTTTTGTATTTTTAAATGAAATTTGTCTGAAAATTGTTTGTTAGTTTAATTTTGAGTGATTATTTTTTTGTAGATTTTATACGATTTCTGTAAACACGGCAACTTGGCAATTAACGTAATTAATTTCCGTAGAAAGTATAAGGAAAATAGTATATCAGTTTATATTTTTGTTGCCATTTTCTCATAGCAACAGCAAAAAAAAAAATAATAATAATAAATAAATAAAATAAAATGCATACAAAGCTATGAATATTGTCTACTATAAAAATGCATTTTAAGAATATTCGGGAGATATTTTTTCTGCGCATTTACTTAACCCCTATCAAAAAGTTGAAATAATGCATCTTTATTAAACATTGTGTAATAACACTTACCTAATTTTGGAAAAATTATAAATAAATTATTTCTGACAAATTAAGGAGCAATTATGATATATATTTAATTTCCAGTATCCATATTAATGTGAAAAACACAAATAAAGACATATGAATCATTACATATCCGATCATTTTCACGAGTTTCTTCAGTGACGACATCGTTTTTTGAAATATTATATTGTTACAGTGACGTCAGATATATACTTTCGATAGATAATCTTTGAAACTGCGTCGTAAATGTAGAGCTCTTCAGCGGATGGAAATGTTTTCATTTGATGTGAAATAAAGACGTGCATTTTAATTCTTAAAACTTAATTTTGTTTTGTATTATCTATTATCTCTCTCTCTCTCTGTCTATATATATATAATCCGTGAATGACTAAATTATTAGTTACACGCCTAAGCTTTATATTGCGAAGAACACGAAGCTTTGTTTTGTTGCTGTTTAATGGTGAATTGTTAAATTAATTTTGGTTTAGATGAATTGAATACTTATGAGTTTATAAATAAAGAGACCCCTCGCATATGAAGTAGAAGTAGGAATTGGTATAGGGTAGGGTAATAAAATAGGGTAGAAGTGCCTATTTTATTTGGTTTAGAAATATATGAAGTAGGAATTTATTGTGAAGATTCCCAACGTAAATGTTCCGAAAAGAATTCATTATTTCTTCGAACCACTTTTTAAGGATTATATTCCTCATGGCCTGCTATTTATACATTTTAAAGCTTTTCTTTTAATTACTCATCATAGTGCCAGACCATAATGAAGGCTTCTGCCTAATGTATTTGGTTTGTCGTGTTTTCTTTTTACATGTTTTCTAGAGAATAAAATACACTACAAACAATTGAAAACATTTAAATCACCAAGTGCTCGCTAATAATCTCTGATGCACGTTATGTACGTTTCCTTTAATTCCCTTTAAGATTACCTTAAGTGTTCACGATACTTTGCAAATGTTACTATCAGCGTTGTAAGCACATAATATTGCACCAAGATTTCCAATAAGCAAAATTGTAATGTAACTAATTATTTGGGCACCCACTATATATATATACACTGGTGTGAAAATTTAAGGACGAAGGGATTTAAAAGCGATAATTTTCACGCGAATATTCAACAGGAAGCAATATAATTCGAATAATTACTATCCCTGCATAACAGATAGTCCATATAACATTTCATTCAGGTCACACATGGTCACAAGAGTCACAGTCACTACGGCGAAACAAAAAGTAGGAAATTCCATGCGTCTCTTTTATGAGTCTCAAATGACTACTATATGTGACTCAAAGTCATTGTGGATGTTGCATTATTATAAATAACTAAATAATGACACATTAAAGTCACATGGTGACTTTCTGTGTCAAGCCTTTGTCAAATGGTAACAGAGACCCTACAGTGAAGTAACCACTGTAAAAAGAGGTAAAAACCCACCATGTGACTTTAATGGGACATTGTTTGGTGATTTACATAATGCAACATTCACAATGACTTTGAAATTGAGCCTCCAAATGACAGTCACACGAGAGTCTCAATAAAACGACACTGTAAAGTCACCTGGTGACTCGTCACAAAGCAGCAGTCGCAGTGACCTGACAGTGGAGTCACATATAATAGTCATTTGAGACTCATAAAAGATACGTATGAAATTTCCAATTTTTTTGTTTCACTGTATTGACTGTGACTCTTGTGACCATGTGTGGCCTGAATGAGATGTTATATGGACTAGCTGTTATGCAGGGATAGTAATTATACGAGTTATATTACTTCCTTTTGCATATTCGCGTGAAAATTATTACTTGAAATATCCCTTGAAAATTGGGATTTTGGGACTCGTCCTTAAATTTTGCACACCAGTGTAAATATATATTTATATGGTAATCAGTAGGGGTGGACAGAAATGACTAAATTCCGAGAAAAAATTAAAAAAGAAAATGAAAAGAAAAGAAAACCAGAATACCTATTTGCTGGTTTTTCAGTTAATATCAGTCTCTATCTTTTCACTTTTTCTGATTCAAGAAACTTATTAATTTTACCTTTCAATATCTGATATCACTTATAAAATAAGTTGTGGAAAATATCTGGATGTTTTCCAAGATTAAATCAGAAATCCTGTAAAGTTTTCTTCCTTACGGGCATCCTTCATATTTTTCTTCTTTATCGCTATCTTTTTTCGAGTGTTCATTTAAATTTTACTTTTTTCTTTTTACTTTATCTATTAAAGCAACAGAAAAATTATGAATTTACCATGCATCTAAATTTTAAAAAATGCGTTTTAATAAATTTTCATTGTTGTTATTTTTCAAAATCAAAACTAATAAATGTGCGTTTTTCAATCTCTTTTTCATTATATTATTATTATAATTATAATTATTATTTTGAAAATTATATGTTTCTGGTTACGAAACTTTTAGTGCAATAGATTTTTTACTACAATTCGAACAACCTATATTCTTTTTTTCCTTTGATTTCAGTCTTATCCTTTTTACTTTTTAGGGTTCAATAACGCTCTTAATTTTACCTTTCAACATCTGATGTTTCTCATATAAAAAGTTGTGGAAAATATCTGGCTGTTTTCTAAAATTAAATCAGAAGTCTTTTAAACCTTTCTGCCTATTGGGTTTTAGCTTGTTTTTCTTCTTTATATATATTTTCTATTTGCAGTTTTGATTTATTTAACTCACTTCTTTTTACTTTATATATTAAAACCAGAATAACCACTAAGCATACTGCGTATCTATATTTAAAAGTATTGCTTTTACAAAGTTTTTTCATATTTATTCTGTTTGAAAATCAATATATGTTAGAGTTTGGTTCTTTTTTTATCTGTTTCGAAACTTTAATAATCATTTTTCTTCCTTTCGATTTTGATGTGATTAATATTTACACATACACAGTGTAAAAAAAAATCGTTAAATTTAGGGCAAAATCTGTTTGCAGCGTAAAATTAGATGTAAATTTTTTTATTACATCTAATTCTATTTCAATTTTTACGGTAAAAACTGCTAGCAACATTGCTGTCAGTAGTTTTTGCCATAAATTTAACGAATATTTTTTACAGTGTAGAATGCTATAATGGAATGCCCCAGGTTTCAATAATGTTAAACAAATTTTAAAAATTAAAAAAATGGAACTCTTCAAATTTACTAATAAAAAAATAATTTTTCTTGGTGAAATGCATTCGTTTCCGTTTCAGGATCATCATTTTCCCCACATTTTCCTTATCTTATATCTAATAACTTGTAGGGATTTCCATATCCTTGCTTAAAGATATTTTTATCTTTGTTAAATTTTGAAATTTAACGTACACTTAATTTTTTTTTGCAAATTTAATAGCAATATTAAACAAAAATTAGTTTAAATACAATTTTTTTTAAATTTACCAAGTAACTTCTCAGTTATTTAACAGAATCCCTGTTTTTCTAATCTCTGAAATTTTACATAAAACTTAAAATAATGGCTTGCCTGTAGATTTTCTGTACTTTTACCGAAATATTTTTAACCGTGAAAGGTAGAATATAGTAGCTTAATTTAAAGTACATACAATAAATCACGTCAAGTTGCAGGTAAAATAATGTATTTTTTGTTATAAATGCTCAGTATGTGCACCTTTAATTATGCGGCAAACATCCAGGCTAAAGACCAATTCTTTTCCCACCCCGGTTGAAAATTCCGTATTAATCAGAACAATAGATTCTTCATTTCTGTGTTTCAACTCAGGTAAATCAATACTTAACAGCGAAAAGTAGACACGATCTTGTATAAATTTGCAAAGGAAAAACATATTCTGATATTAAAGAACTTTTAAATGTTCATCACCGCAATATTGCTTTACGCTCAGAAATTACCATTTTGCATATGTGGCGCTGCAAGCAAGTAAAAAACAAATTAGTATTCACGTACGCGCTTATCTAAAACTGTTATAGTTATTCTTTATATATGGCCTTGAAACAATACTCTACAACGCTTCCAATTGTTACTTTTAAAATTTATGACTGAGCTACTCTTTTATGAACACTGTTTAAAGTGAGTTGACAAATAAGATCTTTTGGCATTTAAAGTTATAAAAACGCTATGATTTTTACCCATCTTCTATATTTTAAGTAATTACATGTTGACATTGTTATCGAGGAACTTTAGTCATAGTTCCACCAATTCTCTAATTTCGCGTTCATAGAAAGTCCGCGAGTTATTAGTGAAAATCTACTCCAGCTGTATTTTACAGCCCTCTCGTCAACGAAAGTTTTGCTACTTAATAAATTTGCAGCGACATGGAACAAGAGGTAGTTCCATAGTACGAAATCCGGTGAATATGGAGGATTAGGTAACACATGAAATTCAAGACTGAACAATTACTGCCGAGAGATTAACGACATGGTGGAAAACAACGTTTAAGACTGAAAAATTCTGTTTACAGAAATGTTACGAGTTCTGCAATTAAATAAATCAAACATAACTGTATTAGAAAACATTGTATCCAAAAGGTCTCTTTTGTAATATCTTCTAAATACCCTAGTAGCAAACTAATATTGGTCTTACATTGCGCCAATATTTCATTTATTGGAAATATTGCTAATGAAACGCCACTATTGATTATAAATTGGCATTTCATTGGAAATATTTCCAATGAATTCCCAATAATGTACAAATGTTGGCGTTACATTGGAAATATTTCCAATGAAACCCCAATATTGAACCAATACTGGCGTTTTATTGGCAATATTTCCAATGAAACCCCAATATTGGCATAATATTGGCGGCAAATATTGGCTAAATAATGTCAGAATGTAAACACCCCAATATTGGAGCAATATTTCATTCTAGTATTGCCCCAATGTGCCAATATTGCTGCAAGATGTAGCCAATATTATTCCAATATTGTTTGGCTACTAGGGAAGCATATAAGGTAACTAATTCAGTTTGTTCTAAAGGTTATCGAAACTTCCCTTTTTTAAATTATGCTTTTATATCTTAATCACTCACTTATTCAAATTACTTGAAATTCAAAAAAAAAAGTTTCAATTCTCGAAACTTGATATGCCTTTTATTATAATTAATACCTTCTATGGTGTTTTCTAATTTCTTTTCAAGTTTTTATTTTTTCTAGCTCAAAAATCTTTTTATCTTACCTTTCAGCATGTCTTTGATAAATAGTGTTGTGGAAAATAGCTGGCTCTTTTCCAAGATTAAATCAGAATTACTTTAAATAATTTATCCTTTTATTCATTCTTCTTGTTTTCATCTTTTCATTTTGCAATTTTCCTTTAAACTATCTTTTTTCTTTCTATTTTATCTATTAAAACTAGATTAATTTATAGTAATTTACCATGTATTTAGATGCAAAAAATAATGCTGTTATAATAACGCTTTTACAAAGGATTTTCGTCATAATTATTTTTGAAAATTAAAACAAATAAAAGCATTTTTTCTATTAGATTCTTTTAAAACATTAATTGGATTTTGTTTTTCTTTTCTTTTCTGGTGTAGATAAATGATTAGTTATGTTCCTGAGATTTGTTTTTGTCTCTGTTACTTTTAATGTGCTTCTTATTCTTAAGTCTTGAGCATTTCTATATCTCAACTTCAATTTTCAATCCCATTTTCCCTTTACTTTTAGCAGAAATATTTTTATACTAAACTTGTTTTAATTAATTCGAGATAATTACACATAAATTAATTTTTATTATAAAAATTAATTGTTTTCAAGATATATGTTTTTCCAAAAATTAAAATAATGAATATACATAGTTTTTTTTTTTTTTTTTTTTTTTTTATTCTTTGTAATGTTTGCTTCAAATCATTTCTGTTTTTATTTATATAAAATATGCTTTATCTATTTAAAAATTGTAATTAAAGTTTTAAGTTATTTATACTTAATGTTATTGAAAGAAAACTACTCTAAAACAAACACTTTTCACCATTAATTAACAACATTAAAATACTAGCATGCATTTGCTGTAGTTCCATAAAATTTAAAATGCACTCAAAATGTAAAAATGTAACTATCTGAATGAAAAATATAACGTTTTTCATATAAAATTTCTGTAAATACACTTACTGTTTAAATAAAAATAAAAAATTCGTAAAACTAGCAATTAGTAAGGCGGTTAGTAGTGAAGGCTTTTTCACTATTTTTAGTTAATAATGTAATGTATGTACAGTCATCTGTAAACAACCGAGGTTTTGCTAATTTTGAGTGCTTTTAAGTAGTTTATGCATGTAAAGTTTCTGAAATAAATGAAGTAGGGAAATAAATTAATTAAAATTACTAAAAATGTTTCCAATAGAATAAATAATTCAAAATGATACGTACTTTGTTACATTTAAATCGGGGAAAAGTTCAAATTTTATGTATACAGGAAAACTTCCATTTAACGAAATTTCGCGATTTATCTAAGCACTCCATTATAAAGAAAATTCGTTAAATAGAAATCAACTGAAATTCCTGAAATTTGTATAATAAAATAAAGATGCATAAAATGGAAAACATACATTAAATAGAAATACTGGATAAATGTACTTTGATTATGTCAGTAGCTTTTGCTTCATAAAATGTAGACATATGAGAGAAGTTTAGTTAGAATTAAGTCTAAAAAAACACATAACAAACAGCGGTAACAAAATCTCAAGCGTATCGTATTTTTTCTCTTTTTTGATAATGTTTCAAATTCTTGAATTTGAATCAGTTTGTAATATTACTTTGTACATGATAGTAATAAAAGAGTGGGTAAAAGCAACTGCAGCTAGTACAGAGTGTTTTGTTTAATATTTATTTTCATTTACAGGGGCATTAAAAAGAATTCCGTGACATTGTGGTAAATGACTAAAAATCGTTTGCACTGTATTTGATAACATTAGTATGTTACAAATTGTTTAAATTGATGAAAATAATAGAATTTCACAACAAGATGATTAATATAGAGTAGGAAATTCTTAGAATACAATCATTTATGGGGATACATAAAAGAAGTTAGCTATAATACTTCTTTTAGAAATAATTGCTAGACGTTCGTTTTCAGTTACGATATACACTTTTCAATTGAAGTAATTTTTTGAATGATACTCGCTTTTTATAAGCTCTATTTTCTCGTTCCGAGGGCAGCACAAAAGAATTTATGTACCTCTTTCCTTATTAACGGAAATATCCTTATTAGGCGAATTTTCAGCTACAGTATGTGTTTCAAATCTGAATTTTCTTTTCCATGGATGTAGATTACACATACAATTGTATATATCATGCACAAGGCTGGTTGAAGAATTCAGAAAACCTTGGAAAGAAATTTCTGAAATAGAGGTTTAAAATATTTTCAAATGTTTCAGACAGACATTACATTTCACTTATTAAATAAAAAATTTTGTATATTATTATGATTCTTTTGAAAAGTTCCAAATGCATAGCTTTGCGCATGATTATTTGTTTCTTCTTTATTTAATATTTCGATTAGTCCTTAAACAAGATAGAAATTGCAAGTCAAACGCAACAAATGAGTTCCATTCGTACTATAACAATTTAAAGAAAACATATTGTAAGGTACCCTGGGGAAATAATGCCACGTTAAGGTTCTACCAATTTTCACGGCTCAGTTTTAGTTTGTATTTTTCAAACAAATATATGATTTGATACAGCAACGCATTGACTATCTATATAAAAAGAATAATTTAACAGATAAGTATTCATAAAATGTAATGGCGTGATTTCTTGACCAATGCTATTTGGCGTTATTACCCACCTATATGGGTAATAACGCCATGCAAACAATTCTAAAAATACAAACTCTACAAACTTAGAAATTGACAAATTGCATTCTAAGCTATTGAAAATGTTCAATTTTTTGTGAACGTGTAAGAAAAATAAAGGTGTGGAATGGGGGGGGGGAGGATGAGGCAAAAGAATGTCAGACCGTGAGCTTCTTTTTGCTTAAAAAGGACCGCTTAAATAGAATTATTAGAAACATTGCACCGTTTTAACTGTGTTTATTTGAATCAGTATTTAGGATGTAGCTCGGCCACTGTAGGGAATCAACCGGGGTATTAATGCCAACGATTGGCGTTATTACCCCGTTATAGTTATTGCAATGTACATTTTAAATTACAAATTATCTCGAGAAGATATCCAAAATCTTCAACAGCATTTTGAAAGTCCATGAAATGTACTACAAATTTATGTAATTAACAAAGTATTTCCTGATAAAAAAAAATAGTCTTCACATCACAAAACGTATCTCGCAAATTTTGGATCAAGCGTTAATTTTAGTTGCATGTAAAAACAATAGGACCTAAAAATGAAACAAATTAACTTGAAGCTGTTTTTTGCGATTTATATGACTCAAAACCCTTCTGTGCAGAGCACATGGGTGTCATTTATAAGATTATTTCATAATTATGCAAAATATTTGCCCTTGGCGTTATTACCCCGCTTGGCGTTATTACACCAGACCACCTTACTTTGTAAACAAGATAGTATCTAAAATCTTTTATGTGTTTCTATCAATATTGTCTGCTTTCTATTATACAGGAAGTAACTTGTAGTAAACTTCATTATTGTATATCAATTTTGTAAAATGTGAAGCTGTTTAATATAACTAAAACGCTCCTTAAACATGTTATTCTTTTACCATTATGTGTTGGGAATAATTTTTATGCGGCCCTGTAAATTAATAACAAATGTTTTTTACACATCAAATTGTAAAGAATGTATATTTTAGTATATACTTCGTACATGTTAATCAATTTTATTATGTTCGAAAGGCTGTAGCATCATTAAAATGCAGTTGAAGTTATTTTCCCATTGGCCGTAATGAAACGAAATATTTATGATTTTCCTTGTAATTCAATTATGCATCCGAATTTCATAGAATTTGAACTAATTTGATAAAATTATCCAAAAATGAAATATATTTTAAATTTCAAACAATTTGGTTGTGTTGTTTTTGCGAAGGTTAGAGGGATGGATGAACAAAATAAACAATGACTATAGGTGCTACGCATTTATACATTTACGAAATGAGGAAAAATCTCAGTGTTAAGTGATTTTCAACTTGTCTTTTTTTATCCGTATGCAAATTTACAGTTCTCTTGGTGTTATAGATTTCGTTGCCTATTGCGCACAAACAGAGAGACAGTTAAACATATTTATTTTATCATTATAGATTCTGTATTATTAATTTCTTCTTAAATTTCAGAAACTTATTTTACGTTCTATATTGTGTGCTCTCATGTGAAGCGGTTATTCTTTTATAAGTTTTTATGCAGAAAAAAATGTTTCAAGATAAATATACAGTTTATCTATTACAGAAACTGGATTTTGACGGTATTTTGACTAAACAGAAAAAAAATACATGTGGCACTCGGCGACTGCCGCGCCAAAGCTATTGCATAGCATTTTTTATCAACTTATGCAACTATAATTATTTACTTATTTTTTATTTATGCAGTTTTTTCTGTCTTTGATATTAATTCAAGTTACACTTTTTGAGCGTGATGACCTATATCAATTTTTTTTCTTTTTTGAATAAATGAGAAGTCAATATCGGTTAAAATATTTTTTTTATCTTACAATACATATAGGTTAATCAGGAATTTTAATCATTGAAACTATACGTTTATGGTAGCTGAAATAAAAAACATAAGTTTGAGACTTGATATTCTCAAAATATCTGAAAAACACCGCGTCAATGTCTGCCGAAGTCCACCGAAGGATACCGGGCCGAAATCTGCCAAAATAAGGCGACGTTAGCCGGAGTGTTAGGTTTTTTTCTCGTTACGGAATTTCTAGATTCTTTCGCCGCGCTCAAAACCCACGACAAAAGCTATGCAATACCATAATAAATTACCAAACTAAATTTAGCCGCGCTACGAAAATTAGATCGCGAGTTATAAGCAATTTAAATTTTTCGACCCTCAACGTGGGGTGGGGGTCACCTGTCAACAAAAATTAACACTGTCTCATAATAAATTACCAAACAAAGTTTAACCGCACTTCGAAAGTTAGATCGCGAGTTATAAGCATTTTAAATTTTTCGACCCTCACCGTGGGGAGTCTCCTGTCACCAAAAATTAACTGTTTCATAATAAATCACCAAACAAAATTTGGCCGCGCTACGAAAATTAGATCGCGAGTTATACGCATTTTAAAATTTTCGACCCTTACCATGGGGGGTCTCTTGTCCCAAAAAGTAACACTGTCTCATAATAAATTACCAAACAAAATTTGGCCGCGCTAAGAAAATTAGATCGCGAGTTATAAGCATTTTAAGTTTTTCGACACTCACCGTAGGGAGTCTCCTGTCACCAAAAATTAACACTCTCTCATAATAAATTACCAAACAAAATTTGGCCGCGATACGGAAAGTAGATCGCGAGTTATAAGCATTTTAAATTTTTCGACCCTCAACGTGGGGGGTCTCCTATCACTAAAAGTAACACTGTCTCATAATAAATTATCAAACAAATTTTGGCCGCGCTACGAAAATTAGATCGCGAGTGATAAGCACTTTAAATTTTTCGACCCTCACCATGGGGAGAGGGGGGGGGTCTCCTGTCACCAAAAATTAACACTGTCTCATAATAAATTATTAAACAAAATTTAACCGCACTACGAAAATTAGATCGCGAGTTATAAGCATTTTAAATTTTTCGATCCTCACCGTGGGGGATCTCCTGTCACCAAAAATTAACACTGTCTCATAATAAATTACCAAAAAAAATTTGGCCGCGTTACGAAAATTAGACCGCGAGTTATAAACATTTTAACTTTTTCGACCCTCACCATGGAGGGTCTCCTGTCAGCAAAAATTAACACAGTCTTATAATAAATTACCAAACAAAATTAGGCCGTGCTACTAAAATTAGGTCGCGAGTTATAAGCATTGCAAATTTTTCGATCCTCACCATTGCTTCACCCACCGCGCTACGAAAATTGATCGCGAGTTCTTAACATTTTAAATTTTTCGACCCTCACCGTGAGGGGGGGGTCTCCTGTCACCAAAAATTAACACTCTCTCATAATAAATTACCAAACAAAATTTGGCCGTGCTACGAAAATTAGATCGCGAGTTATAAGCAATTTAAATTTTTCGACCCTCAACGTGGGGGGGGGGTTACCTGTCACCAACAGTAACACTGTCTCATAATAAATTACCAAACAAAATTTGGCCGCGATACGGAAAGTAGATTGCGAGTTATCAGCATTTTAAATTTTTCGACTTTCTCCTTGGGGGGTCTCCTGTCACCAAAAATTAACACTGTTTCATTATAAATCACCAAACAAAATTTGGCCGCGCTACGAAAATTAGATCGCGAGTTATAAGCATTTTAAATTTTTCGACCTTCCCCGTGGGGGTCTCCTGTCACCAAAAGTAACACTGTCTCATAATAAATTACCAAACAAAATTTGGTCGCGCTACGAAAATTAGATCGCGAGTTATAAGAATTTTAAATTTTTCGACCCTCACCATGGGGGGTCTTCTGTCATCAAAAGTAACAGTGTCTCATAATAAATTACCAAAAAAAATTTGGCCGCACTCTGAAAATTAGATCGCGAGTTATAAGCATTTTACATTTTTCGACCCTCACCGTGGGGGGTCTCCTGTCCCCAAAAATTAACACTCTCTCATAATAAATTATCAAACAAAATTTGGCCGCGATACGAAAAGTAGATTGCGAGTTATAAGCATTTTAACTTTTTCGACCCTCACCGTCGGGGGTCTCCTGTCACCAAAAATTAACACTGTTTCATAATAAATCACCAAACAAAATTTGGCCGCGCTACGAAAATTAGATCGCGAGTTATAAGCACTTTAAATTTTTCGACCCTCACCATGGGGGATCTCCTGTCACCAAAAATTAACACTGTCTCATAATAAATTACCAAACATAATTTGGCCGCGCTACGAAAATTAGATCGCGAGTTATAACCATTTTAAATTTTTCGACCCTCAACGTGCGGGGTCTCTTGTCAACAAAAATTAACACTGTCTCATACTAAATTACCAAACAAAATTTGGCCGCGCTACGAGAATTAGATCGCGAGTTATAAGCATTTTAAATTTTTTGACCCTCAACGTATTGGGTGTCCTATCACTAAAAGTAACACTGTCTCATAATAAATTACCAAACAATATTTGGCCGAGCTACGAAAATTAGATCGCGAGTTATAAGCACTTTAAATTTTTCTACCCTCACCATGGGGGATCTCCTGTTACCAAAAATTAACACTGTCTCATAATAAATTACCAAACAATATTTTGCCGCGCTACGAAAATTAGATCGCAAGTTATAAGCACTTTAAATTTTTCGACCCTCACCATGGGGAGGGGGGGGTCTCCTGTCACCAAAAATTAACACTGTCTCATAATAAATTATTAAACAAAATTTAACCGCACTACGAAAATTAGATCGCGAGTTATAAGCATTTTAAATTTTTCGATCCTCACCGTGGGGGATCTCCTGTCACGAAAAATTAAAACTGTCTCGTAATAAATTACCATACAAAATTTGGCCTCGCTACGAAAATTGATCGCGAGTTATAAACATTTTAAATTTTTCGACCCACACCGTGGGGGTTCTCCTGTCACCAATAATTAACACTGTCTCATAATAAATTACCAAAAAAAAAATTTGGCCGCGTTACGTAAATTAAACCGCGAGTTATAAACATTTTAACTTTTTCGACCCTCACCGTGGGGGGTCTCCTGTCAGCAAAAATTAACACAGTCTTATATTAAATTACCAAACAAAATTTGGCCGCGCTACTAAAATTAGATCGCGAGTTATAAGCATTGCAAATTTTTCGATCCTCACCATTGGGCGGATCTCCAATCACCAAAAGATACATTATCCTACCTTGTTTTATCTTATGACGATTCTTTTCTATACACATTCTATCAGGAATTTTTATTATTGAAACTATAGATTTATAGTAACTAAAATAAGAAATATAAGTTTGAGACTTAATATCCTCTAAATATCTGAAAAATACCGCGTCAATGTCTGCCGAAGTCTACCGAAGGATACCGGGCCGAAATCTGCCAAAATCAAGCGACGTTAGCCGGAGTGTTAGGTTTTTTCTCGTCACGGAATTTCTAGATTCTTTCGCCGCGCTCAAAGCCCGCGACAAAAGCTATGCAATAGCTTAAAATTCCCTTAATTAAAATAAAGTGCATAAAATGTTTCATTTAGCCATTTGTTTTGAATTGGTAAAGTTTAAAAGAAAATGTCAAGTACCGTGAGAAACTTTAATGGGAAATAATTGTTGTGACACGGTAGACAGAATATTTTATTAAATTAGAGAGTGCTACAATGTGTGAATAGGAATAAAATGTAATTAAGACAACTATCCAGAAAATATTTGTAAATTAGAAAATTTATCAAACATTAACAGAAATACCATCCACAAATTGAAATAAAACTTAAAGTTAAATACTAGCTGAGTCGCCCATCGTTGCCTGGGCTTGTGATAATATTCTTAAATGAGCTTGAGATATGTACTGCAACACCTTATAAAAAGAACCGATCTCGAACTGAATGAACCTCGAACTGCGGCCCTTCGGCCTATGGCACCGTAGAACAGATGTGCTTCATACGCATTGAAATATATTGTAAACTGAAAGCAATTTCGATCCGAACGAGCCTAGCGTTCTGCGCACGCGTTGAAGAATCTTACAGAAACACCTAGTTTTGAATCTTTTAGTTTCACATTTTACCACCAGGGGTGCGAACTTTATTATCTAAAAAATTAGAATGAAGAAAGTTCTCTGTAATACCTTTTTAAGTTTCCTTTCAATTTTCTTAAAAAGTTTCAACTGATTAGAAAAAAAAAATCTTCAACGATCTACATTAAATTTTAAAGTTTTTGCGCTGTTATATGTGGATAGAAAATAGCTTCTGAAAATGAAATGTACTTATAAAATTACAAATGCACATAAAAAAGACTAATTCTTTTACAATTTCTTTATTTAAAACATTGGAAAATTAATCATAACATGAGGATCATTAGAATTTTTCTAATATCCAAAATTGAAATTAATACTTCTGAATTTAATTTTTTCCGAAATCTATTACTGAGCTTACATCCCCTAATAGGCCGTCATAAACAAAAACAAACCACACTGAAATCTATTACAACTGCTGGATTTAATGCTGCTGAATAAATATAGAATAAATGTATATATCCCTTTAATATAATGTATATGTGGAGAGAAATCGGGAGGGAAGATTGATATTTCTTCTTCTGGAAATTTACTTCAGGACATATTCCGATACTAGTTGAATAATCTTTAGAACCAAGAGATGTCGACAAGCAATCCGAAAGATTAAATAATTTTAGTGACATTCTCTGTGAAACGTTAAAAAGCTTTCCAGTTGTCTAAAATAAAAGTGCTTTGTAATTTTTTATTATTATAAAAGAAATACAGGGTGTTAATAAAAGAACTCCAGGATTTTGTAGTGAAAAATTTTAATTCAATCATAAAACTATGGTAATCTTATACCTATGTACTTAAAGATAAATTTAACAAGATTTTTACTATTTAACAGATTTCAGTGTATACCCTGTTTGTGATACGACACATTCCCAAACGATGTTCAACATCTTCTCATGTCGTGGTCAACACTGTTAAAGTGATGATTGCCAAACAATTGGTTTTACTTTGCCTGAGAGGGTTTATATCTTTAACTTTCTCAGAGTAAACAAGATTCTTGACATATTTTCAGAAAAAAAATTCAAATCCATTTCCGTTTCTTTAAACACACATAGTCACTGGCAAATGTTTTTGTCCGTAAGTGCATTAGCACCATACTCACGCCGAAAGTTTCGCTGTAGAATGGTAACAAATCCAGTTTCAATGAGCCAGGTAAAACACCGAGTCTTTTGTTGTGGCATCGCCATCGCACTGCAATAAGGCCCCGCACTAGGCATAGAAAAAGAAATGGATGATAATGAAAAGTCTATGGGGGCGTTCTTTTCAAATATCTCGCTCGAATTTTAATATTTCCCTGATTTTTTTTTTTACGTAGGATTGCTGAGGACGATCTACAACCGGCCTAGTTTTTACTTTTTCAATTTCGCTGATATATATTTTTTATATTATGATAGTTTCAATTTCATAACCGGTTTAAACTGGTTTTGAAATTTAAAGTAATTTTTTTAAATATGAAGTCAAAATTGAAAAAGTAAAAACTATGTCTATTGTGGAATGTCCTCAGCTACCCTATGCAAAAAAATCATGTAAAAATATTAAAATTTGAGCGAGATATTTAAAAAAAACGCCCCCATACACTTTAAATTATCATCCGGGTCTTTTTCTGTGCTTATTGTGGGGCCTTAAAGAGTTTTAGGACTCTTAAAGTTTGTTTTGTGTCTGTTGTTTTTGAAATTTTAATTTTCTTCGTTGTTAAACTACTCTTTTTTCTGAACATTTTGATATGAACGTTTTCTTGTAATTCTCTTTAGAACAGAATTTATGGTTCTTAGAATTATACCCTCTTAATAGTTGAATTGGCGTTTTCGAAAATTTGAAGTCATTTTTCCTCAAAGTACGGTTTTAGCCATACCACGCATCTTATCTTGAAAAGATCTGAATATTTCTTCATGAAGATTTCAAGACATATGTTTCATGTTAGTATGCATAAATTGAACATAAAATGTCCGCTCTATTGTTTAAAAAAAATAAATAATAAAATAAAATAAACAGGTGAGTATGCTGCTGAATTTTGCAAAATTTTGAATTAGCTAAGTACAACTTCGTATAAAAGGTATAAAAATACTTTAAATGCAACTTTATTTTCGATCAGGATCATTATTACAATCTGAGGTTTAAGAAGGTACCAAAATTTTTATTCCAGTTGCAACATTTATTTTGTTATCCTGCACGTGAGTTGTTATACCAATTTTTTGCTCGCCAATGAACTGATAGTTTGGATCCCTCTGCAAAATTCTGCAATTTTCTATCTTTTAAATACTTGAAATAAATAAGCATACTTTTATTTTTTATCTCTCACCAAATTTATTTGTTTTTAGTCATATACATTTTAAAATATTAAAAAATAAATATAGTCTTTTTTCACTTTTTTTTTCAATTTTAATAGTTTGGAATGTAATAACTGGATATAATGAGGTAATCAGCGTCTGATAGATTGCTTAAAGATCAATGACGTGCAGTGCTATCTGATGTTAAAAAGAATTAAAACTGGATTGAATAAAATTTAATGAGCTACTGATTTCTTTAAAATTAACCGATCTGACCTAAATCATACAGTTAACTTGATATGATTTTTCAAAAACCTGGAATTATTCTATAGAAACCCTGTATTTTTTTTATAATTTCCAGAGGCATACTAAAATTAAATAAAAAATTTTATAATTTTATCATGCATATAGAAAGTGTATTACTCTTGTGACCATAAAAGCAATTTTTAATGAATAATTCTGAGTATTTTATTATCTTAAGATAAACATTTATATAAACAGCTAAATTCCACTGTATTTCACTCAATATATTTACTTTCCAATAGAAATGTAAAAATAAGAAATTTAAAAGCACGAACTGTACTAAATACAAAAGCAGACCAGTTTTGGTAACACATAGCTTAATTTGCTAAATGCTAAGGAAGACGGAAATTCTCTCATACATATAGGAGAAATAGGGAATTCCACTTGAAGGTTTAAGAACCAATAGGAAAGCAGAGGATTGTATGTAACAGCCAATAGGTAAATGGGTAGGAAATGGTACCGAAGTCATGACAAATGGTTAGAAGGGAAAAAATTAAGAAAGAGAGATTTTTATTTCAACTCTCCAATTTCACCTTTATCAAACTGCCGGAAACATTACGTAAAAAACTTTTTCTTAGTTATTTTCTCTATCCATTTCCAACATATTCGGTGCCATTTCCCATCGCTATTGGATACTACTTGCAGTCTGCTTTCCTATTAGTTAGCCACTGGAAATATTTATTTATTAGCAATAGCTACTTTTAAGTTGAAGCCCATCATCTCACCTATATATATATGAGCGCATAGAGCTATATGATTACATTTATGGTTTTTAACGTTGTTACTTGCAACAAAAAGTTTTTTTTTCCATATATTAAATCAAAATTTTGCTTCTTTTGTTATACTCTGGTATCAAGAGCAATAAAATTTTAATTTATTATATACACAAGCATTTTTTATTTATTTATTTTTTACAAATTAGATTTACAAAAATTTAGAAAATTAGAATTACAAGATATATTTTTTTTTTCAAATTAGATATACTTTATGTTAGTGGAACACTATGTTATTTAGCTAGTTATATCAATATGTTCTGGTTTTTATCTTAATTATATTTTATAATAAATTAATTGGAATTATTTTTAAAAAATTGCTCTATGATCACAAAATTAACAATGGAGGTTCCCATACATACTAAAGTAAAGAGTAGAAATCAGTGAATTTAGAAACAATATCAAAAATTCTTTTTAAACGATTTTAAAGTTTTATTAGTCATTAAGTTATAATTCTTTATAATAAGGAATATGTGTTAATTAATAAGTTTATTCAGTTATAGTTCTTTATATTAAAGATTTTAAGTTAAATTGGTGTAGCCATTCAGTTACAATTTTTTACATTATAAGAATATAAGTTAAATTGGTGTAGTCATGCTGTTATAATTCTTTATATTAAATAATGTATGTGTAATTGTGTAATTAGTAATTAAGTAATTATACCTGAACTTACTGAACATGTTTTCTTCATTGTTAAGAAAAACAAATGTTTTTGTCTAGTCTTTAGTGAATGAAATAGGGAAAATATTTTTTTTTTATTGTTATAAAATTATAAATTATTCCCAGCAGATTATATATATTTTAAATTATATGATTGAAATAAACAAATAAATAAATAATATTTATTTTATGAAATTTCCAGATTTTGACAAGTGTCTCTTAAAATATTTTAACAAACGAAAACTTTTATATTATAAATAAAGGCAGGTTTGCATATGTAATTTTCTATCAACGATGTCTTTTAATTTCACTTTACATAATTATAGTATCCTAAGGATTAGTAATTGGGATTATTAGGAATATCTGTATTTCTTAACAATTTCATTAAAAGAATCTTTAGTAATTCAGCAGTCAGACAATGTTTTCTGAAAAAATAAGGTACAATTTTACTTCTAAATATTTAGCAAACATAATTGATAACGTCAATAATATAATATATGATAACTTAGTGCATAATACATTTTCTAATATTTTAAATTAAATAGGTAAAAAAGGATGTCTCATCATAATTTTATTCTGAAATTTTTAACATTTTTAAAGCAGTTTTGAAAATATTTTAACAAATGGGGACATTTATATTAGAAATAGTTAAAAGTTTACAGTAGAAAACTATAATCATTCTCTTCTAATTTGTCTTTGGATTGTAAGAATATCAGTTTTTCATCAGCTTTTTTTTATTCAGCTTTTTTTTACTTCACATACGATACTTTACAGTAGATGATTGAAATAATAATCTTATGTTATTTATTTTCTAAAATCTTCAGCTATTTAAAAAGTTTCATAAACCATTTTAACAAAAAATGATTTATTTTTATGCTAAAAAATAAAAGCTTTATTGAAGAAAAACCACCAATCATCTTTTTCAATATCGCTTTGAGAAAATCACTATTTCATGTATTTCCATATTTTACTATAATAATATTTAAGAAATCCGGCTGTTGTACTTGTTTTAGTGAAAGAAATAGAGAATTATTCCTTTGTATAAGTGGAATCACAAGGAATTGCACTTACACAAGGTGAGTTAAAATCTTATGAATATTAAATTAAAAAAAAATGATTTTTATGTGAATCTAATATAAATGTAACCATGCTTTATATGAAAATAACCGAAATGTCATGAAATATGTCTTAAATATATTGTTAAGTTTATGTTTATTCTTTACTTTTATTTTCATAAGAATATTTAATAAGAATATTTCTCAAAAGATATCTGCCCAGCTTTTGTTTTAATTTCTCTTAAAATTAGATATTATTCTTTTTTAAATTGCCATTAACTAAATTAAATATCAGATTAATAGTAATAGTAATAATAATAACCAAAATGTCAACACAGGCTGGTTGCATAAGTTTTTTTACTTCTGTATATCACTATGTGTGCATATCAAGCGATTATTGTCATAGAAAAACGAATTAATTTTATATTTTATAGATATTTTGATGGGATACTCACAAACCATGGCATAGTTTTGGATTAATTTGAATCAATATTACGAAACATTTGCAGCGTTTTCTGCCTTTTCTAATTAATTTTGTACGGAAATTCAAGTTATTTTATTGTTTTAACTTTCACAAAAATATATTGGTTTAATTGTTAAATTTTTGATGCAATTTTTTTTATTTAAAGGCCTTAAATCAGTCCTATCAGTTTTAAATTTTCTCAACACATTTCTTAAACATTGATAATTACTGCATATACTCAGATAACAAGGTACATATTACAAATTTTATCCCAATTTTGTACCGAAAAGTATTTCTTTAACATTTAATTTATCTGTTGCCTAGAAACTATATTTAATAGCAACTTTAAAGAGACAAAAAATTAAGAAATTCGTAATATTTTGGCATTTATAAAATAAACTTTAAAGAATACAAAATTTTTGAAAATGCAGTCTACTTAGTTAAGGAAATAATAATTTTTAAATATAAGACTTTCAAATATAAAACTTACTTAATTTTTTTTCTATATTAAAGCATCTTCTCATTCCTTAGGATTTTAAGAAAAAGTACAACTTATATAGATTGGGATTTTATATCATAAAAAATAAGAAAATTGCACTCTTTTTGCATATTTGAAATAAAATTGTAATATTTTCCTAATAAAATTGTTTTTGAGTGAATATGATATGTTTTTGTACCGAAAAGCATGATTGATTTGATGATTATTTTAGATTATTACTGCTCTTAGTAGTTGAACATACAAGGAGCACATGGACAAAATATTTAAGGAGTCCCGGAACACATTAGTCTTCAAATTTTGTGAAAATATTTTTATTGTATTAAAAACGTCTTTTTCTGCTTAAAATGACTTTCAATGACATGACTATCAAATCATGTTTGGATCTTAATTAAATAGGAAATATATTTTTAAAAGGTTTTGGTTTGTTTTTGCAATCCATATTTCTAGCACGGTTGTTATCGAAATGACTTTTTGCGAAAATGCGTTTTTCTTCTGTATGGGTTTCTTCACTATCTCACCTGTTTAATGTGTTATAAATCAAAAATCGTTAACGATAAATGGTTAGAACTTGGCACATGTCTTTTTAATTGTTTTGTTTCAATTTTGAAGCATCCAAATGAAAAAAGAAATATATTTATTTTTTAAAAATACGATTATTTAAAAAAGAACTTTATTTTTTTTTCAAGTTTTTCCTTTATATTTTATTATATAATTACTATAGTTTATATTTTATTTTTTTAAATTAATATTTTTAAAAATGCTGAATTAAAATTCAACTTTATGTATTTCTATATATTTAATGGAATAAATATTAAATTATACCAATAATGTTCCGAGTTAGAATTTTTTTTAATTACCACAATCTTTTGAATAAATTAAAATATTTTTCAATAAAAAAAATCTTAGAAGATTTGTTTACTATTGATATGGTCATCATTACATCAAATTTCAAAATTTTAACTCAATAAATAAAAAATATTTTAAAATTTGTACCAGACCAAGTTAAATATGAAACTAATATGTTCTTCAGTTCTTTTAAATAAATTTTTCTACATGTCTTTCTTGATTATAAGAAAATTTAAATTTACAACCATTATTAGGTAGCTTTCATTACAAAAAGTAAAAAGCTACCTATTGCAGCCGTCCGGAGGAAAACACTTCCGGAAAATTTTGGTATATTTTCACCGATCATGACCCCCAGACCCCAAAACCACCCTCCGTTCAAATGTTGACATATATATATATATATATATATATATAACCATATATATATATATATATATATATATCTGATTTTTGTCATGCGATAACTAACGTATTTATGAACCGATTTGAATGAAACTTGGTATGTACATAGTACATACAAATGTCTCGACCGAGTTCGTTGGTCAGCATCATCCGCCATTTTGTTTCAAAATGGCGGCCATTTTAAATTTTTTAAAAAATTTAAAATTCAAAATAAAATGCGAAAAAATTAAAAGTTGAAAAATATTTTCCTTTTACGTGTTAGAACTTAAAACAAAGATTCCAGAACACTTTTTATTTTGTCTATATCTTAAAAAATGATTGAGTTATAGCACTTTGAATTTTTCTTATGGCTGACATTTTGAAACGATCTGATTTTTGTCACGTGATAACACGCATACTTATGAACCGATTTCAATGAAACTTGGTATGTACATAGTACATACAAATGTCTCGACCGAGTTCGTTGGCCAGCATCATCCGCCATTTTGTTTCAAAATGGCGGCCATTTTAAATTTTTTAAAAAATTTAAAATTTAAAATTAAATGCGAAAAAATTAAAAGTTGAAAAATATTTTCCTTTTACGTGTTAGAACTTAAAACAAAGATTCCAGAACACTTTTTATTTTGTCTATATCTTAAAAAATGATTGAGTTATAGCACTTTGAATTTTTCTTATGGCTGACATTTTGAAACGATCTGATATTTGTCACGTGATAACACGCGTACTTATGAACCGATTTCAATGAAACTTGGCATGTACATAGTACATACAAATGTCTCGACCGAGTTCGTTGGTCAGCATCATGCGCCATTATTTTTCAAAATGGCGGCCATTTTAAATTTTTAAAAAAATTTAAAATTTAAAATTAAATGCGAAAAAATTAAAAGTTAAAAAATATTTTCCTTTTACGTGTTAGAACTTAAAACAAAGATTCCAGAACACTTTTTATTTTGTCTATATCTTAAAAAATGATTGAGTTATAGCACTTTGAATTTTTCTTATGGCTGACATTTTGAAACGATCTGATTTTTGTCACGTGATAACACGCGTACTTATGAACCGATTTCAATGAAACTTGGCATGTACATAGTACATACAAATGTCTCGACCGAGTTCATTGGTCAGCATCATGCGCCATTTTGTTTCAAAATAGTGGCCATTTTAAATTTTTTTAAAAATTTAAAATTTAAAATTAAATGCGAAAAAATTAAAAATTGAAAAATATTTTTATTTTTCGTGTTAGAACTTTAAACAACGATTCCAGAACACTTTTTATTTTGTCTATATCTTATAAAATGACTGAGTTATAGCACTTTGAATTTTGCTTATGGCTGACATTTTGAAACGGTCTGATCTGAACGATCCACAATGTTGCTTTAAAATGGCATACACTTTATGATATCGTAAAATTTGGTGACTCTCTAAATCGCTTAAAATAAAATCAGGTTGAATAAAAGATGACTAATTTCTAAAAATTCCTATTAATATTCAGTCTTGACAAAAACTAGTTTCAATCTTATAAAATCACTAATTTTATAAGATTATTTCCACTAATTTGAGCTTAGTGTTTTTGAACAATGTAACTTACCTTAAAATAAATAAATAAATATATAAGTATATGAAATCTACCTCTTCCTCCCGGCATTGCCGGAAGGACTTTTCATTATTAATATCTGAACACCAGAGAAATACTATTTATGGTTAAAAAGTTTACTTGAAGAATAGATAAAAAGTTTTATCATTGTAGAGCAAAACAAATTATGAAAAAGTGTTTTAGTATCGACTTATAACATGATTTCAATAAAAATAACTGTTTTACATAACGATAAAAATAGCATATAAATAAAATTTTATGCTTAGTTACATCGTTTGTGGCTATGGTTTCTGGAAGTAGACTATAAGAAATAACAGAGACATTCTACATCTAGTAATAAAACGAGGTTATTGATAGTTTTGTTCTGGGAAATTACTATGGGATTTCTTCTGCTACTTGTTGAATAATTGTCTTCACAAAGACAAAACGTCTAAAGATTTAGGTTATTTAGATAAGAAGCTAAAACATTTCCAAGTTTGTTTAATGGAACTCTCAGAAACTTTCCCTTATATCGATTTGAATTTATATTGTATATACATATAAATAAAAGTAAAATGTTCTTCTATTTTCGCATAAGCAAAATACAATTATATTATTATAATAACAAATTTGATTGGGGGGATAAACCGATATGTCTGTCTATCGAAATATATTACGATTAATTTAGATTATTACTGCGCCTAGTAGTTGAATAAACATGGACATTTGGACAACATTTTTAATGGTTTATTTTATTTATGTACGATACTAATATGTTTTCCAGTTTCTTTAAATGTATTTATCTTCATGTTTCTCTTGATTATAAGGAAATATAAATTTCTATCCATCATTTTTTTCCATATCTGAGCACCAGAATAATCCTATATAATATCAATTTATACAGAAAATGCAAGATTGCACAAAAAATATAATCATTATACAGTAAATCAAATTGTTAAAAATGCTTTAGTGTGAAATTATAACATGATTTCAATAAAAAAATGTTTTACATAAATATGTAAAACATTTTTTAAGAGTAACAAGAGTAAATTTCTATGTTTAATTACATCGTTTCCGGCTTTGGTTCTGGAACTAGAGTATAAGAAATAACAGAGACATTCCACATCAAGTAATAAAACGAGAATATTGATAGTTTTGTTCTAAGAAATTACTTCGGGATATCTTCTGCTACTTCTTGAATAATTGGCTTCACAAAGACAAAACTTCTAAGGATTTAGGTTGTTTAGATAAGAAGCTAATACATTTCCAAGTTTGTTTAAATGGAACTATCTGAAACTTTCCCTTGATTGTAAGGAAAAGAAATATTTGTATCCAGCAGGGATATAGCAGAGATTTTATTTCTGAACCCTATAAACAAAAATGCATTTTAATATTGAAATAGCTACAGTAAAAATACATGACATATATTCATATGAAAGAAAAAAAAATAACAGTTACGAAGGTTTTAATATTAATGTATGAATTTCTTAATTGATCTGTTTTAAAAAAGAATGCTTGTGTACAGTAGAACCCCGCTAATTCGGACCCCGTTAATCCGGATTGGTTTGGTCCTTTTTTTACAAGTTTAAGAAGCTATTGGCTAATTTCCATAACGTTAACTTGTTTTATTTTCATATTATGAATAAAAAAAAACTTTTTTGAAACTTTTCGGAAGAATATCTTAAGATTTCTTTTTTAAACTCTTTGATGTTATCTTTAAAGAATCAACAATGGCAATTCAAATTTTCAAAAATTTCTATTAAAACCACTTAGAAATGTCATTAAAAAATCATTGCACAATAAATTTTTACTTAGCGTATTACAAGAAAGCAAGGTAAAACAATCCCTATAATGGTTTATTTTGAACGCAAGGTGAAGACTATACATAACGAAGTCCTTATGCTCAAGCGGATGTGTGACCGTTAGGTATAGAAAACTGCCACAGCAGAAAATTACAAACTTTATTATTAAAAATTAAACATTTTTACTGTCTGTAAATATTCAATAAGTTTAACATAAATGTGATTTTCTGTAAATAAGTTTTATTTTTATTTCATTTTTTTCTAATTTTCCGGATAATACGGATTTTCAATAATCCGGATTGGATCTGGTCCCAATTAATCCGAATTATCGGTGTTTTACTCCATTATGTCGTTCAAAAAGTCGTGATTGTTTGGGAAAATCATTTCGTAGCGGAAATTCTATTATTTAATTATTAGATAATGTTTTCGATATCTTATATTTAGTAATTAATGGGCAGAATTTTCCGGTAAAGGTGGAATTTCCCAAACGGTAACGACTTGAGGAATGACACGATAAAAACTATAATAATTTTCTAAAGTATTAGTTTTAGCTTTTCTCATAGGTAACTTTAATATTCCGTAAGGGAATGGAATCCCTCATTTACAAAATAATTAAAATTGTCTCCTGATATAGAACACATGGATAAATATTTCTAAAAACACAGTATTCTTAGATAAGGAAATAATAATTTTTATACATAAGACTTTTTGATGTAAAACTTATATAAGACCTCTTTATATTAATGCATATTCTCTTTCCTCACGATTTTGAGGAAAAGTACAGATTAAATCGATTGTAAATTTATATTATAAAATTTAAAAAAATCGAGCTGTTTTTGCTTGTGTAAAATAAAATTGTATTATTTAACTAGTAAAATTTTGAGGATGAAATCGATATGTTTTTTATCGAAATATATTACGATTACTTTATATTATCACTGTTCGTTGAATAAACGAAGAGCATTGTTGCGGAGATTATCGCTACATATCTTTTACCCTTCATAAATGCAATAATTATTTCCCTTTAATAAATTCTTAGTTTTATTTTAGATTCCCTTTTCACTAGTAAACCCATTAGTTTAAATTAATTCCACATTTAATAGTTAAGTTTTCGCTTTCATACTCCCACTAATAGAAGTAAAACTTATTAACTTTTGGAGCTCTCTGTAGAAAATAATAATAGAACTTCCTTTCTCACAAATTTCTGTTGTGTCTGTGAAAAACATCTGACCAATACATACCGCACTTATTAACAAAATAAAGAACACTCTGGGCTTGGCTCATAATCTTTTATCCGTCACATTTTCACTAACATCTGTCTTCCACACCCTGTTTTCATTCTCACAATTAATGCTTAAAGCTAGAAAAACTTTTATCTCTGTTTATCCTGACTGTGCTTTCTTATATGTTCAATTGCGCATCTGGATAATAAGATTTTGGTCAGCAAAACTCCAATGTAAGTAAAGGCCTGCTTAGCTCTTGTCTATTTCCCAGGCTTAAAATATTTCTATAACCCTAGTAGATATTCGCAGATGTAAAAATAATCCTTGGGTTCCTAGACCGCAAAAGTTAGCCGATCCTGAACGTGTGGTCTACCAAATATCGCCAAAATCTTTGTATGAAAAAACTTCTTACCCCTCTTGGCGATAACCGATATGACGCTGTGTCGACACTTCACCGATTGCCATCAGTCAGTCAAGATGTAGCTCACTTGAGCTCTCAGAATCCCCTTCCCCTTGTGGGGGGAGTTGCAGTGTCTTATCTCTATAATAAATGTCTCAGTAATTAGATAAGTCTCTCTTTTTCGGAGTTTTTTTTGTGTGCTATTTTTGGTAAATCACCTGGGCTGATGAACAAACACCTGCACAAGCATATCGACAAAATTTCTAATTATTTATTTTAGTTAAATAAGAAGCAAATAAATTCTTCCGATTCTTTAAATTAATTTATCTTCACATTTCTCTTGATTATAAAAAAATTTAATTTATATCCATCATTCTTTATTCAAATTTGAGCACCAGAAAAATACAATTTAATATTAAAAAATTTGCATAAAGAATACAGAAAAAGTATTAAAATTATATTGTAAAACAGGTTATCAAAAAATGTTTTAATATAAATGTATAGCATGATTTGAATTTAAAAAAATTGTTTTACATAAATATGAAATAAAAGTAATATATAGCATATAAGTAAATTTCTTATGTTAAGTTATATCGATTCTGGCTTTTATTCCGGAACTAGAGTATAAGGAATAGCATAGACGTTCTACATCTAGTAATAAAACGAGGATATTGATAGTTTTTTTCGGACAAATATTTCGGGATATCTTCTGCTGCTTGTTGAATAATTTTCTTCACAAAGACAAAACTTGTAAAGATGTAGGTTATTTAGATAAGAAGCTAATACATTTCTAAGTTCGTTTAAATGGAACTATCTGAACATTTCCCTTGATTGTAAGGAAAAAGAAAATTTATATTCAGCAGGGTATAGCAGTGATTTTATCTCTGAGCCTTAAAAACAAAAATGCAATTAATTTTTAAAATAGTTACAGTAAAAATGCACGATAACTTATTTACACGAAAAAAATAACAATTACAAAGGTTTTAGTAAGAATGTATGAATGTGTTAATTGATCTGCCTTTAAAAAATGCGCATATAAAAGTATAATGTTTTCTAACGTGTTAGTTATCGCTTCTCTCATAGGTAAGTTTTGCGTACAGTAAAAATACATATTAACTATTTATATGAAACAAAACTAACAATTACGAAAGTGTTCATGCTCATATCAATGTACAAATGTGTTAATTCATCTGCATTAAAAAAAGAACTGGTATATAAAAATTACAATAATTTCTAACGTTTTAGTTCTCGATTTTCTCATAGGTAATTTTGGTGCACAGTAAAAATACATTTTAACTATTTACTGTAAAGAATAAAAATAACAATTAAGAAAGTTTAATACTAATGTGTAAATGTGTTATTTGATCTGAAATAAAAATGTGTGTATAAAAACTACAATAATTTCTAAAGTGTTCGTTCTCGCTTCTCTCACAGGTAACTTGGTTGTTTGCCTAAGAAATCGAATTCCTCATTTAGAAAATCACTAAATTATTCTCCTGAAATGGGGTAAATTGATAAATATTTCTTAAAACACAGTCTAATTTAATAAGGCAACAACTTCCAAACATAAGACTTTTAAATGTAAAACATACATAAGACCTCTTTATATTAATGCATCTTACAATTCTTCAGGATATCAAGAAAACATATAGTTTATATCGATTGTTAACTTATGTTTAGATGTTAAAAAAGCAAAATTTTATCAATAAAATATTTAGAATAAACATATAGATTACATATTTTCAATAAGAAAACTAGACAGGAAGTTCGGGTATAATGGATTGGTCGGATAATATAGAATGCTTCAATATTTACCCGTTACAGGACACCAGTCAATTAAAAAATGACAAATATCTATTACTTCTGTAACGCACAGCCATGAATTTTGCTGAGACGGCTGTTGGGGTGACGCAGTGAAATCAAACCTTATTCCCAATTGTTGCAGTATTTTTTGTAGGCAAGTTTTATAAAATTCGTATTAATTTTAAAACTTCTTTCCCAGTGATGTTAACTAAATTCAATATAAGTTGAACATATATTTTTATTGCTTTTTTAGTCAGTTAATCTCAATGGTAACTCGTTCAGAAGTGATGAGGCTATTTATGTTGCAAGATGTCATATTAATAATACAAAATACAGTCTAGAAAATTGTTTCAGACTAGTAAATATGAACAATCATTCCACTCCAGCATATCATCTGAGATGGAATTTTTACAAGGTTGCTCACCAGATGAGACTTATGTAGTACGCATTTCTTGAGATGACAAATACTCAGAGGATGATAGACTAAACTTGCTATTTTTGTATAAAATAAAGCAATTTTTTAAGAGTCTGTTGATTTATAGATGATATAGCGATTCATTGAAAATCAACGATTAGACACCCAATACCATAATATATACCATAATGCAGACTATGTAAAGAAAAAAATTTAAAAGTCATCTATTGCTCCTGATTTCCTGGGGAAGGAACACTATTTGAACTTTGATTCAGCCTCGATTATAAATAAACACAATACGTCTCTGGATTTAGACTTTTTTACAAAAAAGATTCATATCAATAAATTTAAAGACTCCTATGTTAATGCTTTATCTAGCGTACATTGCTTCTCAACATTCAGGGTGCATTTGTCATGATGATTAACTTCTGCCTTTATATTTCATTGATTGCAGGAACTTAATGTGCTTTCTATACTGTGTTTACTGGCATTTCTGTTTTCAGCTTGCATGCAGTCGGGGAGATTCTGATTTTATATTTTGATTTTTACACTGATGATACGAGTCCTAGTACTCAGCAAATGTATACATATGTTTATATTCAAGTTACTTTATTTATTGTGTGTTTATATGCTGATTATTAATGATTTAGTTTTCTCATAAACAGCTATTTACTATGATCTAACAATGTTTACTTATTAAATAAAAAAATAAAATTTACTTTAATAACGTATATGCACTTTTAGATTAAAATATATGCAAAATAAAATACCATAAAAATGCCTAATCATAACTAGTTTTGAATAATTTCTATTATTATTACATGATAATATAAAAAGAACATTTTCTTACAGATATCCAGATCAAATATTTTCATTTTGATTACGCTGTATTTTGAATCTTTTAATTTTTTTCTTTATGCAAGATATAAAAAAGAAAAAAAAGAAAAGAAAAAAAAATGGTTCGTTTAAATAGAAATTTTTTTTTCATTATAGAGATTTATTATTAATAGAAAGTTCCTCTTTGTCAGTACGTTTGAAGAAATTTTTATAAAGTATCACGACTATCAGAAAAAAAAGAAAAGCAGGAGAAGATATCTTTTTATTAAAATTTTATCAAAAGATAATATGATCGAAGAACGGATTGTAAATATGCTAGAGAGCTTTTAATATTAGAGTTAAAATCCGTTTACAATTTGCTTTAATGTAATATATCTCCTAGATTTAGCAATACTTAAGAATATACAAAAAAAATTCCGTATGTTTCCAATATAATCGTTATCTAGCGATAAATTTAAAACAGAAGCTTAATAGTTTTTATTTTTTAACATTATCTGGTGCTAGTTGAGTAACTTGCAGAATTAGAATGAATAGAAGAAACTGCTAGAGATTTAGGCATCATAGATCATAAATCAAAAACTTTCACAGTTCTTTTACTCATTATGTTGGTTGCCTATATAAGAATCGCCAGTTTAATTTAGACTGTTTACAGCAAATCATACACTGAGAAAACAAAAATATACCCATTTAATTAGAAGGTATGGTTATTTTTTTCTGAATTCATAAACTAATATTATAGATTTCCAAGCTATGCGAATAAGGTACAGAGTTGAATAGACAAAATGATCTATAAAATCTAATCTCTTGTTTTCTAGGTGACGAAACGACATTGAATCGTTTCAGTATAGAAAAATTTTCTTCTCATTTCTGATACGGTTTGATAAATTAGAATTATAGTCGCATCTATTTGCATAAGGGCTGGAAGATATACTGTGGTATTGTTATATATTTAATATTTCTTTAAGGCCGCCATAACGATATTGAGATTAAAATTTTTCTGATGTATTCTTTCAAATGGTATTTCATTCTGCTTTCGGAGTTTGCGAAATTACGGAGTAATGGATCTACTGAATATCAGCGCGAAAGTTAGTTACATTTCCAAATACCAGGTCAATATCAACAATTGTGTGAAATTTACGGTTTAGCGCAGATGTCACGCACACATCGGGATATAGGTAAATATTCTAATGTTTATGACGTACTGCTTCGATTGTTGCAGTTCGTCAAGTCAGCCCAAAATCGCACAAATTATTATTATTATTTTTTTTTTTTTTTGCATCGTATTAAAAATAATTTAAATTTAAGGATAATTAAATATTCTCATTTCACATATCTATTACCTTATTATTGTTATTATTGTTTTATATATTTTTTTTTCATTTGAATAATTTAATCTTTAATTTTCCAAAAGTTTTCAATAGTACGTACTTTAGATGAGATCTGCAGAAAAAAATATTTTAATTTTTTATAGTAATACATAAAAATTTTAATTTCTATATTCTTTTTAGCATGCTAAATTAAGATATTTTTTTTTCTTAGATTGACAAATATATGTATATGTGTGTATGTGTTTGTAGTATTTTATACTGAGACAGTTACATCTAAGATCCAATAATGAAGTGACGTATGAATAAAAATATATCTATATATTGAAAATATCGGTATGTTGTAGTGATATAATACGGTATTAAAATTTCGATATCGCCCTACCTTAATTTGCAGAGATTTTTAAATAAGTATGACCACCTTTGTTGACTACTTTATTTGTTTAAATAAGGTTCCCCCTACCTTACTTTTCTTTCTGACATATAATTTTGAAACGCTCTGTATAGCAAAATATTCAAATTTCAGGAACAAAACTTGAAATATTTCATCGCATTTAAAATGTCTTCTGTCAAAAAATACCTAATTACAATACACATAGTTTATTATTCATCACTCCCACAAATCCCTAATTCTTATGCTGAATTGCTTAAAAATTTAAGTTTTGTGATAGTTTTTTATTACAAAATGGTCACCCCAATTTTAAAATTCATCGATTCCTATAATGATAAATAAAAAGGAATTTTAAAAAATACAAAAAATACTATTAGTAATAAAATGTATACAGAAAATATTTTAGTGAGAAAATGCTTTGATTTATTTTAACAATTTTTGTTCTTTGTCACATAACATAAAAAATTATTTTTTTAAAACAAATTTTTGCTATTATCTCTAAACCTGTTACAGATTTACTTTTTATTAAAGATTCAATAATTTCAATTAATATACGTTTTATTGAAAAAAGAATGTACTTCAATTTATGTAACACTATAGAAAATGATAAGATTTTTCTTTGTTAAAACAATTTTTAAAAACTTCTTAAAAATTTTTTAACTTAGGAATACAAATAACTGAAAAGAATTTATTTAGAAATTTAAAACATTATAAAAGATAATACAGTTGAAAACTTAGAATTCTTCGAATTTTCAGATGTAAAATCTGTCTTCTATTCACCTAATATAATGCTACTACTAAATACAATACTCTTAAAGAAGCTTTGAATAAATGTAAATATGTTTCTTATATAATCATAATTTAGAATAAAAGTAAAAAGAGACGACTGATAGTACTTTTTCTTTTAGAACATTCCATAGGGATATTTTCTGCTAATAGCTGAATAAATTGCATAACTGGGGCGCATGGATAAAATCCCTAAAGATTTATGCTTCTTAGGTAAGGCGTCAAAAACTTTTCTAGTTCTTACAAATGAATCTTTCTTCTTATAAAACGAAATTTAAAAAAATAAAAAAAAATCATTTAGCAATAAAATGTATACAGAAAATGTTTTAATAAGAAAATGCTTTCATTTAGTTTAATATTTTTTGTTCATTGTCACATAACATACAAAATATACTTTTTTAAAGCATTTTTTTTGCTACTATCTCTAAACCTGGTACAAATTTAATTTCTATTAAAGACAATCATCAATAATTTCAATTAATATATGTTTTAATGAAAAAAAATGTACTTAACATTATTGAAAATGAAAAGATTTTTCTTTGTTAAAACAATTTTAAGAAACTTCTTAAAAATATTTTAACCTTGGAATACAGGTAACTGGAAATAATTTATTTAGAAATTTAAAACATTATCAAAGATAATATAGTTAAAAACTGAGAATTCTTCGAATTTTCAGATTTAAAATCTGTCTTCTATTCACTTAATATAATGCAACTACTAGATACAATACTCTTTAAGAATCTTTGAATAAATGTAAATATGCTTCTAATATAATCATAATTTAGAATAAAAGTAAAAAGAGACGACTGATAGTACTTTTTCTTTTAGGAGATTTCGGAGGGATATTTTCTGCTAATAGCTGAATAAATTGCATAACTGGGGCGCATGGATAAAATCCCCAGAGATTTATGCTTTTTAGATAAGGGGTCAAAAACTTTTTTAGTTCTTACAAATGAATCTTTCTACTTATAAAACGTAATTAAAAAAATACAAAAAATTCATTTAGCAATAAAATGTATACAGAAAATGTTTTAGTAAGAAAATGCTTTCATTTAGTTTAATATTTTTTGTTCATTGTCACATAACATACAAAATATACTTTTTTAAAACTTTTTTTTTTTTTTTTTTTTTTTTTTGCTATTATCTCTAAACCTGGTACAAATTTAATTTCTATTAAAGAAAATCATCAATAAGTTCAATTAATATATGTTTTAATGAAAAAAGAATGTTCTTCAATTTACGGAACATTATGAAAATGAAAAGACTTTTCTTTGTTAAAACAATTTTAAGAAACCTTTTAAAAATATTTTAACTTTGGAATACAGGTAACTGGAAAGAATTTATTTAGAAATTTAAAACATTATCAAAGATAATATAGTTGAAAACTGAGAATTCTTTGAATTTTCAGATTTAAAATCTGTTTTCTATTCACTTAATATAATGCATTTATTAGATACAATACTCTTAAAGAAGCTTTGAATAAATGTAAATATGTTTCTAATATAATCATAATTTAGAATAAAAGTGAAAAGAGACGAATGATAGTATTTCTCCTTTTAGAAGAATCCATAGGGATATTTTCTGCTAATAGTTGAATAAATTGCATAACTGGGGAGCATGGATAAAGTCCCTAGAGATTTACGTTTCTTAGATAAGTCGTGGAAAACTTTCTTAGTTCTTACAAATGAATCTTTCTTCTTATTTTTGTTAATAATTGAGAAAAGTTGGATTTTCACCTTTTTTAATATATATGTATAATTATATACAAAAATTTTATATATTTACAATTAGAAACATAACATATCGGTATAAAACACATTGATATAAAATAATATATTTAAAAAAAAACAGATTTTTTACTAATCAGTGTATAAAAAAAGTTTCAATTGGAAAAACGCTATAAATCAAACTACAATCAAAAAGCACATATTTTTTTCTTTCTCTCTCTAAGTATTTTTTGAACTCTAACTTAAATTAATCCCTTAAATGACGAAGGGATATTTTTTATTTTACATATATTTAATCAAAATTTGTACCAGTATTTTAAAATACAATTCTTTTATAACTTTAGTTAAAAAAAAAAGAAGAAAAACTCAGCAATTTTTTTCTTTTTAAATAAAGAAATTATTATTTCTTGTATGCATTCATCATTGCAAAAACACAATTACCAGACATGGTTTAATAGAAGAAATTAAACACATGCAGTTTTTCCTTTATCCACAATATTATCTTTTATATTAAAATTACTTATTGAGAGTAAAGTTTTTATTCATATTTCAACAAAAAAAAAAAAAAAAATATTTATATTTCTTGCTATAGAAGATTGTTCCTTATAGATGAAACATTCTGTAAGGAACAATCAGGAAAAATAATCAGGGAAAATACAAACAGGAAAAATAATAATAAAGAAAATACAAAACTCTTTGTTTGAATGTTTTACATATGCCACAAAGCTCAGATAACCTAAATTTAAGATCCTTAGGAAAATAGAAAGGATTTATCGGTATGTTTCATATATGGAACATCGTGCAATGAAGGGTTAACTTATAAAACGTTCTCAGTTCTTGCTGAATAAAGATGCACGGAAAGTTACTTTTAAAATTTTTAAACGTTATAAAAGATAACATAGTTAAAAACGTATTTTTTTAAAATTTTGCAAGTTAAAATTTATATTCCATTCATTTAATATAATGCAACTACTAGATTCGATAATC
Source organism: Maratus speculifer (assembly GCA_964019185.1). Classification (NCBI taxonomy): domain Eukaryota; kingdom Metazoa; phylum Arthropoda; class Arachnida; order Araneae; family Salticidae; genus Maratus; species Maratus speculifer. The sequence goes on from OZ025301.1 coordinate 119,997,294, forward strand.
TTAAAAGAATTTTGGAAAATTGCATGTATGATACTAATATAACAATAATCTAAAAATAAATTAAAGAATAAATACCGATATATTATTTTTCTTTTGGTTACTTTTTAAAAATCTAAAAGTTATAAAAGGTAACATAGTTGAAAACGTAATTTTTTTTAAAATTTTCCAAGGTAAAATTTATTTTCCATTCACATAATATAATGTAACTACAAGATTCGATAATCCTAAAGAATATTTGGAAAAATGCAAGCATGATACTAATATAATCATTATCTAAAAATAAAGTAAAGAATAAACGCCGATACATATTTTTTTCTTTTGGTTACTTTTTAAAATTTTAAACGTTATAAAAGATAACATAGTTGAAAACATAATTTTTTAAAAAGATTTTCCAGGTTAAAATTTATATTCCATTCATATAATTTAATGCAACTAAGAGATTTGATAATCTTAAAACGATTTCGGAAAAATACAAGGATGATACTAGTATAATCATAATCTAGAGAGAAAGTAAAAAAAGAACATTGATGTTTTTTGTTTGATTTTTTAAAATTCCACTGGGAAGTTTTCTACTAATAGTTGAATAAGCTGCAGAACTTGAGCCCGTTGATAAAGTCCTGGAGATTTGGGTTTCTTAGATGGGGCATCAATAACTTTCTTAGTTTTTTGAAATGAATCCTTCCTCTTACCTTTTTTATTATTGAAAAAAGTTGGATTGTTATATTTTCTGAATTTATGTAAAACAATATACAATATTATGTACATTTATTATTAGAAACACGTCGGCACAAAACTACATTGATATAAAATAATGTATTACAAATGTAGAAAAATATAAATAGATTTGTTATTAATCTGCTTGTAGAAATGATTTGACAGAAAAAACGCTATAAATTAAAATACAGTGAAAAAGCACATACATTTTTATTATTATTATTTTTTGTTAACGTTTAATTAAATTAATTCCTTGGTAGAAGAAAGAATACTTTTTATCTGCATATTTATAAGCAAAATTCATATCAGAATATTTGAATTATATTTCAGTTTTATAATTTTGTTTAAAAAACTCCGTGAAATTCCATTTTATTAGAGGAAAAAAATTATAAATTCTTGTATACATTTTTCTTTGCAAAAAAGAAAAAAATTATGAGACAAGGTTAAACAGGAAGAATTAAACACACGCCATATTTCTTTTTTCCACATTATCAACTATTTCTATTAAATTTTTTTATTATGAGTAAAATTGGCATTGATATTTAAACTAATATATATATATATATATATATACATACTTCTTTCTATTGAAATTGTTGCTTACAGAAAGTTTCTTGTTTTTTTTGTTTTTGTTTTTTTTTTTTTTTAAGAAGAAGAAAAAGAAGAGGGAAGAACATAAGAAAATTCTCATAAAGCATTTAAGTTATCAAATGTTCCCAGTTCTTACTGAATAAAGATGCATGGAAAGTTACTTCTTTAAATTTAAACGTTGAATAAGTTTATATGGTTAAACACATATAATTCTTTGAATTTTCCAAAATAAAATTTTTATTTTATTCATATAATACACATCTACTACTAGATTCATTCATCCTAAAGAAACTCTGAATAAATGTAAATATTCTAATATAATCATAATCTAGAGATAAAAATAAGAAGGAACGCCGAATGTTCTTTCCTTTGGAAAACTGCCCTGTTACGTTTTTTAATAATAAATAAATAAATAATATTCAGAACTTGGGCGCATTGATAAATCTCCTAGAGAGATGAGTTTCTTAGATGAGGCCAGGGGTCGCATCGTCCCTAAAATTTTCACGCTTTCCTATCATAATTTTAAAACGACAATATTTATTGCAGAATTTCATTGTAGATGTTAAAGAAATATGACACGAAAATTTTTGATTTAAAATACTGGTAGAAAAGTGCGGAAATTTTAGGGACCGTGCGACCCCTGTGAGTCATTATAGACTTTCTTAATTTTAAAATGAATCTTTCTTCTTATTTTTGCTGATTATTAATTAAAATTGTTTTTTTATGTTTTCTGAACATATGTATTATAATACATAGTAATTAAAAATGATATTTATTATTAGAAACACAATATAACAATATACCGCATGAAAAGACGAGGATAAATAAATAATATATTTAAAAAAGAGGAAAATATAAATAAATTTGTTATAAATCTGCATGTAAAAAAAGTTTCGACATAGAAAAAACACTATAAATTAAAATACAATGAAAAAGCACATACTTTTCTCTTCTGTATTTTTATTTATTTATTTATTATTAAAAAGAATAAAGATAAAAACAAAGTAACTTTTTAAAATTAAATACATTATAAAATATAACGTAGTTGAAAACTTAAAAAAAAAATATAAAAGTTAATATTTATATTCTATTCATATTATACAAGGTGTCCCAAAAGGTCCTTTACAAACTTAATATGCTGGTCTGTCATATCATGATGAACAATATTAAATAGGAAACTAAGGGTCCCAAACGTCTTCCAAAGGAGATATGCGCCATTAAAGTTTAGGGTCCAAAAATTCAAATGATTATAAAAAACAAAAAAATTGGTCGATTCGTTTGCGGTTTTCACTAAAACTATTCTTTACGTCAGTATTTTCTTGAAAATAAATTATAAAGATAAATTTCAAAAAATGTCGATAGAGGGCGCTTTAGACTTTGGAGTAACGATAAACTAGTTTTTACCAGTATTTTTTGCATCTCATTAAATTTTTTTAGAAGCTTAGACATAAACTTAAATTTTGAGCTTACAATCTAAATCGTTGGAAGTGGTTAAGTAGCGCAAACTGAATTGCGGGGGGAGGTTCAAATTTCAAATGATTATAAAAAACGGAAAAATTGGTCAATTGATTTGCGATTTTCACTAAAATTATTCTTTAAGTCAGTATTATCTTGAAAATAATTTATGAAGATAAAATTCAAAAAATGCCGATAGAGGGCGCTTTAGACTTTGGAGTAACGTAGAACTATTATTTTTCGTTATTTTTTGCATCTCATAATTTTTTTTAGAAGCTTAGACATAAACTTAAATTTTGAGATGAAAATCTGAATCGTTGGGAGTGGTAAAGTAGCGCAAACTGAACTGTGTTCAATGGGGGTGGGAGGTTCAAATTTCAAATGATTATAAAAAACGGAAAACTTGATCGGTTTTCGCTAAAACTATTATTTATATCAATATTTTCTTGAAAATAAATTTTACAGATATCTTTCAAAAAATTCCGTCAGAGGGCGTCTTAAACTTTATAGTAACCAACAACTATTTTTAACCGTTATTTTTTGTATGTAATAAAATGCTTGTAAAAGTTCAAACTTAAATTTTGTACTCAAAATCTGCATCGTTGTGAGTAATTAAGCGGCCAAAAATTGAACTGCGTTCGAGGGGTGGGGAAGGTAACATTTCAACTCCTGAACACAGTTCAGTTTGCGCTACTTAACCCCTCCTATCGATTTAGATTTTGAGCACAAAATTTATATCTCAAATTTTGCAAGCATTTAATTAGATAAAAAAAATGGTTAAAAATAATTATTGGTTATTCTAAAGTTTAAGGCACCCTCTAACGGATTTTTTTAAATTTATCTTTAAAATTTATTTTCAAGCAAATATTGACATAAAGAATAATTTTAGCGAAAACCGACCAATTTTTCCGTTTTTTATAATCATTTGAAATTTGAACCTCCCCACCCCCATTGAACACAGTTCAGTTTGCGCTACTTTAACACTCCCAACGATTCAGATTTTCATCTCAAAATTTAAGTTTATGTCTAAGCTTCTAAAAATATATATGAGATGCAAAAAATAACGGAAAAAAATAGTTCTACGTTACTCCAAAGTCTAAAGCGTCCTCTATCGGCATTTTTTGAATTTTATCTTTGTAAATTATTTTCAAGATAATACTGCCATAAAGAATAATTTTAGTGAAAATCGCAAATCAATTGACCAATTTTTCCGTTTTTTATAATCATTTGAAATTTGAACCTTCCCTCGCAATTCAGTTTGCGCTACTTAACCACTTCCAACGATTTAGATTTTAAGCTCAAAATTTAAGTTTATGTCTAAGCTTCTAAAAAAATTTAATGAGATGCAAAAAATAATGGTAAAAACTAGTTTATCGTTACTCCAAAGTCTAAAGCGCCCTCTATCGACATTTTTTGAAATTTATCTTTATAATTTATTTTCAAGAAAATACTGACATAAAGAATAGTTTTAGTGAAAATCGCAAACGAATCGACCAATTTTTCTGTTTTTTATAATCATTTGAATTTTTGGAACCTAAACTATAATGGCGCATATCTCGTTTGGAAGACGTTTGGGACCCTTAGTTTCCTATTTAATATTGTTCATGATGATATGACAGACCAGCATGTTAAGTTTGTAAACGACCTTTTCGGACACCCTGTATATTACAGCTATTAGATAGGAAAATCCTAACGAGATTTTTAAGAAATGTTACTATGATTCTAATATAATCATAATCTAGAGAAAAATTTAAAAAAGAACATTGATTTTTTTTTCTTTTTGGAAGATTCCCCTGGGACGTTTTCTACTAATAGTTGAATAAGCTGCAGAACTTGGGCGCGTTGGTAAATCTCCCAGGGATTTGGGTTTCTTAGATGAGGCGCCAATATCTTTCTTAGTTTTTGAAATGAATCCTTTTTCTTAATTTTATTGATTGTTAAAAAAATTGTATTTTTATCTTTTTTGAATACATGTATAACAAAATAGAATATATATATATATATATATATATATTTACTATTTCAAACAGAATATACCTACATAAAAACACATTAAAATAAAATAGTACATTAATAATTGTGAAATATAGATTTGTTATTAATCTTGTAGAAATGGTTTCGACAAGAAAAACGCTATGAATCAAAATATAGTAAAAAGACACACAGTTTTATTTTTATACAAATATATATATATATATATATATATACATATATATATATATTTAACTCTCATATAAATTAATCCCATAAAGGACGAATGCATACTTTTATCTTACATATTTTTAATTAAAATTTATTTAAGCATTTTGTAATGAAATTTCACTTTTATCACTTTGATTTAAGAATATAAACTCACTGAAATTTCATTTTTTTTAATATTTCATTAAAGAAATTTTTTTTTGTATGCAATTATCATTGCTAAAACACAATTACCAGGCAGGATCAAATGAAAAAAAAAACCACATTTTCTTTTTCCACGATATTGATTTTTTTTAATGAAATATTGTTATTGGGTATTCGTATTCATATTTAAATGAAAAAAATATGTACTTCTTTCCATAGGACATTGTTGGTGAAAAAAAAACTTTTTATAAAGCATTCAAGTTATCAAACATTCTCAGGTCTTACTGAATAAAGAAGCATGGAAAACTATTTTTTAACCTCTTCAGACCTGAGCAAAATATAACTCTACAAATATATATTTATTGTTTTTACATAATCGAAATGACACTATAGATGACAGAAGGAGTCATTTTTATGAAATCAGTACTTTAGGGGACTGGTAATTTAAGTTTACAAATATGGATATAAAAGTACTAATTCGCTTAAAACATCAGTTTAACTATCAGTAATATAAATTTACGCAATATCAAAATTAAGGTCTTTAAACTAGTAAATTATTATCAAATCCCCAAAATTTTTTATTGTAGAACATTTAAGTTAAATAATCATGAATATTTCTTGCTTTCTTAGCCACAATGTCTTGAAGGTATTTTCGAAACTCAGATGGAAATAATATTTATTTTATGAGGTAATATTCATCAGTGCTGACATTTATTGGTTTTGTTTCAAAGCAAAAAGCATTCAGCTGTATAAATGTAAAGTAAAATATGAAAAATTTTCGAACAGCTTAGTTTTTATGAGGAAAAGAATGGCAGTACACATTTGTATACCTCAGGTCTGAAGAGGTTAAACTTTAAAACGACATGAAAGATACCATGTTTGAAAAGTTAGAATTTTTAGAATTTTCGAAATTAAAATTTACATTCTATTCACATAATATAATGCAACTACTAGATTTGAAAGTCCTAAACAAGCTTTGGAGAAATGTAAATATGAATCTAATATAATTATAATCTAAGAAGAAAATAAAGAAAAAACTCAGAATTTATTTTGCCTTTTGGAAGATTCCCCTGTGACGTTTTTCACTAATAGTTGAATAAGCTGCAGAACTTGGGCCAGTTGATAAAGCTCTTAGAGATTTGGGTTTCCTTGATGCGGCGTCAGTACCTTTCTTAATTCTTTGCAATGAATCCTTCTTCTTATTTTTGTTGATTCTTGAGAAAAATTGGATTTTTATAATTTCTGAATGTATGTGTTATAATGAACAAATAAAAATTCTACTTACTATGGTACTACTCTTTATCCCGTCGACCAATTTCGCCAAATTACACAAATCGCCAAACTAATAGCTAAATTATACATATTGACATAATTTTTATTTTAAATAACGAAAAAACATATAATTAGTAGAATAATAATAAAAAGTCTAAATAAAAATCAATTAATGACTGTCATGCAACCATGCTCCTCCCAATCTCTTTTATTAAAAGAATTAAAAACGAAGTGAAGAGACTAGCGCCCTCACCTAGAATCGAAGAGAGGTGAAGAGAGGAGCGCGGGTAAGTGTGTTGGAGTGTTTAGATGTTGGTAGGGTGTGTGAAACACCCGAGTGAAGTTTTCTTCAGAAAGCTAAAGAATAATTTGGTAATGATTAATTATGTACATATTCATCTCCTGTATATAGCTTGTGTATAAATCCTGTATATAATTCAGCATATAAAAAAAATAGTTATAATCAAGCATCTATAGTTCTGCTGTCGATCACCCAGACATTACAGCACGCTCTCGGTTCCGAGAACCAGAGCTTTGAAAGATTAAATTAAATGAATTATATTTTCATACTGTTTGGATTACAAAAACAGAGGTGAGCAAGATTATTTTATTTTTGATTTTGTACTGTATAGTTAAGTATAATGTTCAAGAAAGTTACTAAAGCAGATTTAATTGTGGTTCTGCAAGAAATCGGCGAACAGGCTGATCCGAGTTTAAAAGTGTCGGAGTTGAAAGATTTATTATTAAAATCAAAAGAATACGAGAAAGACAAAGAATTTGTTACCGAATTTTTATCAACTACAGTTACCGAAAGAAAAAATGTGGAGGAAATTAATAAGTTGCGTTTGCAGCAACAGGCGGGAAATGAGGATATGTCCCGTAATGAAGGAGAAAATACACAAGTGTCGTTAGACAAACTTATTAAATCGGTGCAAATTTTGGCGATTCCGGTGCCTAAGAAAAACGAAACATGGAATTTGTTTTTTGATTCGTTAGAAAGGGCGTTTAAACATAAAAACGTACCCAAAGAATTTAAATCTGAAATTTTATTGAAATTAATAGGTGAAAAAGCAGGGAATGTTTTAGTATATATTAATGATGAGGATTTAACAAATTATGATAAAATTAAGTCGTTAATTTTAAAAGAATATGAGCCCTCCCCATTTTCCTGTTTGCAAAATTTTAGAAATGCTAAAAGACTACCCGGGGAAACACACCAACAATTTGCTTCGCGATTAAGATCATGTTTTTTACATTATTGTAAAATTCGTAATGTTAAAGATTTTGATTCGCTTATTGATTTAATAATATCGGATAAAATTTTCGAAACGTTGGATAGCGAACTTTCTACTCATATTGCAGTTAAACAGGGAGAAAGTTGGTTTTTGCCTGATCAGCTATCACGTGATTGTGATATTTATTTTACTGCGAAGGGCAGATCTTTTGAGGAAACAAAATTTGAGAAACGAAATACCACTTATCGTGAAATAAATAATGAAAACGCTAAATATGTCCCGCCACAACTAAGAAACAATCCCGTTACATCTGAGAACAAATATTTTTCAAAATCACGGGATTGTTATATTTGCAAATCTTCTTTTCATTTAGCTAAATGTTGCCCAAACCGGAGAAATAAATATGATATCCCGAATAAAACAAGCGTTGATCCAGGTCAGAAAAAGTCTAAAGTACAGGGAGATTCAAATAAATTACCCTCAAAAGATAATGCTATAGTCACTTATGTAAATTCCATGCATCTTCAGGCTAACGATCAATTAAAAGAAATTACTTTTTATCCGTTAAAAAAAATCACTCTTTATATCGACGGTAAAGAAATTGAGGCGATAATTGATTCAGGAACTGAAATTTGTATCTTAAATGCATCTCTAATCCCCAATTTAAAAATCGAAACGAAAGGGAGCATTGTGTTAGAATCTGCTTTTAAAGAAAAAATAAAAGCAAATTTAGTATCAATTCCTATAAGTTATAAATTGCCTAATTCTGCTATTTATGCAACAATCAATACTTTATTTGCTTTGACTGAAAATTTAAATATCCCTTGTTTAATTACTCCAGATGTATATGACGCATTGGTAAATTTTCGTAATGACGAGCTGAATGATCATAGCTCACCACAGATTGCAACATCTGCGTCTAAAAATAGGTCAAGTGAGGGGGAAAATTACGTTTGTTTCGTATCCTCGGATGAAAATGATTCACAATTTTCAGAAAGCAATTTATTTCGTACTGCCCAAAAAGAGTGTCCTACTTTACAGAATTCATTCAAGGACGCTAGTTTAGGGAAAAATAATTTTTTGATAAGAGATGATTTGTTGTTTCATAAAGAAACAATTTGCGGAGATAAAATATATCAATTAGTGTTACCAGAGAGTTATCGGAATAAAGTATTGCGATTAGCACACGATTCAATATTTGGAAATCATTTGGGAATGCGTAAAACTAAGGAGAGAATTAAATTAACATTTTATTGGCCAAATATTTCTAGAGATGTAGAAAATTATTGTAGAACTTGTAAGGAATGTCAATTAAAAAGTCCTGAGAAACAAACGGATAGAATTCCCATAACACCTGTTGTTCGTCCACCATACCCATTTCATACTGTAAATATTGATGTGATAGGTGAAATTGTGCCGCCCTCAGGTCGGAAACATAAATATTGCCTTACGTTAATTGATCAACATTCGAAATGGCCAGAAGTAGTAGCTTTGAGAAATCTTTCGGCGAAAACAGCATGTGATGCATTATTAGATATTTTTATGCGTACAGGAATTCCTGAAATTATATGTTCGGACCAAGCCACTAATTTTAGATCCGAATTAACTAAAGAATTTGAGAACCGGTTAGGGACATCTCCCCGCTTCTCAACTCCCTCGTATCCCGCCTCAAATGGGGCGATTGAAAAATTTAATAGGGTGTTTAAGCAAATGTTACATCATGTAATTCGTACTGATCCTGTTAATTGGGATAAACATATTCCATTTTTACTTTTTGCTTATCGTGAAGTGCCAAATTGCACAACCGGGGTCTCGCCGTTCAAACTCATGTATGGCCGGGAAGCTAGAGGTCCTTTAGCAGTGTTAAAATCTTCGTGGTCGGGTGAAATACCCCTACCACTAAATCTTACTAAATCCGCGATAGACTATCTACAAGAGTTAAAGGTAAATTTGGAAAGAGCCGCTGATCTAGCATCTTTAACTGCGTCAGAAAAACAAGAGAACTATGCCCGATACTTTAATCGTAGTACTAGAATGAAAGAGTTCCAAATAGGTGATTTAGTTTATTTGCTCATACCAGATTCTACCAATAAATTATACGCTCGATGGACGGGACCAGGGGAAGTAATTGAAAGAATAAATCCCCACTCGTATAAAGTAAAATTACCGGACGGTAGTTTAAGACACATTCATGCGAATAAAATTCGGAAGTTTCAAACAAGAGTACAAACGGTTGGGGTAATTTTTGAAGACGATGCCGACTTTGGTGAAATTCACCCAACACCAAATAAAGTTAGTACCTTAAATGAAATTAGCGCTGAAGTAGATCTTAACCATTTACAGGATGATAAACGATTAGAATTAAGGAAACTTTTAGAAAAACATGCACCATTATTTTCTGGTAAAATTCAAGTTGCAAATGTCGGAGCGCATAAAATTCGTTTATTACCGGGTGCGGAGAGGAAGAAACCGTATATTTATAAAATTCCGGAATCGTTAAAAAATGAAGTCGATAAACAAATAGAAGAGTTAGAACAATTAGGGCTTATAGAGAAAAGTGAGGCTGAAATAGCTTATCCTGTTGTATGTGTTGCAAAAAAAGATGGTAGCATGCGGTTATGTATAGATTTTCGACTATTGAATGCTGTAACGAAACCTTTTGATTACCCAATGGAAAATGCAACTGAATTAATCAATGAAATTGGAAGTGCCAATATAATTACCTGTTTAGATGTATTAAAAGGATATTGGGAAATCCCTCTAGAAGAACAGAGTCGTGATCTCACTTCTTTTAAAACTCATCATGCTCAATTCCGTTGGAAGGTAATGCCTTTTGGATTGCGCAACGCCGCTGCCACGTTCCAAAAATCAATCAACGATGCTCTGGGTGCACACCGTAATTATTGCAAAGCATATCTGGATGATATTGCTGTTTTTTCAAGTGACTGGGATACTCATATCAAACATTTAGACGCTGTTCTATCTAAATTAACTGAATTAAAGTTCACTGTAAATGTTAAAAAATGCTCTTTTGCCCAAACAGAAATTAAATATCTAGGGCATGTCATAGGAGGTGGTAGACATCAACCAGACCCGGAAAAGTTACGTGCCATCGAAGCGATAGAATCGCCTAAAACCAAAACATCTCTTAAAAGTGCTCTTGGCTTGTTTAATTATTATCGTGATTACATAAAAAATTACGCAGAAATCGCCAAGCCTTTAACTGACTTAACAAAAAAGAAAGTGCCAGAGATCATTCCATGGTCTGATGTCGAAGAAAAAGCTTTCCAAACTTTGAAAACGTTGTTGTGTGAAGCTCCTAAACTTTATACGCCAGATCCAAAAAGGCCTTACACTATTCAGTGTGATGCCAGTTCCTACGGTGTAGGTGCCTGTTTGTCGCAACGAGATGAGAAAGGAAATCTACATCCGATCAGTTTTGCCAGCCAAAAGTTTACGGCAACACAACAAAACTGGTCAACTATTGAGCGTGAAGCTTACGCAGTGGTATGGTCAATCAAGAAATTTGAAGTTTATGTGTTTGGTGCCGCAATTGAATTAATAACTGACCATAACCCTTTAATATATTTACAGAAAACAGCACCTCAGTCTGCAAAATTACAAAGATGGGCATTATCTTTACAAAGATACAATATAACTATTTCCCATTGCCCTGGTGCACAGTTAAAAAATGCTGATGGTTTATCCAGACTAGTTAACTGTAGTAAGACTATCTAGTTGGTGCATTACTTTACGTTAAATTTTGTATCCAGAATTATACCAAGGCATCTTTTCGTCTGTTGTGAAACATTTTTGTGTTTTATTTAGTATTTTTACGTTTTATATTTCTATGCTTTAAATATTACTATTATAACAAGGCTTCTGTCCATCTGTTGTGAATTATTTTATTATATATATGCTTTATTAATATAATTATTATAACAAGGCTTCTATACATCTGTTTTGAATTTTTATTACATATATTTCTTATGCAGTATTGTAGTATGGTTGCCATGTGTCAGATTTTGCTTTGCTCTGCGTAGCACAATCTTATCGGGGGGGTGTCATGCAACCATGCTCCTCCCAATCTCTTTTATTAAAAGAATTAAAAACGAAGTGAAGAGACTAGCGCCCTCACCTAGAATCGAAGAGAGGTGAAGAGAGGAGCGCGGGTAAGTGTGTTGGAGTGTTTAGATGTTGGTAGGGTGTGTGAAACACCCGAGTGAAGTTTTCTTCAGAAAGCTAAAGAATAATTTGGTAATGATTAATTATGTACATATTCATCTCCTGTATATAGCTTGTGTATAAATCCTGTATATAATTCAGCATATAAAAAAAATAGTTATAATCAAGCATCTATAGTTCTGCTGTCGGTCACCCAGACATTACAATGACATTTGAAACACGTGTATTGTATTTAATGACATTGAATGGGGCATTCACGATCATCCATTATTGGCATTTAATCTTATAGTTTGGCGATATTTTTTTGGTCGACGGGATAACCTAGTAGTACCCTTACTATTAGAAACAGAATAAATCGGCATAAAACATATTGATAAAAAAATATGATAAAAAAATATCATAAAAATAAAAAAAATATATCTTTTTATTAATGTGTATGTTAAAAAAATTTCGGCAAATTTGTACAAAAATTTTGGAATAAAATTTCACTTCTATAACTTTGATTAAAAAAGTCTGTGAAAATTTATTTCCTTATTTTCAAATAAAGAAATTTTAATATCTTGTGTATATTTATAATTGCAGAAACATAATTAACAGTCAGGATTCAATAAAAAGTATACACATGTTACATTTTCTTTTTCCAAGATGTTAATTTGTTTTACTAAAATTTGTTATTGGGAGTTAAATTGATATTGATATGTCAACGAAAATATATGTATAGTTCTTTCAATAGAAGACTGTCGCTTGCTCAAAATTTATTTTAAAAAAATCTTTTTATACAGCATTTCAGTTATTAAATGTTCTCAGATCTTGATGAATAAAATTGCATGGAAAGTAACTTTTTTAAAATTTTAAACGTTATAACTAGAACATAATTGAAAATTGGAATTCTTTAAACATTCCAAATAAAAATTTATATTTTATTAATATAATGTAATACAACTACTAGATTGGAAGATCCCGAAGAAGCTTTTAAGAAGTGTAAATATGATTCCAATATTATCATAATCTAGAGAAAAAGTCAAAAAGGAACACTGATAATTTTTTTTCTTTCGGAAGATTACCCTGAGACGTTTTCTACTGATAGATGAAAAAACTGCAGAGCTTGGGCCGTTGATAAATCTTTTAGAGATTTGGGCTTCTTAGATGAGACATCAATAACTTTCTTAGATCTTTGAAATGAATCTTTCTTCGTATTTGTGGTGGTTATCGAGAAAAGTTGGACTTTATCTTTTCCGAATGTATGCAAAAAATGTATATTTACTATTAGAAACACAATATATAGCAAAAAATACAGTAATAAATAAATAATACATTAAAATGGGGAAAAACAAAAACAAATTTGTTTTAATCTATATGTACAAAATGTTTCGTTAGGAAAAGTAGTATAAATTAATATAATTTAAAATATATTATATATAATAAATATATATAAATATATATAATAAATTGCATAAATAAATAAAATTTTCCTTTTACAACTTAATAAAAAAAATCTTAGTGTAATTTACTTTTTTTTCAAATTTTAAGTAAAGGAATTATAAAATGTTGAATGCATTCATCATTGCATGGATAGTTTTAATAGAAAAGGTTTAAAAAATAGAATACATGTCATCCATTTTCAAGATGTTAATTTTTTTAAGTAAAAAATTGTTATTGGGCAGTTAAATTAACATTGATATTTCAACGCAAAGATCTATAGCAAAGATCTATATTTATTTGCTTAGAAGAATGCTGTTTACAAAAAGTTTCTTGAAAGAAAAAAACTTTTTAAAAAGAAATTTAAATTATCTAAGTTATTCCTTTTTCATAATTAAAGATGAAAGATAGTCACATTTAAAAAATCATAAAAGGTAATATAACTGAAGACAACTTAAAATTCCTCAAATTTTCAGAACTAATATTTTTTTCTATCCATATAATATAATACAACTACAAAATTTGATAATTCTAAAAAAGCTTAGAAGAAATGTAAGTATGCGTCTAATATAATCACAATCTTTAGAGAAAGTAAAGGAAGAACATTGATAATTTTTCCTTTGAAGAATACCATTGGGACATTTTCTGGTAATCGCTGAATAAGCTGCAAAACTGTACGACGTGAAAAAAAATTCTTAGAAAAAAAATTCTTAATAAGTGATAAAAATTTGAATTTTTATCACTTGCGAATACATATATTAGATAATAAGGATATAAGGATATAAGATTAGATAAGGAAAATTATTTACTATTAGAAATACAATGTATTGTAATAAAAACATTGATAGAAAGAATAAGATATTAAATATATAGACTAATATATTAAATATATATTAAATATATATATTTATTACAAAAGAGTTTCCTACTTACAAATAGTTTCTTTTTTAAAAGAAAGAAAAAATAATATAAAACAATTTATATTATCAAACATTCTCAGTTCTTGCTTAATAAAGACATTGAAACCTTAGTATATAGTTGAAAACTTAGTATTTGTCGATTTTTCACCACTAAAATCTCTTTCTATTCGTATTATTTAATACTTCTAATAGATTCAATAATCATAAAGAAGCTTTGATGAAATGTAAACATGCTTCTAATATTATTTATAGAGAAAGCAAAGAAAGTATTCTGATAATTTTTTCGTTTAGAAAATTCCACTGCAAATATTTTTTACTAAATACCTGATTAAGCTGCAGAACTGTAGCGTGTCGATAAAACACTTTGGCATTTATGTTTCTTAGATAAGTTGCTAATAACTTTCTGTGTTCTTTTAAATGAATATTTCTTCTTATTTATATTAATTGTAGTTAAATGTTGGATCTCTTTTTAATGTATGTATTATATTATACATTATACTTATAAAAATACCGGGTGATCCAGAAGTTCCGGGAGTTTTCAAATGCTAATAATTAACAAACTATAAACAATAGAAGTATGCGGTTTTCACAGAAATGCTAAGAAACTTATGGGATTTGTATTTTTGATGAAACAAACAAATTGTGTTAGTTACAGTTTTTGCCAGCAGGTGGCGCTAAAATTGACAGTATTATTTTTATGGTATGATATAGCTCGCTAAAAAGAAAGAATTAGTGTCCAAGAGTTGCAAACTTTCATTATGACGCCCATAGCTTATAATTACCGCTGTGAGCCGACGCAAAACAACGTGCACAGTATCTTCAAAGGAGAAAAAAATTCCAGATGAAATTTTAAATTTATTGTGATATTACAAGTGTACTGATTCATTATGAGTTGATGTTTTCCACCGAGTATTGGCATCGAATTCTACCTCATTTATGATTGCAACAGACATTTGGGATCACCTGCTTCTATTACGATCTTTCAATTAGCCTTTTTCTCAAACCTTTCTTACCATGGCATTTCACATTTCTAATGGCCATCTAATCTTTTTCTATTTTAACTTCCGTATTGTACGATAAGAACACAGCTCGACATGCAAAGAAAGCATGTCTAAACATAGCAGTTACTCATCAAATTTTGTATCAAAATTCCCTTTCAATGCAATTTCAACCACTTTAAAAAAAGTGATTGAACATAAACCACCCTTAAAACGAAATCTCAATAATAGCCTATAAAAGATGTTTCGTAATGAACTCATACTCATGTGTCTATAAAGCATATTTTATAGTTACATCCAGTGTTGTATAGCAGCGCCACCTGTTGCTAAAAATTGTAACTATATACATGTAAAAAAAAATCATGCTAAACAAAATCCCACGTGTTTCTGAGTATATATCTGAAAACCGAACCTTTGCATTGTACATAGTTTCCAAATTATTAACATTTCAAAACTCCCGAAACTTTTGGATCACCCAGTACATTTAATATTAAAAACACAATGTGTAGTTATAAGAACATATTGATAAGTAAAATAAGATATTAAAACGATTAAAAAATACATTTATTACTAATATGTACATAGAAAAAGTTTTGAGAGGAAGTATTTTAAGAATTAAAATGCATTGAAAAAGCAATATTTTTCTTTTTCTATGCACACTTTCCCCCTTATATATATTACAAATTTTAAATTTTTTTCGCCAAAACTAACCTTTATAATATCTTAATTTTCTTATAATAATATTCCGTACTTACTTCAACTTATAAAATTAAAATCTTGTTTCTAGATCTAATCTGTTAATCTTTATGGAGACGATATAAATTCTTAATTCGCCTTAAAAAACATTTAATACAGTATGCGTGAATTTAAATAGATGGCTCTAAATTAAAAATATTCTTAATTAAACTTTATTTCTTACTATTCCAAATAAAACTCATTTTTCTATGTTTTTATCAACCCTTTTTAAGAAAGTCTTATTAAATTTATTCCAAAACCATACCTTTCAAAAAATATCATTATTTTATTTTATCTATTTATTTATTTTCCCTCAGTCAACATTTGATAGTGTGCATATCAATAAATTCATTTCTTTTCTTCTTCTCTTAAAATTAATCGTCGATAAAAATCGTCTGAATAAGATATTTAAAATTCTGAGTCGATTATAAATTGGTTAAATAATATTTTTTTAAATAAAATTGTTGTGTGTCAAATGTTAATCTCGACTCTGGGTATGAGTTATGTTTACATAAAAGAATGATGGTTTGAGACTAGAGAATGTTCTAGAATTTTCTTTTTGGATTTAAAAGGAGGAAGCCTCGAGAGGTGGTAAAAAGAAGGATTCTTGAATGCTCTCTTGCATGAGTACGGCTCGATGTAGTAAATGATAGAATATTTTTTTGGATGTTTCGGTAAAATATCGTCTGCAACAGGAGCTTTTCTCTCTATTATAGCTACAGTTTAATCAAATGAACTTGCAGCAGCCAAGGAGTGATTCTTTGGATCTTCTACGTTTATTTATTTTGTTTTTTTCTCGCTGGCCATGACTTCTGTGCGGAGAAAGGGAAAACCTGACGATGATGTTTCTGCCCCCCTAACTTTAAATTCTCACATATATATAAATATTTTAATTCTTATTTAAATTAATCCCTTGTAGGAATATTTTTTTATCAAACCTAATTTTAATCAAATTTTGTACAAGAACTTTTGGTGTAAAATTTCACATTTATAATTTTGATAAAAAAAAATTTCGAAAATTTATTTCTTTATTTTCAAGTGAAGTAAAAGAAATTGTAAATTCAGATGTGCATTCATCATTTCAGAAATATAATTACCAGAAAGGGTTAGATAAAATATTTATTAAAAAGCATTTCATGACAAATTTTCTTTTTACACGATTTTTATATTAATTTTTTTATTAAAAATTTATATTAATAGTAGAAATATCTATACTCTTATTTCTATGAAAAATTATTGTTTACAGATAATTTTGTACTTGAAAAGCAAAAGTAAGGGAAAAAAATCTTGTAAAGCATTTTAGTTTACCAAATTTCTCAGTTTTTGCAGAAAAGAGATACTTGGGAAATTAATTTTAAAACTTTAAAATTTATAAATGATAAATATAACTGAAGAAAATTTAAAATTCTTGGAATATTCGAAATTAAAATGTATCTTCTATTCATTTAATATAATGTAACTTCTTTATTCGATAATTCTAAAGAACCTTTGAAGAAAATGTAAATTTACTTCTAATGTAATAATAATCTAAAGAGAAAGTAAAGAAAGGAGACTGATATTGTTTCTTCTTTTGAAAGATTCCACTGGGACATTTTCTGCTAATAAAGGAAAAATCCACAGAACTGTGGTATGCGAATAAAACTTATGGAGATTTAGGTTTCTCATATAAGGCGTTAATAACTTTCTCAGTTCTTTTAAATGAAACTCTCTTTTCACTTATGTTAGTTGAATAAAAATGTTGGAGTTTTATACCTTGTGAACAGTGTTGGGCACGTTCACAAAATAAACGAACTAACTCAAACTCAAGTTCAATTTCTGAAAAGTGATTTAAGTTCACGTTCAAACTCAAAAATTTTCAAACGAACTCGTTCAAATCAAACTCATTTGTAAAAGTGAACGAAGTTCACTCAAAAGTTCACTTTTTTTAAAAAATGTTTGGATATTATTGTCCAAATTTACAAAATTTTTTGAACTAATCATTTGATTATTCGATGTGTAAGATAGAGGTATGCACGGACGGAAATTTCCAGTCCCGATCCATAGAAAAAAAAAGTCCGGCCCGATATTAAAAAAAAATTTTCGGCCCGAGCCCAGCCCGTCTCGTAGACAAAATTTAGCGGCCCGACCCGGCCCGATATAATAACTAAAATCAAGGCTCGACCCGGCCCGATATAATAGCTAAAAACAAGGCCCGATCCGGCCCGATATAATAGCTAAAAACAAGACCCGAGCTTGGCCCGACCCTGAAAAAAAGTTGAAATTTCGCACCGAACCCGGCCCGACCCCGAGTACATTTCTACAGGACATCAATATTTACCCTTACGGAAGATTTCTGGACAAAAAAACTTACCTTAGTCTGTTTATAATCTCCATTTATGCAGAAGTGCCGTAGGCTGCGATGTTTATGCTTTTAATGAACCTTTGTTAGTTGTATGTAAATGTTTCAGCTATCTTTAGTATCATTAATCCATCTTCCATGTTATGGAGAAATAAAACACATTCCACCTTGTAACAGAGAGTTTACTGTATATATCTATTTTCGGAGAAATTGTATACAGCCCAGGGCCCAGGTCCGGTTCGGCGCGACCCGAGTCTGCAGAAGAAGTAAGACTAGGATACTACCCAGAGAGGGTACACGCCATTTCGGTCCCGCCATTTCGGTCCCGAGACATTTCGGTCCCGAGACGTTTCCGTCCCCGGCCATTTCGGTCCCGAGACATTTCGGTCCCTGGCCATTTCGGTCCCTTGCTATTTCTTTACCGGCCACCTTATAACTTGGTTTCTGATTGATGAAGACCTACTAAGCGCTGTAAGCTCAACATTGTTCTGGCTTTTTTTTAATATTTTTATTCTCCTGCCCCCCTTCCTTCAAATTTTATACAAAGCTGAATATAATAGTCCAATAAGTTTAATCTATTGTAACTCGTGATAATAAAATCACAGCAAGTTGAAAATTTGATTAAATAATGTTATATAATTTTAGACTATCTTTATTATTATTATTTAACATAATGAATATTTTAAGTTTTATCATATATTCTTTGTATTAGGTATTTTATCTATACAAAAAAATTAAAATACATATTTTATTGATTGTTTTAGCACACTTTCTTAGAATCTTTAAATTAGTGATTTCCTAACTAGGCGTGCTACGAAAATTTTTTGTTTAAAAAATAAAAATGCTCCAACGACCTTTTTTATGTAATAATTATTGGTTGCATTTTTTTTTTCACAGTTTTCTCACTTCATGAAGACAATTTTTGCGAATTAATTTTATTGAAAGTGGGCTTATTTCTTTGTAATAAAATGATTATTTTTCAATTTTATATAATAATGTAATTATTATTTTAAATAATTTTATTTTCAAATTTTAACTGACAAAACTAAGCTTTTTTAATTTATCGTTTATTTATTTATTTATTTGCATTACCTTTTCGCTCCCACTTTCACAGAAAAAAAATTGACAATTCTTATTTTAATTTTATTATTGATTGAATTAACAGTTTTAAATTTCAGTAACTTTAAATATAAAATAAATAAACAGGTAAACAATAAGTTTCAGTTTATAACTACTACAAAACATAATGATAAATTTAATATAAAACAGATTATTTATTGAGTTTATTTAAAGTAAAATTCGAAATGCGTATTAATAATTTTATCAATTTAATTAAATAAAGATTCATTAAATTAAAAATACATATATTTAATAAAATATTAATTTGATTTTAATTTTAAAATCACTAACTGTTTTGAGATTTAATTTATAGCAATTATTCATCACCACAAGTTTTTATTCAAAAATTATTATTTATTTAAAAAAAGGAAATTATTATTATTATTATTATTATTGAAAAATCAGTAACGTAACGTAATAATTAATTAAACATAACAATGCAACACTGTAACAATGCGTAAAAATATTTCTTAATAGTGTTAGATAACATTATTATCCAGATGCAGATTTAAATTTTCTGAAACAAAGTTATAGTTTACAGTTCGCAAAAAGCAATCATATACTAATTAATTATTTTTAAAGAGTAAGAAAAATATCATAAACTAACCAATAAATGAATAAATAACATATTTATTTTGAGAATTCTTATAATTTTTATATATCCTAATGAACTTGATAACATTATAGTAGCTGAAATTTAAAAAATATGTTTTTTCATTTTTGCTATAATAAGAGCTATAAACTAGATTTTAAAAAAGTAATTGATAAATAAGTCACTTAAACAATTAATAGTTAAAATAATTTTGAATTCTTATTAATAAATATGTTTGATAAAATAATTTAATTTTTAATTTTTTTTTTTAATTTAACAGCATAATTATTAATGCTTTAAAATTTTCTAAGATTATGTTAATCATTTAATAAAATAATGTATAACATTAAGTAAGAAACAAATCAAAACCGAGTGCCGGGAATTTTTAAACACTTATATTTTTTTATGTTGGTGTTCCTATAAAATTTGAAATATATGCATATATGTACCAGCTAAGTACTACTATTAACCTCTTTTAAGCAAAAATTCTGCATGTCAATCAATTGTCAACGCCCATCTGAACAAATAGTCATCTTTATACAAGATAGCTAGAAAAGCTAGGTAGTTAGCTTTATTCTACTTATCTTGATCTTTATACACTTTTCAGATGAAATCCCTCATTCTATAATACAATGTCCTTTTTACTCTGGAGTTCAAATGCGGACGGACCTCCCAGATTTGACTTGTGTTTATATCGCTCGTATTTTTTGAATGTAATAAGCATAAAAAGTGTTTAATGTATTAAAAAGGATTTATAATTCCTGCATTGTTAAATGTAAAAAGGTTGTTACAGGTAAAAAGTTATTTCGTAGCAATAATTGTTATATGTAAAAAGATTAACGCAAACTTTTAAAAGTTTTTTTAATAGCGAAATAAAATAATTATTTAAAAAATAAAATGTTTTATCAATCCCGATGCAGAACTTAAAAAATAATGTGCCTTTATCACAATTCCATGTTAAAAACCCCTTAAAAAAATAAATAAAAGTAAAATGCCATAATCTAAAAATGATGTGCCGTTAAATAATAGGATGAAATAAAGATTTCTAAAACTATTTGCAGATTTTTTTTTTCATTATTAAACACATATTGTACAAATTATATGCAACTGAAAATGTGTAGGCCATGGACATTTGCTTAAGCAAATTAAATTCGACTTATACGTGTTTTTAAATTACCAGATCTTCATGAATGAGGAACTTCTATATAAATCCACAGAACAATCCTCCCCTCACTCCTGAAAACAATTACTTCTGTCATATGAAATTTGCATGGCATTTGGATCCGCTGCAATATGTTTGAGTTTGGATTCGAGTTATACGTGTAAGCGGTTTTTGGGTACTTGTTACTTCTAATTAATCGCATTACACTAAAACTTTATGTGGCTTTCAGTTAAAAAACAGTGTTGAATTCAGACACTTTTCTCCGGGAGGGACTTCTCTGGCTCCGGGGGATTCAATCCGGGGGAGTCCTGGAGGGATTACACTTTTTTACCACTGAAAACACAAAATCTCAAAATTTCCGGGGGGGGGCATTGATAGTTGGGGGGAATGACCCGCCCCTGAATTCAACACTCTAAAATGTTCCCTATAAAATTATGTCAGATATTTCCCGTGCACAAAATTTCAGCTCGCTGGAGAAGGGACCGAAATGTCTGAGGACCGAAAAGTCCAGGGACCGAAATGTCTCGGGACCGAAATGGCCATGGACCGAAATGTCTCGGGACCAAAATGTCTCGGGACCGAAACGTCTCGGGACCGAAATGTCTCGGGACCGAAACGTTTCGGGACCGAAATGGCCAGGGACCGAAATGTCTCGGGACCGAAACGTCTCGGGACCGAAATGTCTCGGGACCGAAACGGCGGGACCGAAACGGCGGGACCGAAACGGCGGGACCAAAATGGCGGGACCGAAACGTCCTGCTTCCACCCAGAGAAGTGATATCCAGACTTAACTCGTCTTGAGGCTCGTGTATGCCTCTAAATGGCATTTGAAAGAGGGAAAAAATGTACTAAGGTCTGGAAAATTTTTAAATAAATTATGAAAAAATTGAACGTAAATTTGAACGTAAATTTCGTTCAAACTCGTCTATTTTTTGAGTTTCCGTTCAGTTCAAACTCGTTTATAAAATAGTGAGCGAAGTTCAGTTCAAAGTTCACAAATAGTAAGCGAAACTCGTGAGTTTTCGTTCAGTGAGCGCGTTCATACCCAACACTGCTTGTGAATGTATGCTTTAGAATATATATATACATATATATATATATATATATATATATATATATATATAAGATATTTAATATTAGAAGCACAATGTATTGCATAAAAACACATTGACAAAAAAATATATATAAATGGAGAAAAATAAAAACACATTTGTTATTAATGTGTATGTAGAAAAAGTTTCGACAGGAAAAGTGATATCAAATAAAAAGCATAAAATTATCCAACATTATTTTATTCAAGATTTGTACAAGAATTTTTGTATAAATTTCACCTTTATAAAACATTGGTTGAAAAAAATCACATTGAATTTTCCTTTTTTTATTTTCAAATTAAGGAATTGTAAATTTTTCTCTGCATTCATTATTGCAAAAACACAATTACCAAAAAGTTTTTATAAAAATTATTTATTTCAAAAAAAAAAATGTACCTTACATTTGCATTTCTTAAGATATTTATTTTTTTCGATATGATATTGTTATTGGGCAGTTCAGTTGATATAGATATTTCAACGTAACGAATATATATATATATATATATATATATATATATATATGTATGTATATATCTATATCTATCTATCTATCTATCTATCAATCTATATATATATATATATATATATATATATATATCCAATATGTAAAACAATCAACAATAAACAATAGAAATTCATGTGGATTGCGCCGAAACGCTGCATTAAAACACATAAATTAAAAATATAATTTCAAATAAACCGATATATAAAACCGATATATATATTGGTTTAAATATTTTCATGCATTGCATTTGTTACACCGATGTATTCTAACTTACATTAATCTTGCAGAGTTAATTTACCGATAAAATATGAGTTTACAGCATCGTATTGCTACAATGATTATTTTTATACTGAATGAATTAGATAAAAATTTTAAACACTGAAATATTCAAAAAATAAATTATGTAAATAAATGAAAAGTTTTCAAATGAACTTTTAGCAATGAAAAATCTCAAGCATAACGGTTAAAAATTTATTATATTTATAAACCTCCATTGGTAGTTATTAATAAAAACTGACAAATAAAATTGACCGTAGCATATACACGTATACGTTACTAGCATAAATCACTAGTATGGAGTAGAAAAATCTTGGGATAAAAACATTATGAATCAAAATACAATGAAAATTATTTAATAAATATACACAAATTTCTTTATATATATTTCTTAGAACTATCACATGATTTCAAAAAAATATTTATTTAAAAACTTCGAATGTGTTACTTACTTTCGTACAGTAATTTATTATATACAAGAATAACTCTATTTGATAATTGCTATTGAGAAAATCGGTTAGTACAAATGTTTCAATGTCTAATATATGTATATATATATAATTAAATTTGATGAATATTGTAACTTTACAAATGTTCTTAATAATATATTTAAAGAAATGTCTTATAAAATAAAAAATAATTCTTTATATGACTTAACAATTAAAAAACATAGAACAGTCTTTCTTATTTCAACAGTTACAAAAGAAATAACGTAATTGAAAAATTCTCTAAATATTCAAAATTTAGAAAAAATGTCTCTCGTTCAATGTATTGCTTTTATTACATCTGCTAAATTCAGTAATCCCGAAGAAGCTCTGAAGAAAAGTCAATATGCTTCTAATGTAATAATTATCTATAAAGAAAGTTAAAACCGAAGATTGATACTTTTCCTCCAAGAATCTGGCTTTGGGACGTTTTCTACTACTCGTTGAATAAGCTAAAGAACTAGGAGGATAAATAGATGTTTCTGCCAGAGATTTAGGATTCTTAAATATGGAGCTGATAACTTTTTCAGTTCTTTTAATTAAATATCCTTTCCATTTGTCTTCATTGAAAGTAAAAGTAGATCTTACATCTTTCGTAAATGTACAAGTAAGTTTATGAAAAAGAGATTTATTGCATTAAAAAAGGTAATTAACGAATATAAAGTAAGTTAGGAAATGCTATTTCTTTAAAAAAAAATACTTTAAGAAATGCCTTTTAAAACATTTTAGCTTTTCGAAAAAAGAAACATTATACCATCATTTTTCATTTTAGATCTTTCGTCTCTTGCGCCTACACAAATTTTATTCCGTTAACACCATTTTTTTTTTCAAAATAAGACGCAAATGCGCAATTTTTAAAATGCTCTATTTAAATAAATCATAGATTATTTTCCTTTAATGCCAAAACGAAATTTAAAAAATGAAAAGATAATATCCATTCATTCTGGATATACTGGTACAAAATTTTAAGAATTAGAATAGAAGCAATGCAATTCAAGAATTCTTTGGATATTCAGTGTTTTTAAAAATCTTTCATTTGCTGTTTTCATTTGCTAAATTCAGCAATATTGAAGAAGCTCTAAAAAAATGTCAATATGCTTCAAATGTAACAATTATTACGGAGAGAGTAAAGATAAAAGATTGATAAATTTTCATCTAGAATCTGGCTTTCGGAAATTACTTTAATTTTTCAATTAACTGTAGAATAAGGGCAAATAAACATTTCTCTCAGATAGATAGGATTTTTAAATAAGGTATTGACAACTTTTACAGTTATTTTAATTAAATCCTTCTTCCCATTTCTTTTCATTGGGAGCATAAGTAGGATTTATATCTCTGATGCATTTACAAGTTATTATATGAAAAATAAATTTATGCTATAAAAATATAACGAACATATAAAGATTTAGAAAATGTTTTTCTTCATTTAAATATATTTTAAGAAACGTCTCATAAAAATATTAACTTACCGAATAAATAACCATAGGGAGACGCATTTTTTCAAGAATTAAAAAATAAGTTTAATGGTAATTCAAGAATATTTTAGATATTCAGAACTAAAGTAAATTTCCCATTTAATACATTACATCTGCTAGATTCAGTATTTCTAAAAAAAAGTCAATATGATTCTAATGTAATAATTAACTAGAGAGAAAGTAATGACATAAGATTGATAGTTTTCCTTCTGGAATCCAGCTTTGTGACATTTCCTGCCATTCGCTAAATAAGCTGTGGAAGTTGGACAAATAGAAGTTTCTCCCAGAAATTTAGGCGTCTTAGATAAAGATTTGATAATTTTTTCTTTTAATTAAATCTCTCTTCATATTTATCTCCATTATAAGTAAGAATAGGACTTTCATATCTTGTACATATACAAGTACGTACTTAGAAAAGAGATTTGTGGCAGAAAAAATGTATAATTAACGAATAAATAAATTAGGAAAAGCTCCTTCTCTTCAAAAAAAAAAAAAAAAAGAAATGTCTTATAAAAATATTAACTTATCGAAAAATAGATGAATAAGAGCATCATTTTTTATTTTAGTCCTTTCAATTCTTGCGCATCTTACACAAATTTTGTTCGGTTGACATCATATTTTAAAGAAGGTTCTTTAAGTATCCAATTTCTAAAATGCTCTAATGAAATAAAGAATATTTTATTCTCCATTATTATTGATGTAAAGAAAACAAGTTGGAAATTGCACGTGAAGCGTAGCAAATTAGGTGCATTCGTACGATAATGAAGTTTTAAAAATGTCACTCTCATATATCAATCTCATAAAATTGTAAATAGTTAATTACAATTAAAGTGCGCAACAATAAATGTTCTCTCTATACTCATTATGTAATGGAATACTTTTGTGCGGCCTTGTAAATCAATAACAAAAGTTCTTTGCACAACAGATTATGCAAAATCTATATTATAAAATGTACTTTAGGATGCATGCGAATATTATTATGTTCGAATGAGTGTAATATTATTAAAATGCATTTGAAACCTTTTTTTTCTTCCATTGACTGTAATGTAACGGAGTACTTTTGATTGTCTCTGTATTTGATCTCTGCATCCTATTTTCAAAAAAATTGAAATGACTTGACAAAATTATGTAATAAGTATGCAATTTAAATTTCAAACGATTAAAATGCATTTGCAACATTTTTCCTCATTGGCCTTAATGTAACAGAATACTTTTGATCGTCCCTGTAATTGATCTATCCATCCGATTCTCATAAAATTTGAAATGACTCGACAAAATTATGTAATAATTATATATTTTAAATTTCAAAAAATTCGGTTGGGTAGCTTTTGCGTTGTTATGTGCGGATAGACGGACAGACAGACGGACAGACAGACGGACAGACGGACGGACTGAACGACAACTATAGGTGCTACGTATTTACATAATTACGAACTCACCTAAAAAGAGATGTGCAGTCAATCTGGACATAGTAGTGCAAAGTTTTAAGCATTATAAAAGAAACAATGTAATTCAAGAATTCTTCGGATATTCGGAGGTTAAAAAATCTTTCATTTGATGTCTTAGATCTGCTAGATTCAGTAATTTTCTAGAAGCTCTGAATTAAAAGCCAATATGCTTTAAATGTACAAATGATCTACTGAGAAAATAAGGAAATTGGTAGTTTTTCTTCAACTATCTGGCTTTGAGACATTTTACGCTACTCCTTCAATAAACTGTAGAAGAAGGACAAATAGATGTTTCTCCCAGAGATTTAGTCTTCTCAGATAAGGCACCGATAACTTTTCCAGTTCTTTTAAATAAATGTTTCTTCCCATTTATTTTCATTATAAGTGAAAGTAGTACTTATACCTCGTGTAAATGTACAAGTAGGTATATGAAACAGAGATTTTTGGTTTTAAATATAATTAACGAATATAGTAAGTTAGAAAAAGTTCCTGATTTTCAAAAAATATTTTGAGAAACTTCTTATAAAGCATTTTAATTTATCAAAAAAAGAAGCATAAAGAGCATCATTTTTATTTTAGCCATTTTGAATCTTGCGTCTCTTACACAAATGTTATTTGGTTAACACTATTTATTTTTTAAAAAGTTTCTTCAAACACGCAACTTTTAAAATTCCCTAATTAAACAAGATGGCGTCCAGTCATTCCTTACATACTAGTGCAAAGCTTTAAAAAATATAACAGAAACCATTGCATTTTAAGAATTTTTTGGATATTCAGAGTTTATAAAAATATTCTCTCATTTAATGCTTAGTATTTGCTAGATTCAGTAATCCTCCTGAAACTCTAATGAAAATTCAATATGCTTCTAATGTAATATCTACAGATAAATTAAAGGCAGAAGATTGATAGCTTTTCTTCTAGAACATGGTTTTGTGGAATTTTATGCTATTCTTTCAGTAAAATTTAGTAGTAGGTCAAATAGACGTTTCTTCCAGAGTTTTAGGATTCTTAGATAATGCACTGATAACTTATTTCAGTTCTTTTAGTTAAATATTTCTTCCCATTTCTCTTCATTATAAGTAAGTGTAGGGCTCACATCTCTCTTAAATGTACAAGTACGTATATGAAAAAGATATCTGCGGCATAAAAATATAATTAACAAATATCGTAAGTTAGGAAATGTTCCTTCTTTTCTGAAAACATTTTTAAAAACGTCTCATAAAATATTTAGCTTATCGAAAACTAAAGCATAGGAACATCATTTCTATTTTAGCCATTTCTACTCTTGCGACACTTATACAAATTTTATTCGGCTGACACCATATTTAAAAAAAAAATTCCTTTATGTAAGCTAGTTCTAAAATGCTCTATTTAAATAAAGCATATATTAATTTCCTTTATTACTGATGTCAAAATAATTTTAAAAAAACTGATGTGCATTCATTTTGGATATAAACCGCAAAATTTTAAGTATTATAAAAGAAACAATGCAATTCAAAAATTCTTCCGATATTCAGAGGTTAAAAATATTTCATTTGATGTCTTAGATACGTTAGATTCAGTAATTTTCTAGAAGCTCTGAATTAAAAGCCAATATGCTTCATATGTACCAATGATCTACTGAGAAAATAAGGAAATTGGTACTTTTTCTTCAACTATCTGGCTTTGAGACATTTTACGCTACTCCTTCAATAAACTGTAGAAGAAGGACAAATAGATGTTTCTCCCAGAGATTTAGTCTTCTCAGATAAGGCACCGATAACTTTTCCAGTTCTTTTAATTAAATGTTTCTTCCCATTTATTTTCATTATAAGTGAAAGTAGTACTTATACCTCGTGTAAATGTACAAGTAGGTATAAGAAACAGAGATTTTTGGTTTTAAATATAATTAACGAATATAGTAAGTTAGAAAAAGTTCCTGATTTTCAAAAAATATTTTGAGAAACTTCTTATAAAGCATTTTAATTTATCAAAAAAAGAAGCATAAAGAGCATCATTTTTATTTTAGCCATTTTGAATCTTGCGTCTCTTACACATATGTTATTTGGTTAACACTATTTATTTTTTAAAAAGTTTCTTCAAACACGCAACTTTTAAAATTCCCTAATTAAACAAGATGGCGTCCAGTCATTCCTTACATACTAGTGCAAAGCTTTAAAAAATATAACAGAAACCATTGCATTTTAAGAATTTTTTGGATATTCAGAGTTTATAAAAATATTCTCTCATTTAATGCTTAGTATTTGCTAGATTCAGTAATCCTCCTGAAACTCTAATGAAAATTCAATATGCTTCTAATGTAATATCTACAGATAAATTAAAGGCAGAAGATTGATAGCTTTTCTTCTAGAACATGGTTTTGTGGAATTTTATGCTATTCTTTCAGTAAAATTTAGTAGTAGGTCAAATAGACGTTTCTTCCAGAGTTTTAGGATTCTTAGATAATGCACTGATAACTTATTTCAGTTCTTTTAGTTAAATATTTCTTCCCATTTCTCTTCATTATAAGTAAGTGTAGGGCTCACATCTCTCTTAAATGTACAAGTACGTATATGAAAAAGATATCTGCGGCATAAAAATATAATTAACAAATATCGTAAGTTAGGAAATGTTCCTTCTTTTCTGAAAACATTTTTAAAAACGTCTCATAAAATATTTAGCTTATCGAAAACTAAAGCATAGGAACATCATTTCTATTTTAGCCATTTCTACTCTTGCGACACTTACACAAATTTTATTCGGCTGACACCATATTTAAAAAAAAAATTCCTTTATGTAAGGTAGTTCTAAAATGCTCTATTTAAATAAAGCATATATTAATTTCCTTTATTACTGATGTCAAAATAATTTTAAAAAAACTGATGTGCATTCATTTTGGATATAAACCGCAAAATTTTAAGTATTATAAAAGAAACAATGCAATTCAAAAATTCTTCCGATATTCAGAGGTTAAAAATATTTCATTTGATGTCTTAGATACGTTAGATTCAGTAATTTTCTAGAAGCTCTGAATTAAAAGCCAATATGCTTCATATGTACCAATGATCTACTGAGAAAATAAGGAAATTGGTACTTTTTCTTCAACTATCTGGCTTTGAGACATTTTACGCTACTCCTTCAATAAACTGTAGAAGAAGGACAAATAGATGTTTCTCCCAGAGATTTAGTCTTCTCAGATAAGGCACCGATAACTTTTCCAGTTCTTTTAATTAAATGTTTCTTCCCATTTATTTTCATTATAAGTGAAAGTAGTACTTATACCTCGTGTAAATGTACAAGTAGGTATAAGAAACAGAGATTTTTGGTTTTAAATATAATTAACGAATATAGTAAGTTAGAAAAAGTTCCTGATTTTCAAAAAATATTTTGAGAAACTTCTTATAAAGCATTTTAATTTATCAAAAAAAGAAGCATAAAGAGCATCATTTTTATTTTAGCCATTTTGAATCTTGCGTCTCTTACACATATGTTATTTGGTTAACACTATTTATTTTTTAAAAAGTTTCTTCAAACACGCAACTTTTAAAATTCCCTAATTAAACAAGATGGCGTCCAGTCATTCCTTACATACTAGTGCAAAGCTTTAAAAAATATAACAGAAACCATTGCATTTTAAGAATTTTTTGGATATTCAGAGTTTATAAAAATATTCTCTCATTTAATGCTTAGTATTTGCTAGATTCAGTAATCCTCCTGAAACTCTAATGAAAATTCAATATGCTTCTAATGTAATATCTACAGATAAATTAAAGGCAGAAGATTGACAGCTTTTCTTCTAGAACATGGTTTTGTGGAATTTTATGCTATTCTTTCAGTAAAATTTAGTAGTAGGTCAAATAGACGTTTCTTCCAGAGTTTTAGGATTCTTAGATAATGCACTGATAACTTATTTCAGTTCTTTTAGTTAAATATTTCTTCCCATTTCTCTTCATTATAAGTAAGTGTAGGGCTCACATCTCTCTTAAATGTACAAGTTCGTATATGAAAAAGATATCTGCGGCATAAAAATATAATTAACAAATATCGTAAGTTAGGAAATGTTCCTTCTTTTCTGAAAACATTTTTAAAAACGTCTCATAAAATATTTAGCTTATCGAAAACTAAAGCATAGGAACATCATTTCTATTTTAGCCATTTCTACTCTTGCGACACTTACACAAATTTTATTCGGCTGACACCATATTTAAAAAAAAAATTCCTTTATGTAAGGTAGTTCTAAAATGCTCTATTTAAATAAAGCATATATTAATTTCCTTTATTACTGATGTCAAAATAATTTTAAAAAACTGATGTGCATTCATTTTGGATATAAACCGCAAAATTTTAAGTATTATAAAAGAAACAATGCAATTCAAAAATTCTTCCGATATTCAGAGGTTAAAAAATATTTCATTTGATGTCTTAGATACGTTAGATTCAGTAATTTTCTAGAAGCTCTGAATTAAAAGCCAATATGCTTCATATGTACCAATGATCTACTGAGAAAATAAGGAAATTGGTACTTTTTCTTCAACTATCTGGCTTTGAGACATTTTATGCTACTCTTCCAATAAACTGTAGAAGAAGGACAAATCGATGTTTCTCCCAGAGATTTAGTCTTCTTAGATAAGGCAACGATAACTTTTCCAAGTTTTTTTAATTAAATGTTTCTTCCCATTTATTTTCATTATAAGTGAAAGTAGTACTTATACCTCGCGTAAATGTACAAGTAGGTATATAAAACAGAGATTTTTGATTTTAAATGTAATTAACGAATATAGTTAGATAGAAAAAAGTCCTTCTTAGATAAGGCACCGATAACTTTTCCAGTTCTGTTGATTAAATGTTTCTTCCCATTTTTTTTTTCATTATAAGTGAAAGTAGAATTTATAGCTCGTGTAAATGTACAAGTAGGTATAGGAAACAGAGATTTTTGGTTTTAAATATAATTAAAGAATATAGTAAGATAGAAAAAGTTCCTGCTTTTCAAAAAATATTGACATGTTATGCTACTCTTTCAATAAACTGTTAAAGAAGGTCAAATAGATGTTTCTCCCAGAGATTTAGTCTTCTTAGATAAGACACTGATAACTTTTCCAGTTCTGTTGATTAAATGTTTCTTTCCATTTATTTTCATTATAAGTGAAAGTACTACTTATACCTCGTGTAAATGTACAAGTAGGTATACGAAACAGAGATTTTTGGTTTTAAATATAATTAACGAATATAGTAAGTTAGAAAAAGTTCCTGCTTTTCAAAAAATATTTTGAGAAACGTCTTATAAAGCATTTTAACTTATCAAAAAAAAAAAAAAAAAGCCTAAGAGCATCATTTTTATTTTAGCCATTTTGAGTCATGCGTCTCTTATACAAATGTTATTTGGTTAACACCATTTATTTTTTTAAAAGTTTCTTCAAACACGCAACTTTTAGAATTTTCTATTTAAACAAGGATGACGTCCAGTCATTCCTGATACACTAGTGCAAAGCTTTAAAAAATATATAAGACACAATTGCATTTTAAGAATTTTTTGGATATTCAGAGTTTATAAAAATATTCTCTCATTTAATGCTTAGTATTTGCTAGATTCAGTTATCCTCCTGAAACTCTAAATAAAATTAAATATGCTTCTAATGCAATAATTATCTACAGACAAAGTAAGGGCAGAAGATTGATAGCTTTTCTTCTAGAGCATGGCTTTGTGGAATTTTATGCTATTCTTTCACTAAAATTTAGTCGTAGGTCAAGTAGACGTTTCTTCCAGAGTTTTAGGATTCTTAAATAATGCATTGATAACTTATTTCAGTTCTTTTAGTTAAATATTTCTTCCCATTTCTCTTCGTTATAAGTAAATGTAGGGCTCACATCTCTCTTAAATGTACAAGTACGTATATGAAAAAGATATCTGTGGCATAAAAATATAATTAACAAATATCGTAAGTTAGGAAATGTTCCTTCTTTTCAGAAAATAATTTTAAAAATGTCTTATAAAACATTTATCTTATCGAAAAAGGAAGCATAGAAACACCATTTCTATTTTAGCCCTTTCAACTCTTGCGTTACTTACACAAATTTTTTCGGTTGACACCATATTTTTTAAAGAAATTCTTTTAAGTAAGCTAGTTCTAAAATGCTCTATTTAAATAAAGCATATATTAATTTCCTTTATTATTGATGTCAAAATAATTTTAAAAAAGTGATTTGCAGTAATTTTGGATATACTACTGCAAATCTTTAAGAATTACAAAAGAAAGAATACAGTTCAAAAATTCTTTAGATATTCTGAGTTTTAAAAAAATTCTTTCCTTTGAACTTTTGCATCTGCTAGATTTGGCACTTCTGAAGCTCTGAAGAAAAGTCAATATGCTTCTAATGAAATAATTATCTACGGAGGAAGTAAGTACAGAAGATTGATAGATTTTCTCCCAGAATCTGGCTTAGGGACATTTTATGCTACTCTTTCAATAAACTACAGAAGTAGGAGAAATAGATATTTCTCCCAGAGATTTAGATTTCTTTACCGATAAGGTACCGATTACTTTTCAAGTTCTTTTAATTAAATCCATCTTCCCATTTCTCCTCACTATATTCAAAAGTAGGACTTATTTCCCTCGTACATGTGCAAGTAAGCATATGTAAAAGAGATTTGTGGCATAAAAAATGTAATAAATGAATATAGCAAGTTAGAAAAATCTTATTTTAAGAAAAAAGTGTTTTAAAAAACTTTAAACAAAACAAAATATATGTATATAAGAACGCCATTTTTTTAGCTCTTTTAACTCCTGTGTCTCTTACTCAATTTTATTCGATTAACACCATTTCTTTAACCCTTTCCGGCACATTGTGCCCGGTCTGGGATACCCAATTTTAATTCCGAACTTGTAAACGGCACCAACAATATTTTAGTAAAATTTTGCTCTTACGATAAAAGCTTAAATTAAGGATTTCAAAATATCTAAAAAATTCGTTTGTGAATTCCGGTGTCAGTCAATAATTGCTCATTTTACTAACTGATTTTGCCCGTGCCGGAAAGGGTTAAAAGAAGATCCTTTAAATACGCAATTTCCGAAATGCTGTAATTAAATAAAACATATTTTGTTTTTTTTTATTACTGATGCCAAAATCAAATTTTGCAAAGTAAAAAAAGAAAAAAAAAATGGTCCAGATATTCTGGACATACTAGTGTAAAGTTTTATGAATTGTAAAATAAACAATGCAATTCAAGAATTCTTTTGGATATTCGGCGTTTAAAAATTTCTTTCATTTGATGTTTTACTTTTGTTAGATTCAGTAATTCTAATAAAGCTCGAATTAAAAGTCGATATGCTTCCAATGTAACAATTATCTACAGAGAAATTAAGGACAGAATATTGATAGTTTTTCTCTCAAGAATCTGGTTTGAGACATTTTATGCTACTATTTCAATAAACCGTAGAAGTAGAAAAAATAGACATTTCTCCCAGAGATTTAAATTTCTTAGATAAGGCACCGATAACTTTTTCAGTTCTTTTAATTAAATCCATCTTCCCATTTCTCTTCTTTAGGAGCAAAAATTGGATTTATGTATCTCGTGTGTTTAGAAGTTAGTATACGAAATGTGCATTTTTTGCTATAAAGTACTAAAAATTAGTATTAATAGGTAAGATATACATTGAGAATAATTGTGACCAACGATTTGCTAACTGATCAAAATAACAAAATCTCTAATGATTTTAGAAGAAAAAAGATAGTGAAAGAAATAGCATTTTGTTTTCATATTTATAATCGCTGTCATACGTTTTTTTTTTTTTTTTTTTTTTTTTTTTTTTTTTTTTTTTTTTTTTTGCCAAAATAAATAAAGAAGTTTTCCTGTGAATTTTGGATAAAACTTTTTACTACCACAAACATACAAGTTTGATAATTGTCTTAAAAAGTGAAATTTATACTATAAAACTTTCCTAAAACGGTCTCAAAACTGCAAGGATATTTAATGTAATCTGATAAAGCTCCTAATTTTTTATGATTCTAAAATTCTTTTCAGAATATATAGCCTGGATCAATCATTATTTATAACAGCAATAAGTTTTCAATAACATGAAAGTGGATTTTTAATTGAGCATGACAGTGATATGTAGCATATTTTATAGTATAGATTGGCACGAAATACTCAATGGACTAAATTCAAAATACAGCATTTGTGTGTCGTATATCGGTAATATGTATGATTTATTTTTCAATTAATAATACATTTTCGATAGAACAAAGATACGGATTACGGTATTTGCGTATTTTAACACAAAATGTGTGTTTCGCAAACTCCGAAAATGCTTACTAAATTTATTAGAATTTCGTAATACTACAGAGAAACTCAAGATTCTGAAAAAAAAATTCTTTATCTGAAATTCTAGTAGAAAAGAAATAATTAGTTTAATAAAATAAATAATTAGTAAATGAATCAGCTGTCGCTAGTATAATTAAAATTTGTCTAAAAAATCTCTGAAAGAAAATAGTGCATTATACTTTTCTTTACTGCTTCTTTTATTGCAAATGCAATTGAAAAAGATATAATCTGAAAAGTAAAAAATTAATAGTTAGTTAAAAAAAGTCAAAAGTTAATAGCTAGTTGAAGAAATAATCAGAACCATTACAAACTAATAGCTTAAAGTAGTCTTAAAAATATATCAAATAAAAAAGTCAACTATATTACTACATTGTAAAAATACACATTTTTTAATCTACAAAAATGTACTACAATAAAGAATGAAAATCTATATTTTTCCGTTTTTAGTACATTTTAGTAGATGAATTAACATCCGTCGTATAATAACATCTTCCCAGTCACCACAGATTTCAAAAAGCATCCCCTTACCTTTAAAAGCCAAAGAAAATTATGCATTTTTGAAGTTTACAGAAGAATTTACAAAAATTAATTTTATTTAGCTGCCCGTCTTTACATTAATATGAAACTTAAAACTATTTTGATGCAATTGCTAGCACAAATTCAGGTACGCAGCTAAAATGGCTACTTGAGAGAAAGCAGGGTCTAAAAATTCGGTTTTTCGGGTACAGAGAACTGATCAATGCATTGTAAAAGCTTCTAGAAACGTTTCCGAAACTTACGGGCATTTAATAAAAAATCATTTCGGTAAATTCTTGTTTGATTTTTAAAAATATATTGTTTTTTGAGGTTTCTGAGAGTAAAGGAACACTTTTCAGTATCATGGGTTACTCGGAGGAGGATATTATATAATTGCGCTCGTAATTATTATACATTTTCATAGATTAAGAAACCTCCATCTTTTTTACAGTGTACTGGCCTTAATTTACTTTTCAGAACCTTTACTTTAATTAACTTTTCAAAAAATGTACTTTTTTTGATAACTCATTTCTCTACTGATATACGCTATTAGCAAAGTTGTTAATTTTCAGCTTGAAGAGTCGCAGTTTATTACATAAACCAACGTACTGTAAAAATAAATGTACATCTTTTTTCTATATTTCTAACTCTTACAAAATGTCAAATTCTTGTTGTTTTAAACTTCAATTATATTTCAGAAGAATTTATAAGGAATAATATACAGTAAATCTGTATGCTTATTGTTGTTATTCAGAAAAACGCATAATTTAATCCGTATTTTTATAGTTGTACAAATTTACCTTTCAGTCAAATTAAATTACCATCAGTTTACATCATTTATATCACGGTTTTACAATATTGTTTGTGTGTATGCCAATGTGTAAAAAAAAAAAAAAAAAAAAAAAATGAAAAATACTTTTTTTATTTTCAATTATTGAGTTAAATTTTAATGAAAACAATATTTCCTGAAAAAAATTCAAAATACGTCACGTTTTAATGATACGAAAAGAATGTTTAAAAAAAAATCCGAATTCTTTGAATGTTTAATAAAAAAAAAGTCGGAAAAAATGTATGTAGCGTGCGCTGGATGTATCAGCAATAATTTTTGCGAACATAATAATTAAAATGCTGTTCAACACCTAAAAAAGTAGGAAAGAAGTTAACGCTAACAAAAAGCAAACCAGCGATTCTTTTAGTAATTTACGATGAACAAAAAACACATTTAGCTGTTTATCAATGACATTAATGCGCAATTTAAAAGACATTTAAAGTATTTATGTCATGCGTAATAACGAGTAGTTTTCTATGGAGCAAAATTTCAATGCAAGGCACATACTGTTTATTTCTTAATATGTAAAGTCATAAAAAATGTTTTTATGCTGTTATTCCTTAGTTTCAAACTGTGTTTTTACGTGCCTAAAAAGTTTACAGGTAAAAAAAAAAAAAAAAAAAAAAAAAACAAATTTCTATTTTTGTTTATTTAAGATACATTTTTTTCTCAATTTGTATTAGCTGTTTTTCATTACTTACCAAAAATTGCTTGCAAATTTCTTGAATAAATTTTTTGGTAATAAATATTTATCTAAATGGCTGGATTTGCTTTATGTCTCACTATAATATTTTCTTCTGGTGATAAAATGCTTTACATAAACAGGATTGGTATTTATAAGTGTATTTAGGGAATTAAGGTTGTTTTAGAACCAACTTAAAGATACATTTTTTTCATTAATATGGATAATATTATTTAATGAAAATTCTCATAATTGTAAGTCCTATAAACGCATGAACCCTGATGAAAGTTTGGCTTTGTATTTACAAAGAAATTTATCAATACAGTGCAGTATACTTTTCCAATGCTTGTATTCAACTAGTACAGTTAGTTCAACTAGTCCAAACAAATTTCTATTTTTTCTTTATTTAAGATACATTTTTTTTCTCAATTTGTATTAGCTGATTTTCATTACTTACCAAAAATTGCTTGCAAATTTCTTGAATAAAGCTTTTGGTAATAAATATTTATCTGGATGGTTGGATTTGCTTTATGTCTCACTGTCATATTTTCTTCTGATGATAAAAGGCTTTATATAAACAGGTTTGGTACTCATGAGAGTATTTAGGGAATTAGGGTTGTTTTAGAACCAGAAAAAAATTAATATTGTTCGCTATATCTAAAGATACAATTTTTTCATTAATAAGGATAATATTATTTAATGAAAATTCTTATGAAAGATAATTTTAAGTCCTATAAGCGTATGAACCCTGATGAAAGTTTGGCTTTGTATTTTGTATTTGTAAGAAATTTATCAATGCAGTGCAATATACTTTTTCAATGCTAGTATTCAACTAGTACAACTAGTTCAACTCATACAAAATATTTAATATTTATAATTCACTAATGCATACATAAATTAAATACGTTACTGCTTTTATAAAGGAAAACAGTATAACGTATTTTAAAATTTGTAGTATAATAAAAATATTTCTTCTTTACAGTGAAAAAAAATATTATTGCGCAGTTTTATCCCATTACAGTTCTGTTAATTCGAAAATATATAATAGTGCAGGCGACTACGAAAGAAAAAGACTACGCTATCGAGTTTCAAATTGAAATAATAATGTATTGCTGAATTAACTGCATTTGAAGTTGTGATTTGACTGCATATTCATATCATTGCAGTAAATAGCAACAGATGGTCATTTTGACGATATTATTACGTTATCGGATTTTAAGATGAAATTGGAGCAAAATTTATGTTTAAATGAAGTATTTTTTTTAAATAATTTAGCTTGTGTGCAATATCCCCTGAGAATCATCTGCCAGACAAAAATATATAACATAGAATTACGCCATATTGTGCAAATTAAATTCCATAATAATATTTTACTTAAAATTTTTCTATACACGGTAACGTGATTCAGTATCAAAATGACATAATTTTCTGTATGTACACTGTAAAAAAATTAGAGATTCCACAAATGTAAACTTGCGAAAATCTGTATTTTTAAGAAAATTTTATCTGTATACTGTACAAAAAAAGTGAAAATCAACTAAAATAGTTTATGTGAAGCTGCATAAATCTGTAGCTTTACAAAACAATCTATTTAAACTACAATAAACTTAATAAACTTTATGTGTAATCCGTGTTGCTTTCTAGGCACCCCAGTTCCTTAAAAAATTCTTGGTAATCTTACAAATTTTAAATCTATGAATCTAATCTTGGTAATCTCTATTTGTTACATAATTTTATGTTGTTTCCATTGCATAGAAAGTTCTAGGAATCCAACTTTTCTATTTACAGATTTTTTTTTTTCACTGTAGGAACGTACTAAAAAGAAATATGTTACACAATGGCCGGTCTTATTCGGCATATCTTGGTTTTCTATATGAGCAGAAGTAGACACCATTTCGTCACTTACATAGTACTAGCATGTCATCTAATTTCGGATTAACCTCTTCAGACCTGATCATAAAATAATTCAACAAATATAAATATTGTATATATATTTATAATTCAACAAATATAAATATTTATTGCTTTTGCATAATCGAAATGAAACCATAGATGACAGAGAGAGTCGATTTTATGAAATCAGTACTTTAGGGGACTGGTAATTTAGATTTACAAATATGGATATAAAAGTACTAATCCCCTTAAATCATCAATTTAACTACCAGTAATATAAATTTACGCAATAACAAAATTAAGGTTTTTAAACAAGTAAATGATCAGCAAATCCTAAAAGTTTTTTATTGTAAAGCATTTAAGTTAAATAATCATGAATATTTCTTACTTTCTTGGCCACAATGTCTTGAAGGTATTTTCGACACTCGGATGAAAATAATATTTATTTCATGAAGTAATATTCATCAGTGCTGACATTTATTTATTTTGTTTTAAAGCAAAAAACATTCAGCTGCATAAAAGTAAAGTAAAAATGCAAAAAAATGAACAGTTTAGTTTTTATGAGGAAAAAAAATGGAGATACACATTTGTGTACCTCAGGTCTGAAGAGGTTAAAATTTTAAAATCTTATAAATTTCGACAAATACACTACAAATAGTTTAAACTACGACGTGATATCTTGGTACGATATGAGTAGCATTAAGATACGATTCTCTATTTTAATTCTGCATTGAAAAAAAAATATGTATAAACTACTAAAATTGTTCTAAAAACTGTGATTCCTAAAACAATTTATGTAATGGCAACAATAAAAATGCATGTAACAGATACAGATTTGTATTATAAATCAAAAAATCTGCGAGGCTACTAAGAATCGTTTAGGAAACTGGGATAGTTAAAACTTTTTATGTTGCTGCAACTCGGCTTACAGATAGAATTTTTATAAAATTACTGTAGTTTTAAAAGATACTACCACTGACAATAAAGTTCGACGAATAGTCCTGTAACCTTAATGTAGATGAAATACTAATGTAAGTTACCATACCATCCTTCGAAATAGTCATCTCCCATAACTATGCACCACTGACATCTGCTATGCATGTCCTGGGAAATTCGCAAGAAGTCTTCTTTTGGGATGGAGTTTAAAAGCTTCGTCATATTTCGTTGGATGTCAGCAATACCTTCAAATCTCTTTCAAAGAGAATATGAGTTGTGAAAATAAGAATAAGTCTGGAGGACTGAGATCTGGTGAGTATAGTGGATGTTCAATTTGAATAACCCCTCATGAATTTCTTTCGGTATCTTGCAGAACTTAAAACCAAACTTTAAACTGATCTTTTGTTCGTTCATTTTTCTGTTTTCAGTTAGAAACCAAAACATTGAACATGCACATAGTAAATCACGTCTTACACAGAACATAAACGACGCTCAACTGAACAACGGTGGGGAAAGATGGTCAATACTTGCCTTTATGCAGGTGCAACGTTTTGTTTCCCCAGTGTTGCCAGATCGGCCGTTCTGAATTCATTCACCGAACTTTATTGTCAAAGGTAGTATTTTTGTAAAGCTACAGATAACATGGAGAGACCACCTACAGCAGCTCGAAATTGCTTAACTTTAGCGCAATATTAAAAAAAGGAAAAATTAGAGTTGTAAATATTTCTCGAAATTTAACAATTTTTGTACAAAACTGTGTTTACGTATTTCTTTAAATAACTTAAATCATATATAATTTGAATTTAGTTTAATTAAGACAAGGTAATTAAGATTTTTTTTATGACATTACATATGTTGCGCGCAGGATATTAAAAAATATGTTATCCACTTAAAATTATATGCATATTTTTACGATGTCGTACTTTAAATTGAGCCGAAAGTAATACAGAAATTTACAGATGAAAATATATTTTTCAAGCCTTTTAACCATTCAACGCATCTTGTATGGTAAAATTTCTATGAAACAAAAAACAAAAAATATATTACAGATATTTACATAAAAATCGGTACAATATAAAGTTATAAAAAATAGAAAATGATACGCAATCTTAAGATTCTATGTTATATAGATTTGGAAATATGATTCATGCAAAGTTAAATATATATATATATATATATATATATATATGCTATCATAAAATCGGTTTTAGCTGGAGTACAGTCATAATTTCTTTAAAATTCGATAACATGTTATTCTTCCTTAACCACTTAAATGATAAATATTTTTGAAAAAACCTTTCAAAAAATACCTATTTTTTTTCATGTCTTTTACATAATTTTTCATCACCGGTTTCTAAATACAGAAATTTTTGCCTAATTTAAGCAGAAAAATGTTAAATATTGAAAAATTTATAATAAAAATTTACTGGTAAAGGTAATAAATCATGATTCGAATATGGATGCCTGTACGTGGTACGGGTAAAACATGATTGGCTAAAACAGCTAGCCGGTATGATATACGGACTAATCAGGAAAGCGTTTAATATACAACTGAGAAAAGAATGACTTTTTAAAAGTTTTAATGTGATAGCAGTAAAAGGTTTTGTGTGGTAATAGATACTGTCAAATTAGTTTATAATATATTTAATAATAATCTAAAAAAAGACAAGAAACAAAAATATATGCGTCAGAATTTTTTGCTATTAACTCATATTTATTTCATCTTTTATTATGTGCTTTTATATTATTTTCTTAAGACTAAAGTTTTTAGTTTATTTTGATCTAACCCAAATATGTAACGTATTCTGAATTCCGAAGTACAGACATAAGAGAATTTTGCCGATAAATATTGCTTTTCTTATTTTTGTTTTTCGTCCCATAGCTATGTGACATAACTGGGCATTTAATAGATATTGTGCCTGCTTTATTCAGTAGATCAAGAAAATCATCGTTTCTTTTGTCAGACCTGGCATTATTTTTGTCTTTCTTGGAGAATATTTTTTTCTTTATCTTCATTATCGATCGCAGACTACAAGGACAAATTCACATACTTATAATCATACATACAGCGCACAGAAAAAGTTAAGATACTGGTGTTAACCTTTAAATAAAAAACCTTTAAATAAAAAAACTTTTGAGTTTTACAAATGGCTATACTTATTTTTAAATATATTTTAAACATTTTAGGTTGAAAATAATGGTTATAATATAAGATAATATTTAATTTAACTGAAAAAAGTAAAATTTGCATATTGCAAATGTTTAGACACTTTTTTTATTTTTTGCCAACTGTTCACAGTAAAATGCATATTTCAATGTTATAATGTCTGAAGTTTTAAGTATACCTCGATATAGCAATAGTTAGTGAAGATGCCGCGAGATATAAATATTCAGTTAGATGAGGTAATTGAGGTAGGGAAACAGGGATGGAAAGGTAAGACTGTTGCAAAAATTTCAGCTGCATTGAATCGTTTAAATAGTTCTGTTTATGAAGTACACTCTAAGGATGACTCCTTCAAAACAAAACATAAATCTGGAAGACCTTGAGTGACCAGAAAATGAAAGGACAAAAAGATCCATAAACTGGCATTTACGCAAATGATGATTGTTAGTCACATTAAAAGTAAGTCAGGACTTTCTGTGTTGACGGATATGATTTGTACATGAATTAAAGAAAAGGGTTAGCAAGATTATGCATCAATTCATGTTTCATACTAAACAAAAACTTCGTTTAACTCTGAAAATACTACTGATCTCAACTAGCCGGCGTGTAGCCCTGATCTGGGCCCAATCGAAAACCTTTCTGACATCATATCGCGTAATGTTTCTGCAAATTTTTGCTATACTTTTTCTTAATGAGCTTTGAGCTGCTGTTTAACGTGTTTGGTACAAAATATAACCCAAATGACGCAGCATTTAGTTTCTTCGATGAACAGTCACATTCTTGTACTAATTGCAGACAATGTGGGTGCAACTCGGTTTTAATTTGTTATAATTTTTAAGTAACTATACAGATTGTCTATACTTTTGCCACAATGTTAATTTAATTTTTTTGTCATTATATATTATGTAAAAGGTAAAATTTAAAATTTATTGTTTGTGAATATAGGATGCCATCAGTAATGTATGACATATAAAATACAAAAATTCGCTACATACTTCTGAATATAGAAGCGTAATCGATCATTGTCTAAACTTTTGCTGAACACTGTATAAAAAGTTAAAATATGTTTTTTTTTCTAAATGAGCAAATTACTAGTGCGAATATTTCTTTTCATTACCTTTATTGTCTTCTAATTAACGGAAAACATTTTCACAATTATAAATTTATATTTTGATAATGTAATGAAAATGTATTGATAAATATTTATGTAATAGAAAAAATAAAAGAATGATAATAAAAAGTATTCAGTAATGCAATTCAGTAGCAAATGTGCAGAATGTTTTAGGAATGTTACATTATTGTTTAGTTTTTCCCGACATCAAAAAATGGAAATTTTATTTCTAAATTTTGTAAGATAAAGTCATGTTTCTTAACAAGATAGAAAACGTGAAGTTTTTGTAGCTAAACCAAATTATACAGCTAAAATAAAAATAAAAATTTACTTAAGCAATATTACATACATTAAATACATGTATACATACTGGGTGTTCCAAAAATGACTGATGGATTTTAAAATTCAATATCTTGCAAACGGTGACAGATATTTAAAAAATTCTTGCAGGAGGGTTATGTCAGGCGTTTTTTTTACCGTAAATTTTTATTTTAGTTCGCATCTCAAACAATAGGTAACGCTGACGGCTATTGAAGGCTAGGTGATCAGTACTGAGTGAAGCTGAGTGAAGCTTTCAATTGCCCTCAGTGCCAGCTATTGTTTGAGATGCGAACTAAAATAAAAAATGCGGTAAAAAAACTTCTGATATTAAACCCTCCTGCAAAATTTTTTTAAATAGCTGTCACCGTTTGTAAGTTATTGAATTTTAAAATCCATCAGTCATTTTTGGGACACCCGGTATATAGATTATGTATCCTTGCACATTATCATACTAGTTATAACTTTTCCTCAAACAATTGAATGCCATAAATTCGAATAAGAAATTTAAAAAAAATGCCAATTTATGGGTTAGAAAGGGAAAATATTATACAAGTGGCATAACATTTAACATGTTATCTTAATGTTTGTCTTATTAATCACGGGGCCCTCTGTCAATAGTGAAAAAGAATATGTTTTTCATTTTTTATAAAAATGAACCCAACCGGGATTTTTT
Organism: Maratus speculifer; assembly: GCA_964019185.1. NCBI lineage: Eukaryota > Metazoa > Arthropoda > Arachnida > Araneae > Salticidae > Maratus > Maratus speculifer. The sequence goes on from OZ025301.1 coordinate 120,041,076, forward strand.
TCAATGTAAGCAAACTTTCATTAAAATAAAATAATAATAATAATAAAAATTCTAAAATACAGGAATTCGTGTTGAATAAAGCACATTTGAATTTCAAAAAATAAAATCCTAAACTGAAAATATCTGATAAATGAATGATTGATATTTTTATTAAAATAGCCTTAAAATAAGATTGTTCTGTGATTAAGATAATTAAAATTACAGAGTTCAATAGTAAACGATGTCCGTAAAAAATACAACAATTTCAATGGGTGAATTCCATGAAAATGCGACATAAACATCATTTTTTAAATTTGAACTGAATTAGTATTTTTTTGTTCCAATTGATAGAAAATAAGTCAAATTTCATGAAAATAACAAGGTATAATAAGATAATTGTAAAAATAATTTTTTATAGTTAATTATTATCAAGACTAACTTTGAAATCAAAAATCTGCTATTTTAATCTCTAGTTTAATGTCCCTTGAAGCATTTAAATATCACATAGATTTTTGAAACAAATATATCTTTTAAAAAAATGGCTAACAGTATGTTTAAAAACACCAAAATTTTCACCTGAAACGTTTTAACTATTTTGCTATTTCCCCCAAACTTTATATTAGTCTTCATGTCATGTCTGTCACAGAAAATGTCGATTTTTTTATTTTCAAGAGAATCTACTTGATAAAAATTATTAACACTACTTTATTTCCTCTTTTTATGTGTCAAAAGGAACAGTTCATAAAGAAATTGAAAGATAAGTTTAAAATTTGAGTGAAATATAAAGCATTAAATTTTGTCATGTCTGTCACATTTGTCATGTCTGTCACGCTAGTCATGTCTGTCACAACAAGTTTTTCAAGCAACTTTATCTTAATCTCTTTCCTAGAAAATTATTTTTGTAATTTTTTAACTTAGTGTTGATGTCAATAATATTTCTTTACAACTCAACTCAACAAAATGCTTAAATTTAGAATGAATGTAATAGTTACCAGATAATTATGTTGATACCAATTTCTTTGTTTCAGATATATTATCTGTCACAATTATTTTTTCAAACAGTTTTGCTTTAATCTTGTGATTTCAAAGTTATTATTATTTAACTTGGAATTGATGGCTATGGTATATCTTGATGTGAAACGTACACAATCTAAAGTTTTCTACTATTTAAAAGAAAATCTGCCAAATAGAAAATTTCTGGTACAAACTCATTTCAGTGAAAACTATTTGCATATTTATTAGAACGAGATTAAATCTGCTCATTGGCAGAATATTTCTTTTGCGTATTACAATTGTATATTATTGTTATAGTGACTCAGTCACTGTTTCTTCAGAGCCATATGTAGTGATATCTGATCATGGTAATTATGAGAATTATGCTGTTATAATGTTTACCAATTTGATCATTTAAAAAAAATCATGATAAATAATTCAAAGTCAAAAGTCAAAGAGGTTTAATTCTAATCTGATGGAGCATCTCTACACTTCAAACAAAATATATGATATTTTCAATAACACAAAACAAATTCCCAACAGTCTGGCATTTTTCAGTGACATCACATGGAAAATGATGTATTGATGAGACTATTAAGAATCAGTTCCTTGATGCTACTCAAGCTAGAAGTATAAATCCTAGAGCATCATGTAAGTGTGTTGAAGCTGCGAGGAAAATTGGTCCTAGAATCTATTTCTCCATGTATCACAAGAAAAAAATACAAAGAATGAAAGCAAAACTTGATCTGACATGGCAAGTAATCAAAACAATGCCAGGAACAAGAAAGTTGCATTGTTTCCGATCATGTGTACCTGGCATAATATTCTTTTCAATTTCAATACTGGTGCATGCACTGAAAATTACCTCTTGGAAAATGCAACAAAGCAATATAGCCAATGGGTGAATGTGTAATAAGACAATAAGGTTTATCATGGAATAATAACACAAATCGCACAGACACAGCAACAACATAAAATAAAATGCTTAGTACCAACTAAAATTAAAAGCATGTTTAAATTGGAACCTGAAGATCATGTTGTCTGGTATGAGAAGAACCAAATATTAGCAAATGTTTCAGCTGCAACACTAGTCACTTCCAAGGGATTTTATAAATTTTAAATATTTTTTATGATTTATTTTGAGATTCTTTTAACATAATATACCGTTATATCATATTGTAATCTCCAAGTTGTGATAAAAGTAAAGAAAGTAATATTTAAGAAAAAAATACTTAAATTCATAGAAAATTGTACATGTGTCATGTCTGTCACAAAACTTTGTCATGTGTGTCACGCTGATAAATATTTTTTAATATTTTTCTATTTACAAATTTTTCAATATTTTTCTTTCTGCTTCACATATCCAAGTCTTATTTTGTTTCCTAAAAAATTCTGGTCTTGGTATGCATGCCAATTAAGAGCAAATGATAATAATATGTGTCTAGTCAAAATCTATGTCTAAATTTTGTCATGTCTGTCACGGCAGATTTTAACCCTTAATTAAATTAAGTTTTTCCTTGAATTCAAATTTTAGTGTTTTTTTATAGCATAAGGCCTATATTTACATCACCCCATGCAATTTTTTAACTATCAATTAATATTTAGTACTTAAAAATGACCAAAAAAGTTCTCTCAGTCATGTCTGTCACAAAATGGAATTCACCAATGGTATATTAAAACAATTTGATTATTATATAATTAAACATTACTATTAATATAATATTATATCTATTATTCTTATATTAGACAATATTATTTGATTAATAACAGTTTATTACAGCGTATAACATGCATCGCTAATTTGAGGGTACATATTTTCAGTTCAAGCATAAACTGCTCTGTTCCACGCATCAAACTTTCTCAGTGAAGAAAAAAAAAAGTATCAGAATTAATGTTTTGAAGATCTGATAATATCTGCTCAGGAAAATTCAGTTTATAAAAAATGCCCACTGTTAAATTCTTTGTTTATATTAAGAAGCCTTCAAAACCTGGAATATTTTTATTTATCCTTTAAGTCTACTATTTTATATTCGGTATATGACAAGCACAAGGAAAAATGAAGTAATTGTTTTGAGTTAAAAATGTGTGTTATAAGCCAATAATATGCGGTTTTACAACAACGCATACATCTAATTGAAGGTTACTCTAACCTAGTTTTTCTTATAAATGTTCAATATGTGCACATTTAGTTGTACTGCACACATCTAAGTTAAAGTCCAATTCTTCCTACACTACAGTTAACAGTTTCGGAGTAAAGTAAGCAATGACTACATCATTTCGGGCAAATTATTATGTAGCGGCTGAACGTTGGCACAATCTTTTATAAGTTCCCAAATAAAAACATTGCATGCCTTTAACAGATTTTAAATCTTCAGCCCAGAAATAATATACCAAGAGCGGACAGCTCAAAAACATAAGGTATCTAGCAAAAGAAAAAAAAAACCCTTTATTTTATGAAAGAGTAGAAATAGTGGAATCTAAATTATCCGTATCTGCCACATTTCGATTTTAATTAAAAGGGATTTGGCCGTAAATCACAAAATTCAAGGGAGTTGACCGTGTATATGGAAAAAAGTGACATTTTCCGTAAATTTACTTGCGTAATTCACTATAAAATACGTTTATTGCAAAACTACCATTTTTGTTTTTGCAGTGTGGAATATAAAAATAGAATTATATTAATTTAAATAATGCTTCTAATTGAAGTAACGCTTCTATTTGAAACTTCAACTTAGTGAACAAAAATATTAGTTCCGGGCTGTGAATAGTTTAGCCCATTAATATCTAAATTATTTTCTTTAGTAAAATTTTAATTTTAGATTTCCCATCACTTTTAAAAGAAGAGAACTTTTATGTAATTATGAAAGGAATTTGTGGCGTGAAAGAAAGTATATATTTATATTCATATTTATTGCTGTAAAAAGCGCTTTCTTGCCATAAAGTATAGTGATGTACAAATGTACTACTGGGTGTTATTGTGTTAATATGATCCCGATAAAAAATAACTGTTAATGTGATACCTATGATAAATATCTTCAGGGGCATGTGTTTAACACATGAAGTTAAACATCTAGTAAATTAACTTAACTAACATCTCTCTCAAATACGAGGTGTCCATAAATGGACGTCTGAGATATATTTTTTAATAAGCATCAAGTCTAAGCGTTGTAGAATGTAGATTTAAGAGTAATTCAAACAGATTTATATAAGGATATTTGCGAGTTTGCTTTCTTATTGACTCGCATTAGTATCACGTACGCAAAACGGCCGAAACTGAGTGTAAAACGGTATAGACCAAGTGCCGATAGCACAAAAAAAATTATGGGAGAATAAAAATAGAGGAATCTAATATTCTATATCTTCGGAAGTGAAGTGTTAATAAGAGTAAAAATTAAAGCCACTAATTGTTGACTCATATATTTATCACTGTTTTCCTACACCCAGTTCTCCATGCTTTCATACATTTGATTGCAGGTGTAGTGGTGGGAAATCCAAAATTTTAATTTTAACAAAGAAAATAATTTAGATCTTAATCGTTTTCCTAATTTGTCCATATGTCATAAGGACAACGTGTTTTTGCCAATCATGATTTGCCCGTACCATGTACGGGCATTCATATTCCAGTCATGATTTACCATTCTCAGCAATAAAATTTATTATAAATTATGCATTAATTTAATTCGAGTATTTTTCTGATTCAATTAGGCAAAAATTTTTGTATTGGAAAACCGATGATAAAAGATTTAAAATTCTTTAAATGACATGAAAAAAAAAATTCGTAAGTTTTTTTCAAAAATATTAATCCGTTACGTGGTAATCTAGTTAACCTATTAACCACTCATCACCATCCCTTACCACCGGTTAATTCGTTGCACAGAATTGACATACCCTTTCACTAAGCTGAGTTTTCAAATAGAAGTATTAGTTGAATTAGAAGCATTATTTAAATTAATATATTTCTACTGTTATAACTCACACTTCATAAAAAAAGGTAAATTTACGGTATTTAACCGTGAATTACTCCATGAAATTTACGGAAAATGTTGCTGTTTCCATAAAAAAATGGTCAATTTCCGTAAATTTTACGGATAAATTCCGTTTATTTAAAAACAGCATCCGGAATAAAGCCCGTGGCACAAAAAATAAAAGTTTTACCCTTTCTATGGACAAATAATCAATTATTATTTAATTAATTTTCATTATGATCACGAAATTTATAAGCCTAGATAATTTTTAAGATACATTAGTTGCATCATTTTTGGTTCTTTAGTACCAGCTTTGAACACCAATATTTAGAAAATTAGCTATGCAATTAACGAATTAATATTATTAAAATACTATTCTTTGTAGATAGAATTAATCAAGAAAAATATATTAGTTATTGTATTTTGTGTTTTGTTTTCTTGTTTAAGAAATATCTTGTAGTAATCGGTCAAAATAAGATTTATTGAGAGCAAAATAAAAATGAGAAAAGAGATATATGACCTTATAATAATCTGCCATAGTTACAAACTGACAATAAATGATTAATATATCTATTTCTTTCGATTTCCACTGTCAGCAATTTCTTTTCAGTAAAGGAGATAGATTATTAGCAGAAGTAGTTTCTTCTTGCAATTAACTAATAATTACTTCTAGTAACCCATATTTCTTTTTTACAGTGTTAATGAAAATAATAAATAATTTTATCATTTTCTACGACAGTAAGAATAAATATTTAACTCTTTCCGGGTATAAATTAATTCTGTTGCCAAAATGGTCAATTGATTATATTTCACTAGAATTTACCAAAAATAAAAATAAAATGTATTAAATTTCATTAAAAATAAATTAATTTATGTCATTTCAGAAAAAAAACTTAAATGTGCATTAAAAAAAGATTCTTGAATGGAACATTGCAATTTTACACTTTTGCTCGTTAGCCAGGTTATCAACAAGCTGCATAAACTTACAAAAGACGTGATAAGTTAAATTATTAATAATTATATATTATTTTCTATTTAAGAACATTGCATCGATATCGTTAATTAGTTTTTCATTATTTATCCTTTTGATATAATATTAATAATGTGATATTACGCCACAGTTTATCAAATTAATTATGAAAGTATCGTTGTTATTATTACTATTTTATTTAATGCTTTACCATGCGTAATTTTCTAAATATCTATAGTTAAAATTTTCTATTATTATTTTATAAATCTTCATGATGATTGTGTAATTTATAAGACTAATTGATTTTGAAGATAGAATAGTTACATTATTTTCAGTTCATTAGTACCAGCTTTATACTTTATTATTTAGAAAATTAATTCATGAACTAAGAAATTAATACTATACAAACAATATTTAATGAAAAAAATATTAATTAGTAGAAAATTCATTGGTTATTCCCTCTCATTGTATCTTGTATTTTGTTTCCTTGTTTGACAAATATCTTGTTATATTCGATGAAAATAAAATTTATTCAGAGAAAAATAGGAATAAGAAGTAGACATATGACCTTCTAGTAATCTATCATATTTACAAACTGACAATAAATGATTAATTCTATTCTATTTCTTTTGATTTTCACTTCTTAGTTCAGGGTATCGGAAACTGTCAGTATTCTCTTTTCAACACAGGAGATAGATTATTAGCAGAAATAGCTTCTTCATACAATAAACTAATAATTTCGTCTGTCAACCCAGATTTCTTTTCGACAGTTTTCATGAAAACAATAAATGATTTTGGCCTTTCCGATGACAGTAAAAACAAATGTTTAATTTATAAATTAATTCTGTTGTCAACTGGTCAATTGATTGAATGTCACTAGATTTTACCAACAAATAATAAAAAAATATTAAATAAAAAAAAACATTTTATGTCATAGCGGAAAAAATCTTAATTTATCATCAAAAATTTTTTCATGAAAGGTACATTACAATTTTGCCATTTAGCTCGTATGTCAGGGGATCAACAATCTCTTTCAATTTTCAAAAGACATAATAAGTTCAATTAGTGATAATTATATATTATTTTCCATCGACTAACACTGCATCGATAGCATTAATTTTTTTTTACATTGTTTTTCCCTTTGTTACAATAATATTAATACGATATTAATTTCGATAGTATTGCTGTTATATTTACTATTACTGTTATATTTAATGCTTTTAAATGTGTAAATTTTAAAATATCTATGGTTAAAATGTTTTATTATTATTTCATTAATCTTCATTAGGATAATACAAAATTATAAGCTTAAGTGATATTTAAGATATATTAATTACATCATTTTCAGTTCTTTTTCTACAAGCTTTGTACATTATTATTAATAAAATTAAGAAATGAATTAAGAAATTAATATTATAAAAATAATATTGCTTGAAAATAATATTAATTAAGAAAAAACTGTGTTTCTTCCATTTTATTGTATCTTGTGTTTTGGTTTCTTTATTTTACAAATAAATTGTAATATTTGATTAACATAATATTTATTAAGAGTAAAATAATCATAAAAAAGAAATATATGACCTTATAATAATTTTTCATGGTTAAAAACTGACAATAAATGATTAATATATCTATTTCTTTCGATTTTTACTTCTTCGTTCAGGGAGTCGGAAACTGTCAGCATTTTCTTTTCAGCACAGGCGATAGATTATTAGCAGAAATATTTTCTTCTTGCAATAAACTTATAATTTCTTCTAGCAACTGAGATTTATTATCTACTGTGCAGCTGAAAACAATAAATGATTTCAATATTTCCGATTTCAGTAAGAATAAAAGTTTAACCCCTTCTGGGTAAAAATAATAATTATTATTTTATTAATCTTCATTATGATAATGAAATTTATAAGCCTAAGTGTTTTTAAAGATATAGCATTTCTAATATATTAAATTCTTTAGTACCAGCTTCGTACATTAATATTTAAAAAATTTAATTAATGAATTAAGATATTAATATTATAAAAATAATACTAATTAAAGATAGCATTAATTAAGAAAAAGTTTATTAGTCATTCCATTTCATTGTATCTTGTGTTTTCTTTTCCTTGTTTAACAAATATTTTGTAATATTCGATCAAAATAAGATTTATTGACAGCAAAATAAAAATAAAATAAAGAGAATTTAACCTTATATTAATCTTTAAACTTACAGTGGCCTGATCGATCTTATAGTAATCTGTCACATTCATAATCTGACAATAAATGATTTAAACACCTATTTCTGCCGATTTCCACTTCTTATTTTGGGGAGTTGGAAATTGTCAGCATTTTATTTTCTGTATAAGACATAGGTTATTAGCAGAAACAGTTTATTCTTGCATTAAACTAACAATTTCTTGTAACAACCCAGATTTCTTTTCTACAGTAGTCATAAAAACAATAAATGACTTCAGCTGACATGTTAGTAAGAACAAATGGTATAACCTGACAGATTAAATATGTTGAGAAAATGATCAATTGATTAAATGTCACTAGAATTAGTCAAGAATACAAATTTATTTAATTTCATTACAAAATTATTTTTTTTAAGGTCGTATTGGAAAAATATCTTCATTTAGCTTTTTTTTAAAAATCCTGTAAGGTACATTACAATTTCGCCTTTTTGCTCGTTAGGGGAAAAAAACAAGCTGCTTAAATTTACAAAAGGCGCCATAAGTTCAATTAGTAATAACTATATATTATTTTCTATCGAATAACACTGCATAAATATCATGAATATTTTTTCTCTTATTCATACCTTTTTACAATATTAATAATACGATATTACGATATTAATATTAATTACAATAGTATTGTTGTTATTAGTACTATTTTATTTTATACTTTACCATGTGTAAATTTTAAAATATCTATTATTTAAATCTTTTATTATTATTTTATCAATCTTCATTATGATCATGAAATTTATTTCTCTAAGTGATTTTTAAAATATACATTAGATGCATCATTTTTGGTTCTTTTGTACCAGATTTGTACATTATTATTTAGAAAATAAATTAATAAATTAAATTTATAAATATAATATGGATTGAAAATAATATAAATTTTAAAAAATGTATTAGTTATATCATTTCATTGCATCTTGTGTATTGTTATTCATGTTTAGCAGATATCTTGTAATATTCGATCAAAATAAGATTTTTTGAGGGCTAATAAAAATAAAAAGAGACATATATGACCTCATAGTAATCTGTCATATTTACAAACAGACAATGAATGATTAACGTATCTGTTTCTCTGTTTTTCTATCTCTTACTTCAGGGTGTCGAAAACAGTCAGCATTTTCTTTTAGGTGTAGGAGATAGATCATTAGCAGAAATGGTTTTTTTCTTGGAATAAACTAATAATTTTTTTCTCGTAACCCAGATTTCTTTTCTGCTGTGTTCATCAAAACAATAAATATTTTAAGCACTTACGATGGCACTAAGAATAAAAGTTTATCCCTTTCTTTCTATAATTATTGTTATTTTATTAATCTTCATTATGATCATGAAATTTATAAACCTAATATATTCTTAAGATATATTAGTTGCATCATTTTCGGTTCTTTAGTAACAGCTTTCTACATTGTTATTTAGAAAATCAATTAAGGAATTGACAAATTAATAGTCTTAAAATAATATTATTAAAATACTATTGGCTGAAAACAATATTAATTAAGAGAAAACTGTATTAGTAATTCCTTTTCATTGTATGTTGCATTTTCTTTTTCCTGTTTAACAAATATCTTGCAATATTCCATCGAAATAAGATTAATGGAGAGCAAAATAAAAATAACAATATAGATCTATGACCTTCTAGTAATCTGTCATATCTACAAACTGACAATAAATGGTTAATATATCTATTTCTTTCCATTTCTTCCTCTTAGTTCAGGGAGTCGGAAACTGTCAGCGTTTTCTTTTCAGTATAGGAGATTATTAGCAAAAATAGTTCCTTCTTGGAATAAGTTAATACTTTCTTCTAACAACCCAGATTTCTTTTCTACAGAATTCATGGATACAATAAATAATTTTAGCAATTTCGTTGGAACTAAGAATAAAAGTTCATACCTTTCTGAGCACAAAATAACTTGTATTATTTCACTAATCTTCTTTATGACCATGAAATTATAGTCATTAATGTTTTCAAAGATATAATAGTTACACCATTTTCACCTCTTTAGTAACAGATTTGCACATTAATATTTATAAAGTTAATTAATGAATTTAGAAATTAATATTATTTTAAAAATATTGATTGAAAATAATATTTATCATGAAAAAATTTAATAGTTAGTGCATATAAGTGTATTTCTTTCTTTAACAAATACATTATAATATTTGATAAAAATAAGATGTATTGAAAACGTAATAAATAAAATGAATATATGTATGACCTTATAGCAATCTGTCATATTTACAAACTGGCAATAAATGATTAATATATCGATTTCTTTTGATTTTCACGTCTTAGTTCAAGGAGTCGGAAACTGTCATCATTTTCTTTTCAGTATAGGAGATAGATTAATAGCGGAAATTGCTTCTTCTTGCAATAAACTAATAATTTCTTCTAGCAACCCAGATTTTTTTCCTACAGTTTTCATGAAAACAATAAATGATTACAGTATTTACGAATGTACTAAGCATAAAAGTTTAGTCATTTCTGGGGACAAAATAATTAAATTATTAATTTTCATTATGATTGTAAAACTTATAATACTCAATTATCAAAGATATACTAATTATATCATTTTGAGTTCTTTAGTAGCAGCTCAGTACATTAGTATTTAGAAAATTACCAAGCAACTAACAAATTAATATTATTAAAATAATATTGTTTGAAAATATTATTATATTGAGATAAAAAATGCATTAGTTATTCCATCTTATTGTATCTTATGCTTTGTTTTCTTATTTAAGAAATATCTTGTTGTATTCGATCAAAATAAGAATCATTGAGAGCAAAATAAAAATATAAACATAAATATATGACCTTATAGTAATCTGTCATGCGTACAAACTGACAATAAATGATTAATATATCTATTTCTTTCGATTTCCACCTCTTAGTTCAGCGAGTCGGAAACTGTTAGCATTTTCTCTTCAGTATGGGAGATAGATTATTAGCACATATAATTTCTTCTTGCCATAAACTAATAATTTCTTCTATTAACCCAGATTTCTTTTCTACAATTCTCATGAAAACAATAAGTAATTTCGGTATTTTTAATGTCTCTAAGAATAAATGTTTAATCGGACAAATTAATTCTATTGCAAAATCTGTCAATTTATTAAATCTCACAAAAATTTTCCAAAAATAAAAATTTATGAAATTTGTATCGTTAAAATCTTTTATAATTATTTTATTAATCTTCAATGAAAATTACAAGCCTAAGTAATATTTAAAATACATTAATAACACTTTTTTCAGTTCTTTAGTACCAGCTTTGTACATTATCATTTGGAAAATTAATTAATTAATTAAAAAATTAATATTATTGCAATAATAGTGTTTGAAAAATATATTAATCGAGAAAAATGTAATAGTCATCACCATTCAGTTGTATGCTATGTTTTGTTTTCTTGTTTAAGAAATACCTTGTAATATTCGATGACAACAAAATTTATTGAGAACAGAATAAAAAAAGAGGTATATATCTTTATAGTAATCTGTAATATTACAAACTGACAATAAATGATTAATACATCTATTTCTATCGATTTCCACCTCTTAGCTCAGGGAGTCGGAAACTGTCAGCATTCTTTTCTCAATGTAGGAGATAGGTTAATAGCAGAAACAGTTTCTTCTTACAATAAACTAATACTTTCTTTAAGGAACCCAGATTTTTTTTCTGCAGTGTTCCTTAAAATAATAGATAATTTAAGCAATTTCAATGGCAGTAAGAATAAATGTTTACTCCTTTCCGGGGACAAATTAATTCTGTTGAGAAAATGGTCAATTGATTAAACTGCATTAGAATTTACCAATATATTATATATATATATATATATATATATATATTGAAATTCATTAATAAATAAATAATTTTATTCGCTCAACGTTTACTGTAATTGTTATGTAACTTAATATTATCTACATACAATTTTATGTATATCATATGAAAATTTACTTTATTTCCATTCGTTTGATCTGAGTGACTTTACTGTATAAAAATTAGGTGAAAAGTTAATGGGGTATGTTTTCTTTTTTTCCCCACAACTAGCTAAAAAGTAGTTTCTAGAAAACATGTATGACTTTCATAGCATTCTGTCACATATTTCTGAATTGATACTAAATGATTAATAGATTTTAGTTGAGGGACACGCAAAGCTGTCAAATTCTTTTGCGGTAAGAAGAAATATCTTTAGCAGAAAGGATTTATTCTTTTAATATACTATTGATTTTTTTTAGTAACATTAGTTTTGTTCGGCAAATTTTATAATAATAGTTTTGTTACTTTACATATACATGAGATAATCGTAAAAGTAAATGCTTATATTAAGTAAATGCTTATTTTCAAGAATTCTCTCATATCAAGATTTTGATATCTTTTGACTTGCCACAGTGATTCCTTTATTGATTCCTATATTCTTTCGTTTTCAACGCAATCCTTTGCTTTTTTTCTGTTGTAGACCCTTTGAAAAGATAAGAGAGTATTCATTGAATGTCATAATAGAGGTATCCCAAAATAAATACAAAACAAATGAGAATTGTCTTATTTTTAACACCAAACAACAGGTATTAAATACTTACTATTTAAGCATACATGAATCAAAATACTTGAACCAACTTTTAAAAGTTTAGAAATTTACTGTTTACTGAATCATAGATTGCAAAAGTACAGATTAGCATTAATTGTAATTTTCTTACTGGGTCCAGATATTTTCCGCCAAGGGGGAAAACTACAATTAAAATCATTCATTCACCATTAAAATGGTTGTATTAAAATTATTTTAGTGCAGTTGCTTATCCACCAGTATTTATATTACCTGCAATTCATTATGTTGAGCTGACCCAATGCTATCAATAAGGTTAGTTGGGTGAATTAGGTTTTCCAGATTGATCCAGACGTGACTGACAGTTCCAAGTAAGAAAGGCAAAGATTGAATTCTGTCTCAAACATTTTTAAAATTCAAAATCAAAATTAGAAGATTACAATTAATATAGCTATTTATCAATTAAAATAACTGTGTTAAAATTATTTTAGTACAGGACAAATTGGATAGATTTTTAAAACATAAATACCAAGTAGGAAACGTGATCCCTTATATCTCCATTTTATAGAAATTGCAAGATTCCAAGATTAAAAAAAACTATTACCCTAAGGAATTTGTATTATAAAAGAACATTAGTATACAATGTGATAAGCTATAAAATTTTTATTTTTATTGTACTTTTATCTTTAGGCATTTTTGAAAATGTAAAATCACGTTCTAACATTTAGTGTCATTCGATATTACACAATTTGTCAAATATCTATATTTATTGAAACTCTCTTGAAGAAATAAAAGGAACATCCTTGAAGTTGTGGAATGTAAAAAAAGATAGTTAATTTTTTTCAGTGAAGTTTTAATTACGACGGAAAATAGAGTATAATAAATGGAAATCTAAAGTACATGTGCTCACCGATGTAATGGAAAATGCTCAAATTGGTTTATCACTGAAACAAATGACTAAGTGGGTCCTGATTAGTATTCGTGTAAGCATGGCATGCAAATTCAGACACATGTTGTCATTTCTGTGCAAAATACAAACAACCAAATTTATACCAAATTTCAAAAGACTTTGAATAGAACAGTAAAACGGCATATTTTAATTAAAACAAGAGTATTTTGTGAGATTTGGACATTTTTAAAAAGTAATTTTTAGTCTAAGAAAAATTATAAATTGTTCCACATTTTTCACAGAAACGAAAAAACTGATATTTTTTAGGGTAATATTTTTCTATAGCTAAACAAATAAATCAGGTTTAATCAAACACACAAATACTGTATAACTGTACAGATATGTTGCGTAACTGTACTAAAAATATATAGTGAAATGTTATGTCGAATGCTGTGAAAAGTTACAGGTAATTAGTGCTAAATTACTAAAATGTTCTGTGTAACCTTGCTTACATGATGTGAAACTGCACAGTCAAATGTAATGAAATCTTACACATAAAAATTGATAACTTTCTAGGAAAGTGTGGGGAAAACTTACTACTACTAATGAATAAACTTACACGCAATTACTGTGTAACATTACAGAAATATATGGTGAAAGCTTACTCCTACAGATGTGTAACCTTACAAACTATTACTGTCCAAGCTACAGACAATTGTACTGTAACCTTACACAGGAATTGTGTTATGTTTCGAAATATTATGGTGAAACCTAACGCAAAAATACTGTGTAAGATTACAGACTTATTTAGAGTAATCTTACTCATGAATTTGTGTTACTTTTCACAACATTATGATGTAACCTTGCAAGCAATCACTGTGTAAGATTACAGACAAATGTGGCGAAATCTTACTTCTATAGATGTGCAATCTTTCACGCAATTACCATGAAAGCTTACAGATAATTATAGTGTAACCACACACAGTAATTTGTGTCATGTTTCACAATATTATGTTATAAACTTACACACACCAAATGCGTAAGATTACAGACACATGTGGTGTAACCTTGCACAGGAATTTGTGTTATATTTCATTATATTATGCTGTAACCTTACAGGCAATAACTGTGTAAGTTTACCGACAAATGTGGTGAAAGCTTACTCCTACACATGTGTAACCTTACACACAGCTTCTGTGTAAGCTTACAGGCAATTGTGATCTAACCATTATACGGGAATAGTGTAATCTTACACATAATATGGTGTACACTTACACATTACATGTGTAATGTCATATCATTTATATCGGTTACAAACCACCATAAGGCAGGAGGCAGCAATGCTGACACCAGTTTTATAGTGTAACGTTAGACTAAATATTTTACAGTGTGAAGAAATTCCTATCTCTTTTCTCTTTTACAATTTTAAAAATTATTGCATCTGATGACGTGGTGACATCTTCATTAAAATCGCCGCGCTATATTTATTTCACGATATAACAACTTTATAAGCAATATTTGAAGAGGGATGCCTTCTTCATTACATTCTGTACACTCGAGATCTGATTAACTTGAATGAAACCATCATGTTCGAAACAATTTGAACTATCTTAGACATTCTTGCTACTTTTCTTTAAACATTTTAAAAGTGTATGAAATATTTAACATTCCCTAAGGGAATTCGTATTGCACTCTCAGTGCGAAACACAGTGAGCGAGTAATCATGGATTGGAGGATAGAGAATACGGAAGAAATAATCTCCCCTTCACCGATTCAGTCATTCAAAGTGTTCGGAGTTTTTTATCCAGATAAACGATTAAAATAAAATGTCTCCTTTATGTCAATGCCCATTTTAGACTCTTTTATGAAAAGTTTGGCTAAGACAATTCTTACCGTTTAATTTCTGTACTTGTAAGATGGACTATGAAAAATGAACAATTCTCCTAAACCGGCTGGATTTCCGGTGTTGGAAATTATTCAACGGCGTAAAATCCGGTGTTTATGCACATTAAAATCGTATACCAGAAATCGGACTTCTAAAAACTAACGTGATAAGCGGAGTGACGTAAAAACAGGGTGTCCGGATAGCGAGGTCTGACTGTATATATAAACATTTGGATAAAATTTAGAGAAAATAAATAAGTATAAAACCTTAGAGTAAAATTAAATAAATGGTGTATCAATTGCATCTTTCCCGATGAAGATGTTTACGGGAACACAGTACCTTGAAATTGGTGAAGATATCGATTTTTTATGTTAACTGAAAGCTTTTTTAATTGTGAATATTTTTATAACTCATTTTTACCTGTACGACAATTATATCGCGAAATATTCATATTTTTATAATTGCTTGTACGATAAACACTAAGTCTTTTTTCCTAATTCAGGCACAGGTTTGATTTTTTAGGTGCGTTCGTAATTATGTAAATACGTAGCACCTATTGTTGTCGCTCAGTCCGTCCGTCTGTCCGTCTGTCTGTCCGTCTGTCTGTCCGCATATAACAACGCAAAAAGTACCCAACCGAATCGTTTGAAATTTAAAATACATAATTATTACATAATTTTGTCGAGTCATTTCAAATTTTATGAAAATCGAATGGATAGATCAATTATAGGGACAATCAAAAGGATTCCGTTACATTACGGTCAATGGGGAAAAAAGTTTCAAATGCATTTTAATCGTTTGAAATTTAAAACATATAACTATTGCGTAATTTTGTCGAGTCATTTCAAATGCTATGAAAATCGGATGCATAGATCAATTACAGGGACAATCAAAAGTATTCCGTTACATATCCGTTACATTCCGTTACATTTCCGTGTATTTATATTTTTGTATATGGATTTAACATTCAAGTTCATAGATATTTTTCAAAAAAGCATTTAAATAAAAATTTTTTTGTTTTCCTTCATTTATTAATAGACACGAGAGACAAAAATATCATATTAAAAGTAAAATACCACTCATCTAAGAATCTGTTTACAGTTTTATAGATTATATGCTAATGAATGTGGAAAAAAATTGAAGGAAAAATATTCATATTTATGAAAATAGTAGATATTTTTAAAAAAATAATATTTTAAATTACATTTTACTCAAATTAGCTGTTTTACATGACTTTTTAAAAATTTATTTAATTTTTGGTATTAAGTATTGTGCTATTATTGTGCCATATTACATTACTACAGTATTGTTCAAAATTGAAAAGATGGTTCGAAGGTAGTGTGCCTTCTTAATAAATATTAACAATGGGGTTAATTTAAATATGAATTTTTAAAGAAATTTTTTATTAATGAGTCGTTTTTTTATTATGTATAAGAAGCGTCTGTAATTATTTATTTTTCACATCTGTAAAATCTAAAAATGCTTTACCTAACTTTTGCTACCGAAAAAAACTCTACTACTAATAAAAGTTTTTTATTAAAATACACTCATCTAATATTATTCTACTATCTTCGTCTTATATCATTAATAAAAAGTCTTTTATTAATCATTGTGTAAAAAATAGTTTGAGGATAAAATTAAAAACGCAGCGGATTTAATACAAATTCTATTTTAATTAATATCATAAAAAGCATAAACTTTTAAATTGATCTTTTTTTTTCATTACGCTTATTAAAGAGTCCGTAATTTATATTGTATAATAGTAAATTTTGTTTATTCATATTTCATGATGGTATATTCAAAAAATGTTGTCTAATATATGCTCTACAAAAGTTTACATTTAGAACAGAACAGGTAATATATAATGAGCTATATATAACTAAGCTTAAGTATAATGTGGATGGTGAAAAAAGATTAAATCGTAATATGAGCCCCTAAACAATAATAGGTACTAAGGTACCCTGGGGTAATAACGCCACGTTAAGGTTCTACCAATTTTCACGGCTCAGTTTTAGTTTGTATTTTTCAAACAAATATATGATTTGATACAACGACTCATTGACTATCTATATAAAAAAAATAATTTAACAGATATGTATTCATAAAATGTAATGGCGTGATTTCTTGACCAATGCTATTTGGCGTTATTGCCCACCTATATGGGTAATAACGCCATGCAAAAAAAACTATGAAATAAGATGGAATAATTGCATGTAGATTGCCCAATTCTAAAAAAATACAAACTCTACAAACTTAGAAATTGACAAATTGCATTCTAAGCTATTGAAAAGGTTCAATTTTTTGTGACAGTGTAACAAAAATAAAGGTAAGTTATGGGGGGAAGATAAGGCAAAAGAATATCAGACCGTGAGCTTCTCTTTGCTTAAAAAGGACCGCTTAAATAGAATTACTAGAAACATTGCACAGTTTTAACTGTGTTTATTTGAATCAGTATGTAGGATGTAGCTCGGCCACTGTAGGTTATCAACCGGGGTATTAATGCCAAGGATTGGCGTTATTACCCCCTTATAGTTATTGCACTGTACATTTTAAATTACAAATTATCTCGAGAAGATAGCCAAAAACTTCAACAACATTTTGAAAGACCATGAAATGTACTACAAATTTATGTAATTAACAAAGTGTTTCCGGTTAAAATAAATAGTCTTCACATCGCAAAACTTATCTCGCAAATTTTAGATCAAGCGTTAATTTTAGTTGCTTGTAAAAACAATAAGATCTAAAATGAAACAAATTAACTTGAAGCTGTCTTTTTGCGATGTATATGACTCAAAACCCTTCTGCGCAGAGCACATGGGTGTCATTTACCAGATTATTTCATAAATATGCAAAATATTAGCACTTGGCGTTATTACCCCGCCTGGCGTTATTACACCAGACCACCTTGCTTGATTATCCCTTCGACTAATTTCGCTAAACTATTCGCCAAGTTAAGCAATTGCTATAATTTTCATTTTAAATAATAAACGAATAAATAAATTAGTAAAATATTAATGAAAATATAAATAAAAGGTCAAATTAAAAACTACTTGATGACATAAAAACACGTTTATTATGTTTAGTGTCAACTGAATGTGACATTTACGGTCATCCATTGGTATTTAATCTTATAGTTTGGCGACAGTTTTTGATCGACGGACTTATCAAGTAATACCCAATAACATTATTTAATGATCTTAATTTGACGTGTGTTAAACATTTATTCTTCCTTAATTTGGAAATATGCTTGCTTCAGCTACTGTCATTTTATTATTTTCTATAATTTGTAATCATCTAAATAAAAACATATGACGGAACGCAATTTTCGCGTTATTTTAAACATCAAATGTATAATATAAAGATTAACACTTTCACGGTTTTACTTAAAAGGCGATTAAAGTAATCTAAGCTATGTTAATAGATAATTTTATTCAATATTTATTTATTTAATGTTTATTTATTTTTATTAGTATTTTAAATTTTTAGTATTAGTATTAAATTATTAAAAGAAATACTTTTTCTTTTAATAAACTAATAATTATTTTCATTAAATACGTTTTTGTGAAATATCGGTAAAACAGTAGTATTTTTATTGTGCAAAATGATAATTAAAGTAAGTATGAAAAATCATGTGTCTAGTATTGATTATATAAAATTTGCAACACATTCATAATATTTAGTAATTACTGTGACATAAAAGTCTCGACATCAGGAGGCGGCTAACTCTCGGAAGGTTTTTCTGATTACATCTTGATTTAAGAAAATTTCCTCTCTCTAGGAGGTGGTTTATGAATTAATGGTCTGTTGGTCAAAGGTCTGCTGAATACGGTAGGTGTGGTAGCGTTAAATAGGCCATGGCGTGTAACTTTTAGAGAGCCAGTTGTGCCACCTGGATTGTTATTAAACTCGTGCTGCTCGGAATTGTTGCATTTATTCATTCAACTTGTCGATTTTTTCTAACTTTCGAACAGTATTGGAATGGTCAACAGTGAATTCATTTCGATTTTTGAGTTATTTTCTTGCGATTAACATCGTCTATATCCTTCAATTTATCATCGTAAACAACAGAAGGAAGGTCACGACCAATCTTACCTTGAAGATTTTAATCTCTCTAATGAAACTTTTGAAACACTGGAGGAACTGCGCTTACGTGCAAGTCATTCTGCTCTCGCCCTAAATTTCATTAATGTTTCACACGTCTCGATCTGTACTGCGATCGAGTTTAAAATCGCAAATATAAATTTGACGACAAACTTTTTCGACACTACAGCTTCTGATGAAGTCAATTAAAAGTCTAAAATATAGAAATAATGACTTTCAAAGTAAGGGTTTAAAATAAGCTTTCTAATAATGTACAATGCATACCCCTAGGATTAACATATAAAGGTCTGAATTTCAGTTTCCTCCAATTTGTTAGTAAGATCACGTTAAATGTGCTGTAAAATGAACTGAAAAAATACTTTTAAAAATTACGCTTTTTTGTATTTATTAATTAAAACATAAACGCATTAAGTATGTGAATATGCATAATTTTCGTTAATAGTACAGTGCATACTATTATTTTAACACAATCTAACTGACTGGTGAAGTTATCATACGAATTGAATATTTCCAGCTGAGCGAAAAATTGCCCAGGCCGGGAATCGAAACCGGATACTGGCTTACAGGGCCAAGGTTAGCTTAACAGGTAAAGCATTGGCCTTGTAAGCCAAGTATCTGGGTTAGATTCCCGGCCTGGACAATTTTTCGCTCAGCTGGAAATATTCGGTTCGTAGTACAGTGCATGTCAAAAGTTTAAGAACAATAGGAATTTTAAAATAAAATTTTAAATATTCATTTTATTTCAATATCTGTCTTGTATATGTTAATAATATCTATTTTAACACCTTATTCACTGAAATTAACTTTTAAATTTTATTTCAAACCATGCAGTTTAAAAATAGAACAAAAATAACCGTGTCAAAATTTTACGCACAAAATCGTTTTTCTGCAAATTTTACAATCTAACGTAAACGTTTGCGCACGCAAATAATTTCTGGGTGTATAAGAAGCAGTGATAAAAATCTGGAGTATGAGAGAAAAATGTAACTCTGTTTCTGAAATCGCAAGTGCATTAAAAAGATCAAAACGAGGATCAATTTTTTTTTTCAAATTTTAGCTCGTGGTAATGATTTTAAACAAAAATTTCGTTCAGGAAGGCCGCGAGTGACAAGTGTGCGCGAACATAGACACATCAGAAATTTGGCTTCAACTGGTAATTACTTCCATTTGTAAATAAAACTTGCTGTTGGAGGACAACTATCGAAAAAAAAACTATTCATAGAAGAGTTTTAGAATTGTAATACGTCAAATATCGTAAATTGTTTACCAGGTCTCAAACGACACCATAAATAAAGCTAGATTAAAATGGGCCAAAGAGCATGTATCATTTGGTAAAGTGGCTGAATGTCATATTCAATGATGAAAAAAATGAAACCTCGATGGCCCTGATGGGTTTAAGTACAATTGGCATGATCTCTTCAAAAAACCTAGGTGTGTAGCCGACCTAGCCGACAACATAATGGTGGTTCTGTAATGGTATGAGGGGCTATTTCTTTCAATGGTCAGACTTGTCTAGCATTTATCAGTGGCGCCTTGAAAATTCTGAAAACTACCAAGAGACTCTTGCCAATTATTTGCTTCCTGTTGCCGAGGTTTTTTAGGGGAAACAATGGTTATTTCAACATGATAATGCGTCCATCTCTACCTCAAACTCAACTGAATCGTGGCTTAAGTCGAAAAAAGTGTCTGTTTTGAAATAGTCGGCAATTATTCCTGATTTAAACCTATGGAAAATATGTAGGGTTTTCTCACCCATGAAGTTTATCAGAATAGAAAGCAGTATTCTTCAGTTAAGTATTTGAAAGATGCCATTGAGAACGCTTGGTTTACAATTGAACCAGAAACTATACAAAACCTCATTTTATCAATGGATGACCTCACATTTAAAGTAATTCAGCAGAAAAGAACAATAATCAAGTATTATTTTTTTAATTCTTATTCTGCTGAAGACTAAAAATCTATTGTGCTTAAACTTTCGACACAATCATTTTTGTTGTTTTGATAAGTTTTCTAGCATAAATCTGTTAACTTTCTTTTTATAACTACAATTTGTAGGTTACGTGAAAAGGAATGTAATTTTCACTCATTAATAAAATTTTATTTTGAATTTAATTTTGTTCTACTTAAACTTTTGACTCGCACTGTATAATAAGCTTTATGATGCGTTTTGTCTAAATTTATGTAAAATAAGCTTTTAAACTGTGTATTATTAACTATAATAAGTATTTTTATGATTTAATTAAAAAAATATTTATTTCTTTACAGAGACTAACCGTATTATATGTATTTGTAAAAATAAACTAATAATAATCGTAAGTGAGATTTAGAAAAAAAATATATTTCACAATCTTCTTAAAAATAATTTTTCATAAATAACTGCCCGCTAAATAACGTATAAAACTATATGCATCCATACGTGCCTAGCACCCTATTTTTTACGTTATAAAAATGCATAGAAATTAGGTTTGAACATATATTTTTACAATAAAAAATGCAATTGTAAGAAGTCTACACTATCACTTATTTATCAGGATTTTTGGTTTAAAAATAAATAAATAAATAAGCAATAATAAATAAAGTCATTTTCAAAGATGAAAAATCCTCCAAAAATATTTTTCATTTCATCAATTAAATATCCTTCTTTTGTTGTCATCTTCCGATAAAAGTTAACTCTTTGCACGCTAGAGGTTGACTGATTCACCATTATTGTTGTCAGGTGTCCCTCGTATCGGAACTCCAAATTCTTGAGACACCACTAATATCTTACAGTTCATTTCTCCATCTTGTATCCTAGATTATTCTCTTATTAGCTAAGGCGAAGTAAATTAGTTTTAAATAAGGTGTCAAGAGCATTTAAAACATCCATTTATCTAAAACACTAGTGGTCAATGAGGATCACCTCTCCAGTGCAAATGGCTAAAGGTGTTTATGGATAATTATTTCGCAAAATTTTCGTGCTGTAGAGAAGAAGAAAATATTTAAAATATTAAATTTGTATGCAAAAATAAAACGCTAGGCATAAATTAGATTAATTTTAAACACGATTATTCAATCGGTGAATCAATTGTAACAGATGTAAATTTTCCATTTTTCATTTTTGGGTGAAAAAAGTCCGGGCCAGGATTCGAACCAGGGATGTATTGGCTGAAGCCGCCAATGCTCTTCAAATGCTAGCTGTTATAATTGATTCATCGATTGAATGATCGTGTTTAAAATTAATCTAATGTAATTTCGTATGCAGCAATTTTCTGGAGTTCCATATATTGACCTTCGATTTATTCTGTTGAGCTGATCCAGAGTATCAGACCAGATAAAGTGATCGTTGAGGTTAATTGCGTGAAATAGTCCTCCAGTGTTCGTGTCCGGGATGGCTCAGTTGGAAAAGCATTGGCGGCTTCAGCCAATACATCCCTGGTTCGAATTCCGGTCCGGACTTTTTTCACCCAAAAATGAAAAATGGAAAATTTACATCTGTTTGGCATAAATGTTGAGTTTTCTATACAAACTGCTTAAAAAATAAGTTATAAAATCATGGATTATTTTTGAACCAATCTAATATCACGCGGATTGGGAAAAATTTTGAAGCTTATATACTTGTTCTGTTAGAGTAAAGTTTGGGAACTGTTGCTTTAGTAGATCTTAATTTAATCGGTGTCAATACACAGACTATATCCAATTGAAATTGAACATTGTTTTAGTTATTTCATCTATAATAACCCATGACATTATTTTATTATTGTCTATAGCTTGTATTCTTCTGCTTTGATTATATTTACTAAAGGTATATGATGGCCTAAAAAAGTCTTTCATGAAACAAAAATGTATGACTTCTTTTGGTATTTTGTCATATCTATACATTATCTAGAACAAATTGATTAATGCATTTGTTTGCACATTTTCGTTCAGGGAGTCGCAAAGCTGTCAGTTTCATTTGCTGTGAGGAAGATATATTACTGTCTAGAAATATTTATTCTTTTAATAAACTAATAATTAGTATGTGTGTGTTTTTTCTGCAATATCGATAAAATATTAGATAACTTTAATGCGCAAAATAGTAATAAGAAGAACTAATTTAACAAATTACAACAACCATTTTTTAAATAATTTTTTCAGGAACTACAATTTTAAAAACTTATAAATAAACTCTATTAAAAAAATAGTTTTCTTTGCAATTAATTGGTTAAACATTAGATTGTTTCCTTTTTCGTGATCATTGCTTATTTTGTAGTCGGTGGGTTGGATAATCCGACATCATTTTTTACTGCTTTAAAAGATGATCTTTCATCCAAAGTCTTTCTTTGAATTAGTTTTTTTCATATCTGAGAATTTGGAAGTATCCCTTTTGCAATTATTTTTACTTTCTTTAATATTAACATAGGTATTTAGATTTCCTGTTCAAATAAAAATTCTATTAAATATGATGAATTTTGTAAAATAAATGAATGCATAAATACGTCAAAACAAAAATAAAAATAAATAATTAAATAAAATGCGGATTTCCGTTTCCTACACTGTAAAAAAAAAGGGTCGATCTACTAAAAAAACTTTAGTAATCCTTGTAATTACTAAAAAATGTTTAGTAATCTTAGTCGGTTACTAGAAAATCTGTAAGAATTACGAGAAAAAAGTTAGCAACGAATAAAGTTAATAGTTTTATATATTTTAATAGCTATTACTAAAACTCACTTGGCATGGCCTCGATAGCATAGTGGTTATAGTAACGGACTCCATGCTAAAAGGTCCCGGGTTCAATACTGGACATCGGCAAGTACGCCCCGAATGTATGTAGTGTAAGTACTCTATAATAAAGGGTTATGAATTTCCTGTTGGAGCTGATCGCAATGTTTGGTGATGCCATCTATTGCGTTTTTGCCGAAAATATATCGCTTCAGAAGTCTGAATGCAGCTCGAAGGAAGCTCCTGCCCTTCGGATGCACGTAATTGTTATTAAAAATAATTTTGGAGCTATTACTAAAATTTGCTTGGTGGCTCATACTAAAAAATTTTAAGTTAGTTATACAAAATATTCTTTTGTTCAGTTTACAAAAGAAATGCTTGTTTCACTTGCAAAAAAAAGTTTGTAATGGTTACTAAAAAATTCTGTGGAATACAAATTTACTAAAAAATTTTTAGTAACCTCTTGATTTTTTTTTACAGTGTAAGGGGAAGTATTTCAATGTTTTCCATTAAGTTAATAAAAATTAATAAAAACTACTGATCAAAACAAGGATTACGTAATAAAAGTGTCATATATTGCGTACGACGTGGATTAAACCTTAGGATTCCTGGATTAATCATAAAAAAATAAAATGCGGAGATAAAAATTGTGGGTATCACCAGGTTACTTCTTGATCGATAACAACAATCCTTGTCCAAATCCTTTTAGTTAATAATACGCAAAATAATACATGGATGAATTTTTTTTTTTGTAAAATTTATATATTGTTTTAATAGAGACTGTGAAAACAGAAATTAATTCAAGCATAAAAACAATCCCTTACGAAAATGTCTATTAGAACTCTACAGAAGACGTTCTATAGAGTCCTGTAGAATTATTATCCTTTTTAGGTGCGTTCGTAATTATGTAAATACGTAGCACCTACAGTTGTCGTTCTGTCCGTCCTTCCGCGTATAACAACGGAAAAACTACCCAACCGAATCGTTTGAAATTTAAACTATATTATTATTACATAATTTTGTGAAGTCATTTAGAATTTTATGAAAATCGGATGAATAGATCAATTACAGGGAATCGAAAGTATTCCGTTACATACGGTCAATGGGGGAAAAAGATTCAAATGCATTTTAATGGTGTTACACTCATTCGAACATAATAAAATTGATATGCATCTATAAAGTACATATTGTAATATACATTTTACATAATCTGTGCTGCAAAGAACATTCGTTATTGATTTCCATGGCCACACAAAAGTATTCCATTACATAATGGTATAGGAAGAACATTGTTTGGTGCGCATTTTAATTGTAATTAACTATTTACAATTTTATGAGAGTGATATATGAGAGTGATGTTTTTAAAACATCGTTATCGTACAAACGCACCATATTTGCTACGCTTCACGTGTAATTTCCAACTTGGTTGTATAAATTAGTTATAGGACTACCTGCATGTCTCAGAGACATGTCTAAAGATAGAAAGTGTCTAATAGAAACTCAATAGAAGTTTCTGCTCTACAGACATTTGTATTGAACTTCTACAAATATTTCTATGGCTTTTAAAAAAGCTTTATAACTCTAGAGGATTCTGTAAAACTTCTTAAATAGAATTCTAAAAGCCATTTTCGTAAGCGATTACTTCACGTTTGAAGTTTACCATTACATTTTCCTTCTCCCAATCCTCCATATTTTCATACTTTTTGGATGTAGGAATGCACAATAGTAAAGCTGTGAGCAAATAGCTAAATTCGAATTTTTAGGTGCTTTCCATCAAGATGTGACATGGCAGTCCGAATGCGTTTTAATATGCGGATCAATATTTAACTAACCCAAGACTTTCATCCGTGAACGCGATGAGGTGATTGTCTGTGCTGCCGCCTCTCGATCTATTATTACTTTTTTTAGGTGCGTTCGTAATTATGTAAATCGTAGCACATATAATTGTCGTTCAGACCGTCCGTCCGCCCGCATATAAAAACGCAAAAACTACCCAACCGAATCGTTTGAAATTTAAAATATATAATTATTACATAATTTTGTCGGGTCAATTCAAATTTTATGAAAATCGGATGCATAGTTCAATTACAGGGAAAATCAAAAGTATTCCGTTACTTTACGATCAATGGAAAAAAAAATTCAAATACATTTTAATAGTGTTACACTCATTCGAACATAATAAAATTGATATGCATCTATAAAGTACATACTGTAATATACATTTTGCATAATCTGTGGGGAATAAAACATTCGTTATTGATTTCCAAGGCCACACAAAAGTATTCCATTACATAAAGGTATAGGGAGAACATTGTTTGGTGCTCATTTTAATTGTAATTAACTATTTACAATTTTATGAGATTGATATACGAGAGTGGAGTACTTAAAACATCGTTTTCGTACAAACGTACCATATTTGCTACGCTTCACGTGAAATTTCCAACTTGTTTCTATAAATTAGTTTAAAAGGTTTAGAAATACCTGCATGTCTCAGAGACATGTCTGTAGACAGAAAGTGTTCAATAGAAATTCAATAAAAATTTTCTGTTCTACAGATATTTGTATTTAACTTCTACAAATATTTCTATAGCTTTTAAAATAGCTACCATAATTCTATAGGATTCTGTGAAACTCCATCCATAGAATTCTAAAAGCCATTTTCGTAAACGATTATTTCACATTTGAAGTTTACCACTACGTTTTTCTGGTCCAAATCCACCACGTTTTCATACTTTTTGGATGTAAAAAAGTATAATAGTAACTTGTGAGCAAATCGCTAAATTCGAATTTTTAGGTGTTTTCCATCAAGATATGCATGGCAGACCGAATGCGTTTTAATATGCGGATCAATATTTAACTAATTCAAGATTTTCATCCGTGAACACGATGAGGTGATTGTCTGGGCTGCCGCCTCTCGGTCTATTTTTACTTTTTTTAGGTGCGTTCGTAATTATGTAAATCGTAGCACATATAATTGTCGTTCAGTACGTTCGTCTGTCCGTAGGTACATCCGTCCGTACGTCCGCATATAAAAACGCAAAAACTACCCAACCGAATCGTTTGAAATTTAAAATATATAATTATTACATAATTTTGTGAGTCATTTCAAATTTTATGAAAATCGGAAGCATAGGTCAATTACAGGGACAATCAAAAGTATTCTATTACATTGCAGTAGATGAGGGGAAAAGTTTCAAATGCATTTTAATCGTTTGAAATTTAAAATACATAATTATTATATAATTTTATCGAGTCTTTTCAAATTTTATCAAAATTGGATGCATAGTTCAAATACAGGGAAAATCAAAAGTATTCCGTTACTTTACGATCAATGGGAAAAAAAATTCAAATACATTTTAATAGTGTTACACTGATTCGAACATAATAAAATTGATATGCATCTATAAAGTACATACTGTAATATACATTTTGCATTATCTGTGGTGCAAAGAATATTTGTTATTGATTTACAAGGTCACACAAAAGTATTCCATTACATAATAGTATAAGGAGAATAATGTTTGGTGCGCAATTTAATTGTAATTAACTATTTACAATTTTAAGAGATTGATATATGAGAGTGATATTTCTAAAGCTTCGTTATTGTACGGCACCTCATTTGCTACGCTTCACGTGCAAATTACAACTTGTTATATCTAGAAGGGGGTGAATAATTGCCTAAATTAATTTTATCTATGTGATAGTTATCTTAGTGATAAACACAAATGGTTATCATGTTGAGTGCCAGGTTGAATGACACTGAACTTTTTGTTTAGACCAGATTAATTACCGGTGACTGACAGTATAATATGTCATAAAAAATAATATTTTTTTTATTATTATAATATAATTACATTATTTTCATTAATTTCATAACATTAATGTTTAATATTATTTTAATAATTTAATATTTTTAGTAATAGTTTTTTTTAATTATATAGATAATTAAATAAACATACTTGGTTTCTTATATTAATGTCTTTGTTAACTGTTGCCAAGGTGAGATTGCAAATCTGAATTTATATATATTTTTTTCTCCCACATGTTAGCGATTTTATCATGTAAGTTTGATAATTCTATTATTATTGATTTAATATTTGTCTAGTATTTTTCACTGAATTAAGTTTTGCATTGGCGATTAATTGAGTAATTTAGAAATTATTTTTAAGTTTATCCTGATTTCTAATCAGAAATTAGTTGCAATTAATATGTCTATTTAGAATTATTCTTGATAACGAGCTAAATACCACATTTCCAATACTTCGTAATTGTTCCAATATTTGCCAACTCTGTTTTGATGTAGTTTGTTATTTAATGGGTATTCCATATTTTGATGTTGAATTGTAGTATTGTATAATGGTTCTCTCTCTCTCTCTTTCTATAATACTGTAGTAAATAAAAATTAAGTAAATTTTAAATAAATGATTAGTAATTACTTAAAATAATATGTATATGTTATGTATCATATTTTAGACTGTCAACCACCGATGGCTAAAGCAGCCTAAACATAAAGTTCGGTTAAGCTACCGGCGACTGACGTGGCACTTAGAGTGTTAAATATATTTTCTTTCTTTTCTTTTGGAGAAAAATTACAATGGGAACTGAAATGAAAGTTAGGATAAAATAAAAAGAAGTATTTAACAGTTAGTTTTAACAGAAATTTAGAAAAAATGAATACTTTAAGGCCCCACCCTAGGCACAGAAAAAGACCCGGATGATAATGTAAAGTCTATGGGAACGTTCTTTTCAAATATCTTGCTTAAATTTTAATATGTTTACATGATTTTTTTGCACAAGATAGCTGAGGACGATCCACAACCGGCCTGATGTTTACTTTTTCGATTTTGCTTATATATTTTTTATTGCAACAGTTTCGACTTCAAAACCGGTTGAAACCTGTTTCGAAAGTTAAAATATTTTTTTTTAATCTGAAACCAAAACTGAAAAAGTAAAAATTAGGCTGGTTGTGTATTGTCTTCAGCTATCTTGTGCAAAAAAATCATGTAAAAATATCAAAATTTGGGCCAAATATGTGAAAAGCACTCACCTATAAACTTTACATTATCATCCGGGTCTTTTTCTGTGCCTATTATTGTGCCTTAAGAAAAGTTTATGTGATTCCACATCAGAAATGCGTAGATCGTTGTTTTTGAAAATGTATAGTTTCTGCGCCAATGGTCGCCAAACGAAAAGGACGTGACTAACAATTGGGTTACAAAACATGTGACATTTTTACGCTATTCTATCAGAAGTTTCTATGCTGTCACTAAATGATTAATAGATCCAATTCTTCTGATTTTTCACCTTATAGTTCGAGAACGTGCCTAGCTGTCAACCTTTCTTGCGACAGAAGTTTATTGAAAAAAAATATACACATATTTATTTACCTACAAATGCATTCTTTTATTGAAAAAGAATGTTTATTAAAATATTTATGAAAGAATAACATTTCAAAATTTAATATTATAAATTATTCTTTACAGTGATATTCTTTATAATATTTTAATTCTTCATCCATTTTTCTAAATGTTTATTTATTAGGCATAATATATATATTATTAGGCATATCATTCTATAGCCAACAAAAATGTTACATATTATTTTGTTCATATTAAGCAATCACTATTATTTTTCCCTTGATTATAACAAATAAAAACAAGATTTAAGTTAATTATTATTTTAAAGATATTTTGGGTTGGATTTTTAAGGTGTTTTGGCACGTTTAAAAGAGCATAGATACTTTACTATCTATTTTTATGTTATAATTGTTTACAATACAAGAAATGATTTCTTAGATGTACGGGTAATTTTATGAGAAATCTCTGTTTTTAATGGAAAGTTTCTATTTTGAGTGGAAATTGTCAATTTTCAATAAACAATCGGAAGATTTCGTATTTTATCTTTACTCGGCACAGATGTCATACATGCACCACATTTGCACGTGCTTTTTTCCCCTGCCAATTTAGCATTGCAGATCTGTGTCAAAGAGAAGATCAGTTTGATAAGTTTATAGCAATTGTTAGGGAAATAAAACGGGAAAAGTTAAAGATTTCAGTGAAATGTGCTGATTAAATGATGCAGCTGCATGCATTCAATATGGCTAAAAGTATTAATATTTACGATTTACTGTTTTTTACTTAAGTTATTTAAGTTTATTATTTATAACTATTTATTGTTTTCTTTTTATGAAATTCATGTTTATTTACTGTTATTTTTTATTTTAATTCTTTAAATAATTTTTATACTATACTATATAAATAATTATTTACATCAAACTATTATTTATTTATTTTTATTTACTTTTTTAAAATATTAGAAACTCTTTCATTTTTTTGGCATTATTTTATTTTTATATTGCAATAAAAAATCATGCGCTGTTATTGCATGCAACTTGTAATTTTTATTCAAAAGCAAAATTTTCGCCAAATTGGCGGGGAAAAAACGCGTGCAAATGTGGTGCGTATATGACATCTGTGCCCTTTACTCTTTATTTGTTGAAAATGGAAATGTTTTTTTTTTACCGAGATGTTCTTTTCCCGTGAAATAGTCCTTTTCATTTGAGCAAAAACGGGAAAGTTCTAGTAAAATTTTTGTAATTGATTGCTTTGGCTTGTAACACAGTTAATGAACTTGATCAATTGGTGTATAAGATGCATTTTATCCTCGAATGCGAGCACGAAGGGCAAGGTTATTAAAAACGGGTGTCATAATATTCAATGCAAATAATTCTTTTGTGTGCATCTGCAAATGGTGATTCTACGATAAGAGGTAACTTGTACGGCAATCTTTTTAAAACAGATTTTTTATTCTATATGTTGCTATTTTTTGCAATGAATCGCATCATTTTAATATACTTTATTAAATAACATCACGATTGAAAGCCTAATTAAAACACATTTTTCTGAAATTTCTTACAAAGTCTAAAAAAGTCTCTACCCTGGCATGTCCCCTTGCTGGTTTCAATTTAACTTTCAAACAATACATATATTTTTTCCATCAGATGCTTAACTAAAGTATGTTTAATTGGGATTTAAGTAATTATACTTATGTATTATAAAATAAAAAATAAAAGAATTTTGTTAATTTAAAAAAGTTTTTAGAATTAACTTTTGTCCCGCTTTTTTTTTGTGTGTGTCTACCCTGTCAAATTTCGTTCCGCTGAAACAAATATAAATTCAAAGGTGGCTATATTGGAAGTAACGCTTAAAGACATCTATCGGCTTGAAATTAGCAATACTAAACATGCAAGCCATTTAAGCGTCGCCATTTTTAGTTGTTGCGACGCGACCATGCTGTGTAGTGGTTTCGCAAGGTAATCGTGCATCTCCCCTGGTAAGTCATAAATCTTATAATATTCATTTAATTCAATTGCATTTACTGTCCTAATTAAACAATACAGTAATAATTAAAGTGAAATATACAATTAATCCAAAAATTAATTCCGTCAGTTAAAAAATTTGAATTTATCATGAAAATGTCTCTCCCCTGTCAATATAACTGCCAGGGGAGAGAGTCACTGACCAGAAAAATTTATAAAATATGTATAAAATGACTTGCCCTTATATGAAAAGGTAAATAAACGGGACAAAAATCATAATTTAAAAGTTTTTGATCAAACTCAAACTTTTCTTTTTGGCCGTATCCTCTGTGTAATTGAAACCTCTTATCGTACAATCACCCATATACATCAGTTTTTAAGGTACCTAAACCTAATTAGACCATGTTAACGTTTGTGATTTCAATAAACTGTATAAAACCATACTTGACATTTTAAAGGTAATAGGATGCAATGTTTTTGAATATTTTTACAATAAGTAATCATGCTTCATCTAGTTGCTTTTTATTGTGATGAGCAGAGGGGGAAAAAAGAGCCTTTAGCTTTTTTTTCCTTAAGAGTATGTGTTCAAATAAATCCATAACTTTATTATTGGATAATTTTACTTAAATTAGCAGCTTTTTTCCCGGCTATATACCAATATCAAACACAATGAATAGTTTCCCTGTGATGAAATATTCTACTTTTGCTTTTTTTACAGGGATTTCGTTTCGAATTGTGAAAATTACTTATACCAATTACCCTACACAATACTGAGGTCTCTGTACCAAAGTTTTGATAGATATAAAAATTTTCTGCAAATATTCGCACAAAAAGAGTTTAATTAGCGGTGGTAAAAATAATATATGGTGAAAATGAAGTGTCTCCTAGAAACGAAAAGCCTCATAACACTTGTCTTTATTAGATAATTGCTGTTTTTCACGCGTGTTACATTTAAACACAAACATAATTAAAGATATTGAAGATACAGCCTAAAACAGCGTTTCTCAATTTTCTTTCCTTCACGTCCCCTTTTCTTAAGATTTTCATTGAGAAGTACTCCGATTTCTCATAAACTCCTTTCTACTTTTTTTCTCTTTCTCTACTCAACTAGATAAATAAATCAAACGTGATTTTTTTCATCAATAATCTTCTTATCATAACCAAATAATGAATCGATATAAATTGCATTGATATTTCAAACATTTTTGTGATTTTTTTTTTACCATTTTTGTGATTTAATCGCTTTTCTGAAACTTTCAAGAAACTAACCCTTTCCCTCAGAGACACAACTAAATTGAGGAGGTGACGATGTTTGATGCTGCCATCTATCAGGGTTTGGCCGAACGTCCTTTGCTGCAGAAGTCTGACTTCCAGCCCCCTGGGTGCAACGAAATGAAAGCAGCAGCATCTCTCTTACCCTTCGGGCACACGTCAACAACAACAACAACATATCTACAGATCGATTA
Organism: Maratus speculifer; assembly: GCA_964019185.1. NCBI lineage: Eukaryota > Metazoa > Arthropoda > Arachnida > Araneae > Salticidae > Maratus > Maratus speculifer. The sequence goes on from OZ025301.1 coordinate 120,074,074, forward strand.
TATATTTATAATACATATATATTTTATATCTATATTAAATGTTTCGCACAAATATACCAGGAGTTTGTAAATTATTCACATTTCACCCATTTAATTATATATTGAGAGAAGTTGTATGTTTCTTTTTGGATGTCATTTTTGATGATTTTATTAATTATGGAAAAATTATTTATCTCGAATGCTGCAAGGAATTACTTCTTGAAGTAAAAACAACTGTAGTGTTAAAAAATTGCATTACAAAAGTCGCAAGAACAAAAGGAAGGTTTTTGTGCAATTCCATCTATTTAGAGTTATTTATTTTGATTAAACAGTAAACAATTGCAGAAAACTTTCCAGCTATTCAATTGTTTTTATTGGTGGCAATTAATTTAGTATATTATGAAGAATATTTATTGCTAATAATACATATAAATCAACGTTAAATAACTATTTTCTATGAGGTTGGATGAATGAAAGGAGAATTTCCTGTAAATGTTTCAGTGAATCGTCTTATATCAACACCGTATCTTTACTTTTATGTATATTGCATCACAGAACGTCTGCAGAATTACAGTATTAAAGACAACAGAATACTTTCTGACAATAGACTCTCTTGTTTTCTATTAAAGGAACATCTCGACAAATAAAATAGAGAAGATTTCGCTAAATATTTAACATCAAGTATTTTACTTAAAAATAGTAATAGAAAGGATTTTTTTTTACAATAAATGTATATAATATAGCCCATATATAAATCAAAACAAATTAATTTCATGTATAAATTAGTTTTTAAAAACTAATTAACTTTTTACATATTTTTAAATAATATGATTTTTCGATACACTTTTCTAAAAAACTGGCGGATATATAATTTTAAAATTTGTCAAAGTATCAGCCAACTATTTAAAAATAGTATTTGTCATTGTCACTTTGAATAAGTAGAAATAAAAAAAATATATATATATATATTACTAAAAAAACTTGAAAATCTTAAATAAAGATTATCACTATATTTTTCAATCATGTATTCAGAGCAACCGTCAGACTCTTGAATACATTGACAATTTTTTAAATAAAAGGTGTTCTGTCCTGTAGTTTATTTAGAACCGTGCTGCATTGAGAACAGAAAAAATTAGAAATAAAAATTAGATATATCTTTTAAAGTTTAATTTTTTTAATAATGGATTTTCAATGATATAATCGTATGAATATTGCCAAAAAATTTCAATTCTACACTGAAAAAAAAACCCTGTAAAATTCCTAAACTTTTCCCAGGAAACTGGGATGCCTAAAAATTTGTATGTAACGGTAACAGAAAAAAATCCAATAAACTATTCTGTTAGAGGACTTTTAGCGGTTACCGTTATAAAAATAGTTCTAGGACTTTCAGTTTCCTAGGAGAAATTTAGTAACTTTCATTTCTAGGAGAAATTTAGTAACATTTTTTTTCAGTGCACCGTCGCTAAAATATCCTAAATGAATGTGAAACTGGCACAATAATATATTTTAAACATCAAAAACTGGAAGATAAAAATAAATAAAAAATAACATATCTAATATGTTTTTTATTTCTTTTATCAGATTTAAATCTTCTATAACGTAAAAGATAAGATCACAAAATGCAGTCGCATATTTATGTACCGTAAATTAATGGTTATTATGCTGTAAAAAAAAATCTGTTAAGTTGCTAATATTTTTTCAAATCACTGGAATTTCTAGAATATTTTATGTAACGGAAACAACAAAAATGCATACAAAAACTACAAAAAAATCATTCAGATATACGTTTGTACTGCACTATAAAAAAAATCATTAAAATTACGGCAAAACTACTGGCAGAAATGTTGCTACAGTTTTTGCTATAAAAATTGCAGTAAAGTTACATTGTTGCTAGCAGTTTTTGCCGTAAATTTAATAGATATTATTATTATTATTATTATTTTTTTTTTTTTTTTTTTTTTTTTTTACAATGTAAAAATTGTTAAGTCTATTGGTAAGGAATATTTTAGGAAACTGACATGTCTAAACCATGTAACTGCAACCAAGATTACAAATAAAATTTTAGTTAGATTACTGCAATTTTAGTAGTTTCTTTTGTAAAGATGAAGATTTCTGTATTTTTACCATGACCCACTAGATCTAAGTAAAGGCCTGTTTATTTGAGATTAATGTATGAAGTCTCCCGCCAGAGGACGCTGATACCTTGCCCAAGTTAATCAGACCAATCATGTAAACCCTGAACCAAAACAATGACACGTGTGCAAAAATGTGCACAGAACAGAAAGCAGCTTATTCAATGCTAATTTGGGCAAGGTTTGCGTCACGTGGACTTACACGTGTTTCAATAAAATGGTTCAGGGTTTGAAGCTGTTGCCAGCTTCACTTTTTCGGCGGTTTTTCGCGAAATGGCTCGGCTGGTAGTATTATAGTAGGCTATGATTTTTACATAATCATATTTTGTAGATTTGCATTTCTGTTTGTACAATTTATAGAATAGATCTTACCAAGCATACAGATTTTTGTAACTTTACATCTGTAAAATTATAGTTTTTTTTTTTTTTTTTTTTTTTTTTTAAGCGTACATTGTAGCTTTTCTATTTTCACCATCTTTGACATTTTTAGAAAAAAAAAATTAATTACAAAAATTATTTAAATGAAATCGAAACCAGAGTATTTTTAAATGCATTCACGTTCTGTTTTATAGTGTTCATTGACCTTAGTAATAGTTTTATGCAATTGTTACCACATGAATATATTTAATTCATATGGTCGACCTTTTAATGTCTAATTTATTTTGTTTTTTAGACATTATTTCAGAGTAACTGGAATATATTTACGGTTATTAAACAAAACAAGAAAAATAATTTAATAAAAGTATTTTTCTTTAGATTGACTAATAAATTCTTCCAAAAATAAAGATTTTCCTTTAGGTACATATAAAAAATAAAAAGAAAGACAATAATTGTTAGCCGTTCGGAAATAATTATTAGAAATATATTTGACATCGTTCATAATTTTCGAAGAAACTTATTATTGTAATTGTAGTTTCTGAAAACTTTCTTTTTATTGTTTCGCTAAAAGTTTAACTCAATTAAATGAAAAAAGTTTAATAAGAACAGATTTAAAATACATTTTGAGAAAAAAATCGTTCATTTATTTATTTATTTATTTAAATAAGAATTATTTAACACTAAAAAAAATATCTTTTGATTCTTTAAGAAAAAAAGGAATTTTTCCATTTGAAAGTGCCAGAAAAAAATTAGAAAATTAATCAAATCATTTGAAATTTAAATTTAGCTATTCTAAATTAAAGTCAAGTGATTTGATTTTTTTATAGTTAAAGTAAACTAGCTAATAAATTTTGATTTCCTGTTTATGGTTCTGAAAATAATCATTCTTTTCATAAATGGTTTATTTAAAAATTCTAATATAAGTTTTAATAATAATAAATTAATAAATACAAAATTTAAACTTTTTTTTTTACATTTTCGAATTTTTTTATTAAGTTTAGTGGTTTTTTGTTTTGGAAACTTTAACGCGCAGTTAATCAAATTTTCTGGTGTACAATTTTTTATTTAAGTAGTCACATTTAAATCATTATGAAATAAGTTTTTCTTTCATATTTTAAATGGAATTTTAATTTCAAGATAAAGTTAATCATTACATTTACCATTTGAATTAATGAAATATTTCCTCGTTTACTTACGTTTCAGTTTTTCGCAGTTAATCAGTCATAATATTTTTTTTTTTTGTAAATATAATGTAGTCGAAAGAATATTCTGTATTTAAAAAATGTAGTATAATAGAGTACTTTCTTCTTTTACCAATAGATGGTGTTGGTGTTTATAATGGCCGATTATCTGCACAAGGGACATAGTTCTTAGGGGTAAATACCTTCCACGTGGGTCTTTTTAAGGAACTTAATTCGTATTTACATAATATTTCTAAAGGTTCGAAAAAAAAAAAACCCGGAAAACTCCGAACGGTTCGCCTGAAGGGCATGATGGGATTCGAACCCAACACCTACCGTTTACTAGCTTCGAGAGTAGAAACTCTCAGACACTGGTGGGGCTTGTCTTCAATAGAAAAAAATATTGTAATTATTTTCGACTTTTGGATTCACCATATATACTTGCGTATAAAATTAAAAAAAATGACATGATCTTTTAAAAAGAGGGATTCGGCTTATACGTGAGTCATGCTTTGTAAAAAAATTTCTATTTCACATGATTTGTATAGTCAAATTGATGTTTGGTTGATAAATCATTTTAAAATATACTATAATTTTAATTTATTTTTCAATTAATTTTCAGCAGTGAAATTCACGCATTAAATATTCATTTAAAAATAGTTGGGTAGAAATCTAGATTGATGGTATGCATAGAGATGTGCATTAAATAAAGGATAGCAATTTTAAAAAGGTGGAACCGATGTTCTCGCCTCTTTTATTTCTAGCAAAAGCCATGCTTTCTTTGGATTCGCGAAGCATTATTTTATAAAACAGATATTTGAAAGTAACAATATTTTTTTTATTATTATTTTTGCATCTTTATTAAACAAAAACGTTATTTTATGTTTTGGCGCATTTTAATTTTTTATTTATGATGTAAAACTGGCATAATAAGATATTTTCGAAGCAAACTTTTACAAATTTTTTTTAAATTTTCAACTAAAAGCTCTTTTAAAGATGTTTTTACAATTTCAAGTAACCACTGGTGTTTTTTAATTGTTTGAAATATGCATGTTTCCAATCTTTGTAATCAACATCCGATAATCTTTGATAGCTATTTTAGAATAATATATTTGAAGAAAGCTTGAAGAAAGTTACTTCTTCAAAATCCTATTTTCTGGAAAAAACATTTGAAATCTGCTTTCGTTGATACTATGAATTTTTAACTGTAAAACATTTTATTTTAATTTCTTCGTTTTTATACATGTAAGCGTATGAGAATTGCTGTAATTCTCTCCGCGTGGGAGAACTTTTTACTTTCTGCGAATGGCAACTCAATTAATGGAATTACCTTTTAACGAAGCGCTCTCTCATTCTCGCAGTGACGTTTTCACGAATAATTATTGTTGTGTTTGCGAACTTATTAAAGTCTTATTTTTCTATAAAATCCTTCTGATTAATGAGTCGATATTATTTAGCCACAATACGACCTTCGCAAAAATATTTATAAAGAGCTTGAACCAACAACTTCACGCAGATCTTTTAATTTTTCATTTATATAACAAATTTAAGAATTAATTTTATTTGTTTACAATTATTTTGTTGCCAGTTTACAAAAAAAAAAAAAAAAAAAAAAAAAAAAAAAATCCATAATACAATTTTTTTTAAATGTTTAAGTGTCATCTGTGCAAACGATTTTGCGGAATAATGAAAACATGTTTTATTTAATAAATTAATCATGATTCTATCTATAATCATTTACTCCATGATTTAAACTTTTTTTTCTGAAAATATACGCGTTTCATTTTTTATTTATTTGCTAAAATGCGTCCGTATTGGAAATGCATGTAAAATAAATTAATTAAAATAATAATTTTTTTAACGTTTTACTGTAAAAAAAAAATTATATTCTGCAAATCTACAGATCATAATTTATTTTTGTGTTTAATTTGAAGTTAAAATATTGAATAGTTTTTTTGTAAAGCGTACGACAAATTGTAATTTGAGTGGACTAGTAGAGGATTCGCTTCGCTCATCCTAACAAGGCCTCACATATCTTAAAATTGTGAAAAAAAAAAGAAAAAAAATCATTTTCAATATTTAATACGGTTATATTGTTTTAAAACATAATTTTTATTAGGATGGACGATATAAGTTCCCGTAAGGCATTGTGACGTCACTGCGACGTCGTTGTGAAGTAACAATTTGACATTGTGACCATCGATTGTCGATGTGATGTCACGTGATGTCGATGTCAAGTCACAGTGATTAAAATGTGAAGTCGTTATGGCCGTTTTAGATCTCGTTTGTGACGTCACATTGTGACCACTTTGTGAAGTCACGGTGTGAAAAATTTGTGAAAAATGTGCCATTTGTGACTACTTTGAGATTAACATTGTGACGAAGCTGTGACAAAAGCGAAGATATTTAAATTGCCAGAAACATGTTTTTTTAAAGTAAATAACATGTTTCGAAGAATATTTGTAATTTTCTAATTTTTTTTAAAAAGTCACATCTCAGTCACAATGTGACGTCACTGAGTGGTGGCATTTTGGTCACAGATGTGATGTGACGAAAGTGACTCATAGTGACGTCATCGTGACGTCACTGTGACCATACATGCTATGAGGGTTTGGTCTTTTATTCCATGTATTTAAAAAATTGCAAGATGCAGAATTAGCATTTATAAGGGACTACAAATTATCAGACATTTGACAAACAGAAAATTGGTATAACATTTTACGCGCAGGATTAAAAATGCATATTTATGCATGCGTTTAAGACATTTTTTCCCTTTATTATTCATTATTTTTCATTATTACCTTTTTTTGTGATAAATGAGAACCTTTATAAAATAATTTTATTATTGTGCTGCATGCTAACTATTACCTGGCCACAAATAAGATTTTCACAGTTGATTGTAGGTATTTTTTTTTTTTGGCTTCATAGTTCAAATCTTATCTGTCTTTATATGAAGCCCGTGGGAATTAAAGAATTAAATACTGCAACTAGTATAAAAATTTTGGTGCTTTCAGATTCTTATAATTGCTTGAATCCAAATAAATTGGCATATAAAACTCTTTTTTATTTTTAATACAAAGTTGTATTTAAGTAATGTAACATTTTGTATATTTCAAAATCATAATCACCTAAAAAATATATTATTTTGAACAATAACAAAGAAATTTTCGGTGCAGTTATAGGCTAATATGAAACTTATCGCTGCTTCAGCTATAGAGCGGGTACAATTCCAAAAGTCATAATTTCTGTTCTAATGAATTTTTGAGGAAACTGTTATATCAAATGTTCAGAAAATAGGAAACATATTAAAAAGGGGTAGATTGAAATTAAAAGGGAGATGATTGCGAAAGAAATTAAAAGAGGAATGATTGCGAAATCATCTAAGAAGTGCAGTATAGCAATGGTATGGATGATACTGAAGAATTACTATACAGTAAAACCTCGTTACAACAATATTTTAGGGACCAAAAAAATATATTGTTGTAGAGATGTACATTGCTATATTGAGGGCCTACATATTTTGGGCATTTAATATGTTTTTTTATGTATATTATACTTAAAAATTATATTTAGATGACATTAATTAGCAGAATGTTAATAATAGTGGTTAATAAATAAATAAAATAAAATAAAATAAAGTAAATAAATAAATTAAATAAATTAAGAAATTAGCAAAGAAATACTTACAGATTTTTTTATTAAAAGAGTTTTTTACAGTAAAACCAAAATATCATTTTAAAAGGAGAAAATAAAGTTGAAATTTAAAAAGAAAAATCATTGTACAGGGGATTATTGCTCTAGAGAATATCACAATATTGAGAGGAGATTAACATTAGATTATATGCAAATTCATGGGACCACAAAATATTATTAAAGTAGAGGGAGTTGTTGTTGTATCGGATACCGTTGTAGCGAGAGTTTACTGTATTTACGAAAGTACTAAGGGAAATTCCTCTGATCCTGAGCCCGATTTTTAAAAAAAAAATAGTAGCATTGGAATAGAACTTTCTTCAACTTTTAGGAAATTCAGGTAATGATTTCAAATTTTAAAGATTTATTAGATGTTTCTTATTGTTATCTATAGATTTTTTCTTCATTAAAACTGTGATTTTTGTCGAAGAAATATAAGATTTTTTTAGATTATGCTTACAAGAACTTTGACAATATTTTGCCACTCAAAATAGGGCGATCGGTTTATACACGAACGGACGTATATAAGAGTACAAAACATCCATTTTAAAAGCTCAGATAACCCCGAAAAATTTTTATACAAGATGTCTGCCTCTCTTTTGTATTTGTGTCCGTGTGTCACCATTTTACCATCAAAAGATGTATGAAGTCATTATTAAAAATGATACAAATTTTGTGCATGTTTTTAGCATGACAGATAAGTCTTCTCTGAATTTATGAGATTCCGCTGAAAGGGAGCGCTGAAATAACAAATTTTTCTCTGTTTTTCTCACTGTACCATAAAAAAATATTGGAAGTTATTCATAAAAATGAAACAATTTTTTGTGTCTATTTTTGGACATTTAAGGCAGGTCCTCCATGAAATTCAAAAAAGGTTTTTCCGGTAGGAGACGCAATAATAAAAAAATTTTGTGACATTTGCAATATTGCAACCCTCTAACTCTCAAACTCTCTTGCAAAAGGGTAAAATTGTATTGTTGTTTTCTCTGCATTTTGTTTTAAATGTCGAAATATATTATATTTTCCACATAATATATATAAAAAACTTTTGTACGAATGTGAATATAATTTGTAAGAATATTAATCATTATTTATGCATTAAAAATGTCTTAAATTAATAGAATATTTTAAATAATGTTTATATTGCTGCGAAATCTGAAGCTTATTGGACATGGACATGTCAGCGAAAGGATTAAAAGTGTATGGATTTGTTTACAGAATTTAACAAAATCTTTCGTGTAAGTGTTTAGCTATGGCAAGCAGGTCTTGAAAGCAGGATTATGCATTCGCAAATCATGTATTTAATTAAAAATGCAGGGTGATTCATTATAACTTAATTTGGATTGACAGTTATTACTTTAAAAAAAAAATGAAGTATATTATAACAAAACAATTATCAGACATTCCCATCTTTTTTTTAAATCTGAAAACACACACACACACCAAAAAAAAAAAAAGTGGTAAAAGTTTTTTATTATACGCGAAAGCATTACGCACTATATTTTGGATTGGGGTTATCAGTTCAAATGGTATAGTTGATTCACTGAGCATCTTTTTTTTCCAAATATTTTCATGATGATATCCCATTTAACTCAAAAGGAGGTATATATCATTAGGAAAGAGTTCTATATCCGCGTGATTTGCTAAAAAATGGAAATTGGCAACAAAATGCCATTTTAGCAATTTATCAGATTTCTCAAGATGGTGAAAAAACATGAATTTTAAATGGTTTGTAAAAATATATTTATTTAATAAGCGTTTTATATGTCACATGTTAAAAAAATATACGATGTTTATATCACTATTTTTATGTATATACATTCTAGATTTATTTCTATATACATGTAATTATACATAGCAATATGCATATATAAATCCATAATATATACCCCTATAAATAAATACTATATACTATATAATTATTTTATTATTTTATATATTTCATATATTTTTCAAATTTCAACAAAATGTATAAATTTTTACGAAACAAATATGCTTAATGCAAAAAAATATATAATTTGTAAAAAATAAATGGCTAAAGTCCATTTTAGTAGTAAAAAAGTAACCCCAAAGGCAACCACATCGATTCATTTAATGCCAAAAAAAAGTTCGCCACAAAAACCAGAACAGGATACTGAACTCTTCCCTATTGTTGCATTTTCATTGCAAGGTTTTTATTTTTCTTGAAATTATTACAATCAACCCAAGTTCCAAATATTTTTTTTTAATAATTGAAAGAGAAATATAAGTTTAAAATCAAAGTTGGAATGATATTGGACTAATATTTTAGTAGAAATATTAGTACTAGTAGAAGTATTAGTATTTTAAAATATTTTTTTGGATATTAAAATGTATGCGGTAGAAGAAAGTTTCGAGATTGGCATAAACAACTACTATTTTATTCTTATTACAAGCAATGTTAATAAAAATATAGCCGCGAGTTCATTTACAACTTTTTTTTGCTGACTTTTTGAAATGATGATGTTTGTTTCTGCACTTTTAGATGAAATTAAAAATAGGAATTATAATTAGGAATATACTGTTGAACTAAGAACGTTAAAGGTCAATGCATTCTAATTAAAATAATCGACATTTTTCTCATTTTTGAACACAATTTTAAAAGTCAAACATCGTCATTTACTTCAATTAAAAGAATTCAACGAAGAAAAAGATATACACTTCGTAGGTCATTTTTGATCCTCAAAGGTCTAAATTGGGTTAACATAGCAAAATTATATTTCTATAAACACTTAACAGAACGATATTATTTTCATCAATGAAAATAAGTTTATTTTTCTATATAAAGGAAAAATTAGTAATCGCTGTGGCTCTAAGATGTTTAAAAACATTTTCATTAAAATCAAACATAAAGTAGAAGTTTTTAATGAGTAAATTTAATTAACAGAGTACCACTGGAAAAAAATGTACTATGTTTCTGAAGTTCAATCTTTTTTTATAACTTTATAATAAATTAATTTCAAGCTTATTTTTAATCTAAAAGAGAATAATAGATCTTAAGCAAGTATAAGGATGAACAGTTATTCTGATTAAAAGTTTTTTTTTGGAATTTATGCAGCAGTTCAGTCAATATAAATCGATGATATCAGAAGCAATAGTTTAAATTCGCATTCAAGTATATGCATTTTCTCGATAATATACTCTTTAAAAATGTTACAATATAATGTAACAAAAATGTATCAAAATGAAATATGATATCAAATATAAAACATTATTGCATTTTAGGGCAACAATGTAGTAAAACAAATATATCCAAATCTCAAATTTGTTGACTAGTGTTATTGCTTGTGCAAGGGTAACTATTTTATTTGTTTATTATTGAACCAAATTCTTGAATTATCCAATCAATTTATAGTAGACCGTTCAGAATTTACATTCTAATGCTATAAACAGATTAGATTTATAAGAACACGTGATACGCTTGTGACTTTACAAACATACATAAAAATTTATTTAACTCGATATCAGTTTTCTCTCCAAAATATGATATCATGGAAATATGGATACATCTTTTGAATGATAAATAAAATTATATTGATGTAAATATACTTATTTTCGATTATCAGATGAAGCGGTAAATATAATATACGTAAAATATTGGGTGCTGCTAGTAAGTAGATATCATATTTCAATGCTATAAAGTAATTGAAAATGTGAATATGAAACGACAGTACTCGAAGCATTGCATCGCAAAATTTTGAAATAATCTGAACAAAATATTTTCTAGTGTTTTCTCATAATGTCATAAAGAATATACAAAATCTTACCTATATGTTTCCAGATTGTGTTTACGATATTTTTTTTTTGTATTACATTATATCTATAATTTTTGCTTATATCAATGCTAATATAATTTTTAAACTACGTAACAAATTAAATATTGATGAAATTTAACTCATGTTTCACTCATTTCATGCCAGTATATAAGTGTTAAACGTATCAAATCTGCACAATATATTTAAAATTCAGATTTCAGCAATCATGTATTTCATTGTCACATTTCTACTTTGTTTCAGCCAATGGAAAATATTAAATGAAACCCAAAAAAATGTAACGTTACAGGCGGGGACAAAACTATTGGAAACAAATAGAGACTATTAATCCATATGTCAAGGGCCCCACTAGTGACCGAGAGGTTCTGACCTCTCAACTGGTAGACAGCAGGTGCTGGGTTCGAGCCCAATCGCGGCTGTCGGCCTAACCGTTCGGAGTTTTCGTGGTTTTCTTGGAATCTTGCGTAAATACAGATTAGGTTCCCTTAGAAAGACCCCCACCAAGGGCATGCCCCCTGGTCCTATGTCCCTAGTGTAAATAATCGGACGACAGAAATAAATCAAACCAACCATAGGTCAAGTTTTTTCTTGTACTATGAACTGAATTTGCTGAAAAGATGATTTATACAAATTTTGGATTAGTTCTGATGGTACGATATAAAATTCAACATAGAGATATTGTGAAAGGTTTAGAGTATGTATATGTATAGAGTATGTCCTTTCTGATGTCTATTTAACCAAGACAGGCCTGATACGCTCTTTGGTATTAAATTCTGAAAATTATAAGACACAATTAAGTGCACTTAGAACATCTCGACATGTAAAGTGAAGCCTTTTTTTGAGAAATATTAAACATAATGTATTTTACTTAAAAAGAGAGATAAAAATGTATATTAGGGGTTTTTTAAGTAGATATTTTTTAAATAAAAAACTGAGCCCCAATAAATTTGCATCTAAAATCTTAAAATTTAGAATGCGAGTACCTTTTTGTTGCATTTAAATAAAAAAATAATATGAAACAAACTGTACCTGATTGAACTAGTGGTTACTTTTCCCATTTAAGGTAAGACGCTTACTTTATATACTGATTGGATCATCCCCTCAGAATTTTAATCATCCCCTCATGTATTAAAATTATCAGAGAATGACTGCAAGGGATTGTCGAATTAGTGCTAAAAACCATGTTATACAAGAATGATTAGTCTTAGGAACACTTTCAGTTACTTAATACTATATTTTGAAACACATTTATAGTATTATATCAAAGTAAAAAGGCATTTCATTAGTTTTTATCAAATTTATAATAAATGAGGGAATGTCGGAAAATAAAAAAAGTTACTTTGATCTAAAACTTGAAAATCATATGCTAATTAATTAGGAAAGTCTTTGAGCAAACAACAAGATGAATGTTTCACCCTACTCTTGTACAAACTGTCTTAGATCTGTATAATGCAGACGATTCCATTTATTTAATAAATAGGGGCAAATTCATAATTAAGTAAGGGCATGACAACAAATAATAGGAACATTGTTAAAAAGTACCCTAATTCTTAATTGAGTTTCAATAGTTCAATTTCATACAAAATAAATATAATTAAATGGCTAAATTTATTTAAATATGTTTAATAGGTTTAAGAAATAATTTTAAAAATACATACTGAAATAACAGACAAAATATGTAGTTTTCTACATGCGTGAATAGCGACATAGTGTGCAAATGATATTCGTATAAAAATATTTAAAATATTTCAATTTCTATAAGGAAATAATGACAGTTATTATGTATAACTGATTGATAATGATAGTTTAAATCACCTTTTTTAAATTTAATAAATATGACTTCAAGACCCCTGGTACTTAAAATTACAATTTTTTTCAGAAAATGATTCATCTATCTATCTATCTAAATTGTAGTATTATATAATAATTATATATATATATATATATATATATATAATTTAAATGCATTTTCATTATCATTAAATCAGTTAGTGGAACAAATGGCATAGTTAAAGATGAGCCTTATTATCACATATGTTTATTTAAATAAAATAAATTAGAATAAATTTCTGTAAGTTATACCGCTCATTAAGATCGGCAGAATTTATTTATACTGTTACAATGTTTATTTTTAACAAAAAGAAATAACCATTTTAAAGTAAGAAATTTTAAATATGTTTATCTAGTGATAGTTTGAGAAATATTTTTCAATTTAGCTCTGGTCTTTAAACCACAATTGACAAATTATGTCAAGAGATAAACCAATGAAAAAATATCCCATAAAAAGGAATTCTTAAAGAACAGAAGCTCAAAACAAGAAATAGAGGAACTAAAGTAATAAAAAACGAACAGCTGGCTTTAAGAGAATTTATGGGTGCTTTTTGAAGCACTACTACCTTCAAAAACTTTCACCTGACTCAGTTGGCAAAGTTTTTTGTTCTAAAAGAAATAAGTTAAATCAGATATTTCGAGACCACGGTTTCTACATTTTTTCTAAAGAGTATCAAACTAGCAGGATAACTTTTTTTTTCAAAAGTGCTGTCACGTGCTATGGTCGAAAGATACTTAGAAAAAATAAGACAAAATCAACAATTTGGATAACATAGTATTATTTCAGTTTTAATCTCTTCGGTCCTTGGGTCCCTATTCGGACATCTCTGATTTTAATTTATAAAAACTAAAATGTGTGTTTTTTTACATTTTTACTTTATTTCATAGAAGCTGATTATTTTTTTCTTTGAAAGAAAATGAATGAATACCTGTATCTAAGCTGAATCCCTCATAAAATAAATTATATTTTCATCTGACTTTGCAATATGCCTAAAATGTCCAAAAGAGAGAAAGTGATAAATTTTCATAAGTATTTAACTTAAATATTTTTTGATATATATATTTTTTTGGGGGATTTGTAGATTATTTACTTTTTTAAAACACTTAAATTTTTGGTTGCATTTATTTAGGTCAACGCTTATTACATTGACTTTTTAAATGGCTTGTAGTTTTAGATCCATATTTATTAACCTAAATTACTAAAGGATTACTGCCAATTTCAGAAAAGATGTTTTTTCTGACATTTAAAATGTCATTTTGTTTAGAAAATACAATGAATAAGTATTGTATTATTGTTTTAGCTTTGGAACTGAAGACGTTATTACAGTGCTTTCTTACAAAAATAAATAAAGTAATAAATTTTAAATATGCTTATCTAGTGTTGGTTTTAGAAATATTCTTCATTCCAACTGTGGTATTTCTACCATATGTCTAAAATATTGTTAAGAAGTTAAATAATGTAAAAAGAAATGTCCCAAGTAAAAGGATTCCTTAAAGAATAAAAATTCGATACGAGAAACAGAAAAGATAAAGTAATAAAAAACGAACAGCTGGCTTTAAGAGAATTTGTGGATGCTTTTTGAAGAGATACTACATTCAAAACTTTCACCTGACGCAGTTTGCAAAGTTGTTTGTTCTAAAAGAAATGAATTAATTCAAATATTTCAAGACCACGGTTTCTGCTTTTTCTAAAAAGTATCAAACTAGTTGAAAGGTTTTTTTTAGGTATAGAGTAGATTTGATATAAAAATTTCAGTCACACGGTATGACTGAAAGCTACATAGAAGTAATAAGAAGACAAAGTCAACATTTTGAATAACGTTGGATTATTTCAGTTTTAACCTTTTTGGCCTCTAGGTCCTCATTCGGAGACTTTGCCTTTTAAAATATAAAAATTAAAATGATTAAATGTCCGCATCTAAGCTGAGTCTCTAATAAAATAAATGATATTTCCATCTAAATTAGCAAAATGCTTAAAAATATACAAAAGGCAGTGGGACCAATAACGAGATAAATTTTCACAAGTATTTAATTTAAATATTTTTAAGTAATATTTTTTAGATTTGTTCATTATTTACTTGTTTAAAGCTCTTAAATTTTCGACGGCGTTAATTTCGGTTAATGCTGATTAAATTTATAATTTTAAGGGGGGATTATAGTATTAATTCCATATTTTTAACCTAAATTACTAAGCGCCTAAAGGATTGATTTCAGTAATATTTTTCTCGCGTTTACAATGTCATTTTCTTTTAAAAAATAATCAATAAGTATTTGTATTATTGTTTTAGTTTCAGGACTCAAGAGGTTTTTATAATGCTTTGTTACAAAAATAAATAATCGAATTAATGTGAGAAATTTTAACTGTGTTTATCTAGTATTAGTTTTAGAAATATTTTTAATTTCAATTCCAGTCTTTCTACAACAGGTGAAAAATAATGTTAAGAGGTAAACCAACGAAAAAAAATATCCAAAGATAAAGGAAGTATTAATTCCATATTTTTTAACCTAAATTACTAAGCACCTAAAGGATTGACTTCAGTAATATTTTTCTCGCGTTTACAATGTCATTTTCTTTTAAAAAATAATCAATAAGTATTTGTATTATTGTTTTAGTTTCAGGACTCAAGAGGTTTTTATAATGCTTTGTTACAAAAATAAATAATCAAATTAATGTGAGAAATTTTAACTGTGTTTATCTAGTATTAGTTTTAGAAATATTTTTAATTTCAATTCCAGTCTTTCTACAACAGGTGAAAAATAATGTTAAGAGGTAAACCAACGAAAAAAAATATCCAAAGATAAAGGAATTCTTAAAGAACCGAAACTCGAAACAGGGAACAAAAAAGGCAAAATAATATAAAACGAACAGCTGGCTTTAAAAGAATTTGTGGGTGCTTTTTGAAGCGATACTACATTCAAAAACTTTCGTCTGACGCAGTTTGTAAAGATTTTGTCTTAAAAGAAATAAGTAAAATCAGATATTTCGAGAACACGGTTTTTTCTTTTTCTAAAAAGTATCAAACTAGTGGGAAGTTTTTTTAATAGTGTTTAAGTATAAAACAGATTTGATATAAAAATTTTAGTCACATGGTATGTTCGAAAAATACATAGAAGAAATAAAAAGACAAAATAAACATTTTGAATAACTTTGGACTGAATAATTTAATTTTAACCTCTTCGGTTTCTGGGTCCCCATTGGGAGACCACTGTTCTTTTATTTATGAAAACTAAAATGTCTGATTTTTTTTTTTACATTGACATATCAATGTTTTAATAGCTGACTGTTTTTTGCTTTGAAAGTAAATGAATAAATTCCTACATGTAAGCTGAATCTCTTATGAAGTAAATGACATTTTCATCTGACTTTGCAAAATACCTAAAAATGTCCAAGAAAGTGATACATTTTCATAGGCATTTAACATTTATTAATCTTTTTTCAATTTTTTTTTTTTTTTGGGGGGGGGGACTTGTACATTATTTACTTTATTAAAGTGCTTAAATTTTTGATAGCGCTAATTTTGTTTAGCGCTTCCTAAATTAATGTTTTAAGGGGTTTCCAGTTTTAGATCCATATTTCTTAATCTAAATTACTAGGCGCTTAAAGTACCAATTGCAGAAAATATTTTTTTTCTGATATTTACAATGTCATTTTGTTTATAAAAAAACAATGAATGAGTATTTGCATTATTATTTAAGCTTCGGAACTGAAGGCTTTATTACAAAGCTTTCTTTAAAAAAATAATGAATTTAAAGGAAATTTTTTTAATGTGTTTATCTAATGATAGTTTTAGAAAGAATTTTGATTTCAGGTCTGGTCTTTTTATCACAAGTGAAAAATACGGTTAAGGGGTAAACCAATGAAAAAAAACAATCCCAAGAGGTTATTACAATGCTTGCTTACAGAAATAAATAATGAAATTAAAGTAAGAAATTTCAAATATGTTTAACTAGTGATAGCTTTAGAGATTTATTTCCTTTCTGGACTTTCTAGCACAAGTAAAAATTATTGTAAAGAGGTAAACCAATTTAAAATAAAATGCTGAGAAAAAGTTTAAAAAAAATAATGAATTTAAAGGAAGAAATTTTAAAATATGTTTATCTAATGATAGTTTTAGAAAAAATTTTGATTTCAGGTCTGGTCATTTTATCACAAGTGAAAAATACGGTTAAAGGGTAAACCAATAAAAAAACAATCCCAAGAGGTCATTACAATGCTTGCTTACAAAAATAAATAATCAAATTAAAGTAAGAAATTTCAAATATGTTTATCTAGTGATAGCTTTAGAGCTTTATTTCCTTTCTGGACTTTCTGGCACAAGTGAAAAATACTGTAAACAGGTAAACCAATTGAATAAAATACCAAGACAAAGTAATCCTTAACGAATAGAAACTCAAAACAAGAAAAAAAAAGTTAAAGTAATAAAAAAACGAACAGCTGGCTTTAACAGAATTTGTGTATGCTTTTTGAAGACACATTATATTCAAACACTTTCACCTGACGCAGTTTGGAAAGTTTTTTTTGTTTTAAAAGAAATAAATAAATAGAAGGAATAAGAAAAAAAAATGAGCGATTTGAATATGTTGGATCATCTTCGGTCAATGGGTCCTTGAAAACAAATGAATAATTGCATGCAACTAAATAAAAAATAATATTGAAAATATTATGAAATTATTAAAAATAAATATTTTCTACTAAGAATTTATTTATTAAAAATACAACACATTGCTCAATGGTGCACAAAACAAGAATTTTAATATCAACTTGTACAATTAAAATAAAATAAAAATATCAACGTTTCGCACCGTCTTCTGCGGCCTTTTTCAGAAAATATGATAATGGAAGGACTAAGTTTGCTTCTCGATCGAGAAATAATATTTCTAATAAGTTAACATCGAAATGAATTAAAAGTTTTAAAATGTTGCCACTTACACGTGAGTAAAAATTAAAATATTGCAAAGAGATAAAAAATTTTAGATTTTATGATGCTATGCCATATTTTTGGTATATTGTAGGACAAATTATCATTACAAGGTTTATTTTCTCGTGTAGTGATTTCGACAGATTCTCTTATTTTACCTTCAACAGGGTTATTGCACGGAACTATGATTTTGGCCTCATCAAAGTTAATACGGTAACCCTTAGATTAATTTTGAAACACGATTATTCAATCGGTGAATTAATTATGACAGATGTAATTCGTGTTCGTGTCCGGTATAGCTCAGTTGGTAGAGCATTGGCGGCTTCAGCCAATACATCCCTGGTTCGAATCCTGGCCCGGACTTTTTTCACCCAAAATTCAAAAATGGATAAATTACGGCAACCCTTGTTCGCCAAGTAGAAGCGAGAAAGAGCAGTATTATGTTTATACTGTTTAATATCGCTGCGATGCTCTTTAATTCTAATTAAAAGTTTGCGTGTTGTCATGCCGATGTAGACTTTTTTAACATTATTTGATAAAGTGATGGGGATTTCATAAATACCAGATTTTTGGTCTATTGGAATTTTGTCGATCTTATCTGTAACGATGTCAATGAGATATGATTCATTTCGATTTTAATTTATTAGAAATATTATCTCTCGATCGAGAAGCAAACTTAGTCCTACCATTATCATAAAATATTGCATAACATCATAAAATCTTAAAATTTTTATCTCTTTGCAATATTTTAATTTTTACTCACGTGTAAGTGGCAACATTTTTAAACTTTTAATTCATTTCGATTTTAACTTATTAGAAATATTATATCTCGATCGAGAAGCAAACTTAGTCCTTCCATTATCATATTTTCCTAAAGACGGCTTCAGAAGACGGCGCGAAACGTTGATATTTTTGTTTTATTTTAATTCTACAAGTGTATATTAAAATTCTTGTTTTGTGTACCATTGAGCAATGTGTTGTATTTTTAATAAATACATTCTTAATAGTTAAAAATTATGGTGCAATTGTCCAGTATATATTTATAAATATTTTCTTCTGACTTTGCAAAATTCCTAAATATGTCCAAAAGACAGTGTGACCAACAAAGTGATACATTTTCATAAGTATTCAACTTAAATATTTTTCAATAATTTTTTTGATGGATTATAGATTATTTATTTTTTCAAGACTCTTAAATTTTTGATTGCAATAATTTAGGTTAATGCTTATTAAATTGATGTTTTACGGGGTTTTCTAGTTTTAGATCCATATTTTTTTAAGCACCTAAAGCACCAATTTCAGAAGAGATATTTTCTCTGATATTTACAATGTCATTTTGTTTAGAAAAAACAATGAATAAGTATTGTATTGTTCCAGAGTATATAGGGTTCTTTTGATCTTATGGTTAGACGACTGCAAACTCTTGTCTCTTAGAAAAGTAGAAAATAATTTATTTACAGATCTTCTGAACAACAGAGTCTTCGAAACTCACAAATATTGCTAGGTATTCAAAAATAATTGTTCAAATCTATCATACAAGTGCAGATATAGGTTCCAGAGACTCTTTATACAACGTCTCAACACTAAATCACATTCAAAACAACGTAAATAAAGCTCAAGCAAACTTGCTTTGACAATCGTAGCTCACTCAATGACTGACTGATAAATAATAACCACAGCAGCTCGTATTGCTCTCCTTATATAGGCTCGCAGCATGTGCTGGAAGTTTCTAGAACCTTCTCGAAAAATCCACGGAACAACAAACAATGTATCAGTATATCTAAGGGGGGGTACCATTGAGAGGGAAGGGTTACCATAGAGAGTGAAGGGGTACCAACGCCAACAATCGCCAAGTTTGTCGCCAACATGGCGATATATCGCCAAATTTGGCGACCAAAATTAGTCGCCAAAATTGACGCCAACTTGGCGATATCTCTAATATTTCGCAAAGCTGCCATAGACATTCACTGAAAATAATAGACAAGTTTGCTTGATAACAGAGACAATGTAACAAAAACTAATATTAGTAAAGAAATGGAGCTTAATAAGATTATTTACATTATTTTACAGTACAAACACTAACTATTAACAAAATTCGTAACACTATCCCCTCCTCAAAGACGGCACATCCCGGGCAGTGCAATCCTTGAGTTAGAGGAATACACTTAAAATAAGTAAACAAATAAATAAATAAATAAATAAATAAATAATAAGATTTACATAAATAAGAACTAATTGCTATTTACATATTTACAAAAAGTGACTTTCATGACCATGGTCTGAAATTCTAGTTTTGAATGTCTAATCACTTTGGCCAAAATAAGGGGCTAGCCGGTTATAGTGTACGACCTTGGGTTTGGCGTGTGGCGATTTTTGTACACGTACGACGACGTCATTCAGTCTGTTGACGACTGTGTAAGGACCGTCCCAGTTTCTTTGTAATTTAGGCGACAGTCCCTTACGACGTATGGGATTCCACAACCAAACTTTGTCACCTTCGTTGAACTCATGTCCAGTTGCCTTTATGTCGTACCGTGTCTTCATCTTTTCCGATGCCAGTCCAATTCGGTTCCTCGCTAGACAATGAACCTCCTCAATCCGTGCCTGGAGTTCATCGACATATTCCTCAGGCGATGAAGGAGCATCAGGAGGACGGCCAAACAAAAGATCCGCAGGTAGACGAAGATCACGACCAAAGAGCATTTGAGAAGGGGAGTAACCAGTGGCCTCATGAGTGGCACTCCTGTAGGCAAGCAGGAAAAGAGGCAATTTCTTGTCCCAATCCTGTTGATCTTTAGACACAAGGAGGGAGAGGCTATTTAGGATGGTACGATTGAACCTCTCCACCATGCCGTCCGATTGAGGATGTAGAGGTGTAGTTCGAGTTTTGTCCATGCCGAGTAGTCCGCACATTTCCTTAAACACAGCCGAATCAAAGTTTCTTCCTTGATCGGAATGGATTTGAAAAGGAACTCCGTATCTGGAAACCCAGTGTTGAATCAGTATCTCTGCTACTGTGACCGCCTCTTGATTAGGTATGGCGTAGGCTTCAGGCCACTTGGTGAAGTAATCCATGACAACGAGGATGTACTTGTTGCCATCAGATGTTCTAGGAAGAGGACACAGGATGTCTAGAGCAATTCGTTTGAAAGGAGCTCCTACTTTATAACGTTGCAATCGTCCACGGGTGCGCCTCTTTGGACCTTTACGTGCTACACAGGTGTCACAAGTTCGGCACCACTTCTCCACATCACTGCGAACATTATTCCAGTAGAAACGCTCTCGAACCTTTTGCAGGGTCTTCATTACACCAAAATGACCTCCTGTGGGACTACTATGTAGTTCTTGAAGGACCATAGAAATTCTCGACTTAGGGAGTAGTAGTTGCCATCTACATGTCTTTCCATCATCAGACTCCCATTTTCGGTACAAGATACCGTTCTTCAAATGTAAGGAATCCCAAAGAGCCCAATAACGTTTAGTCGTAGGATGCTAATGGGCCATGTCTTGTCAGCTGGGTTTCCTGTTGGTCTCCTTTTTCAGCTCTAGAATTGGCTTAATTTCAGGATCAGCAAGTTGATCTTTACGCAGGCTCTCATCACACCACTGATCTTGCGATGATGTAGATCCAGTTGTAACTTGTCTTACTATAGGACCTTTGACATTAAATTTCTTCTCAACCCGGTCGCAGTATCTACAATTCTCTGAACAGGGTCTTCTTGAGAGAGCATCTTCATTTCCATGTGATGAGCCTTTTCGATGGCGTATCTCCATATCGTACTCTTGAAGCTTTTGAATCCACCTGCCTATCTGGCCTTCAGGATTCTTAAAATTCAATAGCCAAGTTAGAGAAGCATGATCAGTTCGGATCAGGAACTTTCGACCGTAAAGATAGTGGTGAAAATGGTCTACGGCTTTCACTACAGCAAGAAGCTCTTTTCTTGTTACGCAGTAGTTTCGCTCTGCCTTTGATAAGCACTTGCTGAAATAGGCGATAACACGCTCCTGGCCGTCGATTTTCTGGGACAGTACAGCGCCAATGCTTTCGTTACTTGCATCCGTATCAAGTATAAACTGTTTATCGATTTGAGGATATGACAGAATTGGAGTGGATGTTAAGGCCTCCTTAAGCTTTTCGAAAGCAGCGTCACATTCCTGTGTCAACAAAAATTTTTGATTGGCTTCTGTTAATTTATGAAAAGGTCTTGCAATCATCGAGAAGCCTTTGACATATTTTCTGTAATGGGTGCATAATCCTAGAAAACTCCGCAGCTGGTGAACATCTGCTGGACGACTCCAATTTTTCACGGCTGATATCTTCTCCGGATCAGTCCTAACTCCTTCCGCCGAAATAATGCGTCCAAGGTAGGCGACTTCATTACGAAACAAACTGCACTTCGAAGGGCTTAACTTCAAATTAGCTTCCTTTATCTTTTGTAGCACACGCCTGAGGTTGTTCAGATGTACATCAAAAGATTTTCCTATGATTATGATATCATCTAAATAAACAAGAAATGCTTCATATGACAGCCGCCGGAGAACCGTTTCCATAAGCCGTTCGAAAGTTGCAGGTGCGTTACACAGACCAAAAGGCATTACCTTAAACTGCCATAATCCTTATCCCGTTGTAAAGGCAGTCTTCTCGCGGTCGTCCGGATGGATCTCTACCTGCCAGTAACCACTCTTCAGATCCAGAGTCGAGAACCAAGTGTTGCCCGCAAGTGTGTCGAGAGTGTCGTCGATCCTTGGTAGGGGGTAACTATCCTTTTTGGTGACGTCATTCAGTCGGCGGTAGTCTACACAAAATCTTGTAGAACCATCCTTCTTTCTTACTAATACAATGGGAGACGCCCATGGACTTGTTGATGGTTCAATGACGTCATTTTCTTCAATATCTTTAATTAAATTCTGCACCTCTTCTTGCTTGGCAAAAGGTAATCGTCTAGGGTGCTGTTTAATAGGAGAATGATCTCCCGTGTCAATTCGGTGTTGTGCCATTTTAGTTCGTCCAAAGTCTTCAGATGTTTGGGAAAATAAACTTTGGAATTCTCTAATTAAACTTTCAGCAGCATCTCTCTGATTTGGATCTAAGTCCGTATTTTGTAACAAATCCTTGACTAAATTATCTGAAGATTTCTCAGAGTGACTGGAATTTTGACTTATGCACGTCACAGGAGCACATGATGCTATCACCTCTCCTTTCTTGATAGTCCTCGTCTTATCACTGATGTTAGCAATTCTGACTGGAATGGTCTTTTTCGAGAGGTCTAATACAGAAGAAGCCACCAATACACCTGCTTGTGTACTATTGTCTTCTGGATAATCTATATGGCCAAATCGGTAATTAGTTTCATTTTTAATTACAGCTGGAACTAAAAATTCTGTTCTTGGATCTAGATTGATGTCTTCTTTGGCTATTACTCTTTGTTTACATTCAATTTCGTTATTTATTCCAAAAAGACTTATTTCTTCAAATTTTGAGAGCATTTTGTTATTTTTGAAATCAAGTTTGAAGCCAAACTTCTTCAGAAAATCTAGCCCGATTAAGCAAGGATCTGTTATGTCAGCCACATATGCCGTATGGTAATATTTCGTTCCTCCAAAGTTGATGGTTAAATTTGCCTTTCCATATATGCCTATCTTGTCGCCCGTCACAGTTTGCAGGGTAACGCATGGTGGAGTCCAGATGAGTTTACATTTCAATTTTCGAGCCAAATCTTCTCTTATTATTGTAACATTGGCTCCTGTATCGACAATCATACGGCACTGAATTCCGTTAATAAAGCCTATCACATATAATTCGTTATCACCGCCGCTCATTTTTGATATCTGGAGGATCTTCAGGTGGGGCTTTTCATTCTCTGGCAACCTCCGCCCCGCGGATGGCCAAAATTTAGTTTCCCTGCTGTCTGTTTGAATTTATCTCACGTTCGTGGATTTTGGGGCAATTTCTTCGGAGATGTCCTGTATCACCGCATCCCCAACACGTGAAATTCTGTCTCCTTGAGCTCATTCTTCCATATTTTAAGGCTTCAAGCTCTTGATTTAATTTCCTAATTTCTTTCAAGACGTCGATTTCAGTGTCTGAGCTTTTGTTCATCGTTGCCCCTCGGACTGAATGACGATCCCTTCGGCTGGCTTGTGTAGCTGCTTCCAACTTTAAGGCATATAGTAATGCAGCCTTTAAATCCTGCACATCTGCCATTCGTACCGCTCTCTGCACTTCTGGATCTTTTATTCTGTCAACAAAGTACTGCAGTGAGAGCATTTCCCGTATATTCGTTGGGCAGTCGATGAATGCTAAATTTGCAAGCCGTTCAATTTCTGAGTTAAACTCTTGAAGGGTTTCACTCGATTTTTGATGGCGCCTCTTCATTTGTATTCTCGTATAATCTTTCAAGAATTTTTCCCCGAATCTCATTTCAAGTGCACAACTTAGAGTCTCAAAATTGAGTTGCGTCATATCGGGCAATGTTTGCAGCACGTCGGCGGCTTCTCCTCTCAAAGACGCTGCCAGTTGACAAGCTTTCACCTCGTCACTCCATTTGTTCGCTTCGGCTACAATGGTGAACTGGGTTTTGTAAACTTGCTAGGAACTCTTTCCGTCGTATGTCGACAGCTTGATGTGCACGGGAGAAGCAGGCGGATTCCTAAATTCTTCATAATTACCACTGGACGCTGAAAGCTTATTTTCAAGATCTAGTACTTTTTTATTTAGCTTTACATCTACGTCAACTATTTTCTCTTCAACGTTACTTATTTCATTCTGAATTTTCTCTTCTACTTTCTGTATTTTCAATTTCCTTTTCCGAATCTATTCTTCTTTCTACCGACGAGAACTTTTCTTCAAAAGTTTTCTTCATTTCTTCTTGGCCTTCATTCATTTTATCCGCCAACTCTTCTTGGCCTTTGTCAATTTTTTCCGCCAACTCTTCTTGGCTTTTACTCATTTTATCCGCCAACTCTTCTTGGTCTTTACTCATTTTATCCGCCAACTCTTCTTGGCCTTTATTCATTTTTTCCGCCAATTCTTCTTGGCCTTTATTCATTTCTTTCTTTATGCCATTGATAGCATCTAACAGTCCTTTCAGTTGTCCGTCCATTGTTCTTGTTTTCGCCATAAGATCCCGACTCCTGACACCAAATGTTCCAGCGTATATAGGGTTCTTTTGATCTTATGTTTAGACGACTGCAAACTCTTGTCTCTTAGAAAAGTAGAAAATAATTTATTTACAGATCTTCAGAACAACAGAGCCTTCGAAACTCACAAATTTTGCTAGGTATTCAAAAATAATTGTTCAAATCTATCGTACAAGTGCAGATATAGGTTCGAGAGACTCTTTATACAACGTCTCAACACTAAATCACATTCAAAACAACGTAAATAAAGCTCAAGCAAACTTGCTTTGACAATCGTAGCTCACTCAATGACTGACTGATAAATAATAACCACAGCAGCTCGTATTGCTCTCCTTATATAGGCTCGCAGCATGTGCTGGAAGTTTCTAGAACCTTCTCGAAAAATCCACGGAACAACAAACAATGTATCAGTATATCTAAGGGGGGGGGGTACCATTGAGAGGGAAGGGTTACCATAGAGAGTGAAGGTGTACCAACGCCAACAATTGCCAAGTTTGTCGCCAACATGGCGATATATCGTCAAATTTGGCGACCAAAATTAGTCGCCAAAAGTGACGCCAACTTGGCGATATCTCTAATATTTCGCAAAGCTGCCATAGACATTCACTGAAAATAATAGACAAGTTTGCTTGATAACAGAGACAATGTAACAAAAACTAATATTAGCAGCATCTCTCTGTTTTGGATCTAAGTCTGTATTTTGTAACAAATCCTTGACTAAATTATCTGAAGATTTCTCAGAGTGACTGGAATTTTGACTTATGCACGTCACAGGAGCACATGATGCTATCACCTCTCCTTTCTTGATAGTCCTCGTCTTATCACTGATGTTAGCAATTCTGACTGGAATGGTCTTTTTCGAGAGGTCTACTACAGAAGAAGCCACCAATACTCCTGCTTGTGTACTACTGTCTTCTGAATAATCTATATGGCCAAATCGGTAATTAGTTTCATTTTTAATTACAGCTGGAACTAAAAATTCTGTTCTTGGATTTAGATTGATGTCTTTTTTGGCTATTACTCTTTGTTTACATTCAATTTCGTTATTTATTCCAAAAAGACTTATTTCTTCAAATTTTGAGAGCATTTTGTTATTTTTGAAATCAAGTTTGAAGCCAAACTTCTTCAGGAAATCTAGCCCGATTAAGCAAGGATCTGTTATGTCAGCCACATATGCCGTATGGTAATATTTCGTTCCTCCAAAGTTGATGGTTAAATTTGCCGTTCCATATATGCCTATCTTGTCGCCCGTCACAGTTTGCAGGGTAACGCATTGTGGAGTCCAGATGAGTTTGCATTTCAATTTTCGAGCCAAATCTTCTCTTATTATTGTAACATTGGCTCCTGTATCGACAATCATACGGCACTGAATTCCGTTAATAAAGCCTATCACATATAATTCGTTATCACCGCCGCTCATTTTTGATATCTGGAGGATCTTCAGGTGGGGCTTTTCATTCTCTGGCAACCTCCGCCCCGCGGATCGCCAAAATTTAGTTTCCCTGCTGTCTGTTTGAATTTATCTCACGTTCGTGGGTTTTGGGGCAATTTCTTCGGAGATATCCTGTATCACCGCATCCCCAGCACGTGAAATTCTGTCTCCTTGAGCTCGTTCTTTCATATTTTAAGGCTTCAAGCTCTTGATTTAATTTCCTAATTTCTTTCAAGACGTCGATTTCAGTGTCTGAGCTTTTGTTCACCGTTGCCCCTCGGACTGAATGACGATCCCTTCGGCTGGCTTGTGTAGCTGCTTCCAACTTTAAGGCGTATAGTAATGCAGCCTTTAAATCCTGCACATCTGCCATTCGTACCGCTCTCTGCACTTCTGGATCTTTTATTCCGTCAACAAAGTACTGCAGTGAGAGCATTTCCCG
Source organism: Maratus speculifer (assembly GCA_964019185.1). Classification (NCBI taxonomy): domain Eukaryota; kingdom Metazoa; phylum Arthropoda; class Arachnida; order Araneae; family Salticidae; genus Maratus; species Maratus speculifer. Next base: position 120,100,988 of record OZ025301.1, read on the forward strand.
TATATTCGTTGGGCAGTCGATGAATGCTAAATTTGCAAGCCGTTCAATTTCTGAGTTAAACTCTTGAAGGGTTTCACTCGATTTTTGATGGCGCCTCTTCATTTGTATTCTCGTATAATCTTTCAAGAATTTTTCCCCGAATCTCATTTCAAGTGCACAACTTAGAGTCTCAAAATTGAGTTGCGTCATATCGGGCAATGTTTGCAGCACGTCGGCGGCTTCTCCTCTCAAAGACGCTGCCAGTTGACAAGCTTTCACCTCGTCACTCCATTTGTTCGCTTCGGCTACAATCGTGAACTGGGTTTTGTAAACTTGCTAGGAACTCTTTCCGTCGTATGTCGACAGCTTGATGTGCACGGGAGAAGCAGGCGGATTCCTAAATTCTTCATAATTACCACTGGACGCTGAAAGCTTATTTTCAAGATCTAGTACTTTTTTATTTAGCTTTACATCTACGTCAACTATTTTCTCTTCAACGTTACTTATTTCATTCTGAATTTTCTCTTCTACTTTCTGTATTTTCCCTTTCCTTTTCCGAATCTATTCTTCTTTCTACCGACGAGAACTTTTCTTCAAAAGTTTTCTTCATTTCTTCTTGGCCTTTATTCATTTTATCCGCCAACTCTTCTTGGCCTTTACTCATTTTATTCGCCAACTCTTCTTGGCCTTTACTCATTTTATACGCCAACTCTTCTTGGCCTTTATTCCTTTTTTCCGCCAATTCTTCTTGGCTTTTATTCATTTCTGTCTTTATGCCATTGATGGCATCTAACAGTTCTTTCAGTTGTCCGTCCATTGTTCTTGTTTTCGCCATAAGATCCCGACTCCTGACACCAAATGTTCCAGCGTATATAGGGTTCTTTTGATCTTATGGTTAGACGACTGCAAACTCTTGTCTCTTAGAAAAGTAGAAAATAATTTATTTACAGATCTTCAGAACAACAGAGTCTTCGAAACTCACAAATATTGCTAGGTATTCAAAAATAATTGTTCAAATCTATCGTACAAGTGCAGATATAGGTTCCAGAGACTCTTTATACAACGTCTCAACACTAAATCACATTCAAAACAACGTAAATAAAGCTCAAGCAAACTTGCTTTGACAATCGTAGCTCACTCAATGACTGACTGATAAATAATAACCACAGCAGCTCGTATTGCTCTCCTTATATAGGCTCGCAGCATGTGCTGGAAGTTTCTAGAACCTTCTCGAAAAATCCACGGAACAACAAACAATGTATCAGTATATCTAAGGGGAGGGGTTACCATTGAGAGGGAAGGGTTACCATAGAGAGTGAAGGGGTACCAACGCCAACAATCCCCAAGTTTGTCGCCAACTTGTCGATATATCGCCAAATTTGGCGACCAAAATTATTCGCCAAATATATCCCAATCGCCAAATAGTCGCCAAATATGCGATATCTCTAATATTTCGCAAAGCTGCCATAGACATTCACTGAAAATAATAGACAAGTTTGCTTGATACAAAAGACAATGTAACAAAAACTAATATTAGTAAAGAAATGGAGCTTAATAAGATTATTTACATTATTTTACAGTACAAACACTAACTATTTACAAAATTCGTAACAGTATTATTGTTTTAGCTTTGGAACTGAAGAGGTTATTACAATGCTTTCTTACAAAAACAAATAAAGAAATTAAAATAAGAAAATTTAAATATGTTTATCTAATGATAGTTTTAGGGATACTTTTGATTTCAACTGTGTTCTTTCTATCACAAAGGAAAAATACTGTTAAGAGTACCAATGATACACGAATGAAAAAAAAATCCCAAGAAAAAGTAATCCTTAAAGAATAAAAATTCGAAACAAGAAACAGAAAAGGTAAAGTAATAAAAAACGAACAGCTGGCTTTAAGAGAATTTGTGGATGCTTTTTGAAGAGATACTACATTAAAAAACTTTCTCCTGATGCAGTTTGCGAAGTATTTTGTTCTAAAAGAAATTAGTTAAATCAGATATTTCGGTGACCGCGATTTCTACTTTTTCTAAAAAGTATCAAACTAGTGGAACAGTATTTTTTTCAATAAATATTATTAAAATAAATAATTTAATTTAATAATATTTATTGGAAATGTATTAAAATATGTAATTTAAATTATAAATTTAATAAAGGAAAATATTGAAATTATTTATATAGTAGATTTCATATAAAAATTTCAGTCACACGGTTTGTTCGAAAGATAAATAGAGAGAAAAAAAACCAACGATTTGAATATGGTTGGATTATTTGAGTTTTAACCACTTCGGTCCCTCGGTCCCCCTTCGGGGATCTCTGATCTTTAATTTATAAAAACTAAAATAACTCTTTTTTTACATTTTTACATTAATTCTTATTAGTTGAATGTCTTTAGCTTTGAAAGCAATGCTTGCTTTCATGCAATGCTTTTAAATGTCTGCATCTAAGATGAATCCCTTATAAAATAAATAATATTTTCATCTGACGTTGAAAAAAGCCTAAATATGCTCAAAAGACAGTGTGACCAAGAAAGTAATAAATTTTCATAAGTATTTATCTGAAATATTTTTCTATAAATTTTTTGATGGTTTGTAGATTATCTATTTGTTTAAAGCTCTTAAATTTTTGATTGCGTTAATTTAGGTTACTGTTTAATATGTTGATGTTTTTAGGGGGCTTCGAATTTTAGATCCATATTTTTTAATCTAAATTATTAAGCACCTAAAGTACCCCAATTGCAGAAAAGATATTTTCTTTGACATTTACAATGTCATTTTCATTAGAAAAAAAGATGAATAAATATTGTATTATTGTTTTAGCTCAGGAACTGAAGAGATTGTAACAATTATTTCTTACAAAAATAAATAAAAAAATTTAAATAAGAAAATTTAAATATGTTTATCTAGGGATAGTTTTAGGAATATTTTTAATTTGAACTCTGTTCTTTCTATCACAAGGGAAAATACTGTTAAGAGGCAAAACAATGAAAAAAATCCCAATAAAAAGGAATTCTTATAAAATAAAAATTCGAAACAAGAAATAGAAAAGATAAACATTTTATTAAAAATTTTAATTTTACTTAAGTAAGGTATTATAATAAAAATAAAATACATTGACAAGTTTCGGAACCGTTAAATAAGTTCCATAGTCGAAATATAATTAAAACAAAATTTCGAAATATTTCTCGGTCAATACAAATGACACGCGACAATGAGATATAAATAACAAAAAACACGTGCTCTATTGCAAAAAATTAAATTAAAATATTATTTAAATTAAAAAAGTTTAATATTGAATTGATTGCAACTCCTCCACCAAAATTAAGATGCTTACTTAATAAGCAATTGGATCCTATAGGACATGATGATCTTGCTGGAGTTTATGAAATACCTTATATTACTGAAAATGGTGACTTAAATTATTATATAGGCATGACTGGGAGAAAATTTGGAATTAGAAAAGGGGAGCTCGTATCTCATATTAAATTTGGACGTACTGACACTGCCTTATCAAGAACATATTTAAATGAGAGATAAAAATATTGTTTAGTTAAAGTAAATTATGTTTCATATCAAATTGTAATCGTAAATCTATTATAAGAGAGTCCATTGAAATTTATACGCGTAATAATCTGGTTTGCAATGATACCGTTTCTTTTATTATTCCTAAGTTATGGTTAGAATTAATGAATAAATTCCTCATGAGGGCTTAAACGGGATGAACCAGGTTGGAATTTCTTTTAGATCATGGTCTATTTTTAATTTAATTTTTTACAATAGCGCGCGTGTTTTTTGGTGTTTTTATATCTCATTGTCGCGTGTCATTTATATTGACCGTGAAATATTTTGAAATTTTATTTTTATTTATGTTTTAGATTATGGTCTATATTTTAATTTAATTTTTTGCAATAGAGCGCGTGTTTTTTGTTATTTATATCTCATTGTCGCGTGTCATTGGTATTGCCCGAGAAATAGTTTGAAATTTTGTTTTATTTATATTATGACTATGGAACTTATTTGACGGTTCCGAAACATGTCAATATATTTTATTTTTATTATAACACCTTTCTTAAGTAAAATTAAAAATTTTATTAAAATGTTTATATAAAAGGTGAATGTTTTAAAATCAGATGATTTAAAAAATCAATTGGATTTAATTAACTTTTTATCATAGAAAAGATAAAATAATAAAAAATGAACAGCCTGGCTTTAAAAGAATTTGTGGATGCTTTTTGAAGCCATATTACAAACAAAAAGTTTCACCTGACGCAGTTTGCAGTGTTTTTTATTTTTTAAAAATAAGTTAAATCAGATCTTTTGAGACCACGGTTTCTACTTTTTGCAAAAATTATTAAACTAGTGGAAAGATTGTTTTTCAAAAGTTTTTAGGTATAAAGTTGATTTGATATAAAACTTTTAGTCACAATGTATCATCGAAAGATGCATAAAAAAAAGAAGAGAAAGTCAACATTTTGAATAACGTTGGATTATTTCAGTTTTAGAATAGATTATAGAAGCAAAAATAGTAATTTGACACTGCAAGAGTAATATTGTTATAAAAATACTAGTGTATATTTTAATCTAAAACTTTCTTACATCGAATGTGAGTTCTTTTCGCTTTTATTTGAATCATCTCTTTTTATAAGGGAAGTATTTACTTCAAATAACAATCATCTTGCACGAAAACAAACATTTAATAAACAAAAATGAACACTCAAACTTACACGAACTCTATTTTTTAATATCTAATTCAAAATGTGTATATGTCGTCTCGACTCTCTCTCTCTCTCCATATATATATATACACTATATAGCCAAAGATGACCAGCCACTTGCAATTTTAGACATTTTATGAAACATCCAGAAAAATACGTGAGGAATTATCCTGAAATTCTAAGCGTGTAAATATACAGTCGAGTCTCTATATAACGAAATCCACCGTTCCAGTAAAAAATTCGTTATATAGAGAAAATCGATGCATAGAGAATTATGTTAAAAATCGTATTTAATGTGTGAAATTTCAATAAATATTATTTTTGATCTTTTGAATTAAGAATTTGAAATGTTTAAAAGTAAATATTAACCTAAAATTTTATTTCTTAATTATTTAAGCTCTTTTGAAAAAGTGAACAGACATTTATTTGAAAGCTTAATGAAAATCAAATAAGGAAGACTTACATTAATTTCAGACAAAGAAATTTGTAATTTTTAGTTGTTTTGATTTTAAAGTCGTTACGCTCTCAAAAAAAAAAATGCTCAAATTTTAGCAAGGAATGAAACATTGTAGTTAACATTTTCCTTTATTGGAAGGCCTCTCTTATGTGCCTCTCATTGATTCCTCTCTTACATGTGCATTCATCCAATTGACACTGTTTTGAGAAGGATGTGGAAAAGTGTGTGGGAGGTGGGATGAATTCTTTGGATTAAAATAACAAAGAGAGAAGTAATATTTAAAAAAAAATACTCAGCACTGACGATAAATCAAAAATAAGTGATGAAAAATTGATTCCATATGATTTCGAAGCTTTTTAAAACTGAATAAATTAAGACCGATTTATGAAAAATTCGTTATATGGAGATAGATATTTCGCTATATAGAGACTGTTTTAATGTAATCATGCGAAAAGGGGACCGTTCTTACTAAAATTCGTTATTTAGCGAAATTCGATGTATGGAGTTTAGTTATAGAGAGACTCAACTGTAATTTTACAGGTCATACGTTTCCGTGAAGATTTTTTCCCGAAACTATATAGGGGAATGTCAACAAACTGAAAAATAACGATTAACTTTTGAATAACCCTGTCAAAACTAATGTAGCAAAAACGCTATAAATATAGATTATGATTAAATGGTTTATTGTAATATACTATGTTCCTTTTTATGTCGACAGCATGCATACTCGTAGAGAAATTAAGGTGTTTTTTATAAAAACAGTCTCAAAATTTTCCAAGTTTTTGTTATGACTTGCAGAGTTTTTAAAATAAAATAATGTTTTTTTCTGAAAATATGACAAACAACATTGTACACAATACACTGTGATCAGAATTAAAAAATGATAAAAATTTATGAAAAATGAGGAGGTTTACTAAATAATTTTTCATTGCGCATGCGTCAACGATATCAAAATTTCTTTTGCAAACTAAATGTATAGAGTCTGCAGATATTTGAAAAACATAGTTTAAAAATCCTGAAAGTGATCGTCTATAGAATCAGCTCAAAATCCGGAATGTGGTTTTCGCCACCAAAGTGAGGCGAAAAAATGAGGGGTTGTATCCATACATCCATTGTTGAATAGCAATATAGAATACACAATTTGGATAAAACTCTTGATATATATACAGTCGAGCCTCTCTCTAACGAAACTTCATACATCGAATTTCTCTATATAACGAATTTTTAGTATGAACAGTCCCCTTTTCGCAAGATTACATTAAAAACAGTCTCTATATAGAGAAATATCTATCTCCATATAACGAATTTTTTTTAAAAAATTGTCTTAATTTATTCAATTTTAAAAAGCTTCAAAATCATATGGAATAAATTTTCCATCATTTATTTTTGACTTGTCGTCAGTGCTGAGTTTTTTTTTTATATTACTTCTCTCCTTGTTCTTTAAATCCAACGAATTCATCCCACTTCCTACACACCTTCTCAAAACAGAGTCAATTGGATTGATACACATGTAAGAGAGGAATCAATGAGAGGCACATAAGAGAGGCCTTCAAATGGTGGAAAATGTTAACTACAATTTTTCATTCCTTGCTATAATTTGAGCAATTTTTTGAGAGCGTAACAATTTTAAAATCAAAACAACAAAAATTTACAGATTTCTTCGATCGAAATTAATGCAAGTCTTCCTTATTTGATTTTCATTAAGCTTTCAAATAAATGTCTGTTCTCTTTTATGAAACAGATTAAATAATTAAGAAATAAAATGTTATGTTAATATTTACTTTTAAACATTTCAAATTCTTAATTCAAAAGATCAAAAATAATATTTGTTCATATTTCACACATTAAATACGATTTTTAACATAATTCTCTTTACATCGAATTTCTCTATATAACGAATTTTTTTACTGGAACGGTGGTTTTCGTTATATAGAGACTCGACTGTATATATACATATATATATATATATATATATATATATATATATATATATATATATATATATATATATATATATATATATATATATATATATATATATATATATATTTCTTCATTTTGGGAATAACGGATTTTGAGTTGATTCTATAGACAACCACTTTCAGAATTTTCAGGCTATGTTTTCGAAACTATTACGAAAGTTGCTCGATACATTTAGCTGACACAATATGCAAATAAAATTTTGATATTTTTGACGTATGCGCAATGAAAAATTATTTACTAAACCTGCTAATTTTTCATACCATTTTCGTTATTTTTTAATTCTGATGACAGGATATTATGTACAATGGTGTTTGCCATATTTTCAGAAAAGAACATTATTTTATAATAAGAACTTTGAAAATTATAAGCAAAAAGCTTGGAAAATTTTGGGACTGTTTTTATAAAAAAACATTAATTTCTCTACGAATATACATGCTATCGATATAAAAAGGATTACAGTATACTACAATAAACTATTTAATCATAATCTATAGTTATAGCGTTTTTGCTACATTAGTTTTGACAGGGTTATCCAAAAGTTATTCGTTATTTTTCAATTTGTTCACGATCTCCTACAGCGTTTCAGGAAAATATCGTCACAGAAATGTATAACTTGAACTATTTCGTTTACACACTTAAATTTTCAAGATAATTCCTCATGTAATTTCCTAGATATTTAAAAAAATGCCTAAAATTGCAAGTGGTCGGTCATCTTTGGCCATATAGTGTATATCGAAAAACCAAAAGCATTAATCAAACAAAATACAAAAAAGGTCTTTTCAGTTTCGCAGCTGGTCAATTTATCGTGCATCCATGAATTTGGAAACTAAGTTTCATAAATTACAATATCTTCTGACCCAAAAAGATAAGCTATTCATCTTTATAAGTTTCAAGTTTTAGTGGTTACAAATGTTGCAATGATCACCGAATGAAATTGCCTGTTGCCAGTCTTATGGCGCATGCACGAACTTTTCCATCTTTACCAGGATGGTTATTTATAATAATACCTAACTTCGACAAGAGGCTTGACTGATTGTCTTCTTTGATCTGAAAGAGAGCTCCTTTTATTACTTGTATACTTTTGGAATGGTCTGTATTATAAACAAATTTTAAATCGGTTAGATAAAACTGTTTCCACTTCAATGAAAATTATTGCAGTAAGTTTGATTTGTATCTAATGAATCTTGTCTTTTTGGGTGGTAACTCTGTAAGTCATTTTCCCGTAAGAAAATACTTTAGACACAAATGAGTGTGCTCAGTTGCATCACTGGACACAAAGACTTATGGATAAGAATTCAAAATAGCTTCCACTTCCATTAAGTACTTTCACATATTGATTAGGAAATCAAAGCTTATTTACAGTTCTTACCTATTCATCTTTTATAAAATTGTTGCTGAAGTGATGCCAGTTAATATATATATATATATATATATATATATACATATATTGTAGATTAGTTCCAAGTATTTTTTTTATTCAACACCTTAAGAGCATCGTCAGTCACTAGTGACATAAAACTTTCCGTTTAGGCCGCGTGAGTTACCGGTAACTTACAATCTAAAATATGATATAAAAATAAAAAATATATTTTTAGTGGTTACTGAAAATTTACTTAACTTTTATTTATTGCAGGATTACACTTTCTTAATTATTTCTTAAAACAATAGACTTTTTAAAATTTTACATCATATTTAACACTATCAGTCACCGTTGATTGACGCGATCTAAACGGAAAGTTCAGTGTCCGGAAAATGTTTCTGTCTCCACTGGAACGTTAAGTGTGAATGGCCATCATTAGCGGCACCTATAAAGAGTCAATTTTGATGAATTATCAGTTTAATTGGCTTTCAACTCTGAGTAAATAAAAATGGCCATCATTAGCGGCACCTATAAAAATTTAATTTTAATTAATTAGCAGATTAATTGGTTTTCAACTCTGAGTAAATAAAAATGGCCATGATTAGCGGCACCTATAAAAAATCAATTTTAATGAATTAGCAGTTTAATTGGTTTTCAACTCTGAGTAAATAAAAATGGCCATCATTAGCGGCACCTCTAAAAAATCAATTTTAATGAATTAGCAATTTAATTGGTTTTCAACTCTGAGTAAATAAAAATGAACAGCATTTGAATGTAAAAAATAACACTAGTAAGTCTTGATTAAGTCCACTAATAACTATATCGTAATACTAACAATATATATTCTACATAAAAAATATAAGAATTTATATTATAAAAAACATTTTGCTTCTAAGACGGAATAAAGAATCGTAATAAAGAATTCTATCGGAATAAAGAATTATTGAAAATAAATAAATTAAATATATCTACGCTCTTTTTAATTTGATATTGTTCTTGGTCTAGTTAAGTAATTACCGTGTAAATATTTACACGGTAATTCTGATTTTCGCGTTCATTGTATTTTTAATTTTAATTTTTCTATTTACATTCTGAGGATGACTCTATTAATAGTGAGTTGAAACATGTAAATAAAAATGTTTTAATATATTTTAAATGTTTTTGTTACTATACAACGTCTTAGAAGCAAAATGTTTTTATAAAGTAAATTCTTATATTTTTTATGTAGAATATATATTATTAGTGTTACGATATGTACAGCATTTGCCACATCTTGGTCGGTATTCAAATAAAATATTAGATAAATATTGTTGTTTGTATATTTTAAGCAAATTAAAAAAAATGAGAAAATTATTTTGCCATTTCGTAATTGATATTTCCATTATAAATTCAATGCTGTAAAGCACAAGTTTTCTGCATTTCAAACTTTGCGTTTCTATACACATATTTCGAATATCAAGATTGCATTTGAACAATATTTCCACTTTATAGTAAATATTTCAAATGAAGGGAAGACTGGATTTTAATATTATCAATACTATTTACCAACTGGGAAATAAATGGAAAATTGGAAGGATTGGTTTTGGTGTGGTTTATGACAACCAATTATGTATTCGAGAGATATGGGCACAAAAGAAAAGAGATGACCTCATTTGGGGTTGTTATAAGGGTATCTAACTCGTATTTACACAAGAAAATCCAAGGTTTGAAGAAAAAAAAGTAAAATTCCGAACGATTAGGCAGACGGGAGTGATTGGGTTAGAACTTACCACCTTCCATCTACCATATTTGAGACAGAATATGGCTTATTGAATATTATAGAATTATATCAAAAATTTTTATTATTACAAAAATAAAATATACATTTCCGATGTGCTAAAAATGATTACAATATGTATATAAAAGTTTTTAAAATCTATTCATCATAGTCACGTTCTAACGGAACCAAAGTTTGCAAATATTAAAATAATATATGTCCGCATAAAACAGAATTTTGAAACTCATAAAACTTTATTAGACTTAAAGTTCGATTTCATACAGAATTTTTTTATTTACAAGTTGCAAATCTTGAGAATATCTAAACACATAAATGTGTGATAAAACACTCAAAAATATAAAAGAAAAGTTTTTGATGACCAATATACTAGTTTCTTTTCACCTTATCTCGATTATTTAAATGTTTTCTGAGAATTCGACTTTTAAACTATCGAGCCTTTTTTTATATCACGTAAAATTTTCCTTGAAAGTGAAAATAATTTTTCTGTTATATAATGTTAGAACTTTATTTAAAAATCCATTGCAAATAAACAACATCTTGTTTTTGAATGAGTGATTTCAAATCTACATAAATCTAAGAATAAAATTTGTCAAGAATCATCAGAGATTTATGATACTTTTAATATTTTAAGAAGTTTAGGTATACTTTAGATATTTAAAAAAAAATTTGTGTACTTACTACATTTTCTAAATTTTTTCGTATGTCTATCATTTTTCAACTATTTATTTATAAGAATGAAATAAAAAAAATTAGAAAACTTTGAATTACGTAATTTTGAAAGTTTGTACATTGAGACTTAAACACCCTTGTATATATTTGCAAGAGTGAAACAACAAAATGATTTAGAACATATCATTCTCTTGCAATGTGAACCCTTTTGAATAATAATAGTAAAAAAAAAAATAAAAATCTAGAGGAAAAGGTTGCATATTTTTTTAAATATATTTTTTTTATTAGGCATCCTTATCTTTGTTTCTTGCAACTTTTTAATACATAATTAATGAGGTAATGTAAAAATTAACAATTGGGACTTATTTCAGTATATGAACAGATGTATTTCAGGATATGCATGAATCATCGTGTTTATTATTTAAAGTGTAATTTATTTCCTACTGATATGCATATTAGCTTATCTATATTATTTATTTTATGACTGTAACGATATATTTTGCCTTTGTAACAGAGTAACAAAAGCAAACACCTGTGTCGTAAAATGCATGCTCCTCGTGAGCAAGTTCAAAAAGCATTAACTATAACCTATAAGCCGGGAGGCGGCAGCACAAATAATAATCTCATTAAGTTCACGGATGAAAATCTTGGAATATCTAAATCTGAATTCGCATATGAAAACACAATCGGTCTGCCAAATCAACGTCTAAAATCACGATTTTAGTGGCTGTCTCGTATGTTTATCATTTTTCTTTTCAAAACCTAAATGTAGAAAAACATGGAGGGTTGGGAGCATGAAAACATAATGATAAATATATGAGTCAACTGTTAAAACGGAAAATTTAATTGTTTCCAACAATATATGATTTGACAGACCGACTGCGCTTTAATATGCGAATCGAGATTTAACTTATTATAGACTAGATAAGCATGTACAGTTCTCACTAGATTTTGATCCGGGAATTCGATGAGGTGATTATCCATGCTGCCGCCTCCCAATCTATTAAGTTTTGCTGTCAGTTCATCCCATTTATGTGGAGGGTAGTCTTAGGGGTTTTGTGATTCAAAGTTCGACAAAATTGTTGTTCAACATTTTTATCAATCTTGGTTCGATAATTTACCAGTTTATTGTTCAACATTTTAGCACTTCTTGGTTCAATAATATTAATGTTTCTGTTCAACATTTTAAAGTCATAACTTAATCCAAAAACATTTATCGTTGGATTGGACAACTGATTAATGGAACACGGTTTTAATATCTCTATTTTATATAATTACTGATTTTATATAATTAACCTTAAGGAGCACTATTTAAAACTGTAAGCAAGGATTACTGTCTGTTAATATCATGTTTGAGGGGCATGGTTATAGAGCGCATACAAAACTTGCGTCTCATACCGACAGACACATATACAGAAATTTTGTAAAAACATGTTTTTTGGAATCTCTGACCCCTGAAAAGTGAAAATCCGCCGAAAACCGGAATTTTAAAATTTTCATCAGTCCAATACTTTCTTCTATTAAAGATAGTAGAAAGTAGAAATTGGTTAAACCCAGCAAAGAAATTATTATAATTCAATGAAATATAGAATCAAAAACTCTATTCATTACCAGCTTAAAAAAATTGAATTAGAAAAGATTTTAATAGTTTATAGGCAGTTTATTTTGTCAAAACATTTTTTTTTGCATTTAATAATTAATTAAAAAATTCCTTGTTGACGGAAAAAAAATAAAAATATTCAATGTTTTCTCCGTGCAATTAATAAACACGCTCAGCTAAAAGTTATTAAAGGAAAAGCAACTTATTAGCGTACATAAAGTTCTTTTTGTTTTAATATTGGATAATTAAATTGGATAATTGCGTCGGAATAAAACTTAACAGTCTTCTATTCGTCATTTCCTGCGTAATTAAGTTTGGTATAGAAACAAAAAAAACAATAATCTGGAAGTTATATTTATTTTAATGCTTCATCATAAGCTAATAAAACTATACATTTTTTGAAATATAAATTTAGAATCTTAATATAAAAAATACGTGTGGCACCCGGGGACTGCCGCGGTAAAACTATTACATAGCATTTTTTATCAACTTATGCAATTATAATTATTTATTTATTTTTTATTTATGCAGTTTTTTTTTTTTTTTTTTTTTTTTTTTTTTTTTTTTTTTTTTTTTTTTGTCTTTGATATTTATTTAAGTTACACTTATTGAGCGTGATGACCGATAACAAAAATTTTTTTTCTTTTATTGAATAAATGAGAAGTTAATATCGTTTAAAATATTTTTATTATCTTACAATACATGTAGGTTAATCAGGAATTTTTATCATTGAAACTATAAGTTTATGGTAGATGAAATAAAAAACATAAGTTTGAGACTTGATATTCTCAAAATATCTGAAAAATACCGCGTCAATGTCTGCCGAAGTCTACCGAAGGATACCGTGCTGAATTCTGCCAAACTGAAGCGACGTTAGCCGGAGTGTTAGGTTTTTTTCTCGTTACGGAATTGCTAGATTCTTTCACCGCGCTCAAAGCCCGCGATAAAAGTTATGCAATACCTTAATAAATTACCAAACAAAATTCGGCCGCGCTACGAAAATTAGATCGCGAGTTATAGGCATTTTAAATTTTCCGACCCTCACCGTGGGGTCTCCTGTCACAAAAAATTAACACTGTCTCATAATAAATTACCAAACAAAATTTGGCCGCGCTACGAAAATTAGATCGCGAGTTATAAGGAATTTAATTTTTCGACCATCACCGTGGGGGATCTCCTATCACCAAAAATTAACACTGTCTCATAATAAATTACCAAACAAAAATTTGGCTGCGCTGCGAAAATTAGATCGCGAGTTATAAGGAATTTAATTTTTCGACCCTCACCGTGGGGGATCTCCTGTCACCAAAAATTAACACTGTCTCATAATAAATTACCAAACAAAATTTGGCCGCACTACGAAAATTAGATCGCGAGTTATAAGCATTTAAAATTTTTCGACCCTCACCATGGGGGATCTCCTGTCACCAAACATTAACACTCTCTCATAATAAATGACCAAAGAAAATTTGGCCGCGATACGAAAATTAGATCGCGAGTTATAAGCATTTTAAATTTTTCGACCCTCAACGTGGGGGGGGCGGGGTCACCTGTCACCAAAAATAACACTGTCTCATAATAAATTACCAAACAAAATATGGCCGCGCTACGAAAGTTAGATCGCGAGTTATAAGCATTTAAAATTTTTCGATCCTCACCGTGGGGGGTCTCTTGTCACAAAAATTAACACTGTCTCATAATAAATCACCAAACAAAATTTGGCCGCGCTACGAAAATTAGATCGCGAGTTATAAGCATTTTAACTTTTCGACCCTCACCGTGGAGGAGGGTGGTCTCCTGTCACCAAAACTTAACACTGTTTCATAATAAATCGCCAAACAAAATTTGGCCGCGATACGCATAATTGCATAAACTCAATAAAAATATTGCATAATTTTATCGAGTCATTTCAAATTTTATGAAAATCGGGTATATAGATCAGTTATAGGGACAATCATAAAAATTCCGTTACATTACGGTTAATGGGGAAAAAATTTCAAATGCATTTTAATCGTCTGAAAATTAAAATATATAATTATTACATAATTTTGTCGCGTCATTTCAAATTTTATGAAAATCGGATGCATAGATCAATTACAGGGACAGTCAAAAGTATTCCGTTACATTACGGTCAATGGAAAAGTTTCAAATGCATTTTAATGGTGTTACATTCATTCGAACATAATAAAATTCATATGCATCTATAAAGTACATATTATAATATACATTTTGTATAATCTGTGGTGCAAAGAACATTTTTTATTGATTTACAAGGCCACACAAAAGTATTCCATTACATAATGGTATAGTGAGAATATTGTTTGATGAGCGTTTTAATTGTAATTCATTATTTACAATTTTATGAGCTTGATGTATGAGAGTAATATTTTTAAAACTTCATTATCGTACGAACGCACCTCATTTGCTACGCTTCACGTGCAATTTCCAACTTGTTCTTCTAATTGAGCATATAAAATCTCAATTTCTTCAATATCTTTATTTTCATCATTTATTTTATTCTCAAGTAAATTAGCAATTCCCGTAAAAGCGCTACTTAACGGAGTACGTAATCGTTTAATTAGTTTCATTATCTTATACTATTTTTTAAATAATAAAAAGTCCCAGCAGTTGGATGCCAAAATAATATTGTAAATTACTGATTTGCAAGGCCAGACAAAAGTATTCCATTACATAATGGTATAGGGATAACATTGTTTGATGCTGGTTTAAATTTTAATTAACTATTTAACATTTTATGAGATTGATATACGTTGCTGAGGAATACTACAAGTTATTTTTTGTATAAAAGAAAGCAGATAGTATTTACAGGGACACACAAAAGGTTTTGGCTACTATACTGTGTCAGAAGTACTGTCTACTATAACAGTAAGATCTTAATATTTTTAGAACTTCGTTATCGTACGAACGCACCTCATTTGCTACGCTTAGCGTGAAATTTGCAACTTGTTTCATTTAGTAATCAATGAAAAAGTTTCCTGTTAATGGGAAATAATAAAAATATGCAGTGTTTCCTCCATGTAATAAATAAACATGATCTGTTGAAAGTTATAAAAGGAAAAACAACTTATTACGTAATTTTTTATTACTTTTATGTAGGATAATTAATTGAGTCGGAATAAAACTTAATGGTTATCCATTCGTTATTTCCTGTGTAATTAAATTTGGTATAGGAAACAAAAATACAATAATCTGTAAATTATTGAATTTTTATAAGGTTTTTTTTTTTTTTTTTTTTTTTTTTTTTGAGAACTTCCTGTTAAGTTAATGAAACTTTATTTTTTTTTAAACATAAATTTACTTATTTAATTTATATATATATATTACATATTCAATTTATGTACATATATATATAAATATTTTAATTAATATAAATAATGAAAACAATATCATTTGAATCAGTGAATTAGTTTTCTTTATCTTATTAATTTCAATTCAGGATGTTTTGAAGATGCGATATTTTTAAGAAGGTGATACATTGAAGTTTTTAAAGTATGATAAGAAATGAGTTTAATAATAGGTAATTATTTTATTCTGTCTAATAATTTAATTTTAATTTTGCCTAATACTGGCTGATAGAAGAGAGGTGCTTGTTTCGAACTCATCATGTTGCGTTTGTTGGCGTAACAAGGGTTCTCGCTGTAGCTCGCCTTTGCGCCAAATTGCAACTAAAGGCTTCATTTGGCGAGTAAACAAGCGATTAGATTCGCCAAATTACTAGTGCTGAATTTTTGCTTTTATTTTTATTTTTTTCGTTTTTCATAAATCTATATATTTTTAATATATTTGTAGCGGATAGTTGAAATTAGATTAATAACATTCGTTGTCGCAGTTATAAAAACTTAGGTTATTTTAGAACATGTTGAAAAAAACTAGGTACATTAAAAAGGATTAAAGATATTGTTTTATTTATTTATTACTTAGCCATCATACGTAGTATAGGGTAAGTCTTGCAATCGTTTTGAAAATCTAAATTTTTTTGACGGATTTACACGTTTCAGATACTGGAGATTCCGAATAACATATTTTTAGAAGAAAAAAAAATTACCGTCCGTCTGTGTGTCTTTCTGTAAACGCTCTACCTTCCGAACAAATTGAGATAGAGACTTGAAATTGTGTATGTGCTATGTTATGTAAGAATGGCACGAAGTCTATTTAATATCAGTAATCTCGATTATCCAGAACTATTTTTTTCGGACTCTCGAAAAATTCATTCTGATGAAAGGTACATAAAAAATTCGAAAATTTTTATTTTAAGGAAAGGACGTGAAAGGCAATAGATTAACACAAATTTTGCATACAGGACGAATTCGATAGGATTATTAGTTGCCGAGATATTTGTAATCCTGTTTTCACATTCTTCGATTCTTCAAGAACCTGTATTTCATTCCAATTTCAATTCAGAAATATATTTTAATTGGAAATGAGACGCTTAATCCAAAGTAGTAAACTATTAATTAATGTGGTTATTATTTTGGAATTATAAGGATTTTTCTTTTACGCAATTCGGTGTTACTTGTGTAATTTGCTGTTTTATATAATTCGACGAAATGGGCTCATTAGCTATTCATTAATAGACCATTAGTATGTATATTTCAAACATTTAAATATACGTTTAAATTTTTTTTCGAATTGCAATGCATTTTTTAAATAGTTTTCGTATGTTTTATCTTCATATGTTATAATATGCATAACCATGATGGGTAAGTAACACGGTGGCTCCCAACGACTAGTTTCATTTTATAAGTAATTTAAAAGTTTCCTGTTAACGGGAAATAATAAAAAATATGCAGTGTTTCGTCCATGCTATTAATAAACACGATCCGTTGAAAATTATATAAGAAAGAACAGCTTATTGCGTATAGAAAGTTATTTTTGTTTTAATATAGGATAATTAATTGCGTCGGTCTTCCATTCCTCATTTCCTGTGTAATTAACTTTGGCTTAGGAAACAAAAATACAATAATAAGGAAGTTGTATTATTTTTGAATAATTCATCATAAGCTAATGAAATTTTATATTTTTTAAAGCAAAAATTTAGATACTTAATATAAATAATGAATATAATATTGTTTGTAATGCTTGATAAGAGATCAGTAAATTAGTTTTATTTTTTTTATATTAATTTTAATTCAAGATGTATTAAAGAAAAGATATTTTTAAAAAGGTGATACATTGAAGTTTTTAAAGTGCGATAAGAAACGATTTTAATAATAAATAGTTACTTTATTCTGTCATAGTCAAATTCTCTTTTTTTCATTTTATAATTAATTAAAAAGTTTATCTGTTAACGGGAAATAATAAAAAAATATGCAGTGTTTCGTCCATACTATTAATAAACACGATTCGTTGAAAACTATAAAAGAAAAAGTAACTTATTGCGGACAGAAAGTTCTTTTTGTTTTAATATAGGTAAATTAATTGCGTCGGAATAAAGCTTAACGATCTTCCATTCGTCATTTCCTAAGCAATTAACTTCGGCTTAGGAAACAAAAATAAAATAATCTGGAAGTTGCATTAATTTTAATGCTTCGTCACAAGTTAAGCAAATTTATACATCTTTTTTAAACATAAATTTAGAATCTTAATATAATGAAAACAATAATACAGTAGACTCCCTCAAATCCGCACTCCTAAAATCCACAACTCTCTAAAATCCGCACATAATTTACGGATGTAAATAATGAAACATTCAATTCAGATGTAGGTGCAAAATTTGACTTTTTTTAGTTTTTAGTTTTTCCATATATTTTTTAATTTGTAATTATTGTTAAGGTTATTGAATTCATGTTTTTCATGAAGAAAGAATAATTTATTTCTGGAAAAAGTCAAGTTATTGCTGATATCTTTGGTAAACACAATCTTACCAAATATATTTATGTATTAATCAAACTTTTTTAGTTATTAAGTCTGGCTAAACCTGAAATAAACCTTTGTTATTTTATGATCCTGGTGTGAATTAGAAATGTACCTTTATGAGCCAAGGTTCAGTGAATAATTTAGGAAACTTACATTTCATCTTTATAATGAATATTTTATTGTACATTAATTGATTATTAACTTGATCTTTGCTTTTCTTATTTTAATCATTTAAAAATTTTTCTAAATTTTTATTATTTTAATTTATTATTTATTTTAATATTTTAGTATATTATAAGCATTCATTATAGTTTCGATTTCATTATCAGTTACATTCAAAATTAAAAAAAAAATATGAACAAAGCAATGACCAGAAATCAGCAAAATTCTAAAATCTGCAAAACCTTTGGGCCCAAGCTGTGCGGATTTGAGGGAGTATACTGTATTTGAATTGCTTGATAAGAAATCAATGAATTAGTTTCATTTACTTTATTAATTTAAATTCATGATGTTTTGAAAAGATGAGATTTCTAAAAAGATGGTATGTTGAAGTTTTAAAAGTGTTATCAGAAACGCATTAGACAATAAGTAATTCGTTTGTTCTGTCATAGCCAATTTCGTCTTTTTTTCATTTAATAATTAATTAAAAAGTTTCCTTTTAACGGAAAATAATAAAATAATGTAGTGTTTCCACCATGCAATTTATAAACATGATCTGCTGAAAATTATAAAAAATATAGCAACTTACTGCGTAAATTTCTTTTTGTTTTAATATAGGGTAATTAATTACATCGGAATACAACTTAACAGTCTTCCATTCGTCATTTCCTGTGTAAAACTTTGGCTAAGGAAACAAAAGTACAATAATCTGGAAGTTGTATTACTTTTAATGCTTCATCATAAGTTAATGCATATTTATATATTTTTTAAACATAAATTTAGAATCTTAATATAAATAATGAAAACAATAATATTTGAATTGCTTGATAAGAAATCAATGAATTAGTTTCATTTATTTTATTAATTTAAATTCAAGATGTTTTGAAAAGATGATGTTTTCAAAAAGATGGTATATCAGAAAGTTCTTTTTGTTTTAATATAGGGTAATTAATTGCGTCGGAATAATACTTAACGGTCTTCCATTGGTCTTTTCCTGTGTAATTAACTTTGTTTAGGAAACAAAAGTACAATAATCTGGAAGTTGTATTACTTTTAATGCTTCATCATAAGTTAATGCATATTTATATATTTTTTTAAACATAAATTTAGAATGTTAAAACTGTTGTTAGCTTTCGTTTTTTCAAAAACTAAAACAAAATCACTTCACCTTTTTTCATTCAAGTATAAAAACATTTCATATTTATTTACTTAGAAGGTGTCACAAATAAAAATTAAATGAAATTAATTAAATTAAATTAAATTAAATTAAATTAAATTAAATTAAATTAATTTTTATTTGTGACACCTTTTAAGTAAATAAATGTTTTTATACATAAATTTAGAATCTTAATATAAATAATGAAAACAATAATATTTGAGTTGCTTGATAAAAAATCAATGAATTAGTTTTATTTATTTTATTAATTTAAATTCAAGATGTTTTCAAAAGATGAAGTTTTCAAAAAGATGGTATTTCAGAAAGTTCTTTTTGTTTTAATATAGGGTAATTAATTGCGTCGGAATAAAACTTAAAGGTCTTCCATTCGTCATTTTCTGTATAATTAATTTTGGCTTAGGAAACAAAAATCCAAATATCTGGAAGTTGTATTACTTTTAATGCTTCGTCATAAGTTAATGCAAATTGTTATATATTTTTAAACATAAATTTAGAATCTTAATATAAATAAGTAAAGCAATAATATTTGGATTGCTTGATAAGAAATCAATGAATTAGTTTTATTTATTTTATTAATTTAAATTCAAGATGTTTTGAAAATATGAGATTTTCAAAAAGATGGTATGTTGAAGTTTTAAAAGTGTGATCAGAAGCGCTTTTGATAATAAGTAATTCGTATGTTCTGCCATAACCAATTTCTCCTTTTTTCATTTAATATAATCAATTAAAAAGTTTCCTGTTAACGGAAAATAATAAAATCATGTAGTATTTCCTCTATGCAATTAATAAACACGGTCCGCTGAAAGTTATAAAAGAAAAAACAGCTTATTGCGTTTTTTTTTTTTTAATAATTAATTTCATCAGAACAAAACTTAACGGTCTCTCATTCGTCATTTCCTGTGCAATTAAGTTTGGTATAACAAACCAAAATACAATAATCTGGAAGTTGTATTATGTTTGAATGCTTCGTCATAAGCTAATGAAACCTTATATAGCTTTAAAACATAAATTTAGAATCTTAATATAAATAATGAAAATAGTATTATTTCAATTGCTTAAAAAGAAATCAGTGACCTAGTTTTATTCAGTCTATTGATCGCAATTTAAGATGATTTGAAGAAATGGGATTTACATGCAGGTGTTATGTTGCAATTTTTAAAGAGCGATTAGAAACGAGTTTAGTAAATAGTTTATAGTTTATAAGTAAATAGTTTATTCTGTCATTGCCGATTTTCTCCTTTTTAGGTGCATTCGTAATAATGTAAATACGTAGCACCTATAATTGTCTTTCAGCCTGTCCGTCTATACATATCGACGGAAAAACTACCCAACCGAATCATTTGATAATCTATAATTATTACATACTTTTGTGGAGTCATTTCAAATTTTATGAAAATCGGTTGTATAATTCAATTGCAGAGATAATCAAAAATATTCCGTTACATCACGGTGAAATTGAAAAAAAAATCAAGTGCATTTTAAAGGTGTTAATACTCTTTAAACATAATAAAACTGATATGCATTTATGAAGTATATAATAGAATATACATCCTGTACAATCTGTGGTGCAAAGAATATTTTTTATTCGTTTGCAGGGGCACACAAAAGCATTTAATTACACAATTGTAAATGGTTAACATTTCTTGAGTTGCATTTTAATTGCATTAAACTATTTAACATTTTATTAAATTGATATACATTACTGAGAATTATTACAAGCTACTTCCTATATAATGAAAAGCAGATGGTATTTACAGGGACACACACAATATTTTGGGCTACTGAACTATATCCGAAATGCTGTATATTATTACGCCAAAATCTGAATATTTTTTTAACTTCATTATAGCACAAACGCATCTCATTAGGTTATGCTTGACGTGCGATTTCCAAATTGTTTCATATAGTAATTAATTGAAAAAGCTGTCTGTTGACAGGAACTATTAAAAACATGCAGTCTTTCTAGCATGCAGTTAATAAACACGATTCGCTGAAAATTATAAAAGAAAAAGTAACTTATTACGTACCTTAGTTTATTTTTTTTTCTCTAATTATCCAGTAGTGAATTGCAATGGGATAAAACGTTCATTCGTCATTTCCTGTACAATTAAGTTCGATATAGAAAACAAAAATACTGGAAATTATATTATTTTTGAAATGCTTCGGCATAAGCTAATAAAACGATGTGTAACAAGATGCCTGCCTTCCTTGACATATAGAATCTATAGGTAGCGCTATTGCCACTTTCGGCAAAATATTTTGAGATAGTTTGCCTTTTATTTTATGAAGACACATGATTTTTTACATGAAGTGAAGTAATTTGGCGTTGAGAGTAGATTTGTTGATGTATTGGAATGTTGTCTCAACCCGAGACGTTTTTGTCGTATAGCAAGATTTATGAATCTGTTACGCATTTTACCGTAGTTAAATAATAGTGTAGATCGTGATGTCTTCATTAAAAATGTGATTGTTTAAGAAGTGTTTAGTATTTACCCGACGAACACCTCCCACAGATGTATGTTTCTTAAAAGATAATTTTGATCGAAATAACAATAATGAAAATAGTATTGAAATTCGTTGATATGAAATAAGGACATTGGTTTTATTTATTTTTATTATCTCAGAAAATATTTGTTGTCAAGTGATGCTACTTTGAATAAGGTGATATTTTGTGACTAATATAAATACAGGTTAAATTATATTGAAATTGCAGAGCTTATTTATATGACTAATTTTGATAAGTCGGAAATTGTTTGTCAAATGCGGTGTATTTATGCTATAACTAGTTTTATAAATATTCAGATCTTGGTGAATTCTTATACAAAAATGCAAGAAAAAAAAATTTATTACGATTATATATATTAAATTCGTTCGGAAATAATATCATTCCATGTTAAATAGGAAGTTATCATCATGACAATCTAGTATCATTAACTTTCATGGAATATAATTAAATTAATTATAGATGATATAATTTAAGAGAATAAAAAAATCCTTTTTTTTCGTTTTTTGATAAATGTCTATATGTTTTAATTTTGACTATTTTAAGGATACAGTACAATAAAATAAAAAAATAAAAACATATATTAAATGAGCCCGCAGTGCGATATGCGATCACATTTTCCCACAGGTTTTCAATTTTTAGGTGCGTTCGTAATTATGTAAATACGTAGAACCTATAGTTGTCGTTCATTCCGTCCGTCTGTCTGTCTGTCCGCCTATAACAACGCAAAAACTACACAACCGAATCGTTTGAAATTTAAAATACACAATTATTACATAATTTTCTCGAGTTATTTCAAATTTTATTAAAATCGGATGCATTATTCAATTACACGGACAATCAAAATTATTCCGTTACATTACGGTCAATGGAAAAAAATGTTTCAAATGCATTTTAATGGTGTTATACTTATTCGAACATAATAAAATTGATATGCATCTAAAAAGTACATATTATAATATGCATTTTGTATATTCTGTGGTGCAAAGAACATTTGTTATTGATTTACAAGGCCAGACAAAAGAATTTCATTACATAATGGTATAGGGAGAACATTGTTTGGTGCACATTTTAATTGTAATTAACTATTTACAATTTTATGAGATTGATATTTTTTAAACTTCGTTATCGTACGAACGTACCTCATTTGCTACGCCTCACGTGCAATTTCCAACTTGTTTTATTCTCTTTTGCTGTTGTTCGTTTATTCCTTTGCTATTTCCCTTTCTCTAAAGTAGCTAAATTAATATTATATTTCTACAGCAATATTTTAAACAAAAACGTGTCCTTAGCCTGTGTTTTTATTACTCTCCGCAATATGAAAAAAAAAATGTTGTGTGTTTTATGAACTTTGTTCAAATATTTTATATGATGTTTCCTTTATTTGAAGCGATTTTTTTGTTACGTTTCAAGGTGTAAAAGCAATATTTTTTACAGAAATAATTGTTTTTATTTTATATAACTTTTCAAAAGTACGAATCATGCGAGATTACTTTTGAAATTTTATCATTGTAACACTTTGAGGACTTCCCTTTTGTTTAAAGCTAAAGTGATAAGCCACTCCGATATTTATCCCATTTTGGGATTATGACTAGTGCGATAAGTACTTTTTCTTAGAGTAAGTAGAAAAACAATATTTATTCTAATAGTGGTAAATATGTTGTTATATATATATTCCCTAAGATCAAACAAAAAAATTCTATAATCTTTTTACACATAATTAATTAACAATAGAAAAATTTAGAAATTTAGAAAAATATTACTTTTTAAGCTGGCTAAAAAAGGTTTATTTTATGTCAAAACATACCATATACTTAAGTACCATACACCATAATTTCGAGTAATATACAGCATCACAAAAGTCTACAGTTTTATTTAAAATGCAAACAAAGTTTTTTATACCCTTTTTATCCAAAATTATAAAATCTGATTATTGATATTACAAGTATCTATAAAGTAAGTAATACAAGCAACTGCGTCACAATTACAATGCCCCTCCCTTCCTTTTAAAATGAAGACAAACGTAAACTTTACATGTGAAGGATTTTCGAATTTCATTGGTAATAGCAATGTATTTAACAGGGGATTAACCAAATGAAATTTAAAATGTGATTACCTGTTATATTTTGAAAACTCTGTAACTGTGTTACTTCTGACCATATGTACCTTCCCTAAGATATTAGAATACTGAGCGACGTTTTCGAAAATGTATTATAATAGAGGAAAGTCTAAACTAACAACAACAAAATTCTATTATTCTCATTAAAATCTGTATTCAGAAGTTAGAATTTGAACTGAATCACTCAGAATTTTATATAAAAAAATTCTGTATTCCTACAATATTTGCATATCTCATTAATAAATTTCTATGGAGGTTTCATCTAGATATCCCACATTTATGGCGCCGGCTCTGCTCCTCATAGTCTCAGTTTTTCATTTATATTTTCACTGGGCTTTCCGATGAACTAAATTATGAATATGACAGCATATTATACTTATCGTTTTTTAGCAATTACTAAATGGAATTTATTCAATTATTACGCGGAACAAAATGAAATTCCATTATCCGAAATTTTGTTTATCTTTTATTCCAAGTAATTGCGTTTGTTGAGATAAAAGGGAAGAAAATTCATCTGTTTATGCGATAAAGTAATATATGTTAATAAAATATATTAAATAATTTTCCATCAGCTTCATAATATGCTTTCATGATGCAAATTAAATGACATTATCCAGGAAAAAATAGTTGAAGAAGTTAAATTAAATATTTATTTTTAAATTGTTAAAGAAAGAAATAAAAGTTAATAACACTCAAAACCAAAATTTATATTTCAAATTAGTTGTTCATGATAAATTATATACACGATTTCCAAATCTTAGTTTAAATGAGCTAAAATCTTTAAAAAACTATTAAAAAATATATGCATTTTTTATTGTATTTGTTTTAAATGCTGTGTCAAAATTAGTCATAAATGTTTTTAAACAAGCTTTTTTTTTTATTTATCATTTCTTATTCAATATATATATTTAAAAATGCTAAATTAATATTTCTATAATACCTACCTTTAATTGTAATTTGTTTTCACATTTATTTAAATCAGGATTTAACCGATAACTGATATCATTATTATGTATTTTGCGTATGTAAAGGGTCTTAGAAAAAGGCATCCCTGAATTAAAATTAAGGGGAAAAATACCTTTTCAATATATATACGTATATATATTAATATGGTTCAAATGACCACATTGAAAATGACAATAAAATACAGACATTGAACAATAAATTTGAACATTCTTTCAAACTGTACAAAATTAGAAAAAAAAACCAAAATTTTGAAAATTAATATGTAAAGTAGTAAATAACATAATAATGCAATTATATTTCATCTTTTAATTTCAAAGTTGGGTATTTTTTTATTCCAGTTAGTATTTTGCAATAAAAAGTAACTGATGTTTCTCTTTCTTTTTTCAGGTAAGCTTTCAACAATCATGAAATTCCCATTTAAACCTTTTTTGAATAAATGTAAGTACAAATCCACTTCTTTTTTAACCCTTTTGCATTCGGAAGGGATTTCTCACTAACTACTATTGCTGCCAGGTGTCCCTCGTAAATCGGGACGCTAAATTCTTTGGACACCTCTAGTATCTTACGATTTTTTTCGTCAACAGTTACCAAAGATTATTGGACTATTAGATAAGGCGAAGAAAATTACTTTAAAATATAGGTTTCAGAGCATTCGGAGCATCCATTTACGTGGGACACTAATGGTCAGTGAGAATCACCTCTCCAGTGTAAATGGTTAAAACTTTTATTTACTAATATTTTCAAAGGATTACAAACATATGCTATAAAATATATGATATAAAATTTGAAATGTATATGTATATTTTAAGAATAGCTATAAATTATAATATCTCGTCTTTAAACCTTTTTAAGGGTTTATGCTAAGAGTTAGATGTTCTTTTTTCACCTTTTGGCGTTTTTTAATGGTCTTTTGGTGAATTATTGTGCATTACTTTCCTGTGATAACATGATTTAGTTTACTTTACCCTGTCAAAACACAGAAAAAAGAGAAACTCTGTAAATTTGCTCTAGTACTCGGTGCATTTGATTGAGCTTCTTGATAATCATTTTGCACACATTTCCATTATCTTATATTTTTGTTCCTGTAGGATCTGTCTTCACTTAAAGAATTTTTTTTTATCCTTGTTAAACTTTGTTAACTTCTTAACCTTGTTAAATTTACAATATTTCGCGATATAATTATTGAATGGATACAACAAAAGTGTCAACATATTCACAATTTAAAAAGCTTCCATCTAGTAATATTTAGAAAAAAAATTGAGTTTTAGACCAATTTTGAGGTAATTTGTACCCGGAAAATAATTAAGGCCTTAAAAATACCAGGATATAAAGATTCTGTTTTCTTGAGTCATTTTTTTAGTTTATTTCGGAAGGTTTAACTGATATTAAATCAAAGACGGAAACACCCATTAGATTTCTTATTGCAGCTGATTCTGCCTTAAAAATGTTCAGTAAAAGGGATGTAATTGGAAACCAATTGACAAGAAAATCACCAATGGGTTTTTAATTATAAATCAATCATTTTAAAATCGATCAAATCAACCTGGTTTAGTTTTCCGTGCCCGAATGGGATTTGCGAACATAGCTCGTAAGCAGCAGTATCCATAAAATGATATATAGAATAAAAACGCTGATAAATGCATTCATTTGTAGTTGTAGGTGATGTCTCTTTATTTACATTTTAAAAAATAATTGTTGATTTTATGATATCTTAAATTAGCGCCTCAGCTGACATTGCAACATTGCAAAATTAACAATCTTTTTTGCAGTGTTGCAATGAGATAAATATTGCAAAAGTACAAAAATATACTGTTAAGTATATTTTTGCAGTTTGTTAATTGATAAAAATAATGGTAGCAACATTAATATTTTAAAATATCGAATTTTATCCATAGATTTAACCCTTTATCTATCAAATTATTTATCAAGAAATTGACCCACCTCAATAATTATCTTCTTTAATATCTGAAGTTATACTGGAATTTTTCGATAATACTAATGTAGCCTTTAGATGTGATTTTTTTTATTAAAATTGATTATATATATCGGTAGTTATAATTTTTTTGTGAAATGTTTGTAAAAATAATCAGATTAATTAATCAAAATTACTCTTTTGAAAATATCACAATTCTTTAAAAAGCATGCAATGAGTTTAAATGCATCATGATCTTCTCTATAAATGGAAACGCTTTTGCAGTTGAATATGTGTCATGTAATTTTATTTAAAGAAAAAAAAGAAATAACTATAAAAATGAATAATAAAATACCACTTTTTGCAACTTTTTAGCTTCGACTGTTTTTCTATTCTATTTAAATTTGATCGAAAAGAGAGTTTTGGGTAGAAAGAATTATAAACTTTTATTAATAGGCAGAATAAATAAGTTTTTTTCGATGGTACTTTAAAATACCGTCGGTGCATAAAGGGTTAATATTGAATTCAATTTTCAGTTATGTGGATAAATGTATTGATAAAAATACGAAGAATATCATAATTTTTATTGAATTTTTGTATATTAAAGGAAAACTTTAGTGATGATTTTAGGTTTCAAGTTAAAATAAACTGATAATAACTCATAATAAAATCATTTCTTCTGAATACTGAATTTCATACATAACTTTAAAATTTCAATATTTGAATTAACGATAGATATAAATATCGATAAAATAAGAAAACAATTCCTTATATTTTCTGAAAACTGAATGTCAGATGAAGCTTTTTGTGTAAACTTTACAGTGATTTACATAAATACGTTGATAAAATATTTCATGATCTACCATTTTTAGTTGAAAAAAATAATAAACTGCATCCTATTATTTGTTTTACAGTCCTTCATTTTTATTCGTACAGCTTTTACACTGAGAAAGTCAATTTTCTTCCACTGTAAATTTCTATATATGTAGAAAAAAAAAAAGATTTTGCTTTAACATACCAATTTTTCCCAGAGCCTTAAATTATTGCCTTATACCATGTGGTAAAAATAATGAAGCAAATAAATAAATATAAACGAAGAGTGTAGCGAAAGACATAAAATCAATAGATAATTTTAAAGCAATTTTCCTTTTCAACAAATCATGGTTTTTATTCTTCTGCTATGATTCAACATATTTTTAGATTCCCGTGAGTTTGCTCCAGGCATATGTTATATGTATAATGCGGAGAAAAAAAAGTTAATTTACACAGTCTTTTTAAAATGCCAATAAATTCCACACTTTATTGTGTTAAAATCATAAAACTGATTTTTATTTATTGATTGAGAATGCTCAGGTGGCTTATTAATGCATTCTCTTGCGGTATTCAAAGGCTTTATCTTATATTAAGTAGTAATAAAACACAAATACGATCAATAATGTATTTTATTTTCTCTCTCTAAATAATATTTTCAAGTGCATTTAAATAACTTTAAACTAAAAAAATACTAAAACATTATTTTAAGAGCAAATGAAACATAAAATGGTTCAAATGTTTGAGTTTTCAATATTCGGCCGAAAAAATAGGTTAAAATAGCAAACAAAGCCTTTGTGCAAAAATGATTAAAGATAGAAAATCAACGATTATAAATGCACAAACTTCTTGCTACATTTTCATACATTATTTTTGCATTTATAATCGTTGGTGTTCTATCTTTAAATATTTTTGCACAAAGACTTTATTTGCGATTTTAATGTATTTGGTGTCAATGGGTCTTGATTCCATTATTGTTGTTTTAATTTTTCTTCTCTTTGCTACGTCACAAATCAGTAGATTTTGTAATTTACGACTGAAAAAGTATAGGTTTTTGGAACATTTATATTTTCTACGTGACTGTAGACGCAAAAAAGTTATTTCTAAATTCATTTCAATACGTTGTAATTTATTTAATTCAAGTACAATAGGCAAGGTCTTATTTCTTGCTACCTTTTCATAATACATTATTTGTGCATTTATAATCGTTGGTTTTCTATCTTTAAACATCGAAATAATAGAGTTAAAGAAATGGTGCTTAATAATTATGGACTTCAAAGATTATGATGCTGGAAAGTTTTTGGAATAATATATTTTAGGAACTGTTTCTGCGTACACACACACATATATACATATATATATATCATTTTATTTTATTTTATTTTATTTTGCTTGTTTTTCGGAATGTGTTTTTTTATGCTTTGGTACACTTTCCTTGAATTCTATTTTAGGTAAACAGTTGAAACTATCCAAAATTTTGCCAATAACTTATTTCTTCAAAAATATCTAACATTATAGGCCTGAATGATTTTTATTTTTCTTAGGATTTTAAATAATATATTTTTTTATTATTTATTTTAAGCCGAAATAAAAATTGCTTCTTATTATTCTCAAATAATATGTTTTCTGTCACCACAATGGATTTTAATGTGATATTTTCAACTGATTTTTAGAAAAAATGTACCGAATAGACATTTAAGTAAAATGAAAGAATAAGAATAAGAAAGCACGTAAAACATTAACTAATTTTTAAAAACTAATTTATGCATGAATTTAATTTCTTTGATTTATATATAGGAGTAATTTTTTCTAAAAAGAAATATAAAATGAATTAAAATAGATAGTATTTTTATTTCTATTTTTAAATAAAATTTACAGGGTGTTAGATGTTTCGCAAAAACTGCTTCATTTTTTACTTATCGCAATGATCCATACCCCCTTAAAACAAAAAGGTTTTCTGAAATTTAATTTTAGCTAGCAGGAGTTTGATGTACCTCAAAAAAAGTTAACACCCCCTACTTACACCTTAACACGTTATCGTAGAAGAGAGTTACTGCTGCCGAACGACTGGAAATAAAGTCTATTTTTAAATTATGTACATAAAATTTTTTTAGGTAGCCATATACACATTAAAACGAAATCAAGTTTCATTATTTTTCAAAAACAATACATCCGATTCAAATAAGATGTTTCAAATCTTTGGTTCAAACTATATCTATACACCAAATTTTCCAAGACACCAAGTCATTTCAATGATACGTTTTTGAATTGTATGTATTCAAAATTTAGTGCTTCTAACGTTACATTAAATTTTAATATTTTTATTAAATCCTCTTGAAATTACATTCCGAATGTGCTAATTTTATTTGTAGTAATAATACTATAACACTAAACAATACCCGGTGTCCCAAAAATGAATGATGGATTTTAAAATTCAATAACTTGCAAACGGTGACAGCTATTTAAAAAATTTTTGCACGAGGGTTATGTATAATGTCAGGGGTTTTTTTAAGTAATTTTTATTTTACTTCGCATATCAAACAATAGGTGGCGCTGACGGCGGTTGAAAGCCAGGTCGATGCTTCACTCAGCACTGATCACTTGGCCGTCAGCGCCACCTATTGTTTTAGATGCGAACTAAAATAAAAAATTACGGCAAAAAAAAAAAAAAAAACTCCTGACATTATACATAATCCTCCTGCAAAAATATTTTTTAATAGCTGTCACCGTTTGCAAGTTATTGAATTTTTAAATCCATCAGTCATTTTTGGGACACCCGGTAAATGCGTTGAATTTGCAATATTTATAATTTTATGACATGACTTATGAATTACGAAATTAACATTCGAAAGAATTATGAATTGCAATCTACAGTTTTTTTTTATGGATTTAAATTTATTAAATCCTGCTTTATAGAAATCCAAAATTTCAAAATGTTCTTTCAATTAGTTTCCAAATTATGTTTAAAAAACGTCAAATTGATGGTTTAAGGCTATGATGGCTATGACAGAAGTGATAAGATTTTAAAACTTCTTATGCTATCCTGTAATCAGCAGTCATCAATGACTACTTCAGTGATGTTTAAGATACCTTGATCAAGAAGACTGCTATCCCTGTCAACAATTGAGTACCGAACTTCAATTTGGATACAGCCCGTAAAATATGCTCGTTTTATAATAATTATTTTTTCGAAAATTTATCTTAAGAATTGCTTGAAAATTAGTTTATAGGTTAATTGAAGGGTGTAGAGTTTATGCTTCAATTCTCGTTGGGGAATGTTTAATTGTTTGGTGAAAAGTACAATTTATAAGTGAATATATTGCCTTTACTATCCACCTTACTTAATGCAGAGTCTTTGGGATTCTGAAACTCAAGTCATTTTTAGACAATTATGCTGTCAGAATCGGGTACTGCTAGTGAAAAAAAAGAACTTAGGGTTCGTCTTAGTATGTAAATTGTTGTCTAAGTAAATTTTATATTCATCGTATAAAAGTAGAATTTATTTTCAATCGATTGGTACCAGTAAATTTATTGAACAAAAATTTGTTGCAGAGTTACTAGGAGGTGTTTACTTTTTTTTCCCCACTATTGTACCTTTTCCCAAATACTATCAA
The DNA here is from genome assembly GCA_964019185.1 of Maratus speculifer. NCBI lineage: Eukaryota > Metazoa > Arthropoda > Arachnida > Araneae > Salticidae > Maratus > Maratus speculifer. Next base: position 120,132,666 of record OZ025301.1, read on the forward strand.
AAATATTCGCTTGATTTTTTTATATACATAATATAAGTAATTCCTTATAAAATGATTTCTACTGTATAAACAGATGTACCTTAGTTATTTCTTGAAAAAAATACTTCTAAAAACATAAATATCTTGAATAAAACACATTTTATAATACTAAAAACTGAATAAAAACTTGAATAAAAACTTGTTTTTTTTCAAAGTAAAACATTTGTACAAATGTTCCCGTAAGGCATAGTGACGACACTGCAACGTCGTTGTGAAGTCACATTGTGACTTTGTGACCATCGATTGTCGATGTGACGTCACGTGACGTCGATGTGAAGTCCCAGTGACTAAAATGTGACGTCGTTATGGCCGTTTTAGAGCTTTTTTGTGACGTCACATTGTGACCATTTTGTGACGTCACAATGTGACCAATTTGTGAGAGGTGTGTCATTTGTGATTACTTTGACATTAACATTGTGACGAAACTGTGACAAAAGCGACGATATTTAAATTGCTAGAAACATGTTTTTTAAAATAAATAACATGTTTTGAAGAATATTTGTAATTTTCTAAAAACTTATTAGAAAGTCGCATCTTAGTCACAATGTGACGTCACTGAGTGGTGGCATTTTCGTCACAAATGTGACGTGACCAAAGTGACTCACAGTGATGTCATTGTGACGTCACTGTGACCATGCATGCTGTGAGGGTTTGTACCAAACCTTCCCTTCTGATTGATCAAGCATATATGTTAAATGTTATGGCAAGATTGCAAACAAAAATATGTAGCACTTTCAATAAAAAGTACATCAAGTTAAAAAAAAAAAACACTTTGATAAAAAAAAAAAAAAAAAAAAAAAAAAAAAAAAAAAAAAACACTTTGGTAAAACCGAGCTTAAAAACTATGTGTATAATGTTTTAGTATTATATATTCAGTAAATATCGTATTAAGTTTCTTCAGGCTTTTAAACTGTTTTCGATATCTTCAGAAATCTTTAATATAAAAAGATTTCATAAATCCCAAATATCGAATCGTAAATTAAACTTTAAAACAAGAAAAGTATTTACTGATTGCTCATATTTATTATACACTGTTTACTTAAAATTATATTCTCATGATCCTTTCGAGTCTGGTGTGCTATTAATAGCACACGTCTTTAAATAGCATATTATTTTGTTTTAAGAAATATTTTTCTTAATGTTTAAATGTAGTAATGTTAGTATATTTCTATACATTTACCGTAAGATTTCATTTATATTCAGGCATTTAGTAATAATAATAATAATTGTTATTTATCTAATTTTCTTTGCTTCGTTTGCATTTTTTTTTTTTTAAACATACATTTCACTCTTTAAATTTGAAATAAAAGTTATTTTTCCGAAAGACTCAAGTGTAATACAACGGAAAAAGCATTAGAAAGTTGTAATATAAATTAAGCATTTTTGTAACACAATACTTTCTGAACATTTTCAAAAATTCGTCCTTAGCCTATTGTCATATGAAATATTTGTTAAACACTAATTAATCTGTTTGGATAACTAGTGTTAATGTTATCAACGTAAAAGTACGTTTTTCTAAAAATTGAAAAAAAATTCGGACCCGAAAGTGTTAATAAGCATTTTACATAATACGGAATACCTTTCACAAAAAATTAAAATATACAATTTGTTATATGTTATCTGCTTTAATGATAATAACCCATTCAGTCTTATCGCGTAATATCGGATATTTCCATTATATTTTAACTCACTTTAATTAAATTGACGAAAATAGAAGATAATCAAATATTTGTTGAAAGTATTCTACTTTGTTTCACTCAACAAAGTTGCATGAATACATGCCATTATTTGCTTAAAAAAGACTGGAACAATCACTGTCATTTTGTTTTGATAGATAATATCGTAATTATTTGGAAAACTGAATGAGGATCTAATTATCGAAATAAATAGAACGCGGAAATTAAGTTTGAGTGGAACAACGATTAAAGTATGCCTAAAAGGAAATGGTTACATAATGCCATTACATTTTATAATTATCATATTTTAATTTATTAATTTTGCATTATAACAATCGTTCAGACATTTTGCGTAAATATAAAAACATTATTTATTCTATCAGTAAAAAAAAAAAAAAAAAAAAAAAAAAAAATAGAATACTAAATTCATCTTTAAAAAAGATAAAATTACATAATGTGTAAAATGCTTAAAAAATGACAAAAAATATTCAAAAATTGATAAAATATTTTAAAAAGTAAAAAAGTAATTTAACATCTTTTTAAATGTTTATTTTCATCTTTTAAATATTTTACACATTGTGTAATTTTAAGTTTATTCTTTATTCTAATTGATGAACAAAAATATACATCACAACAAATTCACAAATTTAACAACAGAATTCCATAATTAAAAAAATAGAAGAACGAATCTATATATTAAAATAAATATAACGCGGAAATTAAGTTTGATTGAACAACTTTTAAATATGCCTAAAAGGAAATGATTTCATAATGCAATTACATTTACTTTTTAACATTTTTTTAACTTGTTAAGTTTACATAAAGTAAGGATCTCTCCGACATTAATTATATTTGAGAAAATAAAAACATTCTTTATTCTAATAGATGAGTAAGGCAATAAATTCACCATAAATTCACAAGTTTAACAAAAGGATTATCAGCAGAAAGGTTTAATTTAAGAAGATTTCATAAATTTCATATATTGACTCGTAATTTAAAGCAAGAAAAGTATTTATTGATTGTTCATGTTTATTATTCACTATTTACTTAAATTTATATTCTCCATTTAAATAACATTTTACACATTACAAAAAATCTTTTGTAAGTAAATAAAAATGCAATTTGTAATATGTTATCTGCTTTTGCGATAATAACTCATTCATATAATCTTATATCTTGATATCTTAAATTCTCATTATATATTAATTCATTTTTATTAAATTGATGAAAACATAAGATAATAAAAAATCTTTCAAGGAATTTTATTTGGATGAACAAAATGTCGTGAAAACATGTCATTATTTGCTTGAAAAAGACATGGGCAATCACTGTCCTGTAAATTTTGTTTTGATACATAATTTGACTATTACTTGGGAAACTAAAAGAGAATTTAATTATTATAATAAATAGAATATGGAAATTAAGTTTGGATGGAACAGCAATTTAGGTTTGCTAAAATGAAATGGTTAAATAATACAATTACATTTTCTGTTTAACATTTTTAGCTTATTAAGTTTACATTAAATAACAATCATTGAGGCATTTTGCATACATGAAAAAATTAGAACATCCTTTAGTCTAGTTGATGAGCAACATTGCACCTTATATAAATTTCGAAATTTAACAAGCGAATTATCTGCCGAACCTTTAAGATTAGAAGATTTTATAAATCCCAAATATCGACTCATAAATGAAACTTTAAAGCAAGAAAAGTATTCATTGACAGCTCATATTTAATATTCACTGCTTAGTTCAATTTATATTCTCCATAAATAACCATTTTACACAACAAAGAAAGATTTTTTTCAAGGAAATAAAAATGCGATTTGCTATATGTTATCTACTATAGTGGTAATAACTCATTCATATAAGTCTTATCTAATAATATCAGAGTCTCATTATATTTTAATTTAATTTAATTGTTGAAAGCAGAAAATAATCAAAAATCTTTGGAAAGTATGTTATTTTATTACACTGAACGAAGTTGCGTGAATATCTGTCATTATTTGATTGAAAAGGACTGGGTTAATCACTGTCATTTAAATTTTGTTTTGATAGATAATATGGTAATTACCCAGCAAACTGAATGTGAATCTAATTACTAAAATAAATAGAACGCATAAATTATGTTTAGATGAAATAATAATTAAAGTATGCCTAAAAGTAAATGATTTTATAAAGTAATTACATTTTCTATTTCACATTTTTACTTTCCCAAATCTTTAATAGAAGAAAATATTGAAGTTGATTTTTTTTAATTTTAAAGCAAGAAACGTATGTATTGATTTTTCATATTTATTATTTACTGTTTACTTACATTTATATTCTCCATTAATAAACATTTTAGATAACACTGAAATCTTTTTTAGAGGAAATAAAAATGCAGTTTGTTATATGTTATCAGCTTTAGTGATAATAACCTATTTATATGTCTCATCTCGTAGTATAAATTATACTGGTATCAACTTGCAATATCGTAATCTCATTATATTTTAACTTTTTTTTAATTATATTGATGTAAATATATGATAATAACAAATATCTCGAAAGAATTTTATTTTGTTTCTCTGAACTAAGTTGCGCGAAAACCTATCATTATTTGCTTAAAAGAGGATGAGGCAATCATTTTCACTTAAATTTTGCTTTGATAGATAATATGGTAATTATTTGTAAAAACTGAATGCGAATCTAATTATAATAATAAAATAATTATTATTATTAAGTAATAATTATAATAAAAGAACTCGGAAATTAAATTTAGGTGACACACAAATAATGTATGCTGAAAGGTAATTGTTATATAATGTAATTACATTTTTTATTTAGCATTTTTTAAATTATTAAATTTATATTAAATAACAATCTCTCAGACATTCTGCGTAAATGAGAAATTAAAACATTCTTTATTGTAATTGATGAACAAAATTGTACCTCGCCGTATATTCACAAGTTTAACAAGAGGTTATCTGCAGAAAACTTTAAGATAAGAAGATTTCATAACTCTTAAATATCAACTCGTAAATTAAACTTTAAAGAAAGAAAAGTATTTATTAATTGTTAGTATTTATTATTCACTGTTTACTTAAAATTATATCTTCCATTAATAAACATTTTACGCAATACAGAAAGTTTTTTAGAATGAATTAAAAACCGAATTTGTTATGTGTTATCTGCTCTGATAATAATAACCCATTCCTATAGTCTTATCTCGTATTATCAGAGATTCTCATTATATTTCAACTCATTTTAATTAAATTGTTGAAAGCAGAACATAATCAAAATTCTCTAGAAAGTATTTTATTTTGTTTCGCTTAACGAAGTTGCGTAAATAACTGTCACTATTTGCTTAAAAAATGGGTCAACCATTGACATCTAAATTTTGTTTTGATAGATAATATAGTAATTACTTAGAAAATTGAATGCTAATCTCATGCTTTGCAGAATATTGTGCTTTAGTCACAATAACCCATTATTAAAATAAATAGAACGTAGAAATTAAGTATGGTGAAACAACAATTAAGATAAGCCAAAAAGGAAATGGTTACATAATGCAATTTCATTTTCTATTTAACATTTTTTAACTTATTAATTTTACATTCAATAGCAATATCTGAGATATTTGCGTATATGAGAAAAAAAAACATTTCTTATTCTAATTGATGAGTAAAATTGTACTTTAAAATAAATTCACAAAGTTAACAAGAGGATTTTCTGCAGAAACCTTTAAGATAAGATTTCATAAATAGGAAATATCGATTCGTAAATTGAACTTTAAAGCAAGAAAAGTATTTATTGATAGTTCATGTTTATTATTAACTATTTACCTAAATTTATATTCTCCCTTAATAAACATTTTAGATAATATAGAAACTCTTTTTGAATAAATAAAAATGCAGTTTGTTACATGTTATCTGCTTTATTCATAATAACCCATTCATATAATCTTATCTCTTGATATCGTAAATTCTCATTATATTTTAACACATTTTATTTAATTCGACGAAAACAACAGATAATCAAAAATATCTAGAAAATGTTTTATTTTGTTTCGCTGAATGAAGTTACGTGAATATCTGTCATTATTTGAATGAAAAAAATGGGACAATCATTGTCATTTAAATTTTGTTTTGATAGATAATATGGTAATTACTTATAAAACTGAATGCGAATCTAATTATTAAAATGAATAGAACACGGAAATTAACTTTTGATGAAACAATAATTAAGATAAGCCTAAAAGGAAATGGTTACATAATGCAATTACATTTTTTAATTAAAAATTTTTAACATATTAATTTTACATTAAATAACAATATCTCATATATTTTACGTATATGATAAAAAAAAACTTTCCTTGTTCTAATTGATGAGCAAAATTGTACATCACAATAAATTCTCAAGTTCAACAAGAGGATTTTCTGCAGAAAACTTTAAGATAAGAACATTTCATAAATAGAAAATATCGATTCGTAAATTGAACTTTAGAACAAAAAAGTATTTATTGATTGTTCATGTTTATTATTAATTATTTACCTAAATTTATATTCTCTCTTAATAAACATTTTAGATAATACAGAAACTCGTTTTGAATAAATAAAAATGCAGTTTGTTACATGTTATCTGCTTTAGTCATAATAACCCATTCATATAATCTTATCTCTTGTTATAATAAATTCCCATTATATTTTAACACATTTTAATTAGATTGACAAAATCAACAGCTAACCAAAAATCTCTAGAAACTATTTTATTTTGTTTCGCTGAACCAAGTTGCTTGGATATCTGTTCTTATTTGCATGAAAAAGCTGGTAATCACTGTCATGTTGATTCTGTTTTGATAGATAATATGGTAATTACTTCGAAAACTGAATGCAAATCTAATTATTAAAGTTAATAGAACACAGAAATTAAGTTTGCAAGAAACAGATATTAAGATAAGCCTAAAAAGAAATGGATACATAATGCAGTTGCATTTTCTATTTAACAATTTTTAATTTATTAAGTTTGCATTAAGTAACAAATTCCGAAGCCTTTTGCGTATGTGACAAAATAAAAACATTCTTTATTCTAATTGATGGACAAAATTTTACCTCACAATAAATACACAAATTTAACAAGAAATTTCCGTAATTTAAAAAAAAAATGAAGAAAGAAAGTTTTCCGCGATCTAATTATTAAAATAAATGGAACGCGGAAATTAAGTTTGTATGAACAACAATTTAGGTATTCCTAATATGGAAAGGGTTACTCAATCAATTACATTTTCTAATTAACATTTTTTAACTTATTAATTTTAAATTAAGTAACAATATCTCAGATATTTTACGCACATGAGAAAAAAAACATTACTTATTCTAATTGATGAGCAAAATTGTACTTCACAATAAATTCACAAGTTTAAGAAGAGGATTTTCTGCAGAAACCTTTAAGATAAGATTTCATAAATAGAAAATATCGATTCATAAATTGAACTTTAAAGGAAGAAAAATATTTATTGATTGTTCATGTTTATTATTAACTATTTACCTAAATTTATATTCTCCCTTAATAAACATTTTAGATAATACAGAAACTCTTTTTGAACAAATAAACATGCAGTTTGTTACATTTTATTTGCTTTAATCATAATAACCCATTCATATAATCTTATCTCTTGATATCGTAAAATCTCGTTATATTTTAACATATTTTAATTAGATTGACGAAATCAACAGATAATCAAAAATCTCTAGAAACTATTTTAATTTGTTTCGCTGAATGAAGTTCCGTGAATATCTGTCATTATTTGAATGAAAAAAAAGGGACAATCTTGTTTTCATTGTAATATGTTAATTACTTAGAAAACTGAATGCTAATCTAATTATTAAAATAAATAGGACGCGGAAATTAACTTTTGATGAAACAATAATTAAGATAAGCCTAAAAGGAAATGGTTACATAATGCAATTACATTTTCTAATTAAAAATTTTAAGTTATTAATTTTACATTAAATAACAATATCTCAGATATTTTGCGTATATGAGAAAAAAAAACATTCATTGTTCTAATTGATGGGCAAAATTGTACTTCACAATAAATACACAAGTTTAACAAGAGGATTTCTGCAGAAACCTTTGAGATAAGAAGATTTCATAAATAGAAAATATCGATTCGTAAATTGAACTTTAAAGCAAGAAAAGTATTTATTGATTGTTCATTTTTATTATTAACTATTTACCTAAATTCATATTCTCCCTTAATCAACATTTTAGATAATAAGTAAAACCTCCCAGCTAAAAATGAACTGTAGTTCTTTTGCAGAAGTAAAGTGTTTTTGAGGTTTTTCTAATGTTAACTGTAGACTTTCTGTAGTGCAATCTCAACTATAAAACCACTTCAGTTATTTTATAGCTAATTGGATGTGATTTTGCAGTAATTTATTTTAAACATTCTATGAGCTATTAACTTTAAAAACAGAAAAATCTAGTTTTTATAAAGTCATTTTATAATCAAAAATTAAAGTATATATAAGATTTTATAACCGTAGAATCACTGCAGTTAATTTGAAGTTATTATCCAGCCATAAATTTAGAAGTACACTTTCTAATGTATTTCTAGTTTAACTGTGTCCGATAAATTCAAAAACTTCAGAAAAATAATTTTAATTACTTCAAAATGGAATTAGGGATTTCTCATCCCATCCCCTTACTTCCTTAGCGAAAAATGTATTAGTTCCTACTTTATTTTGTTACTTGGAAATTATAAGTTTTAATGTGTTAAATTGTGTATGTCCATCTTTTTTTCAATTCAGGCATGGGCGTTCCTATCAATGCTTACTTCCCCTTAACTTAAATTTCTTAGTTCCTTTATTATTTTAAGTTAAGAGAAAAAAAATTCAATTTCACTAAGTTATTATAATTTTATATTTGTCTAATTTACATTTCAAAATCAGTATGAGTGGTAGTTGACTACCTATGCCCCATGCCTACAACGGAAATTTCTTAGTTCCTTTATTTTAAGTTATTCTGAACGAATATATAATGCTATGTTTATCAAAATCAGAGAAAAATATATTAAGATTCAAAAATTACGAGGGACAATGTGCATTTAACTCAGCAGGCCCTTAATGAGAAATTTCTTCTTATTTTTAATTGTAAATTACTTGAAAATTATACATTTTACTATGCTTTTGAAAATAGAAGATAAGGAAATTTTTGTTAATTTTTTTTAAGAAAGGGGCAACATCTCTTTTCTACCTTCCTCCCCCTAGCAGAAAATTCTTAGTTCCTCCTATATTTTAAGCTAAGAAAAAAGATTAAAATTTAATATGTTTTTAAAAAATCGGGGAGAAAAATTAGTTACATTTCAAAATCGAGTAAGGAAAAAAAAATACGTGTGGCACTCGGGGACTGCCGCGGTAAAGTTATTGCATAGCATTTTTTAACAACTTATGCAATTATAATTAATTATATATTTTTTATTTATGCAGTTTTTTTTTTTTTTTTTTTTTTTTTTTTTTTTTTTTTTTGTCTTTGATATTAATTCAAGTTTTTTCATTTTTTTTATATTAATTCAAGTTACACATTTGAGCGTGATGACCGACAAGAAAACATTTTTTTTCTTTTATTAAATAAATGAGAAGTTAATATCGTTTATAATATTTTTATTATCGTACAATACATGTAGGTTAATCAGGAAATTTTATTATTGAAACAATAGGTTTATGTTAACTGAAATAAGAAACATAAGTTTGAGACTTGATATCCTGTAAATATCTGAAAAATACTGCGTCAATATCTGCCGAAGTATACCGAAGGATACCGTGCCCAAGTCTGCCGAATTGAAACGACGTTAGCCGGAGTGTTAGGTTTTTCTAGTTACGGAATTTCCAGATTTGGTCGCCGAGCTGAAATCCCGCGATAAAAGCTATGCAATAGCTTAATAAATTACGAAACAAAGTTTGACCGCGCTACGAAAATTAGATAGCGAGTTATAAGCATTTTAAATTTTTCGACCCTCACCATGAGGGGTTTCCTATCACAAAAAATTAACACTGTCTCATAATATATTACCGAACAAAATTTGGCCGCTCTACGAAAATTAGATCGCGAGTTATGAGCATTTTAAATTTTTCGACCCTCCCCGTGGGGGTCTCTTGTTACCAAAAATTAACACTGTCTCATAATAAATTACCAAACAAAATTTGGCCGCACTACGAAAATTAGATCGCGAGTTATAAGCATTTTAAATTTTTCGACACTCCCCGTGGGGGGGGTCTCTTCTTACCAAAAATTAACACTGTCTCATAGTAAATTACCAAACGAAATTTGGCCGCGCTACGAAAATTAGATCGCGAGTTTTAAGCATTTGTAATTTTTCGACCCTCACCGTGGGGGGTCTCCTGTCACCAAAAATCAACACTGTCTCATAATAAATTACCAAACAAAATTTGGCCGGGCTACAAAAATTAGATCGCGAATTATAAGCATTTTAAATTTTTTGACCCTCACCATGGGGGGTCTCCTGTCACCAAAATTTAACACTGTATCATAATAAATTACCAAACAAAATTTGGCCGCGCTACGAAAATTAGATCGCGAGTTATATGCGCGAGTTATATGCAAATGACATTAGCCGAAGTGTTAAGTTTTTTTTTCGTGACGGAAGTGTTAGGTTTTCTCGTTACGGAATTTCTAAATTCGGTCACCGCGCTCAATGCCGGCGATAAAAGCTATACAATAGCTTATAAAAGCTCATCTATGCTTCCTTCACCCAACGGAAAATTTTTCTTCTCTTTATTTTAAATTACTCTAAAACAATAAATTTTATTATGTTTGTGTAAATGGGAGAAAAAAAAAAACTAAATAAATTTGAAATCTAGGGAGAGGCAATGAGTCTATCGCTATATCTTTTCTTTTTAAGTTACTCGAAAACTTTAGATTATATTTTTGAAAAAAGAAGAAAAAGTTAATTAATTTAATTTAATTTTAAAGTCTAAGGAGGGGCAATTTGTTTCCTATGCTTCCTGCCCCATCTCCATCCATCTTCATAACTGAAAAGGACTTACAATTACTTCATTTTAAAATGGACATACAAATATCTGAATGATCAAATAATTTTTTGAATCGCTCTTTAAAATTATTATTCGTTCTAAACTTAACAACAGAAAGAAAAAAAAATACTTCATAAGTTAATTGAACTTATTTTTTAATTATATATTCATTTTAAAAGCACAACAAAATTTAATATTTCAAATAAATATTGAATTATTAAAATTATTTTACAATCAATAAAAATACGAAAAAATTTAGTCATCTTTTTATATTTAAAATTTAAAAGAAAGATTAAAAAATGTCCCTTTGTAAAAAATTACCATAAAAAAAGAGGTCAAATAATTAAGAATCTATTTTTTTAAATTAGTTTTTCTATTTTACAAATAGATGTATTTTTTAAATTAACACATTTAATTACATTTTAATTCCTAAAAAGAAAATTGTATTAACAGAAAATCCTCTAAAATTCACTTATTTTGTTAAATTCAGAAATACCCACAATTAAAAAATTAACTGATAAAAGAAAAAAAATATTTTTTATTTTATCCTTAAATTAAAAAATATTAATAAGTAACAAATTATCATTGTAACATAAGAATAAAAAATATGTACTACTAAAATTAGCAAAATATATATAATATTTTGTATTCTAATTAAAAGTTATTAATTTACTACCTATATCATTTATTAAAGTAAGCGTTTCCATTTTATATGTGTTTTATAAATCAACACAACGCATATCATTACATTATAATTCACAATAAAATTTTATTTATTGAACAAATAATATTTGAACAAGAAAAAAATTATTTTATTAAATATTTACTATTTCTTACATTTATAAGAAAAACCAATTTTTGCTTTAACTAATTTGCTAAGATATTTATTTCATTCGTTTCAATATTAAATTAACTTTTAAATACGCGCAAAAGGAATTTACAATAAATAATACAGGTACCTGTAGATAAATTAATAAAATAAAAGCACGTAAAACTTCCAACTTTTTCGTCTCCCATAAATCTTCAGCAATAAACAATCACTTATCGAAATGCCTAACATAATACGATTATTACCTCCCAAGCAAACAGTTCTGTGTGGTCGAGTGGACAGAGCGTGCGATTCCTGTGCTTAAGGTCCCTAGGTCGAATCCAACCGGTTCTAGCGTAAAAATTTGTGTCTTTGGAATGTTGTTTGACAAGGTCAATAAATGGCGTCACCACTGCAGTTTTTTTTTCGTTGCTTGTCAACTATAAATTCACTGCAGTGAATATGTAGCTATCAACTACATATTCACAGCAGTAAATTTGTAGTTATGTCGACTTTAAAAAAACTTCAGTTATTTGTGCTAAATCACCACAGTTATCCAACTGCAGTTCCTTTACAGTTTCACTGCAGTTCATTTTTTACCTGGGCTGTTTGAATAAATAAAAATGCAGTTTGTTACATGTTATCTGCTTTAGTCATAATAACCCACTCATATAATCTTATCTCTTGATATTGTAAATTCTGATTATATTTTAATACATTTTAATTAGATTGACGAAATCAACAGAATCAAAAATCTCTAGAAACTATTTTATATTGTTTCGCTGAACCAAGTTGCTTGAATATCTGTTCTTATTTGCATGAAAAAGCTGGTAATCACTGTCATGTTGATTCTGTTTTGATAGATTATATGGTAATTACTTCGAAAATTGAATGCAAATCTAATTATTAAAGTTAATAGAACACAGAAATTAAGTTTGCAAGGAACAGATATTAAGATAAGCCTAAAAAGAAATGGATACATAATGCAGTTGCATTTTCTATTTAACAATTTTTAATTTATTAAGTTTGCATTAAATAACAAATTCCGAAGCCTTCTGCGTATGTGACAAAATAAAAACATTCTTTATTCTAATTGATGGACAAAATTTTATCTCACAATAAATACACAAATTTAACAAGAAATTTGCGTAATTAAAAAAAAAATGAAGAAAGAAAGTTTTCCGCGATCTAATAATTAAAATAAATGGAACGCGGAAATTAAATTTGTATGAACAACAATTAAGGTGTGCCTAATATGGAAAGGGTTACTCAATGCAATTACATATTCCAATTAAAATTTTTTAACTTATTAATTTTACATTAAATAACAATATCTCAGATATTTTCGCTTATGAGGAAAAAAAAAAAAAAACATTACTTATTCTAATTGATGAGCAAAATTGTACTTCACAATAAATTCACAAGTTTAACAAGAGGTTTTTCTATAGAAACCTTTAACATAAGATTTCATAAATAGAAAATATCGATTCGTAAATTGAACTTTAAAGCAAGAAAAATATTTATTGATTGTTCATGTTTATTATTAACTATTTACCTAAATTTATATTCGCCTTTAATAAACATTTTACACAATACAGAAAATCTTTTTGAAAGCAATAAAAATGCAGTTTGTTACATAATATCTGTTTGAGTCATAATAGCCCATTAATATAATCTTATCTCTTGATATCGTATATTCTCATTATATTTTAATACATCTTAATTATACTGACGAAAACTAAAGATAATCAAAAATCTCTAAAAAGTATTTTATTTTGTTTCTCTGAACAAAGTTGCGTGAATATCTCATTATTTGAATGAAAATGGCTGGCAATCACTGTCATATTAATTTTGCTTTGATAGATAACATGGTTAATTACTTGGAAAACTAAATACAAATCTAATTATTAAAGTAAATAGAACGCAGAACTTAAGTTTGCATGGAACAGGAATTGAGATAAGCCTAAAAAGAAATGGTTACATAATGTAATTACATTTTCTATTTAACGATTTTTAATTTATTAAGTTTGCATTAAATAATAAATTCCGAGGCCTTCTGCGTATGTGACAAAATAAAAAAATTCTTTATTCTAGTTGTTGGACAAAATTTTACCTCACAATAAATCCAAAAATTTAACAAGAAATTTCCGTAATTAAAAAAAAAATAATGAAAAAAGAAAGTTTACCGAGATCTAATTAGAAAAATAAATGGAACGCGGAAATTAAGTTTGTATGAACAACAATATGTAAAAGGTTACTTAATGCCTTTTCTATTTAAAATTTTTAAACTCATTTAGTTTACATTAAATAGCGATTTCTCGGACATTCTGTGTATAAAAGAAAATAAAAACATTCTTTATTCTAATTGATGGACAAAATTGTACCTCCCAATAAATTCACAAATTTAAGAAGGGGATTATCTGAAGAAACCTTTAAGGTACGAAGATTTTAGATATCCCAAATATCGACTCGTAAATTAAACTTTAAACAAGAAAATTGCGTACTGACTGTTGATATTTATTATACAATGTTTATCTAAATTTATGATTTTCATTAAGAAACATTTTACACAAATGCAATATGTTATATGTTTTCTGCTTTAGTGATAATAACCCATTCAGATCTATCTTGTAATACCCAAAGTTCTCATTATACTTCAACTCATTTTGATTAAATTGACGAAAACATAAGATAATCAAAAAACTCTGAAAAGTATTTAATTTTGTTTTGCTGAACAAGTTTGCGTGAATATCTGTCATTATTTGCTTGAAAAAGACTGAAGAAATCACTGTCATTTAAATTTTGTTTAGATAAATAATATGATAATTACTTAGAAAACTGAATTCGAATCTAATTATTGAAATAAATAGAACGAAGGAATTAAGCTTGGATGGAGCACTAATTAAACAAGACAAAAAAGAAATGGTTACATAACGCGATTACATTTTCTATTTGACATTTTTTACTTATTAATTTTACATTAATGGACAATCTCTTAGACCTATACGTTTCGCTAGTAACTGGGACTCTCTTCCTTAGTGTTCATACTGTAAAATGTTTAAAAAAAAAACCAACTGTCAGCAAGTCAGAAAGCCAAATGATTGCAAACACAGAACCAAAATACCATCCAGCCTCAATGAACAATAGAATAAAACCGAAAAAGAAGTTTCGTGACATAACAAGTCTAACCAGAAAGTTGAGATACACGGTACGCTAGATAAAGCATTAACCAAGGAGTTTTTACTTTATATATTTAGTGCTGCATTTTTGGATAATCATGGCTGAGGTAAAATTGAAATTATGATCCTCCTCCCAACAAGGAGAAGCAGAGGAATTTTTCAACTCTTTCTGGTTAGATTTGTTATGTCACGAAACTTCATTTCCGGTTTGATTCTATTGGTCACTGAGGCTTGATGGAATTTTGGTTCTGTGTTTGCAATCAATTGGGTTTCTGACTTGCTGACAATTGGGGATTTTTTATTTTAAATATTTTACAGCTTGAACATTCAAGAAGCGAGTCCCAATTACTCGCGAAAGGTATACGTCTGTTAAGTGTTCTTAATTATTGTGTGTTCAAATGTTGAATTTTAATGATTGTAATATCTCAGACATTTTGCGAATATGAGAAAATAAAAATGTTCTTAATTCTAATTGATGCACAAAATTGTAAAGATGTATATTTCCCAAGAGGGTGAAAAATGTCCGGGTCAGGTTTCGAACCAGGGATGTATTGGCTGAAGCCGCCAATGCTCTTCCAACTGAGACATCCCGGACGAATACTGGAGTACGATTTTTAGTCATTGTTATCCATTCCATATAGTTATTTCATAATCATAAAAGTTTCTTTTAAAAAACTGTTTATAGAAAAATAAAATAAAATAAAAACAAATATATTAGGACGTGACTGGAGCTAAAAATATTAGGAGCTCATCGTCAGTTGAAGCAAACATTCATACTTAAGGGGACAAGATCAAAAATTAATTGAAAGATAGAGGGTAGAGATTGCAAAGAGTGTGAGCGGTGCTCATTGCTTGTTCTATTATGAATGATTATGTCACATTTAAGGTTAATTTTCGAATTGAATCCACTACGCTTATATGTAGGCATAATAATACACCACGATAACAAAAACTGTTTTTTTGTGTTTGTGGTTTTAGGCTATTTAGTGAACATATTACTGCAATGCGGTACTACAAGAGTTGTTAGGAAGGTGTCTTAACTTGATTTCAAGTTATCCATTTCGGAGCAAGCTTTTGGAGGGCTTATTTCCTTTTTATATTTTTTACCAAGGAAATTTTCTTGGTTTTCGATCCAGTTTCAACATCTCAGTTTATTGTATTACATTTTGTCGTCTACGATTTCGAAATTTATTTTGAATTTTCTACGTAGTATTAATTTTCAGCGTTTTGCATCCCCCATCACTCCGTTTTTTTACTTACGAAAAACTTATTCTGTACTATTAGTTCTAGAAAATTTTTGCTCTCAGCATCTTTTTATTATTATTTTTTTAATTTTATCAGTTTTTATGCTATTATTTCTTTTTTCATATATTTATTTATTTATTAATGTTTAAACAAATAAATAAATAGTGGAATGTGGCTTTCCCAAAACTTTCTTCTATCTAATACATGTTAATACTTCAAAATTCGTTACCACAGGCCACAATTAAATGACAATCTATGCTCACCGCGGGAATCCTAAAGGCATGAGATTCCGTGCATGAGTTCTTAAAGTGGAACTATTGCGGATATCGAGAAAAAAGCTACATAAAACCAACACATGTTGTGCGATTTATACCAAAACATAAACACCCATAATATTTGCCAAATTATATCTGAATCTGAAGTTCGATTAAAATTCGTGCATTAGTTCTTAAGATAAAGTTACTGCAGGAATTAGAAAAAAATCAGCATAGCAGCGGCACCTGTTGTGCGATTGACAACAAAACTTAAAAAAAACTCGATCATATAACGGATTTACTAAATATGAAATTTAGTGAAAATCCGAGCATTGATGCTTGCGAAAGAGCTGTTGCGGAAATTGTGAAAAATACAGTTTAATAGTGCAATCTCTTTTCGATTTGAATCAAAATGTCAACAACAACATTAGACTTGACATTCATCCTGTAATCCGTAAAATTTCGTTAAGAAAATATCTTCAGCTGTCTGTTCAAATATAAATTTAAAAATAAAATAGGTTCGGATTAGTGGAGTTCTATTATAATTGCTAGTCCTTGTTCACAATGAAGAAATTAAATGCATAGACCAAAAATAATTTTTTATTCCGTTGGAATCAAAGAAAACAAACACGTGCTACGGGAATATGTATTTCGTATTAAATTTGCTGTATCACGACAGCACTACATAGACCTGTGTGCTTTTTTTTTCAGAGTACAATATATTGTTTTTTGTTTTAAATAGCAAATTAAATTTGCAAATAATAACTTATACCCTAAAATAATATTTTAGTTACAATATAAAATGCAAACTTGTTTTAAAAAATTTTGATTATTTTACTGAAGATAAAGTAAATAAAATTAATGCAAAAGATAATTTATGCTATGATAAAAAATGTAGTCAAAATGTCTCTTTTTAATATCTTTTGAAAACAAACT
This sequence comes from Maratus speculifer, assembly GCA_964019185.1. NCBI lineage: Eukaryota > Metazoa > Arthropoda > Arachnida > Araneae > Salticidae > Maratus > Maratus speculifer. The sequence continues at coordinate 120,149,835 of OZ025301.1, forward strand.
TTTCTAAATTTAAATCTAAAATAAATTAAATTAGTTAATTAACATTCTAAAGCAAAATTTTACTGTGGGAACATAAACTTTAGGAGATACTGAATATTATATTAACAGTTATAAATATTATATTAACAACTTTTGTATAATAAAGTTGACACAAAAAGCGATTATAATGGATAACTTACAATAATGTATTAGAGTGTAATGTACGTAATATGTATGTAATATTAGAGGAAAAAACATTTGGAAATAAAAAATTATTCTAAAGAAAAATATATGATTTAATATTATTCAATAAATATGGGGATAACATTTCTGTAGAAAATACATTGAGTACAATGAAGAAAGAAAAATCAATGTAAGGATTATTTTTTTTATATTAACATTACAAGAAATTATTTTTAAAATCATTAAAAAAAGTAATTAAAAATCTCAAAAATGCTTTAAATGAACTTATTTTAATAGTCTTTCAAGCGTAAAATTAACAAAATATATGATTAAATTTTGTAAGATTATGAATATCGTTAAAATATGATTACTTGTTTAGAATGCATAGTTAATTTTTAGTAAAATAATCTGACAGAAAAATATTAAAAGTAAAATTCGTGTGTATACAAAGACACGTAAGAGAAGCATCGTAACAAGTAATAAGGTGATTATTACTTAAAATATAATTTGCCGTATCAAGACAAAATCATAGAGAAGATAGATATACAGTTCTTTTGACATAAATACATTGACACAATAAATTACTTAAACCCCCGTACTATAAGATGCACATTCGATGGTAAAATTTATTACCCAAATTTAAATTATACCGAATGAAAGTGCAAAAATTAATGATATTTCTCAAATTTCGTTATAATATTATTCCAAAAATTACTAAAGTGACAATAAAGAAAAACAAGTTGGAAATTGCACGCGAATCGTAGCAAATGAGGTGCGTTCGTACGATAACGAAGTTTTAAAATATTCAGATCTTGCTGATATAGTAGAGCGTACTTTGGATACAATATAGTGGTCGAAATCTTTGTGTTCCTGTAAATATGCAGGGAGAAAATTTTATTATACTTCATTAACGTATATCTTATTCATAAAACATGAAGTAGCTTAATATAATTAATTCCACCCCAAAAAATGTTTCCACGTATAACATTATTTAGTGGAATACATTTGTGTGGCCCTGTAATTTAATAATAAATATTCTTTGCATCACAGTTTGTACAGAATGTATATTTTAGTACATACTTCACAGATTCATGTCAATTCTATTATGTTCAAATGAATGTAACAACATTAAAATGCATTTGAAACTTTTTTCCCATTGATCGTAATGTAACGGAATGCTTCTGATTGTCCCTGTAATTGATCTACGTATCCGATTTTCATAACATTTGAAATGACTCCACAAAATTATGTAATAATTATACGTTTTAAATTTCAAACGATTAAAATGCATTTGAAACTTTTCCCCCATTGACCGTAACGTAACGGAATGCTTTTGAATGTCCCTGTAATTAATCTATCCATCCGATTTTCATAAAATTTGAAATGACTCGACAAAATTATGTAATAATTATGTATTTTAAATTTCAAACGATTCCATTGGGTAGTTTCTGCGCTGTTGGACAGACACGACAGACGGACGGACTCACGGACTGAGCGACAACAATAGGTGCTACGTATTTACATAATTACGAACGCACCTAAAAAAGACGTCTCGGGTAATGTGTCTTTATAAGTAACAATAAAAATATATTTTTTTAGAAGTTTGTTAAAGCCTTTTAAGTTCATTTTTTTTTAATTAATAGCTTTTAGAATGCATTTAAATCAAAAAATAAACAAAATTTTCACATATTATAGTAAATTTTGTAAAATAATGAAATTCCTTAGAAGAAAATTATTTATTGAAAAGCTTCCTTCTTTTTCTAGAGACAATATTCTAAATTAAAAAAAATACATTATTAGGTTTTAGAATGCATTAAATACAACAAAAAGCAAACTTTCAGCATAATATAACAAATTTTGTAAGGTTTTGCATATCTTGAAAATAAAATAATTTATTGAAAAGCTTTTTTCTGTTTCTAGAGACAATAATTTAAATTGAAAATTTAAAAAAGACATTATATTAATAACTTTTGCCACGCATTTTAATACAACAAGAAATAAACTTTCAACATTTTATAACAAATTTTAAGAAACATTTGACATTTTATAACAAAGAGAAAAATTTTTTCAAAAAACTTTCTTCTGTTTTTCTATAAACAGTAATCTAAACTGGAAAAAATACTTTAAATTAAAAATTTTCAACATAAATTTAAATATAATACGAAACAAAATTCCCACATATAATAGGGGGTGGGTATAAGTGATAAAAATGAAAAAAATGAACAAGTGCACAGGCGACCTGGAAAAATACTTTTTTTAATCAGGTAAACAAAAAAAAGTGATTTTCTAATCATGTACTGTGTTCTAGAGATCAACTACTTTTGATGAATAATAATAATTTTTGATTAATTATAAATGTAAAGAAAATTGTAGTCTACTTCTCTTACAGTAACTCAAATAAGAGTTTATAGACCACAATGAAACAAGCAGCTGTTTTCTGTTTCAATTCAGTTAATTATTACTGATGTTCAAATTTCAGGTCAAATATCTTTGAAGTCAATTTACTCTAAATCACATTTTTGTCACTTGTACCCTTTAGCTTCTGAGGTCCTCATATGTGCTTGAAATTTTTTTAAAAGGTGCCGTCTCTTCAAAATACTCATTATCCAATATTATCAGATAAATGCGTAAGTGTATATGCTTATAACTATACATTTTTTTTTCGAAGAACAATCATTTTTATCACGTACGGTATTTAATTCGAGCGAGTCGTATTTCTACATTTTCATCCTTTCGAAAATGATAACTGAAAATATTTCCTCTTTTCTTTATGATACTGCAGAAAAATGTTTCTTATAAATGAATAAATTCATTCCATTTAGAAAAGTGAAATAAAATACAAAAAATTAAACATCAGCTGATAGAGATGACAATGTTTATTAATGTCAGGTTTTATTCATATACGCTTTTTCCTCAAATAGATAATCGCAAAAGGGGAAAAAAGCTATAAAGTTCACTCTACGCAATGATCTTTAAATTTATGGAGTAAATGTGATATTCAATTTTATATTAAATCTAAAACTAAATAGAACCTTATAGTATTTTTATTACTCCCTTCCCTCTCCCCACGCACACCATATATACAAAATATCGACCCCTTTTTCAAAGCACTTTGTAAATATATTTATGCTTGTAATTTTTTTCAGTTGTGCAGTTTATTAAAATTAGTCATTATGCAATATTATCAGATACATGTGTAATTGTATCTCGTATTTCTACTTTTTCTTTTTTTCAAAAATCTTAGCTCAGATAACATGAAAATATCTCCTCTTTTCATTACGATACTAAAGAAAAATATTTCTTATAAATACATAAATTCACTCCATTTACAAGACTGAAATAAAGCTGCGACAAAGAAGTAAACAGCTAATAAAGATGACAATGGTTATTAACGTCATGTCTTATTCATGTACGATTTTTGCTCGAAAAGATAAAATTTATATTCTTGGCAAACTTACACTATCTCAATAGCTTTATGGCACGGAAATTGATTGTTTTGAAAATTATAAAAGCAGAAAAAAGCTATCAAGTGCAACATACGTAATGATCTGCATATTTATTCAGTAAATGTGACATTCAGTATTATTCAAATTTCATTATTTGAATTTTAATCAGTTTCTCTCTCTCTCTCTTTTTTTTTTTTTTGAAAAATCTTTAAAGTTCGTGAAATATTTCAATTTATTTCTGAAAAGGATTGAAATAAAAGAAGATTTGTTACTGCTTTAAACTAAGGAATTTTTTTATTAATACTGTTTTAAATATATTATTGTCTATAAATTACTGATTCTCCAAAACTAACCTACATTTAAATCAATTTAGCACTAAGTATATTTAAATAATAATGATTTCTTAAAATTGTGACAACTAAGAAATATTATACGTTTTCAAAAAAAAAAAAAAAAAAAAAAAAAAAAAAAAAAAAAAAAAAATCAAAATCAGGAAATTTTTTGAAAAATCTACATAGCATTCAAATTTCATAATTTTATCTACTGAAATCACATTTTCTAATATATTATTAAAAAAAACTTATTACACAATGTTATCTGAAAGCTAATTGTATAATATTTATCGTTTATTTTCAGGAACAAACAAAATAATACCGTAACGTTACGGAGAGGGAAGGAAAAAGAATATGATGCATTATAATTTACTTCAGGAAAGAAATAAACAAGAAAGGATATTTGGCATTACTTTAAAATTGGGAAAATTTTTTGCTTTATTATTTTGTTTCTAAAAAAGTTTTAATTATAGACTGTAACATAATAATTCACCCAAATCAACTTATATTTAATGCATGTTTAGGTATCACTTGTACTGAAAAAAACGTTGATTTTGACAACAGAGAAATATTTCACAGTTCTAAAAAAAATCGGAATCAAGAAATATGGAAAACGTTCTGAGAAAAACTTAAGAAATGAAAAAGATAAATTTTTCGTTTGCTGCACTGTAAAAAAAAAAAAAATCTGTAATCCTACAGATGTAAAACTGCCGAAGTCTGTATGACTACTAACATTTTATCTGTACACTGTACAGGGAAAATTGTAAATCTATAAAACTAATTATTGTAAAGTTAAAGAATTCTGTAACTTTATAAAAGAGTCTACTAAAATTACAGTTATCTTGCTAAAATTTTATCTGTAACCTGGGTTCCAGTTACATGAAAAAATCTTGGAATCCCAGTTTCCTAAAAAATTCTTAGTAATCTTACAGATTTTTCGATTTTCAGTGCAAATATGTATCTCTTGCATGAATTTTTGCTATTGCCGTTACATAAAAAGTTCTATGAATCCCAGTTTCCTAAAAAAACTTTCAGTAACTTTACAATTTTCTTTCTTTCTTTCTTTTTTTTTACAGTGTGGACGCACTTTTTCTAACATATTATGTAATTAATTCATAATTTATGTTTCCTCCTAAAATTATATTATTTTTTTCTTGGAAAACTTACACTATCTCAGTAACTTTATAACACGAAGTAGAATTACTATGAAAATTACAAAAGTGAAAAAAATCTAACAAGTTCACTATACGTGTTAATTGTTAGATTTATGGAGTAAATGTGATCTTGAGTATTATATTAAATGTAAAATTATATCGTCATAGTTAACAGAACCGTCGTTATTACTCCCGAAATATGGGCCACACATAAATGCTTATTTCCAAATTTTTTGTGAGTTTATTTATGCTTGTAACTTTTTTTAAATGGTGTCAGTTAAAATTAGTCATTTTGCAATATTATAGATGCATGCGTAATCGTGCCACACATTCTTTTCTGTGAACAGTCATTTTTATCACATGCTGTATTTACTTTGAGTTAGTCGTTTTTTTACTTATCCATCTTTTCAAAAATCTTACCTCTGATAACTAGGAATTATTTTCTCTTCTCTTTAAGATGTTATTGCAGAAAAATGTTTCTTATAAATACATAAAATCACCCCAAATACAACACTGAAATAAAGCTGAGACAAATAAATAAACAGCTAATAAAGATGACAATGTTTATTAATATCATGTCTTATTCATTTATGTTTTTTCCTGGAAAAGATAATATATTTTTTTTTTTTTTGGGTAAAGTTATACTATCTCAATAGCTTTATGACACGAATGTGAATTGCCATGAAAATTAAGAAAATGGAAAAAAGCTATCAGATGCTCTCTGTGTAGTGATCTGCAAATTTATGGAATAAACGTGATAGTCAATATTTTTCAGATTTCATTCTTTGAATTTTAATCAGATTTTAATAGGGAAATCTTTAAATTTTGTGAAATATTTCAATTTACTTTTGGAAAGAAATGAAAAAAAGAAAGGTTTGTCATAACTTTAAAAATAAGAATTTAAAAAAAATAGTTTTGTAAAATATATTATATGCTATAAATTATTAATTCTGCAAAACAAATCCACAGTTAAAGCAATTTTAAAAAAGCACCTACTATATGCACATTTTTTTTAAAAGACAATTTTAATATTTTGTTTAAAATTAAATATATATATATATTATAGGCTGTAAATCATTAATTATCCAAAATGAACCTATATGTAAAACATTTTTATGAGTCATAAACTGCATTTAAATAATGCCCATCTCTTACAACTGTAACAATTAGAAGTATTACAAATTTCTAATAAAATACAGAATTTGGAAAGACTATTATTAAGAGATATTTTGAGAAAATTTCACAAGACTAAAATTTACTTTCTTTATCTGCTGGACCCACTATTTTGAAATTTAATCTATATTTAGTTGAGAATAGAGTTAATTCAGTATGTAATTAATTCAGTATAAAATGTTCTCTATTGAAAATGAAGTATGTAATTTTCATAGTTAGTTTACAGATACAAGCAATTAAATTCCACTACATTGTTATGTATGCAGGAAAATCCTATGCAGTGCGCTTTTTATGAGGTTAAAATTATGACAATTAAAAATTTTGCAAATTTCTAAAAATAATTTGAATTTTGAAAGATACAAAATATTTTGACAAAATTTCATAAAATGAAATTTTTTTATCTGCTGGAAGGATTTTTTATAATATAATCTATAATTTATTTAGTAATGTTCTCTATTAAAAATGAAGTTTAAAATCTTTATAGTTCATTTACAGGTACAAGCAATTTAACTCCTTTACATTTTTTTGTACAGAAAAATCATATTTTTATGAAGTTATGATTCTTTACATATAATGAAACCAAAACAGTTAAATGAGATGCACTAAATCGAATTTCCTGTATGTTGTTAATTGACTTATTTTAAAAGTCGTTTTATTTTATGACAAAACAAAACTAATGTTATATTGTTCTATTGTTATCTTTCAATGAAGTTCTGCTTTACGAAATGTGTATTTTTAACGTACATTCTATAAAGAGAACAATAATTTTCCCCGAATATTGTAATTAATATGAATACATCTTATTTCTATTTTTCATATTTTCGAAAATCTTAGTTCTGAGAACTAGAAAACATTCCCTCTTTTTCTTATGATGTTATCGCAGAAAAATGTTTCTTATAAATACATAATTCGTTCCATTTGCAAGACTGGTATAAAGCTGGGACAAAAAAATAAACAGCTAATAAAGATGACAAAGCTTATTAATGTCATGTCTTATTCATTTATGTTTTCTTCCCCCCCAAAAAATAATACATATTTTCTTGGCAAACTTACATTACTTCAACAGTTTATGACACAAATAAGAATTGCCATGAAAACTGGAAAAATAAACAAAAGCTATCAAATGTACTTTATGTAACGATCTTAATATTTATAACGTAAAAGTGATAGTCAGTATTATTAAGATTTCTTACTTAAATTTTAATCAGTTTTTTTTTTTTTTTTGGGGGGGGGGGGACTTTAAATTCTGTGCAATTTTTCAATTTACTTCTGAAAAGGAATGACAAAATAAGAAGATCTGTCATTACTTTAAAAATAAAGATTTTTTTTTTAATATTTTTGTAAAGTATATTATATGTTATAAATTATCAATTCTGCAAAAAAAGACTTCCATTTTAATCAACTTTTAAATAGCAGCATCTATATTTAAATAAAAATTTTATCTTAATATTTTGTTTAAATTTTTTAAAAAGTATATTATAGGCTGTAACTCACTAACTCTTTAAAGGAAATCTAAATTGAAAGCATTTTTAAGTAGCATCAACTGCATTTAAGTAACGTCCGTTTCTTAAAACTGTAATAATTGGAAATATTGAACATTTCTGAAAAAAAAAAAAAGAATTCGGAAAGATACAAAAGATACCTTTATTCAAACAAAAACTACTGAATGGAATTCTGGAAATCGAACGTTTGAGAGAATAACTGAGGAAATATGATGCAACAGATGCAGTGAATTAAGTAATGGGATATTCTTTTTAATAAAAGAATTGTTGTGAAAGATTAAAGTTTTTTAGACTAAAATAAAATAAAAAGGGTTCACTAAAGGTATGGAATTAAAAATAGTATGTTAAAATATTATAAAAAGAAAAGAAAAAATTTAATGTTAAAAGTGTTTGGAAGTAATTAACTTAGGATTAAAGCTAATTTTTTTATTATCACATATGAATCGCCAAAATTTTATGAAAATATAAACAAGACTGTAATAAAATTTCTCTTTATTCTATTAAATCCTATTATTTTAATTAATTTAATAAAGACCCAAAATAGGTAATGAATCGAGGTTGTCATGGGGATAACTCCTTTAAATCGTATCATGTGCATTTAATTCCACGATATCTCATGACAGGTAATGATTCTAGGTTGCCTTGATGATTACATCCTACTTAAGATGGAGTCATTATTTTCTATTTAAAGGATAAAAAGTGATTGAAATTTTAATAAAGACAGCAATTAATTTAGGCTATTACTTCTTTTTAATTTATTAATTTGTATTTAATAGAAATAAACAAGCCGGAAATTATTATTGGATTTAATATATAGAATTGTAATAAATTTCGTATTCATGCAATTTTACTTAAGAGCAGCAGTTTTTTCACCAAGATCTGAGTATTTATAAAATTAGTAATAGAACGAACGTATCTCATTTGCTAAGTTTGTCATAATTATTGACTTATTTCTGTTAAATATAAATAACTTAATTAACAATAAGAAGTAATATTTCAAATTAATTACTGCCGTCCTAGACCACGATCAAATTTTAGTAAATTTTCATCATTTTCATCATTTAAATCCTTTCTTGTCTATTTAATATTTAATATTTCTGCATTTATTAAATTTTATGACAGCCTATTTATCACTATTTTTATCAGAAATATTTCTTTTGCTATTATGATATGTTTTTTTAATGTTTCCATAAGAAGTAAATCTTATAAGATATCACTCACGTGAACAGATAAACTGGTTTTTCTGCAGTAAATCTATTAGAAATAAAGGAACAGTTAATAAAAAGGACAATGTTTATTAATGTGCCATATCTTAGTCATTTATTCTGAGTGATAAAATATATTGATTATTTTTTAGATAGATCTATACACTTTCTGAAAATTTATAACATTAGTATGGAAGGATATGAAAATTACATATAAAGACAAAAGCTATCAAGTGCACTATGTGTAATGACTTAGATATTTATGGTGTGGAATTTTGTTCAATAATATTCAAATTACATTAAGTGTATATTGATCAGAATCTGTGAGATACTTCATTTTGTTTTATATTTACAAAAAAATCCCATTTATTTATTTTAAAAATTAGGAAGATAAAAAATTTATGTTAGTCTTTGCTGTCAGTATATTTTAAAATAATCAATTTGTCAAAAATTTATTCTGGGGTTGCTTTCGTTATCGCTATTACCTATGCGTTTGAATTTTATAACCATCATTCTCGGGCCCTTTTTTCAGGATTTTGCTTTAAAGTTTGTGAAGTTATATTTTAGTGGTTTTGAAAAAAAGTAATAACACCTGTAACCTAAAAATTAAAAATTCACATAATGTAATTTATTAATCAAAATATGATAAAAAACATTTAAAATATGATAAACTATGTTTGCAAGCACTTTTAATTATATGCATAGTTATACTCAGGGACAAAATTCAATACTGATAATACAATGTCTGCGTTTAATATCATAAAATACCCAGTATATGGTCAAGTTTACTTAAAGAGTACAACAAAAAAAAATAATATATAATTTCTACACATGCATCTCTTTTTTCTTCCTGCCTATCGTCCCACATAAACCAACAAGAAGTGGAATCTCCCAACTAGCCAGGATGATTAAATAGATTTTCCCTGTTTTCTACATTATGATAGTAAAATTTGAAAATAAAACGTTAGTAAGTGACAAATTTTGCATTTTGCCCCTGAGGAGAATTATGTATATATTTAAAAGAGCTAAGATTCGGATAATGTTTTTAATGTATTTTAAATATTTTATCAACATTTGTGATAAAGTAAATTATACGTAATTTTAATTTTAAAAAATTTAAAGGTGAATTTTAGCATTCTAATTATTTATATGCTTATATGTGTAACAATTACATTTTAATAAAATTTGTTTGCTCCTTTTTTTTTATCGTATATGATTGTTTGTTCAAAATCAATTATTGTAACACACAATGCTTGTGTGACACGAGAGTGTAGTAAACATGCAAAAATACGCTATTATAAATAGATATAGAATTGAGAAGAAACTAAATTTTTAGGTAAATAATTTAAGATATGTGAAAGACTATTTCAATGTGTAACTGATTATTATTTCTCTCGTTAAATATTTATTTGAAATTTATATTTTTCTTTGATTATTGAACTATAAGTCTTTCGAATTTGCCTTAAATTTTTATGCCAAGTGTCTTATCAAATATTCTGAATTTTAACTTTTTATGATATTTTATGATATTTCATATTTAATCATCATCTCTGAAAAACAATGCGGTTCAAAGAATGTCTTGTTTAGTTTACAAGAAAACAATATGCAATTATCTAATTTTAAATATGAAAACAAATGCTAAATGTATTTATTGCTGTTAATTTAAATATGTTTAAAGAAAATTTTACATTCATTCCAAATGTCTAAGAATGAATATAAAAATATAGTTTTGTTAGCTTCTTTAATTTGACTGTTAATCTTTATGATTATCAACAGATTAACAGATTCTCAGGATTCTTAAAGCTTCAAAATATTCAAAATTTAAATTTTTTGCAGGTTTTAAAACTCTGAACATTTTACTATGATTTTTTCCCCTTGAAATTTCCATTAGCACCAATGTTATGATGTCTATTAGAATTATACTGCTTATCAATATGAACTACAGCCACATACGCTCTTTTCTATGTAAGTATATGACTTGTGCCATTATTTTATCCCCCCCCCCCCTGTTTCTCAAGAACTAAGGAGCTTTGTATAAATTCCATTGAACCTGAGGCTAAGGGGGTCTTTGCCCTACGACATAAATTAAAATAATATAAATCTGTGATAATCAAAGCTTACCCTCTCCTTGTTAGTATGAATAGAAATAAACAATTCCTTCCCAGCCAATATGTCATATGAGCAGCTCACAACCACAGTAGGCAAAGTTTATTTTGAAGAGAAAAAATGATGTCTGTTTAAAAGGTGCATAATTTTTTTTATTCCCTCTTACAGTGAACTAAGTCTGTAAACAGATGCCATATATAAAAAAGTATGTAAAAATAGTCTTATTTCACTGTTGGATTTATTAGCCAAATTTTATGCATCTCCTAAATGGACTATCTGATTTTTAGGTGCGTTCGTAATTATGCAAATACGTAACACCAATAGTTGTCGTCTGTCCGCATATAACAAAGCAAAAACAACCAAACCGAATAGTTCGAAATTTAAAATATGTAATTATAACATGGTTTTGTCGGGTCATTTCAAATTTTATGAAAATCGGATACATAGTTTAATTACAAAGACAAGGTGAAGCATTCCATTGAACTAATGCCAATGAAAAAAATAATTTTAAGTGCATTTACATTGTGTTGTTACGCTCTTTTGAAAATAATAAAATTGATAGGCATCTATGCAGTATATGCTATAATATACATTCTGTACAATCTGTGGTGCAAAGAATATTTGTTATAAATTTACAGGGCCACACGAAATTTTCCAATACGTAATGGCATAGGAGGAACAATGCTTGGGGCGCGTTTTGATTGTATTAAACTATCTAACATATTATGAAATTGATTTACGTTACTGAGGATTACTACAAGCTACTTTCTGTATAATAGGGAGCAGATAGTATTTACTGGAACTTATAAAAGATTTTGGATACTTATACCGTTTATTATTACACCAAGATCTGAATATATTTTTTAATTTCGTTATTGTACGAATGCATTTCATTTGCTGCATTTGACGTGCAATTTATGGCTTTTATTTCATGGACTTGATCTACAGTTTTTGTGAGACTTCCATGTGTAGTATTACCTAAACAAACTATAATAAATTATAATTATTTTAAAATTACTTAGTATCTAACAAAAATAAGAACAACTTTGGTTGAAATCTAGTTTTGTTGAAGGTTGAAAAAAAAAGGAAGTACCCATTGAGTATATCGATGTACTCATATCCAATTCAGCATGTTGAATCAAAAATGATCACATACTTTTTCAATTTTGAAACTTCACACGTTATAAAACCGAAACAAAACGGAAAATTCGATCCCTGTAATGGGTACAAATTTTGCGCTTCGTCACAAATGACCACAAATGGTACCACAAAATTTCAATACTATTTCTCGGCTTATTTAATGAGAAAATTTTTGTCATCTAATAAAACAAAGAATACCTTTAAATTTTAGTGATTAAAATAAGCTGTTTGTGGAGTAGCCCCTGCATACTTGATGTCGACAAAAATATTTATAAATGGAATAAACATTATACTGTGCATTAAATTATGCAGTTTTTCATAAAAAAAGTGTCGGAATCCGTGTTGATTTTGAATCGTTTGTTTGTTTTTTCAAGTAAATATGCATAGCATTCATGTTAATCTCTTGTCTAATCTTTTCTAATCTATGATGCTTTATAACTTTGTCATTTATCTTTTACGATATCTAATTCCAAAGTTTATCACGAGACGACTCTGTTAAATACCTGTCCTGTAGCCTTTTTCGCATACATAAATATAACATTAGTGGCGGAAAGTCGGGTTATTTGAGGAATCAGCTAATATAATGAGTCTTTTATTGAAGGCAAATTTTGTAATATTCCTTTTTTTATGCAACTGCATACATTAATGTAAGCATTTGTAAAAGGAAATAGTAAAAAATCCAATATAGGACCATCACTTGTAGGAGAGTTCCACCAAAGTCTAATCACCACTAATGAATATCAAGTGTTAACAGAAGATGAAGTTTGATTAAACATTCAGTGCATTATTTTTTGACTCATAGCTATTGCGAAAATCACAAAATATGCAAGTAACAGCGCTAAGTTTATAGAGATTCGCACCAAACTTAAAATCCAGCAATATTTGTTTAGTTCAAACTGAATTTGCTGTTTTATAAAATTCTATGCATTAGTTATTAAGATATTCTTACCTACACACCTTGTGTTATAGGCAGACTAACAAATACACAGACAGGCAGAGATACACACAGATGCACAGACCAACAAACATACATTTAATAAAAACAGTCAACTCTTGTTCAGAATCTACTAAAACGAATAATTCCGTCGAGAATCGGGAGTCGAGGATTTTTACCAAACCAATACTTTCGTTCTGTAAATACAGAAGAATTTAAATGTACAGGGTGTCCAGCAAATTACACCCTGATTTCAAATTTAAATTTCTCAAAAACAAAGATCAATAGAATTGTGCAATAAACGGTTTGTTTATCAGGTAAACTGTAAAAATCTTATACAAAAGTTTAGAAAGGTAAATATTTTGAAAAGATTGTGTTCTGATTGCAAAGAGTGCTTTGATTTGACATTTTTCTTGCTGCCAGAGAATGTGTTTTTCGGCTTAAAGTGCCATATTTCATAATTTTTTTTAATTAAATTTTTGAAATTTCGAAACTTTAAAAAAATACTTCGAAAAATCTTTAAAATATTGCACTGTAAGCTGAAATTTTTTTTTCTCTGCAGGCAATCTAAAACAAAAAAAAATGTCAAATCAAAGCATTCTATGCAATCAGAACGCAATTTTTTCAAAATATTCACTGTTTGAAATTTCTGTATAAGATTTTTACAGCTTACCTAATGAAAAAACCGTTTACCGCATATTACTATCGATCTTTGTTTTTGAGAAATTTAATTTTGAAATCAGGGTGTTATTTGCTGGACACCCTGTATGTATGTATTCATTATTGATGTACTGAATGCACTCAATTATTTGTATTTTACATTGCTTTAAACAAAACTCTAGGTATAAAAATTCCTTTTATAAATGTAGAATAAAGTCATAAAAGATGACGGAATTCATCATTTAGTTTTCCCAGACCTTGTTAAAATTCCTCCTACATTCCTTCAAATGCCATATTTGACATCACATCAAAAGTTTATTTTTATTTTTTTGGAAATCGAAAAAGAACAAAAAAATATGGTTTCTAACTATTCATTCTAGGATTCTATAAAGAAACAACATGCTTTATTTCAAATATTTATTTTTTTCTTATTAAATGAATAAAATATCAATTTTAAATAAGATTTTAGCCGTTCTGAATTAACTCAAATTAGCAGGAATGACCGTGTTAAGCTAGGTTGATAAATAAATAAAAACTTGAAAATTTTTTCATCAAAATTCACATAGATGTAGAAATATGTATTAATTGAGTTAAATGATTTTTTTTTTCAAATTTTTCAGCTATCGCTAAGTTGGCTTCACATACGGCAACTTATTTTTGTCGCCCAATTTGACGATATTTCACCAAATTGGTCAATATTAGGCGCTATTGTGGGAAAACAGACATTAGTACTTTTCAACAAAAGCTCATTTTTAATGTTGATACTAATAAATAAACCATAGAAAATAAAACTGTAATTGAGTAACCATTATGATTCAGTAGTGTTAATTTTAATAGCATTAGCTTATCTTTATGTATTTTTTTTACCGATATCTGGAAGGTGCTTGGGGGAAGTCGCCTCTCCCTTTTCGAACTATTTTTGGTCAAATTTTGAAAAATTCCAAATCACGTGTTTGCTTATATTATTTATGCTATTGACATGTCAAATTTAAAGATTTTATTTCCATTTATATACGACATTTGGTGCTATTTTTTTAAGTTTGTGGCCGTTGTCCTTTAAAGAGGTCATTTTAAAAAAATCAATTTTTAGTTCTTGTATTGCCTTTAGAATTACGTTCATTCTGTTTATAATTAAAGTTAACCTGTTTGGACCTACAAAGTGTCCATTCCGTGGTTGTCTTCCATATCACCGTAGTTAACGGATATAGATGAAATTTTGAAAATATGAACTCTGCAAAAAGAATCCGTAATAAAAAATACTAGTTCAAATTTCGACACCAAATGAGAAGAGGACGCATAAAGGCAAATAACTCAAACTGGAAACATGAAACTTCATTTATTTACATCATGTGTTCAATGTGAGCGTGCTATTCGCGTCAAGCACATGCTCGTTGACTGTTATTACTTGTTCAATAGTAGCACGAAAGTTTTAAGCAAACAATTGTGCTCGCTTTGAAATCATATGTAGTCTGTATGCTTCTCCCATAGACACGGACTTTCAGGAATTCCCACAACCAGAAATCACAAGAATTCAAGTTCGGTGAATGAAACAACAGGTTGCCGGAAATCCTCTCGAAATTACTTGTGAGCACAAAACACTGTCGTTACTGCTCGAGTTTTCAGAAAGTGGGATATCACCTTATATATCAAATTACTTTATTCCTGATAAATAATCTTCACCAGTAACTATCGTTCATTATTATCTAATGGTAAGTTGCAGAATGGTTTGACGGCAGCGATCACTGGCTTTTTAAACCACTTCTATTTTCCAAAACGTCATTTCTCGTAAATGAAAATCTCCATCTATCTGCCGAAATTTGAATTATTATTTAAATAATAATTACACTAAATCATTTATTTATATCATTAATATATTAATATATTAATCAATATATTTATATTCTTAATCCATCCATAACTACTTACATAATTAATATCTTAATCTATTAATAATTGTAATTAATTTCTTAATATTTATTGTTATAATAAAATATCTTTATTTATTTATTTATTTATTTATTTTGAATATTTTTACAGAATTTAAAAACAGCATATTTTCAATTTATATTTGCATAACTATGTACAAAAATATTTAGAACCAGATAAGATTTAGTGACCTTCAAAATTTAAAGGAATAAATGAAAAAAGCTCTTATTTTACGAATAAATATAAAGGTAGCATTTTCAATTTTCTTGTTGATAAAAAGAGCTTTCAAATGAAAAGGAGACCTATTATATTTAAAGAATATTTAATTTCAGAATAAATTAATTACTAGAACCTATAAAAGTTAAAATATTACCTCAATTTATATATGTAAGGAAATTTTATCTAAGTGTTTATACAAATTTAATTCATCTATACTAATAAAATCCGTGCGCCTCTGTCTGTCTGCTTGAAGCCGATTACAGTTCGCAACGCGGGCGAGTTGGAAGTCGCGAGAGGTGTCTTTCGATTGGAAAAATTCCGGGGATTTCATTTCGGGCATTTTCGAGACCGTGGGATTAAAATAAAAAAAGTTATGAATTAAAAACCCCTTGGGAATCGGAACGAAAAATATCTCAATTCCCTACGAAGCTCCGAAGCAGAACACTGCGCTACCTTGCGGTGAAGGAATGAATTTTTCCCCTTTGGCTAAAAGAAGAAACAGCCGAAAACCTCCATTTCTACCGGCGCTAATTGCATTTTTTCCCGCATCAATTTTTTTGACTTGCCGTAGAATATTTACCGTAGTTTTCGCTAAAATATTGAACTTAGAAATAAAACAGAACTATCGAAACTTTTTTTTTGCGCGTTTTTTTCTTAAACCATCATGCAGACAGTTTTTAAAGTAGAAAAAAACTGATTACATATTCAGAATCTGCGTAAAAATCTGCTTCTGATGAACTAAAAAATACGAAAAAATGTCTTATGGGCGCGTAGTACCCACCGTGCAAAACCAAATATTTTTAACGGGACTATGGGCGCGAAGCGACCATAGCGCCGATCCACAATCTTTTTTTTTCAAGTGCACGTGGCCCACAGTGCGAAATCACATATTTTTAACGGGACCATAGCTCTTTAATTTACTTTTTTTTGTGCTTGAGGATTCGAACACCAAGACTTGCTTATTAAATGAATTTTTTTGCTTATCATATACTGCTTAATACCGAGGTTCGTTTGGAAAAAGTGGCCCAGCTAGCGGGCGTAGCTCGCTAGTATATATTATAAAATTGTGCAAGAACTTCAAACAAGTTTGAAGATATTCCTTTTTCTGAATAAATTTTCAGCAATGAAATTTTGCTTTAAATTATTGAAATATTCCATTTAATTAATAGTGTGCTGCAGTAACAGTCTTATCAACATATGGGAGTGAAAAATGTCAAGCTCAGCATCGTCCTCGTCACTTAAATGATAGAGCACTTGGAGCGCAATTACAAAGATTCTGAACTCGATCCCCGCCTTGGATATTTTTCGCAATGTTGATTTTACGCTTAGTTAGAAAGTGATAAATCACGTAATAAATATTCAAGTTTGAAGATTTTTGGCCAACTTGAAAAATTGGACTTTTCAGATAAAAATTCCATTATCTTTTAAATTACTTAAGTAGTTTTGATTAAAATATTTTTTTTTGTGAGAATAAATATTAGTTCATATGGGACAGACAGTAAAAAAAGTCCAGTTTAAAAAAAAAAATGTGTAAAAAAATTCTGAAAAAACAGCAGGGTTCTAAAACAAAAAGTTTTAGTTAATGTTTGTCACAAACCTTAAGTATAATTCAATGAAGAGGGATTCAAAATTTCATCAAAATCAGTCCAGTAGTTTCTGAAAAACAGGTTTTAAAGCTACGCATATTTCCTGTATGATTTCACTAAATCGTGTAATGTCTTTAATTTCATTTATATTTCAACTGTAATAGTTTATTTTACTTAAAACAATTGGAAAATTTTAATATACTGATATTTTTTTTTTTTTTTTACATTTTTATAGTAAAAGAATGAAGCCATGAAAGATGACTGAGTTCATCATTCACTTTTTCTATACCTTGTTAAAATTCTTCTTACATTCTTTGAATTGCCATTTTTTAAGATAAGATCAAAGGATTCGTTGTCAATTTTTATATATCGAATAAGAGAAAGGTGTAAAATTCTTTAATATAAATTTAAAAAAAAATGAATGCAAATAATGACTTTTATTTCAAATATGCTTTTTTTATTTCCTAGAACAAATAAAATTTCCATTCTAATTTCCTTTTATGACAAAATCTCGAATTACCTCAGATGGAAAATAATAGGCCATTTTTTAAAAATAAAATTATGGAAAAACGTTCCATTTTTCTAAAGATGTTAAAATTGAAAAATCAACTGTCATAACGAATTTTTTGTGAAAAAATAACATTATAATTCAAAGAAAAGGAAAAATAAACAAGCATTAATTTTTTATTACTGGAAAAAATATGCTGTCATATTTGAAATGAAATTTACCTTTTCAAATATCAACAAACGAAAAGCAACTAAAATGCACAGTTTGTTGCATTGAACTTGAGATACCAGAATAATTTTATTCACGCAAAAATTTGAATTTAGTTAGGATGCTCGCCAGTAAATAGCGTGAGAGCTCTAAGGGAACTCAATTTGTTACATCTCAATTTTGTACATTTGCTTCCTTGCTGTTAAGAAATTAAAAGTTTCTGTGGGGAAAAGATTTATTTGCTAGAGCAGTGGATATTTTTTGCCTCAAGTTTTAAGTCAGTCATCAAGCCTCACCACTTGAATCATGATGTAGCTGAAAAAAGACGCAGTTTCAGAGGATATTTAAGGGGGAAAAATAATTAAAAAATAATTTTTTTATGGTCTAGTTTGATTATTCAATTAATTCTTAACTCAATGCAAAAAACCGCATAAAATATTTGTATTTTTAACGGAGTTATAAGAATTTATGTATCAACACTTTCATAGCCGCACCCATATAATTTCAACTGTAAGTCGCGTTTTCTCCAAACTTGATTTTTGACGGCTAACACGAAGATTTAAAAAAAAAAACTATTTGATGGAATGGCTTAATTTTTTTGCATGCATATAACATCATTATCTCTAGAATGAATTAAGGATATAACTATCACTTAAAAAAAATTATTAAAAAATCTCTCAAATTTGAAAATTTTAAAAACCCCTAAAAAATACAACTTTTTTTTTCATTAAAAATACTCAAAATATTAAACTGTCTAAATTATATTAATTCGTTCTATAGATAATGATGTTATATGCATGAAAAAAAAAAAAATTTAAGCCATTTCACCAAATAGTTATTTTTAAATCTTGGTGTTAGTCGTCAAAAATCAAGTTTTGAGAAAACGCGACTTAAAGTTGAAATTATATGGCTGCGGCTATGAAAGTGTTGATACATAAATGCTTATAACTCCGTTAAAACTGCAAATATTTTTATGCGTTTTTTTGCATTGAGTTAAGAATTGATTGAATAATTAAACTAGATCATAAAAAAAATCCGATTTTTTGAAAAGTCTTTAACTCCTGAGCCCCCTTAATGTTACTACAGGCCTGAAAAGGAAAGTTATAAAGATTATATTAGAGAAAAAATTAACAGACTGGGAGTATTAATGATGATCCTTTGAAAAATTCGAGCGTCAGCATGCAGCAGTTACAACGAAAAATGTTCATGTTATTCAGCAAGTGGTGTGATAGATGCCCCTGGTTTCCGTCCGTCGTTCTGAACTGAAGCAACACAATGTACGACGGTTATCTCCGCAGTATATCACACGACACATCCTCGACCTACTTCTATACAAGATTTAGACCAGACCCTTTTTTACTGCTTTTTAATGCTTGCATATTTTAACATGTAGCAGCTAGTTTCTGTCCAAATACAGTCGAGTCTCTATATAACGAAATCCATCGTTCCAGTAAAAAAATCGTTATATAGAGAAATTCGATGTATAGAAAATTATGTTAAAAATCGTATTTAATGTGTAAATTTTGAACAAATATTATTTTTGATGTTTTTAATTAAGAATTTGAAAAGTTTAAAAGTAAATATTAACCTAACTTTCTATTTCTTAATTATTTAAGCAGTTTCACAAAAAGAGAATAATCATTTATTTGAAAGCTTAATGAAAATTAAATAAGAAAGACTTGCATTAATTTCAGACGAAGAAATGTAATTTTTTTTTGTTTTGATTTTAAAATTGATACGCTCTCAAAAAAAAAAAAAAAAAAAAAAAAAAAAAAAAAAAAAGGCTCAAATTTTAGCAAGGAATAAAAAATTGTAGTTAACATTTTCCTCCATTTGAAGGCCTCTCTTATGTGCCTCTCATTGATTCCTTTCTTATATGTGTAACAATCTAATTGACACTGTTTTGAGAAGGATGTTGAAATGTATGTGGTAGGTGGGATGAATTCGTTGGATTTAAAGAACAAGGAGATAAGTAATATTTAAAAAAAAAAACTCAGCACTGAACGATAAATCAAAAATAAGTGATGGAAAATTGATTTCATATGATTTCGAATCTTTTTTTAAAACTGAATAAGTTAAGACCAATTTATGAAAAAATTCGTTATATGGAGATAGATATTTCGCTATATAGAGACTGTTTTTAATGTAATCATGCGAAAAGGGGACCGTTCCTACAAAAAAATCGTTATATAGAGAAATTCGATGTATGGAGTTTCGTTATAGGAAGACTCGACTGTATATGGTATACCATTTCATTCTTCAATTAAGCATATTCTAACCTTTTCTGCTTCGTCAACAAACAGAATAGAAGTATTTATGGAATGAAAAATCTCCATGCTGCTTTACCAACATACCTGTATTTTCCAAAAGTCAAGGTTTTATACACCAATTTCTTCAAAGAACTCATCGACAAATGTTTCGAATGTCAAATTCTGTTTATTGCAAAGTTCTATCTATTCTTTATACTTCAATTTGTGACTCTGAAATATCCTTTGTAGTACCGTGGGAACATATGGTAGTTGATGCAAGTTAGTGCGCGTCAATATATCTCACAGCATGTGCGACTATTCGGACATTAGTGTTCACATGAGTTTCTACGAATTGTTTTCGCAATTATTCACTGTGAATTATCTAAAAATCACGTTCACAATTTGCAGTAATAACATGGTGCGCATTGCACCATGTTATTACTGCAAATTCTGGATTCATTAGAAATATTATCGTTATTTTTGCGGACTTCTTTCCAATATGTTACATAATTTTTTTTTTTCGTAGCGCTATATTTTGACAAATTTTGATTATTGCAGCGTTATAGCTATTTGTTATGTTTCAGTTTCTAACTGAACTATCCTTTATAGTACCATGTGAAAATTATTGTGGCTCATGCAAGTTAGTACACGTCTACATTGAACAACTGAAGTCTTGCATTTCCCTATTTCCCAAATCCACTGCAGAACTGAAACAACATGCGAACAACTTGCAACATGCGACACAAATTAGATAATAATGTTCACTCGAGTTTCTGCGAATTCGGGCCTCAGATTATAAATGCAAATTGTGCATACATTTTAAATAACATTTTATACTTTTGTGGTCTTCTTTCCAGTATGTTACAACATTTTTAAAAATTTAGTAGCGCCATCTGTTGGCAAATTCCTGAACTAAATTTAAAATCTGTAGAATTCAAAAAGATATTTGTTTCTAAAGTAAAAATTCAGCACACGGTTTATTCCTACAGCTATATTTTTTTTATTATATTATTTTATTTTAACCCGCTCCTCATTTTAGGGACACCTTAACTACTATATTATGTGTGGTAATAAATAAAATTATGATTCATATTTAAATGTTGTAATTTATTAAAAAAGTCACATAGGAAAAAAATATATATTTATATATATGTGACGTTATGATGAAACAATTTCCAATTTTAGAATGAACATATATATCGAAATTTACACATAATGCAAGGATCTCAAATTTTATGATTAAAACGATGTATGTAGATAAAGCAATAACTGGACAGGTTGGACTCCTTGTGCAAATAATTTATATCTTTAAAAAATAATCTTACTTGAAACAAATCCTAAAGAATATTCTGAATCTACTCATTCTTCAAACCAAATCAAAAGAGCATAACAGCACCCCGTTAACAAAGCAATACAGGTGTGTTTTACAGCTTTACTTTGATGATTACAAGCCCAATAATCCATTTTTCGATAAATGTTTTTCTGCTTTTTTTCTATCTTTATTTACAGCTTTGTGAATGGAAAGATTATATATAAATTCAATAATCCATTTCTTTCTGTACAAATATTATTTTTCTCAACTCTTCTTTTTTTTATAGAACAAGCATTCCATTTGTTTAATAACAAAATATCAACAAAAGATTTTTTTATAATAACTGATTTGATAAATAAAAAAAAATTAAATTTTTTTATTTTAAATACAAATTCTTCAAAAAGAGATATTGTAATTTTGTTAATTATTTGAACCTTTAAAACTAATTGCAATGACCATAAAATAATTTTTTTAAATAATATTTCTTGAATATCTTTTTTTTTCATCCGTTGTTTTAAATTGCCTTTTTTCTAGTTTTATAAAGAGAAATATCTAATTTATAAATAATATGTGTAAAAATATTTGTAAAAGTTCACATCTTCGTGATGGATTTTACTTACTTAAGTAGGACCCTATTTTTTTTTATTAAAAATCGGCATAAAATGTATTATAAATTCTATATATTTTTTATTCTTCCATGTATTTACATGTTATATTTGTTAACTCTTTCAGGGGAAAGGCACTTGCATTCCTAAAAGATAATATTTAAGAAATAAAAACTCTTAGAAAAAAATGCTTAAGCTATCTTTTGATGACATTCTTGTTTCTTATAATGAAAGGAAATTTTACCCTTTTCTTGTTTTAATGTACAAAACTGCAAGAACTTGTCACAATGTATATAAAATATCTACAGAAGAGGTGTTTTGTTAAAAGGGTTGTTTTATGCATTGTACAACACAAGGTGATGGACTTCTTATAACAAAAGATAGTCTATAAGAATAAGGAATATTTTTAAGAAGGAAAAGGGTTCTTTCTTCATAATACACATAACTAGCAGGGTAACCGACTTATGATCTGTCATAATTAACTTCTTGAACTTATTCGAAATAATCGAATGATACCAGCATTTACAAGAAAATTCAGTTGTAATTCAGTAAAGGTATATTTTCGCGTACTTAATAAAAGTAAAATGTTCTTTAAAAAGTTTCTGTGCCAATGTGGCAATTAAAGATCAAATTTATTATTGGATGCTATAGCATCATCACCATCCTTCGAGAATTTAATCTAATGTAGTGCACAATTCTAGACTCTCGGGTTAGGGCAAAGTGCCCCTGATAAGCGTCGGTTTAAAACTTGCACCTAATTACGGTAAAAGCCCCTATTTCACGAAAATGAAGGTATTGGTGATTTCGCGAGCTGAAAATTTAAATCTCGCAAATTTTATATGAACAGAACCAAAAGTTGAACAGTCCTAAAAGACATACGTTGGTGTAAAAGCCAAACAGAAGATAATTTTGGATGACTTCATAGAAGCTCATATAAATATTGTAAATGACTGAGCTACATTTATTAGTTGCATACTGTTTTTATTGAAGAAATAGAAGTATAGTATTCAAGAAAAAGTTACAAGTTTTCAAGAAATAGTTTTATAGTATGCAAGAAATGGTAGTAAGTTTTTAAGAAATTTTTGTTCTTATTTCTTATTTAAGAAACTGCAATCATTAAATTTTGGATAAGTGAAAAAAAAAAATATTATTATTATTTGAGGCGAAAAAAATATTTCGCAAGACTTAAATTTTATTCATTACGTCAGGCCCCTTGAAATTAAAGCCTGAAGAAAATAAGTGCTTTTACAGTAACTTAATTCAAATGCTCTTAAAATAATCGATGATCTTGATTACCATGTATTTTCATACTGATTCTTTTTGTAAATAGCATTGTTATAAATTGCATGTTTTATAAAAATAATACAGAGCGAATGATACAGTGAGAATATTAAATCGAAATTAACACAAAGTTAATTATGACCAATCATAAATTGGTTACTCCCACTAGTTAGGTATATTGTAAAGAAAAAGCCTTTTTCCTTCTTAAAAACATTCCTTTTTCTTATAGTCTATCTTTTGTTATAAGAAGTCCATTGCCGTTAAAATAAGTCATTTATCACCTTCGTTCCAAAGTTCTAATTATTAATTCAAAGTTAGTCATGAATTAATCAATTTCTTTTGACGATAACAATTTATTTACACGACACACTTCACAACTATACAAAATACAGCACAAAACACATAAAATACATATTTCATCGACTTTTAGCGGATCGTTCTCCAAAATCGTCAGCGCTAGGCTGGAATCAAAATATTCTATATATTTTTGCCCTCGGGACGGGATGACGTCTTGCCGAAATCCCCAATAGGGATTATTTCTTTTTCCCCAAAGAATGAAGTTGCAACAGACGTGTGCTGTAAGATGCTTTGTGATGGAGTGTCCTTTTGTAATAAGGGCACTCTAGTATTTTGATTGAGATCGTGACTTTAATGTTCTAAAATGTGTGGCGCAAAACCGATTTTATGCAATTTTAACTTTCCGGAGTGTGTGTGGAGCCCTTGAGTCTACAGTTAACTGCGGTTAGGAGTATTATGCAAATTTATAGCTCCGTCTTCAGTTTGCAATGTATAAAAGCTGTGAGTTGGAATGTGTGGTGTGTTGTGTGGCGAGAGGAGCCTCCAGAAAAAGATAGCTTCTGTTGTGAGGCGAGGAGAGCCAGCAAAGTGTGTTGTGAACCGAGATAGCATATGTTGAGTGGCGAAATGAGCTGGGATTGCCTAAGAGTTGAAGGTAGAGAAGTCTCTGCAATCAAATCGGGTAAGAGTTAACTAGTACTTTGAGTATTTGAGAATAAAAGATTTCGTGCAGCCACGGGCTGTTTCCTAATAGATTAAAGTAGCAGCAAGCCGCGACCTGAAAGAAGAGAAGGGGTGAGTGCTCTGAGCTGGACTTAGCCGTGGATGTGAGTATGAGTTATAGTTTAATCTCATAGTATGGTGTTTAGTTACTAGAAATTTTGAACTTTAGCTCCACATCCCATTTCCCAGAGACAGTAAAAAAAGTGTTGGATTTTAACTTTGCTTGAACTATGTTCTCATTTGTCAACATATCACCGGCGGAATATCCAGCCACGTCACAGCTTAATAAAACATCTTTTAACAAAACACCTCTTCTTGCAGACATTTTATATACATTGTGACAAGTACTTGCAGGTTTGTACATTAAAACAGGAAAAGAGTAGGATTTCCTTTCATTATCAGAAGCAAGAGTGTCATCAAAAGATAGCTTAAGCATTTTTTTTCTTGGAGTTTTTATTTCTTAAATATTACCTTTTTCTCAGAAACTGAAAGAATTTTAAGTATCATCAGTAAAATAAAAAAAGATTTTATCAAAGACCTCCTGTTACGGATAACATGATATATTTAGAATGTTATGCAATGTTCAAAATTTTGTGGTTGTATCATGATTCATTAATTACCTTTGCCGTAATATACTATCATTTCTGACTGTAGTATTTAAATAATTATAAGAAAACAAACATAACATTGCATATCATAATAATGTAACTTCTGTAACGCAAATTATGATAAGCTTATAAATTCTGCGAATGAATGTAACGATGAGCCTTATTTTACGCTAAAATTGTCATGCTTACCTTTGACTAGCAAACATATTTCAATGAAAAATCGTTAGTGTTTTTTAACACTTAGTTCATGATTTTTGAATGATACGTAAGATATGTGCCTACCCTTAAATCGCTGTTTTTCTGAAAATTTTCGATTTCATCTTTATTAATTAAAGAAAATTAAATTATTTTAATCAAAGATCAAGCATTTACGATTCGAATAAGGTTTTACTTTTGGTTCAGAGATAAAAAAAATCAATGTTGCACGCTATAATATAAACCGAAATTAAGCTTTCAAAAACCAAATCTGGTCGTTAAAAGAGCCATAGAAACACGCAGAATACATTTTAATACACATACATTTAACAATTAACATAGATAAAAAATACCAACACATATTGTGGATTTTAAAATTGCAAATGTTATACATATTCTTTGCGTTCTATCAAAATCTTAATTTGCGTTTTCTGGAAAATTGCGTTTGTCATTGTGTACGTTTACGATAAACATTTTAAGATAGGAGCCATTAAGGACCGGGCACATAGCACTAACTTCTTGCGGTCAGGCGTCACTATTTTTGATATTTCGTGTCGGCGCTTTGATGTATAAATTGCTTTTTCAGTGCACTGAACTTGAACTTCAAGAGAGAAATCGAACTCGAAATCAGTTGACAGCTTTACGATTGAAGATGGGGGAGATAAACTTTCCCTTCCTTTGTCAATTCAATAGACTTCCTACCTCAAAAACCATTTAAAGATGTTCCAAAACTAGCAAACTTTTGTTCCGTTCGAAACAAAGATAGATTTATTGCTCTTTTAGTGTAAGTGAAAGTAGTGGTGTTTGCCCCCAGCCTTAATATTATTTGTAGGCTTCCCCATGTTATGTCACAGGAGTCGAGGCGAGATAAAATTTAATTAAAATAATAAACGTAGAAACTTTATTAAATTCCACACTTGATCCTCCAAAAGATCGATTTAAATGCAATCATATGCAAAGGGAAAATGCTCTTTCCTGCCGAAGTAATATTCCTGTAAAAAACATTCGTCTAGCTTTTAAATCGTTCGTACCCGAAAGCATGGAATAAAATATTCCATCCATCTCTGGGCCTCTTGATCCAAGTCAATAATAAAAATCTTCTAGAACTTTTTCCAATTTCTAACCATTATTTTCACATGTAAACAGAATTGCTGTCCATCGTCGAGATTAATTTCATTCAGACAATATTTTTTTAATTTTAAAAAATTATTATTTAACTAATTTATAATCGAACACTGAATGATATCATGCAGACGATATTTTGAAAAAAAAAAAAAAAAGAAAAGAAATGAAATGAATTTATTGATACGCACAAAAATCAAACGTTCAGGGGAGGGGGAATAAATAAATAAATAAAAATAATGATATTTGTTGAAAGATATGGTTTTGGAATAAATTTAGTAAGACTTTCTTAAAAAGGTTCGATAAAAACAGGGAAAAAATGAACTTTATTTGGAATATTAACAGATAGAGTTTAATTAAGAATATTTTTAATTTAGAACCATCTTTTTAAATTTACGCATAATGGAATAAAAGTTTTTTTTAAGGCGAATTAAAAATTTATATCGTTTTCATAAAGATTAATAGATTAGATCTAGAAACAAGATTTTAATTTAGTAAGTTGAACTAAGTACGGAATATTGTTAAAAGAAAATTAATATAGTATTAAAGTTAATTTTGGCGAATTTTTTTTAAATTTATAATATATATAATATTTAAGATATTGAAATAAAATTCTGGGCAAGGTTCTGTTTATAGTTATGTATAAAGCAAGATATAGTTTGTAAGCTTGTATATAACAATTTAACAGATATTTTTATAGAAACATACACATTTTTGTTTGAAAAAAAATTATGTTTTGTGAACAAAATTTGCCTTATGTTAGGAAAATTAAGAGGTATTGTAAATATTTTGCTTCATAACACAGATAAGTGGTTTAACAATAATTTTATTGTTCAAAACAAAAATGAAATACTTTGAAAAAATTTTCGTTATAGAAGATTTTGCATAAACGCAAAATGTTAGTAAAAATTTTCGCAAAATATTGGCTAAATTTTAAAAGATAATCAAATTTCTGTAAAGAATATATATGAGTTTATAGTTTTATTCCCTGTTTTTACTTAAACCACAAGAGTTTTACAAAAATTTCATATTTTTAAAAACACGTTTCCCGAAGATATATGCACTTATCTTAAAATATAATAAGGAACTTTGCAAATTATAATGTTTGATATATGGTTTTTACCGAGATGTTTATTTTACTTAGAACGGTGATTCATGAGTCATGATTCATGGGATGAATTAATTACAAGCTTCAATACGTAAAACTTGTGTAACAAAGTATAGTTATAATGTGCCAAAATATTTGCATATGTAAGTTAAATTTTAATAATACTTCCGGGGCATATAGCATTTCAGTTTACAGGAAACGAAAGGGGGGAGGGTTATTCGTTAATTGGACAATATTAGGTACTTACGTATTAACGCCACA
Organism: Maratus speculifer; assembly: GCA_964019185.1. NCBI lineage: Eukaryota > Metazoa > Arthropoda > Arachnida > Araneae > Salticidae > Maratus > Maratus speculifer. The sequence goes on from OZ025301.1 coordinate 120,177,856, forward strand.
GCGGCAGAAGTTGTGCTAATGCGCCAATAAAGAGCAAATTTTTTGTTCGCACGCGCACAAAAAATGGCGTCAAAAATAAACAAAAAAGCACTAAAAAAAGCTTTAAAGCACTAAAAAATGACGTTGAAAGGAGCAAAAAAAAGCACTAAAAATCACAAACAACAAGATTGCTCTTTCCAGGCACATTTGCGCAACTTCTATTTGCGGTGGCGTTAATACGTAAGTACCCAATATTACACTGCAATAGCATGAAACAATTTTGCAACACTATCTAAACATAAAAATTGACAATTCATTAAATGACGACTAAAATCATTTACGACTATGCATGGTTGTGTTAATTTTAAAAATGTGTAATTTTAAAGGCCCCATCTTGAAAATATATTTTGAGAATACAGTCGAGTCTCTATATAACGAAATCCATCGTCCCAGTTAAAAATTCGTTATATAGAGAAATTCGATGTATAGAGAATGATGTCAAAAATCGTATTTAATATGTAAATTTTGAACAAATATTATTTTTGATCTTTTTAATTAAGAATTTCAAATGTTTAAAAGTAAATATTAACCTAACATTTTATTTCTTAATTATTTAAGCAGTTTCGAAAAAGAGAACAGACATTTATTTGAAAGCTTAATGAAAATTAAATGAGGAAGACTTGCATTAATTTCAGATGAAGAAATCTGTAATTTTTTGTTGTTTTGATTTTAAAATTGTTACGCTTTGAAAAAAAAAATGCTCAAATTTTAGCAAGGAATGAAAAAATGTAGTTAACATTTTCTTCCATTTGAAGGCCTCTCTTATGTGCCTCTCATTGATTTCTCTCTTACATGTGTACAATCCAAATTTAAAGAACAAAAAGAGAAGTAATATAAAAAAAAAACTCAGCACTGAACGATAAATGAGAAATAAATGATGGAAAATTGATTCCATACGATTTCGAAGCTTTTTTAAAACTGAATAAAATTAAGACCAATTTATGAAAAAAATTCGTTATATGGAGATAGATATTTCGCTATATAGAGAGTGTTTTTAATGTAATCATGCGAAAAGGGGACCGTTCCTACGAAAAATTTGTTATATAGAGAAATTCGATGTATGGAGTTTCGATACAGAGAGACTCGACTGTATATTACATGTGTGGTTTTATAATGTTCTAACTATAAACTTTACAATGTGTTGTTAATTTGGGGACAAAGTGTTGCGTAGAACAACATATTTTAAGAAATTTTTTTCATGAGCACTATTTACAACACTATTTCAACACAATTAAGAACACTATTTTAAGAACACATATCCAGATAACAATATTTTCCAACACATTAAGAGCACATTTCTAGAGAGCAATACTTTTGCAACATTTTAAGAACACTATCACAATACAAAACACTCTTCACAATACATTAATGTGTCTGATTAACTCCATCAAATAAAAATGCACATTTTAAACAATTAAAGTTGTATATCTATAAATTACTGGTTTTTTATCGCTAGATTATTAACGTTTAATGCATGGCGTATGTAATGTATGGTTCGTTATGATCATCATAAAAATGATGTTTACCATTATTATTAATTTAAGTATAGAATTTATATATAAGTCTTTAAAATTTTAGACTTTGAAAAGATTATTTTCCAAATAATCGTTGTTAAATTACATTTTTAAAAATAGAATCTAAATATAGACTTCTTTAATCATAATTTGTTTCGTTGTTTTTACACATTTTTACTTTGCAACATAGTTTCGTATTCGAAGTTTTAGCAGACATTCTTATTATACATTCTGGAACATTTTCATATGATGGCTACTACAGTCTTATCTGCACAGTAAAAAATGTTTGTAAATTTAACTAAAAATCTTCTAGCAAACTGGAATTCCGGAAACTTTTTATATTATAGCAGCAACAAAAGTTCAAGTAAGAGATACGTGTTTTTAGTCTATATTACAAAAACTACAAGATTACTAAGAAATTTTTAGGAAACTAGAATGTCTAGAACATTTCAATATAACTGCAACCCGAGTTATAGTTAAAATTTTACTAAAATTACTTCAATTTCGGGAAATTCTTTTGTAAAGCTACTGATTTCTGTAGCGTTACAAAACTTGGTTTTGTAAATATACATTTTTTACAGTAAACCGTTAAAATTTTATTAAGCATGCAGATTCCTGAAACTTTAACTCTGTAGTATTACAGTTTTTTTACAATGTACGTACACACAAACCAGTAATCGTAAGAAGACGTTAAGGTTTATTTTTTGCGGGGAGAATAAAAATGTAGTTTTTAATTATTAAAAGCACACACTACACAAAATATTCCATATGCACTGGTTCGTTAAAAAAAACTCTTTATTTATAATGAATAAATTCACTAGCAGCTCACTGCTGCAGATCGTCTGCACTTATCTCAAACACAACTTTTGGAATAAAAAAAAAAAAACTTCTTTTCACTTTCTCAACACTGACATTTTAATTATAGATAGCACGGTATCGTCTGCCTACATGGAACAGTAGTATTCATTTGTTAAATTGTTATGTATCTCTCAAAAGCTTAATTTTTTTTTTTTTTTTTTTTTTTTTTTTTTGGAAAGAGTACTTTGAGATAGCATTCGGAAAATATTTATTTTAAGAACAGAATTCTACATATTTCCTGATACTTTTTAATCGTTTTATAAAATTTGTTACATCCTTTGGGTGAAATTAACTCTGAAATTTTAAACTAAGATAAACATTTAATGATATGGAAAAATATTGGTTTTACACAAAATATCGACACGTATATTAATGCTGATTTTTTTTTTTTTTTTTTATGCCATAAACAGATTTTTGCTTGAATATTTTCAGATATCTCTCTGAATATATATATTCCAAGAACAGAATTCCATATTTCAAGACGTTTTTGAAGGGTTTATAGAATTTATTATATTCTGTGAAGAAATTATAAAAATGTTTCCTTACATGTAACAGGGCGACTTTAATAGAAGAAACGCTTTTATGCATTTACAATATATCTTTTTTTGAAACTGAATAATATCTTTTTTATCAGATAGAACCAAGAGATGAATTCTTTATACAACAAATTCTCTATATGTATCTTTTATGTATTTTTACACCACAATGTAATTTTCATGTAGTATTCTTTACTACAATGAACTGAATATTTTATAAACTAATTTTCGTACCATTTCGGAATTGGTTGTATACTTTATATTTTCATTTTTAGTGAAGGCGCGGGGGGGGGGGGGGGGGGGAAGGGGGATCGGAGCGTGAGTGGATATTTTGAAAATATTTTTTAAAGTTTTTTTGAATTATAAATACCGTATTTACTCATGTATAATGCGCACGCGTGTATAAGGCGCACCCCTACTTTACAAGTAAAAATGGCGATTTCTTAAAATCTCGTGTATAAGGCGCACCATAAATTTTATATGCTAATAAAGAATGACCAAATGAATTTCAGTGAAAAAAAAAAGTCGAAACAAATATTACACCAGACCAGAAAGCAAGACGAGAATACATTTTTAGACTTCGGGTTGTAAGAGAATGACGGGAAATAGGAATGAGTAACGGTAAAGAGAATTGCTAATTAGCGTTTAAATAACGTCATTAGCTCTGTTGTATTAAAAACTGCAAGGAATGAAATAAGAATGCAGTAATACTTCAATAAGTAACATTTTCCGAATTTTAATATCTTCTTTGAATAATATCTTGTTTTATATGCATATCGTTTGACTGCATCCAATAGTAAAAAATTATTCCGTGTATAAGGCGCAGCTAGGAGTTTTGCCCTAATTTTTTGGAAAAAAAGTGCGCCTTATACACGAGTAATTACGGTATATTTGAATCTTCGGAAACCCATTAGTATGCCTTTTTTTTACTTTATTATTATTATTATTATTTTCTATCATTAAATATAATTGTAAACAATCAAGGTGTTACATCGCATCGGACACTGCACCCATTGACATTTTTTACATATTTCTACTTTTAAATTCTACTAACAACTCTATATTTTCATATAAATTTTGTAGCATGCAAATGTTGCCAAAATACAAGCAAAAGTATTTCTTATTAGAAAAAGTGGTGCTAATTAGGTAAAATTCGTGTAAGAGATGCTTTTCCGGAAGTCTCGTGGGAAGTGATACAGATCGGAAAAGAGTTAAAAGAATTGCCTCATTTTTTACACGAAACTACATTTTATATATTCTTTAGCGACACATGTATTAATGTTCAAATGTGTTTTTCAAAATACATTTTCAGATATTATTCGAAATATATATTTTTCAGAACAGAAATTCATTTTTCAAGACTTTTTTAAAGCGTTTTACAGAATTTAAGAATTTATTACATTTTGTGGAAGGTATGATAAATTTGTATACTTATGTGTAACAGGACTAATTGAATAGAATAAACGGCTTTATGCATTTGCATTATATCTATCTTTGAAACAGAATATCTATTCCAGATAGAATCAAAGGATGAAATTATTTTAATAATAAATTCTCTATCAGTGTTTTTTATGTATTTTTACACTGCAAGGGATTTTTGTATAATATTCTGAATTAAAATGTATGGAAGATTTTAAAAACTTTTTTTTTATCACTGTATATTTTAAATTTTCATTTTTAGGGTTTCGTTCATCTGACGAAACCCTATTCGTCTCTGTCCTCTGTCTGTCTGTCACAGAGTCCGTATACAAAAACTATATATGCCAAAGAGTTCGAATTTTATGTATTTACATCTGAATACCTCTTGTCACACAACAAATCATAAAATTTTGAAAAGGACTATTATTTTATTTTAAATATTATTTTTAAATCATCAGTTCCTTTTGTTGCTGTTTTTTCTCTTATAATTTCTGCTGCGTAAGTTGAAATAGATATAAAAATTGTTTCATTTTTACCCTTTACTTTTAAAAGAGATGGAGTATTTCTGTTGCCACATTTACAAAATTGGTATACAAACTACAAAAAAAATTAATATCTCAAAAATAAATTGAGATACAGCTTTTAAATAAAATGCATTTAAAAGTACGTTTTCTTCACTATACGATATGAAAATTGAAAATGCTCGGTATTTAGAAGCTTAAAAATTTGCAACAGCGTAAATTTCAAAATTAAAATTTCACTTCTTCTAATTGTTGCACGCAAGTTTAAATAAAATTATCATGTATGTAACATAAATTAATCGATTAAATAAATCACGTAAAAACCTGCTTTCTTGTTTTTATTTCTTCATTTTAAATCATATTTATCATCTGTTTTGACACAAGAAATGAAATATTTTTTTAATTAATTAAATTATTATTCATTTAAATTAAGAGCCGCCTCTGGTGACCAGTTTGGTCTCCCTTAAATTTATGCTAAGCTTTGCAATATTTTACTTTTATTCATAATTTTATTTACTTGAGTAATTGACTAAATCTGCAGATTCTGACAGAGAAATCAACAAATCTATGTGATCAAGGCAACATTTAGGGGAAGATTCTGTTAATATTCTGTTCTGGTTTGCACGATTGGCGAAGAATTCCAAAAATAGTGCCGAAAACCGTTTTTCATTGTTAATTTAATGAAAAAATGTGTTTTGAAGCAGATATTAAAAGAAACCCTCTGTGCGATCCCCGATCACACTTACCCACTTGTTAAGGAAACACGTGAGTAAATATTTTTGAAAAAACGGATTTTTCTTTTATTGATTTAAAAAACAATTTAAACCTTCCTAAGCCCATAGATATTCTTTTTTTATTTCCATAATGGGAAATAAGCTATGAGTTTGAACTTTTTACACATTTCTCAGAAAATATCGGTTACATGAGGAAATATCAATGGTATTTCGTCTAGTACCACTCACACTGGAGGTTAATAATCAGACCTCATATTGTGGTTATTTTAAAAGAAGTTACTTTGAAAAATTATTTATGTAAAATACATTTAGTATTTATACTTATATCTGTCTTCCTGTAATAACCAGGTAAGGCAAATTTTTAATATTTTGAGTAATTAACGTTTAAAGTTCTCAAATGTCTTTTTATCATTACTTTTATAAAATAGATTCGAACTGAATAATTTTCTCTACATTCAATTAACATATAAGAACCTCTTTTTTTTGCCAAAATTATTATATAAAAAGGGTTTTTACTAATTGAGAACGATTATTATTTTTTTTTTCAATTTTTAAATGAAAATTTATAGCCGCCCTTTGAAGAAAAGTATTTGATTTTCGTGTTTCGTACTATGGGAGATGGAAGTACTCTTTTAAAGCTACATTTTCCCAAATTATCTCAATTCTTACAAAAATGTGCCTTACCTGGTTATGACCGGTAAACACAGATATATAAAGTCGGTATTTATACTGACGCTTAAACTTTGAATCTGAAATTTTAAACTAATTTTAAGATATGAAAAAATATTCGTTCTGCAAAAATAGCGACACATATATTAATGTTGAAACGTGTCTGTCGAATGCCTAAAGTCGATTTTCAGTTGAATATTTACAGAAAGTAGGAATATATATTTTCAAAAAACAGAATTCCATATTTCAGGATATTTTTAAAGCGTTTTATAGAAATTTTTATATTTTGTGGAAGAAATCATAAAGTTGTATGCTTATGTGTAACAGAACGAATTGAAGAGAAGAAACGGCTTTATGCAATTGCATTATATCTTTCTTTGAAAATGAATAATATCTATTCCAGATAGAATCAAAGGATGAAATTCTTTTAATAATAAGTTATCTATCAGCGTCTTTTATGTATTTTAAAACTGCAACATACAGTTTCCTAATGGATTTTAAAGTAAAATACTGAGTTGTAATATGCTTAAGATTTTAAAAAGATATTTTCGTATCATTTCGAAAATCACTATCTCAATCTTATTCTCTGTTTTCAATCTCCATTTTTAAGGGGAGACGTGAATGAATATTTGTGAAAAAATTAGTTTTTGTTTTATTGGTTTATTTTTTTAAATCTTTCTGTTCCCATTGGTATTCATTTTATTTTTTTTTCTATAATGTGAAATAAGTTATCAGTTTGATATTTTTACACATTTCTCAGACATGAGGCAATTTCAGTGGAATTTCGTCTATCACCAGTCACACTGGAGACGAATAATCAGACCATATATTGCAGTTTTTTTTTAAAAGGATATTATGCATAATTTTGAAAAATTACTTATGTAAAACACAGTGGGTAATACTTATCAATAAAGGTGGTTATTTGTACTGAAGGCTCTGAAAGTTTAAACTAACGTAACTATTTTAAGAGATATGGAAAAATATTCGTTGTGTGAAAATATCAACACATACAGGGTGCGTCATAAATTCGTGCAAAACTTAAAAATGTATAATAAACGAAGTAATGTTCGTCAAAATTTTCAGCTTGCGCAAGTATGACCAGACAGATTTTAGATTTTTTCTCTATGTAAAATGTAAAATGATTCCAAAAATAACCGATAGAGGGCGTTCACTCCCCATATTGAGACTTTTTATGGAAATCAGTCTAACACAAATTGATAATGAAATAAATCACAATAACATGACACTCTGCATTTATTATAAGATAAAAAAAGATGCTCAATATGCGAAAATTTTGCAATGCAATATTTGTGGATTGACCATTCTTGTGAAAAGTTTAACCACTCAATCTGGTAACGATAGATTGAGCCCATATCGAATAACGAATCCATATCTAGCTACGTATTTTATTGCTATGGAATGCCTCAGTTGTACGCCTGAACGCCCTCTATCGGTAACTTTTGTAATCTTTTTTATTATACATGGAAAAAAATCCAAAATCCGTCTGATCATGTTCGCGGAAAACAAAATTTTTTTCAAGCATTACTTCTTTTATTATAGATTTTTAGATTTTGCACGAATTTATGACGCACCCGGTATATTAATGTTGAAAGTGGTTTTCGAATGCCTAAAGCCGATTTTCGCTTGAATATTTTCATAGAGTACTCTGAAGATATGCTTTTCAAGAACAGAATTTCATAACTCAGGACGTTTTTAAATTGTTGTATAGAATTTATTACACTGAAAAAAAAATGAAGTACTCAAAAATGAGTAAGTCGATGTACTCATATTGAATTGAGTATGTTTGGATCAAAAATGAAAACATTTCTTTCTCGATTTTGAAACAGCACATGTTATCAAATCCAAACAAACGATAATTTTGCACCATGTAATGGTTTATCTCACTGCTGGCGGCATAAAAGATGTTTATTTATGTAAATATTAAACTATGCACAGTTTTTTAAAATAATTTTAAAGTATACTTGCAAATAATGTTCTTGTCATAAAAATGTTCGACTTGGGTAATTTACTTATAATTTTTCTATTCCTCTTAATCAATAATCAAAATGTTTATTACCGTACAGCATGGTGACGTCACTGCAACGTCGTTTTCAAGTCACATTGTGACCATCGATTGTCGATGTGACGTCACGTGACGTCGATGTGAAGTCACAGTGACTAAAATGTGAAGTCGTTATGGCCGTTTTAGAGCTCTTTTGTGACGTTCCACAAAGTGGTCACAATGTGACAAATTTGTGAAAAATGTGTCATTTGTGACTAATTTGACGTTAACATTAATTGTGACGAAACTGTGACAAAAGCGACGATATTTAAATTGCCAGAAACATGTTTTTTAAAGTAAATAACATGTTTTGAAGGATATTTATAAATTTCTAAAGATTTTTAAGAAAGTCACAACTCATTCACAATGTGACGTCACTGAGTTGTGGCATTTTGGTCACAGATGTGTTGTGACCAAAGTGACTCACAGTTACGTCACTCTGACCATGCATGATATTAAGGTTGTTCATAATTTTGAGCAAGAAATAAATACCAGCATATTTTCACTTTAATTTGTAAATTCAGGAGTCGGATAATAGTGATTTATATTTGAACACAACCATGGAATAAAAAATTATGTACAAGTGTTTCTCAGTTTTGAGAACTTTTGGATCGGAGCTATTTTGAGTATGTGATGTACTTAAAATTGAGTACTTTTTACTCAAATTTGAGAACCCATTTTTTTCAATGTATATTTCGTGGAAGAAACCGTGATGTTGTATACTTATGAATAACAGGGCGAATAGAAAATAAGGAATGGCTTTATACATTTGCATTATATCATTCTTTAAAACTGAATAATTTCATTTCTCAGATAAAAACAAAGGATGAAATTCTTTCAATAATATTATGAAATTCTTCTAATAATAAGCTCCCTATCAGTGTCAACTGCAACGTAGTTTCCTAATAGAATTTTATATAGTATTCTAAATTACAATGTATTTAAGATTTAAATTTAAATTTTTATTTATTTTATTTTATTTTATTTTATTTTATTTTATTTTATTTTATTTTATTTATTTATTTATTTATTTTTTTTTTTTGTCTAATTTTGGAAATCGCAGTATATTTTAAATTTCCATTTTTAAGGAGAGATATAAGTGAATATTTCTGAAAAAAATATTTTTATTTTATTGGCATAAAAAAATTTCAAACTTTCCTAAACCCATTGGTATTTGTTTTTTCCCCATGAAGTGAAATATGTTATTAGTTTGAAATTTTTACACATCTCTCAGAAATACCGGTTACATGAGGCAATTTGAATGGTATTTTGCCAAGTACCACCTACACTGGAGGCTAACAATAAGACTACGTATTGCGGTTATTTTAAAAGAGGGCATAAGGGTCTGTGCATATATAACGTTTTCATTTTTTAGTAATTTTTGATCCCCTTTTCCCCTTTCCATATCATGCGTTATCTTCTCTGAACCCCTCCCCCCCCCGGGATAATGATATCGTTATCAAAGATTAATTTTTTTATCTTTAAAATTTAACGCTTATGTTTTGAGTGATATACAAAACAGGTTACCTTTTTTATTTTGCATACTTTATTCATTAAAACGAAGAGAAGTCAATAAAATATTACTTTATATCAAGTAATACTTAAAAGAAATTGTTATTATTTAAAAATATTTTGTAATAGCTTTTTGTTAGATAGTGCATTTAACACTACTAATGTCTTGTTTAACTTCCCCGCAGAAAGGAGTGGGTGGAGAGGTAGAAATTATTATCAACAAAACGAGAGGGCAACATTTTCCCTCTTTCAAATGAAAATCAATTTAAAATTTTTATTTATTATTTTTTTAAATTTTTTTTCTGATATTTTAGAAATAAATATTTTTATAATAATTTAGGATTCTATCAAAAAATTTGTATTTTCATAAAAATAGATAACAGACTGTAAAACGATAGCATACTATTTTGAGCCTAAAACCATGTTACGAATAAAGAAAGAAAATTTTGGTTGGATAATAAATGATATCGATATCACAAGACAATCCCCCTAGAGATATCTTAGGATATCATTTGCCAGACTCCCCCCTACCCCCTAAAATGATAACATTATATTTGCAGAGTCCCTAATGCATAATTTTGACAAACCATATATATAAAATACAATAGCTATTTATATTTATAAAAAAGTAGATATTTATACTGATGCCACAGTTTTGACTCTGAAAATTTAAACTAAGATAAAGATTTTAAGATATGGAAATATATTCGTTGTGCTAAAGTATCGACACATATATTAATGTTGAAATGTGCTTTCTGAATATCAAAAGACGATTTTCGCCTGAATATTTTCAGATAGTACTCGGAATATATATTTTTTTAAGAACAGAATTTTATATTTCAGAACGTTTTTAAAGCGTTTTATAGAGTTTATTATATTTCGTGGAAGAAATCAAGAAGTTTTATGCGTATGTGTTACAGGACGAATTGAACAGAAGAACGAATTGAACAGGCTTTTTGCTTTTGCATTATATCTTTTTCTTTGAAGCTGAATAATATCTTATTGAGACAGAATGAAAGGCTGAAAATCTTATAATAATAAATTCCCTATAAGTGTCTTTAATGCATTTTTACATTGCAGCGAATTTTCCTAATGGATTTTTATATGCTATTTTAATTTACAGTGTATTGAAGATTCTAAATCTTATTTTCGTGGAATTTCGAAAATAGCTGTGTGTTTTAAATTTTTATTTTTAAGGGGGGACAAGAATGAATATTTTTGAAAAAATTGATTTTTGTTTTATTGACTTAAAAATTTTTAAAACCTTCCTGTATTTATTGGTATTTTTTTTTTCATAACGTGAAATGAGTTATGAATTTGAAAGATTTACGAATTTCTCAGATATTAGCATTTACATAAGACAATTTCATTGTTATTTATTCTAGTATCACTCATTCTGGAGATTAATAATCAACTTACATACTGCAATATTTTAAAAGTGATTATATTGCATAATTTTGAAGTGGTTATATTGCTGTAAATTATGCAAAAGTGGGTATTTATATTAAAGCCTCCGTTTTAACTCTGAAATCTTAAACTAACATAAACATTTTGAGATATGGAAAAATATTCGTTGTGCTTAAACATCGACACATATATCAATGCTGATATGTGTTTTTCGAATACCAAAAGATGATTTTCTCTTGAATATTTTCAAATAATACTTGGAATATATATATTTTAAGAACAGAATTTCATATTTCAGGACGTTGTTAAATCGTTTTATAGAGTTTATTATATTTCGTGTTAGAAATCAAAGTTTTATGCGTATGTGTTACAGGACGAATTGAATAGAAGAAACGGCTTTTTGCTTTTGCTTTTGCTTTATATCTTTTTCTTTTAAACTGAATAATATCTTTTTGAGACAGAATGAAAGTCTTAAATTCTTTTAATAAAAAATTCCCTGTCAGTGTCTTTTATGCATTTTTACATCGCAAAGAAGTTTCCTGGTGGATTTTTATATGCTATTTTAGTTTACAGTGTATTCAATATTTTTAATCTTATTTTCGTGCAATCTCGAAAATAGCTGTGTGTTTTTAATTTTCATTTTTAAGGGGAAACAAGAGTGAATATTTTTGAATAAAAATAATTTGTGTTTGATTGACTTAAAATGTTTTAAAACCTTCCTGTACTTATTGGTATTCGTTTCTTTTTCCATGAAGTGAAATGAGTTATGAATTTGAAAGATTTGCAAATTTCTCACATATTAGCAATTGACATTTTCAGTGTTATTTCTACTAGTATCACTCATTTTGGAGACTAATAATCAAGTCATATATTGTAATATTTTTAAAGAGGGTATGTTGCATAATTTTGAAAAATTATTCCTGTAAATTATGCAAAAGTGGGTATTCATATTAAAGCCTCCGTTTTAATTCTGAAATATTAAACTAACACAAAAACATTTTAAGATATGGAAAACTATTCGTTGTGCTAAAATATCAACACGTATATTAATGTTGAAACGTGTTTTTCGAATACCAAAAACCGATTTTCTCTTGAATATGATCAAATAATACTCGGAATATGTATTTTTCAAGAACAGAATTTCATATTTCAGGACTTTTTTAAAGCGTTTTATAGAATTTATTACGTTCCGTGGAAGAAATGATAAAGTTGTATGCTTATGTGAAGCAGGACGAATTAAATAGAAATAACTGCTTTATGCATTTTTATTATATCTTTCTTTGAAACTGAATAATATCTTTTTGAGATAGAATTAAATGATGGAATTCTTTTAATAATAAACTCTCTATCAGTGTCTTTTATGTATTTTTAAACTACAAAGCAGTTTCCCAATTGATTTTTATTTAATATTGTGAATCATAATGCACTGAAAATTTTAAAAATTAATTTTTGTACAATTTCGAAAATCGGTGTATACTTTATATTTTCATGTGTAGGGGGTAGGTGCGTAAGTGAATATTTAAAAAAAAATTGGTTTATTGGATTAAAAACATATTTAGATATTCCTAAACCCATAAATATGCTCGTTTTTTGTTGTTTTACTATTAGAAATAATTGTAAAAATTCAAGGTAATACACGGACTCGGACGCAAAGCTCATTCATATTAGTTTTACACTAACATTTTATGCTTATTTATATTTTCATATTCTACCAGCACTACTATATCAGTAATATAAATTTTGTAGCAAGCACATATTGCCAAAGTACAAGTAAAAGCTTTCTTATAAGAAAACGTGTTGCTAATCAGCAGGGTTCTCGCTGTCACTCGCCATTGCGCAAAATTGCGACTAAATTCTTCATTTGGCGAGTAAACAAGTGATTAGATTCGCCAAATTGGTAGTGCTCAGTTTTTGCTTTTTCTTTTTTTTTCCATACATATGCATATATATATATTTGTAATATATTTGTAGCGGATAGTTGAAATTAGATTAATAATCGTTGTCGCAGTTATAAAAACTTAGTTTTTTTTTAACATATTGAAAAAAGGGGGTACATTAAAGGATTAAAGATAAATTTTTTAGTGCTACACGACGAATCTATTTTGCTAATACTTTTTTCATTTGGCGAAAAATTTTTATTTTTAATAGCCAAATTACTAACGTTGGTCAAATGTCAGCGAGAACACTGTTAATCAGATAAAATTCATACTAGAGATGCTGATTTGGAAATCACTTGGAAAGTGATATAGAACGTATAAGGGTTAAAAACGTATAAGGGTAAAAAAAAAAAAAATCCGAAAAGTGGAAAATTTTTAAAAAATTGACACTGTTCTAATAAAAAAAAAAAAAAAAAAAAAAAAAAAAAAAAAAAAAAATTAGTCGCAGAAAAAAGTGTCAACTAGAAATCTTGAGCGTGAATCGGTGAATATGTGTTTCAAATTTCACCAAAATCGGTCAGGTTATTTCCGAGGAAACGGGACTTAAATCTGTCATACTTTCTAAAGGATTGCAGCATTATGCTGTATTTCCTGAAGCCCTCAAAGTGTGGCATTTTTTAGTACATTTACTCTGGATTTTGCATTTTTCATTGCCAGTTTCTGTTAAATATCAATAAAGTGATCCCAATTAAAAGAACAAAATTGGATTAAAAAAACTAAACAATGAAATAACAACTTTCTCTTTTAACATTTGATGCAATTAAGCATAATATTGATTTGGAAAGCACGTAGGAGAGACCGGGATTAGTTGTGCCAGGGGCCAGTTATGCCAGGGGCAAGTTGTGCCAGGGGCAAGTTGTGCCAGGAGCAAGTTGTGCCATCGAGCTTCCTGACTGACCCAATAGTTTACAGCACCTGTCTCTTCATGTGAGTGAAGAAGTTGATTGTCTTAATGTGCTGCATATTTTTTGAAGTATAGCGTCGCGTTGTTTTCGATATAAAAATATTTTTCTTGTTTTCTAAAAGTAAATTTTGAGAACTTCATTTGAATCGTCATTGCCACTAGCAATACTAAGGTATGTAAAATTCCTTAGCATTATTTAAATGCTTAGCTGTTATTCCATGTATTTCATTTGTTAATCATGCCAATATTTCGGAAGTTAATGAATAAAATTCAAAATGGCTTAACGCGGGGCTAGTTGTGACGAAGTCTTCAATAACTCGATTCAGCAATAACTTTAATTAATGATAGTGAGACTGCAGGACCGTCTTCAGAAGAAATAAATCTCATTGAATTAAATGATTCTATGACACTAATAATAACCATGTGTGTCAGTAGTAAGTCTTACAGATATAAGACTACCTCCTAAAGCAGGACCTCGAAACGCTGAAACAAGCGATGACAATACAGGATATAGACCTACACGTTGTAGTAGGCTTCCGAATCAAAGATCAATGAAATTAGTGTTGGCTTACTTTTTATTTCTTTCCTGATTAGGAATTTTCTTTTTGTTAAGTGTCTCTAAAAGTATCTTTATAAAAGATTAAGAGTTGACAAATGTTAATAATTTAACTATTTTATTTTCACTTGATTTACAATATTATTAAAACATGAAAGTGTTTTATTGTGTTAAGAGAGTTATAAATGAATAAATTTCTCATTCTTGTTTTAACCTATCCCATTCAATCGCCTTTCTTACATAATTTGTATATGTTACAATGTACTAGTATGCGTCATTTATGCGTCACAATATGCCCCAAGCATGTAACGACTTGCCCCGTACCAGGGGTTAGTAGTGACAAATTTCGAGGTTACTCAGTATTCATTTTCTGTTATGAAAAACATTAATAATGTTAATAGCAGTTTCATAAATATGTTACGAAAAAATTACTCTAATGATATGTTACACTAAATCTTTCGCTTTAGTTCAAATTTTACAGCTAATATAAAAAATGTCGAAAATGTCACTACTAGCCCCGGTCCCCCCTACTCCCCACCTGGCTGAATCTGAATCTGAATCTGTTACACAACAATGATGCCAAAAAAAAAAAAAAATCGAATCATGTGGAATTTGTATTAAGTGTAACACAGGAGGATTTTTTTTTTAGTGTAGAAGAAGCGGAACATAATTTCATTACGAATCCCAAATTAATTATTAACAAAGAAAACGTGATTTTCATGTAGTTTTAAAGGCACAAGCAAGAAATGACACGTACGCTACCCGGATGTTACTTAAAAGTACTTTTCCCTACAATGCAGTAACAAAACTACATGGGGGGTGTTTAAACAACAATAAATATCAAAAAGTTAAATTCAAATAATAAAAAAGGAAAAATGAAGTAATAAGGAATTGCATTAAGTGCAACACAGGAGAGGAATTTCTTTAGTGTAAAAGAAGAGGACAATATTCTTATTAAATGTCCCAAATTAATTATTTATAGTTTAAATATAATTTCCAATTGAATCAAAAGATACAAGCAAGAAAAAGAGACACACGCTACTGAGATGTTTCTCCAACTAAATTTACGAACATGACAGTAATAAAAGTGAATAAAGGGTTAAAACAACAATAAACACCAAAAATTTAAATCCAAATTTTAAAAAATAAGGAAACATCAAATGATGAGGAATTTATATTAAGTATAAAGCAGGAATATTTTAAATGTAGGATTGTGACTGAAACTCTCATTAATAGTCTTAAAGGAATTATTTACAATGAAAACATGTTTTTCCATTAAAATGAAATGTATAAGAAAGAAGAAGGGACAAAAATTACACAGATATTAAACCAAAGTAATGCATGCAACATAGCTGTAAAAATATGGATGTCAATTTGAAACAACAATGAATGACAAAAATTAATGTTTAAATTTAAAATAAAAAGAATATTGCCCAGTTAAACTCATGGCATTGAGCTCACAGGCTACGCATACTAATTGTACATTGTAGCCTTATATTTTCAAGGGTTAATTCCGTTCGAAAAAAAATTAACAAGGAGAAACAGCTCTCCCCTTTCCCCTTTTTTATACTTAATCATTGAACCTCCTAAACTATCAAGGACATGCTTTATCATATAAAAAAATCTATTTCCAAAACTCAGAGCAAATCGGATAATTCTTAATAAAACCCATTTAGCATTTTTATAATTAAGATGAATTGTCCCCCTCTTTTATATTTCACCATTAAACTTCCAAAACTATTCAGAGATTTGAATGAAATCTGACAATTCTGCTTGAAAAATCTATTTATATAAATTAAGGGGAGGGGCGTTAGAACCCCCGCTCCTCCTGATTATACTTATTCAATGAACACCTAATAACAATCACGGAATCGCCTCATCAGAATGATCCTATATCTAAATTTTGAACGAAAACTTAATTCTGCATGAAAAACCCAATTATTTCTATTAATGGGAGGGGCATGAGCCCCCCCGTTCCCGCTCTTATACATATCGAATGAACTCCAAAAACTAATCAGGAAAGCGCCTTGTCAGGATATACCTATATACAAAATTTCAAGTGGATCGGATATTTTTATCATGAGTTATCGCGTTACGCACGAACGAACATACATACAGAACGGGCGGGCACATAAGCTCTCAGGCTATGATAACCTGTGAGCTAAAAAAGAAATATCACATGATGAGGAATTTTTATTAAAACCCCTTAATTTATTTTTGTAACACAGGAAGGGAATTTTTTTAGTGTAGAATAAGAGAATGATATTATCATTAATAGTCCCAAATTAATTGTTTACACGAAAACATGATTTCCAATTGAAGTAAAAAATATGAAAAAGAAGATACATACGCTACACAGATATTAATCCAATGTAATACATGCAACATAGCAGTAAGAAAAGTCTGTTGCATGGTAAAACAACAATGAATATCAAGAATTTACATTTAAATAGAAAAAAAAATATAAAAAGAAGAAGAAAATATCAAACAATGATTAATTCATGGGCCATTTTCACCATTCGCTTACATTTTATGGTAGTGGACTTGAAAATTCAAATAAAACTATTAAAATGAATTAGTTTCTATATTTCCTAACTTAGATAATAATTTACATACCTTCTAAAGCTATTTAGTAAACTTACTTAACAGCTTACATTTCATCGCTTACAAATATGGTAACAGACTTGACAAGTAACGGACTTGACATTTCAGATAACACTATTAGAAATGAACTAGCTTCTATAAATTCTAACTTAGAAAATAATACACATACCTTCTGAAAATATTTAGTAAACAATATTTAATTACAAAAGTGCAAAAATCATTATTTTAATATTAAACTTTACGGTAACAGACTTGACAGTGAAAAAAAAATACCAACTTCGATGAAAGCTTATTCTTGTCACTATTACATTGCTTCACAATTGAAGAGTAAAAAATGACAAGTAGTAGTTGCGTGAAAACTATATCGCCGAATATTTGCTGCTAACTTTAGGCAGAATTAGATACCTATTTTGATTAAAATAATCACAAGGTAACGGACTTGAAGCAAAGTGAGGGACAAAAATTTTTTGTGAATTACTTAAAGAAATTATCTGTTATAAACATTTTTTTCATTATTATAGAACACTAACAGTTCATATATAAAATAATTAAATATCTTTATTTAAAAAACTTAAATTAGGTTTAAAAAATAACAGTTAATTACATAAAACATGGAATGGAACAGGCATGTTTGCTTAGAATCACAATTTTAAAGATTTATATTTCCAAAATTTTTATTGATTTTTTTAATTTTTCATGTCATAAATATTCAATATAACTTTCTTTAGCTAATGCATAGTTGAAATCGAACTTTAAATATTAATTTATGTTTGAATTTTCTTCTTTTTACTCTTGGACAGCATATGTAAGCGAAAATTGAAAATGGTCCTCATTGTAAGTGCAACACAGGAGGGGGAATTTTCTGGTATAGAAGATATAATGATAATCTCATAAAGAGTCCCAGATTATTTTTTTTTACTGTAAAAACATGATTTCCAAGTGAAACGAAAAATACAAGCAAGAAGGTGAAACACACGGCACAAAAACATTACACCAATGTAATATATGTTACATGGTAGAAACAGAAGGAAGAAGTTCTGTGATGTGTTAAAAAAAAAGAAAGTGACATGATTTTTTTTAGTATAGTAGGATACTTTAGTGCATATAACACAATATTCAAATTTCTAATTAATAACAATTTTTAAACATTTTTAAACAATTTTCAATTTTTAACAGAAATTTACAATATTTAAATATTGTACAGTGTTTTTATTAAATGCTGTTTAAAATTCAATACTAACCATGGTACACAATATTAGCACTAACATTTTTCGTGTATGTGGGTTGAAGTGTGATATTTATTTCTATTAATTATACATAAATCCTTCTAATAGACAAAAACTCACAGTTCCTGAGAGTGATCTAAAATGGAAGTCCAACTGCAATATCAAATTATTATCCTAACCATTAAATTATCTGATAACCAAATTTTTAATACTGAACACGGATTTCTGTTTTATTTGTTTTTTAAAAAGGCATTTCGGCATTTGAGTTACATATCTATAAATATTTCATATTTTTAGTTATTTTCGTAATGCAGTATGTTTTTCAAATATCTCGAAATTCGCCTCAAGCCATACTGTAAACATATTTGTTTATTTTTTGAATAAGTCGGGACTTGTATCTCTGTAAGAAAATGTTTTCGTTAGAAGCTCATATTATTTATTCTTTTGATTTTGTTTACGAATAATGTGGTAAACCATCACAAAATATTGAAAAATTTTAACTCAATAAATAAAAATTATTTTAAAATGTGTCCCTAAACCACTTCCCCCTAATTCGTAACATTTCTGATATCCATGGCGTAAGATAGCTTTTAAAGTTTTGCGAGTTTAATCAGTGAATTTTAGTTTGATTTTATAAATTTGAGGTTTTCAGATTTTGAGTTGTATTTTCGTTTGTAATTATGCAAACACGTAGTACCTATAATTGTCGTTCAATCCGTCCGTCAGTCCACATGTAACAAAAAGAAAAACTACCCAACTA
Source organism: Maratus speculifer (assembly GCA_964019185.1). Classification (NCBI taxonomy): domain Eukaryota; kingdom Metazoa; phylum Arthropoda; class Arachnida; order Araneae; family Salticidae; genus Maratus; species Maratus speculifer. The sequence continues at coordinate 120,197,114 of OZ025301.1, forward strand.
AATCATTTGCAATTTATAACATGTAATTTTTGCATAATTTTGTCAAGTCATTTCAAATTTTATGAAAATCGGATGCATAGTTTAAATGCAGGGACAATCAAAATATAGAGGCCACTGGAAAAAATAGTTTTAAGTGCATTTTAATAAAGTTCTTAATGATGTTGTGATGTAATAATGTTCTAATAATGTTAATAATGTTCTCTTTCAAAGATAATAAAATTGACATGCATCTATGAAGTACATACTAAATACACATTCTTTACAATGAAAAGAGAGCAAAGAATATTTTTTATTAACTTACAAGGGTACACAAAAGTATTTCATTACAGAATGCTATAGGGGACAACATTGATTGCGCCGCGATTTAATAATTTTAAAGAATTTCACATTTTATGAAATTTATTTACGTTGCTGCGATTTACTACAAGTTACATCTTGTAAAATAGAAAGCAGATGGTATTTACAGGGTTACACAAAAAATTTCGGATACTTTAGTGTACCCAAACTATTATACCAAGGTCTGAATATTTTAAAAACTTTTTTATAGTCCAAACGCACATCATTTGCTACACTTGACATGCAATTGTTTTTATATAATGCTGCGTAATTAATTGTTTATTATATCATTTAATTAGATTACTCTTATTCCATTAGATGATTCAGAACGCACATGTCTCTACATTTATAATCTAAGCATGCAATACTCTCATTTTTCAATTCTAATGCTTGACTTTACGTGTAAAATATTTAAAATACGAAAACTTTATTAATATTAAAATTTTCTTATGTTCCATTGTATTTAAATGATATGAAATCGCAGATTGACGGTTTCCTTTGCATTTAATATATAAGTATTCTTAAACTTGTAATCCTTGGTTTAAATCCATCAAAATTCACGTTTAACATAAAATGTATATCCCTCGCAATTTTACGAATTCTTAAGCGCATGGAATTTTTTTTTTAAGAGGATTTTACGAGATATTTTGAAAAATTCTTTTTCATACGTACAATACTTGAATACATTGCGCATTTCAGGCTTAAGTAAATGCTTAATACCTCTTGTGAAATGCGATGTGAAAGATTTTTGCATATATACATACATTCTATAAGTCGTTTTTGCGGTAATGGAAGGCAGCTATCCTGTAGAAATTCTGAAATATGTACATATTTTGCGTTTTGATTTTTTTTTAAGCATTGTGTGAAAGCGCATATAGTTAACAATAATTTTAATTTGGACATAAATATTCGTTAATTATACAGTTGATGAATAACCATAAATTTCTTTTGTACTTTATAACTGTCTCTTTTGTTGCATGTCATTTGTGCCATCACATAAAATGCAACATCATTAACATGTTTAAGCTACCTGAATAATCGTTTTTGGAGTATGAATGTGTATAATATTAGTGGCATAACTGTCGTATGCTACTTCTTTCATACATAGTGTGATAAAGATTTATATGCATTGAAAAGCTTCATCTCTAGTAAAAAATAAGTTAATAGAAATTTCGAAATGGTGCAAAAAAATGCAAGAAGTAAGAGTAGGTAAATAAAATATTCATTACCGTAACTTCTCCGCATTTTTTACACATTTACGCATCATTTAAATTTTCAGATAACTCATGTGAACAAAGTTGGTTAGCTCTTTCTGGCATGGTTGCTCAAATTCTTTACTACTTAATTTAAATTACCAAATGCCATAATAGTATCAGTATTTTAAAATGAAATTTTGACTTTTACATTGTATATTAAGAAAATGATTTTTTTTATTTTCAGCTAATTCGTTCTTAAGTCCCTTTGTCCCAAGTATTACTGGGTTTTACTTACTTAAGTACTTCAAGAAAATCATCAAAAACTTTGCATATCCACATTAAAATTCAACCTAATTCTTATAATAGAATAAATGACACATAACAATTTTAGTACTTCTTTATTCTAAAACTCCCGCAGTAACTCCCGCTGTCACCGCCGCTAATATTGAGTTTTTTGTAACCATGGTCTTTCTTCGTTAATATTAAAAAAAAAATACTGCACACAAAAAATGAAAATAAACAGTGTTATAGGGAAATGTTTCATAAAGATGCCGGTGTAGACAGTTTTTAAATTGAATTATTATTTTGAGAGATTTTTATGCTAAAGTCGTTACATTAAAGTCTTTACATAGAGAAAAAACTATACATAGGAATTTAATTGTTTTTAGATCATTTTATACATTCAAATGTCCCGGTGTGCAGACTGCATTTTTTTTTTTTTTTTTTTTTTGATTCATTTTTTGAGGACTTATTTCTATCTTAAGTTAAAAATTTTCAGCATTTCGAGCAATTTTTGCATATTTTAGAAAAAAAATTATTTTAACTTCTTGCCAATTAGTAAAAGAACTCCAAGAATAGATTCCTCCAATTTAAAATTATTGACACGTGAATATTATAAATAGAGAAAACTTTCGAATGAAACTTAAATGAATATTACTTAATTAAAACAGGAAAATAATGAAAAATACGGCATAAAAACTATATTTACCCTCGAATTTTAAAAGAGAGAAAAAAAAAGTCTAAAATAATAAATTCATCCATATGCGTTAAAAGTCGTAAATGGTGAAAAATTACGTCCGATTTAAAAAATAAAAAATAAGACAATGCAAATAATAATATTTTCGCGTAAACCTATAATATGAAAATTTTATAAAACTTAAAACAAATATAAAATGGTACCCATCTCATAAATTTGATAATACTGGCTGTCCAAAAAGTTCCTGACACATTTTAAAATTCAATATAAAATCAAATTATTGTCGTACAAAAATGCAGTTTAGATTAAAACCATTCTCATGATGAAATATTTTATTTAAAGAAGAGTGAAAATTAATTATTTTCAAACTTCGATCGTAGGTGGCATCAATGTTTTGTTTGATTATAAATATACAGGCAAACATATCGATGTTTCGCAATGATTTTCAGATTAGTTGTGAAACAAAAATGATGATTCCCCGACAAAGTTAAATATATTGGTTGGTACTTCGAAGTCAAGTTAGAACTAATCTTTAAAGAAAAAAACCCCCACTAAAACGTATAGACGAGTGGCGCCGGCTATCTAGATTTTTTGAACTTTTTTTTTTTTTTTTATTTGCTTGAAAAAAATTTTCATCATAACAATCATTTTATTCCAAACTGCAAACTTTTGAGACAATTATTTTATTTTATATTGAATTTTAAAATGTTTTTTGAACTCACTGTATATTTTCATTACTCAGATAAAAGAAATTAAAATATTTAATTTTTCCGATCACATTTATACCGAAAATTTAAAATCCATGCGTAAATACTGAAACAATAGATGCATAGTCACGCAAACTTCCTAAATTTATTCAAATTTTATTCGATTTTGGGTGTGCTGACACTCAGAAAACTTTAAGTTTCTGATCCATGTACATCCTAATTTTTATAAAAATTGATAAATCTCAGTAGTCTTATCCATGATAGTTGATAATCTTATTATTATAATAATAAAAAAAAGAAAGAAAAATTATTAAGTTCGACATGGGAAAAAATAAGATTTTCGAATGTGGGCCAAATTTCGCTTACATATGCTGTCCTAGAGTAAAAAGAAGAAAACTCAAACATAAATTAATATTTAAAGTTTGATTTGAGCTATGCATTAGCTAAAGAACATTATATTGAACATTTCTAACATGAAAAATTTAAAAAATCAATAAAAATTTTACAGATATAAATCTTTAAAATTGTTATTCTAAGCAAAAATGCTTTTCCCATTCCAAGTTTTACGTAATTAACTGTTATTTTTTTAAACCTATTTTAACTTTTTAACTAAAGAGATTTAATTATTTTAAATATAAACTGTAAGTGTTCTATAATAATGAAAAAATTGTTTATAAGAGATATTTTCTTTAAGTAATTCAAAAAAAATGTTTTGTCCCTCACTTTGCTTCAAGTCTGTTACCTTGTGATTATTTTAGTCAAAATAGGTTTCTAATTATGATTAAAGTTATCAGCAAATATTCGGAGATATAGTTAAACTATTCACGCAACTACTACTTGCAATTCTTTACTCTTCAATTGTGAATCAATGTAATAGTGACAAGAATAAGCTTTAATCGAAGTTGTTATTTTTTTTTTCATTGTCAATTCTGGTACCGTAAAGTTTAATATTAAAATAATGTTTTTTGCACTTTTGTAATTAAATACTGTTTACTAAATAGTTTCAGAAGGTATGTGCATTATTATCTAAATTAGAAATTATACAAGCTAGTTCATTTCTAATAGTTTTATTTGAAATGTCAAGCCCGTTACCATTATATGTAAGCGATAAGATGTAAGCTGCTAAGTAAGTTTACTAATTAGTATTAGAAGATATGCGTATTATTATCTAAGTTAGAAAATATACAAACTAGTTTATTTTAATAGTTTTATTTGAAATGTCTTGTCCGTTACCATGAAATATAATCGAATGGTGCAAATGGCCCATATGGAAAATAAAGGTAATAGCTATTAATTTATTTTTTATTACTTTTTAAAATTAAAGGAAATTTAATATTTAAGATATCAGTTTTCACGATAAAGAGTAACTGTCGTGAATTTCTTTAGCAGATCGAATTCTAAAGATTTTGTTGTTGTTGTTGTTGTTTTATCCCATTTCATACGTTTAGGGTGTGCTAACACTCCCGGTCCGTACTGCACTGAAAAAAAAAAATCTGTGAAGTTATTAAAAGTTTTCTAGGAAACGGAGATTTCTAGAGCAATTTATGTAACGGCAAAAGCAAAAATTCATATAACAGACATAAAGTTTACACTGAAAATGAGAAAAATTGTAAGGTTACTAAGAATTTTTTGGGAAACTGGGATTCCTAGAAATTTTTTTTATGTAAGGGCAATCTTGGTTACAAATAATTTTTTGTAAGATAATTGTTATTTTAGTAGATTCGTTTGTAAATTTACATATTTCTGTAGCTTTACAAAAATTAGTTTTGTACATTTACATCTTTTTTTTTTGTGTAGTATACAAATAAAATATTAGTAAGCGTACAGATTTCGGCAACTTTACATTAGTAGGATTAAAGATTTTTTTAACAGTATAGTGTACAATTCACGTCCTGCCGGGTTAATTATATTGAAAACTACAATCATAATATTAGATTTAACTACTAGTTCACAAATTTATGCACGGGCATATCTTAAATTTATATCATTTGAAATAATAGTAATACATGTATCGAAATAACGAAAAGTTATTTTAAAAATTTTACTGATGTTAGATTAAAAAAAAAAGAATTAAAAATGTAGAATAAAATTTGAATTATTAATAAAATTACATTAAGTATAATAACAAGTACAGTAAGAATATATTTAAGGAGGAAGTTGAACTTCAGTAGCTCGATATTGCTTGATTTTAACACAATATTAAAAAAATATATTCGAAGTGTAAATATTTCTTCAAATTAAACAATTTATCAGAGTAACTTCTACCGAATTTTGTTTAAGTATTTCTTAAAATAAGTTTAATGAATAATAATTAGAACTTAATTTAATGAATACATACTAATTATTAATTTTCAAAAGGATGATTTTACATACATGTGTTACGTGCATGATTATAAAAAATATATTCAATACATCCACTTAATATTAGATATATACATTCTTCAAATATTGTATTTTAACTTCCACTGAAAATAATTATCAAGTTTCCAGATAGAAAGACTTTTTACGCAACAAAACCTTTTATTACAAAATTTAAAATAAATTTTCATAAAAAACATAAAATAAATAAATATATTACAGGTATTTACTTAAAATTTGGCAAATATTATAAAGATATAAAATACAACTTAATACAAAATACTATCTTTCTATGTTGTTTAGTTTTCGTAAAATATTTTTTTTAATAAAAGGACGTTAGAGTTTCAATAAAATGACTTCAAAGTACAATATTTGTTTCCGTATAAAAAAACATTCATAAATTATTGAATCATAAATACGTGTAAATAGAAAAAATAAAATTTTGGTATTTTATTAAGTTTTAATATGATCTTCTTCCTTAAGAACTTTTTTCATAGCAAATACACATGAGCCTCATATATGTATTTCATTTTCAAACAATAAAAATACTATAAAAAATTTGGAAGCTTTTTTTTTCTGAAGAAAAAGGAATGTAATAAGGACATATTTCACAACGTAACAAACTTGTTAAAACATTTCCGCCTGAGTTAATACTGTTTTTTATCTCACTTGCAATACTTGTTTTCATATCAAATAAATAAATAAATAAATAAATAAAAATCAATAACATTGAATAATTATTGAATCATAAGTACATATTAATAGACCAAAATAAAATTTTTCGGCATTTTATAAAGTTTTAATGTGATCTCCTTCCTTAGGAAATATTTTATTTGCAAATATACATGTGTCTGATTTATGAATTTAATTTTCAAACAATAAAAATACTATAAAAAATCTTAAAAAGCTTTTTTTAAAAACAAAAAAAATGTAATAAGGACAAATTTGACAAAGTAACAAACATTTTAAAATATTTCCGCCTGACTTGATACATTTTTTTCTTACGTACAATATTTGTTTTCATATTAAAAGCAAAAAAAAAAGGCAACATCATTCAATAGTTATTGAATCGTAAGTACATGTTAATGCAGTTCACTTAATTTAAAAGAAGTACAGCAAGCAAAGTAAATAAAACCAATCTGTCTGAAAATGAACGAATGTCCAAATGTTACGATTTTATATAAGGATTCTTTTTCAATCGGATTAACACTTGTATGGCTTTCATGGCGGCGTAAGGATTACTTACATTTGTACGCGAGAGAAAATCTTTTCTCAAGAACTGTGGTTCTCCATTGCTTGTCATTTATTATAAAAACAGTTTTCATGTTTTAATAGTAAGAATTAAAGTAAATAAGTCTGAGTAACACTTTTAATGCAATAATTTCATGGTGCTAATAAGCCTGCATTGCTTTTTCAGCATGTTTTTGGAAGATAAAATCATTTTTTAAAAGGTTGTTAAAACTAAAACATGAAGTTTTAATTTCAGTTAGTTAAATTGAAGATAAATATTGAAGAGGAAGTCGCTTTAAACACTATTATATGACTATAAATAAAATACTACAAAAATTTTACTATGCTAGTAAGTTTACATTGCAGCAGTTTTTTTTAGATAAAATTATATTTAAAAAGATTGTTAAAGATTAGAATATATTGAATTTGCTTTCAACAATATTATGTGACTATAAATAAAGTACTACAATAATTCCTGGATGCTAAGAAATGTGCATTGCTTTTTCAGCATGTCTTTAGCACATAAGGTATCCTGGGGTAATAACGCCACGTTAAGGTTCTACCAATTTTCACGGCTCAGTTTTAGATTGAATTTTTCAAACAAATATATGATTTGATACAGCAACTCATTGACTATCTATATAAAAAATAATTTAACAGGTATATGTTTATAAAATGTAATGACGTGATTTCTTGACCAATGCTATTTGGCGTTATTACCCACCTATATGGGTAATAACGCCATGCAAACAAAACTATGAAATAAGATGGAATAATGGCATGTAGATTACCCAATTCTAAAAATACAAACTCTACAAACTTCGAAATTGCCAAATTCCATTCTAAGCTATTGAAAATGTTCAATTTTTGTGAAAGTGTAAGAAAAATAAAGGTGTGGTGTGGGGAGGGGGAGGAGGTAAAAGAATATCAGACCGTGAGCTTCTTTCTGCTTAAAAAGGACCGCTTAAGGGGGCTCAGGAATTGAAAACTTTTCAAATAATCAATTTTTTGTGATCTAGTTTGATTATTCAATTATTTCTTAATTCAATGCAAAAAACCGCATAAAAATATTACCATTTTTAACGGAGTTATAAGCATTTATGTATCAATACTTACATAGCCGCATCCATATAATTTCAACTTTAAGTCGTGTTTTCTCAAACTTGATTTTTGACGACTAACACCAAGATTAAAAAAAAACTATTTGATGGAATGGTTTAAATTTATTTTTGCATGCATATAACATCATAATCTAGATTATGAATTAAGGATATAACGATCACTTAATAAAAACAGTATTAAAAAATCTCTTAAAGTTGAAAATTTAAAACCCCCCTAAAAAATACATCTTTTTTTCCATTAAAAATACTCAAAATATTAAACTATCTAAAATATATTAATTCATAATCTAGAGAATGATGTTTATACACTATATTGCCATTGATTATGGGACACTTGCGATTTTAGACATTTTACTAAATATCTAGAAAAATACATGAGGAATCATCTCGAAACTCTTAGTGTATAAATAAAATAGTATAAGTCATACATCTCCGTGAAGATTTTTTCCCGAAACTCCAAAGGGGACCGTCAACAAATTAAAAAAGAATGAATATCTTTTGAATAACCCTGTCAAAACTAATGTAGCAAAAGCGCTCAAACTCTAGACTGTGATTGAATGCCTTATTGTAATAAGCCTTGTTCATTTTTATGCAAATAGCATGCATACTCGCAGAGTAATTAAGGTTTTTATAAAAATGATCCCAAATTTTTCCAAGTTTTTTCCTTATAATTTTCAGAGTTCTTAATATAAAATATTATTTTTTTTCAGAAAATATGACAAACAACATTGCACACAGTACCCTGTAATCAGAATTAAAAAATAATGAAAATTGTATAAAAAATGAGTTGGTTTACTAAATAATTTTTTACTGCGCATGCGTCAACGATATCAAAATTTCATTTGCATATTATGTTAGCTAAATGTATAGAGCAACTTTTGTGAAAGTCACAAAATCATAACTTGAAAATTCTGACAATAATCGTCAATTGAATAAGTCGAAAATCCGTTATTCTCAAAATGAAGCAAAAACAAGAGGGGTTGTATCCATATAATTATTGATTAGTGTCAATATAGAATACACAATATGGGATGTACTACTGCATTTAGATAAAATCCCTCATTTTTTTGCTTCATTTTGGAAACAACGGATTTTGTCCCTTTTCTATAGACGATTACTTTCGGAATTTTCAAGCTATGATTTTGAGACTTTTACAAAAGTTGCTCTATACATTTAGCTAACATAATATGCAAATGAAATTTTGATATCTTTGGCGCATGCGCAGTAAAAAATTATATAGTAAACCTACTCATTTTTCATACAATTTTTATTATTTTTTAATTCTGATTACAGGGTACTGTGTGCAATGTTGTTTGTCATATTTTCTGAAAAAAATATTATTTTACATTAAGAACTCTGAAAATTATAATGAAAAAACTTGGAAAAATTTGGGACCATTTTTATAAAAACCTTAATTACTCTGCGAGTGTATGTGCTATTTGCATAAAAATGAACACAGTGTATTACAATAAGGCATTCAATCATAATCTAGAGTTTGAGCGCTTTTGCTACATTAGTTTTGACAGAGTTATTCAAAAGATATTCATTCTTTTTTAATTTGTTGACGGTCCCCTATGGCGTTTCGATAAAAAATCTTCACGGAGATGTATGACGTATACTATTATATTTATACACTAAGAGTTTCGAGATGATTCCTCATGTATTTTTCTAGATATTTAGTAAAATGTCTAAAATCGCAAGTGTCCCATAATCAATGGCAATATAGTGTATGCATGCAAAAAAGAATTAAGCCATTCCATCAAATAATTTTTTTTTAAATCTTGGTGCTAGTCATCAAAAATCAAGTTTTGAGAAAACGCGACTTAAAGTTGAAATTATATGGATGCGGCTATGAAAGTGTTGATACATAAATGCTTATAACTCCGTTAAAAATGCAAATATTTTTATGCGGTTTTTTGCATTGAGTTAAGAATTAAATGAATAATCAAATTAGATCATAAAAAATCGATTTTTTTGAAAAGTTTTCAACCTCTGAGGCCCCTTAAATAGAATTATTAGAAGCATTCCACCGTTTTAACTGTGTTTATTTGAATCAGTATTTAGGATGCAGCTCGGCCACTGTTTTGAATCAACCGGGGTATTAATGCCAAGGATTGGCGTTATTACCCCTGTATAGTTATTGTGCAGTACATTTTAAATTACTAATTATCTCGAGAAGATATCCAAAATCTTCAACAACATTTTTAAAGTACATGAAATGCACTACAAATTTATGTAATTAACAAAGTATTTCCGGATAAAAAAAGAGTCTTCACATTACAAAACGTATCTCGCAAATTTTAGATCCAGCGTTAACTTTAGTTGCTTGTAAAAACAATAAGTCCTACAAATGGAACAAATTAACGTGAAGCAGTTTTTTGCGATTTATATGACTCAAAACCCTTCTGCGCAGAGCACATGGGTGTCATTTGCCAGATTATTTCATGATTATGCATAATATTAGCACTTGGCGTTATTACCCCGCCTAGCGTTATTACACCAGACCACCTTATATACTTTTATTAAAAGATCGTTAAAGATTAAAAAATGTTGAAGTTATCTTAGACATTATGATATGACTATAAGTAAAATAATACAATAATTTTATGATGCTACTAAGTTTGCATTGCTTTTTCAGCTTGTTTTTGGTAGATAAAACATTTTTTTAAAAGATTGATAAAACTTAAAACATATTTAAGTATCTTTAGACACTGTTATATGACTATAAATAAAATACTACAATAATTCCATATTTTTAATAAAGTTTCATTGCTTTATCATCAATATATTTGCCAGATAAAATTATTTTTTAATCGATTGTAAAAATTAAATAACGTTGTAGTCTTTAGACATATTATCACTAAAAGTAAAATACTACAACAGTTGCATGATGCTAATAAGTTGGTATTGCTTTGTCAGTATGTTTTTGGCAAATAAATTTATTTTTTAAAATATTGTTAAAAATTAAAACATTCTGAAGTTGTTTCAGACACTATTATGTGACTAAATAAAATACTACTATAATTTCATGATGCTAATATATTTGTATGTTTTTTTTTCAGCATGTATTTTGCAGATAAAATTATTTTTTTTATGATTGTGAAAAATTAAAACACGTTGAAGTTGCTTTACACACTATTATATGACTATAAATAAAATACTTCAATCATTTTCATAATGCTAATAATTTTGCATAACTTTTTATGCATGTTTATTGCAGAATAAATTATTTTTTAAAAGATTTTTGTAATATTGTATTAAAACATTTTGAACTTCAGACATTATTATATGACTATAAATGAAGTACTACAATAATTCCCTGATGCTTATAAATTTGCAATTATTTTTCAGCTGGTTTTTAACACATAAAATGTTTTTTGAAATATTGCGAAATATACTTTTGACACTAATACATGACTTTAAATAAAGTAAATATAAAATATATAACATAAAAATATCTTTTTAAATAAACTCTTCAAACACCTTTTAAATAAACTCTTCATTATTTTCATGATTTTACTAATTTCGTTTTTCAAGATATTATTCCTTTTTAACTAACTTCCGAGGGTATACAATAGGTAGCCCTGACGGCGATTGAAGGCCAAGTGATCAATGCTGAGTGAAGCGTCAACCTGGCCTTCAATCGCCGTCAGCGCCATCTATTGTTTGAAATTCGAACTAAAATAAAAATTACGGTAAAAAAACTCCTGACATTATACATAACCCTCCTGCAAAAATTTTTTAAATAGCTGTCACCGTTTGCAAGTTATTGAATTTTAAAATCCATCAGTCATTTTTGGGACACCCGGTATATATATAAATATATATATATATATTTTTCTGAAGTATTTTCCCATTTTTCCATTATAGACCGGAATGCAACAGCTCAGGCAATCACTTCATCGAATTCGCGGGTGAAAATCTGGAATTAGTTAAAGCTCGATTCGCATATCAAAACGCAATCAGTCTGCCAAATCATATCTTGGGGGAAAACACCTATAAACACCGTGTAAGAGATTGACTCATAGGTTTACTACTGTGTTTTCATTCTTTTGGGAGCAGGAAAACGCAATGGTAAATGTCTAAAATCGGGGTTTTAAATATTCTGTATCAAGATATGACTTTGCAGACCAACAGCGTTTTAATATGACTATTGAAATTTAACTAAACTTAGATTATTATATGTGAACTCTATGACGTTATTGTCTATGCTGCTGCCTCCCGCTCTATTAGGTTTTTTCCTGTTATTTGAAAGTTTGCAATAAACTGGTGATCAAATTAAATTTTAATTAATATAGATAATGACATATCTAGGACTAACATTGACCATAAATAACAAATAAGCCAATATCTTGAATTTCTAACATTAATTTTCCGTCTATGAAAAAAAAATAATAAAAATGAAAGATTACTAGTTAGAAGTATAATGCAGTCAGTCCTACTACATTTGCCACAATTCATGGTTCAAAATTAGCCTAAGGTATTAATAAGAACTTTATCTATTCATTGTTATACTTGAGTTATTATTTGATATTGTCAATATATTTAAATTGTAAAAATACTGTAATTACTAAAACAAACACATAGTTTCGACCATATATTGGAATAATTTGAAAAAAATAAATCTCTGTGAGCTCGGCCTAAAGGCAAAAGTAGATTTCGAAGTTAAGTACTACTACTTTCATCAATAGAAATTAAATGAGGTTTAGGGATAAACTCAGAATAAAATTTTATCATGCTGTTGATTTTAAATTCATTTTTATGTGAGAGCTGGAAAAACATTTTAGTGCAATAATTTTTTCTCTTTACTCTATATATATTCTTGATTTGTATTTGCTATAAGATTTAGTCCTATATGAAATTTGTCAATAAATAAGGTGTAGATGATATTAAGTGAATTTAAAGTGAATTTAAGCGGATTTGATACATTTTGAACTGACTAAATTCTTTTTTTTCTTCTTCACCCCCCCCCCCCATCCTTTTTTTATCTTTGTGAATATTTATTTATTATTTTTGTAAGTAAGAGTTACTTTTATGAAAAACTTCTGAATAGAAAAGTTGTAGATAGTATTATGAAGTCTCACAATAAATTTAATCATATTTGATAGCTTGAGAATTGAGGAAGTGTTGATTTTTCCCCCTAAAACTTTATTTCTTTTACTCCTTGAGCCCATTTTTACAAAAATCTATCAAACATAATTTCTTGTCATTTTTCTAGAAATATTAATAAATTTAAACTGATTCAATATAATTAAAGATATTCATAAATAAATATATTCATAGATTTAAATTAAAAAAATTCATAAAACAGGACATAATAATCATAAATGTATCACAAAACTTGTGGATTGCAACTGGTATATTTTTTCGAATATTAATTTCATAGTTCATAATGTATATTTAAAAGATGTTTTAAATACCAATTGAATATATTTATGTTTGGGTTTCTTTAGTATTATAACTCAGAATAAACTATCACATTAGAGTTATAATTTCAGGAGATAATATTAAAAATATAAAAATGTAATTTAACACGAGAAGCTCTAAATTCTGAATATTTTTAATTCAAATCTTTTCATCCAAATGACAATTTATTTTTAAGCTAGTTTAAACTGAAAATGTAAAATAATATGCAGGCAAAATTGAGTATTGCCATTATAAAGGAAAAAAAAATAATTTCGTTTGGTTTGATTTGTAGACCCCCCCCCCCAGAAAATTTTATATCTAAAAAGCAGTCTTTATTTCCAATCGTTTTCTTCTGTTATGATTAGTTGTAAAGTTAGTAAGTGTGTTTACTTTTTTTTGCAAGACTATAATTGCATTTTAATGTATATAAGATTATGGATTGATATGAAGTTTTACTTTTGTCTGCTTGATAACAACTGTCAAAACTCCTCCAAGCAATATCGTTTTTTGTACCTTGATATAATATTTCCTTTTTTAAAAGTTATATATCTCCTTACCTGAAATTTCACTAGAAAATCAAAATAATTATTTCTTCAATTATTAAAAAAATGCATGAATGAATTAATTTTTAATTATTTCTTTTTTTTCTTTTCAGGTACTTCCCTAAATTACGTACAACGTCTGATTTTATATACATATTGAAAATACATCTCTCCAAACCGGTTCACAAAGTGATAAGTTACAAACCAATAAAAGCACAAAGAACCATAAAGATACATTTTCTATTGCATCGTTCAAAAATGAAACTAAACATATATAGTCACGAAAAGCAACGAATAAATCTAACGTACTTTACGAATGGATACCATTTATGATTTTTCAAGGAAATATAACATTTAAGTAGTGCTGATATTTGTGTTGTGATAGTAACCATGAATTACTCAAGTGGAACAGTGACAAACATTCCACCCAAGGAATCTTTGGCGCGGAATAAACAAGCGGCTTCGAATGAGCAGAGAACATCTCAACCAGTCGACGAAATGGTGAGTACGTTTTTTAGTTTGTATATTCAGTATTATTAGTTTACAATGCAATATCTAAAACGCCTTAAAGAGGTTCGGGACACAAAAATCATCAAATTAATATATATCTATATAATATTATATATATATATATATATATATATATATATATATATATATATAAGTAAGACGTATATTATGTAAGAAGTCAGTGTGATCATAGAAAAAACATCTGGTGAAATGATGGAAAGAACGGATAATTGCATAATATAGTTGACTAATTTAAATTTTTAATTCTCAGTTAAAAAATAATTGAACTCCATTTATGCCGTGGCTTGTATATAAAGGCAGATGGGTGAATTTATTGGGTGGTTTCTCCAATGGAGTGAAAGATATACGAGAATACGTGACATCAGTCTTTATTATTGTCCAATTTCACTTGCTACTCCACACATCATTCCAATCACCATCATTACACTTCTCACGAAATGGCAAACATCAATTTAAGTCATTTCCCAAGAATAAATACAAAAATGGTATATTTCAATCACTTCCGTCAAAAAATGCATGATAACAGATAAGCAGTTTTTTTCCAAATCAGTGTCATGGCAATTAATAAGGAAAATAAAAAGGGTCTTTGAAAATACACAGCTTGGAATAAATAGCAACTCAAAATAACATTCGAAAATAATCTGATATTTGGCGGAGGTTGTTTAGGAGTTAAAAGGCCAGTCAATTCTGCTTTTTTTCCCCTCCGTCTTCGAGTTTTGATCGCACGTCAGAGACTCTTGATTATGTCCAGGCTTAGGCTGACGCACGTAAGTGAACGAGTAAACCTAAAACCTAACCTACTCATTCTTATTCTTACTTCATTTTGTGCTCTTGTGTATTATTATCTTGTGTTATTTTATAAAATGGCTAATGCTTTACTTATTAATAAACGGGAAAAGTTACTTTGTACTCGGTTCGGAAGGAAATCAAACTCCTCGACGGAAGCATCTATCGCTACGCCAAGTATGATTATCGCCAAGTTACATGAAAACAGTGCCGAGAGCAACAACCAATCAGAGTGCGAGCTTGAACTTGAAACAACGAAGGTGCTTGGAAAAAAAAAATTACGCAAAAGTCCAATGAACGGAATCAGAAGGTGCGGACAGGAAGTTTCCAACCATTTCATTGGACGTAAGAGGAGCTTCATGTCCGGATTCTTTTCCCAATCGCAGTAGTTTGCAAAATTGAACAGAGGTGAAAAATCCATAAGCTCAATCTTTATGGAACTGCCCAAACGATATTTTAATAAATTATTAAAAAAATGAAGCTTTTGACAAATGTTTTTTTTTATTCTAAAAAAGAAGAAATGAACTAATAGAATAAATTTAATATTTTGAAATAATACAATTGAGTTCTTTTTAGGAAAATAAAAAATAAGTAATATATTACGCTGAATTAAAAAAAAATGAACTTTAGCCGATAATTAAATATTAGTAGACTACTGAAATAATAATGAAAATATATTCTTATAAGAATTTAGAGCGAAATCGAAAGGAGAAAATGCCGAAATTTTGTTTATTATTACAAATATATATATATATATATCCAATTTAATAATTTTCTTGTGTTTTTTTAATGTTTTTTCTTCGTTTAATTTTGTTTTTATGTGTGTAGGTAGTCCCAAATTCGTATTAATTTGCTTTTCCATGGATAATACGTAGATAAAACCATACACTTCATTAGTAGTCCCAAAGTATTTGGGGCCTGAGGAATCTGCTTTAGTTCTGAAAATTCCATTTGCATTCAGTTATTTTGTTTATTTTTTTCCTTCACCGTATAAAGGTGGTCATTTTATATTAAATTCAACAGTTCATATATCGTAATACAACTAATTTTTATATGCATGTATATGTATACATATGATATATAAAAGATGTATATAAAATTACTTTTTCTATCTTAATCAGAAAAAATAAATACATTTTTTCGTTTTTTTTTTTTAATTTTTTAAACAGTGTTTGTTATGAAATTATTTCCTGTAAAAATGCGTTTTAATTCATGATGGGATTTTCTCGAATTCTGGGATTTAAAATGTTATAATTCAACATTTGTTAAATAACAGATAAATGCTTGAAACTTAGAACATGTCTTTTTTGTTTTAGTTTAACTTTGATTTAGAAAAATTCGATAGAAAAAATTACTTTTCAAAATATGATTTTTTTTAAAATAAAACTTGCATAATTTTATTCTAAATTTTTACTGTAAGCATTTTTAATTAAAAAAAAATAATAATATTTTTAAAAATGCTGAATTAAAATTAAAATTTCGACATTTTTGTTTATTTTAAATTAAAAAAAAATTACAAATAATATTTTGAATTATAATGATTTTAACTATACCTACATTTTTAATAAATTTTAAATTTTCGGAAAAATTACGAAAAAGTTTACTATATGATTTCTTTCACAAATGATATGGTAAAACATCGTGAAAAAGTCTAAAAGTTTAACTCTATAAATAAAAACTATTTTAAAATGTGTCAGACCCCCCTTAAATATAGGAATGTCCATTCAGAAATCTTGTGACAATTCGGGCAAATCCTTTTCAATAAAATCGTAATAAAGCAACATTATGATAATAAAACAACCTTGAATTACAATATTCATTAACTGAAGTAGATAAAATTTCCACTTTCTACATTCAACATTTTTCTACTCTTACCTCTTTCCTTTTTCACTCTACCTTCCCTTTGCACGCCTAATTGTCTATTGAATAAACATGCCCAGAAACCATGTCTAATACAAGAAAACATCTTTATAAATAAGGAAAGGGGACAAATATTTTATTTAATTATTAGTCACAATCTTTTTTTTTTTTTTTTTTTTTTTTTTTCAAAATATAGCTTTAAGTATTACATTGATCTGAAAAATTATTTTAACATTTTAGGATAAAAATTATATACAAAAGCATATTTACAACTAAAAAATTCGATCAATTAATAATTCCTGGATACATGGTCAACTGTGTATTTTAACGGAGCGCAGTATAAATAAATAATTTGTATAACACTTGGCATTAAAAAATAATACATAAAATTAATGTGAATGGGCTTGGCATCCGAGTCAGTGTACTCTGTTGATTTTTTGTAAATATTTCAAATGGTCAGACGGAAAAAAAAGAAAAGAAATAATAATAAAAAAACAAGCATACCAATGAATTTAGGAAAGTTCAAGAGACTTTTTAAGATAATAATACAAAAAATTTTTTTTTTCTTTTCAAACTAAAATTATGAATGTCTTAAAAAATTTAATTGAATCTTAAATTGAAATCATGTATACACTATACTATAACGTTTTCTTTATTTTAAATTGTAACTAGTACAATTCGCGTATTTAGTTTACATTAAAATTCATTCTTAGTTTCAAATCAAGCAAAATTAAAAATTTGTAATAAATATAAAATATATTTTTAAAAAATCGTAAATGTAGATGCGCAAATTCTAATAAAAACATCTCGAAAATTTTCCAAACTAACAGATTGAATAAAACTAGAATTATGTAGTCATTAAATTAAAAAACTTTCGATTCATTTAAAAATGTAGACCACATAAATGTGATACTTATACTAGCATTTCCTCTAATTTTATCATACATTGAAATTAAACTTTGTAAGTTAGTCAGTAAAAAGTATATAAGGTATGTATTTAAGTTCCATTGATCTAGGCACGAATTAAGTCACATTCATTAATGTGACATCAATGCATTAAAAATGTTAGGAGTTATATTTAAATATTTATATATATATTTTAACGAATAAGTCAGATTCATTAAGTTTGAACTAAAGTTCATTGAACAGATTATTTGAATTTCATTAAATTTAAGTTATAGTTCTGAGGGGTTTTTTCTATATATTAAACGAAAGTTTTATTAATTTATTTTAGCAAAATTTAATTAAATTAATTTTTTATTTCACAGCAAATTCTGTGGCAATTGGAAATATTTTCTTTAATAAAAAATGTTATTTTTAAAATATTTATGTTTATTGATTTAATTAAAAACGCTACGAAGAAACGCTTCTAAATTTATACCAAAAATTTTTTGTTATTTTATGTTTTTTTTTTTTTTTTTTTTTTTTTTTTTTTTTTTTTTTTTTTTTTAACATGAGCAAAAATATTTACAGCTATAGTGTTAGAAACAAGAATATTAATGAAAATGATATTATTGCATAAGATGCAATATATTCTTATTGTAACTATATACCAGTGTCACATTCATAATTATTTTATTTTAGCGAAAGTCAGTTATTTCACTATAATTAAGTATATCAGTTGTTGCTATAACTATCTAATAATGTAGTAGATTACAATATTATTTGTTATAACAACAAACGTGAATATTAAAAGGACTAAGTTTTATCTAAGATAATAGAGAACTATTTTAAAAATCAAGTACATTAACTTCATTGTGAAAAATTAAAAATAAGTATAGGGTACTTCTAGGTTATCCCGTCGACCAATTTCGCCAAATTATACAAATCGCCAAACTAATAGCCAAATTATACATGTTGACATAATTTTTATTTTAAATAACGAAAAAAAAATAATAAATAGTGGAATATTAATAAAAATATTAATAAAAAGTCGAAATAAAAATCACTTAATGACATTTTAAACACGTGAATAGCATTTAATGTCATTGAATGTGACATTCACGATCATCCCGATAGTTTGGCGATAATTTTTTGATCGACGGGATAACCTAGAAGTACCAAGTATAGAATAGCAATTATCGGCTGCTCATTTAAGCTGCACACTAGGTTAACTCTTTATTCCCAGAACAAAAAATGATTTTATGAATTCCAAAAAATTCCATAACTCCCTTAAAGTAACGGAGAACCTTCAAAACGTAATTTTTGATCCAAATATAGATTTATTTATTATTGAAAAAATTAAAAATCTTTTATCCATCGAAATTTGATTAAATTTTGTCTGTATTTAAAACAGAATCCGAATTATAGTTGCTTAACACCTTCGCGACGGGATCATTTTACGAAATTTTTAATGTTTTGTCACCGGTTTAAAAATTCATAATTTTTGCCTTCTTAAATCGAGAAAATGCTCCGATTAAATAAGACAGAATTTACAGTATAATTTTACTGGTGGCGATAAGCACGGATTGTTAAGCCTATTTGCGGCACGTATTCGTGTCGCTCGTACCTAAGGGGTTAAGATTAAATCTATTTCAGCTTTCAAATTATATTATAAAGTTATTTTTAGCTTTTTCTCAAAGTGAAGATTTTCAGTATATGCGAAACATTCTAAAACAAAAAATATTGCATGAAATGCTATAAAATTTTCTGTACTTCTACAAATGTTTTTCAGGGAATAAAATACACTCATAATAATATATTATGTAATTTTATATTTACACTACTATAAACGGCAAAATTGAGATAAATTTTGTAAATGTTTCATTACATTTGTACTTTAATTGCCATATCATCTGAGATAGGGAAGCGATTATAATGTGTGTAGTCTAAGTCCCAGAGAAAGTTATTGTGTTTATTATTCAATTTACAAAATATCACTATATTGTTTTATTTTTCAGTTATCACGTTTTGAGGAAAGATCAATTTTTAATATATTTTGACTATTGTTCTCTTTAAAAAATTATATCTGTTAAATTTCTAAAATGTTTATATTTTTTCAAAGTGTTAAGGTAAATGTGATGATAAAAAAATGGATAACAAGAAAAAATTTCAACAAATTTCAAAAAATGTCTTCCGAAGATTTGCGGATACTTTATCCCTCCACTGCATGATTTTTTTCTATTGTTATGAAAAAAATTATTTGAAATCTTTATATTGGTCTATAAATGGGAAAAATAATAAAAAAAAATTAATTTTCAAATTTTCAGCTAAAATTTGATATTTTGTGACGTGTATTCTTTATACACAATTGGGTTTTTTGAATATTGTATTGCTATATTTTGCAATTAAATGGGCTTTAATTAATTAATTTTATCTGCTTAACACTCTGCAATTTGTTTTACATTAATATTTTTAAGTATTCAATACAAACAATAAAAGTAAATTTGGCTTTAAAAGCATGATCGATTTTTTTTTCTTTCTGAAGGATAAATTTTAATTTTGTGTCAAATGCAGCCATCTCATATGGACAAAGTAAATGTTATTCCATTATTTGGATTGTTCTTGAACAGTTACAGTGATCATATTGGCCAAATTAATGACACATAATGAGAATTATTGTGTTTTTAAGCATGTTCCATAAATGAACCACGATGCAGTGAAGGGTTAAGATCTGTGCAAATAAATGTATTGCGATTCTATGACTGCTAAAGGTTTTGTAGTTGTAATTTTACCGTACAGCATTATTTTTGATAGGAAAAAAGCTACTTCTATGTAAATGGTTGAGAATTAACCATATTAAAAATTACTCAGTTTATACTGTTTTCATGTTCTTCCTAAATGTGTTCGAGCACAGTATTTTAAGTGAAAAGTACAATCTTTTTTTTTTTATTAGTAAACGATTTAAATACATTTTCCCATACATTGCATTTTTATTTATTGTACTTCAAAATACCGCCCAGTCTTAAACGGTTAATGCGTTGCCATTGTAACTCTCAAGGCCTGAGAATAAAAGGCGTGACATCATCACTAATGGACCGAGTTCTCACTAGTGTTGAAAACCACACTGAAAACTTTTGAATAGTAAGAGGTGTGACATCATCACTAAAGGGCCGAGTTCTCACTAGTTTTGGAAAACACACAAAAATTTTTTTAATAGTAATTTCCTTTTTTTTTATTTATGGAATATCTATCCCCTTATTTAAACTTGCTGATGAGAATTCGGATCCCTCAAAATAACAAGTTGGAAATTGCACGTGAAGCGTAGCAAATGAGGTGCGTTCGTACGATAATGAAGTTTTAAAAATATCACTCTTATATATCAATCTCATAAAATTGTAAATAGTTAATTGCAATTAAAATGCGCAATAAACAATGTTCTCTCTATATTCGTTATGTAATGTGATACTTTTGTATGGCCTTGTAAATCAATAACAAAAGTTCTTTGCACAATAGATTATGCAAAATCTATATTATAATATGCACTTTATGATGCATATCAATATTATTATGTTTGAATGAGTGTAATATTATTAAAATGCATTTGAAACTTTTTTTTTCCATTGACTGTAATGTAACGGAGTACTTTTGATTGTTCCTGTATTTGATCTATGCATCCCATTTTCAAAAAAATTGAAATGACTTGACAAAATTATGCAAGAAATATGCAAATTAAATTTCAAACGTTTAAAATGCATTTGCAACATCTTCCCCATTGACCGTAATGTGACGGAATACTTTTGATCGTCCCTGTAATTGATCTATCCATCCGATTATCATAAAATTTGAAATAATTCGACAAAATTATGTAATAATTATATATTTTAAATTTCAAAAGATTAGGTTGGGTAGTTTTTGCGTTGTTATATGCGGACACACAGACAGACGGACAGAAAGACGGACAGACAGACTGACGGACGGACTTAACGACAACTATAGACGCTACGTATTTACATAATTAAGAACGCACCTAAAAATTCAATCAAATTCGGATTGCCACATCAGGCTGGTATTTTATTGAGGAATTCCAAATTCTCACCAGTAAGTTAAAATAGTCATTATAGTTTTATAAGAGTATAGATATTACACAAATAAAATAAACGAAAATTGCTATTCAAAATTTTCCGGTGTCAATTCCAATACTACTGAGATCTCGGTCCAATAGTGATGACTTTACGACTCCTGTTTTCAGTCCTTGATAGTTCCGATGGCAGTGGCTAAGGGGCACAATTACTTTGTACGATGCAAAATTTGATTTTGTTTCTTTTGTAGAGTTTTTTATATACCCAAAAGTGAAATGTTCATTTATTAATTAAAAATCCTTTTCCAAAATAGTAAAGCATTTTTAGGAATATGGAAATAAACCAGAAGTGAAATATGCTGTAGCGAGAAAACTATAATTGAAAATGTTAGTCTTTTTTAGAGAGGAACATTAAAAAATGGCGGATATTCCACAACGCCAATGTCCAAATAAATCAATTTTATCTCTATTAAAGTTCATTTATAAATTACCGCATATTTACATTTTTTGTTTAATCAATAAAATTTATTTATGTAAGGAAGAAATTTAGTAAATTATTTTTTACCCACTTTCAGATCTACTAGATTTAGAAAAATTTAGTTCACAAGTAATCCACAAGTTCGTTTTCGATGATAATATAATATTTTCTTATATTTTGAACTGAATTATTCATTACTATGATTTAAGGCCTTTTTTTAGTTAGCTTGCCAAAAATGGTAAATCGCTAAACATTCTCTGTCATTCATGCAATTTTATGAGGTGTAAAACAAAAAAGGATTTGAGTATGCACCAATAAACGTTCGTCGTGGGTGTCCAAACGGTTGTAAAATTATAACAATGAAACATTTTCAATAGTAAAAATTAGAAAAGGGTCAATAAATATAATATGAAGAGTTTGATATAAAAACTACGCCTTTTTTAATTAATATTCAATATTAATCAATTTACGATTATATTTTGCGAAACCAATTTGGAAATCGCACAAAGATAGTTAAAAAAATCGTGTGTTGTTTCCTGTTGCCCAATTCTAAAAAAGAAACAGAGCAACAACTATAATTTTATACTAAATTTTTTTGCTTGCGTTTTCTGCCAAGTATAAAAAAATAATTTAATAATTCATAAAGGTGTTAGATGCCCAATCCAAATAAAAGTATTGTAACAAAAGTTATAGGATAAAAATATTAATTGTAGTCATAAATAAAGCTTGATTTTCAAAATGCAAATATTATAAAAGCGGTATATATATATTTACATTTTCATCCTACTTAGTCCTGAGAGAAATATTACGACGAACCACAAAACCCGGCTTAAATTACTATATAAATCTTCAGAGTTGTATCAGTCTATAGATCGATTCTTATGGTAACGACGTATTTAATAAAAAATCTTGAAGCAATTTGAATACACGTAAGGCATGGTGACTCACTGCAACGTAGTTGTGAAGTCACATTTTGACTTTGTGACCATCTGTCGTCGATGTGAAGTCACAGTGACTAAAATGTGAAGTTGTTATGGCCGTTTTAGAGCTCGTTTGTGACCACTTCACAAACTGGTCACAATGTGACAAATTTGGGAAAAATGTGTCATTTGTGACTACTTTGACATTAACATTGTGACGGAACTGTGACAAAAGCGACGATATTTAAATTACCAGAAATATGTTTTTTAAAGTAAATAACATGTTTTGAAGAATTTTAGCAAATTTTCTAAAGATTTTTAAAAAAGTCACATCTTAGTCACAATGTGACGTCACTGAGTGGTGGCATTTTGGTCACAGATGTGATGTGACCAAAGGGACTCACAGTGACGTCATTGTAACTTCACTGTGACTGTGCATGCTATGAGGGTAATTCTTGAAGCATTTATATTAATTTAAAGGCTGTTTTTTAGTGTCTCCTCCTGGCGACATAAGGATTGAGGAGGTTATATTCGAATATTAAGAGCACACACTAGTCACACGGTAAAAGCCGAACGCTAATGGTAAGTCTATGGGCGCAATCTTTTCGAATATCTCGCTTAATTTTCTATATTTTTAAATGATTTTTTTTTCACAGGATAGCTGAGGACATTCTATTACCGGGCTAGTTTCTACTTTTCTGATTTTCGTTGTAATTTAATTCTGAGGACCCTCTAAATTTTGGATTCAGTGAAATTCGAGATGTTGTGCCCTTTTTACTCTTATAAAATCTATTTCAGCAAAATTCAGAAAAAATTAAAAACGCTTCACGGAATATTAGTGTTTAAGCTTTCCAATGATATGCTTTCCATATTTCTACTGCAATTAGGCTGAGCAAAATTTGGAAATATTTTGATCAGAAATGGTACAAAAAAAGCGTTTTAATTATATGCGCTCCGCCTCTCCTGCTCTTTTGAAAATTTGATTGGTTAACACCAATCCATTTTAGCAAATGAAAGTAACTTTTTTCCTTTTCTTGTATTTCCTTTCTGTTATTGGTTTATAGTAACGTGTTAAAATAACCTCCATTATTTCAAAGTTTGGATTAATTTTTTCTATAATTATTGATAAATTTTAACTAAAATAGTCTTGAAAAAAATCAACGACTTCTAATTTTTTGTTTTTATAAATCTAACGCTATTTTTAAGTTATAACTAACTTCCAAAGAAGAAAATTGTATATTTCTTTGTATATATATATTTTTTTCAAGTCCATACAAAACAAGGTAGATTTGATACAAATTACAGTAAGCTCCTTTTTAGCAAAAAGGAAATTCTGATAATTTTAAAATATAATTGGAACTTTTGTGAAATATATATGTAGCAATAAAAGGACAAGGAGATATATTTGGAATTTATAAATTTCCTTATACAGCTTGCAAAATACATGAAACAGGGGGGGGGGGGCTGTGTGCAAAGAGAAAACTGCGCGCGGAGTAAAGTTCAGTTTGGCGCCCCATTCCCTGAACTCTTTCTTGTGACAGACTAAAAATTACGTTAGTAGTAAAAATTTGGCGCCTCCTAAATTTCGCACCCGGGGCAACCACCCCCTTCGTCCCCCTCTTTTTCGCACGGCGCTGCAAGGAGTACATTTTGAGGAGGCTTATTCAACACCGCGCCGTCCGAAAAGGGGAGGCGACACATTTATACTATCAACATCATTCTTGGGCTGTTACAAGAAAAAGTTGGGAAAGGGGGCTCCAAATTGAAACTTTGCCCCGGGCGTAGTTTTCTTTTCCCTGTGTTTGTTTTTGGTACTATACGATACTCGGCAGCCCAATTTCAGTCCAGTATTATTAAGTAAAACAGTAAAAAAAATAAGCATTTTCAGTTCGAAAAACAGTTTTATCAAAAATAAGCAGAAATTAAAGTTAGAAAGTCTTAAAGATTGGTAATTTTAAAATTGTTGATCAACTTGTTTCAAACTTTAAAGAAATATTTTTTTATATTTATTACTTTTGAGGAAATCGATACACTTTTAACAGTCGTTAAAAATGGGGAATTTATCCTGCGTAATACATTTTATTTTAATATAACATAAAGATATATTTGCAAAGACAACGAATTGCAAATATTTATCATTATTTATCTATCGTAATATTATAAAGAGGAAAGATTTGATTGTTTGTTTGTTTGCATTGAATAGGCTCCGAAACTACTTGACGGATTTGAAAAATTCTTTCGCCGTTGGAAAGCTACACTATTTCCAGTGAACATAGGCTATAGTCGCCGCTTAAAAGGATAAAAATAAAATGCCGGATAAACGAATCAAAAGCAATTTGAGAAACTAAAGGTTACCTGACCCACTAGACACATGACAATCACTGAAACACATATGAAAAATGTAACTATGCAACCCCCTCCTCCCCCCCCAAAAAAAAAAAACATTTTAAACTTTTTAGCCCGACTCGATATAAAACCGTGTTTTTTAATTTTTAAAACTATTTAGCAATTACTAAAAAAAGGAAAAGAAATGCTGAAACGCAAATTAATTAAAGTTAAAAACAAATCACGAAACGATTGTTTTGGAATTTTCAAAAAAGTTATAACAGATAGTAAGAGCAGTCAAATATTTAAAATTGTAACGTTTTCTACAATTTCAAATGCGGACTTTTTCAATAAGCCTAGGGATAAATATTACTTATTTAATTTAATATAAAATTATAAAGAGGAAAGATTTGTTTGTTTGTTTGTTTGAATTGAATTGAATAGGCTCCGAAACTACTTGACGGATCACTGTATGAAAGTTACCCTATTTCCGATGAACATAGCCTATATTATATTTTCAGAAAAATTAGGGATCCTTATTAAAATGCCAATATTGTAACCCAAGGTGTAGAAAAATGAACTTAAAAAATCTTTAAATTGCGTGCGTTGCGAATACTATTGATTATAGAACAAAATAATGTACTACGACTTTGTTAACATGTAATTATCTACAAAAAATGTCGCAACAGCATATGTCTAACTGTTATGTCACAATAAGTGTTTTTTATATAAAAAAATAATTAAAATGCCGTTTCTGTAAAAGCTCTTTATTGTTACTTTGGTATTGATTCTTATCAAAATAAATTACTTCAAAATCAAGACTGATTTAATGGTTGCCGTTTACCCCGCTCGACTAGGCTGCATCATAATGTGTAATGTAGGCGTCACTGGAGCACGGGAGGGGAGTCAATGTCGGAGACGGCATTTTAATTATTAGGTTATGAGTGTGTGTGTAAAAATTTATAACTTGAAATTTTTCTTAAATATCCATGAAAAGTCGGGGCGGGCTGCTATAATCTATATACATAAAGCAAAATCGTGTTAGTTACACCATTTATAACTCAAGAACGGATGGATCGATTTTTATGAAATTTTGTATGGAGGTATCTGACACCTTAGATTAACATATAAGCTATTTTTTATCCGACTACCTAAAATGAGGGTAATGTTTCTAGTAGTTGAATTTAATGAGATGAAGTGGTAGAAATAATTTGCGGTGTCAGTACTGGCGGGAGACTGGGCGACTTGCTCTACCCGAAGAAAAGTGAGGGCGGGCCGCTAGTTATAGTATAAAAGTAACAATAATGAAACTGTAAGGCAAAATATAGCAATTTTTTTAAAGTCTGCTATTCAGCAAATTTTACTCTCTAATACTTTTCAGAATTGTTTCTTCTTTGGAGTTTTTTGTCGACGTTCAACTAATGCAGCTTCTATCGAGCAGAAGGCTTTTGCATGTTCCAAAACATCATAGTACAAAGTATCGTGGACAAGATTTGTCGAGATATTTACAAACTTTACAAGTTCGTACATATTTAATGGGTGACAATTCAATATAACATTGTAAAACTTTTAGACGATTTTGCAGTTTTTAGCAGTTTTTGTTTGGTACAAAGGCAGATCTGGAGACTCCTCAAAAAAAAGGGGGGGGGGACTTTTCAGAAATTTGGAGATTCCAATCGCACCTGCAGCTCGTGTCGGGACAATCTTTTCATCGTGAGTAGGATCGGGGCTAATTTTTTTCGTTGCAGGTCGGGTTTCGATCCAGTTTACTTTCATTTTTTGCCGTTGTTCTGGTTAAATACTTTTTTTTTGCGAGTCGTGTTTCGGTAAGGTTCAATTCTACTTTGCCGCTGCGGGTTGGGTTGGGGTCCGGTTCTCTTTCTTTATTGCTGCTGGTTGGTATTGGGTCTGGTTGATTTTTATTTTGTATGTGTGTGTGGGGGGGGGGTTGAGTTGAGTACTATTTTATTGACGCTGGTTTGGTTTCGGTCAAGTTGACTTCTTACTTTTTTGCTACTGGTCGAGTGGATTTTTACGTTTTTCTTGCGGACCGAGTGGAATTCTACTTTTTATCTGCTTTTCTCTGCATTCTTTTTTGTTGCTGTAGTTGTTTTGAGGTGAAATTAATGTACACTATTTTGGGTTCTGATCTGATTCATAGTGGATTTTCAATCTCGCAAGAAGGATACGATTCGACGCCATATTTCAAATGAAAGTGTAAATATTTTCACCGTTATGGAAGAAAATAGTTTAAAGGAGTATTATAAAAGAAAATCGAAGACACTATAAAATGAAACTATATAAATGCCATAACAGACATTTCCAAATAGTTAATTATGAATATTTAAGATTTTACATTTCAATTTACATGTTAACACTGCTATTCGCAAGTGTTAACATGTACATTAAAATATCCATACGGAATGTCTCGAATAGAATATACCTCTATTTAACGAACACTTTTCAACAATTTAGCCATCTCTCTTTGGTTGATTCCGTTATGAGTATATATTAGATATTTATTTTCTATATAAAAGATAAAATTGATATTAGAAATATAAATGTCGACATTTAATAATTCCATTAAAACATGGATTGTTTTTCTTTCATTTCGATTCTAAATTGACAAAAAAAATTTTGGTCGGGTTTCGATTTGATTTCCATTGATTTCCGGATCGGAAGCAGGGCAATACTATACGCTCAGTGGTCAAATAAATTTTTTTGTCGAATATTTGAAAAATGAAGTTATTTTAAGTGCAATTCTTAGACGAACGCTCTTTTCTGATTCAAGGGGGGAACACGAGAATCGTCAAGGGGGAGCGATTTCAAGATTTGGAGGTTCGGGCAGGAGGTGATGTTTTTCATTGCTGGTGGAGATTATTTCTAAATTTTGCAGTGAGTCGTGTTCGAATCGGCTTGACATTTTTGCTGTGGGTCGGATTTGGGTCAGTTTGACTTACATTTTTTCAAATTCGGTTCTGTTCTGGATAAAATTTCACTTCTGGGAGTAGCACTCAGGTTGGTTGATTGGTTGGTTGAATGGGGTTTTATGGCGCAAAGTTACATCAGGGTATGCTGCGCAAAGAACAAGGTGGAGATTCGAGTTAATTAGAAAGTTTGGTTAGGGATTTTTTTTTTTTTTTTTTTTTTTTTTTTTTTTTTTTTTTTTTGAGTTTGTTTTTTGTAGTAGGCCGGATAGATTTATACTTTTTTGCTACGGACCAAGTTTGAGCAGGCTGACTTAGGAATAGGTTTTGCACTAAAGAGCAAATGCTACATTTTTTTTTCTATAAATTATAACATTCAAGTTGAAGATGTAAAACATATTTTTTAATTCTATTAAAATACATGAACTCATTTTCTTTCATTTCAGTTTCAGGTGTTCAAGTAAGGGCTCGATTTGACATAATTTGTAATTTTTGGGTTCGGATTGATATATTATGGGTCGGGTTGACTTTAAACGTTTCGGATTCGGGACATTTCTTCTTTTGGATTTTGACAAATTCGGATCTAGTATAAACTAGTTGATGACTGGATTTTTCAATAGATCAGACAATTTTTTATATGAAAAACTATATGTTTGAATATTGACGAGTACATTATATATATATTCATTTTTCTACTTAAACAAAAATAAAAATTATTGATATAATTATATGGGATACCTTTCCCAATTTCCTTCAAATATTAGATTGATTTTGTTTCATTTTGGATTTGTTGATCTGTTTTGTATCAGGCTATTAGGTACTGAATCAGATTTTTTTCTTTTATTCATTTATTTATTTATTTATTTATATATATATATATATTTATTTTTTAGCGAGCTTGGGTTGGGTTAAAATTGAATTGCTTTTTGAGCCTGGGCATGGAAATTTAGGTTCGGGTAGACCTCTAAAAGAACGAAGTCCACGCCAGGCCCTAAGTGGAAGAAAAAATATAGTGTGGTCAAGTTATGCAGAAAAAAAGTAAGATCCGAACTCGGAACGGTTTCCGAAAGAGTGAAGACTTGACTAGAGGTCTGGACGGGCTGGATTTTCCAGTCTCGCTCCGGCCCGGTATAAAACAAATTATTCGGCCCGAGCCTGGCCCGCTCGTTTACACTTTTACATTTCTAGGCCAGTCCCGGCCCGTACAGAAATCAGTGAAAACAGTCCAGGTCGAAATCGGCCTGCATCTTTATTTTGAAACAAAATCAGATTTTTATCATACAATTAAGATTTTTTAAAGATTACTGTATTCATATTTATTAGATGATTTTATAGAAAATTTTTACTGACAATACACAATAAGAACATTAATGATTACTTAGGTTCTTAGACTTTCAACATTCAAATAAAGATGCACTGAAAAATTAATATGGTTTAGAATAAAAGAAAAAAAAGGAAGTTAAAATTATCATAACTTTTGAAGCTGTGTAATAAAAAGTATATTTATGAAAATACTTCTTTATCATTTTATGAAATATTTTCTTAAATTTAGAGGAGCTATTTTTTATGCATTTCTGATTTCATTTCTTTTGGGAAACACACCAGTTTAACAGGTGTTTTTATTCTGAAACAATGTAATGGAGTGGCGTTGTCCATGCTTTGATACAAGCAAATACAATGCGCAACACACTATATAAAACGCTAATTTTCATGATATTTATGAAAATATTGTGAAAATTAGCGTTTTGAATCGAATTTCCGGAAGCGACAACATGCAAAAGGAGAAAAATCTGAAACCACGTGACATGAATCTCTCATACCTCGACAAGTATATACAAATATCTTATTTACCAAAAATGAAATATGCTGTTCGATTTCAAATCCTTTCAATAGTCAGGCTTGTCAATTTTGTGCCTTTATAGTTAAAAATTAGTCAGAAAATGTGTCAAACTTTCGTGTTGTTCAGAAATGAATTTAAGAAACACCAAGGAGTATATTTCCAAAAAGTACGTTAACAGTACGTTAATAGTTTTTATCCCTTTTTACAAATAATGTTGTCTGCCCTACACGTCTTACGAATAATTAAGTCTAGTTCTGACCCCGACTATATGTAGAAAAACAGTGCAAACCTGATATGGCCCGGCTCCAGTTTGCCAAAAAATTATTAAACCCGTATAGACACAAAGCAACTGTCCGATGCTGATTTCTACGCTGTACACGTTACATTTATGTATTGATGTTGTTAAACTAGTATCTACTCGTGACGCACATTTATACTTATGGTCGTTAAACCCATATTCATTGAAAATAGATCTCATTTTAGCGTTTTTGCTGAAACCTTTATAACACGCCGGCAGGCCCGTTAAACTTTTTTATCGGACTGGCCCATACGGCCTGTTTATTTATTTTTTTTTTTTTGCCAGTCTGATACAGGCCGATGCAGGTCTCTAGACCTAACCAAGCCCTAGTCTCATGAGTTAAAACTGGCCCGGCCCAACCCGGGCAGTGACAGCTTCGTCGAGTCCGATCAGGTCGCACCGTTCTCAATCTTAAACACGATTCATTTATCCTGTGAATATCTAATATCATTTTGAAGACCCTTCATTGGGCTCAAAGGGGGAGTTGGCGATCGCCCCATCGCTTCTGGTATTCATCATATTGAAATCTTGATATTGAATCGCATCTTTTTATATGTCAGATGGTTCGTGGGAATTATTACATTGTTCTGCAATGAATAATAAATTTTGAAAGAAAACTTAATTGTAAAACACTGTAACATTAATAAAGCTAGACTGAGTGTGCGGTATCTTCCTTAAAAAAATAAATAAATAAATAAATAAATAAAACGAATAGTGAAAAAGAAGAGACTTTAAGTGATAAAAAAAGCAAGTACGGCGGGAAACAGATGACCAATTTCAACAGGTTTAATTTGATTATATATATAAATGGAATGTTTTTATGGAAATTCTTTTTAACAGAGAGTATACACGAAACAGCATTTCATTGCATTTCATGTTCAAAGTAGTGAACATAATTTAAATACGCTAGGAACAGTTTTTCTCCGAAGATCTTTTTACAACCGAATTCTTTTGTGTAACTCTGCAATTGAATGGCAAATGTTTTTCGCCAAATATTATACCGCAAGCATTCTTAAGTCCATTTAAGAAGGTCGTTTAAATTACATTGTTTGTAAAAGAGTAACATTATTACAACAACACATCGCGAAAGATTTTTAGACCATAATATAATAGATTACTATGGAGATCCTCTGTGTGTATACTGTAAGTGCTATACATGATATATTTTTTTATAATTGTCTTCCAGAGTACCTCAGTAATGTTTATGAATTTCATTACTTTTAAATTAGCATGACGCTCCTTGAAACACCGCAAATGATTTATCCAGATAGACCGTAATGTAGCGGAATAATTTTGAGTAAACCTACACATTTCTTATGTTTCTGCAATTTTTTAAAAAGTGCTTAATTTTTTTAAAGTAATTTTTGCTCCTTAAAAGATCTTTGTTAGTGTTATGCAGAATTTGCAAAAAGTCCTTAAAAATATTTAAGTTTTTTGTTATTTATTAATTGGAGGTGAAAATCTGAGTTCTCTGAAATTCTGATTTAGAAAAATAATTTATATCACCCTTGCCCCCCCCCCCCCGTGTATCAAAATTTCGTTCCCGCCTTTTGCTCTCATCACAGCCTTCAATATTATCCCTTCCAGAAGTATCACTTCGCTGTTTTGCTGTCTATCTCACTGTATCCATGTTTGCACAATATAGCCACTTTGTTGTAACAATAAAAACTCTACCACAAAAACTCCTCCCCACTAACTAAAAATGAGATTTTTCCCTCTCATCCTATTAGTAAATGCCTAGAATTTATTCATTGAAACTTTCCCACATTTTATTATTTTGAAGCCCATTTGTTAATGTTTTAAAAGGCAAATAAAAGTAAGTCATTTAAAAAACTTCTCCATCCCACATACACACCAAAATGAATAATTAATAAATTGTTTCTCTCCCCCCCAGCTCACAAATTTTAAACTTTTAAAGTCACCGATTTTTCTAAAACTTTTACTGTAATAATATATAATCAATCATAGTTTTACTCTTAACCCCACAAAAATTGATGTTTTCCCCCTATTTCTCCTTACCCAGTATATAAAATTTAGTCTTTAAATCTCTATTTTGTGTTTAGCCATATTTGTTAATCTTTAGTCATATAAAGTAAGCCATCTAACAAATTCCCTTCATCCCCCTCCAAAATAAATATATAAATACTATTTATTTTTTCCTTCTCAGAAATCTCCAACAATTATATAAATGAAATTTTAAACCAATTATTTATATGATTTACGATATTCGAACGAAATGTGGTAATTCAGCATAAAAACCTTTTTCTAAATTTAAAGGAGGGGGGGGTTAGCTACCCTTTCTCCCCCTATGCTTATTCAATAAATTCTTAAAACTAATCGCCCCCAGGAGGATACCTTCTTTAAATATTCACGGGCTTCCTAACCCAAGGCACCTGAATGATCTTTCTCTTTTCTTTTTCCTCTGATTTCTATTGTTTTCCTTTTTTCTTTGTTTCACTCTCGTTGTGATTTTTTTCCCGGAGGTGAGGGCAATTTGTATGAGCCGATATCACTCTGTATATCGATGGAGAATTGTAAACCACTCACGTGATTGCTGTGTGTAACGTCACGTGTTTGTAGGAAACAGTAGAAGTTAACCGGATTCAAATGCAACGCACAACAAAAAGTAAAAAAATAAACCCGACCAGCAGCAAAAAATAGAAGCGAACCGGACAACAAATTTTGTAAAATGATCGCGGAGAAAACACGAATTTCTTCAAAATATCTTGAAACAGACGCACATTTTGTACAAAAAAATGCAAAAAAGAACGAACATTTTACCAAAGAATTCACCCCAATAAATTCGGATCAACCCGAACCTTTCTCGATAAAGTAACAAGTAAGAAAAATCATGCGTTAAGCATTGATTATGAAGCACTTTCCAACACCTAATGAAATCTTTAACAAAACTTTGTTATTTAGGGAAATAATGGTGTATAGCCAAATATGTATTCCAGTACTTTTGAACAGCTCTGTATTTCATATGTCACTTGATATAATGAGAAAATTTAGTTTAGCAAGAAAATGCCCAGTAGCTTGAAATTTATTTTTAGCATTTCATACTATCAGATGGAAACATACGTGAATACTTTTGTTCAGCCCTGTAGTTTACATTGTACCTTTATTACACGTCAGCATTAGGCTAAAATTTATTGTAAACTAAAACACTTTTAAAACAACTGAAATCACATTCTCATAAATTTTCATTCATCGGCGTCCATGTACCGAATTATTTGCGTGGCCCTGTATATTCTTTTATCTATATATTCTGCAAACATTTCTCAGTAAATTGAATGAAGCTCAGCGTAAAAATGCATAGCCTTTTTAAGAACCACGTTTAAATAATTTATGCTCATATTCAGTAACGTTGGTGAGCTCTTTTGGGTAGCCCTGTATATCAACTATAACATTTATACACACCATATAATGTGCATATTTTTAGCGAAATATAAACGCGCATATCATAATTAAAATGCATTTCATCCCTCTATCAGCCATCATCGGACATATACGGTACTTCGGAAAGAATATACTATTTGAAATCTTTTGTATGGCCCTGTAAATGCTATGTACTTCATATTATGCAAGGCAATAGCGTATAATTTATATTAAGCTTCAGTGACATATATCAATTTTATTATACATGAAACAGCTTAATATATTTAAAATATGCCACACACAATTCCCCCTTTTACTATTATCTAATGGAATTCTTTTGTGTGGCCATGTAAATGAATAATAGCTACATTTTGACCTTATATTTTATAGAATGCATATTTTAATATGTTTGACAGGGTATAACATCTTTAAAATTCCTTTGAAACGATTTTTCCATATAGACCGTAATGTAATGGGAAACTTTTGATTCGCCCTGTAGATAAACTAATCATGGTAGAAACTTCATTTTCAATAGGGTACGTGCTAGGGTAAACGTCAATAATGTCCTAAAATTTTATGGCAATCCGAGTATATTAACGATTTTTCCCCATAGGCCGTAATGTAATGGGAAACTTAGATTCGCTCTGTAGATAAACTAATCATGGTAGAAACTTCATTTTCGATAGTACTGCGCTAGGGTAAACGTCAAAAACGCCCTAAAATTTCATGGCAATCCGAGTATATTAACGATTTTTCCCCATAGGCGTAATGTAATGGAAAACTTTTGATTCGCCCTGCAGATAAACTAATCATGGTAGAAACTTCATTTTCAATAACGTTCGTGCTAGGGTAAACGTCAATAACGTCCTAAAATTTCATGGCAATCCGAGTATATTAACGATTTTCCCCATACGCCGTAATGTAATGGGAAACTTTTGATTCTCTCTGTAGATAAACTAATCATGGTAGATACTTCATTTTTAATAGGTGCCGTGCTAGGGTAAACATCAATAACGTATAAAAATTTCATAGCAATCCGAGTATATTTACGGGAGTTAGAGCGCGGACGGACGGACAGACAAACCGAATGCATAAGCATTTTTCAACTTTGTTAGAAAGTGCTAAAAACCAAATCCTAAAGTGTCCCATATGCACTAAGCACTGCTAAAAAGTAAAAGTCAACCAGATTAAAAACAAAATGTAGCAGTCAACAAAACCCAAATCTGACAAAAAAAAAAAAAAAAAAATCAGAAATTAACTTGAACAGCAGCAAAGAGTCGAAGTCAACCCGACCCAATCTCGACCCAAGTAGGAATTAACCCAGACAGGAGCAAAAAATGGAAGCCAACCGGATCCAAACACGACCCACATAAAAAAACACGACCCACATAAAAAAATGAGCTCCGACCCGTGCATTACACTGGAGTATCCAAATTTCTAAAATCCTCCCCCCCCCCCCTTGAGGACTCTCAAGATCAGCCCTTGGTCTTCGCCTCCCTTTATATCAAAATTTCGCTTCGCCTTTTGAATCTGTCACAATCTTCTAAATTGCACCTTACAAAAATATCACTTCGTATTGTAGTCTACTCCACAATACCCATATTTGTAGCATATAAGTCACTTTAGTATATCAATAAACAATCAATCACAAAATTTCCTCCCCCCCCCTCCCCAAGACTGAAATTAGGATTTATCATTCTGTTCCTTTAAGTGCAGAAAATTTAGTTCTTTAAATAATTCCCACTTTTATTATTTTTTTAAACCGATTTATAAATATTTTGAAAGGCAAATAAATAATAAGTCATCTAATAAACATCTCCCCATACACACACACACGAAAATAAATAAATAAATAATGCGCTTATTTCTTTTTTTTCCTCGACTCACAAATTTTAAACAAACACAAATTCCACCATTTTTTGAGGGGGGGGGGCATTGCACTATTTTCTCTCCTTCCCATATCTCACTAAATTTAAAATCTTTGAAAGTTTTTTTTTTGTTTGTTTTTTTCCATAGGTTTATACATATTTTATTCTAAAAATAAATAATTAATCGTAAACAACCCATAAATATCGTTGTATACCCCTCCCTCGTTCTTTTGAGGTACACAAAATTAAAAATCTTTAAAACACTTTTAAGTTACATTTTTCATCCTATTAATAAATATTCAATAAGGTAAATAAGCTGTCATCTATAAAACTGTCCTACTATCTCCCCCCCCCAAAAAAAAAAAAATCCGTTTTTTCCCTCTACTCCCCCCCCCCCTTCTCAACTTACAAAATTAAATTGATTCTTTTTTCTCTCCGTATTTTAATAAAAAAATAATTAAAACCTGAAATCCTCCTTCTGCACAAATAATTAAGTCTTTAAATATGTTTAATTTTTTTAAGTGCTAATTATAAATCTCTGCTAACTATAATATTAACAAAATCTTTTTAACTGTGTAGGAAAGTGTTAAAAATAAAGCGATAGATATGCATTAAATTCTACACAAAACACATGTTTACATTTTTTGCGTATTGTGTTTGTGCATTTCTTACAGTAAAATATCTTTAGAGAGATATTTAAATAAAATATTGTGATTTTCCATTTTTGTGCAAGTAAATTTTCACAACTTTTCGCAATTATTTCCTTTCTATTAGCTCAGAATTGAACCACTAAACATAAATACCAAAATTACCCGAGTTTTCGGCTGAGTTGAGTAAATCCATAAAAAAATGAATCAGTACAATATATCGGATCAAAACAAAAACCATTCTTAACTGACTGTATCGTTAAAAAACAGTTTTCAGAACCCCCCTCCTCCCTCCTATCCCCCTCCTCCCTCCTATAGAGTTTACTGCTATGTCAGTGCTCAAAATTAAAAATTGTTAGAGCTCCTTGCGGTATTTATATAATGCTTGTAAAAATCATCAAGAATCTAAATTTTCTTCCACCTGAAATATTGACAAAATATTTTGCTTTATTGACTTAACATCACACAAAGTTTTT
The DNA here is from genome assembly GCA_964019185.1 of Maratus speculifer. Classification (NCBI taxonomy): domain Eukaryota; kingdom Metazoa; phylum Arthropoda; class Arachnida; order Araneae; family Salticidae; genus Maratus; species Maratus speculifer. Next base: position 120,234,280 of record OZ025301.1, read on the forward strand.
AAAATTTGCTACACTTTTTCTGTCACATTTGTCACTACAAATAAATTATGTATTATGTCTATAAACGACTAGGCTGGGATTAACACCTATTTCTCCTTTCTTCAAAATTTCTGTTTTCTTTTCGCCCTTGCTCGTCTCTTGCTTCCCTCTCCGCAAAAAATAAACAATGTTTAAATATTTAAATTTGTCTAAATATTTTTCTCATAATTTTATGAAGTATTTATGACTTTAACCTTCAGTGCTGTTTATCTTGATAAGTTTCGTATTCTAAAAAGAATCCCTCCCCCTTAACCCCCCCCCCCAAAAAAAATAGTTATTTAAACTACTTGTACCTGATATCCCCCCCCCTCATTCAATATTATTATTATTATTATTATTATTATTATTATTTTGTGATTGCGTTAAGTAAATAAAATAGTTTTTATATTTTATTTATAGTAATCTATCTAAATTAATTTTTCGTTTATTTTCTGAAAATCAAACCATTTTAATTTGGGAACGCTAATCATAAAGAGATTGAAATTCTTTTGAAGCTCGACATCATTGCATTTACCCAAAGTAATGGGAAATCAGTTGAAAAAAATCCTTTAAACATGAAATCGGCTAGAATTGCGCACCTTTGAAGAGAAAAATCGTCGCAGATAATTGGTTAAGAGCATTCTGTTTCCTAATTGGATGATTGCATGTCAATCAAAGTAATTTTAGCCCATCCTTCGAATCCGCTGAAAAATCGAGTCGCCATCTTGAATTGTCTTGTCTTGTGACTAGCGTGTCCTCTTAAATGTTTAAACAAGGTAAAACAACTATCAGAAGATTAAGATAATGTTATTTTTTCAATACATGTGTTTTAATTATATTCTCATCTGTATTATCAGTTGACATACGTTTTTCTATTATTTTATAATTATTACTGTAAATCAATGTTTTTTTAATTTGCGTTCAGGAGACATTTAAAATTCTTATGATTAATAAAATAACTACTTAAAAGCCAATGACTTGTATCAGAAATTATTGCCAATAAAAAGAAATAAAATTTTTATCCTTTGTGTATTCTTGTATATTATCGGTAGAATTTATGTACAAAAATAATAATGCAAAAAATAATTACAATTTTAAATCCCTAAACAAACTCAAAAGCACTTTCAGCAATTATGGACAATACCGTAGAAAAAATACTTTTGTGTGTTCCTGTAAATAAAAATTTTATTATATGCCCAACAGATGCTAAAGTAAATGCTTATTGAACACCCCAGTAATGTGTATGTTGCGGCCAAAACCAGAAATTGGCCAGCAACGTTAAAAAATAACTGACCAATTCTAGAATTGGCCGGCCAATTCGTGAACTGGCCAGATACGATTGGCCAATTCGCGAAATAGATATAGGCACTCGGCTTAATCTTTTCTAACATAGTTGAAAGTGTTTGTGAATTCAAATAGTCTAGCCGTCAGCCTGTCCGTGCTCTAACTCGAGTAAAGGTTCCGGTTAGCTTGTAATTGTCATCTTATTTCGTTTATCAATTAATTTCGATATTGAAAGGGAATTGTGTACTATTTTTGGTTAATTTAGCTGGGTACACAAAACTATTTCGTTTCAATATAATCAATGGGAATCTTTTTTACTGTGCATTTTAATGTTACTTTACCTTAATTATAAAAAAATTTGTACCTATGCATCATAGTTCGGGTGTTGGCCAAGGTTTCCCGGCCAGTTCGCGAATTGGCCGGCTACAACCCCAGACACGCTATTCATTTCATGTATTTCGGGTTTTGGCCAAGAAGCTTGGCTAGTTCGGTTATTGGCCGGCCAGTTCTAGAATTGGCCAGGCTCCGGGTATTGGCCGCAACATGTACACATGTAATTTTTCTACATGTTTAAAATAGTGTAATATCTGAAAAATATTCCGAGAATTATTAATTTGTATTGACCACCGTGTAATAAAACTCTTTTGAGTGACGCTGTAAATGAAACATAAGTGATGTGCTCTTCTTTTTCAATACTTATGATAACACACACACACACACACACACACACACAAAAAAAAAAAAAAAAAAAAAAAAAAAAAAAAAAAAAAAAAATACTCAACTAACTGACAATGTAAAAACTGATGATATGAAAACTTCTAATAACTGATGATATTAAAATAAAAGATAAAAAATTATTTTTCTCCTTTTATTGTATGATTATCAACGAGCAGTAACGATTTATAAATATATTTTTCAGAAAAACCTTTAAATTCCATCTACTACTACTGCTCATAATAATTAAAAGAACTCTTTAATTTTCGTAGAAATACCAGGCACACAAAAATAAAATTATCTTATACCAACAAAATTTTTCAGTTTTATTTTGGAGAACTGTGTGATAAATTATCAAGAAAATTATGTTTTCTAAATATTATACAATACTAAATTGTTGTTTTATGATGTGTATCCTTCATGTGAAGAAACCGCATTACACTTCTTTACTTTATTTCATACATTTTGTAGCTATATCATTACAATGCAATTAAAATGGAAAAGAAAATAGTTTAAGATATGCACTAATTTAAAATGAAAAGAAAAATACGTTAAAATTGCATCTTAAACACAAGAAAATGATAGAGAAAATGCACGTTTGTTTTCTTTTTGTTCTATTTCGAATTATAAATGCATTAAATTTTGTTTACTCTTACAGCTAAATAAATTGCATTTAATGATTAAACTTGTTTCATCCGATATTAAAATGCATTAAAATGATGCAAAAAAGGCATTTCGTTCCAAGATTACTTTGATAATTTTCAATGATTGTTGGTTTTTCCAGATATTCACTAATAACTCTGGATATTGCTTAGGAATAATTATGGATAAAAGTAATTTAAATTGCCTGTGATTTTCTATTTATTTTCTATTTTATTTATTTATTTTATATAAATTATTTTATAATTGGACGAAGTTTTCATGGATAATTTTTTCAAGTAATTTAATTTTCCTCTGAATAAAAGTTTAATATATTTTATTGTATGTAAATTAATTCACGTATTACTTTACGAAATTTTACATGATTATTTTATTTGTTTTTTAAGAACAGATTTTATAACATTTTAAATTCATATTAATATTACCTTTGAAACAAAGACAGCAGTCTTGTAATAGTAACTGATCATTACTTTCTTTTTACAAAATTTTAGAAAAAAAAATATATATATATATATATATATATTGAATTGGTAAAAAAAATTAAATTCAGTTTTTTGTCGGATTTATACATTTTAAGGGTTAGAGATCACGAAAAACAGCTTTTTACAAAATGACTGTCTGTGAGTCTGTCTGTATGTGACTCAAATTTTCGGGGCACTTTTTTCCAAGAACTAATGGCCAGAATTTAAAAAACTTCAGATTGAATCAGTCCTTGACTTAAGTTAGTGCTGATTACTCTTTAGTGTAAATTGCTCGGCAGACGGCACTGCTATGCTACTTTTCATGATTTCCGACATAGCTATATTTAAAAATTAAGTGACGGATTTTTATAAAACTAAAGATACCGTTATTATTTATATTATACGATACTGATTACTTTTTCGTGTAAATGAATCAACAAGTGGGGCTGCGATGTGTCATTATTCATGATTGTTGCAATAGCTCTGTATCTAGAACTAATGCACACAAATTATTTAATCAAACTTCAGATACATTTAGCCCTGATATAAAATAGTGCAGTTTAGTTTTTGGAGTAAATGGCTGAACAAGTGGGGCTTCTATCTAAACTTTTTTACGATTTCTGCAATGGTTCTATCTTAAAAACTAACGCACGGATTTTCATCAAACTTCTTCAGATTCGGTTAGAACTTGACATAAGTTGTTTCTGATTAGTGTGAACCACGTAACTGGTGAACCTCCTATACTTCATTTTTGAGGAAACATTACCATGTATGAGATAGAAAAAAGTTTTGGGATCTGATAAGTTTTGTTTTAATGTAACGGACTCTTTTACGAAAATTTTGAAACATCACTGCGAATTTTGAAGAACATTTATTTAGATTTTTCATTTCATGTTGGAAAGATATTAAAATTTATTAGTCATTAGTATTAAAATTTATTTAAATATCAGTAATCTTTTAATTTCATAGAAAAATAGTGAGTCCATAATAACATAAACTTTAAAAATACGATTTCCAACTGTATAGTGGACAAATTATTCAATATTAATAAAAAGAACATTTTTGGAATGATCTCATAATTTCAAAGTAAATTAATGATGTTACTTACAACAAATAATCATCCATTTTGAATGATAAATATAACAAACTCACTTTCAAAGACCACATAAATAACAGTTACCCAAGAACAGTGAAATCATGTAAAAATTGTGTTTCATTAAAAGAAATGAAAAAATGAAATTTTTTTAGAGAGTTTACAATATTATCATTATGTTGTTAAACTAGTTTATAATTTTTTTAATTTGATTAATAAAATTTATCCCTAACTCGGAGAAAAAGCATTAAACTTTATTGGTGAAAAAAATGATTTTATAGCCGTTGGATACATCAATACAATATAATTAAAATGAAAAATAACGACAGCATAAAGAAGGAAATAATAGAATGACGAAATTAAAATCTTAATTACAGCCTTTTAAGCACGTATGAAGTTGTACTATTGCGATTTTTAAATGTCATAAATTTAATCTATGCTTCCGCATCAATAAATTGTATTTAATAATTAAGCGTTATTTAGCTTCAATAAAAAGAACTCTTTAAAATCATACAAGATTAGTATTTTTCCAAATGATTAATTCGATTATATTTCGTTTCAGGAATTAATTCGATATAAGTCATTTATTGAAATATTTTCTAAATTGAGTAATTGTTCTAGCTGTTGCTTAGCAGAAATGTTTACAGATGAATGGTGTAAAATATGTTTTATGATGTTAAATGATATTTTAGTTTGAGATTTCCGAAAAACATTTATAGAAAAACATAATTCTGAAATAATAAAAAGTCGTTCAAAATCACAAGTTGTTGCTGTTGTTGTATAGCTACTTATAAAATCATACGAATTGAATATTTTGCCAATCTGTTTAATTGTGTTAGTAAAATCATATTTTACATAATTTTTTTAAAACATCAGTGTATTCCTGCATATATGGCACAACGTTAGTTTTTAGTATTTTTAAAGAAATGTGCTTAATAAGATACACGAGATTATTAAAGTAATTTCTTTTAATTGAAATTTATTTCTTTTATTTATTTTATAATTACATAATTTTTTCATTAATAAATCTTAAATCAATTTTCATCTGAATAATAGCTGTATATAGTTTATGCTGTGTTAAAATATTTCTCGTATTACGTTAAAACATTTTAAATGATTAATATGTTCAACTTTAAAAGAAGAGCAAATTTTATAGTATTTTAAATTTATAATAATATTAAATTTAAAAGAAAATTTTCCTGTATTTTAATATAGACTTTTTTTTTGTTTTATTCTATTGAATATTGGCGAGAACGTTTTCAATGATCACTTTAAATTTTGAAAGAACGTTAATGATTTTATTCCACAATGTATAGAAAATGCTTAAAAAATTAATACCAAAAATAATAGTTACCCTTTAAACTCAGTCAGTAACAATAAGATCATTTAAAATATTGCTTTTCAACTTTATTCTAGAAAATTTTTTAAAACAATTGACAGGGACATTTTTTCGAATTATTTAATAGTTCTAAAATAAATGAATGATGTACACTGTAAAAAAAAATCTGCAAAGGTACTAAACCTTTTCTAGGAAACTGGGATTCCAAGAACTTTTCCTGTAACGGTAACAGCAAAAATTCAAGTTTCAGAATCGATTACATGAATTTTTCCTGTTATCGTTACATGAAAAGTTCTTGGAATCCCAGTTTCTTAGAAAATGTTTAGTACCTACACAGATTTTTTTTTACAGTGTAAGAGAGGAATGTATATTACGTTTCAACGTTTAAAGAAACAAAAACAATTTCAAATGTCATATAAATATCGGTTGTGTCATATTAATACCATCCGATAAAAATCCTTTTTAAATTCTATTCTATAGAATTTACAACATCATCAACATTGTTAAGTAAGTTTATTATTCTTAAATTTGATTAATAAAACTTATCCGTAACTTGGAGAAAATGGTTTTGAATTTGAATTAACAATTAACAATTTTAAAAATCAAATAAATATCAGTTACGTAATGTATATACAATCTGATAAAAATCAGGTTTCAATGTCCATTCTAAAGAATTTATAATATCATCAATATATTATTAAATTAGTTTATAATTCTTAAATTTGGTTAACAAAATTTATCCGTAACTTGTGACAAACGCATTATATTTTAATTAACGATAAACACTCTCAAAAGTCATTTAAATGTCAGCTAAGTCATATAAATACAATCTGATAAAAATCAGGTTTTAAATTCCATTCTAGAGAATTTACAATATCATCAATATATTATAAGGTTATTTTTTAATTTTTTAATTTGATTAACAAAATTTATCCTTAATTTTGGGAAACCGCATTAGATTCCAATGTTGAAAAAAATCAGAACTATCTTTAAAGTTGATGTCGAATTAATTGAAGAATTAAATTAAAAAGAAACCTCTATTAATGTCCTTTAAATACGCTTAAAATGTTACCATTGCGATATTTATGTGCAATAGGTTTGATTTAAGCATCCGCAGCAGTAAATTGTATTTTTCAATATTTAAGGTCATTTATCTTCAATAAAAAGAACCCTTTAAATTTATACAAATTTAATTTTCTTCCAAATGATTAATTTAGTTAATTTTCGTTTGAGGGATTTATTCGATATATTTCAAGTTTTTTAAAAACTGGGTATTTGTACTAGCGGTTGCTTAGTAGCAATATATTTACTTCAATGACTGATGAATAGGGTGTCCAACAAATAAGACCATGATTTTAAAATTAAATTTCACACAAACAAAGATCAATAGAATTACGCTGTAATTGACTTGTTTATTGGGTAAGCTATAAAAATTTTATACAGAAGTTTCGAACGGGGTATATTTTTTTAGATTGCGTTCTGATTGCAAAGAATGCTTGACTTCACATTATTCTTGTTTTAGATTGCTTGTAAAGAGTGCACTTTTCGGCGTACATTGCCATATTTTAACAATTTTTGGAACTAAATTTTAAAACTTTTTGAAATTCGAAAAATTTAGTTCCAAGAATCGTTAAATCATGGCATTGTACGCCAAAAAAAAAAAAAAAAAGCTCTTTGCAAATTATCTAAAAAAATGTCAAGTCAAGCAGCGTTCTTTGCAATCAGAATACAATCTTTTCAAAATATTCACTATTCGAAACTTCTGTAATAAGATTTTTGCAACTTACCTAATAAACAAGCCATTTACCGCTTAACTCTATCATTTTTTGTTTTTGAGAAATGTAATTTTGTAATCAGAAACTTGAAATATCTTCACTGGTTCCCCCTTTTTAAACACAGAGTCGTGGCAAGCGAGGAAAAAGAATAAATAAATGTAGAAGATTCATTAAATTACTCATTGGTTGCTGCAACTTAGTTTATTAAACTGTAGTCATATAGAGAGGGAAATGCTCCCTTTGCAAGCCGTCTTGAATCGAATCATCGAAAAGAATTTTCCATCATTACTTCCGCAAGCCCTCTTTAACGGACTCATCGAAGAAAAAGAAAAGAATATCTATCTTCATCTCTCGGCTTCCTTTTTAAATCTAAAAACAAACTTCTAGAAAATTCTCTAATCTCTAACCATGGTTTTCACATGTAAACAGAATTCATACCCATCGTCGAGATTAAACATATCAATCTCGAATCTTTCAAACGATAATTTTTATTTTAAAAGATTATTATTTAACTAATTTATTAACATCAGAATTAATATTCTGCAGACGATATTCAATTAAAGACGATTAATTTTAAAACAAAAAGAAAATAAATGAATTTATTGATACACAATAATATCAAACGCGAAGGAAAAATAAAAATAAATAAAAAGAATGATATTTTTGAAAGGTATGGTTTTGGAATAAATTTAATAAGACTTTCTTTTTAAAAAAGGGTTCATAAAAACAGGGAAAAAATGAGTTATATTTGGAATATTAAGAAATAAAGTTTAATTTAGAATATTTTTAATTTAGAGTCATCTTTTTAAATTTATGCATATTGGAATAAATGTTTTTTAAGGCGAATTAAGAATTTATATCCTTTTCATAAACATTAATAGATTAGATCTAGAAACAAGATTTTAATTTAATAAGTTGAACTAAATATGGGATATTGTTAAAAGGAAATTAATACAGTATAAAGGTTAATTTTGGAGAAAAAAATTTAAATTTTTAATATATTGTGATATCTTCGAATAGTAGCACTCTCTGAATGTAGATGGCGCAACGATACCGTGATCTGTTATCTGAGGCAATGCATGTTGGCCAAATAAAATCGGAGATGTAAGAATGTTTTTGTTTTTCTGATGCTGCGTGAGCGGCAATTGTATTATAGTGTAAATAAATGATGGAACTATAAAGGTTGTTTCCCTGGTGGAATTACAGTACAAGTAATTCGAACCCACACGATATTATATATATATATATATATATATATATATATATGTGTGTATATATATATATATTATAGAACCATTAGATAATACTACAAATCAACATCAATTACTGTAAATATTTGTTAATGCAAATTATATCATACAGAGGAGTTGTCAGAATTAGAAATAAAATTGGAAATGTGGTATTTAGCTCGTTATCAAGGGCAATACTAAATAGCCACATTAATTGCGATTAATTTCTGAGTGGAAATCAGGATAGACCTAAAAATAATTTCCACATTGCCCGATTAATCGCAAATGAGAACTCATTTCAAAGAAAAATAATAAGACCATAATAGAATTATCAATATAATAATTGCAATAGAAAAACTATTTCAAAGAAAAAATATTAGAAAAATAATTTACTGTAATTGAATATTAATAAAGATAACTTACAATTGTCAATCGCAACCAAAATTTCCATTGAGAACAGGAAAAAGAAAATAATAATATAATTGAATTAACATTGATTAAATTTAATTGAAAATCATGTCAAATGGCAAAAATTAGACAAATTAAATTATATAATAGGTTAACTTACAAATGACAATTTGACCATGTGATAGCAATACAATTTTGCATTCAGTCACATTAGACAGTTAATCTGCAAGTTAAAGTAGTAAAATAGTTTTTATTAATATTAGATATTTAAATAACTATTATCAAAAATAATTAATTACAAAACATAAGTAGACAAAAAAAATTTAACATAATAAAAATAGTTAAGCTATTTAATACTAATTACAAGTTTTAAATTATAATTATAGAATTATTTGAATCTAATGATATCGATAAATTTGTACATGTGAGATCGATAAATGCAGATTAACTGCTAAAGCATTAGTGTCGCCATCTATATTTGCTAAAAACAATTAAAAAATGCAAAAAATTATTTAACTATAAAAACAAAATCTTAACAGTTAATATTTATATTTAATACAGGGTTGGAAAAAACATTTCGTTTTATTTAAAAAAACATAAAACATATATATATATATATATATATATATATATATACAGGGATGTATATACATGCATATGATAATTAAGTTTGAGATTGGCGAAAACTTTTGAAAAAATATGATTTAAAAATCCTCTAAATTCATTCTAAAAGATAAATTTTTGCTTCTGTGTTAAACTGCTTATAAAAGTTATAAATACACCAGTGGGTTCATACATATATAGTACATCGATAGATTTTATCCTTTCTAAAGAAAAGTGCGCAAATAAAATATATTTTAAGGTCATTAAAGTAAGTTATTTTTTTTTAATATATTTTTTTTATTTATTTTTTAATTAAATAAATTTTTGATTAAGAAGTTTTTTTTTTTTTTTTTTTTTTTTTTTTTTTTTTTGAAGCAATTTAATTTTTTTTTGGTATAGCTATGTATAGTTTTTATGTACCGTGAATTTCGTATTACGTTTGGCGTTTTTAAATACTTAATATGCTCAATTCTGAAAGATGAGTTAATTTTCTAACGTTTTAAATTTTTAGTAATATTGCCTTTAAACAAAGTTATTCAGTCTTAAAATACAGGCAGATTTTTTAGTTTGTTTCTAACAAATGTTGTTAAAGAAAGTTGTGAAATATTACTGTGTTTAAAATAAATTCAAAGATTTTATTTTAAAATGCGTTAAAAATGCATTAAAATTTAATGCTAAAAAAATACTTACTTTTTAAATCCATAATACTAAAATTTTTTAATAATATGTTTTTTAAACTTTTTCTAGAGAAGTTATTGAATACAATTCAGAAGAACGTTTTTGAAATTATTTTACAATTCAAAGATAATTTAATGGTGTTGTATGAGAATGTATATTAATTTTGAACACTAAATATAACAAAAATACTTTCAAATTTCATATAAATATCAATTTCGTCATATTAATACACTCATATAAATTTGACATTTTAAATTCTATTTTAAAGAATTTACAATCCCATTAATATATTGTTCAATTAGGTTATAATTCTTTAATATGATTAATAAAAATTATTCTTAACTTAGGTAAACGCATTATGTTTCGATTTTGAAAATAAAAGAAATATTTTAAAATATATGGATACATCTCTACAATATAATTAAAATTTAAAATGTGATGAAACATAAAGAAAGGAATATGCGAATAATAAAATTTAATTGAAATCTTAATAAAAATCATTTAAGTACTTTTGAAGTTATACTATTGTGTTTTTTAAAAGAAATAGCTTTGGTTTACGCCTGTACATCAATAAATCACATTTAATATTTAAACGATATTCAGTTACAATTAAAAGAATCCATGCAAGATTAATATTCTTTTAAATGATTAATTAATTTTCGTTTGGGGATTTAACTCGATACAATTCATTTATTCATATATTTACAAAATCTAGCATTAGTTCCAGCTACTGCTTTCAATTAATCTTTTTCGATAACTATATTATAACGATATTATGATAATGATAAAGAATTTGTGATTTCTTTATGCATATCTTTAAAAGGCCGTTTAAAAAAATCAATCTATTATAACTGCGCAAATCTAACCGTAATGCTCTTTTTTCAAATTATTTCATAATACTTTTAAAGTTAATAACTTTTATTTTTCTTTTTGAATATTCAAAAAATTAAAATTCTGTCTAAAAATGATACTTTCAAAAATGACAAAACAATACTTAAATCTGAGTAATCAAAATGGCACCGAATCAAAATAACTTAAATTTGAAACATGTATACAGGGTGTATCTAAACTACTGGGCAAAATGTTAAAGGGTGATAATATATATCAAAACAAATAATATTAAATGGGAAACTAAATGTCCCAAACGTCTTCCGAAGGAGATAGGAGCCATCAAAGTTTAGGGTCCAAAATTTGAAATGATTATAAAAAACGGAAAAATTGGTCCATTCGTTTGCGGTTTTCACGAAAACTGTTCTTTATGTCAGTATTGTCTTGAAAATAAATTATAAAGATAAATTTCAAAAAATGCCGATAGAGGGCGCTTTAGACTTTGGAGTAACGAACAACTATTTTTTACCGTTATTTTTTGCATCTTATTAAATTTTTTTAGAAGTTTAGACATAAACTTAAATTTCGAGCTCAAAACCTGTGGTTAAGTAGCGCAAACTGAACTGTGTTCAATGGGAGTGGATAGGTTGAAATTTCAAATGATTATAAAAAACAGAATAATTGATGAATTGATTTGCGGTTTTCACTAAAACTATTCTTTATGTCAGTATTGTCTTGAAAATAAATTATTAAGATAAATTTCAAAAAATGTCAATAGAGGGCGCTTCAGACTTTGGAATAACGTACAGCTATTTTTTACCGTTATTTTTTGCATCTCATTAATTTTTTTTAAGCTTAGACATAAATTTTGTGCTGAAAATCGGAACCGTTGAGAGTGGTTAAGTAGCGCAAACTGAGCTGTATTCAATGGGTATGGGAAGGTTCAAATTTCAATTGATTACACAAAAAGGAAAAATTTTTCGATTCGTTTGCGGTTTTCTCTAAAATCATTCTTTATGTCAGTGTTTCTTGAAAATAAATTTTTAAGAAAAATTAAAAAAAATCCGTTAGAGGGCGCCTTAAACTTTAGAGTAACCAACAACAATTTTTAACTGTTATTTTTTGTACCTAGTTAAATGCTTGCAAAAATTTAGACTTAAATTTTGAGCTCAAATTCTGAATCGTTGGGAGAGATTAAGAAGCGCCAACTGAACTGTGTTCAGGAGCTGAAATGTTACCCTGCCCACCCAACGAACGCAATTCAATTTTTCGCTACTTAATTACTCACAACGATTCATATGTTGATCTCAAAATTTAAGTCTAAGCTTTTAAAACATTTATTTAGATAAAAAAAAATAACGGTTAATAATAGTTGTTGGTTATTCTAAAGTTTAAGGCGCCCTCTAACGGAATTTTTTGAAATTTATCTTTAAAATCTATTTTCAAGGAAATACTGACATAAAGAATGATTTTAGAGAAAATCGCAAACGAATCGACCAATTTTTCAGTTTTTTATAATCATTTGGAATTTGAACCTCCCCACCTCCATTGAATACAGTTTAGTTTGAGCTACTTAACCATTCTCAACGATTTAGATTTTCAGCTCAAAATTTAAGTTTATGTCTAAGCTTCTAAAAAAATTTAATGAGATGCAAAAAATAACGGTAAAAAATAGTTGCAGGTTACTCCAAAGTCTAAAGCGTCCTCTATCGACATTTTTTAAAATTTATCTGTATAATTTATTTTCAAGACAATACTGACATAAAGAATAATTTTAGTGAAACCGCAAATCAATTGATCAATTTTTCTGTTTTTTATAATCATTTGAAATTTGAACCTACCCACTCCCGTTGAACACAGTGCAGTTTGCGCTTCTTAACCACAGATTTTGAGCTCAAAATTCAAGTTTATGTCTAAAATTCGAAAAAAAACTAATTAGATTAAAAAAATAACGGTAAAAAATAGTTGTTCGTTACTCCAAAGTCTAAAGCGCCCTCTATCGGCATTTTTTGAAAAATTTCTTTATAATTTATTTGTAAGACAATACTGACATAAAGAATAGTTTTAGTGAAAACCACAAACGAGTCGACCAATTTTCTTGTTTTTTATAATCATTTCAAATTTTGGTCCCTAAACTTTGATGGCGCCTATCTCCTTCGGAAAACGTTTGGAAACCTTAGTTTCCCATTTAATATTATTTGTCTTGATGTGTTCTATCACCCCTTAAAATTTTGCCCAGTAGTTTAGATACACCCTGTATACTCATTTCCGAAAAAAAAAATGACGTCCCCAAATATGAGCACATGGCGCTTTATCAAGGTTGTTTATTCATGAAAAAAGATAATGTTTCTAATTATATATTGTTCTTGATTGTCAAATTCCAGCTACAGATTCTTTCTTTTTACGCCCTTAGCAAAAAATGGCATAGGATTTTTTATGGAAACACATGGTTTTATATGAAAAATCATAAAAAAAATTATGTCATTATATGTAAACATATTGTATTCATATGGTAAAAATTCATCGCTCTATGGTATTGCAGAGCAATGTCTATGGTAAAGTTATAGGATAATGTTATATACCATACATTTTATGGTATCCAGAGAAATGTGTATGGTAAAGTTATAGGATAATGATATACACCATACATGATATGGTATTCCATAACCAGGTGTATGGTAAAACTATAGGGAAATGAAATTTACCATACATTCAGTGGTGTTCCATAGCGTGATGTATAGTAAAATAATACATAATTGTTTGCACCATAAATTGTATAGTATTTCAAAGCATGGTGTATGGTAAAATCTTAATGCCTTTTGAAAGTTTATAATATATTAGATTTTGTGTAACTATAATGTAAAATTACTCGGTTGTGGTCATCTCAAAACTTTCTACTATCTTTATGTATGTCTTATAAACTTCTAAAAAATAGAATCATAGCAACGCCACTGGTTAGATAGTTTAAACCAAAATCTATTTAGGAACAACTTATGTTAACTTATAACCAGTCTATTGAAAATCCCTTGATCTCAAATTAATATAACATAAAATAACATATTATTTTATTCTTATATAATTCATATATATGAGTGTGTAAATGCGTTAAAAATAAAAAAATCTCGAGAAAAATAAATTATTCTATAAAAATATATAATTGACATATTTCCTATAAAATTCTAACAGCGATTAAAGAAGTCAGGGACACACATAATAAATACTGTATTAAAAATTTATCTGTTTTTTATGCTTATAATGACATTTTTTAAAAACATATTTAGAAAAGGAAATATTATGTGTTTTTTTTTTCATTTTTAGCATCTAGCTTTTAAGCATTGATTGTCATGGATAAGACTTCTTGTATGCGTTTTTCTTCATGATGGGTTTTCACAATTTCTCACATTTAAATTGTTATAACTCAAGAACCGTTAAACATAAATGCTTTAAAATTAGAGCATGCCTTTTTTTAATTGCTTTACTTTAATTTTGATTCAGCAAATTTGAAAAAAAAATATTTATTTTTGAAAGTATTTTTTTTTTCAAAATTTACTTTAAATAAATTTTTTATTAATATTTTTAAAAAGGCTGAATCAAAATTAAAATGTAGGCGTTTCTGTTTATTTAATTGCTAAAAAACTAAAATTCTACAATTATTACATTGAGTTACAATAATTTTTAATTTCCCTCCACTTTTTTAAATAAATTTTAAATTAAAGAAAAATATAGAGAAATTTTATCATGTGATTTTGTTTTAAAATGGTATGTTTAATATCACATAAAATTGCGAAATTTTAATTCAATAAAAGATTTTTTAATGTGTCCCGGACCCCCTCAAAATAAACAAATTGTCAAAAATAGCCTATAATTATTTAAAGAAAATCTTTTTGAATTTATTTTAAAAAGGACCTACAAATATTTGAATCACCAAAAGAATTTTTGAAATATCTTTTAAAAATATTAACAACAAATTATTAATACATATATATTAATATAATATATTATAATATGCTAATTAAATATTAATAAACCTAATAGTACAAAAAAAAAAAAAAAAAAAAAAAAAAAAAAAAAAAAAAAGGTTTATAATTAATTTACGTTATTTGATAATTTTAAAGTCATTTTATATGGAACAACAAGGATTTTTATTTTATTTAAAAGTAAAAAATTATTAAAAAGATTAAAAATTATTTTACGATCTATAAAAATATCAAAAAATCTACCGATATTTTTATCTACCTCAAATTATGATAATATATGAAATAATAGTGTTATTATTTCGTTCTTATGTATTTCATATATGTGAGCAGAGTCTATGCGTTATAAATAAAAAATCCTATGGGAGAAATAAAATGATTTAACAAAAAAATATATTTGATGACATATTTCCTATAAAATTCTAACAGCGATTAAAGAAGTTTGCATTTACAAACTTCAAAATTACAAACTTCTGTAAATACAAACACATTCTTAAAATTGCATTAAAAATTTCTTTATTTTTTTCTTATGCTTATAATGATGTTTAAATCATGTTTTCTATTATAATTCGAAGAGACAATAGTCTGACAATAGTAGTATTTTTTAGTTTTGGTTTTTATATTCATTTATATTCATTTTATATGCAACAACAAAGTTTTTATTTTATTTTATTTAAACGTTAATAATTATTGAAAAGATTAAAAATCATTTTACAATGTATAAAAATATTGAATGTATCTATTAATCTTTTTGGTATTAAAATTTAAAAGAAAGATACAAAGTTTCCGTAAAAATTATCTAAAAAATAGTAATATTTTTTTTACTTTAAAATTAAAAAATGCTCGTAAGTAAGGAATTAATATAATACATAAATATAATCATTAAAAATATATTATATACTAAGTTATCAAATGATTTCTTATTCTTATTAAATATTATTTCTTATCGACTTTCTATTTTTTTAAAAATTAATTTTAATAAACAGAAAATAGTTTTTCCTTTAATTAATTGGATTTTATAACTAAATAATATTTGCTAAGATATTTACTCCATTCATTAAAATAATAAATTAGCTTATAAATATATGTCTATAAAACAATTTATTAAAAAAAAAAAAAAACTCTTTAAAACTACATTTTTTGTCAACCATTAACTTAGAACGACAAATAATGATGATTTACCGAAACGCTTTATTCATATAACGTTTTATAAGCGCAGCTCATCACCCCGCATGGCCGAATGGTTAGGACGCTCGTCTCCCATCCCTACCGTCCGTGGATCAAATCCCACTGCTTCCCAAGGTCTAAGTGCATTAGTAAGCTTAGTTCCCAGTATTCCTAAAAGATGGCGCCACCAAAGTTGATATCGTTATTATTTTTAATACATAGTACCATAAAGAATTACCATACACTTAACGTTTATATGGTTTTTCATAAGAAATACCATACACTTAACGATTATATGGTTTTCCATAGAATCACTTTTACCATAGGCAAAAATCCATATGATTGCACTTATGGTGTTTTTTTTAATGGTAATTCTATGCCTTTTTATGCTAAGGGCGAATTCATCTTTTCTTCGGTTCCGAAAGTTAAAGAACAAACTTTATGCTTTTGAGGTTACATTACGACGGCTTTTGAATGATCTTACGTGAACACGATAAAAATGTAGTTTGCGACATTTCATGTTATAAATATTACTGAAAGGAGCGTTACGTTTGAAATCAAAGCAAGTGAAATAATATGCACAAATTCAACTATCCTCGGAAATTATACTACATTTAACGAATAAAAAGCAATTTTGTTTGAAAATAAGTATTTTTAGTAATTAAAAATTGAAAACATTGGGTCATCATATTTGAAACAAAAGTTTAATAACAAAATGATAACACCGATTTACTCAGAATGGAAAATGTCAATCTATGCAGCTTACAGCAATGGTAAAAGTAACAGAAACATAATTAAATTTTAAGGAATTATGACTTAGTCCGTAAAATTAAAATTTTATGTAAATAAAGCCATCATGCCAAAAACCGTTTTTTTTTCATGAAGTTTTATCATGAAATACTATATTATCATAGTATTCTATAAATTCTGGCATTATATACTTCAACATTATCAATAAAATGTTTTTATACTATTAAAAGTTTTAAATATACATAATGGTGAGCGGAAAAAATCCAAAAATTTTTCTTTAAGTTGTAATACCATGGAAACGTTTCAAATTTGGAAGACTAAAAAATGGTGCAAAAAAAAGAAATAAAATCGGTTAATATCTTCTGGTGGTGCATGTGATGTAAAGTTTACCGAAAATCATGAAATACTCACATTATTATAAATATTTTTAAATTTGTCTCTTCACGATTGTAATAGCTGAAATTAATGCATTAGAATTTTTAAAAAAACATAATGTTGAAATAGTATTCAAAACCACCAATATCTTTTGTTTGCGCATGTGCTCAAAAAATTTGGCAAGAACCATATTTTTACAATAATTTTTTACTTTACTTAGCTTGTCATTGTTTAAGAGTAATATTTCTTTACAACATCAGAGCGCATGCACTACCGGAAGATATTGGTGAATTAAAAAAATATTTCAACACAATGTTTTCTTATTATATGCATAAGAATTTCTGCTTTAATATTTATAAGAGGGCTAATTAAAAAAAGAAAGAAAAATGTAATAATGCACTTCGGAAAATTTTACAACACATGCGCAACCTGAAGATATAAACAGATTTTATTTCCTTTTTTACTTAATTTTTAGTCCCCTAAATTCGGATCTTTTCCATGGTTTTACAATTTGAAAATCACTTTTTGCATTTTTTCGGCCCATCTGTACATTAATGCTTTTTCCATATTGTGTTAAAAAAAGCGAAATATTTATAAAATTACAGAAGCTATTTAAATAACTTAGTTTTGTTAAAAATCAAGTTTTCTTTGAGCAAAATTATTCCCTACTACCAAAAAGAACATTTATTTTTAAATTAATGCATATTTCTAAAAGTATATAATTACTTTAATTCATTCAAAACTACTTTAAATTGAAATTATAAAAACAACATTATTTCCGTTAAATATCATAAAAATATTAACGTAATATAATTAAAATGCAGAATAAAACTTAATTAATGGCTTCTAACTTCGTTTCATTTCGTTATCTCGCAATTTATAAATGCTTTAATTTCATTTCATTTTACAGATCAATAAATTATATTTAATATTTAACTTGTATTTAGCAGCAATCAAAATTTATTAAAATGATGCAAAATTGGTTTTCTTTCATATGATTAATTTGATATTTTTCATTAATTCCAGTGATTTTAAACATTCAGCAATTGTTCTGATTATTATTTTGCAATAATGTTACGGCCACAATTCATGTAACTTGTTTTGCTCATTATTTTAAATGGCGATTTCTTTTATAGTTGGATAAAACTTTCATTAATCAAAACATTTTATAAGCGATTTATTTTTTTATCTTTATGAAGTATTATATGCATAAATTTTATTACATATTATTTACTCTTAATGCTATAATACAAAAACTTTGATCTGCAAAAAAATGTCATATATCTGCTCAGTGTAAACTGCGAAATGAAGTTTTCTGTTGGCGAAATTACACATTTTTTTAACATAAAAGGTTGTTCAAAATGCTTTAAAATATTAATATTTATTTAAGAAAACTTTTTATAGACAATTAATTGAATAATTGTAATACAAGATGCCCCAGCATTGTCTTTCAACTTTGTTCCTTCGATATACTTAAAGGAAATGAGACGAACTTAAAAGAGAATATTTAATACTTATACTTAAAAGAGAATGAGCGAACTTTGGATTTGTGTGCGTGCTACAAAAACTTACAAAGTTTTATTTGTCCAACAGCGATTGTTTTTTGCTTTCAGACACGAGTCAACAAGATTCATAATTGGTGTCCACTGCAAACTCAGGAAAAGGGCCGTGTAATAGAGACAAAGTCATACATATAGTTCCAAAGAAATTTTCGAGAAAAATATGAACGTCATCGACTATTCAGGCATTCAATACGAACTTGAAACAAAATATTTTTCTGATACGTGGACTAGACGGGATGGTCTAATTCATTGGCCTCCGTGTTCACTGTATTTAAACCCCATAGACTTTTATTGTAGTGCTGTATTAAAGATAGTGTATACTGTACAGAGATTAGGGTTTTGAATGACTTGAATGACACGGTTATTGTGTTCATCGCCACAATTCCTGTGGACATGCTCGAGGTTAAATTGTTTATTCTCTTTATTTATTTGCTCCTTTTATTCATTTCATTTATATTGTTTTTGATCGATATTAGCATTATCAAGAAAATGGAAAGAAACATTTTTGGAAAAAGACAGATATTTCAGATTCATTTTAGCAAAACAAGTAGCCGTTTTAATAAAACTAGTAGCCATTTTAAAGTAGAATTATTTAACGATAACTAAGATGATTATGATGTCTTTTTTTAAGTAAATTTTTCTTCAAAGTTCTACTCTTTATTCATTATATTGCATTTATTTGCTATATTTTTTTTTATATATTTTTTAATTGATTATAGTATTGTCTAAAAAATTAAAATAAGCAATTAGAAAAATCACATTTTTTTTTTGTTTCACTTTAATAACACAATTTTTAAAACACAAATTTGTAATAACACAATTTTTCAAGAATTACTGTACATTTTAAAGAAAATTAATGATTTTACTTTATATTATATCCAAACCACATTAAAATTTCATTTGCATCTATTTTATTTTATTTACATTTCCTATTATGAACGAGAAACTTTCAAAAATTAAAGTTTTAAAGATACGTTATTTAACAGTAGTGAGGATGATTAAAATGTTTTCTTTTCGAAGGAAGATGAATTTTTCTTCAAAGTTCAATTCGTTATTGAATTTAATACAGTTACTCTATTTATTCATTTTATTGCGCTGCTTTTAATGTAAAATATTATTATTTTAGAAAATGACAACATATACTTTTGAAAAAAATCAATTTTTTTTTGTTTTATGTAAAAGAAAATTAATTATTTTAAATCCTAATATGTGAAAACTACATTAAAATTTTATTTTGAATTACTCTATTTTATATACCATTCTTTTTATGAACGAGGAAATTTCATAAATAAAAAAAAATAAAAATTCATTATTTAACGGTCGTTACGATTATTGAAATGTTTTCATCTCGAAGAAAGGTGATTTTTTTTTAATTCAAAGTTCAATTCGCTATTCATTCATTTCACAATATTTGATTTATTTTCCATATTTGTTCATTTTATTTATATTAAATTCAATCGAAAATATTATTATCCAGAAAATAAGTATTTAAAAATTTGAAAAAAAGAGATTTTTCAGTTTCATTTTAGCGCCACCAGTGGCCGAGAGGTTCTACCACAGAAACTGGTAGACAGTAAGTGTGGGATTCGAACCCAATCGCGGCGGGTTGCCTGACCGTTAGGTGTTTTCCATGGTTATCTTCAAACCTTTTTTTTCCATAAATTCTAGTTAGGTTCCTTTAGAAAGACCACCACGGAGGGCACCCATCCCCTTAAGAGCATTTATCCTAAGTGTAGGTATTTGGCCATCATAAACACAAACAAACAGTTTAATTTTAATGAAACAAGTAGGAGAACATTTTCAAAAATAATTTCAGGCATTTTTAAAGAAAATTATAATTTTAGCTCATAATATGTAGATATCAAATTAAAATTGTGTTTGCAATAATTGTATGTTATTTTCAATTTTATGTATGATCGAGAAAATTTAAAAGATGAAGATATTAAAGTCATGGTACATGAAAAGGTACGAAACGCCCTAACTATAAAACCGGTTGTAATTTGAATCTGCCGCTTTGGAATAAAGTAGTGAGACATCGAGAGAGCGATTGGAGAATCCAGCGTAGTTGTGAACATGCGTAGGCGCTTGTGCATGAAGGGGGAATTAAACAGACAGCAAGTGAGCTCCGTCCAATTGACGTGGCAGTGCCTGTGAGGCCATCATGGCTTTCCCATTGCAAAATCCGATGATTAAAGGGCAGCAAGGTATTATCAGATCTCCCATTGCATCAGGCTTTGATCAGAGACCTCGCTGCTCTTTAATAATCGGATTTTGCAATGGAAAAGCCATGATGGCTTCACAGGCACTGCCGCGTAAATTGGACGGAACTCACTTGCTGTCTGCTTCTCTCCCCCTTCATGCACAAGTGCCTACGCATGTTCACAAGTACGCTGGATACTCCAGTCTCATCTCTCAATGTCTCACTACTTTATTCCAAAGCGGCATATTCAAATTTCAACCGGTTTTGTAGTTAGGGCGTTTCGTACCTTTTCATTTAATCGCCCCTAGTATTTCACTTAATTAAGTTGATTCTGATGTTTTCTTTTCGAAAAAAGTTTATTTTTTTTAGAAGTTCAAATCGTTATTCATTCATTTTGATGTAGTTGCTCTATTTAATCAATTTTTTCATATTGCTTTTAATCCAAAATACTATTACCTAGAAAATGACAAACTATAATTTTGAAAAAAGCAGTTTTTTTGGTTTCAGTTTAATAACCCTATTAGAAGAATATTTTGAAGAATTACTGTACATTTTTAAAGGGTCTTAAGTGTCTTACTTTTTATGAGGTGGTGCATGACGAAGTGAATTTTTCTTCAAAGTCACATTATTTAACGTAATTAAGATGATTCTGATGTTTCCATTTCCGAGAAAGATGAATTTTTCTTCAAAGTTCAATTCGTTATTCATTCTTTCCACAATATATGATTTATTTTACATATTTATTTATTATAATTAAATTGATTTCAATCGAAAATATTATTACCCCCCCCCCCAAAAAAAAAAAAAAAAAAAAAAAAAAAAAAAAAAAAAAAAAAAAAAACGAAAATTTTGAAAAAAGTAGATTTTTTAGTTTTATTTTAATGAATCAAGCAGAAGAAAATTTTCAAAAACAATTGCTGACATTTTTAAAAGAAAATTAAACTCATGATATGTAGATATCAAATTAAAATCATATTTGCAAATATTTTATGTTATTTGCAATTTCATTTATGATCGAAAAAATTTGATTGATGAAGATATTAAAGTCACATTATTTAATATAATTAGGATTATTCTGATGTTCTCTTTTCGAAGAAAGGTTAATTCACCTTCAAATTTCAATTCGTTATTCATACATTTCACAATATTTTATTTATTTTCTATATTTATTCGTTTTATTTAGGTTGATTTCAATCGAAAATACTATTACTCAGAAAATAAAAACCTAAAGTTTTTAAAAAGGCAGATTTTTCAGTTTAATTTTAACCCCACCAGTGTTCGGGTTATGCCTACGAAACTGGTAGACGGCTGGTGCTGGATTCCTGCCCAATCGCGGCCATCGGCCTAACCGTTCAGAGTTTTCCATGGTTTTCTTCGAACCTTGGCTTTTATTGCATAAATACGGATTCGATTCATTTAGTAAGACCCCCCACAGAAGGCACTCCCTTCCCCTTTTAAGTCCCATTTACTAAATGTAGATAATTGGCCGTCATAAACACAAACAAACAGTTTCATTTTAATGAAACAAGTAGAAATTAAAAAAAAATAATAATAATTCCAAGCATTTTTAAAGAAAATTGATGATTTTAACTCATAATATGTAGATATCAAAGTAAAATTTTATTTGCAATTATTTTATGTTTTATGCAATTTTACTTATGATCGAGAAAATTTGATAGATGAAGATATTAAAGTCACATTATTTAACGTAATTAAGATGATTCTGATGTCTTCTTTTCAAAGAAAGGTGAATTTTTTCTTAAAAGTTCAAATTGTAACTCATTCTATTTGATGTAGTTGTCCTATTTAATCATTTTATTTATATTGCTTTTAATCCAAAGTACTATTACCCAGAAAATACAACTTATAGTTTTGAAAAAAGCAGTTTTTTTAATTTCATTTTAATAACACTATTCGAAAATTTAGAAGACTTATTGTACATTTTTAAGGGGCCTCAGATCGTTTTACGCGGTGGTGAAATTTAGCAACATATCACATTAAATTTTTGCCCAGTCCTTTGGTTCATAAATGCATAAAATTCATAATACAGTCAATTTAATACATCTTCTATTTAAAATATTTTTTAATATTTTATAATCTATATTGAATTTTTATTTATTTTTTTATGTTTAATTTTGATAAAAACTTTAAAATTGTCCTTTGATTGCGCGCAATATTTTTCAAAAACTGATAAAGCAATTTACACCAAACTCGGTAAATATCTTCATTTTAAGTTACTTGATAACTTGTACGTTAATTTTATTATTATAATTGCATTAATTATTTAAAATTGGCAATTTTTTATTAAAAATGTTATTTTTAAAATTTTTTAACAATAAAATTAAAATTTTAAATAAATAAATAAATAAATTGCTTTCAAATAAAAGATAAATTTAAGATACACTAGTTTTTATATCATTATCAATATTTTGGAGGGCTCTTGAACCAATAGTTTTCTCACGGGTTGTGGATGCAAATCCAAAAACAATTTTTATGTTTATATCAAAATGAAATTAAAAAAAAATAAAGTAAATTTTCAATGTAGAATATTAAAACACCACTGACAAGAACTTTTTATTAAATTATCACATGACTCATTCTAAAGTACACTGCTCAAAACAATTAAATTATATTGCAGTTTTAGGTGGATTTTGTATCTGGGAAACTTTTTAGCTGATTGATACATGGTCGACAGACATAGTAGGTTATATGAGAATAAATTACACATGTTTGGCAGAAAAAATGCATTTTATTGCGCATTTGTGTACAAAAGGAAAAAAAACACAATTTGTGCATATGAGAAAAAAAAGAATAAGAAAAAGTGTTTTCTTCAAAGAAAATCATTTTCAGTAGGGGGTATGGTTTCCACGGGAGGCCAGCAACGTTGAACACCTTTGAGGTATGGACTCAATGAGGCTATTAATGACGAGTTGCGGTATTCTGCCCCACTCTTCCAGAAGAGACCTTTCCAGTTCTTGGAGAGTTTATGGGGGTTGTTGGCGGCCAGAAACTCGTCCTCCTAGAGCGTCCCAAACGTGCTCGATTAGATTCATGTCTGGAGAACACGCTGGCCATTCCATTCGAACGATTCCTTCCTCGAAAAGGAAATCCTCCACCAGGTTTGCACGATGTGGCCTGCAGTTATCGTCCATTAAAATGAAGTTATCTCCGATTGCTGCAACGTAAGGGACTACTATAGGTCTAAGGATCTCATCCCTATATCGGCGACCAGTCAGGGCTCCATCTCGAATGATGTAGAGGTCAGTGCGCCCGTCAATGGGGATGCCACCATACTCCGACACTCCTCCACCGCCAAATCTGACACTTTCGTGCACGAACGCAGGATTATTCCTACTGCCACGGTCCCTCCAGATGAAAATACGCCTATTATCCGGATGCACAGAAAAACGGGACTCGTCAGAAAACAGAATATTGCTCCATTCATTTCTCCTCCAGTTGACATGCTCGGTTGCCCATTCCCTGCGGTCGCGACGATGCCTTGATGTTAATCTAACACATACCATTGGTCGGCGAGCATACAGACCTACAGCATGGAGCCAGTTTCGGACAGTCTGAGTTGAAATCGTGGTGCCTGTAGCCGAGCGAAGGTGTTGTTGGAGAAGAGTAGCGTTCATGTTTCGGTGTCTCCGAGCTGTTAACGCTAAATACCGATCTTCATTGGGCGTTGCTGCCCGTCTACGACCTTGCCCTGGTCTTCGGTCTGCACATCCACTCTCCAAAAAACGGTTCCAGATCCTGGAAATGACACTTTGTGACAATCCAATGGCTTGCACTACTTCGGCTTGAGTTTGTCCCCTTCTAACCTACCAACAATTCTCCAAGCTTCTGAATCTGTCAAATGACTTCGCTGAGACATCGTACTCATCGAAACAAAGCAATCACTGAATGCCGATCACCCTTGTCTTCATTCTCTTTTATGCAGTTGAAAGTCAAATTTCATTCGCTGCCGCTGAAGCGACGTTTTTGACGTCGAACTCAGAATTTGCATACTCCACAGTTTGAAAACCAGAAAAATTTGCATTTGTGATTCTCTTCTTCTATTTTCGGCAAAAAAAAAAAAAAAAAAAAAAAAAAAAAAAAAAAAAAAAAAAAAATTGTTTATATCTTTATTTTATATAAAACTTCAAATATCCTTTAATTGTTTTGAGCAGTGTATAATAACGCTCTTCGTGGAAATTGCATTAATTTGAATTTTAATATTTTCTAGATGTCGTATAATTCTGAAAGTTGATTAATTAATTTTATCTGTAATATATAGAAACGTATTTAATTTCTATTCTGTAAGCAACACGAATACCTTTAACAATTTCAAAAAAATCGATACAAGTAATTAAAATGTGAAAGAAAACACCTTAATTAAAATATGGTAACTGCGATTTCATTTGCGAAATATAAGTGCATTAAATGTGGTTCACGCTTTTCGGTGCATCACATTTATTGGTTAAATTTTATTCAGATGTAATTACAATCCATTAAAACGATGCAAGATTGATTTTCTTTAGAATGATTAATTTAATGTTGTTTATTTGTCAAGAAATTCTAAACATTTAGAAATTATTTTGTCTATTACATCGCAATAATGCTCTCTATTTATTCAAATATACAGGGTATACTTATCCATTTCGAACGTAGATGTTTGTTTATAATTGTTATAAAAACGCAATCAAAGTGAATATTTACCTCTTAAAACATTATCAGATTCACGAATTTTTCAAGTGATCAATTTTTCAGTCGACGTTTCGTCCAAATTTTTAGCATACAAAGAGAAAAAAATTTTACAATTACAATGTGCGTCAAGCGACGTTTAGAAATTATTTTGTCTATTACATCGCAATAATGGTATTTATTTAATCAAAGGTACCTGATACTTTTCGCAATTTCGAATCCTGATGTTTGTTCATAATTGTTAGATATATACAATTAATTTTAATATCTACCTATTATATTTTGATTATTTGATTTGTTATTTGTCTATTATTTTAATTCCAGTTGTATACAGCAGAAAACTATACGACCGATACACCTGTGTTTCGAGCAACCAACTTTGCAGACGACATTTTCTCCAACTTTTCCGCGTACATAGCGAAAGATTTTTGCAAGTGTCGTCGCTAATTTTGGATAAAAAACCGGTTCTACTGTTTATCAGTTATAACTATTTTTCGCGCTTTTATTTAAACAAATGCACTTTCCGAAAACTGCACGATTGACTGCGAAAACTGCATCTTTTCAAAGAATTTTTTTATAAAAAAACTGTGCTTTATGTCTCATATGATTGTTTTTCCTTTTGCACCGTACATCAAAATTCTTTCTTGATCATGATTCTATTTCAGCTTGATCACAGCGTCGGCCATTTTAAAGACCATCTATCAACCTGTTTGAAATTGGAAGAAACATCGTGGCTTGCGGAAAATTTTTTAGAGCAGTGGTTACAAAGTTGGGGATACTGTTGTTTGCTATTCCGCTGGCGGTTCAAACGATTTCCCACAGATAACCATCTGAAATTATAGACCGAGAGTCGGCAACACAGGCAATCACCTCATCGAGTTCATGGCTGAAATTACAGAATTAGCTAAATCTCGATTCGCATTTTAAAACACAATTCATCAGAAAAAAAATATATAGTTTGGTGAAAAATACCTAAAAACTCAAGTTTAGAGGTTTAAATGCAGATCTATCATTTTTTTCCTGCTCCCAAGCCTGCATGTCTTTGTACTTTTTGGTGCAAGAAAACAGAATAGTATATTTGCGAAACAACCACTAAAATAGGTTTTATAGATTTTTTCCTTCAAGATATGACTTTGGAGACTGATTTCGCATTAATATGCGAATCGAGTAATTTTAGAATTTCAGCCGTGGATTCGACGAGGTGATTGTCTCTGATGCTGACTAACGGTCTATTTAGGAGTTAGCACAAAAATTGCTTACAAAGTTGGTGAATCTAAAAGCAGTTTTATCCAGTAACGGAGAATACACTGTATAAAAAAGACAGATATTTTAAGAAAATGTATTCGATATTCTCAGAAATATTTTCTTCGATTCACGGATATGTTCCTGGCAGTTCCTAGAATCTTTCTAGTAATAGTATTGGTGCAGATTCCCGAATTTTTTGAGGAGCTGCAGATTATTAAATTCAAATACTCCAGTCGCCAAAAGACCAGAATTTCTAAAAAAAATTAAGAAGCAAAGCGGTCACTTCTATATTCCCTCCAGTTGGTCCGGCAGTATGCGCGAGGCCATCATGGCTTTCCTATTGGGTCAATCCATTTCAAGTGGTGCAGCACTGGTCGCTCGACCATTTTTAAAAATCTGAAATTTTTTGCCCTACCATGATGGAAGTTCAAAATGACTATTATTATATTGGTTTGGGGAAAAGGTAAGTTCGCTTTTTTTCGTGTTTTTAAAAGTGAATTTATTTATATAAATAAAAAAAATAATTAAATTTTATGTGCTATTTTGTTCGATGACCTTTTGCCATTTTTCTGGTAAAACAATAATTCCGTCACTGTAGAATTTCTGAGAGTTCTGGGCAAAAAACTGAACAAGGTGATTTTCACAAGCCTTTTTTGAAGTCAGCTTAACACCTTCAAGAGAATACCGCATAGGGCGGAACAAATAGTAATCCGTCGGATCCAGGTCCGGACTATACGGTGGGTTCATCAAAACTTCCCAACAAAGCTCTTTCAGTTTTTGCGAGTGACTAAAGATGCGTGTGGTTTAGCGTTGTCGTGATGGAAGACAGTGAATTTCCTTTCGATCAATTTTGACCGAGTTTTTTAATTGCCTGCTTCAATCGCATTAGTTGTTTACAGAAGATAGTTGAATTGATGGTTTGGACAGGTTTGAGCCATGATGGAAAATTCCTTTCCAATCCCACCAAACACTCAGAATCACTTTCGTAGGCATCAATCCGGGCTTTGCCACCGTTTGTGAAGCTTCGATCACGATCTTTTTAGCACATTGTTCTTATACGTGATTCTCTTTCCATCACCCGTAATGATTTGTATAAAAAATGGCTCGATTTCATACCGTTTCAGTAGAAATTCACAAATGAAAACTTTCTCCATTAAATTTTTCACTGTAAGTTTATGGGCAACCCAAGTATCGAGTTTCTTTTGGTATCCAATTTTATGTAAATGGTTCAAAAGTGGATTATGGTTGATGTTTAGTTCCGTAGCAATGCCGTGGGAATAAATATGTCAGTCTACCTGGATTGTTTTTAAAATTGCATCCAATTGTTCAAGGATTGGCCGGCCAGGGAAAGGTTCATCTTTAACATCGAAATTTTCGGAAGGAAAACGAGCAAATCAATTCTGACTTTGGCGTTTACTTAAGCACTGATCACCATAAATGCCACGCAAGTTTCGATGAGTCTGCGCCAATTTTGCCCTTTGTGGAAGTAAAAAACTAAAATGTGACGAAAATGATCTTCTGAAATCTCTATTTTAAAAACGCAATAACTTTTGACTGGTTAAACAGATGAAGCTACCTTTATATTTAGAATTTGCTAGAGACTGTTACCTTTACAACGCTGTATATTATGCCTTAATTGAGTAAGTATTACTCGAGATATGCGACTTTAAAGCTATCTATTGGGAAAAAACGAATTTACTTTTTCCCCAACCCAATATTTTTATTAATTTTTGTTTGCGCATGGCAGCCATCTTTGTTTCATCGTGTGATTTTCTCACATACTAGGGTATACGAAATTGTAAATATCTCGTCTTTTATTTTCCCAATTATAACTGGGTTTGCAGAATTTTGTTCAGAATAAAATAGGCTAAAGATATGGTGGTAGAATAGTTTTTAAAAATAAATTTTTATTGGTAAAACTTTAGCACAAATGTAAGATTTTTCTAAAATCTGTCCGTTTACAAGAGGAAATTTTTCATGCAAGGAAAACTGTCAATATGACACATTTTTTTACAAAGAGGTCAAAGGTACATGTAATCACACATCGAGTTCCAGATCTGGGATTTGATTTCTCTTTGCGAAAAAAATTCCAAAATTTATCAAAAATTCCAAAAATCGCACTTTTTAGGCTTTGATATCTCTGCTGGGCAAGAGATAAAAATATGAAATTCCAGCCTTTGGACAGTACTTTATAGTAGTGTTATGTACAAAAATTTCAAGTAGGAGATTTGACTACAAGCTGAGCTATGACACGTGTAATATGCGAAAACAATGCTGTAAAACTATTGTACCCTACTATGTGTTTGTTCATACCTCCAAAATGTTATTGATGGTCCAAAGTTAAATGTTAATTAAAAATATTTTCTTTAATCGCGTGCTTGTTATTTAAACAATTCAAAATGTATGCTAAACCAATTCACTATTTTTCCAGATGAATAAAACCTATTAGAAATCATACTGCAACAATTTGACTCAGAAAACATTGACTCAGAAGCATCATTATAGGTATCTCTCGTAAGTAGTGTGAAAATATCTCTCAGCTCTTTCTTGAATATATACAATATCTTATTTAATTAACCATTATGTTATTAAATTGTTTTCAATAAACAATATTTTCTGTGTGAATATTGTAATAAAGAGATAAATCTCATTTCTCTTAACGTACTCGCATTTTTTTAACATTTTCTGACCTCCGTACCCCATCTTTTCCTCAAATCTCCTTCTTGAAATTTTTTATGTATAACATGACCATAAAATACTAACAAAGGCCAGAATTTCAGATTTATATCTTGACCACACCAGACATATCAAAGTCTAAAAAGTGTAGTTTTTGAAATTTTTGACAAATTTAATTTTTTTTTTCGCAAAGATGAATCAATTTCCACGTCTGGGATTTGGTGTGTCAGCACAAGTACTTTTGGCCTATTTGTATAACAAATTGTGTTATGTTGACAGTTTTCCTTGGATGAAAAATTTCCTCTTGTAAATGGACAGATTTTGTAAAAATCTTGCATTTTGTGCTAAAATTTTACCAGCCAAAATTTTTTTTAAAAAACTATTCTACCCCCATATCTTTAGCCTATTTTATTTTGGACAAAATGCTGCCCCAATTCAAACCCCATTTCAATTAGGAAAATAAAAGACGAGATATTTACAATTTCGTATAGCCTAGTGTGTGAGAAAATCGCTGCACACGATGAAACAAAGATGGCTGCCGTGCGCAAACAAAAATTAATAAAAGTAAAATAATAGGCATTTTGAACTTCCATCATGTTAGGGTTGTTGCACAAAAAATTTCAGATTTTTTAAAAATGGTCGAACCACCAAAAAAATATTTTCGGGACAACTTGAAATGGATTGACCCTATTGCAAAGCTCGACGATTGCAGATTAGCGAGCTGTTTGGTGAAATTCTGGTATATAAACTGCTGATATAACTGTACTTAGAAATGGCAACATTTTCTTGAAGAATTCATCACCTCTCCACCATCACGTGATGGTGGAAAGAATGCACGCCAAACCGGTTTCTCCCGCCGATCCCACCAGTCAGAAAGACCGTTTTCGACTGCGTTACGTTTCTTTTAATATGAGAATGAAAGCAGAAAATCACCACGAAGGGATCATCGCCAAACAAGACACCTTTTTGGCGAGGAAAATCTCGCCAAATCTTAGAGGTCCATGCTGTAAAGGTGTTAGTTCATAGGCCCAGGTGATTTACCAAAAGAAGCACACACAAAAAAAACTCCGAAAAGAGAGTTACATTTTACGACGAGACATTTATTTAGTCAGAGATAACAGACTGTAGGTTCCCCATAAAGGGGGGAATTCTCAGAGCTCTAGTGAGCTACATGTTGTCTGTATGATGGCAATCAGTGGAGTGACGATACAATGTCATAGCCCTTATCGCCAAAAGGCATCAGAAGTCTTTCATACAAAGAATTTTGGCGACCTTTGATAAACCACACGTTCAGTATCAGTGACTACATTTGCGGTCTGGGAACCCAAGGATTATTTTCACATCTGCGAATATTTTATAGGGTTACAGAAATATTTTAAGCTTGGGAAGTAGACAAGGGCAAAGCAGGCCGTTACTTAAATTGGAGTTTTGCTGACCACAATTATATTACCCAGATGCGCAATTGAACAGAAAGAAAGCACAGTCAGGATAAACAGAGATAAAAGTATTTCTAGTTTTAAGCATTAATTGTGAGAATGAAAACAGGGTGTGGAAGGCAGATGTTAATAAAATGTAACGGATAAAAGATTATGATGAACAAAGCCCAGAGCTTTCTTTATTTTGTTAATAAGTGCGGTATCTATGGGCAGATGTTTTTCCAGACACAACAGAAAATCTGTGAGAAAGGAAGTTCTCTTATTAATTTTCTACAGAGAGCTCCAAAAGATGAAAAGCTGAACTTCTAATAGTGGGAGGATGAAATCTAGAACTTAACTATTAAATGTAGGATTAATTTAACTAATGGGCTTAATAGTGAAAAGGGAAACTAAAATAAAACAAAGAATTTATTAAAGGGAAATAATTATTGCATTTATGAAGGGGAAAAGATATGTAGCGATAATCTCCGCTACACATGCTTCAAGAATCCCCGAAGAGAACAAAGGGATAAGTTATCTAGTCATTTCTGATCTAAGGTCTGGGGGGGGAGGGCAAAAGTCTGATACCGCTGGATGCTCGTCAATAACCGAATATTGCAATATGAAAGCAACAATATCCTCACAGGCATTTCTGGGCTGATTGGACGGAACATACTACTGCATGATTCTCTCTTTCTTTATGCAGTTGTGCTAGCACCTATGCACAACCACGCCGAACGCGCAAATCGTGTCCCTGGATGTTTCCCCAGGTTATCCCAAAATGACCAAATCAAATATCAACCGGTTCGATTGTTACAAAATTTCGTACCGTTTCATTTGAACACCCCTAATAATAATTTTTTAAACTGTATAATTTTTTATAATAGTTTTTTAATTGATTCCATTAACTAATTTGTTAATTGTTTGAATGTGCTAACTTGACACTTTAAAATAAATAAATAATTTTATGTTAATTTAAGCATACAGAAACATTTTAATTGTTTTAGCAAAGATCTTATTTTCACTTTAACGCGTGCCTGGTAGGTAATGTGCTGACTATGTAGGTACTTTGCAGATTCCCTGGGTAGTTTGAGAAATAAAACAATTTTTCGGGAGAACTTTAAAGGACAGATAACTCAAGTTAATCTGCAGATTACCTAGATAATCTGTAAAATATCTGATTTCTACACTTCTAGCAGTCACGGCTACACTTAAAATTGGTCAAGGCTTTAATTAATTACGAAAATATAACCGTGAATAATTTACATATAAATATATATATTGGAAAATAATGTTTATTTTTTATTAACCTAATTAAAGTAAATTTCCAAAGTTCAATTATTTAAAATATATATATTAAAGAATAATGTTTATTCATTTCAAAAATTAATTAATTTAAAAAAAGAGTACATTTATTTAAAAAAGCTTTATGTATGTAATAAGCGCAAATTAATTTTTTAGCATCTATCAAAGTTTTTCCGATAGTACCTCATTTTCACTTAAGAATAATCATTATTTTGAAAAGTTTCCTTTAATTCTAATAAAATGAACGGATGAATTAAACTTAAAAATAATAGTTTCTTTTAAAATTCTTTAAATTACCAAGCTGTACGAAATTTTTTTAAATTAAATCTTTCCGCACTCCCGAATATATTTTTATGTTTCGCGCTATGTTTCAAATATAAGTTTCAATCAATTATAATAAATAAACGGAAGAATTAAATTATTTTAGTAGATTCTTTTAATTCTTTAAATTTTAATGCTATAACAAAATTTACTAATTAAATCTTTCCGCACTCCAGAATACTTTTTTATGTTTCTCGTTACGTTAAAATACATCTTAATTCACCCATACAATAACATGGATTTAAATTTTGGCTTTAACGTCAGTAATAAAATTATCACTATATATATTTGCATTAAAATGAAAAAAATAAATAATGGTTCTTTCTTAAAAATTTTAAATCAGGATGCATCTTTCCTCCATTTTTATTTTAGTCTTTATACGATTTGAGATTTTTCAGTAATCGGTTTCAAATTTTTTTGGGATGTAAAAATGTATAATTGCGAAATTCGCATAATTGGATTTTTTTTTAAATTCTTTAATGGTTATTTAAATAAACATGATTTCATTTAGTAATTTATAAAAATGATTAAAAAGTTTATTCCTACAACTTTTCAAGGGCTAAAAATTGAGGAAAGACACAAAAATGGTTATCTTCCTTAATGCATTTATAATTTGAAATGTTTAAAATGAAAAATAAAAACAATTATGTAAAAAAAAGATAAAATTTTGAAAGGTAACGTTAATTGCGCTTAGCAAGGATTTAAAGTTTCATGGAAGTCCAAGTGAAGTGCCATTTTTTAAATGCGTTCGTAATTAGGTAAATACATAGTAATAGTAGTTGTCCTTCAGTCCCTCCGTCTGAACATAAAAGTCCGTCTGCATAAAAACAGTAATAATAGAACAATAAAGTTGAATTAATAACAAAGTTAAAATTACCCAACCAAATTGTTTGAAATTTAAAATATATTAATCTTTCATAATTTTGTCGAGTTATTTGAAATTTTATTGAAATCGGATGTAAAGTTAAATGACAGGAACAATCAAATGCGTTCCATTACATTATGGTCAATGGGAAAAATAATTTCAATGATGCGTTATAATTGCATTAAATTGCAATTAAATTGCAGTTTAATTGCATTTTAATGATGTTATACTCTCGAATATAATAGAATTGATATGCACGGATGAAGTATATACGAAAAAATACATTCTGCATAATCTGGTCCTATGGTAATGTTTGTTATTAATTTACAAGGCCTCACAAAAGTAATCCATTACACAATAGTACAAAGGAAAACATTGGGGCGCGTTTTGGCACTATTAAACTATTAAATTACTAAATCTAGCTTATCAATGTCATGCCGATGTGCGTCACCGATGGGTTAAGATCAATTCTTCTATCAGGCGGTGTCGGATCTTCTGTAATTATATTTGAGTTCTATTCAATGAATATGAAAGGAAAGGAGAGGGGAAGGTCATCATATACAATAGTTGAATAAACGAAAGTATAGCTTCACCAGATGAAAAAAAAAACTTAAATTTGAGTATTGTCTCACATTAAAAAACATGGATATCTGCGAATGTGTTAAACGCACGAAATTTTGCCTTATTTAATACACTGAGTGTCAAGGTAAATGGCTCTGAATTTTGTGTTTAAGCCACATCAGCCACGGTTGACTGACAGCGTCAAAGTAAAAAAAAATATATATATATTTTAAGTAATTATTAAGAAAGTATAATTCTGTAATAAGTAACAGTTAAGTAAATGTTTACGATTTTTTAGTAATTAATTAAAACAATACAGTTTGTTTTAGTTTTACATCATATTTTAAACTGTCAGTCATCGGTGGCAGACGCGGCTTAAATAGGAAGTTCAGTGTCAGTCACGTTGAAAAAACCGGTACCGAAGGATTTCCTGATCTGCAAATTTTCTGAACAACACAGTTCCTGTTAGAAAGATATGCAATTTATAATTAAAGGTTGATTGGTAAACCAACTTAATTTGTTCTAAAACAGTGTCTGAACCGAGTTGTTCATTAACCGATTATAGATTTTATATTGATTTGATTGGAGATTCACTTAGTTCGTTTTTAAAAGTTAATTAATGTAAAAACTAGTCAGATATGATAATCCCAAAACTTTCTTCTATCTTATAAATACTAATTCTTCCTGAAAAATACAACATAGCAGCGACACTGGATAGGTAGTTTAAAACAAAATCTAGTTATCAACATATGCCAACTTGTAACTGAATCTGAAGTTTGACGAAAATCCGTACATTGGGTTTTGAGGTAAAACTATTTCAGAATCTTAAAGCAAAATCTGCCCAACAATTCCCTATGTTGGGTGATGCACACAAAAAAATAATCAGGATCATTTATTTTATCACGCACTAACTGAATATAAAGTTTGATGAAAATCCTTGCATTAGTTCTTGAGATGCATTTATTGAGAAATCCTGAAAAATGCAGCACAGAAGCGCCATCTTTAGGGCGATTTACAGCACAAATTGAACAACACTAATCTATGTCAGGGACTAATTGAAGCTGAAGCTTCTTAAAATTTCGCGCATAAATTTAGAGCCACCAGTTGAGCTATTTGATTTAAAACGTAATGAGCGCCCTGTTATATCAAGTACTAATAAATATAAAGTTTTATGAAAATATATGCACTATTTCTTGAGATATGTCTATTGTGGAAATTGTGAATAATGCCGCATGGAAGTGCCACCTCTTGAGCGATCTTCATTAAAAACTGATCAGATCTAGTTTATATTAAGGTCT
Source organism: Maratus speculifer (assembly GCA_964019185.1). NCBI lineage: Eukaryota > Metazoa > Arthropoda > Arachnida > Araneae > Salticidae > Maratus > Maratus speculifer. The sequence goes on from OZ025301.1 coordinate 120,269,770, forward strand.
AACACAATCTAAAATTTTGTGAAATGTTTTGCATTATTTCTTGTGATAGAGTGCCCAAAATTTTTGTCACATACACGTGTATAGACTGAAAACAGAGGACTCACAGACAGATATTTTGAAAATACATGATTTTCGGGAACTATGACCCCTAAAACGTATAAATCCATGAAAAGTCGAATTTCGAAAAAAAACGTGAATCCAATACTTTCTTCTTGTAAAAATAGAAGAAAGTAAAAATTATATAAATCTTCTCTTTGCAATAGGATTAATATTTGTCCGGAGTAATATATATATACAGGGTGTCCCTAAACTCATGGTATATACGCTAGGGTTTAATAGAACATATCAAGACGAGTAATAGTAAATAAGAAACCAAGGGTCCCAAACGTTTTCCAAATTTAATTTATCACTATATCTGTAAAATAAACTACAGATACAAACAAAAAGAGCATAAAAATATAGAAATAAATAATCTATGTCATATATACTGTCGCTTTTTTTTGTCATTTTAATAAACCATGTAAAAGGTGTGCTTAAGTTTATTCCCAACAAGTTCATAAAGGCGGTGCTCTTATATATTTCTTGTCAAAACTACGACGCCTAAATATACTGACATCATTAATTAGAGAGGAACATTCTTGAAGTTGATTTATAACGGATATACCACAAGCTGGCGTTTGCAGATTTATTAAGTTGTTTCAAAACAGTCATTTATTTATTGTGCTGCATAATGTAGAATGACGTGAGGTTAGACTTCTATATAAGGTATGTGAAGGCCTTTTAGATTTTAAAATCTGTTTAGAAATGTACGCATGCTGTAATATTCAAATTTTACGATCATTAAAATATATACAGGGTATCCCTAAACTCATGGTATATACGCTAGGGGGGGGGGGGTGATAGAACACATCAAGACGAGTAATAGGAAATAGGAAACCAAGGATCCCAAACGTTTTCCAAAGGAGATAGCCGCCATTAAAGTTTGGTGTCCAAAATTTCAAATACACATAAAAAACGGAAAAAATGGTCGATTGATTTGCGGTTTTCACTAAAACTATTCTGTATGTTGGTATTTTCTTGAAAATAAATTATAAATTTTCAAAAATGCCGATAGAAGGCGCTTTAGACTTTGAAATAATGAAAAAATATTTTTTGCCGTGATTTTTTGCATCTCATTAAATGGTTTCGTAAGATTAGACTTAAACTTAAATTTTGAACTAAAAATCTGAATAATTGTGAGTGGTTAAGTAGCACAAACTTAACTGTGTTCAGCGGGTTTAAATTTCAAATGATTACAAAAAACGGAAAAATTTGATTTGCGGTTTTCACTAAAACTATTCTTTATGTCGGTATTTTATTGAAAACGAATTATAAAGATAAATTTTCAAAAATGCCTGTAGAGGGCGCTTTAGACTTTGGAGTAACGAAGAACTATTTTTTACGTTATTTTTTGCATCTGATTAAATGTTTTCGTAAACTTAGAATTAAACTTAAATTTTGAGCTCAAAATCAGAATAGTTGGGAGTTGTTAAGTAGCACAAACTGAACTGTGTTCAGAGGGTTCAAATTTCAAATGATTATAAAAAACGGAAAAAATTAGTCGATTCGTTTGTGGTTTAAAATAAAACTATTCTTTAAGTCAGTATCTTCTTGAAAATAAATTTTAAAGATAAATTTCAAAAAATTCCGTCAGAGGGCATCTTAAAATTCAGAGTAACCAGCAATTAATTTTAACCGTTATTTTTTGTATCTAATTAAATGCTTTCCAAAACTTATTAAATGTTTTCAAAATCTTAGATTTAAACTTAAATTTTGAACTCAAATTCTGAATCGTTGGGAGGGGTTAAGAATCGCAAACTGAAGTGTGTTCAGGAGTCGAAATTTACCCCCCCCCCCCCCGCCTCGAACACAGTTCACTTAACACTCGAAACGATTCAGAATTTGATCTCAAAATTTAAATCTAAGCATTTGAAAGCATTTAATGAGATTTTAAAAAACAACGGTTAAAAATAGTTGTACGCTACTCCAATGTCTAAGGCGCTCTCTATCGGCATTTTGTGAAATTTATCTTTAAAATTTATTTTCAAGAAAACACTGATTTAAAGAGTAGTTTTAGCAAAAACTGCAAACGAATCGACTAATTTTTCCGTTTTTTATAATCGTTTGAAATTTAAACCCTCTGAACAAAGTTCAGTTTATGCTACTTAACCACTCCCAACTATTCAGATTTTGAGCTCAAAATTTAAATTTAAGTCTAAGTTTACGAAAACATTTAATCACATGCAAAAAATAACGTAAAAAATAGTTGTCTGTTACTCCAAAGTCTAAAGCGCCCTCTTTCGGAATTTTTTGAAATTTATCTTTATAATTCATTTTTAATAAAATACCGACATAAAGAATAGTTTAAGTGATAACCGCAAATCAATCGACCAATTTTTCCGTTTTTCATATTCATTTGAAATTTAAACCCTCTGAACACATTTAAGTTTTTGCTACTTAACTACCCCCAACTATTCAGATTTTGAGCTCAAAATTTAAGTTTAAGTCTAAGCTTACGAAGCCATTTAATAAGATGCAAAAAATCACGGCAAATTTTTTTTTTCATTACTTCAAATGCTAAAGCGCCTTCTATCGGTATTTTTCGAAATTTATCTTTATAATTTTTTTTCAAGATAATACCAATATAAAGAGTAGTTTTAGTGAAAACCGCAAAATCAATCGACCTATTTTTCCGTTTTTTATGTGTATTTGAAATTTTGGACCCGAATTTTAATGGCGGCTATCTCCTTTGGACAACGTTTGGGACCCTTGGTGTCCTATTTACTATTACTCGTCTTGATGTGTTCTATCACCCCCTAGCGTATATACCATGAGTTTAGGGACACCCTGTATATATATATAGATAGATATATAGATATAACTACAATATTTATTTATCCTAATTAACAGATCGTATTTTAATGTCTTTGTCCATATTGTTGTGCATTTTTTAATATTCTTTTTAAAACATTTTAGCATTATTTTGTTGACTACACAATTCAATCATATCAGTTTGCCTTTTAGACCTCTCACAAACTCCTTAATACGCTAAAAGTTCATGTTTATTATGAATTTAAAGATTATTAACATTAGAAGTTTCAATTAAAAAATTAACTTGCATTTCAAAATATTTCTTTAAAAAATATACAAAATATAAAAAATTATGTATCAAATTTGTTCATTCTAATTGTAAAGGGACTATTTATACATATTTATTAAATTTATAAAATTATCATATCATTTAAAATATATCATAATTTAAACATATCATTTAAACATATCATACTTATGTACCACACATTTTTTTTTCATTTTTCTAATTTAAGATATCATGAAGTAAGAAAAGACATTTGGTTAAATTTAAAGAAGTAAAGACAAATTAATTAAGTAAAACATTAATCAAATGAATGAATTTAAACATCCATTAAAACGTTGTGCAAAATCCATTAAACTCAATTTTCTCTTGCATTCAAATAAATCGTATTCAATGACCGAGAATTACAAAGATATAATTAAAACTCATTGAAAAGATGTTTTTTATTGTTATTTTGCTGCTTTTTTCCTGAGATTACAATCTTTGATGATTATCCTTTGTATAGGAAAACGTGCTTTTTGTTTAGGGTAAATTACAAATTATTGCTTAATATTATTCATTTAATTAGTATATTTCATTTTGTTGCGAACATCTTTCAAATTTAATAGTACGTATAAAAAAACGACAAAACATTTTTTCTTTTGTCTGAAAAATATTTCTGAAAATAAATTCGAGTTGGTTAATCCGAGATAATATTAGAGTACTTATATTTTGAAGAACAAATTTGCCTGGGCATAACTTTGACGTCATTTTGCGAGCGTCAATGGCAGCTGTAAAATTTCTTTTTTACTGCATTTAAAAAAAATATTTAGAACTCCGTACTTGTAAGGTTAAAATGAAACAATTATGAAATCACTCCTTTGTCTGTCTGTCACAAACATTTTACTCGAAAACTATTTAACGCAGAAAATTCAAACTTGGAGAATAATAAAGACTATTGATAATAATAAAATACAGTAAAAATACTGTTTACTTTTGTTATGAAATATATTTCATCACACGACTGTTTAATCTCATTAAATAAGCACAAATGTTCAGTTTTGCAAAATATTTCCTCTACAATAAAAAAAAGCAACATAAAATCCCATTTATATCTTTAAGCGGTTTTTCCAAATAATACACTGAAATAATTATTTCACAGAGAATTTATCATACTCCTTTCTCTACTATGAAAACTTTAATTATGTCTCCAAATATTCATTTTGCATTACTTGAAAACATCTCCGAGCATTTCTTCCAGATTTGCAATTAGTGTCATTATTACTTTTAATTTATAAAATTGCTTTAAAGAATCATAATTATATCGAATGCTATTAAAACGTCTTGATGAAGAGGTTTTTTAGAAGTGGTCATATAATTCAATTAAGAAAATGCGTTTAAATTAGAATACTTTTAGTAGTAAAAAAGAATGATTAAAATCCACTTTAAATTAACAATCAATTTCGCAAATAAATGCTTAAAATTTGAAAATAGTTTTTTTATGGATAAGTTTAATAATTTTCTGCAGAGAAATAATAAAGCGTATTGAATTATCATTATTAAAAATAAATTTTGTTCCAAGAAAATAATTTATTTGGGCTATAAATTCAAACAGAAATATTTGGAATTATATTTTATTAAAATTCAGCAATTATTGTTTAATTTTGTTCCCTTTACACAAATTTGCACTTTTTTTATAAATAAGTCGACTCTTGTTAATTCGAACTCGTCGGGACCTTAAGAAATGTTCGAATTATTCAAAATTCGAAACGTGGGAAGTATGCGAGGAAAATATGTTTAAAAGGATACTATTAAAAAAGAATTAATGTTATAGTAATTCTTAAATTTATTTCTGCCGTTATTATCAGAATATGACTTAATATTATAATAAAAGATATAAATACATAAACTAATTAAGCGATTAGAAACAAGCACAGTGGAAGAAAAGTTGGATGTGTCATTGATGGACACACGGGGCATTCAGAAAGCGGGTATCAAATGAATGGATTATATGTATATTAGTTTAAGAACAATTCTGACCAAAATGAAAGAAATAAAGTTTAAGGAGGATGTAAAACTCGCGAGAAAATAAGGAAATATGAAAAATATGAATTCTCGTTAGTACGAACTATACAAAGTCAAAAGAAAACGAGATAGAATAAATGAAAATTTTTAGCGTTTTACTGCCAATAAAAGTATTGGGACTTCATGTTTAGTTCGAATTAAGCAAAGCTTCGATTTATTCGATTACGAACTGATGAGAGTCGACTTTATATCTTTAAACATTTATTTTTAATATTTACTGTTCAATGACTTTTGGAAATCGTTTAGTTAAATGTCTTATAAGATAGTGCTATATAATAACTTTTTGAATAATGTATGTCATGAATAATAATTATTTTATTGAAACTTGCACTTTTAACAAAATGTACCTTTAAACTTTTTTTTTCTTTTTGAAAATATTTGCTGTTGGTTCAATGTTTTTTACCCAGTTGATTTTATGAAATTTTTCAATTAAATCTATTATAAAATGATGCCGCATAGTTAAATTTGCATACTATATGTTATGAAAGATAAACTATTTTATTGAAAATTGCACTTTTGAATAAACTTATTTTGTTTTTTCTATATCTTCTATATAAAAGGTTACATTTTTTTACTCAGTTAATTCTATGCATTTTTAATTAAATATCTTTTAATATGCTGCTGAATAATAAGTCTTTGCATCGTGTATGTTATAAAATTAAATTAATTTGTTGATTTTTTTCTTTCTTTTATACCGGGCATAGGGATTTATTTTACGTTTTTTAAAAGGACAATGGACTTTCAAAATCATTTCTTTTTAAAATGCACTTTAAATAATATTTAAGGGTACACTGTATGAATTATAACTTATGTTTGTCATACAAGTAATTATTATTCTTATTATTTTTAACGAAAAAACAAGCAATTTGCTTGAATATTTTAAGAGATATTAAGACGTTTTTAAAGTGCTTCTTGAACCTTCTGTAAACGCTTAAAATATTCTTAAAAATTCCTCATTTTTCTCCATCTTTTTTTTTATTTTTATATTATTTTTATATTATTTTTTTATTTTTTTTCTAGTATGCTAAATTTATGCTAAAGTGAACTTTAAATGATTTTTCCATATAAAACATTGAAGTAACAATTTTGTAAATAATTTATTATACTTCTTCTTGTAGTGTGTAAACTTTAAATATATCACCAAATATTCATTCTACATCACGTGAGAACATCTACAAGCATTTCTTACAGATATGCAGCTAGTGTCATTATTATTTTTTATTTATAAAATTGCTTTAAATTATCATAAATATACATTTATTGCCGAATGCTCTTAAAATGTCTTGATGTGGAGCTTTTTCATAAGTAGCTATATAATTCAGTAAAGGAAATGCACTTAAATTAGAAAATTTTGGGAGTAAAAAAGACGAATTTTGTTTGCAATCGGAATTCGAATTCTCCAATCATGGAAATTCGGAAAAAACTATTACTGAAGAATAAAAAGGTTCAGCAAACTCTATTAAAAAATAAACAGACAAAATTTCTGCTAGATTGTAAAATGTGCTTGAAACTGCAATATGTTTTAATAGTTCAGATAAAATCTTCTAGTAAATACTTGAAGCATATGTTATCAAATTTTTCTCAGCTACCTGCTGTAAACGAAGCCATTTTATGATTATTAGAAAATGTAAACATTTAGTTTTTGATTAATTATAAACAAAAATTGAAAGTTAAAATAATTAACTTCCATCTAACATATTTCAAACAACAGTTTTATATGAATTATTGCTAATCACAGCTTAAGCATGATATTTTAAACATTAATTTTAGAATTAACTGACTTCTTCGATTTATCAAAAATAGGGAAAATGGCAATTAAAAAAACTATTTACTTATAATTTTGCTGCTATTTAATTTCAGCAGATTTCACTTTTGCCCATGATAGGACATTAATTAAGAGTTTTAGCCATCATGTTAATTTATTTCTAAAACGTAAAAGGGAGGAAATATAATAAAACACTCGTAGAACTGACCTTATATTATCAACTACTGGCTGAATCAACCTACATAGTAGTAGTAATAGTGTCATTCAGGGTAACTTTGCACCAAATGAGGGTAGCTTTGTTCCACCTTTACGAAACTTTGATCCATTCTATTATGGTGTAATCTTGACGAATTATTTCCAATAAGCTGCCAAACTGACACTAGTGATGCTATCTATATTTTGAAACCAAAACTTTGCCGTTAAATCAAGTGATGCAGCAGATTTAATCTTTTTTCACTCTCTGCCCAAACTTACCCTGACATGTCAAAGTTACCCGGATAGACTGTAATACATTTACAATCTTCCTCTATAATGAGCAATCCCGTAGTCTGAACATTTTTGGCCAGTCCCACGTGTATTCAGAATAGAGAGAGACCATTGTACTTAAATTTTTTTTAAGTTATTACTATTGACGGAAGTTTGTTATTTGTATTTGTGATTGTATAATTATAAATGTAGTATGTGTGATTAAATAAATAGTTTTCAACCCATGTTCTGTAGTAAAATTTCATCCTAGTAAATTTTGCTAATACCTTCAGCCAACGTTCTTTGTCTGTCGAATTTCCAAACACCCTGTATATAATAAAGAGTAACGTTACTTACGTTAAATTTCTTTTACTTGCACATAGTTTATTTTCTATTTAATATATCTGAAGTTATAAATCTGCATAAAATGCATAACCATTATTTTTGCATACTTTATTTTAAGTAAATTTCGACATTTTTCATTTAAATAAATAGCGAATACTTTTGAATATTTTCCCGAAATCTGCAATTACTGTCTTTATTTTTTCTAAAATTTATGATATTGTTTTAAAGAGCCACAATTATATAGTTATTAAATTTAAAAGGTGCTTAAATTGTTTTGCTAATATAATTTTTTAAATGCTTCTTCATTATTTTAAGAAAATGAGTTTACATTTAGAATGTTCTGAACGGAAAATGAACAATTAGGATAAGTATTTACATTAAAATTAAATTTAGTAAGCAATTTCTTTTAAAATTGAAAATGTTTTGTATTTCGTGTTCATAATTACATACTTTCGGGGGATAAAAGTATAGAAAAAATATTTTTTCAGCATTAAAATTAAATTGAATTTTAAGACAATAATAACGTTATACGCATTAGTCTAAGCATAACGAAAAAAAAGGCTACTGCGGTGGATCTCACGAGTCTTTTTTCAGACGTGATGATTTTTTTCGTACACCTGCATTGGTGCATTCGAGCATCACGTGACTCTTGCTGTCTGTAAAAAAAAGATGCATGGAATGAACCGCGTTAGCCTGCTTTTTTTAAGTAGATTTCGTATGAAATAATCTCTATTGCGGTCGCTCCTATGTTGGAATTTCTGAAAACTTTTTGCAGATCTACGCCGATCATGACCTCTAGGCCATAAAAATTCCACCTGCAAAGAAGTTTTACATATATATCACTTTCTTTTGAATACAATAACTTCTATAATTCTGCTCCAATCTTCTGTAAACTAAGGTCTGTAAACTAAGGTCTAAGGTCTTCTGTAATCTTCTGTAAAAGGGTGTAAAATCTCGGTCAAGTTCGTTACTGGGGAAAATCAGAAAAAGGGGTTGGAAATAGAGAAGGCTTTTGTGAAAACAGAAAAAAACATAACTTCATAGTTAAAATAGATATCGAATTGGTTTAAAGTTTATATTACTTTTAAAAAATGCGTCAAAAGTTTATGCATGACAGATTTTTGATAAAGTTAAAAATGGGCTCAGTGGGCGAAAAAAAGCGGGTTTTGTGGAGAAAAAAAATTCTAACTTCGTCAATTCTCAATATATTAAATCCAACTAAATTTTTTACAAATGGCCTTAAAATTATCTAACCCTTTTGCATTTACAAGTTTTTGATAGGAGTACTTCTTATCGATAAAAAATAATAATAAATAATATTGCCCAGTTAAACTGATGGCATTGAGCTCACAGGCTACGCATACTAATTCTACATTACACCCTTATGTTTTCAAGGATTATTTCCGTTCGCAGAAAAATTAAGGAGGGGGGAACAGCTCCTCCCTTTCCCCTTTTTATGCTTAATCATTGTTTTATCATAAAAAAATCCATATCCAAAATTCAGAGCAAATCGGATAATTCTTAATAAAAACCCATTTATATAATTTAAGAGGAGTTATCCCCCTCTTTTATATACTTAACCATAACACTTCCAAAACTATTCGCAGATTTGAACGAAATCTGACAATTCTGCATGAAAAACCCATTTATATAAATTAAGGGGAAGGGCATTAGACCCCCCCCATTTCCCTTGTTTATATTTATCCAATGAACACCTAATACCAATCCCGGAAGTGCTTCATCAGAAAGATCCTATGTGTAAATTTTGAACAAAAAGTATTATTTCTGCATGAAAAACCCATTTATATCAATTAAGGGGAGGGGCATGAGCCCCCCGTTCCCCCTCTTATACATATCGAATGAACTCCAAAAACTAATCAGGAAAGCGCCTTATCAGAATATACCTATATACAAAATTTCAAGTGGATCCGATATTTTTATCATGAGTTATCGCGTTAAGCACGAACGTACGAACGAACATACATACAGAACGGACGGGCACATAAGCTCTCAGGCTATGATAGCCTGTGAGCTAAAAACGAAAGCAAAAAGGGGGGGGGTGTAATAAGACAAAAATCCATAACTTCGTCAATTCTTAAACTATCAAATCTAATTAAATTTATTTTACATTTTCTTAATAATATCTACAACTTTTATATTGACATTTTTTTCTTCGTACCCTTTCTTGTAGCAAAAATAAATTAAACAAAAATAGGAGTCCTCAAAAATAGAAAACTCAAATCCAAACAGCTTACATTCTGACTAATTTTTAAATTCTTCTTTTATTTTAAACTCATCCAAATGGCAGATCCTCTTATATAGAAATTGTATAATGTGACGTATTGTCCAGTTTTTTGATAAAGGTAGATTGTATTTCAAAAAAAGCTGCCGAAATGGGTATTTTGAACAGAATTTCCCGAAATGATCGTGATTGAAAAATTGAGGAAGTATTCAAATAACAAATTGCGTTTTTTCTAACTCATATTTAAATTCATTTTTGCTCTCAAACGCATCGAATTTTCAGATCCTTTACTTTATGAACTATATAGTATGACGTATTTGCCAGGTTTTTGACAAAGGCAGAATATATTTCAAAAGAAGCAGCCAAAATAGGTATTTTGAAGAAAATTTCATGAAGTGATCGTGATCGTGATTGAAAAATTAAGGAAGTATTTAAATAAAAATTTGCGTTTTTCTGATTAATTTTTAAATTTTGTTTTGTTCTTAAATGCATCCAATTGACAGGTTCTCTTATTTAGGAACTATATAATGTAACGTATTGGTTAGTTTTTTGATAAAGGTTGAATATATTTCAAAAAAGCTATCGAAGTGGGAATTTCGCACAAAATTTCCCGAAGCGATCATAAATGAAGAGTTGAGGATGTATTCAAATAACAAATTGGCTATGTTATGACTCATTTTTAAATTCCGTTTTACTCTCAAACGCATTCAATTGACAGTTTTTTGTTATTTGGGAATTATATAATGTGCCGTATTGGTCGATTTTTTAATAAAGTCAGAATATTTTCCAAAATATGTTGTCAAAATAGCATTTGAGCCGAATTTCGGTTAAGATGATTCTGATAAAACCATTTTTGACAGAAAAATGAAATTAATTTTTTTTTCAAAAGCGGCCAAATAATGTTGTTAAACTGGGTTTATCTTTAACCATATTATTTATTTATTTATTTATTTATTTTTGTTGAAATGAGCACTCTTCGAAATGTAATAAAAGTCTTTAATTCTCTTTAATAAAGACCCCAAAAGGATGCTTAAAATTATCCTTAAACTTAAATCCCATGTTTCCTTTCACTAACTCCAAAATAACAATAAATAAATTAGACCTACATAGCTTTCTAACTAAATTCATTCGTGTACTTTTGAAAATCCATGTACACTAAATTTAAAGTCATGTTAAAGAAAATTTAGAATGATTCTGATAAAACCATTTTTGACAGAAAAATGAAATTAATTTTTTTTTCAAAAGCGGCCAAATAATGTTGTTAAACTGGGTTTATCTTTAACCATATTTTTTATTTATTTATTTATTTATTTTTGTTGAAATGAGCACTCTTCGAAATGTAATAAAAGTCTTTAATTCTCTTTAATAAAGACCCCAAAAGGATGCTTAAAATTATCCTTAAACTTAAATCCCATGTTTCCTTTCACTAACTCCAAAATAACAATAAATAAATTAGACCTACATAGCTTTCTAACTAAATTCATTCGTGTACTTTTGAAAATCCATGTACACTAAATTTAAAGTCATGTTAAAGAAAATTTAGAAACGTTAAATTGATAGCTATTTTATATATAAATTTTATATTAAAACAATACAATTAACAAGTTAAATTGAAGTTGAAAATTATTCTTATTATCTAAGATGATATTTCATAAACCGTGCAATTTTAAAAATTTTTATTTATTTGTTTAAAAAAGCATAATATTAAAGTTGTTAATTTGTTTTGCATTATGATATTGCACTGACTTGATTTGTCTATGTATTATTTCAGCAAGACATTACCCAACACATATTTTTAAATAAAATTCTGTACTTTCTTTTATTAAAACTCATAAAAGAGTACTTGAACTTCTTAAATTTAAATCCATTGTTTCCTTTTGACTAATTCTTAAAAAATAAATTAATTTTTTAAACCTTTATAGCGTTTAGTTACATATTTTTGACACGCCATTTAGATAAATTTAAACATAACGTTAAACAATATTTTTGAAACCTTAAATCGATAGTTGTTTTATATATCAATATTATATTAAAACATTACGAGTAAAAAGATAAATTTGAATCGCAAATTATTCTAATTATCTACGATGCCTTAAAAAACATGTCTGGAATTTTTTCATTGTTCTAATTCTGGCCAATGCATTCGTATGGCTTTACCGCATTAAATTGATAAAGTATATACTTTTTTTTCTACTAGATATTTCGTTGAATAACGTTTAAAAAAAAAGAAATATGTATATACAAATCTTCATTTGCAGTTAGTGGAATACTGGATAAGATTTGTTCCCCATATTGTCTTGTGTACTTCCAAGCATTTCATTTATATGGATGGATAATTGTTTGTCGGTGTGAAAATGGCGGACATAAAAATTATTGAATTTGCCGAGGACGATTATACTGGAAAATATAAGGATTATTTCCGAAGGAAATTTTTAGAGGTATAATAATTTATAATGATTCCTTGTTCTCTCTATATATGTATATATAACAGTCAATTTCATGATTCGGTTATTATTAAAAATAAAGGGTTACTATGATAAAAAAGTTAATTAAATCCAATTGATTTTTTAAATCATCAGATTTTAAAATATTCACTTTTTATCTAAACATTTTAATAAAAAAAATTTTAATTTTTCTTAAGAAAGGTGTTATAATAAAAATAAAATACATTGGCATGTTTCGGAGCCGTCAAATAAGTTCCATAGTCATAATATAAATAAAACAAAATTTCAAAATATTTCTCGGTCAATACAAATGACACGCGACAATGAGATATAAATAATTAAAAAATTATTTATATCTCAAAATTATTTATATCTCAAATTTTTCTAAATATTTTGAAATTTTATTTTTATTTATGTTTTAGATTATAGTCTATATTTTAATTTAATTTTTTGCGATAGAGCGCGTGTTTTGTTGTTTATATCTCATTGTCGCGTGTCATTTGTATTGACCGAGAAATATTTTGAAAATTTGTTTTATTTATATTATGACTATGGAACTTATTTGACTGTTCCGAAACATGTCAATGTGTTTTATTTTTATTATAACACCTTTCTTAAGAAAAATTTAAATTTTTATTAAAATGTAAACGGTTACTATTATTAATAGCCAAATGATATCCGAATGAGCCTGTTAATATGTAAAAATTATGAGAATTCATCAAATTAACCGTTTTTTTTAATAATTAACAATCGAAGTTGGTGACTATAATAAATTTCAACTCGTTTAGATTAAAGGTTTTATTTTATATACGTTTCTTATAAATATTCATCGCTTTAAGTATGCATTTCAAAGTTGTATAATTTAGCCTTTGAATATTTCAGTGTTTAAATTTTTTATCCAATTCATTCAGTAGTTAGAAAAATAATTATTTTAAACTGTTTAGTCTCTTGTATCTTATTAATAGAACACTTATTTTGAATAAGTATTATTGTCTTCATTTTTATTATTAGCTTCAAACAGTTATGATAGCACGTATTTTCGTAAAGTACATAATTGTTACTAATCTTAATTAATCATATTGATCGAACTTCATGTGTAATTAATAATAATAACCGGTAAATTTGATTATTTTACATTAATTATCAGATTTGCCAAAAACAAGGTTATTAGTTATAATAACTCGTTATTATAAATGGTAGCATATGTATATAATTTTAAAAATTTAAACTTACAATATTTTGAATCAAATGTTCATATTTTTAATAAAAAACTGTCTGTAAAAATAGTTTAATTCATGTTTAAAAACTAAGTTCAGGGGTATGCCAAAAAATGTTTAACGATATTATAAAGTGATGTAGTCAAAGTTTGATGCAAGGTTAAACAGGGAATTTTGTGAAAAAATCGGATTTTATAAGGGATAGCAGTTATTAAAAAATTAAATTTGGGATCAAAAGATGATTTTATGTTATAAGAATTATAATATTTTGTTGTACGTTAATTGTATCAATTTTTTTTTTTTTGTTAATTTTAACTTTGACGGGAAAAGAGCGACATTGCATGCATAAAAATCTTGCTGTGCATATCGTGAACTATGCCGCTTGACTTCTAGGTTTTGTTTTTCGGTTTGGTTATTTGAAAGACAATATTTATCATGGTTTATTTTAAAGTATTTTTTGTTATTATTGTTTGTTTTTAAAGTTATGGTCTATGATTAGTGCTAATTTTCGTAATTGGAGTTTTAATTTTATATATATATGTGTGTGTACTTAAGATGTATATATGTTTAGTTGTATAACTTCTTATAATATTGTTTCAAATATTATTGTTGTATGTTTCAAAACAATTTAGTAAATAGTTAAAACCTATGTATCACTTTAAGATTAGGACATCATCGTAATCGAATTGTTCCTCAGACGTTTTTGTGTATTTTTATGTTGCATTACTTCAAAGTGTTTCAATAATAAAATTGATTAATTGTTTTCTGGTATAAAAATAGCTAACAATATATATATATATATATATATATATATATATGTGTGTGTGTGTGTGTGTGTGTGTTTTACCGACGATAATAATGCCGAAAAGTTTAAGAAAATATTCTTGAAGTAAATTTTTTTGAGTAACTATTATTTCATACTACTTTCTGGGACTTCTAGTGTTGTTTTTGTTGTTATTTTTTTTTCATTTCGGATATATAATTATTTCATTTTTAAAAATGCTGAAGCCATTATATCGCTTAAACCTATATTTTATTTTAAAACTATAGACGCCAACAGGACCGGTGTTTTTACGCTCGTTATGTTAGGCACCGAGGCTATATTACGCAGTAGTAAAACACACGTTTAATTGCATTATATTATTATTATTATTATTATTATTATTATTATTATTATTATTATTATTTCTTGTCTGTGCATTTGGAAGACTTTTGATCTTTAAATTTTTAGTTTTAAAATAAATATTTTTATATTCGAATAAGTGCTTGATGATCCGGTCAAAAAGGAAAGAGATTACATCGCACGTTTTAATAATAAAACTACCTTAAAAGAAAACAAAAATGCCACTCACCCGAAAACTATATCTTTATCATTAAACTTAAGAAAAAATTAAATGCAGCTTTCTCTGTTTTTTTTTACAAACAATAGTAATTTGCCTAATCAGAAATTAGAAACATTCTCTAAAGGAAAAATAGAACGTTAGCAAAATTCAAAGTGAAATATTGAATATTAGATTTTTAATCCCTTAATCTATCCTTTTTTTGGTTACTTACTTAAAAAAATGAAATCAGAACAATTATGTGATGTGTCTACAGTCTTGATTTCTGTTATATTCGTTGGAGACTTCAAATTTGACAGAATAATAAAAGATATTAACTCACATATTTAAAAAAATTTATCATCTACAAATAGAGCTAGGAAAATCTAATGTTTGCAAAACAAAATGCAATTTTGAAATTTTTTCCAAATAATTTATTTTTCAAATAATGCATGTGTGCTATCAAAAGTAATTTTTTTCACCCCAGCCGGTCTGTTTTATAAGTAATCCAAAAGTGATTATTAAGAAATATTGATATAATATTGATACATCCTTTACTACATAACGATGTACTGAACCACTTATAATATATGATATCAATCGAGAAATTGAGGTTTAAAAAAGACTCAAAATTATCATATAGGCTGAGGCTACTTTATGATAGGTTTGTTTTTGGCGTAAAAATTACAAGAAAGAATTCGTGAACCATTTCTATTCTGTGTTGCAAAAACGGTGGTGCAAAAATCAACGTAGAGCAGGCAATCTGTCACCACTAAATTTATTTCGTTATTTTTTGCATAATATTTCGTGTAAAAATCTTGTAAGAATGCTATTAAATTTTAATCGAAGAATCTTTTAAGTTTTAGTGAAGAGAGACTGTCCGCTTGCATCTGGATTTTTGCATTCCTGTTGTAAAAGTTTGAAAGTTCTAAAGTAGTATTTATATATGGTCTTCATTCATCCACCACTAATTCTTTTCAAAGAATCAAATAGTATTTTCCAGTTTTCTGTAAAGTTTAAACATAGCATATTTGACTTATTTTTCAACTCGTACAAAACAAAACAACTACTCGATATAATTACTTTTTTACAAGGCAGACAATTAAATTTTATAAAATGTAGAAACATTCAACAAGAAATACAATTCTGTTTTACCTTTTAGTTAATAAAAGTTTAAAATGTGAGGAATGAAGAAAAAGAGGAATTAATGTTTTTGTTTTCTAATCGTTATAAAAATAGAAAAAGCTGCAAAATTGTTTTTTGTGAAAAACACCCTAATCCCCGACTGTCCCCTGATTTTTTCAAAACTACTGTGTCATATAACAGCAATAAAATATTTCTATAAAAAATTTCTACCTCCTATAGATGAGGAAAAACTAATAGAATGCGCCGTATATTGTCTGAAACACATTCAGAATTTTTTTTTAATGGAAATCATTAACGGGAGTCATTGAGGTCTTTTTGAATAATTGCAAGTACTATTTTGTTTTTCTCTTCCGGTAGCAGATGTCTTCGCTTAGTTTTCATTACAAGTACTAACCAAGTTGCTTCCCCTTAGATGTCATTACCACGTTTGTTCCTCCAGTTTTTTAGGCATCGACAGCTCGAATGTTTCAGCCTGGCAAACATTCAATTTTTTGCATCTCTAGTGGCCCAATTTTTTTCTATTTCTAATCTTTTTTTGTGCAAGTTTGTTTTGTGCATCAAAAATAATTTTCCCATGTTTTCTATCATCGGTTGTAAGTTTTTTTAGATAGCTGTGTACAAAAGCAGTTCCAAAACTTTGTCTCCCTCTCTTTGGCAAGCTTGTGTTAATACGTGCACTAAGCTCCCGGTTTCATTACAATACAAGCAATATTTAAACTACTATAATTCTATTGATTTAATGTATTTTTATTAAACTGTGCAAGGATTAACACTTTTGCTGCCGCTTACGTGAAGATGTGATGATAGTTAAGACCGCATTGTAGAAGTGGGTTTTTCCCAGAAGCCGATTTACTTTTTATAACAAGGAATCAGTGAAAGATTTTCCAGTGTCAGCTCGTGACTGGCTATTGAGACATCACCCCACATCACGCGCTGGCGCGTCATTGGCCCTTTAACGTTGATGGCATATCACCCGCTGGCGCGTGATCGGCAGAGAATGTGTTAAAACCCCCATGAATTACTTTAATATTCCTAATTGAGATATTTATGGTTATTTAGAAAGAATCATCTTTTTTCTTAGCATTTAAAACAAACTGCAGAGAAAACAGCATTAGAATTTCACCCTTTTGCAAGACTGTCAGAAAGCCATTGAGTGGATAGACAACGATCTTATAAAAAATCGACTTCAGATTGTTCTTGTTCTTTTAGAGAACGTGGAAATTCATGCTTCGATACGTTTGCGCACAAATTACCAGAGGTTACTCTTTTCCAGCTTGACAACTCTGCCTCTCCAGTCAGATTTTAAATAATAAAAAAAGGCTTCTTCATTCGGTTGCAGAAGATGAATCGAATACGAATGAAATACATTATGAACCTAATATTATTTTTTTCCAGAAAGACGCTACATTTCTAGGCATATATGTAAGCTTAAATTGTCTATAATTCCGTTATTGTAAAAGCCTTAATGCCTTAAAATATAAGCTTAAATAATTGCTTTATACAAAAAAATTAAATTAACAAAGGTAGGCTAGTTTTAATGTTAGAAAGAGATGTTGATTTTTAATATACTGTTTAAAAATCATAGTTTTAATATACAGATAAATATGATGAAGGAATACGAGCGTTATATGTCAGCTGTAAGTGACGATCATTTTGAAGGATATAAATCAATGTAAGTTTAATACTTTATACAGGATTTACGGAAATTTCTGGATATGATTTAAAATTCAATATAAAATGAAGTAACTTTAGAGACGGCAAATGCGGCTTTGACTAAAATGTTACTTAGGATAAACAGTTTTTCTAAAGAGTTATGTAAAAACTGGCTACAAATTTCGATCACAGATGATGGCAGTTATTCATATGTTTGCTTTCAAACATGCGTTTTTTCTGATTTTCAGATTAACGCCTGACATGCGCTATGACACAGAAGTGACGACTATAATGGCAGTTGTTTTGCATGTTTAAAAGTGGACAAGTGGAACCACTGTGATTGAAATTTCGGATAAATCATTTTCATTCTCTTGAAGGAATATTTTTGTACTGAAAAGCATTTTAATCCTAACCGACGGACGGCAGTTACACTGCAAATGCATGATATAAGAAGTCAAAGACACAATCGTTTTCAATTTTGCTGTGAATGAGTTGCGAATGTGCTGTACAGAATAAAAATATTGTGCAAAAAGTGTTGTTAAAAATTACAAGAGAAAAAAATATGTTTTTAAAACATTCATTTTTTAAATTGTCTAATTTTAAAGTCACCAAGTAGAAAATGTTTTGAAAGTGTTTTACATGTGCGGTTTCATAGTTTTCTAAGTCGTGTTGTTACCTATAATGTGTTGTTAATTTGGAGACAAAGTATTGTGCAGTACAACACTATTTTAAGAAACTATTTTCATTAACAGGATTTACAACACTATTTCAACGCAACTAACATCACTAGTTTTAGAACACATTTCTAGATACTTTGCAACATATTAACACTTTCGCTGCCGCTCACGCGAAAGCGCGTGATATGGCGCCAACTTTAAAAAGCTACTCACGCGCCAGCGCGTGATATGTCATGATGTCCAAAAGCCAGTCACGCGCTGGCGCGTGAAAACCTTTTACCGATTCTTTGTTATAAAAAGGTAAATCGGCTTCTGGGAAAAACCCACTTCTACAGTGCGGCATTAACCATCATCACATCTTCTCGTAAGTGGCTGAGAACGTGTTAAGAACACAGACAGCAACGCTTTTGCAACACATTAAAAACACAATCACAACACAACACATTAATGTGTTGTGAATTTGGACAGAATAAGTGTTCCCAAATGTGTTTATTTTTATGTTTGAGATTTTGCAGTCTATTTTATATAGAATTTTAAAATGTGTCCAGGAATTTTCGGTCACTCTGTATTAATTCATAAGTGCAGATGTATGGAGATGAGGATAAATTTAAATTGTAAATTATAAAAATTACACCTGCGAAATAAATCCCGCGACTTCTTATATTACTTATCTCGTTTTTAATTTCCGTTTGTGCATTTGTAAGGCTTTTTTGTGGCATTAAATTGTTAAAAAGCACTTTGGTATTCAGATTAACTGTCGTTGCATAATAAACACTTAACCCTAAACTATCATTTACGATGCGTATTCTGCCACTTCAGATTTGTTCCTGATAACGTACTGTGTGCTTTACTTTTGTGTACTTCCAAGTATGATTGGTTAATTCTTTCTTAGTGTGAACATTAAAAAGAAGTACAATGCGTAGTCGTCTTATTGATAACGACGAATATACAGTTACATTTGCGGAAGATGATTATACAGCAAAATATAGGGATTATTTCACAAAAAAATTTAGAAAGGTAAACATATATTTACTATATTTTCATTTTATTACAAAACTGTACCATACACTATTATATAACTTTTGTATTTAGCCAAATTAATGTTTTTTCCTAAAAAAAAAATTCGGACTTTTGTGTACTTCCGAGTATGAATGGTCAGTTCTTTCTTAGTGTCAACGTAAAAAAAAAAAAAAAAATGCATAGCCGTCTTATTGACCACAACAATTTTATAGTTACATATGAGGCTGATGATTATACAGGAAGATATAGGGATTATTTCACCAAAAAATTTAGAGGTAAATATATTTTTACTGCATTTTCATTTTACTGGAATACTGTACCGTAATCTGTTAATTACGGTTCGTGTTTAGCCAAAAAATGTTGTTCCTGAAAAAGAAATTTTGGATTTTTGTGTACTTCCAAGTATGAATGGTTATTTTTTCGTAATGTGAACGTTAAAAAAAATGCATTGCCGTCTTATTGATCGTGACGATTTTATAGTTACATATGCGGCTGATGATTATACAGCAAAATATAGGGATTATTTCACAAAAAATTAGAAAAGGTAAACATAATTTTACTATATATATATATAGGACATTTGCACCATAAACTTTAACTAATAATAACACATTGCTCAGTGGTGCACAAAACAGGAATTTTAATATACATTAGTACATATTAAAATAAAATAAAATTTTCAACGTTTAAAATCTGGTATTTATGAAATCCCCATCACTTTATCTAATAATCTTAAAAAAGTCTACATCGACATGACAACGCGGAAACTTTTAACTAGAATTAAAGAACATCGCAGAGATATAGAACAATATGAACAGAATACTGCCCTTGCTCGCTTCTATTTGGCGAACAAGGGTTGCCATATTAATTTTGAGGAAGCCAAAATCATAGTTCCATGCAATAACCCAGTCCAAGGTAAAATAATAGAATCCATCGAAATCATAGCACGTGAAAATAAACCATGTAATGATAATTTATCCTACAATATACCAAAAATATGGCATAACATCATAAAACCTTAAAATTTTTATTTCCTTGCAATATTTTCATTTTTACTCACGTGTAGTTGGCAACATTTTTAAATTTTAATTCATTTAATTTTTAATTTAGTAGAAATATCTCTCGAACAAGATGCAAACGTAGTCCTTCCATTTCATATTTTCCTGAAGACGCCCGCAGAAGACGGCGCGAAACGTTGAAAATGTTATTTTATTTTAATATGTACTAATGTATATTAAAATTCCTGTTTTGTGCACCACTGAGCAATGTGTTATTATTAGTTAATAATTTTACTATATTTTCATTTCACTACAATAATGCACCACAAACTATTATTTAAGGCTTCTGTTTAGCTAAATTAATGTTTTGTTCTAAAAAAAGAATTTCGGGCTTTTGTGTACTTCCAAGTATGAATGTTTAATTCTTTGTCAGATAGAATATTAAAAATAATGCAGCGCCGTTTCATTGATGACAACGATTTTATAGATACGATGTGTATGACGATTGCAGAGGAAAATTTAGGGATTATTTCACAAAAAACTTTAAAGAGGTAAATATATTTTGCTGCATTTTCATTTCAATACAATACTGTATTTAAATATTATAATTATATAAAGTTTAATATAAATTATATAAAGTTTGTATTTATCCAAATCAATGTTGTTCCCGATAAAGAATTTCGGATTTACCTGTTTTTTACGTCCTAAAATTTTAATAAAATAAACGGTTAAATATTTGAAAGTGTTAACATTAACAGATTACTTATCTGTCTTATTGAAATCGTAAAATTTATATGTAATAAATTTTGCGAATAGTGAATATGTAAAAAAAAATAAAGTTTATTCTCAAAAAGATTTGCGGAAGTAAATATATTTTTATTACATTTTCATTTTGTTACAATACTTTACCATAAAATATCATTTATGGTTTGTGTGTGTGTGCCAGATCTTTATTTATTTTTTTATCAAAAATTGCTTACTTTGTTGTTGTTTTTTTTGGCATTAGATTTTTTTAAATAAAAAAAAGGTTAATTGTTTGTTAATGCGATCATTTAACAAAATGTATATTACTGTTATTGAAATTGAAAAAAATTGTTATATGTGCGAATTACGATTATACAGAAAAAAGTAGAGATTTAAGAAAATAAATCGCGCATTCAAAAGTTTTTTACATTGTTATAGAAGGTTTTTTTAATCTCGTATAAGGGTTATTTCCAAAAGAAATTTACAAAAATAAATATATTTTAATCACAATTGCATAATAAACACTTTACCACAAACTAGTATGTACGAATTTTGTTTAGTCTGGTCAGAGTTCATTCTGATAAAATATTGTGCATTTTGCTATTATTTACGTTAAAAAAATTCAGTAATGTAAATGATTAATTTTTTGTTAGTGTAAACATTTAAAAAATTTGTATATGTGTCTTTTTAAAAATTTTAACTAAAAACATTTATAAGCTTGCAGTTTGCTTAATCATATTACTCTAAATCTCATGTACATTTGCGAATAACGATTAAAAAGTAAAATGTAGAAATTAGTTTTTAAAAAATTACAAAGGTAAATATATTTTTAGTACAATTGTATAATAAACATATCACCCTAAATTATCCTTCACATTTTTAGTTTAGCCCTGATCAGTGTTGTTCCTGATAAAGAATTGCGCAATTTGCTGCTACATAAATGGTTAGTAGTTTGTTACTGTAAACATTTTAAAAAAATGTATATTTGTCTTATTGGAATCGTAAACTTTATTACATATGCGGATGAAGATTATGCAGAAAAAAATAGCAATTATTTCTAGCAAACTTTTTAAAGAAAATGTATACATTTTTATTACAAATGAATCATAAACAGTTTACCAAAAAAAAAAAAAAAATATTTCCGATTTGTAATTATCTAGCTAAAGTTCTTCCTGATAAGGTAATGCTCATTTTGGTGTAATTTACGTTCAAAAAATTCAATAATGTGAATCGTTAATTTTTTGTTAGTGAAAAATTTAAAAAATATATATATCTGTTTATTAAAATATTAAACTTTATTGCACTTGCGGATAATGATTATGCCGAAGAATAGAAGAATTATTTAAATAAAAATTGCAAAGGTAAATACATATTATAACAATTGCATTATAAACTCTTTATCCTAAACTATATTTTACGACGTTATTATGCCAGTTCAGAGTTGTTCTGATAGCGAATTGCGTACTTTACTGTTTTGTACGTCTAAATATTTCAAAATAAAAATGAATGATTCTTTGTTCGTGTGAACATTTAAATACATTTATAGCTGTTTTATTGAAAACGTCGATTTTATTTCATATACTATTTTATGAGAAAATATAAAAATTCTTTCAAAAAAAAAAAAAAAAAAGATTTTTAGAAATAAATATATTTTATTATATTTGCGTAATACACTTTACCATTAACTATTATTTACGAATTGTATTTCAACAGTTTATAGTTGTTCCTGAAAACTTACTGTGCACCTTAATATTTTGCACGAGCAAGTATTTTAACCCGACAGTAGTTGCGTGTAGCCGCCCATACAAATTATTTTTTCCCAACTAATTTCCTCTTACAAGTATAATGAAAAATTAACTTACAGCTGTCTTTACATGTTTCCTCACCATCATAGTGAAGTAACAAGACATTCCTGGTTTTTCTTCAGATATATTTTTACTATCAAAGTTTAAAAATGGTGGATAAGTCTATGCAACGATTCCTAATGATAAATCATTTTTACTTTTTTCAATTACTCTAAATCTCATGCATAAAATATATAATTTTATAAACTGCAAACTTATAACTTTATTCAAATGTAATATTCGAATATTAAGAAAAAAGTTTTTCAATTTTACGTTTTCTGCCTTCTGGGGGCCGGGGCCAAAAAGATCAAGCGCGATTTATAGCGTTCGAAAAAATGTTATCGACTTAACTGGGGTTAATAATATGAAATGCTAATTTTTTTCTTAATGTGAACATGCATAGCCGTATTATTGAAGAAAAAGATTTTGTTACATATGCGGGTGACAACTATAGGGAAAATATTGATTCTTTCAAAAAAATGTTTTTCAGAATTAAATGTATTTTTTTTTATAACTGTATAACAAACACTTTACCATGAACTATTATTTACGATGTGTATTCCAGTAGCTCACAGTATTCTTAAACATTTGTGCATCTTATTATTTTGCAAATACAAGTACTTTAATCGTTTGATGTTTGAAAGTGTGAATATAAAAAAAATGCATATCTATGTTATTGAAATCGTCAATTTTTTACATATGTGGATGATGATTATATAGGAATATATAGGTATTCTTTCCAAAAAAGATTTACAGAGGTAAGTATAATTATATTACAATTAAGCTATAAACACTTTATCATAAACTATAATATACGGTTTACGTTTAATCTGATTGGTATTGTTCTTGATTAAAACATGGCGTACTTTCTGTTATTTGCGTCAAAACTTACGTCAATAATGCGCACTCCCTTGAAATATGTCAAAACATCGATTTGCTCCTTTTTTTATATTAAGTGTAAGATTTTTGAATATTTTAACACTTCGGTTTTACCTATTTGATAATTACATTGAAAGATATTGCAAATTTTGTTAACAGATCTAGCGCAATTACCCATACAAATGAAAACTTCGAATTGATTTTTCACCGTGTTCATATTCTTATAACTTGCTTGTTTAACAAACACCAAGGTTTTTTTTTTTTTTTTTTTTTTTTGCTAATTTAGGTGGAAGAAAGAACATTTCTGCTTATTCTCCATGGGGTATTTAATATTTTTGCGTATGTATTACCATTAAAATTTATAGTTATTTAAAAATTATATTTAAAATTGTTTGTTCAATTTCCATTAATTTTTGGTATACACGAGAGAAAAAAGTTCATATTAGTTGTAAAATCCCATACATCTAAAAATCCATACACAGTTTTATGTAGTATATTCTAATGAATGTAGAAAAAAAAGGAACCAAAACATTCATATTTATAAAAATAGTAGGGATTTAAAAAAAATTAATAAAAAAAATAAAAATAATTTTAGTAAAATAGGCTATTTTACAATTTTCTTTCAAATTTATATTTTAAGTATTAAGTTTTGTGCCACCAGAGATATTACAATATTTTTCAAAATTAGTGGGATGATTTTAAAAATACTGTGCCCCGCCCCCCCAAAAAAGGATATTTTTTTTGTTAAAAGCGAAAATGTTAGTTATAGTTACGTATGACGATTATACACAAAAATGTAGGAATCTTCTCCCAAAAAAGTATTTGCAGAAGTAAATATATTTTTATTACAGCTGATGATAAACACTTTACCATAAATTCTTATTTACGATCTGCATTCTGCCAGTTCAGAATTACTCCAGATAACATTGTATGCCCTTTACTGATCTCCACGTGCAAGTATTTTTAAAATATAATTGATTAATTATTTGTTAAGGGGACACAGTACCTTTCAAAACGTCTCTTCACTTTTGAATAATATTGTAATATTTGTGGTAGTACAATATTTAAATTCAAAAAATTAAATACAATTAATCTTTTTTGTAAGACAGCCTATTATTTTTTAAATTAACTTTTTAAAAATCCCTACTATTTTTATAAATTTGAATATTTTGGCTTCGATTTTTTCACCACATTCATTAGAATGTACTATATAAAACTGTGTATGGATTTTTCAAAAAATAGGATTTAACAATTAATATGACTTTTTTCTCGTTTATATTAAAAAGTGAAGGAAATTCAACAAACTCTCACTTTAAATGTTAAAAAAATTATTATAAACAATGTTAAATACACAAACTAAAATACTGAATACCCCATGAAGAACAAGTGAAAAATTTCAAACCTCTAACTAAATTACCCAAAAAAAAAAAAAAAAAAAAAAAAAAAAAAAAAAAAAAAAATCCGCAGTGTTTATTTAACAAGAAAATTATTAAAAATGAACACGGTGAAAAATCGGTTTAATGTTTTCAATTGTATGAGTAATTACGCTGGATTTATTAACAAAATTTACAATATTCCGCGACATAATTGTAGTATAGTAAAAGTGCCGTGTCAAAATGTTCGCAATTACAGAAATTCCAGAAAGTTTCAGTTAATATTAAAGAAAGAGAATCGATATTTTGAAAAATTTTAAGGACCCGTATCTTCTTAATTAAAACATATAAAAAATGTTTATTGAAAATGACGGTTTTATTACATATGTAAATGGTGATCAAACAATAAAATGCAATGATTATTTCCAAAAATATTCACAGAGGTAAAAATGTATGCAGGACGAATCTGAACTCTTGACGAAAACTTTAAGGGATGATAATACACATCAAGACAAACTATATTAAATAGGAAACTTATCTTCCGATGGAATGTAATTGTGAACATTTTGACACGGCACTTTTACTGTACTACAATTATGTCGCGGAATATTGTAAATTTTGTTAATAAATCCAGCGTAATTACTCATACAATTGAAAACATTAAACCGATTTTTTACCGTGTTCATTTTTAATAATTTTCTTGTTAAATAAACACTGCAAATTTTTTTTTTTTTTTTTTTTTTTTTTTTTGTAATTTAGTTAGAGGTTTGAAATTTTTTTTACTTGTTCTCCATCGGTATTCAGTATTTTAGTTTGTGTATTTAACATTTAAGTTTATACTAATTATTTTTTTTAACATTTAAAGTGAGAGTTTGAATTTCCTTCACATTTTAATACGCACGAGAAAAAATCACATTAATTGTTAAATCCTATATTTAGAAAATTCCGTATACAGTTTTATATAGCATATTCTAATGAATGGATTGAAAAAATCGAAGCCGAAATATTCAAATTTATAAAAAGTAACTGGGATTTTTAAAAAGTTAATTTTAAAAATAATAGGCTGTCTTACAAAAAAGATTAATTGCATTTAATTTTTAATATTAAGTATTGTGCTACCACATATATTACAATATTATTCAAAATTGAATAATTTTTTTCAAAAAGCACTGTGTCCCCTTAACAAATAATTAATCAATCATATTGTAAAAATACTTGGACGTGGGTGCCAGTAAAGGGCATACAATGGTAACAGGAACAATTCTAGGTCAATTAAAGTTTAGGGTTCAAAATTTTAAATTATTATAAAAAACGAAAAAATTGGTCGATTCGTTTGCGATTTTCTCTAAAATTATTCTTTATGACAATAAAAAACATTTGAAAATAAATTTTAAGGATAAAGTTCTATTTCCCCGCTCTCTTTTTTATTTTGCATAAGAGGGGGTAGTGGTTTCTGATTGATCTACGACAAGGGATGACCAGCGCGGGAACTCAGCTTTCACTTTTGAGTATAAGTGCAATCCCGGGGGGAAAAGACTGATCTACGACATCAAGATCGGGAATAACTGAACTGTATTTAGAAGGTGGGGGGAATGTTGGTTCAAATTTCAACTTTTGAAAACTGTTCAGTTTCAGCTTATTAACCACTCACAACGTTTTAGATTTTGAACTCAAAATCTATATTTAATTCTAAGCTTTCGAAAGCATTTGTTTAAATAAAAAAAATAACGGTAAAAGATAGTTGTTCGTTACTTCAAAATCTAAAGTGCCTTCTATAGGCGCATTTTTTTTTTAAATTTATCTTTCAAATTTATTTTTAAGAAAATACTGATATAAAGAATTGTTTTATCCAAAACCTCAAAGTAATCGACCAATTGTTCCGTTTTTTATAAAAATTTGAAATTTTAGACCTTAATCTTTACGCCTATCTCCTTCGGAAGATGCTTGGAACCCCTAGTTTATATATAATATTTTTTGGCTTAATGCATTTTATCACACCTTAAAGTTTTGCCAAAAAGTTTAGTTTCACCCTGCATATTTTTTTTCTAATTGTTTAACAAACCCTTTACCTTAAATTTATATTTAAGGAATGTATTAAGTCTGTTTAGATTTGTTCCTGATGATGCATTGCTATACGAATGTTTGATCTTTTGTTAGTGTCAGAAATAAAAATAAATGTACATGCGTTTTATTTAAAGCGAAAACATTCCGAAAGTTTTGTTGATTAATTTGAGACAGCAGTGATAGATGTACAAAACTTTTCCCATAGTTCATAATTTTGAATTAAATGCAAATAAAGTAATACCAAAATTATTTTTATGGAATAATTATGAAAATTTATTTGAACCATACAAACTGAGTGAGAAAATGTTAACAGATATAAAAAATATAAGGATATTAAAAGGAAAATATATTAAATAAGGATATTAAAGAAAAAGGTATAAAAAAATACAATTGAACCAGTGCTGTTGCTTGCATCTAGCATCGATACCTGGTGCATCTTGTATATCTATGCATAAAAATTAGAGAATTGATAAAATGTCTTAATTAAAGTATTAATTAATGTATTTTTTATACTTTTAATTTTTATTATTGGATATTTACTTGTTTATTTCATGCCAAATATGAATTAAGTCGCCAAATATGGATCTACAAATTTTTACCCACTCTATCTTGGGAGTTATCCACGTACTGTACATAATCTACAGATATATTAGAATGAAATATAAAGGCAATAAATGTGTAAATAGTTTATATATTTCTATTAAAAGTTTTGAAATTGATTGAAACTACCTTTTTTTAAGTATTTATTTTTTGATTTTATGTAGGCATAACTTTTTGAAAATTTTCGAAACCACTACTCGGACTATTAACATATTCTTCTTTTCAAGAAAAGCAATTATAAACACAAATTAATCAATAATAAACATAAAGTATTAAAAAAAAGTTAAAAAAATTCTTTCATGAACCAACAAATTTCTTTTCGATAAATTACAAAGTTGCATTCACAGTTTTTTTTCCAAAAAGAGTTTTTTTTTTTTTTTTGCAACTTTTGCCGATTGACATAGCTGCTAGTTGTGTTGGAGCAGATGTTTGTACTTCAGTAATAATATTAATGTTAAATCTTATTTAGAACAATAAAATTTCAAAATTGCATAAAAATATTATTTTTTTATAATTAACTTTATCAAAAGACAGAGCATTTTATACAACAACTTTGCTGCAACAGATATTTTCTCAAAAATTTTAAAAGCAAGAAATTGGGAAACTAGCAGAAAAAACTGTACTTCTGAATTGTAAGTTATATGTTTATAAAAATTTTCATTTTACTTTTGTCGACTAACAGTAAGACGTTAAGCCAAAAAGGCATAAGCGTGTCTTCTTCCAATGTGATATTTCTCTATGGCATTCCTATGATATTTCTTTATGGCTTCTTTTAATGGCTATTTTTTATATTCCAATGTAAATTGTATAAATAGCAGTTAATATTATAAAAATGGATTTAAATATTATAATTAAAATTTAAATATTCGTTACACACACATATTTTAAGAATATATATATATATATATTTCACGGATAAAAAATCTATCGTAACACAAAAAAATCCAAGTTAATTTAAAAAAGAAAAATATATGATAGAAAAAACTGCATCAACCATATAGGAAACGATTTTTTCAAAGACTAAAATTTAAGACTTTAAATAAATTCTATTTTTTTTAATATATTTTCCTTACTTTTTGTAAGAAAGACATGTATGTTTTACAGTTAAAGTTAAATAAAGATGAAATATCTCGAAGAGATTATCATTTATGCAGTCATTTTCATCATAAAAGATGTATTATATTTCAAAAAAATACATTAATATTATAAAAAAAACTCTGCAAAAAATGGCTTAACCAGCCCCAATCTCCCCTATATATAGCTTTGAACTGGGGGTTCTAGAGATTACAGTTGGCGCATTTCTTCTAAAATGTATCAGATATTGCAACATAGAGTGTAATTTATCTTATTTATTATTATATCTTCCTAAAAATATATTAAAATAATTCCTATATCCAGTTGATGAAACATACTCATAAAAATAGCTCTAAAATATATTGAAAAAGGAAACATCACCATGTCCTTTAACACTGAATTAACAAAATAAAGTTTGTACATTCTCTCTTAACTTTTTATACATTGATAACAAATCAAAGTATATGTTTATTAAAAAAATGCATTAAAATATCATCTAATAACCTCTCACTTGAAATTCAAATTTTTATATACAAAAGAGATTTGATTATCTGGATATCGATTAAACAAGTTGTCCAATTAACCGGATTGATCAATGACCATATATTTTTTCCCGCCTTCTCCAGTTTTTTAAAAGTGAAACTTCTTTTCATACAATAGGGTACATTCGGCTGGATAACAGTTAAATAACTATAACAAATAATAATAACTTTCACAAATGACTTATAATCTTTTGTTATAATAAACTTTTGTTAAAGAACTTTTTAAACATAATCATATTATTTTTATGTTGCAATTCTAGCTCATATACTAAGTTTTCAAAAAGTATTATGGAACCAAGAAAGTTTTTAGCAATATTAAATATGAAGACTTTTTCTATATTACTATTTTTCTTAAAATACACTGTAAAGAAAAATCTTCAATTCTATGGCTGTAAAATTACGGAAATTTGTATACTTGCTAAAATTTTAACCGAACACTGGACAAAATAAAGACTGAAATCTACAAAACTAGTTTTAATAAAGCTTTTGTAAACTTTAGAAAAGAACCTATTAAAAGTTCAGTAATCTTACTAAAATTTTATGTGTAATCCTGGTTGCAATAACATAAAAAGTTCTAAAGATCTCAGTTTCCTAAAACATGAGTGGTTTTAAAGATTTTTTGATTTACAAATGTGTAGATGAATCCAAATGAGTATATGTTACATGATTTTTTGTTATTGTTGTTACATAGAAAATTCTTGGAAGACCAGTTTCCTTGAAAAAGTTTTGTAAATTTGCAAATTTTTGCAGTGTGTAAAACCTATGAAATGACATCATTCAATTTTTCGAGTCATAATTTTGGTAATCATTGATCATATTAAAATTACGATTCGAGCTGCTAAAAGGTTACGAAAATAAAAGAAACATCCAAGTATAGTAAAAAAACAGCATAATATGAAAAAGAACATGAATGTTTAAATGACGCAGTTTCATAAACCGTAAAGTTTTAATTTTTTGATTTACAATGCAAATCTGTAACTGTTACATGAATTTGTGTTGTTACATGTAAATAAAATGATCTATAGGATTCCCAGTTTTTTAGAACAATTTTAGTTAAAGTTTCAGATATTTTTTTACAGTGTACAGAAGTAAACTGACAACGTCAAATTTAATTGAAACGTTTTCCAATTAGCGATAACATCTTAAAACACGTGTTTAGTAATTTTATTTTCCTCGCTTCTTAAATCCCATCTGTGCATTCATATGGCTTTCATCACATTAAACAGGGAAAATAAATACTTTTATATTCTGGTTCGGTGCCACTGTTATAAAGTCTGCTTTGCATTAAATATCAATTTATGGTTATTATTCGGATAATTTAGAATTGTTCTCCCGCGCTTATCGTGCGTTTTAATATTGTGCCATTTAAATTACTTAAATCATATCGATGGCTAAACATAAAAACATGAATATTGATCAAAAAAGTACTTATATAAAAATGGAATTTGCCGAAGATGATTATGATGGGAGATATAAAGAATATTTTCGAAATAAATATTTACAGGTATATTTAATATATTTTGCTTATATTTTTAATAGGATGTTGTTGTTTAAATGATAGGTTTTTATAAGGGAAGTATACTGTCAGCGAATAATGCAGAAATGTGAAAACCATATTTTTCTTCATACACTTAAAAACTTTAAAGTTTTAGTGAGAAACTTTACAAAAAATATGTAAATTTACAAAACTAGTTTTTGTAATGCTTCATATATCTGTAGATCTACTAAAAATAATGTTGCTTGAATTTTATCTGTATCCCAGCTTGTAGTTACATACAAAGTTTTAAATATCCCAATTTTCTAAAAAATTCTTTGTAATCTCAAAGATTTTTTTTTTCATTTACAGTGCAAAAATGTATCTATTACATGATTTTTCGTTGTTGTCAGTGCATAGAAAGTTCTTAAAATACCAATTTCCTACACTGTAAAAAAAAATCTGCAAAGGTACTAAACCTTTTCTAGGAAACTGGGATTCCAAGAACTTTTCCTGTAACGGTAACAGCAAAAATTCAAGTTTTAGAATCGATTACATGAATTTTTCCTGTTATCGTTACATGAAAAGTTCTTGGAATCCCAGTTTCCTAGAAAAGGTTTAGTACCTTCTCAGATTTTTTTTTACAGTGTAGTAGTTTTGTAACTTTACATTTTTTTATGTGCATAGCCTATGAAATTCCATCATTCAATTTTCCACGAAGCTAGAATCACAATTTTGGTAATCATTTAACGTACCAAAATTATAGCTCGAGCTATTCAATGGTTACGAAAATAAAATAAACAACGAAGTGAAATACAAAAGGGCCTAATATGAAAAAGTACGTGAATGTGTGAACGAACGGAGTTTCATTGATCGTACAGTTTTGATTTTTTGATTTAAATTGCAAATGTGTATCTTTTACACGAATGTTCTTTTTGTCATTACATAAAATGTTCTAGGAATCCCAGTATCCAAGAATTATTTTAGTAACTTTACAGATTTTTTTTCTTTCTTTACGTTGTACAGAAGATAACCAGACAATGTCAAATTTAATTGAAACGTTTTCCAATTAGCGACAACATCTTAAAACACGTGTTTGGTAATTTTATTTTCCTCGCTTCTTAAGTCCTGTCTGTGCATTCATATGGCTTTTATCGCATTAAATTGGGAAAATAAATACTTTTATATCTTGGTGAGCTACCAGTGTTATGATGTCTGCTTTACATTAAACATTTATTTAAGGTTATTATTCTAATAGTTTAGAATTGTTTCCGAGCTTATTGTCTGTTTTAATACTGCACTGTTCTAATTAATTGAATCATATCAATGGGTAAACGTAAAAACATGAATATTGAAGAAAAAAGTACTTATATAAAAATGGAATTTGCCGAAGACGATTACGATGGGAGATATAAGGAATATTTCAGGAATCAATATTTAAAGGTATATTTAATATATTTTGCTTATATTTTTAGTGGTGTGTTTGTTCTTTAAATGATATGTGTTTTATAAGAGAAGTTGTACTATCAACGAATTATCTAGAAATAAGAATTCCATATATTATTTTATTTTTTATTTTGTGTGAGATATAATGAATATTTTCACTATTGTCCACTATCACCTCTTATATCTTTGCTCCAAAATATTATTTTCTATTTTCTGATATATATAAATATATGCTATTGGGAAATTGTTCTGTTCACATTTTGTTTATACATCTCAAATTTTTCCTATTGCCAACAGTTTTTAAAAGGAGTTTTCATTGCCACATTTAATATCGCCGGCTTACATGTAACAGTAAAATATGGAGACAATTATAAATTAAAGCTGCAAATTAATATATATCACTTACCGATGACATCATAAACATGTGTTTAACAGATTTATTTCCTTCACTCTTTCATTTCAATGTACATTCATGAGATTTTTTTAACGGATTAAAATGTCAAACAAAAAAGTTTGATCAACAGATGTCCTGTCATTGCTTGATGTGCCTGTTAAAATAAATATTAAAATACAGTTATTGCTCTATGTTTTCGTGTATCCTAACCATACCTCATTGAGACATTCGGTGCAGTGCATTTCGCATTTTTTCGGTAATATGGATAATTAGTTAACTTATTGGAGCAAAAATACAAAAAAAAAAAAAAAAAAAAAAAAAAAAAAAAAAACTATGCATGACTTTGGGGAAGAAAACAAAGATTATGGAGGATATTTTTCCAGTGAATATTATAAGGTATGAATTTTTTTTATAATAATGTATATCTATTTTACTGCCATGTTTGTGCCTTGATTATAAGATTTCCATATTGGAAACGTGTTTGAATTATATTCGTAAATTTTGTGATACTTTTTTATTCTTTATTCCACTAACATTTTCAATTTGTAAAAAAAAATAAACTAGTATATCCTGAAATAATAAATAAGATAATAAATATGAAGGGATTTACCCAGCTTAATTTTATAAAATAATGATATTGCATTTTTTTTAAATGTCATGCTTTAATAATGATCTATCTAGGTATTCAAATTTAATACATTCAATTACCATTATACGTTAAGACTAATTTTTTGTTAAAAGTATCAATTATTTGTTTAAAATACTAATTATTTGTTAAAAGCATATTGCCTCTTATTTCTTTATTCCAAACAACTACATTCTATTGTGTGATACATATAAATATATGTTATTCAGTAATTGGGCTATTAACATTTTTTTTTCTCCAGTAAAATATAGAGACAATATTAAATTAAAATTATCGTAATATTCACGTAATACAGGGTGATTCAAAAAAAACGTGGACAAAATGATATGACAAATCAAGCATACAACAAGGATAAAAAAAACACATAGGAACATAGGGTCGGAAACTACTTATCGAGTCACAAATACAGGGTGTTTCATCCTAGCTACACCCGGTTTGAAAGTAATAATTTCGAGGTAAGTAAAAATATTGTAATGTAAATGCAACAATATGTACCTTATTTTGTGTGAAATGTGATAACATTACGAAAATATCTGTAAAAACATATTGCTCAAGCAATCGATGATACCGTATAAACTGATTGTCACAGTCTAAAATGTGAGGTGCTAAGTGCATATTGCTGGTGCGCATAATGCAAACTTCTACCACTTTTGTTTGGTGTTATCACATTTAAAACAAAGGTGAGAATGTCTGTTAAATGTTTTATTATAATATACTTCAGTTTTCTGAAATTATTACCGTCAACACAAATTGAGTTAGGATGAAACACCCTGTATTTCTGACTCAATAAGTGGTTTGCGGCCCTATGTTACTATGTGATTTTTTATCCTTGTCGTATGCCTGATTTGTCATATCAATTTGTCCACGTTTTTTTGAATCACCCTGTATATTTCACTTACCTATGACATCATAAACATGTACCTAAGAGATTTATTACTTTCTCTCTTTCATTTTCGCTATGCATTCATAAGGCTTTTTAACGGATTAAAATGTCAAACTAAAAAGTTTTATGGTGTTGTCATTTCTTGATGTGCGTGTTAAAATAAATATTAAATAACAATTATCGCTCTATGTTCATAGTTCTCACGCAATCTTATTGAATACTTCGATATTGTGTATTTCTCAATTTTTCAATAATATGGATAAATAATTAACCACTTAATGGTGTGGAAATTTAATGGAAACTAAGCATGGATTTAGAGAAGTAATTGCAGCCTTCAAATTACATTAGAAAAAAATCTTATTTTAAAAAGTCGTACCAAACATATGGAAATATATAAATTTAGCAATAGTGTAAATATACTAAAACAGTCACAAAATCCAAGTTTAAGAGATAAATTTACTCTTTTTCACATACTTTTTACTCAGTTTAACAGACACCGATGCTGTGAAAACAGAAGCAGAACTTTCTTGAAAATTTGCTACGTAGTGTAATTTGTATTCATACACTACATGGCCATTGATCAACGTCCACTTGCGATTTTAGACATTTTTTTGAATATCTAGAAAAATATATGAGGAATTATCCTCGAAATCTCAGTGTGTAAATATAATGGTACAAATCGCAAGTGGACGTTCATCAATGGCCATGTAGTGTAAGAAAATTAAAAATCTTATACGCTTATTTTACATATGCATCTCAAATGAGTTAATTTGATACAGCTACTTAATGATTATGTATACCGTAAAGAATATTTTTGTAGATATGTATTCATAAAATGTAATGACATGATTTCTTGACTTTTTTGGCGTTATTGTCCACTTACGTGGGTCATACTGCAATGTAAACTAAACTATGAAAGAATATGGAATAATGACATGTAACATTGTAAATTTCTTACGATACAAAATCTACAATTCTACAAATGGACAAATTTCTCTGACTTAAAATTTACAATTACAATATTAGATTGCAGTAATAATCATTTTATAATAAATTCTTCTGACGAGATAAAAATAGACTAGTATATCACTAAGAACATACAAATTTCTCTTTATCTTTGATGGTTTTCAACAATAACAAATATGCTCTCTCGTATATAAAATAAAAATGTAAACCCTCTCCGGATAATGTTCTAGCACTAAAAAAATAATAATAAAGGAGTAATAACGCCATTGGATAGCGTTGTTACCTTAGTATGCTTATTGTGTAGAATATTTTAAACTACTAATTAGCTATGTACAAATTATTTTATTTTTGCAAATTCATCCAAAATCTTCCACAGAATTTTCAAAGTGTATAAAATTTACATTTATGTACACATTTATGTAATAAGCAAGCTATTTCCTGATACATAGAAAGTTTTCAGTTTATAGAAGTTACCTCTGGAATTTTAGATCGCGCGTTGGTTCTCGCCTGCTTTTTCCAATGATGAAGTCTACAATTGGAAACAATTAACTTTTATGGACTGTTTTTTATTTCAAAGACTCTGATCCTTTCTGTGCAGAACCCGTAAGTGCCATTTCCCGATTTCATTACAGTTACGTCCAATATCAGAACTTGGCGTTATTACTCCAGGATGCCTTCTGGGTATGGTTATCAAGAAATAAGTTATCACTATAGACTTAAAACCATAATAATTAATTCCTTTTTGTAACACATGATATTTTATATGTTTATTAAATGCGAAAATAATCACAAATATAACACACATAAAGAAATCGCATAGCATGTAGGAAGAATTAACATATTCATTAAAATATCAAAATATAAAATAAAATTTAGATGGCAATATATACATTTAAAATGTCGTCAGATGATATAATGTTCTTTTGAAATGTTTAATAAAAATTTCTAGTATGTTGAACGCATACTAAATCAAACCACTGTCTTTTATCGATTCTGTAATAAATATTCATTCAGATAAGACTCTAACAAGAAATGTGGATTTCACGCAAAAAATTGTTTTAGAACTCAGTTGTAAATCGAATTTCTCATTTTTAAAATAAGGATTAAACTGTCACCAAATCAATTTTAACATGAACGATTCATTGTTATTTATCTTCATTCTTTTTTTTTTCTTTTTTTCTATTGTTCTTGTAGGGTTCGATAAATGTTGTTGTAAGCTTAATAAGACTAAATGCTGCAATGATATTTGTTTTGTTTAGAGAGAGACTATAACTATTCAATTCCATTTCTTCAAACAAATTAGCCTTGAATTATGTCACATAGATGATCTAAATATAAGAATGATTACATATAATTTGATTACAAAAAAAATCTTCAAAACAAATTAAACTTCAAAAACATGATTTTTTTTCTTTTTTGAAATATGTGCTATTTTGTGTTTTATAAATTGCGAAACTAATCACAAATATAACACACATATGAGGCAATTTAGAAAAATGAGTTAATTCTTTTTAAATTTTTAATCATAAAATAAACTTTAGATGACTCGAAATATTTTTAAAATATCCTCAGATGATTTAAAGTTCTTTAAAAATGCTTATTAAAATTTTATCGTTTATACAACGCATAATAAATCAAACCGCTGCATTTTATTTGATCTTTATTATTTATTCATTCAGGTGTCAGAATCCATTTTAATGGTTTTTGAGCTGTCTTCTAACAAAAAATGTGGATTTTATTTAAGGAATAGTTTTGGATTCAATTGTATACAGCAGTTCTAATTTGAAAATAGGTGTTTAGCTCCCAAAAATTCATTTTAACATGCACGATTCATTGATTTTTATCTTTAATTGATTTTTGTATTGCTTTTATGGGGTTTTAGATTTTTATTGTACACTTAATCAAAACGTTTAGCGAGCGTCAGCCACCTGTGACTGAGAGTATAAAATATGATGTAAAACTAAAAAAAAATGTTTTGTTTTAAGTATTTATTAAGGAAATAAAAATAAGAAAGTTAAGCAAATTTTAAACAAATTTTTATTAATTACTTAAAACAATATATTTTTGTTAGTGTTATATCATATTTTAGACTGTCAGTCATCGGTTTCTGACTTAACAATCAACATGTCAAAAATACGAGAAATTGGATCACTATTAGGAGTAGCCCTGATAGTTTTGAAATATGAAATTATAAAATACATTAAAAACGGCTCAAAGTACCTTTAAAATTTTTCAGATGATTGCTTTAAAATGCTTGCTAAAGTTATATTTTATATTAGCAAATTAAATCAAACAGTTGCATGTAATAATCTTTTTAAAAATATTAATCTTAGATGGCTCGAAATACCTTTAAAATGTCCTTTCATAATTCAACGTACTTTTAAAATGCTCATTAAAATTTTATTGAATATAGGATTCATATTAAACCAAAACCACTGCATATTATCTACTTTTTAATAAATATTCATGGGGGTGTTAGGATCTCGTTTCATTATTCTTGAGCTAACTCATAAATAGAAATGTGAATTCCACTTAAAGAATATTTAAGAATTTATTTTGCTTATCGATCGCATTTTTTTTTTTTTTTTTTTTTTTTAAGTCAGATGTTTCTTAGTTACCAAATAAGTTTTAATGCACAATATTCATTGCATTTATATTAATTGAATTTTATTCTTAGAGTAATATTTCTGAATTTGTATGATAAAAAATATAACACCTAAATGTGACAATGATATTTTATTTAATTTTATTTATTTATTTATTTATTTATTTTTGCTTAAATTAAAAATAAATTTCAATTTTTTTTTCGAAACGAATTAAGTTTCAACTATAACAAATGTGACAATTTCTATATTTAAAATAATCTTTCTAAAAAATAATAATTAGACTTCTACCTTAATATTTGTAATTTTTAAATATGAAATCATAAAATACGTTTAAAATGACTCAAAATACTTTTTAAATGTTCTCAAATGATCTAAAGTGCCTTTAAAATGCTTAAAAAATAATATATGTAATGCATATATTACTTGAGTAACATATAAGTAATGTGTAACGTTCATATGTAAAGCATTAAATCAACTATTTGCATGTAATAATTTAATAAATATTCATTTTAGATGGCTCAAAATACCTTTAAAATGTCCTTAGATAATTTAATGCACTTTTAAATTGCTTATCAAAATTTTATTGAATAAAGGACGCATACTAAATCAAAACTATTACATTTTATCTGCTTTTTTAATAAATATTCATCGGGGGGGGGGGGGGGGGGTCACGACCCACTTCAATTATTCTTAAGCTAACTCAGAAGAAAAAATGTGGATTTCTTTTAGGGATTATTAAGGAATTTATTTATTTCGCTTACATATCAAAATTTTCCTATTGAAAGTCAGTGTTTTTATGTCACCAAATAAATTTTACATACAGGATTAATTGTACTTACATTTTATTGAATTGTTTTCTTATTATAGCATTTCCGAATTTGTATTCTAAAGATGAAAGAGATAAATGTGACAATGATACTTTACTTTTTGCTTAAGGCTACAGTGGACTCTACAAACTAATTTTTTTAATTTTCAATGAATTTTTTTAAAAATTTCTGGAAAAAAAATCACAAATGTTACTAAGCATTTTTAGCATAGTACATGAAAACATTTTAAAAAAATGATTTTAACTTAATTCTTTTGTATTTTCCGTTAAATAATCATTAAAAATTTCATATAACTGAAATTTAAAAAAAATTACATGTGTCTAATTTTTTTTTCTAGTAACATTTCTTAACACATACATAAAGAGCATTTTAAACAAAAAATCAGAAAAATTGGGCATAAAAAACTTCGCATGGAACATTTTGAGATAGTGAAAACGACGAAAATATTCATTCTGACAAAAACAGGCTTTAGTAACTACAGTGGTTATAATTGCTTAATATTTTCCTACTGACACAGTTTCAGCTATTAAGGGATATAATATCATTTCTAACTTATATGTAAGTGTTTTATGTTTTTATGGTAAATTCACATAAAATATGTGGCTTCGACAGTAATTCATGCAAAGGACGTGAAGTATCTGAATTTTAAAAAAATCTTCTCAAAAGTAACATTTAGTATTTTCTAATGAAAAGTTTTCAAATTTTACTAGAAATATTCACGGTATAAATACCTCTAAACGAATTAGTTTTTACTTATACCAAATGTGACAATCGATATTTAAAATAATCTTTCTTAAGAATAATGATTAGAATTCTTCAAAAGAAAAAATAAATAAATAAAAAATAGTGTCGACTAAAAATAATACCATTCAATACTTTTTTCTTATATTTATCATTTTGCAATATTAAAGATGCGAAATAAATCCCAAAATCATTAAACGTATGATGAGTTATATCACATTTAGGAGCAATGCCCCTGTACTTTTTAAATATGAAATTAAAAAATACGTTTAAGATAGTTCAAAATACCTTTAATTTGTTCTTAGGTGATTCATGAGAATGCTTACTAAAGTTTTACTTCATATGTAACGTAATAAATCAAACAGTTGCATATCACAATATTTCAAATAAGTATTCATTTTAGATGACTCGAATGCATTTAAAATGTCCTTGGATAATTTAACCTACTTTTAAAATTTTTATTAAAATTTTATTGAATATAAGACGCAGATTAAATCAAAACCGCTGAAATTTATCTGCTTTGTAATAAATAGTTATTGGAGTGTCAGAATGTTGTTTAATATTCCTTGAGTTGTCTCATAAGAAGAAATGAAGAATTCATTTAATGAATATATAGAAAATTATTTATTTTGCTTAAATATCGCAATTTTCCTATTAAAAGTCAATCCTATCTCCTATGTCCTATATTTCCTATCTTCTATGTCATCTAATAAATTTTACATGCAGGATTCATTACATTTACATTTAATTCAATTGTATTATTGATATAGCATTTCCGAATTAGTATTGTAAAGTTCAAAGAAATAAATGTGACAATGATATTTTACTTTTTGTTTAAATTACAAATAAATTTCTATTCTGTCTCAAAACGAATAAGTTTTTAACTGTACCAAATGTGACAATCAATATTTAAAATAATATTTCTTAAAAATAATGATTAGAAATCTTCCAAAAAAAAATCGTATTGGCTAAAAATAAATGTATAGAATACTTTTCTCTAAATCTTATCACTTTTTATTATTAAAAATGCGAAAACAATCCTAAATCTATTAAAAATTTGAGAAATTACGTCGCAGTTAGGAGCCACGCCCTTGTAATTTTCAAATATGAAATCTTAAAATACCTTTAA
Source organism: Maratus speculifer (assembly GCA_964019185.1). Lineage (NCBI taxonomy): Eukaryota > Metazoa > Arthropoda > Arachnida > Araneae > Salticidae > Maratus > Maratus speculifer. The sequence continues at coordinate 120,310,490 of OZ025301.1, forward strand.
TATAGCTTGAAATATTTCTAATATGTTCTCATATGACCTCAACTTCCTTTAAAATGCTTACTGAAATTTTATATAATACATAACGCGTTAAATCAAACAGCTCCGTGTAATAATCTTTTTAATAAATATTCATTTTAGATGACACGAAATACCTTCGAAATCTCTTTAGAAAATTTAAATTACTTTTAAAATGCTTATTAAAATTTTATTGAATATAGGACGCATATTAAATCAAAATCATTGCATTTTATCTGCCTTTAATAAATATTCATTGGGGTGTCAGAATATCGTTTAATTATGCTTGAGCTGCATGACAAGAAAAAATGTGGATTTCATTTAAGGAATTATTTCGCTTATCTATTGCAATTCTCATTTTGAAAGTATGTATTTATAAGTCACTAAATAAATTTAAATGTACAGAATTCATTTCATTTATATTAATTTGAATTGTATTCTTACTATAATAGTTCTGAATTTCTAGCGTAAAAATATAAGACCTAAATGTGACAGTCATATTTTATTTTTCGTTTAAATAACAAGTAAATTTCGACATATTTTTAAAAACAAATTAGTTTGGAATTACGCCAAAATATTACAATCAATGTTTAGAATTATCATTTTAAATAATAATGATTAAATTTCTTCAAAAAAAATCTTGGATAAAAATTATAGTAATCTTTTTTTCCTCACACATTTAAAATTATGTATTCTTATAACTGGAAATAATTCCCAAATTTATCAAATATCTTTAAATTTCAGTCGCATGATTTAATTTTCTTTTAAAAAGCTTAAAGAAATTTTGTGGCATACAGGAAACATATTAATCAAACCGCTGCATTTGATCTAACCTTTCATAAATATTAATTCAGATGTCAAAATTTCTTTTAATTTTTTTTAGCTGTTACATAAGAAAAAAATGGTTTTAATATAAAGAAATATTCAATAAAATTCGTTTATTTTATTTTTTTATCACAATTCCTATCTTCAAAATTGTGTTACCAGTAAAAGCATAAATTTTATCATGCAAAATTCATTAAAATTTATCTATATTGAGTTATATTTTCCGTTTAATAACTGCAAATTTGTATTATCATATAAAATACCTTAATCTAGAAAATATATATATGGATATAAAGATATGAATATATATATTTGTTTAGACTTCAAATAAATAATATCAAATGAGACATAAAAATCTAAATATGACAAACGATATTTCATTTTGTTCATTTATAAATAAAAATTACATTTCTCTTAAAATATATAGTGTTGGTTTGAAATCGTATTAATCAATAATTTTTTTATTATATTACACAATTTTTATTTAAAAAATGAGAAATAAAATAAATCCTAAATATATCAAACATTCACTGAAAAAATCTGTAAAATTACTGAATTTTTTCTAGGAAACTGGGATGTCTAAAACTTTGTACGTAAAGCTAAAAATGAAAGTTCATGTAATAGACACACGTTTACACTCTAAATAGAATTTTAGATTTTAGTAATCTGTAAGATTATTAAAAACATTTTGTGAAACAAGAATGCCTAGCACTTTTAATGAACTTGCAATCCCGGTTACAGCTAAAGTTTTAGTAAGATTGCCAAAACTTTAGTAAATTATTATGTAAAGATACAGATTTTAATAGCTTTAAGAAAAGCTAGTTTTGGCTATTCGTTTTGGAGATTAGATGACTGAAAAAGATTTAGATCTTTTTTTATACAATGTACAGATAAACATTTAATAAGTATTCAGATTTCTGTAAATTTACATCTGTAGAAATACATTTTTTTTTTCTTTAAACAGTGTATGGGAAATTTTATCACATTTAGGAATAACGACCTTATACCTTTAAAATATGGAATCACAAATACACTTTTGCACTGTAAATCAAACAATATGTAGGGTTACTAAAAACTTTTCATGAAACAGGAATGCCTAGAACTTTTTATTAAACTGTAAATCGGATTAGAGCTAAATTGTATTATAATTACTGTAATTTTGATAGATTCTTTTATAAAGCTACAGATTTTTGTAGCTTTAGAAGTATATAGCGGTACCTTTTCCCAAAATTTTATAACTCTATGTGCAGCGGTCTCATCAGAACCGCACTGACACACTCACAAACTTATCTTTCTTTATTATAGAAGAATTATTTATATCGTCCATTATTGAAAGGTAGATTAAAATAAAATGAAATACAAATCTAATCTTTCATTTACCTTTTAGAAATTAGTTTTCTTGCTTTAAAAAATCAAATCCTAGATTTGAAAGTCAAAAAGTATCTTCTTTTCAAAAGAGTGGGTAAAAAGTGTGAAATTCAATGCACGGAAATGTGTAAAAAAAATATTAAATACTCAATTCTAAAATATCTTGAACATCACGTATGCTAGTATTAATGAAGTGATATTGCCTTATAAATATAAATGATATAAAACAAATTTTCATAAAAACTAAAACCGTGAAAACTTTTTATAAAAAAATACCTTTGATAATTTTTAGTCAAAGTTTTATCCAGAAAATATGATAGAAGGAAATAAAAATCATATGAAAAGAATGATTACAAATTTTTATATGAAACAAGAAAATCATATGGTGTGTACGCATTTTTTTAACGAATTACCATGGCGTCTGATTCAATGGCAGATTAATATTTATAAATTGAAAAAATCTCACATACTAACTTCCGGCAATGGTTTTGCCTCATAAAAATAGTTGAAATAAAACAGATTTTTATAAAAATTAAAGGCATCAATTAAAAAAAAATTGTTTAATAATTTTAATGAAATTTTATACAGAAAAGAAGATAGAAGAAAGTAAAAATACGAGCAGAATATTTACAAAATTGTATGTGAAAGAATAATGTCACGTAGGTACAGAAAAAACTTTTTTTTAATTACTACATTATATTTAATGTTACATTATTATTTATGATAAAATAAAACAGATTTTTAAAAAAGTGAAATTTTTCTTTAAAGAAAATTCCTTTAATAATTTGTAGACAAAGTTTTACACTGAAAAGACGATAGGAGGATATGAAAATCATATGACAAGAATGTTTACAAAATTGAATATCAAAGTAGAAATCCATGTGTTTATCGAAAGTACATGTTTTCTTCCGACTTATCACATTAGATTCAGTGCCAGATTAGGTATTATAAACTGAAATTTTTTTTTACCAACTAACTTACAGCAGGCGAACACAAATTTACAACTCATTCCGAAATGTTTTTGTGTGATGTTTAAAAAAGTACATTCCTCGAAATCTGTTTTAAACAATTAAAAATGAAGCATTATAATTTTGCATTAGGTATTTCGCATTCATAACTTTTTAATTTAAGTTTTGTATGTTATTTAAATTTTATTTTTCTTTAAAATATGAATTTCGTGCTGTAAATACCTAAACATAACTTCCAATAGGCGAATTATTGAAAAAAAAAGTTAAAATACATATTTTTTCAATATGCATATTAATGATGTGAAAATATTGATAACATTTAATAAATTACTTTAATATGGTCTAACTATGATAACTAGTTTAAAATGAGACGAAATATAAATCTCATCTTTAATTTAGCTTCTAGAATTTATTTTTCTAACGTTGAAAAAAAAATGAATCTGAAATTTGAAATTCAAATCAAAGAGTATCCTTAATGCCAAAATCTTTTTTACCTATTGAATATTTTCTTTTCAAATAAGTCGTGAAAAACATCGAAAATCAATACATGGTATAAAAATGTGAAAAAAATATTACAGATTCAAAGTGTACTTTTGAAAATATCATCACGTATAGTAGCATTAATGAATGATATTGCCCTAAAAATATAAATGAAATGAAATGAAATGGATATTTATAAATATTAGAAACGTGGCATTTTTATTTCAAGAAAATTTCTTTTAATAATTTTGTAGCCAAAGATTTACTCTGAAAAGAGGCTAGAAGGAATTAAAATTAGTGTGAAAAGAATGCTTACAAAAACTGTATATGAAAGAAAAAAGTCATGTGGTTATTGACAGTACGCATTTTCTTTCAAACTAATATATCTATATTATAAAGGCCAAACGTATCTGTGCGTAACGCATACGTCATTTTGCGAATGGCAACACTTTCAAATTTTAAATGAAATTTCGGTATTGCAATTTTTGCCATAACTTCTTAATATCGCCCACTTTCAATTTTTACACCATCGTGGAGGGAAAAAATGTACTTTTAAATGAAATTTATATAAAAGCTGTATCTTCATTTGTTTTTAAAATATTAATTAATTGTAGTTTTTAATACCGCTTTTCTAATTGTGGCAACAGGAGTACTCCATTTCTATTAAAAGCAAAGAAAAAGGGGGGAAATTTGCTTACTGTATTTTATGTTGCCATTTTCTTATTAAAAGGGGAAAAATTAAAATTAAATGTTTTAAATTGTATTGTATTGCTTAAATTCGTGAATTTTGATTTTATTTACAAAATTTGATTTACACGTAAGAGAATATCAACAGTTTAATGTCTGTTTCAGCTAATAGCATTGAGATTTCAAGTTTTGAATCAAAATGATAAAATTAAAATGCTTTTCTTTTTTTTTTTTTTTTTTTTTTGAAAATGTAAATATAGATACGAAATGGGCATTTGTAAATTTTGATATGGTGAAAATAATTCCGGGTTTAAATTTGACGGGAAAAAAATTCTATGATTGAGTCAAAGTTGATAAATTTTACTTTTTTTCATTTTGCAGTACAGTCAAAGATCTATAATCCGCACACCTATAATCCACTATTTTCTATAATTCACGTTATTTTACGAATGTAAACAATGAAATAAACAGTTAAAAAAAATACAAATTAGTGATCCAAAAACATTTTTTTAGAAAAAGTTAAAAAAAAATGAGAAAACAATGAGGAAACAGTGAATTATGGGTGTGCGGATTATAGATCTTGGACTGTAGTAGCATAAGAACCTTAATTGATAACTTTATTATAATAACAGAACTTTGTTACGTTTTACTGCTTACATGTACGATTAAAGTTTAATTTTAGCAATTTCTACAATTGAGTTTTATAGAAATAGTATTTTGTTAATTTGGCGTTAAATACCGTTTGTTTAAGAGTTAGACTTAACAAAAACTAATTTTGTAGGTTTATTATAAGTCAGTGAAATAGTTCCTTCTTAAAAATTTTCTTTCGCCAAAATTTGACGGATTCTACCTTGTTATATTAAATGCCAGATTATTATTTATAAAGTCTAGAAGTTCTCACAGAGTAGCTTCCAACAGTCACACTGCCTCATAAAAATTAAATGAAGTGAAAAAAAATTTTATGAAACAAAAATGAGAAATTTTTATTTAAAGAAAACTTCTTGAAAAAATTGTAGTCAGTGTTTTACAAGAACCTTTACAAAATTGTATATGAAGAAATTCATGTGGTTACATAAAATATTCATTTTCCTTCGTTAAAATTATAAAAAAAAAATTAGCAGAACTAGTTTAAAACAGACGAATACAAAGTACCTTATTTTAAAAAAATTGTGTGATGTTTAAAGATGTACTTACCTAGGAATATGTTTTGGCTGATTAAAGATGAATTTAGTATCAGAAATTTCCCATTCAAAAATCTTACATTTTAAAAGTACATGTTTTCTAAATTTTATTTTTTCAAAAAAAATATTAATTTCTTGCTGTAAATAGTTTAAAATACTAACTTCGAATAGGCGAATTATTGAAAAAATTTTGTTTTTTCAAGTTAAAATAACTTATAATATATTTGGAAATTATACTCAAAATTTTCACTGTTTAAATTTTTTTTTTGATACAGTTTAACATTAAAATCTATATTAAAATGAGATGAAATATAAATCTCATCTTACACTTAGCTTATTAAACTTATTTTTCTTGCTTTGAAAAAAAATCGTATCTTAAATTTGAAAGTCAAAAAGTATATTTGATGCCAAAAGCTTTTACATATTGAATATCTTCTTTTCAAAAGAGTTGGGAAAACATTGACATGGTATAAATATGAGATAAAAAAAAAATATTAAAAATTCAAAGTGTGAAATTAATTTTTGAAAATAACATGAACATCAGATATGTTAATATTAATAAAATAATAATGCCTCGTTAAAGAAAAAAAAGAAGTGAAATGAAACTTATTTTTGTAAAAACTGAAAACATGAGATTGTTATACATAGAAAATTCCTTAAATTATTTGTAATCAAAATTTTACTCTGAAAAGACGATAGATGTAAATAAAAAGCTTATGATAAGAATGTTTATAAAATTTTTCAGAAAAGAATTCGTGTGTTATTGAATGTGCGTATTTTTTTCAAATTATCCCATTATATTCAGAACCAGATTATCATTTATGAACTAAAACAATTTTAAACAGATTAGCTTTCAATAGGCGAACAAAAAATTCAAGCTCATTTACAAAACTAGGTGCGATATCTTTAAAAAAGAGTATTCGCATGGATCGAAATCTCTTTTTGACGATTTGAAAAAGAGTATAGCCTTAGGAATTCTACATTCATAAATCTAAAATTTAAAAATTGCATATTTTGTCAGGTTTTTGTTGCTAATGAACAGGTGCGTAATTAGGTTTGTTGTTATGTGATATTATCATTTTTTTTTGTTGTGTATCATTTGTATCACTAGTATTTTCCTTCCCTTGAAGTTGATACGAACGATTAGAGTTAGATTCTATTGTATGAAAAAGCACCGTAGTACCAATCATATTCAGTTTCCTTTTATATTCAATAACGCAGATCACACACAATGCAAAGAACGGAACTCCCAGGCTATGTGGTATGTAATAAGTACTACATAAGGGAGAAGTTTTAGATAAGCGAACTAGGTCTCTGCGAACACGATAGTAGCAGCATAGTTTTTTTTCCTAAGGGAGAATATTCGGAGCTCTGGCGGAGACCTTAAGAAGTGAGGGTGGAGTTGTTTGGTTGAGTTTTCAAGTGTAGAGTGCAATGGGTTGCGTGGAAATTCTCGTGCGAAGGAGGCAAGAGCAACGGTAAGTCCAGTGTAATCCTCCGATAAACCTAATGAGATACAGTAGGATGAAATATAAATAGGGCATTTAATAATTTCATCAGTGCACATTAAGTATTTTATATAAAATGTAGTATCGGGCAGGATCATGAATATTTGAGCGCCTAAATGTAAATAATCCTGCGTTTCTATGTAAATAATTTGTAAATGAATTGTACTTTAATCTTAATTTAATAAGTTTAGCAATTTCGATAATCTTTCTGGTATTGTGCTGATATCATGTAATAGGGATACACATGATTGATATACATGATTCCTATATTGGTGGTGGTAGAATAAGTTAATATGAAAAAAAAAGTTTTTTAATTCTTTACGAGGGTCATACTAGATCGAAAAAAATCTTCAGCGTGTAGACAAAGGAAGAGTGCAACATGCATCAAAAATATTATTTTATCCCAGAATTGTAATGTATTTAATATAAATATTTTAACAGACTAGCTCCCGATTGGTGGATATAAAAGAGCAACTATTTTCATAAAGTAGATATTTTGTGATGTTGAAAATATGATATAACGATAGTTAACTCTTGCGTGCTTTTGCCAGCGATAAGGTTTTCCAACAATGTGTTTTTTGATTCATATGACTCAGAACCCTTCAGATGTGAACACGCTGTGTCATTTTCCCGGATAACTTCATAACTGCGCGTTATATTAGCCCTTGGTGTTATTACCCACCCTAGCATAATTACCCGAGGAAACCTTACTATACTTTTTCAAAGGTACTGAAATTAATATGCATCACTGAGGTGTATTATAGGATGTTTCCTGCATAATAGTGTGTGCATACAATTTTTTGTTCTGTTACACGAATACATTAAAGAAAACAAAATTAAGTATAAGTTATACTAAGAAACATTTCTTTCAACAATATACTCTGATGGCTTAACTTTTCTAAATTAAATAAAAATTTAATATTTTAATAATTTTACTTACTATCGCAAAAAAATTCAAATAACACAGAAACAATAAAGCAAAATGTAAAAAATTTAACTGTATTAATATATGATGATATCTGTATGTCTTTCAGATAGGTTATTTTACTCTTTGTATCACAGAGTTTTAGATCTGCAACATACCTAAAAAGTCAATGTTATTTCTAAAATAAACTACAAAAGACAGTTTTGTTGAATGTTGTTATTCTATTACATTGCTATAAACATAATTGTTTCATTAAATTGGAAACAGACGACGATATTGATTTTTTTAGGCAGATTTCGTATGAAACACCAGCTTTTTCAATCACCCCTATGTTGGAATTTCTGATCCCTAGCCCTCAAATTCACTATCCGTAAACAAGTTTATATCTATCTATCTATCTATATATATTATATATATATATATATATATATCGTTAATGGGCAAAATCGGACCAAGTGGGTGGAAATAGGAAAGGTTTGTGAAAACAGAAAAAAAAACATAACTTCTTGATGAAAATAGATATCTAACCAGTTTAAAGTTTACATTACTTCTAAAAAATGTGCCAAAAGTTTGTGGCATGACAGATATTTGACAAATTTAAAAATGGGCACAAGGGGCACAAAAAAAGGGTTTTTGGGAGAAAAAAATTCATAACTTCATCAATTCTCAAGATATCAAATCCAATTTTTTTATATTGTCTAAATTTTGTGTTTACAAGTTTTTGGTAAAAATAATTCTTACAGCAGAAAAAATTAAAAACGAAAACAAAAATTGGGTGAGAAGAAGAAAAAAATCTATAACTTCGTCAGTTCTTAAGATATCAAATCCGATTAAATATTTTAAACATCTTTTTAATAATATCTACAACTTTTACATTGGCGAGTTTTTTTATAGGAGCAATCCTTATAGCAAAAATAAATTAAACAAAAATATCAGTTGAAAAAAAATCTCAAATCCAAATTAATTTTTAATTTCATTTCTGATTTTAAACGCGTCCAAATGACAGGCTTTCTTATTTTGGAACTATACAATGTGAAATATTGGTCATTTTTTGAAAAAGTAAGAGTATATTTAAAAAACTGCAGTTAAAATAGACCTTTTGAGCAGAATTTCTCAAAGCGATCTTGTTTGAAAAATTGAGGAAGGATTCAAATAGCATATTGCTTATTTTCTGACACATTTTTAAATCCATTTTTACTCTCAAACCCATCCAATTGATAGGTTCTCTTATTTAGGAACTGTACAATGTGCCGTATTGGTCAGTTTTTTAATATTTTTTTAATAAATACAGAATGTCTTTCAAATAAATGCTGTCAAAATGGGCATTTGGACAGAATTTCCAGAAGCGAATGAATTGAGAATGTATTCAAATAATAAATTGCTTATTTTATGACTTATTTTTAAATTCAATTTTGCTCTCAAATGCATTCAGTTGGCAGTTTCTGTTATTTAGGAATTATATATTGGTTGATTTTTACATAAAACCAGAATATATTTCAAAAAAGCTGTCAAAGTGGGCATTTGAGCCAAGTTTAGCATAAGATCATTCTGATACAATCGGTTCTTACAGAAAAAGGAAACAAAATTGCTTCAAAAGCGACCAACTAGAATTGTTAAACAGGGTTTTTCTCTAATTATATTTTATTTTTTGTTGTTGAAATGAGCACTTAATGAAGTCTACCTCCACCAATAGACCAAGTCAACAGTGATTTTTTATCTCTCGCAAGGTTTGATTTATCGTTTGATCTCACATGACTTTTTAACACACATGATTTTTTAAAATTAATCTTCGAAATATTTAAGTAAAAAATTCTGCAGATGTCTACAAGTATATTATTTACATATTTAGGTTAATTTTTTTATTTAAAGATCATTTTTCAGCTAGGAACTTTAAACTATCCGTAATATAAGCATATATTCTGTTTGTTGCAGTTCTGTTTAGCAAATTTTTTGAGAAAGAAAAACGTTAATCTCTTTTATATTATTTAATTATTATATGGTAAGTTAGGAATCTCTGGCCTCTCTGTAAAATTAATACCAAGTCCAAAGCCAGCAAAAAAGGGATAGGTCGCGTAGAAAAATAACTCAACAGAAAAAAATTTAAGGACCTACTCAATATCTCCCCATAATAAGTGGGTCTAGATAAATCTGGACACTGGCCTTATATGGCAAAAATGAAGAATTACTTTTAAATACTCCCATTGTTATGGCCTTACTCAAATTGATTGTAACACATGTGCTGAGGGACTTTACTACAATAAAATTAATAATTGTTTCAAAAAATTTCATGAAAGTTAGATTTTAAATATTTCATTTTTTGTGTCAATTGACGAGATGTTGCAGATACGCTTTAAAAAGTTTCTGTAAAGTTACTAAACTTTTTCAAGGAAACTGGAATAGTGAGAAATTTTTACGCGACGGTAACAGCAAAAATTCATGTAACCAATTCTGCTACATAAATTTTCTCTGTTAGCATTACGTAAAATGTTCTAGGAATCCCAGTGTACAAGAACTTTTGCTGTTACAGTTATCTAACAAGGTCTCGGAATTCCAATTTCCTAGAATAATTTTAGTAAGTTTACAGAATTTTTTTTCTTTTTACTGTGTATGCAACAAATCAATTTTTCGAAATAAAATTTTTATTTTTATGATATAATTTTTTTTTTAAATATTTTCTCGATTCTTAAAATGATGAATTTTAGTATGTGTATAAGAAATATTCACATCGGAGTTATTCATATACAAAGGGGTAAATATCAGTCAATATATGAAAAAAAAAACGTAAAACAGATGTTAAAAAATAAAAATGTAAATATTTACTTTTTTCACACTATTTATTGTTGTGTTTTAAATCATTTCTTCATAAATTGTACTATGTATAGAATTTCATACTCACTTTTAGTAAACTTTTTTTTTTTCAACGGAAAAAGGTTTTGACATAAGATTGAATTTTTTAGTTTTCGGCATTCAGACTCAAGATCAAAGGACGCAGTAAATGAAACAAAGAGAAATCTGGAGCATAAAGAGAAATCCGATTTTTATCCAATTTTAAATTCTATCAAATTTAAATCTCTTTCATACATGAGAAAACATTTTATAAAATTAAATAAATTACGATTAAACTTAAACATTTAATACGTTTTCCTATTTTTAGAAAGAAATTAAATAATTACATGAAACACAATTATTATGTGGTATTTCTTTTCAAAAACTTATTGAAATCTCTTATTAAAACTTTTATCTTTCTTAAAGAATAATTTTAAATATTTATTACATATTAATTCTATTACTCTATTAGATTATTTTTGAAGAAAAATTCTACATATAAAATACTTATGTTTCGAAAAGCTTATTTTTAAGTTTATAATTATTCTTTTACATAAAACTTTGATACAATTTCAGTAATCTCTTATTAAAACTTTTATCTTTCCTAAAGAATGATCGTAAGTATTTATTACATATTAACACTATTACTCCATTAGATTATTTTTGAAGAAAAATTCTACATATAAAAAACTTAAGTTTCGAAAAGCTTATTTTTAAGTTTATAATTATTCTTTTACATAAAATTTTTATACAATTTCAGTAATTTTATATACTTACCTTTTCATTTTTACGGGAGACAGTCAATAGATTGCACAACTTTTCGATAGCTGTGTTTTTTAAGTTTTGATAATTGATTTTTAATAATTCATTGCACCGTGTTCCACATCTGATACATACCTGAAAGTATTATAATTATCATTTTATGCCATTAATTGGGCCAATATGATCAAGAAGAGTCCAAAGTATGGAATAACACTTATTTTGTCCATGTCAGGTGGTTGCATTTGACAATAAAATGAAAATTTAATCTTCGGAAGAAAAATCGATTAAGCACTTAAGGCAAAGTTTAATTCCTTTTTTTTTTACTGAATAGTTAAAAATATTAATATAAAAAAATTGACAGAGTGTTAGGCATTTACTATTTATTAATTTAAGACCATTTAAAATCAAACATAGTAATATGATCTTCAATACCCTTCAAAAATTGTAGTAGCAACAAAGTGTAAAATATTAGATTTTAGCTGTATAGTTGGAATTTTTTTTAAATTATTTATCCCATTATTAGATCGTTACACTGTAAAAAAAATCTTTAAAGTTACAAAAAGTTTTCTGGGAACTGGGATTCTTAAAACTTTTTATGTAACGTCAACAGCGAAAATTCATGTAACAGATACAGATTTGCACTGAAAATCAAAAAAATCTGTAAGGTTACTAAGAATTTTTTAGGAAATTGGGATTCCAAGAATTTTTCATGCAACTAGAACCCAAGTTACAGATAAAATTTTAGTAAGATAGCTGTAATTTTAGTAGATTCGTTTGTAAAGTTACAAATTTCTGTAACTTTACAACAATTAGTTTTGTAGATTTACATTTTTTCCTGTACAGTGTACAGATAAAATATCAGTAACCATACAGATTTCGGCAACTTTACATCTGTAGGGTTACAGATTTTTTACAGTGTATTAGACTATTATTAGATCGATATTTCAAATATATATATATATATATATATATATATATATATATATATATATATATATATATATATATATATATAGAGAGAGAGAGAGAGAGAGAGAGAGATCGTGCTGTGAAGAGTTAGCTATTTTCTATTGCGGTCTTGGAAAATGACCTTAAATTTTAATTCCCACATCAGAATTTTTGCAAATTGTAAATTTCAATCTGACACAAACATCCTTATATATCTTCCACATCAGGTAAAATGAAGCTTTGAGGGATCAGCATCTTTAATTTAATGTAGCGTCTGTATATGCATAAAATCGATTGTTTAATGTTCATTTATAGCTGATTTCCCAAATTAGAATAAACTAATTCACTTAAATTTCACTTGTATAATGTTTAATGTTTAATGTTTATAAAGTTTAGTTATAAAGTAGAGAAACAAAACGTTTTAAGTGAAAGAGCTGGATATTTGCACCATGAAATGTTACAAATAAGCGTGAAAATAAAAATAACAAATTTATTAAACGGTGTACAAATTGTTGCACAGTTTAAAAACTATGCAAACATTAAAGTAAATTTAAAACAATCAACGCTTCAATCTTTATCTAAGATCTTCATCAGGAAAACGCTGTGATACCGTTGACAAAGTTGTAAAACGTTCTTGAAATGTAAATGTTCGTTATATTACCAGTCTATTATTGCTTTAACCAATCATCAACAGGCAAACACGCATTGCCAGGGGCGTGCGGGGAGAAAAGTGCTCCAGGGGGAAAGGATCAGTTTGGCGCCCCCTCAACCAACTTTTTCTTATAACAGGACGAAAAAGACGCTGATAGTATAAATTTGGTGCTCCCTATAGTTTCGCGCCCGGGGCGACCACCCCCCTTAACCCCCCCCCTTTCGCACGGCGGTGTGCATTGCCAACAATTATCGAACAAAATTAAAATAAACATTCAAATGATTTCAGAAAGGATAATCACGTGGTGTGATCTAACGTTGAAAAGTATAAAATGAAATATATTTGTAAAAGTACTTTGTTGTATTTGTTTGTACTATGTTAAGATTTGTAATTTTTTAACATGTGCAACCAAAGTTTAAGAATATTGAATGAAATGCTATCGTTACAAACTTCATTTCTTCAATTTCGAAGGATTCTTTCTGTAGACCATCAGTAGATGTATTACATGGAATTTTTAAGTTATGTTGTTTTCAGTTACAAATCCAAATGGGCATTAAAATTCTGCTTTGGTTGTCCTATCGCTGTTCTGGTAGTACTAGGTCAACGGACTATCAATTTCTTCAAAAGCTGTTTATGGGTATGTCTACTGTTATTCTTATGACGATCAGAAATTTTTTTTTAAATATTTCTAAATGTTTTATTACAAAATATAATTAGAATAAAAACTATATGGCCTGTTAAATAATATTGAATTCTACTCAATTAAAACATGTCTAATTTGTAAAAATGTATTTTATTTGTCTATATAAAAAATAATAATTTTTCTTTTCGTGTGACCAATAATGAAATATTTCTAAATCATGCAAAAAATATATAATTAAAATAAAACATATTCCATGTTGTTCACTATTTTTTAAACGTTTCCTTATCTTCAGAAAATTTAGAAATCAATTCCCCTTTTACTGCCTGTTTAAACAAACTGCAAAATTCTAAACCTTAGACTTTCAATATAATGATATCGGTTTTAAACACAACATATTTGTTTCCGCTATGCATCTCATGCATGCTTTCGATTCTTAAAAATCATTTTTTTATTCAAAAAACACATTTATAGGATAAACATGCTCTGTTAATAGCATTAACCTTTGTTGATGAGAGAGTGGCATAAGAGCCGCAATAGTTGGATAAGTTTTGATGAAAGAAATGTTTAAATATTCGAATACAAAAAGGTGTTTTGTATAATGTAAGAAAATGCTACTTAGCATGATTATACATGTAATAGTTTATAGAATTTGAAAAATTGAGATTCAAGGACAGGTTTGAAGTCAAAAGCTCTTGGCGAATGTATATCTTCTATTTCTATATTATTTTACCTAACAGTAGATAGAAATACATCAATTATATACATGGGTGTATAGTTCAATACAAAGAAATAATTGATTTCTATAAAGTTTTAAAAAGTTATATATTATGATTATTCATTTTTATTAATTTTTGTTTAGTATTAAAGTTTTGTTTAGTTAGTAGACTTTCCTGTAATCTATAGCTTTACCTTCAATCAACAGTCAAGTTTCCACCTTCAGCTCCCCGCCGTCTGTCGCGAAAGAGCTTTGTATTCTAGCGGCCTGTATATTATCTTTTTTTTTTTTTTTTTTTTTTTTTTTTAGGACTGGAAGTTATTGTAATAAATCCTCGCATGCCGGGGAACTTACCGGGTGGGTCAAATAGAGTCTACACCGAATCCTAGTGATCTAGTGATCTTGTTCCACTTAGGCATAAATAAATAAATAAATATTTATCATAAAATTGTTTGTTTTTTGTAAAAATTGTAAATATTATATAGTGTGATTATTCATGCAACATTTTCTTGAGAAATCCACTAATATGAGGAACGTCTCTTTTACTTTTAGCTTGTTCCCTTTTCTTCATTTTTATTTCAGTCATGCCGCTGCCTTCATGGAAAACGGGCATCTTTTTTGCGCCTGACGAAGAACGAATCAGTTATTTCGAAAGGCCTCGAACATTTTAATATAAATTTATAGTGTATTTAAAACGTGTTTATAAGAGTTCGGTCCCTTTATTGTTTTGAAAGTTGTAGATAATTGAATTTGAATAACGGTGATTCAAAGAGAATTTTGAAGTTTATAGTTTTTACCAAACACATACCTTTTTTTCTAAGCAGTGTATAGAAACATAAACATATAAATTCGATGTTGAGTTTTATAGTTTCTTAAAAAGAAATAATTAAATATTGTTCCTTGAAATGGTGTGTTTTTGTGAAATTTCAAAATGATAATACTGAAATTCTTCATGCAATAATGATTAAAATATCCCTGAAAAATGAGAAAATAATCAGTTTTTTGTCTTTGAAAGGATTAGAATATAGAATTTCAACGAGATATATGAATGGACATATTTGACGTCAAAAGCTTTTGTTAATTGAATATCTGTTTTTTTTTTTTTTTTTTTTTTTTTTTTTTTTAAGAATGTGAATTAACACATAAATTCTGTATATAATTCAAAAATTTTGTAGAAAGAAATAATTAAATATTAGAATAAAAAGACATAATACTGTAAAATTTGAAAACGATATACAGTACACATTTTTTGTTCATTTTTAGATTTACCTTCTGCCCCTTCTCTTCTTTCCTAATTTAAAAAACTTTTTTTTTCTATTTTTAAATTCAGAATGTAGAATTGGAATGCCTAAGAATCAAAACACGCTTTTGAAGTCAAAATAAGTGATAATTGTATATTTTCAAGTACAAATTATGCATAGACAAAAACGTACAGATTGTGTAAATTTAGATAGCTTAAAATTGTTTTGGAAAAAAATTCTTAAAGTTTTGATCTTAAAAAGTTTGTTTCTTCATTCTCTAATACAATTTTAGACACTGTTAAAATTTATAAAAAGAACTAGTCGGAAGTACCAATTTCAAAACTTTCTTCTATATAATGCACGTTAGCGCTTCTAAAGTCGTTACCACAGTAATAAAATTAAACGGTAATTAAATTAAATTAAATAAAATGCTCATCATGAGGATTCTCAAGGCATAAAATTCCGTGCATTATTTCTTGAAATAGGACCATTGGGGATATCGGGAAAAATGCAATATAAAAGCACAACTTGTTGGGCAATTTGTATCAAAACATAAACAACAATAACATTTATCAAGCTATACCTAAATCTAAAGTTTGATAAAAAAAAAGATTTGTGCATTTCTTCTTGAGATAAAGCCATTACAGAAATCGAGAAAATTCAGCATAGCAGTGCCACCAGTTGGCTATTGACACCTAACATGAATAGAAATAATTCATATCACGGATTTACTGAATGCAATTTTTTATTAAATTCCATTAATAAATTCTTGAGGTAGAGCTATTGCAAAAATCGTGAAAAATGAAGCATAGCAGCACCACCTGTCATGCTAGTTACACAAAAATATAAACAACATCAATTCATGTAGAGACTGATGGAATCTGAAGTTAGATGGAAATCCATGCATTAGTTATTGGAATTGAGGTGTTGCTTAAATCGTAAAAAATGAGGCACAGCAGTGCTACCTGACGGGAGATTTAGTCCAAAACCTATAAGCATCAATATATATTAAGGGCTGCCTGATTATACATTTTTAATAATTCCGTGCATTAATTCTTAAGATAAATCTATTGCGAATATCTGGGTATCAGCATAGCAGTGTCACCCGTTTATAGATTTACCCCAAAATATAAACAGCATCAATTGATTTCAAGAACTAATTGAAAGTTTGATGGAAATACGTGCATTAGTTATTGAGATATAGCGGTTGCGTAAATCGTAACAAATTTAGTATAGTTGAACGATTTACAACAAAAACTAATTAGGATCAATTTATATCATACACTACCAGAATATAATTCCAGAATAGGAAGTTTTATTCCATTCCGTGCATTAATTCTAGAGAAAGAGTGCCCACAAAATTTATGTTACATACAGACACACAGAATGACATTTTGTAAAAACATATTTTTTGGAATCTCTGACACATAATACGAGTAAATCCGTCAAAAACAGGAAGCCGAAAATTTTCAGGAATCCAATAGTTGTATAAACAAAAGAAAAGAACAAATGAAGCTAGGCATTAAAAAGCATATTATTTATTTATACTATTGTCATTTAAGTAAAAGAAGGATGGTTGTAATAATTGCAAAGGATATTTGTTGCGATAATACATCATAGAAAATGTTTTAACACATTTTTGATATTTTAAGAAAAAAAATTATAAATATTTTTAATATTCACATCTCTAAAATATTTTTATTCTTATAAACAAGATTAAATTTAGTACTGATAAAAATCTGACCTTATATTTTGACTTTAAGGATTTTTTTTCTTCATTTTCTTTCTATTTGAATATATTCTAGAATTTGAGAAAGAGGCAGTTAAATGGTCTCTTTTAAGCAAGATGAAATTTGGTACTGATAAAATCTGACCTACTTTTGGGCATTATTTCTGTTCATTCTTTTTCTATTTGAATGTATTTGAAGAATTTCAGAAGTGAGCAACATGGAGTCTCATAAAAAAGATGAAATTTGGTACTGATAAAAATCTAACCTTATATTTCATTTTAAGACTTTAATTTAGTTAATTTTCTTTCCATTTAAAAATATTTCACATTTTCAGAAGTGAGTTAAATGGTGTCTTATAAATCTAACGCTCTTACTATTAAACATATATTTTCAATATGAATTGGGATAGAACTTAGAAAAGTGGACAAAAATCAGGTACGAGTAAGATAAAAGATAGGATATGAATGATATATAAAAAGTCTCTTGCAATAACTCAGGGCTCCTGTCCTTATCAGGCGAAGCTTTAGGGAGCTAATGCTCATCCTAGGGGGAGGTTGCTTGATAATATCTCGTATCATTTCGACATTTTTAAATATTTCATTGCTCTGAATAGCTGAGTATCTCTACATCGTTGCTTTGCTTTTTCTTTTTTACTTTTTCAATTTCATTTACAAATGTTTTTTACAAAGTTTTTTGTAAAATTACTTTCATTTTCGGTATCGCTTCTGAAAATGGAGATGTTGAACTTCAGTTATTCCATGAAATGAAAAAAGACATTAAAATGTTAAAATTCAAATGAGTTTGGTTTATTTTGTGTCTGCCGATTATGTACTCTAGGGATATAGGCCCCGGGGAGAGTGCCCTTCGTGGGGGTCTTTCTAAGGGAACCTAACCCGTATTTTCGTAAGGTTCGAAGAAAACCACGAAAACTCCGAACGGTTAGGCCGACAGCCGCGATTGGGTTCGAACCCAGCACCTGCCGTCTACCAGTTCAGAGCTCAGAACCCCTTTGCCGCTAGTGGGGCAAAATTCAAATGAGGTATTAGCAAATAAACTTTCCTTGATATTAGTATTAGTTTGCGAGCGCTTTGACTGATGAAGGCAGGAGCCTAAAGAATGGTAGTCACTAATGTCTCAAATTCTCTTCACCAATGCGAACTTTATGAGAGGAGACTGAATTTATATAAGGTTAGCTGGGGCAACTGGACCCGCTAGATAACTGGGCCTTAGGCTGTTTTAATAAAAACCGCTGATGTTTTTTAAGTTTTAGGTTTTCTGAACAATGTCTCTACTTCTTAAAACAATGTGTATCCTATCAATCATAAACTTGTCTTTGCTCTGATAGGTTGTCGAAAATTTCGGTTTCTTTTTTTTAGAATTAACGTCAGTTTTGTTAAACTTCATTGGCTTTTTATTAAAATATCACAAGTACTTTTTTTAAATAATATTTTTTTTAAACATTAGACGTATAACTGCATTAATAGTATTAGATATTTATACAAATTCATATCATGTTTAAAGGTAAGACCTATGCAAATTTCCATAGCTATATTGTGAAAAACACAAAATAAGAGTTAAAATTTCCTGTAATATTATGTCTCAGTTGCAAAATTATTATTATATGTTGTTCTTGTCAAAATAGTCAAAACAATTTTCTAACAATTACGTGTAACACTCTCCAGGCAAATATAAAACTGATAAATATAACTAACTATATTTCAGTATTATCTTTTATAATATTAAATGTTTTGCAAAAATTTATATTATAATTGTAATAATAATTAATATAATATGTATAATAAATTATAAATTAATGTATATATATTGTGCATAATAATATTTTTTACTATATTAACATACACTGTTAAAAATATTGCTCTAGTTTGAACCAAATTTTGGTGCTCAATAGGTGTCTTTATAAGCTGATGAAATCTTGAACCAATATTTGGAGCTCCTGTTGAAGAATAGTTCTAATAGGTGGAATTAAATTGAAATAGGAAGCTCCGAATGTTTGTATGAGATTTCCCCATCTTATGGTGGCAGCTACTGAGTACCAAAAATTTGGTTCAAAGTAATATTTTTAACAGTGTATTTCAATTAATCAGGAATTTGATAATTTTATAAATGTTCGTATCTCCATTGTTGTTCATAGTGTCAAACTTCGGATTATAATAAAACCCTTTTTTTAACATTAAAGATTGCCCTATATTCTCGCGAATATGTGTATTTAAATATAGCGAATATTTCTGCATCGAAACAGAGACACTTAAAAAACAGGAAGGAAACCAATTATAAAATTATATATATATATATACAAAAGATGCAGTTTTCTATTGAACTTTTAAGGTATTGTTACTATTATTATTATTGTAGGTGGCATTTATGACAAAATAAATAGTTAGCAGAAATTGTCCACTTGTTTTCATCTATAGCACTTAAGATTAAAATAAAATTAAATATAATGTCGATAAACATTTCATATTTCTCATGACTACCAATTCTTATTTCACTTGTTATACAAGTTTGAAAGTATTGGAATCCAAGATTTCAATGACAAATATTCAAAAATCCTTTTGGAAGGAAAAAGCTTTTATCTGTTGAATATCATCTTTACAAAAGAGTAGATAGAAGCATAGAAGTTCTATAAATGGAATAAAAGCGAAGTTAAAAGAAAGGATAAAAATTCAATAATAAAAATTAAAAGTAAATTTTTCTAAGTCTTAAAATTTTAAAAGATGTAATATGTAATTCAGTCGTGTCTCACAAATACCCTAAATCGAGTGCGCAAAAAAAGTTAATTTATCGAAATTGAGTGTTTAAAAAAATAATCATAGTTAAGAATATACTTCTTATGCAATTAGTTTCTTATGCACCACTTTTTCTTAATATTATTCATCGTCATACATTGTTGCCAATATATGTCATTAAATAAAGGGAATATTTTTTCATCGAAATTGTAGAACTTATAAAATCGGAAGTCTGCTTAGCTAAAAATTTATAATAAAACAGTCGTTTTGCTATTAAACTTCTAGATTAAATTTTTATATGCCCATGACGATCTGTCAAAATATATAGCAGAAACCGTCGGATTGTTCCTCTTATACCATTAAAATTAATCTTTTAGATTAAAACAAAATAAAATATAGTGTCGATAAATATCTGATATTTCTCGTGAATACCAATTCTTATTTCGCCTCTTATGAAAGTTTGAAAGTATTGGAATCAGGCTTCAATGATTAGTACTCAGAGACCTTTGGAAGGAAAAAGCTTTTATCTACTGAATATCATCTTTGCAAAAGAGTTGATAGGAACATAGAAATTCCATAAATAGAATAAAAGCGAAGTTAAACGAATGGATTAAGATTCAATAATAAAAATTCAATGTAACATTTTTCGAAGACTTAAAAATCTTAAAAGATGTAATACGTAATTCAATAGTGTTCCACAAATGCCCCAAAGAGAGTGCTCAAACAAAGTTAATTTTAATTTGTCAAAATTGGAACATGGACCACTTCTCCTTAACTTTAATCATCTTCCTATATTTTCGCCAATATATTTCACTAAGTAAAGCGATTATTTATGCATGAAACTTATAGAACTTGTAAAATCGAAAGGCTGCTTAGCTAAAAAATTATGATAAAACTGCCAATTTGCTATTAAACTTTTAGATAAAATTTATATATGTAGATAACATTTTTGACAAACTACAGTTATCAGAAAGCGTCCGATTGTCTTTTCTTATAGCATTAAAATTAATCATTTAGCTTATATCAAATTAAATATAGTGTTGATAAATATCTGATATTTCTCATGACTACCAATTCTTATTTCACCTCTTATACAGATTTGAAAGTATTGGAATCCAAGATATCAATGACTACTATTCAAAGAGCCTTTTGCAAGGAAAAAGCTTTTATCTTTTAATATCATCCTTACAAAAGCGTAGATAGAAAAATGAAGCTCTATAAATAGAATAAAATCGAAGTTAAATGAAAGGATAAAGATTCAATAATAAAGATTCAAAGTACCATTCACTAAAAACTTGAAGTTTTTAGAAGATATAATGTATAATTCAATATTGTCCTACAAATACTCTAAAAAGAGTGCTCAAACAAAGTTAGTTTTAATTTGTCAAGCGTTTTAAAAAATAACTTTTGTTAGAAATATAATTTTTATGCAATGAGATTTTTATGTGCCACTTTTTCTTAATATTAATCATCGCCTAATATTATCGCCAATATATTCCATTAAACAAAGCGAATATTTATGCATCGAAATAGATGTATTTAAAAAAACGGAAGGCTGTGCAAGTATGAATTTATATTAAAAAAATGCAGTTTTCCATTGTAGTTTTAGGGCATTATTATTATTTTAGATTGTATTTCTGACAAAATAAATAGCAGAAATCACCCTCTTGTTTTCACCTATAGCACTTTATATTAAAATTAAATTAAATATAATGTCGATAAATATCTGATATTTATCATGACTACCAATTCTTATTTCACTTGTTATATAAGTTTGAAAGTATTGGAATCCAAGATTTCAATAATTAATATTCAGAAATTCTTTTGGAAGTAAAAATCTTTTATCTGTTGAATATCATCTTTACAAAAGAGTGGATAAATACATAGACAATAATAGTCTATGGCATAAATAGACATAGTGGATAAATAAATAGAATAAAAGCGAAGTTAAACTAAAGGATAAAGAATCAATGATAAAGATTCAAAGTACCATTCTTCCAAAACTTAAACATCTTAAAAAATATAATACATAATTCGATATTGTCACACAAGTACTCTAAGGAAAAGTGCTCAAAAAAAGTTAATTTTAATTTATCGAAATTGAGTATTTTAAAAATAGCTATAGTTAAGAATTTGATTCTTATGCAATTAGATCTTTATCTATCACTTATTTTAATATTAATTCTTGTCCTATATAACTGTTAAAATATGCCATTAAATAAACAGAATATTTCTGAATCGAAATAGAAGCATTTAAAAAATAAGAAATTTGCGCAACTATGATTTTATTAAAAAATGTACTTTTTTTATTGGTCTTTTAGAGCATTATTATTTTTTTTTTATTTACTGTAGATGGTATTTCTCACAAAATAAATAGTGAGGAGAAATAGTCGGCTGGTTTTCTTCTATAGAAATTTAGATTAAAATATAATTAAACATAATGTCGATAAATGTCTGATATACCTCATGACTGCCGATTGTTATTTCCCCTCTTATATAAGTTTGAAAGTATTGTAATCCTAGATTTCAATGAGTAGTACTCAAAGAGCCTTTGGAAAGAAAAAGCTTTTATCTATTGAATATCATCTTTACCAAAGAGTGGATAGAAACATAGAAGTTCTATAAATGGAATAAAAGCGACGTTAAACGAAAGGATAAAGGTTGAATAATAAAAATTCAAAGTTCCATTCTTCCAAGACTTAAACTTTTAAAAAGATGTAATACATAATTCAATAGCGTCTCACAAATAATTTTAAAAGAGTGTTCAAACAAAGTTAATTTTAATTTGTCGTAATTGAGTGTTTTAAAGATAACTATAATGTACGCAATCAGATTTCTATGTACCATTTTAATTAATATTAATCATCGCCTTATATAGTCACCAATATATTTCATTAAATAAAGCGAATATTTCTGAATTGAAATAGAAGAACTTATAAAATCAGAAGTCTACTTAGCTAGAATATTTTAATAAAACTGTCGTATTTCTATTAAACTTTTAGATTAAATTTCTATATGTAGGTGGCATTTTGGAGAAAACAAATAATTAGCAGAGACCGTCCGGTTGTTTTTCTTCTATAGCATTAAAATTAATCCTTTAGATTAAAATAAAATTAAATATTGTGTCGATAAATATCTGATATTTCAAATGATAACCAATTCTTATTTCTCCTTTTATACAAGTTTGAAAGCATTGGGATCCTAGATTTTAGTAACTAGTACTCAAAGAGCCTTTTGGAAGAAAAAAGCTTTCATCTATTGAATATCATCTTTACAAAATAGTAGTTAGGAACATAGGTGTCCAATAAATAGAATAAAAGTTAAGTTAAACGAAAGGATAAAGATTCAATAATAAAGATTCAAAGTACCATTCTTCCAAGACTTTAACATTTTAAATGATGTAATACATAAGTCAATGTTGTCCAGCAAATACTCTAAAGAGAGTGCTCAAAAAAGTTAGTTTTTATTTTTCGAACGTTATAAAAAATAATTGTAGTTAAGAATATAATTTTTATGCAATTGGAATTTTATGTACCATTGTTTCGTAATATTAATCATCGCCTTACATTATCGCCAATATATTTAATAAGCGAATATTTATGCAATGAAATAGAAATATTCGCTATTAGAATTAAAGAAAGCGAATATTTATACAATGAAATAGAAATATTTAAAAAACCAAATGGCTGCGCAACCATGAATTTATAAAAAAAATGCAGTATTCTATTGAACTTTTAAGGATATTATTATTATTATTATTATTATTATTATTATTATTATTATTATTATTATTATTATTATTGTAGATGGTATTTCTGACAAAATAAATAGTTAGCAGAAATCCCCCGCTCATTTTCATCTATAGCACTTTATATAAAATAAAATAAAATATAATGTCAATAAATATCTGATATTTCTCATGACTACCAATTCTTATTTCACTTCTTATATAAATTTGAAAGTATTGGAATTCAAAGTTTCAATGACTAATATTCAAAGAGCCTTTCGGAAGGAAAAATCTTTTATCTATTGAATATTCTATTTACAAAAGAATAGATAGAAACACAGAAAATCTATAAATAGAATAAAAGCGAAGTTAAACGAATGGATTAAGATTCAATAAAAAAAAATTCAAAGTACCATTTTTCGAAGACTTAAACATTGTAAAAGATTTAATACGTAATTCAGTAGTGTCCTACAAATGCCCTAAAGAGAGTTCTCAAACAAAGTTCATTTTAATTTGTCGAAATTAAGTGTTTAAAAAATAGCTATAGTTAAGAATATAGTTCTTATGCTGTTAGATTTTCATGGACCACTTCTTTTTAACATTAATCATTTTCCTGTATTGTCGCCAATGTATTTGACTAAATAAAGCGAATATTTATGCATCAAAATTTTAAAACTTTTACAATCGGAAGGCTGCTTAGCTAAAAAATTATAATAAACTGCCAATTTGCTAGTAAACTTTTAGATAAAATTTCTATATGTAGTTGTCATTTTTCACAAAATACAGTTAGCAGAAACTGTCCGATAGTTTTTTCTTACAGCATTAAAATTAATCATTTAGCTTATAATCAAATTAAATATAGTGTCGATAAATATCTGATATTTCTCATGACTACGAATTCTTATTTCACCTCTTATACATGTTTGGAAGCATTGGAATCCAAGATTTCAATGACTAGTAATCAAAGAGCCTTTTGGAAGGAAAAAAAAATTATCTATTGAATATCATCTTTACAAAAGAGTTGATAGAAACATAGAAGTTTTATAAACAGAATAAAAGCGAAGTTAAACGAAAGGATAAAGATTCAATAATAAAGATTCAAAGTACCATCCACTCAAGACTTAAACTTTTTCGAAGATGTAATGTATAATTCAATATTGTCCTACAAATACTCTAAAAAGAGTACTGAAACAAAATTAGTTTTTATTTGTCAAGTGCTTAAAAAAATAACTTTTGTTAAAAATAAAAATTTTATGCAATTAGATTTTTATGTACCACTGTTTCTTAATATTAATCATCGCCTAACATTATTGCCAATATATTCCATTAAATAAAGCGAATATTTATTCATCGAAATAGATGTATTTAAAAAATAGGAAGGCTGCCCAAATATGAATTTATATAAAAAAATGCAGTTTTCTATTGTAGTTTTAGGGTATTATTATTATTGTAGAATGCATTTCTGACAAAATAAATAGCAGAAATTGCCCTCGTGTTTTCACCTATAGCACTTTATATTAAAATAAAATTAAATATAATGTCGATAAATACCTGATATTTATCATGACTACCAATTCTTATTTCACTTCTTATACAACTTTGAAAATATCGGAATCCAAGACTTCAATGACTAATATTCAAAGAGCCTTTTGGATGGAAAAAGCTTTTATCTCTTGAATATCATCTTTATAAAAGAGTGGATAGAAACGTAGACGTTCTATAAATAGAATGAAAGCGAAGTTAAACGAAAGGATAAAGATTCAATAATAAAAATTCAAAGTACAATTTTTCGAAGCCTTGAAATTTTAAAAGATGTAATGTATAATTCAGTCGTGTCTCACAAATACCCTAAATTGAGTACTTAAACAAAGTTCATTTTAATTTGTCGAAATTGAGTGTTTAAAAAAATAATCATAGTTTAGAATATAATTGTAATACATAATTCGATATTGGCCCACAATTGCTCTAAAGAGATTGCTCGAACACTCAAACAAAATTAGTTTTAATTTCTTGACATTGAGTGTATCTAAAAAAAAATAACAACTATACTTAAGGATATAACTTTTATTCAATTAGAAATCAGAATTAATATATTTAGAAAAACATTAATTGTATTAAAATATGTTATAATAACATAATTACTGTTTGGCAATTGAGAATAAGAATTAATAGAATTAAAAGGACATATAAGAAACTTTAACTGTCCAGCGAGCCAATTATCCCCAGGAATTTTTACTCCTTGTAAAACATCTAATGGCAGCAATGCAGTCAAGTTATCTAGTTAGAAGTTAAATTTCAAGGATTAGAAAGAAATCAATTAGCATATTAAATGCAACTGATATGCTATGGCATATCTTAGTAGAAATTGTCTTCAGACTAAATTTTACCAGTTGACTGGTAAGTTTATCATTTTGTTTTCCGCACAAAAAGCTATAAAAAAGAAGAATCGGTGAAGTAAAACAAATTTTATTCAGCGAGTCGACCACTACAGTTGGATTTTCATGTGTTTCCCACCAAAAAATGACTACTGGAAAGCCAAATGCATTTAATATGATATTCAAGTTTTAACTAATTCTGGAATTTTATTCAGCAACTCAATGAGGTGATGGTGTATACGGCCGCCTTCTGGTCTATAAACTTGCAATACATATATAACCTTTTTTTTCGCAGACATTCATTATTTGTACGATGAATTTGTCTCTTGTAACATGTATTTATAATCTCTGCATAAATTGAAAAACCTACCAATTGTGGTGTGTTCCATCATACTTTTCTACATGCAGAAGGTGAGCATGCAGTGGATACTTACAAAAACAATACGAATCTACATAACGAACAACGTGATGAAACAGTGGAATGCTTTTTTTAGATTTTGAACCAAAGTTCATGAAGGAACTAGAACTGGTAGGTAACCTTAGAGTCAAGAACCTGCATTTTTTGTCTACTACTTATTCTTTTATCTAAATAAACATGTGACATGGCAAGACATTGTTGACGATCAAGAGTTGCGGAACTTGCACGTAGGGAATGCCATTTTTTCCTTTATATTAGAAGTATTTTAAGAACAAAACTTTCATGATGATTATGTGATTAAAATCGAAATTAAAATTAGAATGTGGTTTTGACAACAAAGTTATAAACTTCCTTCCTATGATTGTGCAATATAAAAACTTGTACACAGACTTACAAACGCTTTGAAAAATGTCAGACTCTATGTTGAAAAATAAGGCATTCAAAAAGCTATTTAATTTCGAAATTTAAAAAAGAATTTATAAAAATAAGTTTTTATTAGCTATTTGTAATTTTAGAAATGTTTTCAAGTAGCTTTTGCAATGCAGTAATCATTCCTCTCAACCCGGAAAATTTATTTTTCAGATGCTATCTGATCTCAACTAAACGTGTTCATAATTGACTCATTACATAACTGAAATTATGCTTGCAGTTCTAATAGAATTAATGTTAATGTTGTTAATTCTGTATATTTTAAGGTTATTTTTTCTGACTATGAAACTATTTACTTCATACTTCATACTAACCCAAAAACCAGTTATCAAGATAAAGTGAACTTAATAATGAACTGTAAACGTTCAGAACGTTTTCGAAAACTATGGAAAACTAATAAAAGTTTATTTTTATAAATTATTTTATAAATTTCAAAGATAAAGTATTTTGAGAGGTTTGAAATAACGCTTTTTGAAATCTCCAGTGATTCAGAAGAGGTTATATTATATTTTCTTCGTAATAATAATTTTCGTAATTTAAAAAAAATCTGTACTTGTACTGTACAGTATGACTTCCTTTCAAGTAAATGATTAGAATAAAGGAACTAAGTTTGTTAAAACGGATTTAAAGTTCTAAACACGGAACTGGGTTCTTGCAAACTTGCGCCCAACTAAGGCTATTGGGAAGAGGGGTAAGTATTATTTAGAGGGGTTTTACCCCCTTCTGTCTATCGATAGAATTGTTTTTGTGAATAATGTGGAACTGGCAAAAACTTTAGAGAACACTTCAACCAGACTTTTTTGCTTTCATATCTTGTAATGTGTAAGCAATATGGATTTTTTTCATGAAATTATCTGCAGTATCCCGTTCTATTGTTACTATAACGAGCTTTTTTATTAGTGTCATACGAAATCCTGTACCAACTTGAATATTCAGCTGCAAACCGCATGTCTGTCTTATACATCGATCGTTTTATTGCGCATTTTATACTAACTTCATATACTATTCGGCATTATATTACACAAATATATTAATAAAAGTTGTTATACAGATTTTAAAATACGATGGCCGATAGAGTACCGACGCACGTGTGTTTATGTATGTCTAAACTGATCACGTCTTTAAGGATTATTATCTCGGATAAGCACCTTTGTTAAACACCACAAATAGAAATTTTTGTACGGCGAAAAAGTGCGATTATCTCAAAAAGTATGTGACTTACACTTATGGCGATAGTTTTCTTGCAAGGACTAAATTAACATCTACTAACTTTAAATTATTTATAAATTTAGTTTTAGTAGATTCGAAAATATAAAGAGGGAATTTTTTACATTACATTTTCAACAATATACCTAAAAATAAAGTACTTAAAATTAACCCCCAAAGTTTTAGGTACATAATATTACGTTCACTAAGTTCCAGGTTTCACTTCAACATAACTAATATTTAAGATAATATAACTCTATAGATTTAATGAATTTTCAATTCATTCCAGAAATATAAATAATCTCAAGGCTTTTATCCTTAATTGTAAATATTTTTTCTTAATATAATAGTGAGAAAATCATATTTTCTTAGCATTTAAATAAAATAACGAGAAAACAAAATTGCAATTTTATCCATTTGCAAAGAGAATTCTATAGATTTAATGAATTTTCAATGCATTGAAGAATAACTTTCATATTTGTTTAATTCCATGATAACTTATCATGTCTGTCACACATCTAAAAATCGCTATGTTTGTTGGCCACCGTTATTTTTGAAAAGTGTCCTTCGCCCTATTCAACTGATGAGAAAATTCCGGTAAAATAAGTCACATTTTTCCGTTCTAAACTATTGGTAGCCAAAATTCGTTGTATGTGATAGACATGACAAGTTTTCATGGAATTAGTCATTCGCAATTAAGTTGCAATTTAGTTTTTTTCTTATAATGTTGAAAGAGTCATTCTTTTTTAGTATCTAAATAAAATGCAATTAAAACATTATTACAATTTGTTTTACCATTTTGCAAGACCGTGATTGACGAGAAATGTATTTTTGAGTTCATAGTTTCGAAAACTTTCGCACAATATTTTATACGATGCAAGATGAAATGTTTGTATTTCAACTAACTTAATTAACTCCTACACATGTTTTTAATGCATTGTGATTTGTTAATAATAAAATTTGAACCTTCCATATTCCATAGTTTGAAAGTAAAATTATTGTGACATACATAGATAGTATTGATGTTATAATTTTACCGCTTTCGTATTTCAAATATAAATCCCCTTAAAAATAATGAAAAAAGTTATAAAAATTTTAAATAAAGAAAATATTAAAAAAAAATTCGAAATATTATTTAAAGGTGCAAAACCACATATAGTGATTTCTTTTCTCCATTTCTATAGCTCAAAGTTCAGCAGTCTTTTCAGATCTTTCTCGAAACATACACAGACTTCTTTCTTTATTGTTACATAAGATATTTATGTAATTTTTAAATATGATTGCATAAGCAGTAATAGTGATTTTTTTTATCATATTAACGTTATCAGTATGTGTTAAAAAGTTATTATTATTTATTTTTGTTCAAAACTTTTCACTGCAGTTTCCTTGAGAAATATTTTTATATAAACTCTTTTTGTACGAATTAAACCATTTGTTGCTGTATAAATACAGATTGATGTTTAATTATGTGTTGTAAATTCTACAATGCACACATTAATTGTTTTGCAGGCTGTATTTTTTTTAAATGTTAGAAATTTCACATAAAGTTTAATTCTAATTACTAAACGAAAATCTTTAATCCATTGATAAAGTTCCAGAATCTTTTATTTATGTTCGCTTTCTTTTTGCAGGCTTGGAATTGTACGAATAAGGAATTTTAAAAATCTTAGAAAAAAAACCTTTGACATCCACAGAAAGCATATTGTAAATTTACCATTTTAAACAACCAGGAAATAGGATGGGTACATTGTTCACATGGATTTGACTCGCTCATTGTTGACTAATCGAAACATAATAGTATATAGATTTTATTTTGCAGAAGACTGGTAAATCGGCTAACTATATTTCAAAACACTTTGGATTAGTTATTATTATCATTATCAAATCATTAACACGTTCGCTGCCGCTTACATGAAGAGGTGATGATAGTTAATGCCCCACTGTAGAAGTGGGTTTTTCCCAGAAGCCCATTTACTTTTTATAACAAAGAATCAGTGAAAGATTTTCCTGCGCCAGCGCGTGACTGGCTGAATGGACATCACCCCACATCACGCGCTGGCGCGTGAGTGGCCTCTTAAGGTTGGCGCCATATCACGCGCTTTCACGTTAGCGGCAGAGACCGTATTAATAATTCAATAAAATCTCTCAACTGCTTTAGAGAAATATTATTAATCAAAACTTTTTAACTAAATAAGCTAAATATATTTTACTGATCAATAAATCCATACTCAATACAAATCAATATTTTTCACTATTTATAAAATATTCTATTTAAGCATCAATTAATTTAAAGGAGTTGTTTTCAAAATTTGAAAAAGTAACGTTAATTTATTTATTTTTATTTATTTTATTTTATTTTTATTTTTTATTTATTTATTTATTTATTTTATTTTATTTTTTTTTTTTTTTTGAGAAAAGTCTTTTATCCTTCGAAATAATTGACGAACATTTTATTTTTCTTCAGAAATGTTTTTCAGGCGTATGATTCAAAAAATAAAGAATTTCAAAGCTCTTAGAACAAAAAAAAAATTATTTCTCCTACACAGACAGCATATTCTGAATTTATCATCTATAATAGGCGAGGAAAGAAGCTTTAAAAATCTTCAAAAATTTATTGCTGGGTATTTTTTTGCTGTAACAGATATAAAGTAGAAAATAATTTTCAATCGGTAGAAATTGTTATTAATGAATTGACTGACTGCATTTTCTTGTAGTTTTGTTAGTGATTATTAAAAATAAAGGATAATAATGGGTGAAATATTTATAATTATGAGAGAATAACGTAAAAACGTATACACATTGCAGAACTCGCTTTATACAGCATATACAATTTACAGATAAATTAACTGAGGAATTTGTTAGAATTCTAATAGCACTTTTTTATATTATTCAGTAACAAAGTACTAGGCAATTTCCTTTTTTATACTTTAAAATAACAATTATTTATTAGATTGATGCGTTTAATTGATGTATTTCATTGAAGTTTTATCGATAGATGTTATTAAACAAACATGCTGTAATGAAATTAACAAAAAATCTTCTTACAGCTGAGTAAATTTATAATGGCAGTTATTTATTTGTGATAAAAACCTTCGATACATACATGAATTATTCCGGAGATAAAATTTAATGTGAATTTTAATTGAAGAATCGCCTTTGAAAATCGCCCATAAAATTCCGGGATCTTTCATTTACCTTTGAAATTTTACAGTAGACTTTTTAGAGTTTTGATATTCTACGTTTAATGAATCTGCAAAACTTTTAGAACAAAAAGAACAAGATCGACCTTTGCTGTTTACAATTTTAATTTCTCATTTACTTGTAGACAAGATCTAAGTTGTGATTCTTTTCCAAAAATGTTTAGATTAAAGGAAATTACGTTGAAATAATATATTATAAGCTGAATATACGATTTGTTAGTGAAAGGCATCGAAAATCATAAATATGTATAGGCGATGTTTAACAAAGGTGATAAAAATTCAAATCAGCCAATGAAAAGTTGTCTATTTATTATTTATTTATTTATTTGCCTAGTTAACAAAAAAAATGCATCCACCAAAATTGTCGATACTTCCTAAGATATCGTGAATAAGTCCTTGGTGGCAATATTTCTATTTTTCAACACTTTTCTAATTTAGTCTTAATCTAACCTTTTCGAGACGAGCGTCTTTTACAGAATTTTTTATCTTTTATCAGTGGTTTTCAAAAACAGAAATCTTTGCTCACTTGAATCCAGAAAATACACGGATTAAATAAAGCAAAATTTATAGAAAAATTTATCGGTGAGAATAATTAAGTATTATAAGCACCTAATGCTGCACGTACACCGGTCGCTCACCCCAAATGGGTTAATCCCTTCAAGTCCAGGGGCTCATTTTTAGACCACCTAATTTAAATTCATAATTTTCACATTGAATTCATAATTTCTAATTCATAATTTTCACAAATTATCGGAATTAAACTTTCCCTTTTACTAATAATGTAATTAAAACTTTTGGTTATTTTAAAATAAATTTGTTTGTAAATCCCGGTATCATTTACTCTTTTCGGTCATTTACGATTTGAAGTACCTTACACCTGATAGGGTTAAAGGTAGGTTTCATTCCAAAAGGCTGAATGGAAGTCATGTGACTGTTAAAAATGGTGGTAATTTAAAAATTCTGACATCGTTGCTATCTCTGAATATGAGAAAATAGCTTGGCTTGAAATATCACAAAATTGATCATCCGATCTTTAAAAAAAAGCCTGCATCAGTAATGAGATAGATTGAACTGAGGATAACCCCATTTTTGATGGAGAAAATGATGGTGATGAACTATATAGTGATGATATACATCCAGATGTGACAATGAGACAAAAGAATTTTAATGAGTTGCTTGCGAACTCTGGCAAAGATCTGGATAGTAAACGATGAGTAATGACTTATTTCATAAAAAAAAAGTATCAAATTAAAAAAAAAATGTAGGTATTTCTTATGTTTTTTATATTCACACTCTTTTTTTTATTTTAGAACATCAAATTTGGAAATTGTCTTAGATTCGTGTAACAGATGACACTCTTCCCCCTCCTTTCACATTTGAGCCAAAAAATTGTCCAAAAATTTTCGGCTTACACATGGAAATATACGATAATGGAAATACAATAGAAAAAAAAATTCTTTTTACGGTAAATTTTACTAAAAATAAAATAACTCTATTTATCTTTTTTAGTTCCGCATCTGTATTTTTAAAGTATACTTTTCATAGAAATATACTAAGACAATCACTAAACTTTTAAAAATCCATTATTTTATCCACTATCTACCAAAAAAAAAAAGTGATATCCCTGCGAACGACTATTTCTCCAATCCTGAAGCACATCACGGCAGTCGCCGCCCTGATCTGTTTTGTCCAAGACTATTGTTAAAAAATACACCTTGCTGTCCCACAACAACTATTTGAAAGTATGTCGATATGGATTGCAGCTTGTATAACTGTAGATTGTGTAGCCTAATAAAACTGTTGACGGTGAATAAACTTAGTTTCCCTTTGCTGTTAGAAGTGTCTGATTATATTCAGACAACCAATAATTATTGATTGTTAGATAGTGTATTATTAAACGAGAAACACTAGGTAATTTCTTTTAGATTAGTTTATAATGCTAACTTGTAGTTTTATTTATTTTCATTCATTTATAACTGTCAATCAATTTTTCTTTATAAATATTACTAGACAGATTTCTCATAGCTAAGTTAATTGAAAAATCCTTTATCTTAATTACCACATCGGAAAAAATAAGCATTTACATCTTTCAAAAATTTCATAGACGAATTCTTCCAAAGCAGATATTTAAAAATGGAAGAATTTTAAGATGATTCCAATTCAAATTTATCCAAGATAGTATGCAAATCGTCAATAAAATCCACGGATCTTTTGATTTCATTATAAATCTTATGTTTGACACAATTATCGATTTTCACATTTATAAACGGCTGTGACATTTCCTGGATTACAAACTACCATATTTAAAAAAAATTAATAAACCCTTAGTCCAGTCATTATAGTAAGTTCACCTCGGAATTCGAGATACCCAGCTGTAACTCTGTAAATACTTGTATATTGACACCCTAAAAGTTGTTTCAAAACCTACATATGGTAGGGTGTACGCAACTATTAAAGACCAAGGTCAAAGGTCACAAAAATCGGTTTTTTGCGCTTTTTTTTGTAAATATCTCATTTTCTATAGGTTTTTTGCTATTTGTATTTATTATCAATATTGTAGAATACAAAATTCTCTACAAATTTTGTTTGAAAACATTTTTCATACGTCGAACCTTTTTCCAGATAGAGGGCGGAGAGCGCGCGGTCACAGCATCACTTCAGGTCAAACGGTGCCTCCGGTCGAAAACGCTCCGTATATAGTTGATGAACTATCGATAAATCAATGATTATAAATATTTATCAATTTTTATTAACTATTATATTATATTTTATCTTTTTCTTTATGCATTGTATAGTATAGTTACTATTAGAGGCTATGAGAAGATCACCGGCTTATGATTTAATGAAATAAAGTTGAAACGTTCCGAAAAAGTAATGCCGCTTTCCTGTGTTAACAAATCTGTAAAAATAAATGATTGTAAAGTTGCAGTGGCTCCATTATTACTCTTCCAAAGAATTACTGTCAGCAAACAATTTGAAAGTAATCTTGTGGAATATCTTCAATATGAATTGAGTCCGTATCCAACAGCTCTATCTGATAATGATGGTATGAGAAAAAACAACAAAATCGTCATTGTATGACAACATGAGCTTAACTGATTTTTTTTCTCAATGAAAATAATATGACATTCATTATTGATGGCGGATTTCTTCTTCATCATGTTGTATGGAGCAGAGAAGATACTTTATCTATTATTTTTGATAAATACATTAATTATTTAAATAGGCATTACCGTTCCAAAATAATTGTTGTATTTGGCGGATATTCAGACTACAGTAAGAATGTAAAAGCTATGAAGCAGCAGAGAAGAACTGCTGCACTTTCAAAAACGTATAATGTCTGTTTAGATGAAACAATGGTTGTACCAGTTACTCAAGAAAAATTCTTATCAAATCGAAATAGCAAAGATATGCTCATTAATACCTTAGCTGAAAAATTACAAGCTGCAAATATTACTACTAAACAAGCCAGAGATGGTGCGGATGTTCTTATTGTTGAAACTGCAATTGAAGAATCAAAGTCTGAAAAAACTGCAGTTATAATAGGACAAGATATTGATTTACTTGTCATTTTAATTGGGCGCACACTGTCTTACGAACAAGAAATTTTCTTTAAAAAAGTTGCGAAAGGAAATGTAAAAACGGAGATATACTCGACTAAAAGTTTTGATAATTGTCCTCATTAGAAAACACGTATTTTATTTCTGCATGCATTAAGTGGCTGTGACACAACTTCTGCGCTTTTTAAAAAGGGAAAAAAAACATTTTTAAAAGTTTTTGAGAAACTGACCAATTTGGATGAACTAGTTGCAGCATTTGAGGAAGAAAATAGTTCGGCCCAGAGATTATTAGAGAGTGGAACTCAAATCTTATTCGCAGTCTATAATGCTCCGAAATCTGTGAAAAGTCTCGATCATCTTCGTTATATGCATTACGTCAAGTCTACAAAACTTAATAAACCTGTGCAGCTTTCAATTCTTCCACCAACAAGTGCAGCTTCTCATCAACATTTCAAACGTGTATATTATCAAGTTCAAACTTGGTTAGGGCATGATTTGGAACCCCAGGTATGGGGTTGGGCAATGCAAAACGATTTTCTGGAGCCTATCATGACAATTTTACCACCTGCTCCAGAAGATTTGCTAAATACAATTTTCTGCAACTGCAAGAGTGGTTGTGGTTCGCGATGCCGATGCAGGAAAGTGGGCTTGCAATGCTCTTTAGCTTGTGGCCAATGTAATGAGCAAGCTTGTCTCAATGCAGAACCATATCAGAGCGACATTAACGAAGATGAAACCTTTGACCCCAAAATCATGGAACAACTTGAGACAAATGTCGTTGAAGACGATAATGAAGACCAGTTTGAAATTTACCAGCAGCCGAAAGACGACGATGAAGAGGAAGAAGATGATTAAAAACATAAATTATAGTTTTTGTACCCTTTATTCCATTTTTTTACTTTTAATAAAAATAAATGTGTTGAATAGTATTTTTTGATAAAACGATTAATTCATAATTTATTTGTTTTTTTTTTCATCATGTAAGAAGTTATTAATACTAGTACACCGAACCCGGGGTTCCCGGGTCACAAAGTAAAGGTGAAAAACTTTTTTGAAATTTAAAATTGGAAAGTCTAATAAATTAATTCTGCATAATAGGCTTTTTAAACTGCCAACTAATTCCAAATAGCAATTTTATATGAAACATATTTATGTAATCATTTACAGCTTTAAAAATTATCGGTACTTCCGTATTAGCGGGGCCATAGATAAGTGGTCGCTATGGGCGGTTCAGCCCCCCCCCCTAAAATATTTTGAGCCCCCCCCCCCTGAAAAAGATTCCAAGGTCACTCAATGAATTTCTGTTCCGAAAATTCAAATGAAATATTGTTTAAAAATCTAATTTAGTTTTGAAACCTTTTCACATGTTTGCAGCGTTACTAAATTGTATCTAAAATAGGTGTTTCAACACTCCCTCATCCTATTTGTACATATGAAGCTAACATGATGGGCTATTTTGCACCAGTTATACACTCAAAACTTCATCATCATATACTTTTCTAAGCATAAAATGAAGTTATTTTAACAGTTTAATAAGAAACAGAGTACCTACAATATGAATATGCACTAATTTATCTTTTTGCTTTAGAGAGAGAAAAAAAAAATATGAACCCCCGCCCCCCTACATTCTCTTTAGGCCTCCCTATTGTTCACTACGACCCTGCATATTAGACGCAAGATAGCAGTTATTCGCCAAATTATTTCGCCAAAGAATAAAACTGCATTCTCAGTTTTTAAAAACAACTAAGAAAATATGACACCCAGATATTCTTTAAAATACATTTTTGTAAAGGTTAATTGATGTATCTTTTGTAAAGTAAATTTATAACGAACTAAAAGTCACTAAATTCATAGATAAAAACGAAATAAAACCAACAACATTCACCGGGTTTTATAGCCGACGATATATTGACATAACAGGTTTTTAATTACTATTTTTTTCAGTTGCTATGAAAAAAATGACAACAAAATATACAGTGATCTGTTATTTTCTATGGAGAAAAGAGATAGATGGAGATGCAATATGCGATTAAAACGGTTTGATGGGCGTTATTCTTCCAATATAAGTCTCTCATTCGGCCCAAACAAAACAATCACATGGAACAGAGACCAAATTTTTTAACATCATTTTTTCTCTAAATGAAAAAGATCTGAATATATTTTAGCATTATAAAATAGCATTTCATTGTATTATGAATTAAAATTGCATCGCTAAAAGTTTTTCTTTTTTGTGAAAGCACGCCGTTGTGTTTGATGCAATGCAACGAATTTTAGAGTTACATTTTTGGCGTCACCTCCAGCCACTAAACTGCATCTCTTTTTTTTTCTTTTTTACTCTATGGCTATTTTTTCTCTTTTTCCCACATAAATGCGATGCTCAAGTTGCCACCATTAGAGAAATTGAACCAAAAACTACAAAAAAATTAATATCTCAAAAACAAATTGAGATACAGTTTTCTAACAAACGGCATTTAAAAGTGCATTTTTTTTTCTCTAAACGATGGTATAAAGACTGAAAACGTGCAATGTCTAGAAGTTTAAAAATTTACAATAGCGAAAATTGCAAAACCGAAATTTCATCGTAAAGTGTTGCCATTCAAAACATGACGTATGCGTTACGCACAGATACGTTTGGCCTTTATTATATAGATTATATTAATTAAGTTAAAATTCAAATATAATTCCTATATTTTCATTAACAATTCTGCAATTACATGGACAGGTAAGTGTTGTTAAATAAATTAATACTGAATAAAAAATGGATAGGTTAGGAAAAAAATGATATATGGCGCGTTTTCGACCGGAGGCACCGTTTGACCTGAAGTGATGCTATGACCGCGCGCTCTCCGCCCTCTATCTCGAAAACGGTTCGACGTACGAAAAATGTGTTCAAACAAAATTTGTAGAGAATTTTGTATTATACAATATTGATAGTAAATACAAATAGCAAAAAACCTATAGGAAATGAAATATTTACAAAAAAAGCGCAAAAAACCGATTTTTGTGACTTTTGACCTTGGAATTTAATAGTTGCGTACACCCTACCATATGTAGGTTTTGAGACAACTTTTAGGGTGTCAATATACAAGTATTTACAGACTTACAGCTGGGTATCTGGAATTCCGAGATTCTTACCTAATTTAAGCTTAAATGACTGGACTACCTCCTTTTATATTATTAAAATGTAAAATACACTAGGCAGATTTTTGAATTAATTTCTATTATTAATTTATAATTTTAATTAATTTAACTTATATTTATTACTGAATAAGCTTGAGAAAATATTTACAAAAAAATTTCCTAACGAAAAAAAATTCTAGAGCTAAATAAATAGAAATTAATGTGTATTTTCTAGTTTTAAAATCCTTAAGGGAGACCCGAACTCCATTTTCGGCCGAAAATCATCAAAAGTTCATTTTTTTTTTTTTCAGAAAACGATAAAATACATATTTGCGAATATACATGCAAAATTTTAGAACTCGGGGTCACTTGGAACAGGTAGAAAATGAGCTTTTTTAATTGTACTCACTGTAGAGTTTAAAGGACTAGCGGCCATTTAAAACATGTTTTTCTGAAAATGACTTTTTTTATATTTTGCCTAAGTTCAAAGTACTAAGGCTCAGTGACAAAAAGATGTAGAAACAAAGTGTTTATATTTTTAGAATCTTAAAAAAAATGCAACAAAAGTGAGGAGCGATATTTTTTTAACTATTTCTGAAAATTTTACATAAATTGGTAAACATGAAAATTATAACGAATTTAAGGAAATTTACCATGTGTATTTTTATTATTTTTTTAGCCGATAAAAATAGAAAATTAAAAGTATCTCTCCTTAGTTCTTTTCTATATACTATAATACTACTTAAGAAATTTTAGTAATACCAAAATATTGAAAATTGAATGAGGAGTAGTAATTTTAAAAAGTGAGTTTTTCGACAAAAAAAAAAAAAAAAAAAAAAAAAAAAAAAAATCATAAAAATTCCCATAAAAAATATACTTTTTAATCAAAAGTGAGTTTTTTTGCTAATTGTTCCTTACAAAAAGATTCTTAAATAGTACACCAAAATTCATTACTTTAAAATCAATAATAAAAATTTTGGGTTTTTTCTTACGGGTCTCCCTTAAGGCATACATGAGATGTTAGAAAGAAGAGATTTGAAAACGAATTTAATTTCACGTTTTTGGTAGAAATAACCCTTCAACTCGATAAAATTCAAGAATTTTTTATTTATCTTTATCTTAGGCATTCTTCAGTATTGGAATTCAACGAATAAAGAACATCAAAGAAAAAAAAAGATCTGACATCTGCAGCGAGCATATTCTGAATTTCTCATTTATAAACCGCCAGCAAAATACTCTGTGAATCTCCTCATAAAATATTTGGGTCACTAGATGATTAGAATTAACAGGAATACAACAAAATATATATTTTATTTTCCCGTAATTTGTAATAAGTTAATGGACTTTCTTAATTCGTTAATGAACATTCTTTATATTTGAATTAGCATTTATTATTAAAGAAGGAAAATAGGATGTAAAACACAAAATATCTAATATGAACATTATAACGCTCAACATTTTTTTAAAGACGATTAAAAAATCGAAAAGAGATGTTAAGAATTAATTTTATTAAAAATATCTTACTAGGGAACTGCAAGAAGTGTAAGTCACCGATTTTGATGAAAGTGGTATTGTTGGAAAGATCTCATCCAGAGCAGCAAAAGACTCAATGCAACTACCCATCACAAATGAGTCGTTATCGAGATATCCGACAATTTATGTCACATAACTGGTGCATACTTAATGGGGTATCGCAAAAAAATTTAGTCTCGATTAAAACTAAAGTGGTATCGTTGAAAAGATATAGTCGTGAGGATAAAAAAATTCAATGGAATCACCCGTCGGAAATGAGACGTTTTCGAGATATCCCACAATTTGTGTCACATTGCTAATGAATACTGCTGGGAAACTGCATTAAGTGACATAAATTGTCGGATATCTCGAAAACGGCTCACTTCAGATGGTTAGTTCTATTGAGTATTTTACTTCTCACAATGATATCTTTGCAACGACACAATTTTCATCAAAATCGAGAAAACAATTTTTTGCGATCCCTTATTAAGTGTGCACTAGAAAAGTAGGCACTAGCTATGTGACACAAATTATCGGATATCTCGAAAACGGCTCATTTCCGACGGGTAGTTCTATTGAGTTTTTTCACCCTCATGATGATATTTTTTTTAACAATACCACTTTCGTTAAAATCTGGACTAAAATTTTTTGCGTCCTCCTATTAAGTATGCACTAGTTAAGGGACATAAATTGTCGGATATCTCGGTAACGGCTCATTTGCGACGGGTAGTTCCGTTGAATTTTTTACTGCTCTCGATGAGACCTTTCCAACGATATTACTTTCCTCAAAATCGGTGACTTACACTTCTTGCAGTTTCCTAGTTAGTACTTTCAAGCCTTTAACCATGCTCTTCATCAGGAAATTTTTTATAATATTCCTTGGATTACAAGCCTGGTTTAAAACTTGAAAGTACTAAGATATTTTAAGTATCGTTAATTGTTAAAATCTCATATTGATTATGTTAATCGCCTTTAAGTAAAATTGAACATTTTACTGTTGATATTCTATCTGCTCAACAATATGTATAATTACCGTAAAAATTTTTCATTTCTATCTCTATTTTTAAGTAAAATGCATGACGTTAAATATTTTGTTAAAACTGGTTCATTTTACTTGTCGAGTCGCTCCATGTGGCTTTATTTATGAACTATCATTTTCTATCGGAAATCAGTTCTTGCATTAATTTGTGGACATCTTTAACTCTTGTCTAGGTGCGCAGAAATCAATGTGACATCAAATTTAGAGTTCTCATGAAAAAAGTAGATTGTCAGTTAATTTTTGTTGCCTTCATTTAAAAAAAAAAGTTTCAGAAATTGGATGACTCAGTCGAAATATAAGAGGCAGCTGTTTAAATGTACGTATATCAATGCTTATTATCCTGAAAGGGAATAAATAGCGTAAAAACCCTTGTTCCTAAATCGATGTAATCAATTTATTAGACCGCGATTCGCAGCACAGACAATTGCCTTATCAAGTTAACGGTTTAAAACTCGAGCCGCATATGAAAATGCAACTGATCTGCCACGTCATATATTGGTGAAAGCCAGTTTCTGATCTGATATTAGTTCTTGATTTGAATATTTATCATTGCTTTTTCATTTCTCTGATGGTAAGAAAACATACAGCCTGGAACCTGGAAAACACAATGTTAAAACTATGAATCAACAGCTAAAATTAGGTTTTTAGATGTTTTTCACCAAGATATAACTTGTCAGATCAGTTACGTTTTAATATGCGAGTTGAGTTTTAAATAATTCTGGAATTTCACCCTTGAACTTGTAGAGCTAACTGTTTGTACTACCGCGGTTGTTCTATAGTGCTATTTAAACATTTAATTCATTTGATTTATTAGAAGAAATTTTTTTAATAAACGTAACGTACCAGATTCTGTTACTAAATAAAAAGAACCAGGCAGATTATTTTAAACTAAAAGTATAAATTAAAACCTACGTAATTTCTAAATCTATTACTAGATGTAATACTAATAAATAAACTAATAATAAATTTCTGACTAGTATTAGCTTTATTTCTGACATTTATGCTCTCGGGGTAGAATATTAGATTCATATTTATTAAATTGTTTCAGAACATTATCTGACAATCTGATCTACTTAACACGAATTTAAACTCACATTTTTGTAAGAAAGTCTCTAAAGTGTCCGTAAAATATCCTGATATTTTTTTTATCTCGTACAATCTAGAACCTCTGAATATTGCGAATCAAGTATTTGGAAGCTCGTGGAATAAAACATAATTTATTACATCTGAAGCGTGGATATTTTAAATTTCTCATTAATAAACGGCTTCGAAATTACCTGTAAAATTTCTCGAATTTTTAAAATATTATACAGGGTGTCTCACAAAAGATGGGAAAATATTCAAGAAGTGCTAATATACATCCAAATAAACAGCTTTCATCGAATAATGCATGGTCGCGATTACAACGCAATGATGTAAGAGGGCGCTGAAGTTGATGTTGTTATACGAGGCAAAAACACAAAGAGACTTACATGATTAACTTACAAAATCATGTTTAATGACTTTGACTTGGCTTATCAGCTAT
This sequence comes from Maratus speculifer, assembly GCA_964019185.1. NCBI lineage: Eukaryota > Metazoa > Arthropoda > Arachnida > Araneae > Salticidae > Maratus > Maratus speculifer. Next base: position 120,352,822 of record OZ025301.1, read on the forward strand.
TATATCTAGAATAGTTTCTTCCACAAACCATATTACGTTCGTCTTTGTACAATTTGCATATGTCTCGAAAGCCAGGTTGGACTCCTTTTCATAGACCTGTCGGTGCAAGCACACAAATGATTTACGATCAGGAAGCCGCCTGTTAAAAAAATTTTCTCGTGCAATCGTTGAGTCTCTGAGCCATCTCCAATTGCATTTATGTAGATGGCAAACATATCTACCTTTTCCTTATTAGTTAAGGGAATTCACCGGCCGCGACTTACAGCTGCATACATGGATACCCGGCTTTTATGTGTTAATTCAGGCACAATTTTGCATATGTGTTTTTCTTCACACGTACATGCTGTTAGTGTCGTTCTTTTCACAATCAATAGAAGCTTCAACATTACCACGGATCCAATTTCCAAATGTGCTATAGCCTTTGCATTTTATTTCTTTCCATGCCTTCTTCGATGAAAAGTTATTTGTTTGTATGTGTACCACCACATCTTAAAATTTTGCTCATCATTTATGAAATACCTTGTAGAATTCTTTAGTGTAATAAGAAATTATTAACAGGATGCAAATTTTCTAACATCTTATTTTAAATTAATGTATTAGTAGGATGTGTAAATCCACAATCTTTCTTTTATTTCATACATGTTAATATTTGAAAAAGCTTAATACTTTTTTAATTATTCATTTAAAAAATTGTATGATAGCAAAGCTTGCGTCAATGCACACGCATCCAGTGCAAAGCACACATACAACGACTTTGATTTTTCATATTAAATTTCTGCATCACTTTATTAATAGGATTAGATAAGAGTTAATTTCGATCATATTTTTCAATTAAGTCCACACTTTCTGTCATTCGGTTGCACGTCAACTACTTGTTAATTTCTTTGCTGACTAGATGGACACACATCATCGCATGAAGACGTATATATTGAAATAATTTCAAAGAAATCGCTATCGTACCGCCATCTTTCCGGGTAATGTCCCCATTTTAAAACGTTTTTTATACCAAACTTGCAATACGTTTGTATAAGAAGTAAGTGTTTGGAACGTTTTACCAAAACTTTAAAGTCGATTTGATTTAAAACCTCGAATAAATGCATGAATTATTGCAGAAAGATATCAGAAAGGTTAAAATTTTTCACATGAATTTAAAATCATACTTTGGGACTAAATCCACACGCCGACGATAATATTCCTGGATATTTTATTTACTTTCAATTTCTTATTTCAGAGAATCTTGTGTCCCGGAATTCTTTGGAAAATAGTCTCAAAGCTCTTAAAACCAAACAATGCCTTTTATATTCAAAAGCGATAATACTCTGAATTCTCTCATTCATAAACTGACATGAAAAAGGATATGAATCTTCCCAAAAATGTTTTGGATTAATGGATATTTCTTCCAGAGATTACATGGATTTCGAAAATTAACAAATACATATATATATATATTTTCTCAGGGGGTTTTTGTGTCTGTATAACACGTAAAATATTTTATTCAGAATTTTAGGTGTAATCAAAAGTAATATTTAAGATATATTTTATTTGAAATTTTCATTTAAAATTTTAAAAATTTCAGTCAGTGAGACCTGGTTTATTGAGACATTTGAAATATGTCATCGGATTTGTTAACATATATGTCACGATAGTTTTATTTAAAATTTAAATAAAATAAAACTAATATTTATAGATAAATATTGCTAGAGATTGGGAGAAGGATTTAAATAAAAGTTGAAATTTAAATATTTTGCAGAGTTTTATGCATGTTAGTATAATTTTGGAAGCAATTTACACTACATATAGTTTGGTAAAATTAATTGTGATCGAAAAAATAAATAAAGAAAGATAGAACTTAAGAATCACCAGTGAATTCTATTTTGATGAAGCACAAAAATTTTAAATAATACCGATATATTAGTTTTTACGAAATCCTGTCCACCGTTTTCAAAAATAATGCTTTAGAAAAAAGCGATGCATCTGCGTCACTTCCGGTCGGTGTAGTCAAAAGGGTAATTTTCATAGGCTGTCTCTCTTAAACTTTTACTTTGCGTAATATTAAATATTTTTTGAAATATTATAGACATAATGCACTATTTAATTTTTTATTTTTTTTAAAAACTTTTGTAAGCCTTTAAAAACTTCAATACATGTACATTTTATTATTGTAGGATATATATCAGAAATATTGAAAGTTTCCAATGAATTTAAACTCACGTTTTGTATTAAGCCCACAAATCGTCGATTAAACTCCTGTATATTTTATTTACTTTTAAACTCTTATTTCAGCCTTTCTGCTGTCCTGGAATTCTTGGGAGAGGAATTTTAAAGCTCATAAAACAAAACAATGCCCCTGTCTTCAAAAGCGATCATGCTCTGAATTCTTTTATTTATAAACTGACATGAAAAAGGATGTGAATCTCCCTGAAAATTCTTTTGGATTATTTGATAAATGTTAAGTAAAGGAGAATTATGAAGTTTTATTTAGATAGAACATTGATTGATAAACTAAATGAGCATATTTCCTATTATTTCGATAATTATTTTTTTATTATTAAGTGCAAATTGAATTTTATGCTTTATCTATTAAATGCATGCGAAATGAAATAATAAATCAATGTTACAAGTATATAGAACGTTAATTGAAAGAAAAATAGTTTTTTTTCTTTTTTAAGCTATATATCTGCGTCGCTTCTGGTCGGTCTAATCTAAAAAGAGTTATTTTTCATACACTGTAAAAAAAGGGTCGATCTACTAAAAACATTTTAGTGATCCTTGTAATTACTAAAAAATTTTTAGTAATCTTACTCTGTTACAAGGAATCTGTAAGAATTACTAGAAAAAAGCTAGCAGCGAATAGAGTTAATAGTTTTACATTTTTAATAACTGTTACTAAAACTTACTTGGTGTGGCCGTGATAGCCTAGTGGTCATAGCACCGAACTCCAAGCTGAAAGTACCCGGGTTCGATGCTGGACGCCACCAAATTCGCACCGAATGTATGCAATGTAAGTACTCGTTAAATAAAGGGATTATGAAAATCCTATCATAACAGTTACCATGGGTAATTATCTCTGAACTTTCTCTTCTCTTTAGAAACGTGTTAAAATAGAACAGGTAGCAATGTTTGGTGCTGCCATCTATTGCGGCTTTACCGAAAATCTTTCGTTTCAGAAGTCTGTCTTTTTACCCACTGGATGCAGCTCGATGGAAGCTCCTGTCCTTCAGGTACACGTAATGGTTACTGAAAGTAATTTTAGAGCTATTACTAAAATTTGCTTGGTGGCTCATACTAAAAAGTTTTAAGTTAGTTATACAAAAAATTCTTTTGTTCAGTTTACAAAAGAAATGTTTGTTTCACTTGCAAAAAAAATTTTAATGGTTACTAAAAAATTCTGTGGAATACAAATTTACTAAAAAAATTTTAGTAACCTCTTGATTTTTTTTTTTACAGTGTAGGCTGTCTTTCGTAGACTTTTACTCCGTTGAATAGAAGTTTTGGAAAAATATTCTAGATATATTGTACTACACTATCTACCAAAAAGTATTATTACACTTTCAGTTTTTGACATTTTGTCAAATATTTAAAAATATACTGGTCGGATTCTTCTGGAACTTCAGAAATATAAAGATTATGTTTCACTTTATATTTATTTACATTCATTTGTTAAGCGGGTAATTAGGGGGCCGGCAAAAAAACAAAGAATAATAGAAATATTTGGGATCGCCCTGTACATGAAAATGCACGAAACGACTTATCGCTTTAGAATACAAATATATGAATACAGTAGAATATGTACACTAATTTTTGTGAGAATAGCATGTATATTTATGGCGATAGAGCGATTTTTTTGAAAAAATCAAAAAATTCTGGTATGTTTTTTGTTTATATCATGCTGGGTTTTTGACCAAATTTAACGCAAATTTCAGAAAAATTGGCAAAATGCAGTAGAAAAAATGTAGCGCAATTGGAATATAAATATATTAAATATTTTATGAAATATGAGTAGTTGTATAAAATAATTTTTATCTGCGCATGCGCGAACTAGAAAAACATTTTTTTTTACATCATTTAATAGTCAATTCTATGAAGTGACTTATAAAAAAAAATCCAATCAAATATCGTGAAAATTCAAAAAGATATCATTATTTTAGTGAGATGTTTTTACTCTGCTCTCTAAAAACGGCTGAATCTTAAGGGATTCTCCACAAATTGACATTTTTTAATAACTGACTTAAAAAAAAAACTAGTATTGAATTAATACAATATCTAATACAATATTGCTGCTAATAAGTACTTGACAATTGTGATAGAAAAGAAAAAGAGCTTTATTTGCATTCAGGGCCAAAACTAAGAGAGGGGGAAGAGAAGGGCATGTGCTCCGGGCGCTAGGATGAAAGTGTTCCAAATGTATCTTTCGTTTGGCGATTTTTTTCATGGCTATGTTTAGCATAATATTGTTAAAATTATTATATCTGGGCTATGCTAAAGCATAAAAAAACCTAATGATGATGGCTTAAGGTCCCTGCCCCTACCCGCGAAGATGCTCACGAGCTAATGCTATTCCTATGGGGATGCATTTTTCTAACTCTTTTGCATTTGAACATTTTTAAATAATATGTTTTGCATTGGATAGCGGAAGTCCTTTTCAAGATCGCTCCGTGATTACTTTTTCAATTTTGGCGTAGATATTTTAATAATGTTTCTTTCACTTCCAAAAGCGGTTCTGAAAGTGAAACTAACTTTATAAAAAATATCTATGGCTCAAATCGAAAAAGTAGTCAAGGAGCGATTTTGAGAGGGACTTCCGCTATCCAATGCAAAAAAAAAAAATTGAAAATTTTAAAATGCGAAAGAGTTATTAGAAAAATGCCTCCCCACAGGAATAGCATTAGCTCAGCAGTGTCTTCGCGGGCAGGGACAAGGGCCTTAAAGATCCTGTTGAAAGTAGAATTTTTTTGATTCGGTTTAAAGTATCAAATTGGAGTATTTTAATAAAGCAGAATACGTTATTTTATATTACATATTTTAAGTTTTAAAATAAGTCGGCTATTAATAAATTGGAGAAATTTTCTTTGTAAATATGCTTTGCGAAGGAGGGGGAAAGGGGTACCTTCAAAATCCACGTTTGCCTCGGGAAAAAAAGACTGGTTTTGGCCCTGTTCACATTTAATAATTTGTAGATCCTCCTCGAGAGGCAATTACAGCTGCGACTCTCCTGGGCATCCTCTCAACTAGTCCTTGTATTACATTTAATGGTATTTTATTCCACTCTGTTTGCACAAGGCAGGTAAGCTCTTTTACTGATTTTGGGCGTGTGTCACCCGCCTTAATTCGACGGTCCAACTCGTCCCAGAGGTTCTCTATTGGGTTCAGGTCTGGGCTCTGGGCAGGCCACTCGAGTCGATGCACTCCATTATCAGCATACCAATCCATGCTGGACCTCGCTACATGGCAGCTTGCGTTGTCATCCTGGAAATAACATGGGTCCAATCCATAGTATTGCCACAACGTAGGAAGTACACTGTTGTCCAGTATATTACAGTAGTCATTGGCATTGAGCTTACCATGAATTGGGACCAAGGGTCCTAGTCCGAACCAGGAAAAACAATCCCAGAACATAATTCCCCCTCTTCCAAATTTAACTGTGGGCACAATACATTCTGGTAGGAGGCGTTCTCCAGGCAGACGCCAGACCCAGACCCTACCATCAGAACGGTAGAGGGTGAACCTTGATTCATCACTCCAGAGAACCTGTTTCCATTGCTGTACAGTCCATTGCTGGCGTGTTTTGCACCAACTTAACCGAGCTGCGCGGTTGGACTTGGTGATTAAAGGCTTATGGGCGGCAGCACGGCCATAAAAATTAAGCAGATGAGCTTCCTTACGGATGGTATTCATGGAAACAACACATCCTGAAGCTTGTTGAAATTCTTGGCGTATGTGTAACATTGGTTGGTTGCGGTTCTTCCGAATTTCTCTAGACAGAACCCGTCGGTCTCTATTTTCCTGTTTCGTCGGTCTGCCTACTCTGGCCACATTCTGACAATCACCATTCAGCTTCCATTTTCTAATCATATAAGCCACAGTCGTTTTGGGGTAATTAAGCTCGCTAGATATGTCGATTAAAGATCGGCCATTTCGGTGGTACCCGATGATCACACCTTTCTCAAAATCAGACAGCTCTGTTCTTCTTGGCATCATGCATGCGATTGATGTCAGTGTTGTTTTCGACACCACATTTAACAGTGGAGAACTTGACGTATTTCAGGATCGCAGATATCGGCATTTGCATAAGAGCCATTATCAATTATGTATCAATGGGTAGATTTGACACAAATGCTTCGATTTTTTATAATTATTTTTATCCTGAAATAGGTTCGTTCTGGTAATTATCTAAGAAAAGAAGTAAATCACCAGTAAAAAACCTCTCATGGAGATTTGGCAATTTGCGTAAAATCTGACGTCATTCAACTGCTTTCAGAGACCAATTGAAAATCAGTTCACTCCTATCCACAATAACTTTCTGAATTTCCACGAAATTCGATCGGATTTTTTTATGGGTAGCTCCATAGAGTTGAATATTAAATTATGTAAAATGATAAATTTTATCGTTCACGCATACGCTGATTAAAAAATATTTCATACAAATACTCATATTTTAGAAAACTTTTAATATATTTATATTTCAATAGCACCTTTTTCTTTCTACTACATTTTGCGAATTTTTCTGAATGTGGCTTTATATTTAGTTGAAAATATTGCATGACATAGAACATTTTAGAAAATATTTAATATATTTATATTTCAATGAATATTGGTGAACTCCCCCCCCCCCTCCCTTTTCTTCTTTGCAAAGCATCTGCAAAAGTATTTGCAAAGAAAAATTTTCTAATTTATTAATAGCCGACTTATTTTAAAACTTAAAATATGTAATATTGATTAAAGTAGTCTGCTTTGTTTAAAAAAATGATACCTTAAAATCGTGAAACCGAATCAAAACGAAAAAAAAATCTGCTTTATGCGGGATCTTTATGCCATCATCATTAGATTCTTCTATGCTTTGGTATAGGAGAAATGCTTTGAATGGGACGATTTTGACAATATCATGCTAAACATAGACATGGAAAAAATCGCCAAACAAAATGTACATTTGGGACACTTTCATCCTAGCGCCCGGGGCACATGCCCTTTTCCCCCAACCCTCTCTTAGTTTTGGCCCTGAATGTGAATAAAGCTCTTTTTCTTTTCTATCACAATTGTCAAGTACTTATTAGCAGCAATATTGTATTAGATATTGTATTAATTCAATACTAGTTTTTTTTTTAAGTCAGTTATTAAAAAATGTCAATTTGTGGAGAATCCCTTAAGATTCAGCTGTTTTTAGAGAGCAGAGTAAAAACATCTCACTAAAATAATGATATCTTTTTGAATTTTCACGATATTTGATTGGATTTTTTTTATAAGTCACTCCATAGAATTGACTATTAAATGATGTAAAAAAAATGTTTTTCTAGTTCGCGCATGCGCAGATAAAAATTATTTTATACAACTACTCATATTTCATAAAATATTTAATATATTTATATTCCAATTGCGCTACATTTTTTCTACTGCATTTTGCCAATTTTTCTGAAATTTGCGTTAAATTTGGTCAAAAACCCAGCATGATATAAACAAAAAACATACCAGAATTTTTTGATTTTTTCAAAAAAATCGCTCTATCGCCATAAATATACATGCTATTCTCACAAAAATTAGTGTACATATTCTACTGTATTCATATATTTGTATTCTAAAGCGATAAGTCGTTTCGTGCATTTTCATGTACAGGGCGATCCCAAATATTTCTATTATTCTTTGTTTTTTTGCCGGCCCCCTAATTACCCGCTTAACAAATGAATGTAAATAAATATAAAGTGGAACATAATCTTTATATTTCTGAAGTTCCAGAAGAATCCGACCAGTATATTTTTAAATATTTGACAAAATGTCAAAAACTGAAAGTGTACAAATACTTTTTGGTAGATAGTGTATTTCATAAAAAAATTGTTTATTTTTTTATTTTCTCCATAACCGTGTAACCCACAGAAACCCGAATACACATATGTTATTATTGCAGGAAAGATATATTTTTTGTTCATTTCAGGTATCATAATTGTAGATATCATAATAGATATCATAATCCCAGAAAATTTCATAAGTGAATCATTTTCTCTGTCCCGACATTCTTCGTAAAGAATTTCTAAACTCTTTAAACAAAACATCCGAAAGGCATGGTGACGACACTGCGACGTCTTTGTGAAATCACATTGTGACTTTGTGACCATCGATTGTCGATGTGACGTCACGTGAACACACAGTGACTAATGTTATGCAACTGTGACATGTTACGGCCGTTTTAGATCTCGTTTGTGACGTCACATTGGGACCACTTTGTGAAGTCACGGTGTGACCGATTTGTGAAAAATGTGTCATTTGTGACTACTTTGACATTAACATTGTGACGAAACTGTGATAAGAGCGAGGATATTTAAATTGCCAGAAACATGTTTTTTAAAGTAAATAACATGTTTTCAAGAATATTCGTAATTTTCTAAATTTTTTTTAAGAAAGTCACATCTTCGTCACAATGTGACGTCACTGAGTGGTGGCATTTTGGTCACAGATGTGATGCGACTAAAGTGACTCACAGTGACGTCATTGTGACGTCACTGTGACCATGTATGCTATGAGGGCAGTATCCCTATCTTTAAAAGAGATCATTCCCTGAATTCTTTTATTTATAAACTCACATGAAAACGGATGTGAATATTTTTGATAAGTGTTTTGAATTTTTGAATGATCACTAAATAAAGTAGAGCTATAAAGTTTTATTTTGATAAATCATTGATTGATAAACTAAAAGACCATATTTCCTAATATTTCAATAATCGTTTTTTTATTATTAAGCGCAAATTGAATTTTAATTATTATCTGCAAAATATATGTGAAATGAAGACATAAATTAATAGTACAAGAATATAGGAAGGTAAGTAAAATAAAACTTTATATGTTAAAGTGTATGTACAATAATTCTTGATTAATTTTAGAGTTGTATCTACACTGTAAAAAAATCTTAATAATACAGGTTTAACGTCACAGAAATCTGTATTCTTAGTAAAATTTTATATATACACTGTTAAAAAAATCTAAATTTAAAAAACTAATTATTGTAAAGTTACAGAAATGTGTAACTTTACAAAAGAATCTAATAAAATTACTTTAATCTTGCTAAAATTTGAATTGTAACCTGGGCCTCAGTAAAATAAATTATTCTAGGCATCCCAGTTTCCCAAAAAGTCCTAAGTAATCTTTCAGATTTTTTTATTTACAGTGTACATCGTTATCTGTTACACGATTTTTTATTGTTACCGTTATATAATATTATTAGCGATAATATTATAATATTATTAGCTAAAAGCGATTAAAATTTCTACATAAAGAAGACATTATGCTACAGACGTGTAATGTAAACGAAAGGAAGAAGATGCTGTGATATGCAAATGATTAGCTGTTCAGAGCATTCAGACAAAGCACATAGTGGTAGCGACACTTGCAATGCGTTTAAACGAGAAAATGTTTCAGCCGGTTTCTTGTACACAAATTGCATTTGAACGTTATTGAATGGTGGAAAATTCTTATGATGCCTCGTGTAAGAAATAGAAATGTGTATCAGTACGTCTATGACGTTGATAAAAGTCCAATAGTAAACAATTAAGATTGCGGTGTATCGTATTGCAGTATTGTTGCTTGCGATGGTTGAGATCCAATAATTGTTCGTAGAATATGGAATCCATGGATTCTAGATGGTAATACGGAACACCACATAAGATCGCAACGTCCTCCTATCACTAGAAGTTGAGAAGACAGACATGGTATTCGAATAGCCGTAAAAGATCATGCAGCCACATCACGAGCACCAAGTCAAGAAATGAGGTCGTTTGAGAGATAAAAAGTGTCCCTAAAAACAGTTCGACGTCGTTTACAGCAGCATGGACTCTCAGTTCGGAGACCATGTCTGCAGCTTTACTTGAGGTTACATAATGGAGAGGAGCGCCATCAATGGTGTCATCAACCACGAACGTCGGTGTACAAATGGGGAAGTATTTTTTTTTCAGATGAATTCAAGTTATTTTTACAGCATCATGATGGTCGCATCCGTTTTTGGCGGCATCTTGATGAACGCACATTGGCAGCGTGCATTCGTCATTGTGATACTGCTCCATCACCTGGCTTGATGGTATGGGGTACTAATGGATACGCGTCTCGATTACCTCTTGTTTCCATTGAGGATATTTTGAACAGTGCACGTTACACTTATGGTGTGTTATGACGCATGACTCTATCCTTTACCGATCACTGCAAAACCCTACGTTTCAGCAAGATAATGCCCAACCGCATGTTCCTGATTTTGAATGGACTTTAATTGATACAGAAAATGTTCAGTTGTTGCCCTGAAAAACACTTTTTCTAAATCTCTCACCTATAGATAACGTCTGGTTAATACACTGGTGAAATAAATTAAGAGAATTTCTATCTTTTATCGAATTACATGAAAAGAACTGAACTGAAGTAAAAACCACTGCTTCTAGATAAAAATGCAAATATTGTATGGTAAATACGTAAGCGTATAGGTGTGTGTAGGTGGAGCGCTCTGAAATACAGGATTTATAAGCGCGTGGAGGGTAAAACGATTTGCGTTTGCTTGGGAACCTCGGCAAATTTTTTGGTGTTATCTTGCAGCAATCGGTTAAATACATATAGGAACAATAACAATGAGTCACGAACAACGTTTAGATTATGGAATGAGGTGGCGAATTGTGGGGAAGCTGAAGACACACCCTATCTGGCGCAAGTCCAGAAAGGTAATTGGCCCCAGTAATTGGCACATTAAGAAATTGTCTTTAAACTTACTTCAATTTTCATTGCCAATGAAATAAAATATTTACTTGCAAATATTTTTAAATCAAAGAATGCATATCTGTGCATATATACAAAACTTTTTGGAAAAGTATTTTTATAAAAATAAATTTATAAAATGTTGCTGTAGTCACCAGTAATTGGCACCTAGAGCACCAATGTATGACACCTTCTGATCCAGTAATTGGCACATGTTTATATAAAAAAAAACTTTATATTTTGCATTGGGTTTAATTGCTTTCAAAGAATTTACTGTGGTTGAAGATGCTATATTTCAGGTTTTTGAGAGAAAAAAATCAGCATATTAGTCTAAAATTGGAACACTTTAAATCAATACAATATATTTATGTCAATACCCAGTAATTGTTATGCTGTCCCCAGTAAATGTCATATAAAGCTGATAAAGCTATAAGATTCCAATTACTGATAATATTTTATATTTTCAAATAAAAACAACTGATAAACAAAATTAGTCTATAACTAACTTAGTGTACTGCCAAAATAAGTGGTTTAATCTAAAATCATGCGATTCCCTTGTAATTGGAATAGGTGCCAATTACTTGGAACTATCAAAATTGAAGCACCATAATTGGCATCTATCATTAATTCAGAAATCCAAATATTTGTGTGAAAAATACTTTTACACAATTAAAGTAACCCTTTTCAACAAAACAAAACTGTTGTCAATTAAAATTTAAAATATATTAGAAAACATATAATAATGAATTGAAAAATATGCCTTTCTTAAGCCACAGAAGAAGCATTTGCAACAAAATGGCTAATTTGATACAAACCATAATTGTTTCTCTTTCCTAGATGCTGTTGTCATCTAGTAGCATAAATCGAAGTTATAATCTTTAAAGTAAATAAGTATATAACTGGTATATGGTCTTGTATTTTTAAAAGACTGGTTATAAATATTATTTTAGGACATGTTGGTAGGATATGCCAATCATTGGTGCATGCCAATTACTGGAGATGTTACCCTATGCAGAAATTTTAATTTAGCACTCAGCGTCGTGTGTAACCCATGGAAACAGTTTCACGATACGCGATCCGTCGAGAGTAAGCCTGGGCAAGATCGTCCAAGAGCCACAACGGCCAGAGAAGATTGCCATTTGTTCGTTTTAGCGAGGCATAGCGGGCTTTACAGCTTCTCAGCTCACTCGGGACTTGTATTCAGCCACAGGAGCCCGTATAACAAATGTGACTGTTTCCAAAAGACTGGATGAGAGATGGTTGTTTGCCAGAAGCCCGGCTGTTTGCGTCTCGCTTATGTCTACGAACAGCACAGTCCAATGAGCATGGTGCAGGCAGCATAGTGATTGGAGCATGGACCAATGGGCGACATTTCTGCTCACTGACGAGTCCCGTTATTGTCTTAAACACAGATTCTTACTTTCATAAGGAGAGAGCCAGGAACACGCTACGTACCCTCCAATATCCGCGAAATCAAAAATTATGGCGGTGACGGTGCAATGGTCTGACCAGGCATCATGTCCATGGCTACACACCTCTCTACGTCTTTCACAGAAGCTCTGTGACTGGTGTGAGGTATAGGTAGAAGGTCTTGGAGCCTTATGTTTGCATTTTCCGATGTGCAGTTGGCCCTGAGTTCATCTTATAGGACTAACGCGAGGCCACTTAGAACTCTTCTAGTCGACGGATTTCTCGAGAGTAAGGATATTCACCGGATGGGCTGGCCAGGAAGATCTCCACACGTCAACCCTATAGAGCATGTCTAGGACGCTCTGGGGATGGCAATTACAACTCTCAAACCCTCTCCGAGACCCATCCAGAGGCTAAAAATAGCGTTGCTGAATGAATGAGACCAATTGCCACAGGTGCGGATAAACTGCCTTATTTCCAGTATGACATCACGCTGTGAGGCCTGCATACCTGTAATAGGGGACCATAGTCCCTATTAACCCATTTTTTTGTGTATTCTCCAACCGCTGTTTCAGACCTTCAGACTCCTCATGTTTGTTCTGCACGAACATGTGTATTTATTATAACTTTTGTATGTTTATTTTATTTCTAATATATCAACCTATGTTCACACCAAATTTTATTAAAATCTGTCAGTAGTTCTGAAGATTGTAGACCAAATATGAAAATTCTCTTAATTTCTTACACCAGTGTCTTTGTCGAATGACTGAGATGATGAATTTCAGTCATTGATGTTGTCAAGATGTGAATTTAAGCACTTTATACAGGAAATATTTGTAATCACAAAATATTAAAAATTGTTTTCTCATATTTACCTTTTATCTTTCACAAAAACAATCACATATGTACATTAGGGTGGGCCGAAAAAAAACTTTTATTCGAATTTCGATTATGGCGGATGCGGAAAAGTGGCCACTGGTGGCACTCAGTTCATGCAAAATATTTGAGATTTTTTGCACATTTCCTTACCCTGCAGCAAACGGCTTGAAGTTTTGCAAAAATGTTCATTTTTTAACTTTTTTCGAAAAAAATTAAAAAATGTTAAATTAAATTTATTTTGGTTGTATTTCCTTGAAAAGGCCTATTTAATGTACCAAATTTTTAAATAAGATCTGATCATGCATTATTTAATATCTATGTGTATTATAACTTAGGCTTTTTTATAGCTTTTTCGCGTATAATAGGCAAAAGTTGTATTTGTTTGAATCGATCGTTAGTTTCTGTATTATTTATGTCCCTTGGTCTTCTTTATATATTTTCTATGTGTCAAACGTCATATATTTGGGGAAAAGACAGCTGTATACTTCAAAAACAAATCTGGAAGATGAGAAAGTGGTGAAGCAGGACTCTAAGCGAGCGCAATGATTCGTCGTAATACTCAGGGAGTGAAGGACGAAATAGTTGCGAACCAAAATGCGATAAAGGATTCTTATTATTTATCCTTGCTCAGTTACCTGCGACATTTGTTCAGTGTTAACGTGAAACCCTTTTGTATTGATATGCTTTTTGGGTCGTTTAATGTGCCATTTTAGTGTTTTGTGCGTTTTATTACAACGAGCTTAGAAATGGCTACTATAAAGGGCCATGACAATGCAAAGACACGCGATAGCGTGAAAAGTAACTCTTTGGCGGCATCATGCATATTGAAAGAATTGCAATTGCCAACTTATGCTGATAATCATGCGCCACTAATACTGGTTGCTTCACCATGTAGAAGTTGTGACAGCAGAGAATACGAATCTCGTCATCGATAAAAACAAAGTCAGAAGAGAGAAATAGAAATTTGGAATGAAGATACAGGCTGAAGAAGTTATTGAAAGAAGGAAAATTAAAAGCATATTTTTTGATGGTAGAAAGGATAAAAGTATATTCAGAGGAAAAAAAGAACACGCGGCACTGTCGAAGGAAAGGCGAGGAACACATCACTGTGTTTTTTTAACCTTCTTAGGAATACTCGGGTCACTTGATACCTTGTTCCGGTCACGGAAAAGAAATAGCAAAATCATTATATAATCTTCCAAGTCACCACAAGTTAGACTTTTCTGAACTGACGAGGTATCAAGGTAACGGAACGAGGTATCAAGTGACACAAGCATTCCTAACCAGATTCAAACAACACGGTAATGTGTTCCTCGCCTTTCTCTCGAAGGTGCTGCTTGTTATTTTTCTTCCTCTGAATATACTTTTATCCTTTCTTCCATCAAAAAATATGCTTTTAATTTTTACTTCTTTCTATAATTTCTTCTGCCTGTATCTTCTTTCCAAGTTTCTATTTCTCTCTTCTGACTTTGTTTTTATCGATGACGAGATTCGTATCCTCTACTGTCACAACTTCTACATGGTGAAGCAACCAGTAGTAGTGGCACATGATTATCAGCATAAGTTGGCAATTGCAATTCTTTCAATATGCATGATGCCCCCAAAGAGTTCCTTTTCACGCTATCGCGTGTCTTTGCATTGCCATGGCCCTTTTTATACTAGCCATTTCTAAGCTCGTTGTAATAAAACGCACAAAACACTATAATGGCACATTAAACGACCCAAAAAGCACTGCATATCAATACAAAAGGGTTTCACGTTAACACTGAACAAATGTCGCAGGTAACTGAGCAAGGATAAATAATAAGAATCCTTTATCGCATTTTGGTTCTCAACTATTTCGTCCTTCACTCCCTGAGTATTACGACGAATCATTGCGCTCGCTTAGAGTCCTGCTTCACCACTTTCTCATCTTCCAGATTTGTTTTTGAAGTATACAGCTGTCTTTTCCCCAAATATATGACGTTAGACACATAGAAAATATATAAAGACCAAGGGACATAAATAATACAGAAACTAACGATCGATTCAAACAAATACAACTTTTGCCTATTATACGCGAAAAAAGCTAAAAAATAGCCTAAGTTATAATACATATAGATATTAAATAATGCATGATCAGATCTTATTTAAACATTTGGTACATTAAATATGCCTTTTGAAGTAAATACAATCAAAATAAATTTAATTTAACATTTTTTAATTTTTTTCGAAAAAAGTTCAAAAATGAACATTTTTGCAAAATTTCAAGCCGTTTGCTGCAGGGTAAGGAAATGTGCAAAAAATCTCAAATATTTTGCATGAACTGAGTGCCACCAGTGGCCACTTTTCCGCATCCGCCATAATCGAAATTCGAATAAAAGTTTTTTTTCGGCCCACCCTAATGTACAAATGTGATTGTTTTTGTGAAAGATAAAAGGTAAATATGAGAAAACAATTTTTAATATTTTGTGATTACAAATATTTCCTGTATAAAGTGCTTAAATTCACATCTTGACAACATCAATGACTGAAATTCATCATCTCAGTCATTCGACAAAGACACTGGTGTAAGAAATTAAGAGAATTTTCATATTTGGTCTACAATCTTCTGAACTACTGACGAAAATCAAAAAAAAGTTTTTCGGCCCACCCTAATTTGCATATCAGTCCCTATCATTGTATCACTGTATGAATTTCAACAGACTAAGCAATGATTATTGACGACCACAAATCTTTCCAAATAACTTCTTCTTTTACCCTTTATCTTTTCACAAAAATATACACATATATATAAGTGCATATCATTATATCACTGTGTAAATTTAAGAACTCAATTTGTGATCAGCAAAACTGAAAACAAAATTGGTAGCTCAGTTTTGCTTTTTCTAGCTCGCTGAGTTTTCCACTGATGAAGAATCTCGATAGTAGATTCAAAACAGCTGTTTGCTACCTTTTCATACTTTATTTGTGCATTTATAATCATTAGTTTTCTATCTTTAAAAATCTTTACCCTTCTTCTTTTACAGAAATATACGCATGCACGTAAGTTCATATCATTCTATCATTCTGTTAAATTCAACACATTATTACAGGGAACGTATATCATCACAAATCTTTCATAATTAGATTTACCTTATTATCCTTGAAGTTTTTATGAAAATATACAGATACATATAACTTCATTCATTCTCAGATAAAGAGAAATTTTGGATTCGATAAAATGATTAGACTCTAATATTTTAACTCTTGATTTCCGACTCAAATTACACCAGACATATAAGAAATGGAAATTTTTGCTAAGGAATAACAATGAATTTTTTAAAATGTCTAAAATTGTCATTAATATGCCCTTGAAGTTATTAATACGAGGTGGAACTCGTCGAAATTCGACGAAAGAAAATCTTTAAGAAAGAACTGTTTCATTGATTTATAATAAATCTAACATAATTAGTTACAGCAAAAAGTATATATTATATTGGTCAGTCTAACTCTTAAACAAATATTATTTTAAGCGAAAATTAACAAAACACTATAAAACTCAATTATCCAAATTATTAAATGAAATAAAATCGAAATTCATAGGATTTTAAAACAGTTGATATTTATAGTATACTCATTTATTTTTTGTTATTTTTTTATACTAAGAGAAAAAAATTTGATTCCGTTGCTAAAATTACAAAATTGGTACTAAAATTATTAAAAAAGTAATAATATCTCAAAAATAAATTGAGATACAACTTTGAACCAAATTGCATTTAAAAGTACATTTTTCTTTCTTCTATACGACGGTGTAAAACTTTAAAATGTACGATGTTTATTAATGCGAAATTTGCAGTACCGAAAATTCCAAATCCGAAATTGAATGGAAAAAAGTTTCGCATTTTAATTTCCATTTTTTTTTCAATTTTAAGCGAAAGTGGAGTGATAATGTTGCCACAATTACAAAATTGGTGCTAAAAACTACAAAAAATTAATATTTCAAAACTCAATTGAGATACAGCTTTCAAATAAATTGCATTTAAAAGTACATTTTTTCTTCTATAAAACGGTGTAAAAATTTAAAATGTGCAATAATTAAAAGTGTAAAATTTGTTGTAGCGAAAATTGCAGCGGAAAGTGTTGCCATTCGCAAAATGACGTATGCGTTACACACATATACGTTTGGCTTATAATATAGATAATACGCTATGATAAGGAACATGATAATGACATATTTAACGTAAACCGTATTTTAAAACTAAACTATATCAATTTAAAACTTATGGAGTATTTATTCTGAAAGCAGTCTCAAACTGCCTTTGTAATGGATTCTGTTTAGTTAAATTACTGAATAAGCATTTCAACTATAAGGAACTTGGTAATCACACATGTTAAGTACACAGACTGTACATAAATTGAAGTAGTTCTTGCATAATTAATTAAAATAGATGCTACAGCTCGTAAGAAGATATGAAACCATGCAATCTAATCGAACTTCCATATAAAAATAACATACAGGGGAAAATTAAACGAATAATTACTGTGGGGCATGATAATGACAGTTAATGCTAGGGACAAACTTTAAATAAGTATAATCAATAAAAAAAATTCTGTTTTGTGTAAGGTGTTAAATATATAAAAAGTAGAAACATCAAATATAATCATATAATCATTACATTTGTTCTAAAGCTTTTCAAATCTTAACAATAAGGGTTTGAATTCAAAAACTTGAATTTTGGGACAAGCCATGGTAATAACATTTGCAACTTTACAACTTTTTTAGATATTGAAATTATTTTTATTTTCATATTTAAACTAGTGCACAATGTAGTATTCAAACAGATATGTTCATAAAAAATGCAAACATTCATAGCTGACTTGATTAATTCACAATTTTTAGTCAAGGCCATAAAATTTCCCTTTATCAGAGAATGCCTCATAGATGGATAACATTCTGTCACTGTGTGTATTTTAACCCTCTATTAAAAAATTATTTGTGATCGCGAAACTTTAACAAAAAACACCTTTATTCTTATCAATTTTGTGTTACAAAATAATCCACATACAAAAAAATAAATACATTCAATCAGTGTGTGTAAATTTACATGTGCATGAATTTAATATGTTAAAACAGCTGAAAAGAATGACATTATATATTTTATCGATTACGTAAAAGACGTTGAAGATGCTGATTTTAAAGTTAAAGTTACATTAATAAACTAGAACCTCCCCTTATGAATTAAATTTCTACTCCATTTACATTTTGCAGAGGCCTTATCTTCCGGATTGCGAGAATCTGCGAGGCCGAATAAATGAAAGATGAAAAGTGAGCAAAATCTGAAATGTTCTGAGATTTAATTAATGCAAGTTTATGTACCTAAATTTATATTTTCTCGGCTTCTTAGAATACGATTATTCAAGCTTAGCTAATTTCGTTATGGGTATACATTAAAGTTAATCCAACTGAAGGGAAATTTAATTCTTCATAAAATCTTTTCACAGACATTAACATCTTTTACAAAATGTATACGCATGCCTATAAGAACACATCATTCTATCACTGTGTATATTTCAACACTCTGTGCAGGGAATGTTTGTGACCACAAACTTGTAAAGAATACTTATTTCTCTTTACACGTCATTTTTACAAAAATATATACACTAATATAAGTGCATATGATTGCCTCACTGTGTGAATTTCAACAGTCTATCCAGAGTTTGCTTACGATTACCAACAGTTAAGAATAACTTCTTTTTCCTGCCCTTCATCTTTTACAAAATACATATGCATACATATAAGCGCATATCACTCTACAACATAGTTAATATCGGTATTTAATGTAGGCAATGAATTTGTGAACGCAAGCCTTTCAAAAGTACTTCTTTATTCTTATCCTTCATCTTTTACAAAATATACACATGGGAAAATGAGCTTGTCCTTCTATCCTGAAGTAAGTATTCATATGCGCATAAATGACAGTACCACATGACTTTCAATATGTTAAAACAGTTGAAAAGAATGATATCATATATTTTATCGATTGTACAAAAAAAGTTACAGATTTGGAATTTAAAGTTAAAATTACATTAGCAAACGAGGATTTTCCCTTTCGAATTAAATTTCCGCTCCATTTACATTTTGCAGAGGAGGCCTTATCTTTCGGATTGGGAGAATTTGTGAGTCAGAATAAATAAAAGATGAAAAGTGGACGAAATCTCAAATGTTTTGAGATTTAGTTAACGCTAGTTTATGTACCTTATAATATCTTTAAACATATTAACTTAAGGCATAAAACAGTACTCAGTAAATCGAGGTGGACGAACTTAAGGACAGAACATATTTAATAAAACTGACGGCACTACAGACGACATATATACATTTAACACATAGAACAACTAAACTGGAACTCAAGTACATTTATGTTCCTTACAATAACTCCATGGAATGGACAAGGGGCGCCATCTACAGTTTTACCTGAAAAGTAAAAGTGTTAAATACCACAGCTCTTCCCCACTTAATAATGAAGTCGGTCAGGAGCTCTCCGATGTCTTCTGGATCGTCTAAGTAAATGTGGAGAAAAAGAAGAATTAGTTTTGACATGTTCAGGAGCATCAACTGTAGCACTAGTAGGAACCGACAGTTTTGGGAGAATGTTATCCGAGCTAGTTGAATTAGAACTCGAAGAATCAAGATCACGAAAGTCAGTTGGAGTAGGATCTGGAGCAACTGGAACATGAGAGTCAACTGGTTGGGGATCTGGGTGGAAAATCATCTTGCTTCACCTTTGCATTTTCACTTCTAAAATTTTCTGCAACATTTTCTTCCGAATTTAGATCATTAGTTAAAGAAATATCTTCCCCTACATTAGTTATTTGATCAACATGCCTTTTCCAAATATTCGAACCAACTTAAACTCTGTAATGTAATTTTTCTGGTTGATTTCAAATTCTTTTACTTTAACTTTAGCTTTCCTTGCAGTTTGTTTTTCATGCACAAAATTTGCAACATTCGGCACTATCAAATCTATGTTTGTTCTTATGTGACGTCTTAGAAATAAAGATGCAGGACTTTCCCCGTTGTAACATGTGGCATCTTCCTGTACTGCAAAAGAAAGTTATTCAACTTCATTTGTAAAGTACCTGATTCAGAAGCTAAGGCTTTTAATCCACGTTTGAGCGTTTGCACATACCTCTCAGCCTGTCCATTTGTAGATGGATGGTATGGTGCACTAAACTTATGTTTTACACCATGACTTTTTAAGAATATTTCAAATTCTTCAGATGTAAACTGCTTAGCATTATCTGATACCAAAGAAATAGGAAAACCGTATCGTGCAAAGAGAGAAGAAAGACAAATAATTGTATTTTCTGAAGTTGTACTAGGAACTATAAATACTTCTGGCCATTTACTATAAGCATCAACCACTAACAAAAGCATCTTCCCATTAACAGGACAAAAATAATCAATATGAATCCTCTGCCATGGAGCTGTAGGCCATTCCCAATGATGTGTATCAACTTTGGGAGGGTTATTTTCCAAATTTACACAAATAGAACAATTTCTTGCAATATCTTCTATATCATGGTCTATTCCTGGTCACCATACAAAACTACGGGCTAAAGATTTCATTTTCACTATACCAAAATGACCAAAATGTAATTCCTTTAATATTTGTTGTCGATGAATTTCTGGGATAACTACCCTACAACCTTTTAAAATACAACCATGCTGAAGAGTAAATTCTTCTTGTTTTCCGCCAAAAAGTAAATTCCTAGGAATTTCTGAACCAAAAATGAGATGATGAAAAATTTGACGCAAAAGAGGATCAGTTTTTGTAGCTGAAGCAATAGATTTAGCATTTAAAGGTAAAACAGAAAGCTGATTTATTTGAATAATTTCGGATTCATCAAGTCCCTCATGTGAATTATATTCGTGGGGCAAATCTTCGCTACGTAATGGAAGACGTGAAAGTGCATCGACATTCCCGTGTTCAGTAGTTTTCTTATAACGAATGTCATACTGGAACGTTTGTAAATACATGGCATATCTTTGCATTCTAGCAGCTGATAAAACAGGAATACTTTTAGAAGGTGAAAAAATTGAAACTAATGGTTTACTATCAGTAAACAATGTGAATCTGTTACCGTACAAATATTGAGAAAATTTCTTAACACCAAATATAATTGCTAATGCCTCCTTATCTACTTGACTATACCTTTTTTCGGCATTATTCAAGGTTCTGGATACAAATCCAATAGGCTTTTCAGTCTTGTCTGGCATCACATGCGAAAGAATTGCAGAGATACCATATGGAGAAGCATCAGTAGCTAAGATTAAAGGTAATTTCGGATTGAAATGGGTAAGCACTCTGTCAGAAGTAATTTCTCTTTTTATTTTTTTAAACGCTTGATCACATTTGTAAGACCAATTAAACTTCACATTCTTTTTAAGCAAATTATTCAAAGCATGTGCAATTGTTGATGAATTTGGCACAAATTTAGCATAATAAGTTACCAGACCAAGAAATGCTTTAACCTGGGAAACATTTTCTGCACTGAGAGAAAAATATAGTTCTGGCATCTAGAATCTAAATTGTGGCTTTAGAAAAAATAGTTCCATGTCATCCTTATAAATTCTAACTCACGTAGCTTTAGAATTCTAGAGTCTCCTACTAGAATTCCCAAGCATTTTCCCATAATTTCGTTGTCCAATTTATTTAAAAATCTCTACAAATAAATGCGAACACAAGAGCTTTGATTTAAAAACTATAATTCTAGTTTATGAAACCATTCCCGAAATTAAGCGAGTATTTCTCGTTACTGAAATGATTCAATATCGTTTTGTCACCAAGAAAACGAGAGACTAGAAATGGTATGTTATTTCATCTATTCAGCTTAGTTGTTTAACCTATTCGCATAGATTCTTCATCTATAGTTCTAGTTTAGGTGTTCAGAAAGTGACTAACTATTCATTCTAGTTGAAGGAGGTATATTTTTTTTCTCAGTGTGGCCTAGGGGCATTTACAATTGCTTCTATTTTATCTGGTGTTTTATGAATACCATGTTTATCCACTTTATACCCACAATAAGTAATTTCATCTGCCATGAAGAATGATTTTTCCTTATTTATCCGAATATTATAATTTCTCAATCTTTCTAATACTTGCTTTAACCTTTGTAAATGAATTTCATCTGTTTTCCCAGTAATTCCTATATCATCAATAAAAATTGTAATTCCCTCAATTCCACTTAAAATTTGCTCGATTTTTCTTTGCCATATAGCAGGGGAACTACTAAGACCCATTGGTAATTTAAGAAACTGAAATAATCCTTTAGGTGTATTAATGGTTAATAATTCTTGGGATTCCTCATCTACAGGTAATTGGAGATAAGCTTGATTCAAATCAATTTTTGTAAAATGAACACCACCACTTAAAGTAGCTAACATATCTTCTATTTTAGGCAAGGGATATTTTTCTACTTTCAAATATTTATTTAATGCAACTTTAAAGTCTCCGCATAAACGTATTTTTCCATTAGATTTTACCACTGGAACAATAGGGGTTGCCCACTTGCTATTCGTAACTGGTTTAATTATACCAGCGTCTTGTAATCTTTGTAATTCCTCATTGACTGCAGCACGTAGTGCATAAGTAACAGTCCTTGCTTTACAAAATATGGGTGTAGCATCCTTTTCAAGATAAAGCTCTGCCTTTAACCCTTTAATTTCCCCTACTTTATCAGAAAATAAATCAGAAAAATCATTTAACAATTCTTGTAATTTATGAGAATAATTTACAGTCTCATTAACATAGACAGATCTTAAATTATGTGGAAAAATATCGAATGCAGAGGCCCAATCACGGCCAAATAATAATGGAAAAGTATCTTCTTTTATCAAATATAATTTTAACTTTTCTGTTTTATTTTCATAAGTAACATTTACTTCAACATAACCTACAGGTTTAAAAATTTCACCAGTTGCAATTTTTAACTGAACATCTGGGGGGAATATTTTATAATCAGGAAAAATTCTGCGAAATCTTTTTAAAGGAACAGCAGAAATTCCCGAACCTGTGTCCAATTCCATATCAGCTCTTGCTTTATTTTCAATTAACACAGATAATTTAATAGGATTTGCACCTGTATTTTTTATAGTTAATACATTTACTGTATCTACTGAAATCACGTGTTTTTGGAAAGTTTTACTTCTACATACTTTTCCAATATGGCCTTTTTTCTTACAAATTTTACAAGTACTATGAATTGGCTACATGTAATCTTTAAATCTACAAGAATTGGCTAGATGAGAAGTATTTCCATATTTATAACACTTAAATTTACTTTTATTTACTTCAGGAATTGTATTATTTACATGATTGTTGACATTTGACTTCTGACAATCATTCGAGAATTTCTTGGGGTGTACGTTCTTTGAACTTGAAATTTTATTAATACTGAAATTTTTATTTTTTAATTTCAGAAATTTCAATATCTACATTGTGTAAGGATAACGCTTTTTCAACTGCCTTCTCAAAAGTTAAATCATCTACTTGCGTAATCAATTTATTTTGAATGCTTTCGCTTTTCAAACCGCGTAAAAATTGTTCAAGTAAATTTTCATTTAATGTATCACTCGTAAAACAACAAAAAGTTGTATTTTTCTTAAATCTAGCAGCAAAATCTTGAACTGATTCCGACTCATTTTGATAACACTTTCGGAATTTAATTCGTTCTATAAATTTGTTGGGGGCGGGGCTTAAATGCTTTATCAAAATGTCAACAATCTCCGAATATTTTAATGTTTCACATTCTTTCGGGAAACATAAATTACTCTGCAAATTATAAAGCTTAGGGCCCATGCAGGATAAAAGGGCCGCAACTTTTTTTTCCTCTTTTAATTCATTCAAAATAAAATTCTGCTCCAAGCGTTTAATATATGCTTGAAATGATTCTACTTTATCATCGTACTCTTTAAATGAAAACATCGTATTTTTATGCAATAAGATAGGAAAAAAAAGTAAAGTGAAATTCAATACACTTACCACCCCCTTGTTTTGTAGCTGCCGATATACTCTGGAAGGCTACTTTACATAGCAGAATTTCCGAACTCAAAATCGAAAGCAGGAGCCATTTCCATTTGGCGCGCCGTTATTCTTTTAACATTTTTACGTTACAAAGTTTTTTCCATACGTCGCTAGTTATAATATCTTTAAACATATTAACTTAAGGCATAAAACAGTACTCAGTAAATCGAGGTGGACGAACTTAAGGACAGAACATATTTAATAAAACTGACGGCACTACAGACGACATATATACATTTAACACATAGAACAACTACACTGGAACTCAAGTACATTTATGTTCCTTACAATAACTCCATGGAATGGACAAGGGGCGCCATCTACAGTTTTACCTAAAAAGTAAAAGTGTTAAATACCACATACCTAAATTTATATTTTGACGGCTTTTTAGAATAAGATATTCAAGCTTAGTAGATATCGTTCCGGTTGTACATTAAAGTTTATGCAACCATAGAGAAATTTAATTCTTGATAAAATCTTGGCTTTTTATAGCCATTAATATCTTTTGGAAAATATACACGCATACGTATAAGAGAACATCATTTTATCACTGTGTGTATTTCAAAATTATTCGCAGGGATAGTTTGTGTTTATAAACCTGTCAAGGTTACTTTTTTCTCCTTACACGTCATTTTTTGCAAATATATATATATATATTATCATAAATACATGTTGTATCACTGTGTGAATTTTTACACTCTATCCAGAGGTTGCTTACGATTGCCTATAGTTCAGAATAATTTATTTGTCCTACCATTCATCATTTACAAAATTATACACATACACATAAGTGCATACCATTCTATCACAGTATAAATTTCATCGTACCGTGCAGAGATTATTTGCGATCATGAACCTTTCACTAAAATTTCTTTTGTATTATTCTTGGTCATTTACAAAAATGTACACATGCGTATAAGACCATATCTTTCTATCACTGAGTGAATATTGGTACTTTATGCTGGCAATATTTGTGAACGCAAGCCTTTCAGAATTATCTCTTTACTTTTACCCTTCATCTTTTACAAAATATACACATGGGTATTGGGTGTAACATCATATCCTTCTATCACGAAGTAAATATTCATATGTGGATATATGACAGTACCACAGTACATTAAATATGTTAAAACTGTCGAAAAGAATGATACCATGTATTTTATTGATTGTATAAAGGACGGTGCAGATTTGGAATTTAAAGTTAAAGTTACATTAGCAAAATAGAACCTTCCCTTTTAAATTAAATTTCTGCTCCATTTACATTTTGCAACGACCTTATCTTTCGGATTGGGAGAATCTGTGAGTTAGTATAAATGAAAATGAAAAGTAAACGAAATCTCAAATGTTTTGAGATTTTGTTAACGCTAGTTTATGTACCTAAATTTATATTTTATCGGCTCTTTAGAATAAGATTATTCAAGCTTAGTGAATATCGTTACAGATGTACATTAAAATTTATGGAATTACAGAGAAATTTAATTTTTGATAAAATCTTGGCTATTGATAGATATTAACATGTTTTAAAAATATATATACTCATACATAAAAGGGTACATAATTCTATCACTGTGAGTATTTCAACAATCTATGTAGGCAATATTTATGATCCAAAACTTTTCAAGATTAGTTTTTATTCTAATTCTGCAATTTTTACAAAAATATACACATCCGTAGAAGTGCATATCATGTATCACTGTGTGAATTTGAACATTATATGCAGAGATTACTTACGATTGCCAATCATTCAAAATAAAGTCTCTGTTCTTATCCTTCATTTTTTAGAAAAATTGCGTGTATCATTCTATCACAGTATAAATTTCATTATTCTATGCAGATATTATGAACTTCCGAATGTGATGATGAACTTCTGATAAAAACTTTATTCTTACCGTTGAATATTTAGAAAAATATAACATAAATATAAGATCATATCATTCTATCGCTTAGCGAATTTCAATACTTTATGCATGGAACATATTTTAACACAAGCATTCCAAAATTACTCCTTTATGCTTACTCGTCGTCTGTTATAAAAAATACACATATGTATAAGAACATATCCTTCTATTTCTAAGTCAATATCTATATGTCTATAAAAGACAGTACCGCAGGACTTTTAAAAACGTGTGATCCAAAAGTGAGGACAAACTTTAAAAATAAATAATTCGAAAACGAATCAAGATAAAAAGTTACGGTTTTCACCGAACGGATAGAGAAAAAAAAACATAATTTGTTTAAGAACGGAATAAAAATAGTTTTGTTGGCAACTAAAAGATAGCGCTATAGTGTTTTTTTGCACCAAAAGATGATTTACAAATGAAAAAAAAATTTGACAACTTACAAGTCAGTTTAATTACAGTTTATTAGTACTACAGTAAATGTTCAATGTGCTGTCTATCAATCATAATTGCAGCTGTGAGACTAGGCACCACATTATTCACAGCATTTAGTAGCATTTCTTGCATTATGGCAGACACATGTTGGCGAATGGCATCATTCAGTGCTATTAGTGATGCCGTTGTGGCCAACATACATATATTTTTTCTTTGTCACAAAAACCCGGTTTCTTTTCCATCCGTTTAGTGCAAATCGTATCTTTGTATCTTGATTTATTTTTGAATTATTCATATTTAAATTTCGTCCTGACTTTTGGATCATCCGGTATATTAAAAAAGCGGTTAAGAATAACATCATATATTTCATCCATTATGTAAAATCAGTTGAAGATTCTGAATTTAAAGTTAAAGTTACATTAGTAAACTAGAACATTCTCTAGACTAGAATTAAATTTCCGCTCCATTTACATTTTGCGGACACCTTATCTTTTGGATTGTGAGAATCTGCCAGTTAGAATAAATGAAAGATGAAAAGTTAATCTCAGATGTTTTGAAATTTAACTAACGCATGTTTATGTACCTAAATTTATATTTTGGCGACTTTTTATAAAAGAATTATTCTAGCTTAATAAATTTAATTTTTGTTAATGATATACTCTATAGATTATGTGACTTAGGGCACATTTAATTCTTTGTAAAATATTGGCTTTTGATAGATATTAACATCAAAATATAAATTAATATTTAATAAATATTATGTGAAGCGTTCATTTTGAATTTGTGTGTACAAATGTTTGAGAACTAAATCTCAAATGTTTGAGATTTAGTTAACGCTATTTTAGGTACCTAAATTTATATTTTACCAGATTTTTAGAATACGATTATTTAAGCTTAAAGTTTGTGTATTTAAAGAGAAGTTTATTATTGGTAAAATTTTAATAGATATTAACATCTAAATAAAAATTCACAGCTTATAAGTATTATGTGAAGAGTTCAATCGAAATTTATAAAGATACTGTAAAAGAAAAAAAAGTTAGACGCTTTTTATTGTACGAAAATTATATGAAATCAGGAACAAAAATATTCCATAGTCATTTCGAAATCACACACTTTCCAAAAAACGTTCCTTTATCTTTAGAAACCTATTAAAAAACTTTTGATTTTTGAAATTTAAAGAAAGATTCTAAGAGAAAATTTTATTAACTGCCCCTATTTTTCGCAAATACTTTTCGAGTAGCTTTTACAATAGGATTATTCGGTTCTCTCTGCCCTGAAAATCGGTTTTTCGGATTCTGTCAAAATTCAACTAAACATTTTTGCCTGTTTTACTGAAATTGTGTATGCGATTGTAACAGAAAAATGTTACCGTATATTTTCACGTATAAGCCTAGAATTTTTAGGCATTTTTTAGGCTTCAAAGTAAGATGGTCGGTTTATACATGCGTATCAGAAAATTTTAGAAATTACTATTCTAAAAGGAGAAAAAAAAAAGATGGTACATATAAAATCTTTAAAAATATGTACAAATTTCTAGAACTATTTTAAAACACTATTCTTTTACATTGGAAGAAGCTTTCAGACCCCATTCATTATCCAAATCTTTATCAGAACTTTCAAATAACTCGTTAATATCGCCTTCTTTTATTGATACATAACTATAAATAACGTCAGTGTCTAATTCACCATAATTAAGATCGCAGTCTACCTAGAAAATGGCAGCCTTTTTAATTCATCCCGTTAATAGTGCAAAATATTTTGAAAAAACAAACAGTCATTTCTCATGATAGTTCAAGTCGAAAATAAAATATTAGGTTTTAATGACCGAGAAAATGATAAGAAAAAAGAACGAAATCAAATTAAATAGATTTGGCAGCATGCCAATGTAGGAGAGATAAGTAATTTTGGAGAGCGTATTATTTTTTTCTATTATTTATGAGCAAATAAGTGCTGATTTCGCTAAATTTTTCATCACGTATTATTATCACCGGCTAATATACTGAATTTCGATTTTAGACAAATTTTCATTGAAAACTCGTATCCTTGGCTTACATACGGATCGGCTTATACTGTAATTTAAATGTCAGTGTTAATGCTATTATAATAAATAAGATTCTATTAATAAATGAGGCGTAACTGGGTTTTTTGGTAGCTTCACTGCACCGAAATCAACCGTTCCCCCTTTTTTAGTAACTTTAACTTGTGTAAATTTCCTTTTAAATTTCTCCGGTATCAATTTCTCAATTTTTTCTCCATTCCTCTAAAAGGACGGTTATTTGGGACTAACGTACGATCTCGGATAAAATTTGGCCGCTTCCGCACCGGTTAGCCAACCCGCCCACCCCCAATCGCCTCTGAGAACTATTAATAAGCGAGACGTGATTAGGGTTGTTTACTTTTCTCTCTGATAAATGAGATGGCAATAGGCGAAATGCTTCAAGAGCACTGTGCTATTGCTAGAAAAAGTGAGCTCGGGTTATCAACTATTTGGAACTATCAAGAGTTTAGCTAATTCTAGTTTGCACCTAAATTTTAGCCGCTTAAACTAACCATCATACTTGATGTCAGCATTCCAGCAAATATAAATTAATTTGTTGAAAATACCATTTACCAACTCACATATAAGACGACGTCTTAGATTTGAAATGCAAATTCTGCAAAAAACCAAAAAAACCCGCATATCATTTGCTCCTTAATGTTTTGCTGGAATTTTCCAAAAACTGAAACCAAAGATTTCACTTTCAAATCCGTATAAAGTAAATGAAAACAAATGATTTAAATGCCTTTCAATAATAATATTATTATTTTCACGTTATATATATTATTTTATTATCTTTACTCACAAAAACCCTGAATTAATTCGAAGTGTATAGCATTGTTCGAAATGTTCGGTTTTAATTGTCTTGTGTATATTTAGACCTACCTCTTCCCCTGCAAAAATAAATTGCATGCCTAAGATTGTCAAAAATCCTTCAACTTATATGCGAATATATATAGTATTGATTTTTTAATAATAGGTTAAAAATTGGCGTTCAGCTTAGTGCGATATATACAGTTAATTAATAAAAATATTGTGATTGAGTTTCCTGCATAAAACTTGTTTGCAGACTTTTTCCAAACATGTTAATACAGTTTGTTTTAGTGTTATTTTGTATACGAGCGCCTAATATTAGAAAATGAATATAATTTTTCTGAAATGAAATTTTCTACCCGTGCAAAAATAAATTGCATGCCTAGTATAGCATGCCTATATATAGTATTGATTTTTTAATAATAGGTTAAAAATTGGAGTTTCGTTTAGAGCGATATATCCAGTTAATTAATAAAAAGATTGTTATTGAGTTTCCTGTACAAAACTTGTTTGCAGACTTTTTCCAAACATGTTAATACAGTTTGTTTTAGTGTTATTTTGTATACGAGCGCCTAATATTAGAAAATGAATATAATTTTTCTGAAATGAAATTTTCTACCCGTGCAAAAATAAACTGCATGCCTAGTATAGCATGCCTATATATAGTATTGATTTTTTAATAATAGGTTAAAAATTGGAGTTTCGTTTAGAGCAATATATCCAGTTAATAAAAAGATTGTTATTGAGTTTCCTGTACAAAACTTGTTTGCAGACTTTTTCCAAACATGTTAATACAGTTTGTTTTAGTGTTATTTTGTATACGAGCGCCTAATATTAGAAAATGAATATAATTTTTCTGAAATGAAATTTTCAGAATTCCTTACTAAATTGTAGTAAACTGTACATTTCTAGCGATTTATTTCTTTTTGTTTCTTTCTGTTATTTTCGAAATACATCTATCAATTTTCTCGATATAGTATATATACATATATGTATATACGCATGCATGTATGCATGAAGGCTGTACGTCAAAATGTGTTTTCAATCGATTTCTTAACTATGCTGAAGCTACGAATTTAAAAGATAACTTTCATATCTGAGAATTCATTTGCTCAGTGAAATGTTCGTTGAAATGTATTTCCCTGAATTCTTAACTAAGACATCCTGGATTACGAATATTGAAAGCAGAATATATTAAAGATAAAAAAGTATTTAAATGTAGAGAAGTCGGATGTTTCATTTAACTAAGTTTATACAAACTTATGTTTCATCAGTTATCTTTAATCCGTTTATTCTAGCTTAAAAGATTTAATACTTAATATGCTCGAAAGCATATGAATTTATATTGAAATTTAATTCCGAATAACCGTTTGAGTATTAGCCTAATGCACATAATAAGAATATTGTTATTTCTATAATTAATATTTTGTTTTTATTTCGAAATATATACAGTGTCACAGTTTGAAGTTAGACTATAGAAATGTTTGTTTTAGAAAATAATTTACATTAGAAAATAAAATAATTAATTACATGTGATATTTGTATGTTTAAGATATGAAATTTTAATGTGAAATGTTGCAAATATTCCATGTAATCGACCAAAAAATACTATTTTAAGAGAATGTACAATCGTTTGATTTATTAACTTTTAGACACATGCACTGTCTTGCTCAGTAGTATTAAAAACTCAGGAAAGGAGTTTTGCAGCACTTCATAATTTTTTATTTATTTGGTTTATTATATATATATTATGTACGTATGTAAATTTAATCAACATTTTCTTGTGTTGTGAGAGACAACGTCTATTCAGAGGGATTCGGTTTGATAGTAGAAAATATATAAAAATAAAGACAAATGTCTGTATGTTTATTCTCCCCACTAAAAAAATCTGTAGAAAATCTATAGCTTTTTGGCCCAAAAATCTGTAGAAAATCCGAAGGTATATGGCCCATTATGCAGATATTTTTAAGAATATCTTTAAAAATTCTGCAGATATTTTAAAGATAAAGCTAAGTCTGCAAATTTCCTTCAAATTTCTGCAGAAAGTGGCAATTTTTTCAGTTAATCTGAAGATTATTTTTAGTTGGGCTTCCCCACTAAAAAAATCTGTAGAAAATCTATTGCTTTTTGCCCCAAAAATCTGTGGGAAATCCGAAGGTATTTGGCCTATTATGCAGATATTTTTAAGAATATCTTTAAAAATTCTGCAGATATTTTAAAGATAAAGCTAAGACTGCAAATTTTCTACAAATTTCTGTAGAAAGTGGCAATTTTTTCAGATAATCTGAAGATTAATTTTAGTTGGGTTATTTCCTCTTGTGTTTTTTTTTAAATCAACATTTGCTGTAGTTTTTGTCGAATCCTTCTAAATAGAAAAAGATGCATATTAAGAAAACCTATTATATGGGAGTACAAATTAATTCGGTCCGTTTTCAATAGATGGCTCTGGCTGATTTGTTTACTGAATAATGATAGATGTTTTTGGCATTGTTAGAAAGGTTTGACCTTTGTCAATCATATTCAGTCAACGAAGCTTCGAATTTTATACAACAACACTGGTTTTCTGAGCATTCAATATGTCGAGTTTTGTGCTAAATAAACAACATTTGCGGGAAGTTTTGATTTTCTTTTTTAATTGGAAGAAAAGTGCCGCTGAAGCGCATCGATCGCTTGTGGAAGTATATGGTGAATCTGCGCCATCTGATAAATCATGTAGAGTGTGGTTTCGACGCTTCAAAAATGGTGATTTTAGTGTCGAAGACAAGGAGCGCCCGGGCCAGCCGAAAAAGTTCGAAGACGCCGAATTGGAGGAATTGCTCGATCAAGATCCGTGCCAAACGCAACAAGAGCTTGCAGGATCGTTGGGAGTCACTCAGCAAGCAATTTCCGTGCGCTTAAAAAACATGGGAATGGTTCAAAAGCAAGGAAATTGGGTCCCATACGAGTTGAAACCGCGCGACGTTGAAAAGAGATTTTTCATCTATGGACTGCTGCTCGAACGACAACAAAGGAAAGGTTTTTTGCATCGAGTTGTTACCGGAGACGAAAAGTGGATACACTACGATAACCCCAAGAAGAGAAAATACTATGCTCGGCCTGGTGAATCATTGCCATCGACGTCAACATCAACGCCAAAGTCGAATATTCATGGTCTGAAGGTAATGCTGTGCGTTTGGTGGGATCAGACTGGGATAATGTACTATGAGCTGCTAAAACCTGGCGAAACAGTTACTGGCCAACGCTACCGACTGCAATTAATGCGTTTGAGCCGAGCATTGCGTGAAAAATGGCCAGAAACCATCGAAAGGCACGACAAGGTAATTTTGTTACATGACAATGGACGGCCCCATGTGGCAATTGTCGTTAAAAATTACTTGGAAACGTTGAAATGGGAGGTCCTACCCCACCCGCCGCATTCGGCAGACATTGCTCCTTCTGATTATTGGTTGTTCCGACGGATGCATAACGATTTGGCTGGACACCGCTTCACTTCTTCCGAAGAAATTAAAGAATGACTCGATTCATGGTTTGCGTCTAGAGAGGACTCATTTTTCAGAGATGGAATCCAAAAATTGCCAGAAAGGTGGACAAAGGTTGTGGCTAACGATGGACAATACTTTGAATAACATGTTTTTTCATTTTGATAATAAATAAAATGTTTTTTTTTAACGAAAAAAAAGCGGACCGAATTAATTTGTACTCCAAATACAGATATCCATATTTTTCCCTTCTTTTTTTATAAAAACAACATTGACTGGGCAATAAGTTGAAAGTTTTAATTTGAACACCTGTACGCTTAGAAAAACTTAAATAGTAATTTCAAACATCCGTATATTTATTTTTATTTCCTCCTGTAACAGCATACTATAAATCATGTAACAATGCTTTTTTTGACATAGTTTTGAGCACGCTAGTGTTCTTGAGACGCTAGTATGAAGAGGTTGTACAAAGTGCATTCTGTAATAAATTTGTAAATATGTACATTTCGTAAATGGTAGATATGTGTTGCTATACGGGAAGACATTGAAAATACTTTTCTGATTTTTTTTCTAAACAAACATGAGACTAAGGTTTCATGTTGAAGAAATGTGACAATTGTTTAAATTATGGATTCTATTTTTTGAAAGTGGGGACCACATTCCTACATTTTTTTTTTAAACAGCGTTTTCTTTTGCTGTGTTGGGCATATTTTAAATGAAGCATCCTGTGTGTGCATAAATCTCCTTCAGTATAAAATATCACTTACAATAATGTTAGGCATTTTTGCTACGTCTATTTAGCGATATCTGAAATTCCACTACTAACTAAAATAATTAATTTGATTAATAAAATCACTTATCTTTTGTAGTTTTATAGTAACAGAATTCTAATAATCTAAATTACAGAAAAATGTATTTCTTAACAAATTATCTTATCAAATATAAATTAAGTGCCTTAGACATAAACTTTTCGAAGATTAATTCATTTTTTTTTTTGTTTCTAAAAATTGAATCTTAGACACGAATAATGGCGCCTACGGAAAAGAAAAAAATTATTTTCACTTAAAGCATTTTTTTTTTCATTTCTACTTTATGCTGAAAATTTCTTAATTATGTATTTATTTATAAAAACAATGTGACACTGTATGCATGAATAAAAAATAAGTTGTTTGCTTAAATATAAACTAAGTTAGAATGATAGGTAACAATAAAAAGAACAGTTCAGCTTACATTTAAAAAAGGTCAAAATTTAATTATGATAAAATGAAGTAAAAATACTTTTAGATAAAATCTGGTCTTATGGTGCCTTTTTACGATGAAACATAAATTCCATTAGACATTTTATTACCTGTTGCAAAATTACTATCTGTTAATTTTTATACTTATGAATACATCTTAAAACAAGACTTACCATTCGGTGCTTATTCTTATTACAAATTATGCTTCGTTATGCTTATTACAAACTAAAATATCATCTCAACAATGTAAAAAAGTCATAATAAAACAGAAGTTACTCTTGTATTGCGTATTTTATGCCATTTCAATATTATATATCAATCAAAAAATTCATCATCCGAAGGAAGCAGGTACTTGAAATAAACCAACATAATCGATTGATTTAATAAGTAAATAACAAATTTAATTTATTTTTGATGCAAAATCTGCAATTTAATGTCAAACTGTGACTGGGAAAAGATAAAGTCAATGTCTATAGAAATAAAACTTTATTCTGCGTAAATTACTACTATTGATGTATGCCTCATTTTCTTATGATTGTAAATTGCCCTAGTGATATCATAGATTCATAATAACGTTTCATTTCTCCTTACATAAAGTAATATTAATTAAAATTAAAATTCATTCACAAAAAGAAATAAAGTACCTATTGCAAAGTAATTGCAACAACAATTTTAAAAACTTAAAAAAACAGAAAAATGTCGCTCATTAACCGATAATTTCGATTTTTGCAACTTTTCCATTCTTTAAGTAAGTGGAATGTTGTCCTTAAAAGTGGCCCTAAAAAAGTATATAGACAGTGTGGTATTTAGACAGAAAAAGTGGCCAAAGTCTTACGGAGTGGTAAAACACAACTATAGGAGTAAATTTCGTTGTAGAATGTGTTGTCGAAACGCAAGCGGTGTGAAGTTAAAAGGTAGTTCTGATTACGAGCGGTTATTTCCCAAATTGGCTCAGTCCAAATTTTTATTTATTATATAGAAAAATGGACAAATCTGTATACTTTAATATTCAAATATAAGATATGTAAATTTTCTATATGGGTGAAAAAAGTCCGGGCCGGGATTCCAACCAGGGATGTATTGGCTGAAGCCGCCAACGCTCTTCCAACTGAGCCATCCCGGACACGAACACTGGCGACTATTTCACCCAAATAACCTCAACGATCATATAATCTGGTCTGTTACTATGGACCACTCACATAGAAAATTTACATTTTAACACACAATTAAAATTGAAAAATAGTGTCTTAAATTACTCTAGTGTAATTTCGTATGAAGCGTTTCCTGCAGTTTCCATATGTTGACCTTCGATTTATTCTGTTGAGCTGATCCATAGTACCAGACCAGATTATATGATCGTTGAGGTTATTTGGGTGAAATAGTCCGCCAGTGTTCGTGTCCGGGATGGCTTCAGCCAATACATCCCTGGTTCGAATCCTGGCCTTACTTTTTTCACCTACATAGAAAATTTACATCTCCTATAATTAATTTACCGATTGAAAAATCGTGTCTTATATTAATCTATTATTCAAATACAGTAAAACATATGAATAACATAAACCTCATTGAACAGATTCCTGCATCCGGTCCAGTTTTTCTTAATTTCGAATCCAGCATCAGTTCGAATCTACGTCACTTCCTCATGTTTTAGCCAATCAGATTGCTGAACTCGACTGAGCCAAATTGGGAATTAACTACTTGTATTTTCCTACGTCACAGTTGAAGATTTAACACAAAAATGAGAGTATATACATCAGCAAAGATTTTATTGACTGTTTCCCTGTTTTGCACGTAAGTCGTACGACCAGCGTGTTTTTGGCAATCATTGTTTGGTCGTACTACATGCGGGGCATCCTTACCCCAATCATAATTTATTATTCTTACGAGTAAACTTTAATTGTAAATTTTGCATTATTTAGTCCTAGAATTTCTTTTTGATTCAATTGGGCAAAAATATCTTTTTTAAAAAAGGTTGATAGAAGATTTAAAATTCTGTAAAAGACATGAAAAAATAGATATTATCTGGAATTTTTTTCAAAAATATTGATCCGTTAAGTTGTTAGGGTTACAACAACCATAAAAAATGTTACATTTAACATAAAAAAATTAAAGAAACATTAATAAAACTAGAAGTTCTTTATGCCACTAATTTTCGGAAACGATTCGGCGCAGTTTTTTCGACGTAATAAGGTATTTTTTTCAAATCAAAATATAAATTTTTTGAATGTTATTAATTCGAAATTAATTTTCATCTTTAAAATTGAACCTGACACCTTCATAGTCCAACAAAGTGAGTTAATCAAGCCATGAGAGATTCTATTTTATTTATTTATTTTTTTTATTGCGAAATTTGTTTTGAGAAACAGACTAAGTGCTCTCTATGATACGATATATAGATATGTAAAACAAAATACTTTAAAATATGCATGGCAATAAATGACATTTAACAACGATATTTTGGAAAAATTATTATTTTTTTACATTAAAAGTTATTTATCCAGAATTCAAAATATAATGAATTCCAATAAATTCCAGGTTATCGATAGCGCAAAATGTGGACAAGTGTAAATTTTTAAAATATTCCTGAAAAAAAGATTGATATATTAAACAGGACGTTCTAGAAGAACAATTGAATCGTCATAAAAATAGCATATACACATGCAGACTTTAGGCTAAGCAGAAAAGGCATCTACGCGAAGGGAAAAAAATCTGTTAAGATAATACAATCGGTTTTAACTTTCTTTCAGTGCCTGCTAAAAATGCAATTGTCTGAGACATTTAATTTATCGCATCAATATCATTTTCCTTTTATTATAAAAAATATGAGAACGTTATTAATGAGGAAAAAAATGTCAGATTTATAGGAAATTATCACAAACATAAACAAACATCAGGCAAATATTAAAAGTTTTGCTTTTTGTATAAAAGATTGTTATTAGTTATTCCAAGGATAAATCAATAAATTACATCGACGTAATGCTATCTACAAAAATAATGATAAAAAATTACTTTTAAACAATATTCCTTTTGTGTAACATTCTTTTATGCTGTCAATCTATTATAAAAACATACAAAATTACAAGATATTCGTTGTATGTAAGATTCTTAAAAGGCTGGTATTGTGCAAAAAACTATTTGTCATAGAATTTTTAAAGAGCAATTACAATCGTAAAAATACACAAAATACAATATTTTAGAGATGGGTGAATTTACAGATCTAAATTTATAGGTCTAATTATTCTAATATGTTAAGAGCTTAATTGATATTTCTGTAAGATCACATAATTAAAAAAACAGAATAAAAAAGTAAAATGAGATTTACTAATATGGAAAAATAAGAAATAAAAAACTTACGATAACGCAAACATATGATAACTTAAATTCCTTTATGTTTGTTCCAAAAGCAAGATTTTAAACTTTTTAAAAAAAACATTACCTTAATTTCAAATTTAACGGCATAAAATTCAGACTTTTTTATTTTCATCTGAAATTAATTAATTTTCTTCTGGTTCAATAGATAGCCGATAATAACCGATAATAAATACAATAATAAAAATTAAGTACAATGGAACTGTGTTAATACGATTAGAAACAGAATTCTAAAAGTTCTCGTAATATCCGGCAAAATAATAAACATATTAAAATAGCGCATATAATTAAACTAATAATTAATATTTATTCTTCGAATAATTCAATTATAAGAACATTAATTAATAATTTAATTTTAGAGATAATTTAAAGCTCTGTGCTAATTACAATAAAAACTTAAAATGTATTCAAATTTAAATTTTATGAATGATTCTGAAAAAAAATTCATACTTCGCACAGAACGT
The DNA here is from genome assembly GCA_964019185.1 of Maratus speculifer. Classification (NCBI taxonomy): domain Eukaryota; kingdom Metazoa; phylum Arthropoda; class Arachnida; order Araneae; family Salticidae; genus Maratus; species Maratus speculifer. Next base: position 120,390,828 of record OZ025301.1, read on the forward strand.
TTTGGAATAACAATTCCACCATCATAGAAAATACAATGCATACATGTAAACTTTTGACGAAGCAAAAAAGGCATTTATGCGAAGAAAAAAGAATCTCTTATCATAATACAATCCATTCTAACTTTTTTCCTCTATCTGTTAAAAACGTAATTGCCCGAGACATTTAATTTATCGCATCAATATCACTTTCCTTTTATTATGGAAAAATACGTAAATATTATCACTGAGAAAAAAATTCTTGTCAGATTTATGGGAAATTATCACAAACATAAATAAACTTTAGGCAAATATTAAAAGTTTCTGTGTTTTTTGTAAGATTGTTATTGGTTTTCCAAAGATGAATTGATAAATTGAATCGACGTAACGTATCCTTAATGCTATCCACGAACAATGTAAAAAATTACTTTTAGTGATATTGTTTATCACAAAATGTTCTTTCTTTTTTACCATTTACTATAAAAATATATAAAATAAGAAGACATTTGTTATGTATGAACTTCTTAAAATATTGGTATTGTGCGAAATTTTTTTTGTCAGAGAATTTTTAAAGAACAGTTATAATTCTAAAAATACACAAAATGCGGTATTTTAGAGAAAGGGGACTTCACAAAATAGATCTATTTTCTTACACTGGCCTCCAAAAGTTAAGGTACAACATGTTTTTTGAAGCTCGTAAGAAAAATAATGGCAGTCAGATTAAATTTCATGGTTTATATGAATGACAATAATAAGCTTTAAAAAACATATGCAACAATTACAGCTACCACTTTTATTTTATAGGAATGAATAGGTAATTGTGAATGAGAGAAAAATATGCAATTACGAAGCTCTCGTAATTTCGTGTGTAAGTTTTGTTGCATTTGAACTATTGTTGTCAGTTTTGTTCACAACAACCAGCAGAGTATAGAAATGTTTAGAAGAAGTCTTTTGCCCGATTCATTAAGGTAATGGGCTTTAAGATGGATTTAAATGGAGATGTACAGGCTGATACTGCTAGACGGCTCAATGTGTTTCGCAGTATAGTCCAACGATTCTGGCATGAGCATTAATCGGAAGATTCTGTGTCCAGATGATAGGTTCTAGGCCACTCACATGTTGCAACATTTGCTAGTTTTTTCGTCCCAAAGAAGAAAACGCTCTACTGTGGCGCAACTCATTGCAGACCACTTTGCAGCATCAGGGAGAAGAATCTCCGTTCCGCGTGAAGACTTTTTCACAATGCAGGTCTCTATGCAAGGCGACAAGTTGTGTGTGTCACCCACAACAGACGACAGAGAGGGACTTATGTTGGGAAAGAGAACGTGTTTCCTCACCAGACAACAGTGGGTTTCTGCAATCTTCACAGACGAGTTCAAATTCACACTGGAGAGAGATTCAGGACGTCTTCTGATCTGGGGAGAGCTATGACGTTTATACCGTCAATCAAACACTGTCGAAATACACAGGTACAGAAACGGTGAAATCATGGTTTCGACAGGGATCTCACTTGGTGGCGGTCACACTCACCTGCATGTGTTCCATGGAGGAACTCTGACTATCGCGAGATATTGGGATGGCATCTTTGATTCATATGTGCGTCCATATGCCGGTGCTATTCGTAAGGTTTCATTCTAATGGATGATAATGCAGGACCACACCGAGCTGTGGTTGGTGATCTTGAGAATCACTGTTTGGAGAGAATGGAATGGAAAGTTCTCTTCCTGACTTGAATGCTATAGAACATTATTGGGTTTATCTTGGAAGACAGGTGTGGTTTCAAGTCCTCCTCCTAGGTCATTAAATTAGCTGAAACAAGGGTTGCTCCATGCCCGGTCAGCGCTACCTATTTCAGTGTCTAACAGTTTAATTGAGAGCATGGAAGTTCGATGCCGCCAATGCATTCAAGTCCGAGGTGGACATAGTCCATATTACAAACCAAATTTTAAAGTTTCTGTCTCATTTTACTGGATAATACTGCAATGTACGGATTTCTCCATGACTGGAACTTTTCCCCATGAGTGCTTCATTGTTGTAATTTCATTTATACGTTTAACTTAAGTAAATTTCTATGTCGCATTTACTAAATAACACTTTTGCGCACATTTCCTCTAAATGTGTTCTTTCCATATTGATTCATTTGCAAATCAGATGCAAAAAAAGTCAGTTGTACCTTTTGAGGGCAGTGTAATACGAATAACAGTTTATTTTGAATTTCTGAAAGTTTACATAAGAAAAAAATGGATTATAAAAAAGTAAAATAAAATTTTTGACAATATCGAAACATTTTGAATTTTGAGAAATAATAAATTAACGATAATTCAAAATAATGATAATTTTAATTTCGTTATGTTTGATCCAATTGTCATATAAAATGATATGAAAGAAAATTTGTAAACTGTTTTTTTTTAAATTACTGTATTTCAAATTTTAACAAAATAAATCTAAAAAGGTGTTATTTTTTTATCAGAAATTAATTAAATTTCTCTATATTAACAGAACTATGAAAGTTTTCATATTAATCGTTACAAATTAATCTAAATTAATTAAATTTCTCTTTGTTAAATAATCACTAAACAATAAGAATGCAGTAATAAAAATTAAGTACAGTCGAATTCTGTTAATGCGAGATTGACAGAAATATAAAAGTTCTCGTATTAATCGTTACTAGTAATATATCGGGAGGTAATAAAAACATAAAATATGAAACATAATTAAATAATTATTACTTATTACTCTAATAGTTTAATTTTTAAACTTATTTAATATCATGAAGCTCTGTGCTAATTACAAAAAAGTAAACATTTTTTAAAGGTCTGACGTTTACGGTTTTTGATTGCTTATTTACCGTGGGAGCTTCACATATACTATCATCTAATAAGCTTGGTGTAATAACTAATTCAATCATAATGCAAAAATAATAAGCGTAAAAAACTGATTCTATTTTTCAGAAAGAAATAAAATGACGCCAATATAACTATAAAAAAGAATTTTTTTGCGGTGATTGCGTTTTTGGGAACTATCTGTTTTATTCTTGAAAAAAAGTATAATGATAGCATTGTGAAATATAGAATAAAGATAGCATAGAAAATGAGTTAACATTGTTGCGTGCTGTGGATGTTGTAGTCATGTGACGGTATTCCTTTATTAATGTTACCCTATTTTTTGCAGAACTTCAAACTGTAGTAATATATGCTTTGCTCGTATTCCTAATGTTATCATTATAGCTCGTAATAAGCGAAAAAAATCTTAAAATAATTTAAATAACGGACCTTTCTTAATAAGCAAAGTTATTTGTTTTAACTGTTTACGTGTAGACGCTAAGCTTATATAAAATTGTACTTGACTGTAGTTTTAAAAATGGTTTTAGAATTCATACATAATAAAAAAAACTTAGCTATAGAAGAAATGGATTCTTCTATTAATGGAATAAAATTCAACAACCAATTATTACATTTTTTCTTCTATCCAAAACCTAAATGGGTTAAGACATTTCGTTTATCGCAACAATTTAAAAAAATTTTTGCCTAGAGATAAATAAACAAAATAGGCAAAACTCGAGGTATGTTCGCACAATAGTTGAATATGCCAAATTGTATTTGCATATCTATTTTATTAGAGAAAAATACACTGTTAGGAATAATTTTTAAAATACTAATTTAGCAACAGTTTGACTAAACTACTTTGTTATACTAAATTAGCCAAAAAGGAAACTTTAATAAGAAAATCAAATCTAATTATACATATATGATAAATTTGATTTTGAAATTTTTATGCTAATTTTGGTTTTTATTTCAGAGTCTGATTTTTTAGAACCCATTTTTAGTATGAATTTACATCTGAAAGCTAACTCCAGGCGATATTTCAAGTTTCTAGTCTTACGGTTTACAACATCGTTTTTGGTAGTGGCACAACCCTCATAGCATGCATGCACAGTGACGTCATAGCGTGCACAGTGACGTCACAATGATTTCACTGTGAGTCACTTTGGTCACATCACATCTGTGGCGAAAATGCCACCACTCAGTGACGTCACATTGTGACTGAGATGTGACTTTCTTAAATTTTTTTAGAATACAGATATTCTTCAAAACATGTTATTTACTTTAAAAAACATGTTTCTGGCAATTTAAATATCGTCGCTTTTGTCACAGTTTTGTCACAATGTTAATGTCAAAGTAGTCACAAATGACACACCTTTCACAAATTGGTCACATTGTGACGTCACAAAGTGGTCACAATGTGACGTACAAAAAAGCTCTAAAACGGCCATAACGACTTCCCATTTTAGTCACTGTGACTTCACATCGACGTCACGTGACGTCACATCAACAATCGATGGTCACAAAGTCACAATGTAACTTCACAATGACGTTGCAGTGACGTCACCATGTCTTACGGGAAAACGCAAATAGTTCATTATAACATTCAGACTTCAGTAACATCAGTTAAAATTTACAAACTCTAAAAGTAACTTACTTGAAAATTGGTTTCTATAATATACTTAACAAGAGTAACGCATTTTGAAAAACACTATACAAACAGTAGAAAACAAAGCTTTATTTAGGATAATGCAAAACACTGTTAAAAATTGAATAAACTTATATTAAAATATTTCCAAAGTACAGAAATTAGCTTAATTTTCTGAGTTCGTTTTAAAAATTTTGACAGTTATATGCAATGTTTGATATATTTTTCTAAACACATTTCTTAATTCGTTTTCTTTCTTTTGCAGGTGAGTGATTCTTTGATAATACATTTTATTGTGAGAGTTCAGTAAGTATAGCTTTCGCTAATGAATAATATTATTCAACATCACAATGAATTTGCAAAATCTTATTTATATTTTGACTTATCATTTTGAAACTTTCTTGAATTAATTATGAAATACACAAATATGAAATTTCTGCAAAGAACATGCAAGAATGTTTTTGATTGTTGATTTGATTGTCATATAAATGGCATACATAGATAATTATTTTAAATTTGTGCGTAATATTTCCTACAATAGTAATTCAATTATGTGGTAAAAAAGCAATAGATCAACACATACACTGGTGTGCAGAAATTATGAACAAGATGTTTTTTTTTAATTCATCGTCATGCAGAAATTTTCCATATCGACTGAAGTTATATCAATATCACAAAATCTCCATGGTGTGAAAATATGGGAGAAGTGATGAAATATATTTAAGAGATCCGTTTTGTTGTCTTGTTAACTTATTAATCTATCTGCTTCATCTTTAAATTTTGGCCACCAATGTATATTCATATTTAGTTTTAATGTTTAAAATTACTAACAAAAGCCATGATTTGTTTGGATTCGCAAAGCATTATTTTATAAAACAGATATTTGAAAGTAAAAATATTTTTTAATACTATTTTTGCATCTTTATTAAACAAAAACGTTATTTTATGTTTTAGCGCATTTTAATTTTTTATTTATGATGTAAGACTGGCATAATAAAATATTTTTGAAGCAAACTTTTACAAAATATTTTTAAATTTTCAACTAAAAGCTCTTTTAAAAATGTTTTTACAATTCCCAGTAACCACTGGTGTTTTTTAAAGTTGTTTGAAATATGCATGTTTCCAATCTTTGTAATTAACATCAAATAATCTTTGATAGATATTTTAGAATAATATATTTGAAGAGAGCTTGAAGAAAGTTAATTCGTCAAAATCCTATTTTCTGGAAAAACATTTGAAATCTGCTCTCGTTGATACAATGAATTTTTAAGTGTAAAACTTTTTTTTCTAATTTCTTCATTTTTATACATGTTAGCGTATCAGAATTTTTGATATTGTAGAATTTTTCATAAGGAAAATTTTTATTGAATGCTTAATTTTGAAGAATTTTCACTCTCGACAACGTTACGTACGTTTTTAAGCTAACTGGTGTCTATATATCCTCAATATCTACAACTGCTTCATCTAATGTTAAACCTTGGGATTTATGAATTGTAACAGCAAAAGCTAACTGCAGAAGAAATTCTTTCCTTGAGCAATTTATGCTTCCATTTTTCCAGAATTTAATTATTGGGGGAATTGGTACGCACCAATTCTTATAAGTTAAATTATTGTAGTATTCAAATTTATGAATGATTATTCGCGACATCTGGTCTGGTGGCTTGTGATTTTCTTTATTACGTGCAACAAAGTCTAAAGTCCCGTTCACTATACCTTTTTCGGTCCATAAATAAGAACGTAACATTACTTTAGATCCAAATGATAAAGTTAGAAATGGTTAATGTCAATTTGTCGTTTCTGAATCGGCCAACTTTGCATTAGTACATTTATGAAGAGCTTGGATCGAGGCAACAACTTCGCGCTTCAATTCTTTTAATTTTTCATTTATATAGAAAATTTAACAATTAATTTTATTTGTTTACAACTCTTTTGTTGCGACTTTATAAAAAGAAAAAAAAATCCACCATACAAATTTTTTTTAATGTTTAAGTGTCATATGTGCAAACGATTTTGCTGAATAATGAAAACATATTTTATTTATTAAATTAATCATAATTCTATCTATAATTACTTACTTCATGATTTATATTTTTTTTCTGAAAATATACGCGTTTTATTTTTTATTTATTTGCTAAAATGCGTCCGTATTGGAAATGCATGTAAAATTGATTAATTAAAATAACAATTTTTTTAGCGTTTTACTGTAAAAAAATTATATTGTGCAACTCTACAGATCATAATTTATTTTTGTGTTTAATTTGAAGTTAAAATATTGAATAGTTATTTTGTAAAGTGTACGACAAAATGTAATTTGAGAGGACTAGTAGAGGATGAGCGAAGCGAATCCTAATAATACCTCTTTTATTTTTTTAAATATCTATTAACACGAAAATTCTAAATAAAGTTTACTTTAACATCTATACAGAAATTACATTAACCTATACCTATAATTTTTCAACACTGATAATTCATTACACCTGTGTAATATTTCTTTTATTTTATCAACGTTTAATTAATGTAACTGTCACATAATATTCTCGTAATATTCTCGTATAACATTTTAATAAAACTTATCTTATAGAAATCAAGAAATTAAAGCATCGGTGTTATATTTATATGACTGATAATGAACTAAATTAATATTGAATAATGTAAAATGTATGACCCCATTTCCTTTCCGAATTAGCAATTAAATAAATGTATTTGGCGTTAATAACATAATATTATATTCCTATTACAACGTTATCAACAAAACTTTCCCAAACAAACATTCGTTTAAGCTTATGTTGGTGAATGGAATTTCAAATATGCATAAGCTAGCAGTTGTTGTTATGTAATGTTAAATTTGTCTATAATTATTTACTTTATAAACGAATGTTGTTTCTACAAAACTTCTGAATTTATGATTTTATCGAACCAGTCAACGTTATAAGCATATACAATATATGTTTAATAAACTTTTTCGGATGAATTCTGTTTGTTGTTTAGATTATTTTTGTGCTAAATTTTGACGAATCTAAGTAAAGCGAAACTTTTTTTTTAATTAAAAATAAATGCTGAAATAAAATAGTAAAAACCTATATTTTAATAGCAACATTTCTAATATTTGATACAAACAATGTCAAATTTACTTGAAAGAATCTAATATTATATAATATAGTATATTCATAGAAAAATCTTCTCCAATATATGGATCCCTAGAGGCGTAATAGCTCACCTAATCGAAAAGAATTTTTAGATCGAAAAGAAGTTTTTCATCAGTGCATTGAAAACACATAACTAGCGTTGAAATCATACATGTACGATGAAATTTTCCGGCCTAAAATTCATGACAAGAAACCTATGTAAAACACGATAAGAACACAAGAGAGAAGTGCGAAAAAAATATTTATTTGAACAAGCAATTTTCAACGTACTCACCTTCTAAGACAATAGTGCATTATATGCATGAGACTGTTTACAATAATGTCAAACATAACATCAGAGAAAGAATCTGTACAACGTCCAATTTTACAAAGTCTTTCAGTTCTCTCAAATTTCTTGGATTTGATGTGTACATGTTTGTTTTTAGATAACTTCTGAACCAGAAATGTATTGGAGTGAAGCCGAGGTACCATGATGGCTGCGAAATTGCAAATTTACGAGAGATGATTCAAATCTATCATGAAAGTGCTGTTGCAGCACATATCGGCCCAGTAGATATAGCGACGTGTGGAAGAGCTCATCTTGCTTCCATACAATATCATTAAAAACAGTACACTGATGAAATCGTGGAATTACGTAATTTTGCAACGTTGTTGTACACCGAGTACCAGTGATGAAGCACTTTTTCATACCTGTGGGAGTGTCCTTACTCGAAAAAGTACCGTCTTTGCAATACCGCACCACTCACTTACTATAGTTTCGTGTAAATGCAGTGGTGTCACATCCTAAAAACTTTCATCGGCTCAGTGAACGCGGTTTTCGTAGTTTACGCTCACAGTTAAAGAGAAATGTGCCTCATCCGTCTTTAATATTCGCAATGGCCAGCTGTTATCTTCATTATGTCTGATGAAAAAATAATTTACCAAGTCCTGACGCTGTTACTCGATTCCAGGTTGCAACATTTGTGCACGCTGGAATTGACAGTGAACATTCAGAAAATGGTGATCAAAAATGTAAAGTTAAGTTTTAACTTTTTTCATTGCACCCAATCTACGTGCAATGGTTCTTATAGTATGGAATGAGTATGGAATAATCCTGTTATGTGCTTCCGTAATTGCTCTGGATCATGGTCGATCACATGTATATCATGTTTCTTTACCAAATCACTAACAATTTTTACCTAAAGTGGGCCTTGTAGTACCTTATGATTTCATCGAGAAACCCGCACTACTTCAGCTGCATTTTTCCCGTTCAGATAAAAACTCGTTGTTTCATTGAATGTGTCATCTCGTAAGTACGCTCGAATAACTGATTGAAGAAATAATCTTCTCACATATTTTAATAAAACTTTTCTACATGAAATATTTTTCATATGATGTTTTGTGATTGGTGCTTCTACTCTCTATTCCTGTGAATGTTACAAATTGCATCGGTTTACCTCGTCTCTGAAACGTCATCGATCCTTTACAATGCTGTGTCGACTCAAAATATCACTTATAATACGTGATTTTTCGTAATATGCGAAGCACCAAATGAGATCTGGATAAAACACAAGATGTAAAAGCAGGACTTACTCTTGAATGGGGTTCTTTTTTACTTTCATCCGGCTGATTTCACTATAGTACTGAAGAAGCACGTTTTCGATATGCGCGGAACAAAGGAGTGGTACAAGACATGTTTTTATGAACACGATTTTTATTTTCACTTCTGACCTGAGTAATATTGTAAGATTTGTTTTAAAACGTGTTTTTGAGTTGCATGTGTGCACACATGGTGAAAATAAATACGTACTATTTTTTTAGTGTGCTGAATACTTTACATGGGAAATGATTAGGATTGAGCACCTCCATATTACACATGTAATTTCAGTCATAAGTGTATCGTTCCAACACCATTTACAGTTTACCATTGACTGGTGAATTTGCACTGAAAAAAGAAGGGTGTTGCCATTCGAAAATATCGATTTTTGTTTCATTTTAACTGAATCGTTTGGACTCTATTCTTTAAATCATGACAATTTCGAGTGCTTACTTTTAAATAATTAAATCTCAGATTTCCTTTTGATTAGATGAGCGGTTAGATCGCTAGGGGTTAATGTAATGGGTAATTTTTTTATGATCCGTTTGTATTTAAATTCAGCGGAAATTAATATTTAAAAAAATTCCTTAAGAATGAAACAATGGATATAAATTTTAACAGTATATTTACTTATCATACCGATGTAATGCATTTTGTTTCTATTTTATTTTTGCTTATTTAAAGCACAAGGCTTTGTATTAATTCTTTCTAAAAATGTTAATCATATCTTAGTTACTCGAGAAGTGTTATACAATTGAGAAACAATTTTGTTGAAATATACCGTACATTATCTTAAAAATTAAATTTCCTTTTATCACAGAATATTTTAATTTTTTTGGCTTTATAAGTTTGTTTGTTAATAAAAATGTAATATATCATAAATTTTAAATATTTATTTCCAATTTAAGAATGTTTATTTAATATAAGTCACTTTTCTTGAGAAATACGATTGATATCTTTAATATGCGAAAAGTTCAAACACACTGGAAAAATATTCGTTTATGTAAGAATGTTCCAAAATATACACCATAAAAGTCAAAATAACAGTCTGTTTCCACACTTAATTATTAATTATTCACTGATTTTTGTTTCTGCTTGGTTAATTAAACGTTTTCCTGGAATATAATACATTGTAGATGTGCTTGTCTTTGGGAACATGGTTAAAATTTCTATTTATGAAGTATGGACTTTCGTTCACGCGCATTAATATTACTGGTTGGATAACTAAATATTTTAATGCAGTAAAATATATTGTATATGTATTTGTGTCTAGAACATTGTATTAAATTTCTGTTTACGTCTTATTATGAGCTAATTTGCTTTTAAAATAAACAAATATACGCTGAAATCACCGTGTATTATTGGAACGAATGTGTCTGAAATAAGAGTTGTTGTGCTGTATCATTTTATTATAGTTTATGATTTGCAATTAAAATTTAAGTTCGATAGGAGAAAAGGATATTTAAACTTACTTTTTTATTACTTTTTTCAACACGCTGTATGCGGTGTGAAATTTATTTATCACAGATGAATTTTTTTTTTTAAATGAAAAAAAAAAAAAAAAACATGAAATTTTCTTACATATTTTTCGAATTTTATATAAATATTTTTTTAAATGTCCCATACGCATTTCACATCTATTAAAATCTCCAATTTTTTTTATGAAATATTATTTAAACATACAAATAAAACTGTGCATTGAATTTTATACATTTTAAAACAAAGCTAAAAATATAATAAAATAAAATAAACATTGTATATATTTTATAGATTTTTCAACATTTTTACATCATTTATCTGCAGTATATTATCTTTTACAATTCCAATTATAAATAGTTTAGAAAATGTTTTGTAAAATACATAAAAATTTATAGCTATAAAAAAATTAGGATTTTAATTGATATGAAACACTCATGGGAAATGTTGAAAAGTTATCCATAACGCATAAAATATTCACAAAAATTTAGATAAAACAATTCTATCTAACAGAATTATTATATTATAATAAGTATGTTATCTTATTATAACGTATCTCGTATGTTATCTTATAATTTTAAATGTACCTTATTTTCAGGCATTAGTTTTTCTCAATACAAAAACTATAGACAAATTTTCTTATTTATGTTATTTATTTATAAACAAAACGGGATTTATTTATTTATTTATTTATTTATTTATTTATTTTGAAAAACAGCTTTTTTCGTTAAATAACTGTATCCCAAAATATTCATCTTACAAAATGTACAGTTTCTCTTCACATAAATGGCATGCACAATCAGTTTCACAGTTTTAAGATAGTGTCACCACTATCCCCAAAGTTTCATCATTTAGAAGTTAATTAAAAATCATTTTTAAAGCAATCTTTTTCAATTACCTGAAACAAAAACAGTTATTGACTTATATATAATCGAACACAAAACTTTAAGTTCATTGTTCACTCTCTGGTAATATCACTTTTAAAATTTCAAAATGTCTTATTCAAAACAGTTGTATTTTGTCAAAAAAATTCATAACGTTTTCGCACTCACTTCACGGAGGCATCCTCAGAAATGATGGCAATTCCTCGGAGGAGGATATCTGTTTGAGATTCCCTGGCCTTTTCCCTTTTTCTTTTTCCTTTTTTTCTGATTTTTACCTCTTATCTAGCAATAGAAACCAACGGTTATTTAGCTCAGAGTGTGTATTGTCATAACAAATTTCTTTACTATTTAAATTAATTTCAGTAGCTTCCCTCATCAGGGTTTTAAGTTGTTTTTCATAACCTGCTATTTTTTTATTGTTTATAACTTTAAGAAGTTTTTTATATTTTGCGCACGGCCTTTTCTAGACAAAAAATAAAAAACCCCTTAAATATGCAAACAATAAAAACAGAACAAATAGCAGGTTATAAAAATGAGCATAACACTGGTCAGAGAAGCTATTAAAATAAATTTAAATAGTAAAGAAGTTTGTAATGACATTACGCAATCTACGCTAGATAAACGTTGGCTTTCATTACTAGATAGAAAGGAAAAATCAGAAAAAGGGAAAAAGGAAAAGGAAAAAGCCAGAGAATCTCAAACAGATATCCTCCTCGGAGGAATTGCAGTCATTTTTATCTGAGGACGCCCGCATGAGGTGAGTTCGAAATCGTTATAATTTTCTTTCTTTCTTTCTTTTTTTTTTTTTTTTTTTTTTTTTTTGACAATACAGAAGCTACAAGAGGAACGGGACAAGGGGGTGAGAATGAATGAAACTTTTTGAACGTTTATATATTATTTTTTGAACTATTATAATGGTAATTGATAAAATTGGTCTGTAAGTAATGCATATGGTAATTGAAAAAGACTGGTTTAAAAATGATTTTTAATTGACTTTTAAACGTTGAAACTTTGGAGAAAGTTGTGACACTATCTTAAAACTGTGAAACTGATCGTGGATGCCTTTTATGTGAAGAGAAACTGTACATTTCGTAAGATGAATATCTAGGGATACAGTTATTTAACAAAAAAATTGTAAAAAAATAAATAAATCCCATTCTGTTTATAAATAAAGAGTATAAATAAGAAAATTCGTTTATGGTTGTAGTTTTTGTATTGAAAAAAACTAATGCCTGAAAATAAGATGCATTTAAAATTATTAGATATTCATAAAATTCAATAATTTTCTAAAAAAAACATCTTATTTTTATTTTTTGTGTAATAAATAAATGCCATAGTCAATATCATGTACTCACGAATGGCACAGTCAATCAGGATATTTTTGTGCCAAATCAAAACAACTTTGCCCCAGCTTTACGAAACTTTTATCCATTCTGTCATGGTGGAACCTTGATGAATTATTTCCAATGAGTTGCCAAACTCAGACTAGTGCTGCTATTTATATCTTGGGGCTAAAACTTTACTGTTAACTCAAGTGATGTAAAAGATTTAATCTTTTTTCTCTTGAACCAAAATTACCCTAAATGACTGTACTTAAAGTAAAAAGAAAAAGAAATGACTGTAATGTTTCTTGCTTCGGTAAAGGGGCATGGATTTGAAAATCAAATTCATTTTTATTTTTTAATCTAATAGTACAATACAGAATATATTTCGAATAGCGATATCTAGAATATATTTCGAAATTATATTAATTTAATTTATAACACGTTTTTTCAATCGGTAAATTATGATTATATGATCGTTAAACCTTAACTGCTGTGAGAAAAAGTGCCTTATAACTACTGTGAGCGGTCTGTCAGACCTCTTAATCTAAAGATGAATAAAATGTGAAATTAACTCTCATAATACTATTTTTGTGTTAAATTTTATATACAGGACTATTACGAATAAATTTTAGCTCATCAAAAGTAACAGATATAGTAATAGGTCTCCAGACGAAACAAAATTGGACCAGTATCTATAGTTAAACTAAAAATTATGAGTTAAACTCCGAAACTTGAAAACTCAGTGGTCTGAGAGACCGCTAATAAAAGATAAGGGTTAAGATTATTTGGGTGAAATAGTCCTGAAGTGGGTGTGTCCGGGATGGCTCAGTGTGAAGAACATTATCGTTCTTCAGCCAATACATCCCTGGTTCGAATCCTGGCCCGGACTTTTTTCACACACATGGAAAATTTACATTTTTTATATTTCGAAAGTTTTATTTCTATTGGAATAAATGTCTAAGAGCGACAGCCTTTAAAAAATCTCGTAGGCTAGATCGGATGAATGTAACGCAGATATATCGCTTTTTTCCAACATAACATTATTTTTTAATATGATGGTCACGATTTCTCAAACATTAATATACCGATCTAATTGAAATTGAACGTACCTCTTCAAAATTGGACTGACTAGGGATTAAAAGAAGAATTTATTTATTTAAATTATTAATAATTTTTCCAGATTATACGTAGTGTAAACAACTCAGACCAAAATTTAAATTATTTTTTTATATAAATCCTGATTTCAACCACGAGCTATATTTTTCTACAAACAGAAAAAAATTGTTTTTTAATTTCAGTTAAACCTATCTGAATATAATCGGACCACCAGGAAGACGTTTTTTCTATCGATCTTCGAAAGCAAATATCATTGGCTAAATTAAAAATAAATAATAATGAATTAAAAAATATATTTTTAGACGAATTTGTGAATAAAAATGTAAAAATATATTTTCAAATGTTATATTTTTAAACGTTTAATAAAATAATTTATTTCTTATATGTAGGTCGAATAGAGAATTTTTTTAAAATAATACAATGGATATCAAATTTGACAATCTAAACACTTATTACACCGACGGTAATGCATTTTTTTATTTTACTTGTACTCAATTAAAGTACAAGGCATGGGTAATTGTCCTTTCTAAAATATCAATGATATTTTCGGTACTCGAGTAATGTTATAGAATTTTAATTAATTTTTTTAGATATTCGTAATATTATCTTAAAAATTAAAGTTCCTTTTATGTTTTTATTTAAAGTTCATTTTTTTACCTTTAACGTGCTTAAAGTTCCTTTTTTGTTTTTATACTTTTATATTTTTGTCGTTTTTAAAATGAATATTTTCTCTGATATATAAATTTGTTTGTAAATAAAAAAGTAATATCTCATAAATTTAAAATATTTCTTTTTCTACTTTCAAAATTTTTATTTTAAAATATCTCTCTCATCAAGAAAAGTAACAATATATATCTTTATAATACAAATAATACCACCACAGATGAAACATTAATTTACTTCATATAATAATAAACCAAAATATATACCATGAAAGTCCATTCAACACTTATTTTTATTTCTGCTTCAATAATTTAATGTTATCGTTGAATAAAATGTAATGTGAACGTGAATATCTTTCGGAACATAGTTTCAAATTTCTGTATATGTGCAATGAACAAATTTGTGTTTAGACGCATTAATGTTACAGATTGGATAACTAATTTTCTTCATGCAGTGAGGTGTATTGTAAATGCATCTGTCTCTGAAAACATGGTATTAAATTTCTATTTACGTCTTATAAACCACTGTGTTTGAAATAAACAATTGTATATTGTGATTAGTTTGAGCGTGTATTAGTACAAGTAATTACAGGTGCACGTGAAGCTGGAGATGTTATGCTACAGTATTTGATTTTAGTTTATGCTGCATAAATTAAGACCTTTAAAATAAAATTAATCCCTAACCGCCGAACAAAAGGGTAAATTGTAATTTTACTTGCCCTGTATTTTTCTAACAATGCTAAAAAAAGTATTTTTTTCAATATGCTATAAAAATTTATTTATGTATAGGAATGTAAGCCTGAAAGACCACTAAAAGTCAAAATTGTAATTTTTTTTTTTTTTTTTTTTTTTTTTTTAACATTTTGTTTAACTACTGAGAAAACATATGTTAGCATCATATGAAAAATTATTTATGCATAGGTATAGGTATATAAATCTAGAGAATAGCAAAAAAACAAAATTATAATTCACTATTTTTTACAGCATAATTTTAAATTATGTGTTTCGCATAAGTATTTTACCCAATATATAACATATTTTCTACATAGATTTAAATATGTATTAATTTCCGGTAATATGTATTAATTTATAAGTTTTAAAAATGTATTAATATTATTTTAGACCCGGAAGCGTCAGCATATTTATAATCACTTCATCGAGTTCACGGAAGAATTTCTAGGATTTGTTAAACCTCGATTTGCCTATAAAGAACGTAATAAATGTGCCAAGTCTTGTCAGGATGGAAAACAGCCAAAACCCTATTTTACCGGTTGCTTCATAGGTTTAACTTTATGTTTTGCCAGTTCTCCATGTATTCATTATTTTGGGTGCAGGAAAGCATAATGGTAAACCTATGAGTCGAGCACTAAAATTGGGGTTTTAGGCCTTTTTCACCAAGATATGACGGTGCAGACCAATCTCGCTTTAATAGGGAAATCTAAATTTAATTAATCCTAGATTTTCAGCCGTGAACTCTATGAAGTGATTGTCTGTGTTGCCGCTTCCTCCCAGTCTAAATCTGCTATATTAATAAATTAGTATGAGATTTCTGTAAATAGCTTAATCAATATTTGCTTTTTAAAATTTAACCTGGTCTTTAAACAGGCCGTATTTCAAAACACTACGCAAAATAACAGATATTAAAATGGCGGATTTCAATGAAGTATTTTATCATAACGTCTAGATATGAAAAGTCGTCATTTTTTATATCGTATGAAAACATTGTCAACTTTAATCGGAAGCATTATTTTAATGCTGTGGATTTGCATGTAATAATTTGAAAGTGATTGTCAAATGCAATTCTTGTAACGTGAAATAATATATTTAAAAGGCATTTAAAAATCATGATTAACTTATAATTAACTATATTTTTACAACATAGTGTAATATTTTTAGAACAATCATATTGTCTGATATTTGCAGGGATGTGCGTCGTCTGTAATATCATAATTATATATCTATATCATAAAGGATGTGTCCATGCATGACCCTCAGTTTATTTTGATGGGGGCAACAGTAGACTATTAAATCCAGATTTTACTGCATTTTTTTAAATTTCTAAATCACGCACAATTTCAATTTTTACACCGTCGAATATGAAAAAAATGCAATTCGTTTCAAAACGCTATTGAGGATACAGATTTTACTGCATTTTTTTTAAATTTGTAAAACCCGCACAATTTCAATTATTACACCATCGTATAGGAAAACATGCAATTCGTTTCCAAACGCTATTGCAATTTTTTTGAATACTTTAAAACAACTTGTTTGAAATTTATATTAGAGTCGATTCACTTTTTGGGTATTTTTAATATAATTTCCAAGCATTATTGATCACAGACGATCGCGAAATATAAATCCTTTTTTTAAATTTAAACTAAGATGAATAGTTCAGCATTTGGTTCCAACCCGAAAGGGTAAAAAAAAAACAGAATCGTGTTCTGTGATTTCAGAGGATATATTTAACAACAAAAAAACTGAGATTGAAAAGCTTGTCAAATGATTATGTACAATGTGAAATGGTTTTAATTTATAAGTGTAAATGATATATTTCTTTTCCATCTATTCGTGTCAATACATGTGAATGTGTCTTTTAAGCAAGGCTCGACATTATTGGGGAGTTTTGTCTTTCAGTAAAGGTAATAATGTTAACAACAACAACAATAATAACAATAATAATAATAATAATAATAATAATGAAGATGATGATTTTTATAAAAAAATGATTTTGTGTGAAAGAAAATCATTATGAGTAATCTAATTTCATAAATGTATGTAAAGAACGTAATAAAAAAATCAACAAAACCGTTTGAAATGAAGTATTAAATAAATGGTATAAAAGAAAAGCTGTTAGAATCGCACTTTTTCATAGAATATAAATAGTAAAGCTTAAATGAAATTCTATCTGACTAAATGATTATCATCATTGAGGCTATAAAATGCATACAATACTAATAAAAACACTTATTTAGATAACACTACTACAATTACCTTGTAATAAAAGTTCATTGTGATAAGAAATGAAGTGATGTATAATAAAGCTATCTTTATCGTCGTATCAAATGAAGTACACATTGAATAAAAGGATAAAGATATCTTGCTATTAAATGGTACTAAAGAGAAGACATTGTTAAAGAAAATTACCACTAAAAATGACTTTACACTGTAAAAAATAAAATGTTAAAAAAATTAAATTACTTTTTAAATTTGTTTGCGAGATTTTACATATTCATTCGAAATATATTTTCAAATATATCTTTTTTTTTTTCCTTTCTTTTTTTTTCTTAATTGTAAGCAATGGGATTTGGAATAGACTATTGAATCTTCAAAATTTTCGAAATTTAATTTTTTTTTATATTAAACTACTATCTATTTGAAACATTTTATAGAAATATTTCTTTGAAGTTCTCATGGAATAGTAGAGAATAGTTACTGCTCAGTAGCTTATGGGGCGCTTTCGAAACTTTAAAGTCATTTATCTCCAAATGATGTTTTCGGGTAGAAAACGCACGATATCTCAAAAACTTTAGAATATATTTTCATGAAATTTCAAAACATATGTTCTACATAAACTGAATCTAAAATGTCCTCTTTATTGTTCCAGAAAATACTTTTTTACATGAAAATACTGTTGAAATTTTCTTAATTTTAAATTTTCTAAATACAACTTGGTATTACAAATATATAAATGCTTTTAATAAAAATGTATTTAGGATCAGGGGCATTATTACAATTTGAAGTATAAACAGTGCAATATACAGGGATATGGATGACAAGGATGACCGTCCCTGGAACCTTGCTTTCATTTTAAAATATAAGTGCAATCCTGAAGGGAAGCCTCATATTAACTCAAATGGTGTGATACATTAACAATGATTAAATTTTACAATATTATTCAACAGTTAAAGATATATATAAACATAAATTCAGCTTGCTAGTTGTGGCTCTGAAACGCATATGAAATGTCATCAGTACATACATTAACAGGAATTGCACTATTTTCTATATTCTGTTCTATATTATATATAAATTACCCAATTACTAGACATAACATTTTATTTTTAGAGTTGGAAAATATTAAGTTAATTGCATACGATGATAGTTAAAGTGAAAATTAATATAATAATATAATATAATATAATAATAACTAAATAAAATAATAAAACAAAACAAACGGAGCAATAAAAATATTTACCTTATGTAAGAAATAGGGGATTATAATTTGTATAAATCTCTATAATTCTTGGAACTTTTTCTGAAGATTATTTTTCCCACAAATGACTGGAGAAGTGTCAGGCGGGGTAACGCTCCAAATGGTTCAGTTGGTAGAACGTTGGTGTGGTATATCAATGCACGGGTTCGAATTCCGGGTTGGTTGCTTTTTCATTCTGTTAGCTGTGCGCTTTTTAAGAAACTAAAATTTAAAATATTTTGCAATGCAAGGCGTGTGAAATTTTCTACAGAAAAATAAGTTCCAAGAATTTCATAGATTTTTTTAAAATCTTCGACGCTGGATTTTCTATAGTTTCGTGTTTGACCCAAAGTGGTTGCCTCACAAAAACATTCCAATTTGTGCTGTGGTTGTAGCATATATAATAGCGATAAGTAACATGTTGGGTATCGTTTCAAATGCTTCAGTTAGTAAAACGTTGGTGCGACTCGGGTACGATTCGGGACTAGGGTACTTTTCATTCTCTTGGCTGTGCGCATTTAAAGAAACTAAAATTTGAAATAATATGCAACGCAAGGCGTATATAATTTTTTACTCCAAGAATTACATGGATTTACTTAAATTCATCTACGCTGGATTTTCTATAATTTCATGTTTGGCCCAAAGTCGTTGCCTCACTAAAATATTCCAACTTGTGCTGTGATTGTAGTTTGCTCATTAAATAGTGACAAGTGTAGGATGCATATCGTTCCAAATGGTTCAGTTGGTAAAACGTTGGTGCGACCTGAGTTGGATTCACGACTTGGATACTTTTCACTCTCTTGGCTGTGCGCCTTTTAAGAAACAAAAATTTGAAATATTTTGCAATGCAAAGCGTGTGATATTTTCTACAAAAAATAGTTCAAAAATTACATAGATTTATTTAAATCCGTCGATGTTAAATTTTCTATAGTTTCGTGTTTGCCCCAAAGTCGTTGCCTCTTAAAAATATTCCAACTTGTGCTTTGTTTGTAGCCTTGCCTGTATAATAGTGACAAGTAACAGGATGGGTATCGTTCCAAATGGTTCAGTTAGTAAAACGTTGGTGCGACCCGGATTGGATTCTCGACTTGGATACTTTTCACTCTCTTGGGTGAGTGCCTTTTAAGAAATTAAAATTTGAAAGATTACGCAATGCAAATCATGTGAAATTTTTTACACAAAAAAAAAAAAAATCCAAAAATTATATAATTTTTGGATGCTAAATTTTCTATAGTTCCGTTTTCAGCTGAGTCGGTGGTTAACTAAAAATACACAAAAAAAAAAAAAAAAAAAAATCCAAAAATTATATAATTTTTGGATGCTAAATTTTCTATAGTTCCGTTCTCAGCTGAGTCGGTGGTTAACTAAAAATATTCCATCTTGTGCTGTCGTTGTAGCCTTGCCAATATATATCAGTTGCAACTAACAGGATGGATATCGGTCCAAGTGGTTTAATTTGTAGAACGTCGGTGTTCTATACCAATTACCGGGTTTCGATTCACAGTTTTTATACTTTTTGCTATGGTGGATCTGCACATTTTTAAGTAATTAAAAAATGATATCGTAATTTTCAATGAAAAAATTTGTTCATTACCATTAATCGATCAACTTTACCAAAAAATAATCATTTTACATTAAGAGTAGCCAATTTTTTAATTTATTTTACTTTCATATAACAGATAATATTTATATAGTATTTTTGCCTAATACAAAATGAAATAAATTCCCGAAATCTGATGGTAAATCAAATATATGTGCATGTCCATAAGTAAAGAATATATAATAATAAAGTTCATCTACTCAGAAGTGTCTGAACTTAAAAAGATTGATTCATAATGCGTCTAAATGAGAGTTGTGGAAGGCATTTAAAAACAAAACATTTAGACAAAAACAAATGTAAACAAGTCGGAATTTCAACGCCAAGCGTAGCAATTGAAGTGCGCTCATACTATAACAAAATCTGAAAGATACTCAGATCTCGGTGTAATTGTATAGAGTAATTTGGATACAGTATATTAGCCTAAATCTTTTATATTCCTGTAAATACTATCTGCATTCTATTATAGAAGAAGTAACTTGTAGTTAACCATCACTGTATATCTTATTTATAAATTGGGAAATAGTTTAATAAAATTAAATCGCCCCAATCCGTAACAAAATTTTTCCATATACTAATATGTATTCGAATGTTTTCTAAGAATCTGTAAATTAATAACAAATATTCTTTGCACTACAGATTGTACAGAATGTATATTTTAGAAAATGCTTTATGGATACATATTAATTTATTATGTTAGGAAAAATGCGACATAATCAAAATGCACTTTAAACTATTCTTTTTCTTTGGCCGTAATGTAACGGAATACTTTTAATAGCTCCTGTATTTAAACTATACTTCCGATTTTCATAAAATTTGAAATTACTTGATAAAATAATGCAGCAGTTTTAAATTTTAAATAATTCGATTGGGTAGATTTTGCTCTGTTGTAAACGGACAGACGAACTGAATGAAGACTATATGTGCTACGTATATATATAATTTCGAACTCACTTAAAAATGACCACCAAACGGCATTTTCTGGTACAATGCATTCATATATGTACATTTTAGCAACCATGTGATGTATGCTTATGAGCACAATCGAACGTTTAAATAAAAAGACGCAATATTCTCTTGTCAGTATCATGCCTGTTCCAAGAAAAATGTGATAAAGTTGAAAGTTCGGAATCTATTGGTCAAACTTTTTTTATCAAAATGGCGATTCCGCAACGTAAGATTTGTGGAGATTTCAAGCATTGAAACCATAATAGTACATTACCATCGAACAAAACATTGTGAGAAATGAAAAACAGTATTTTCCTTCAAATTCTTAATATTTCCAAGAACTTACTCCGCGTGATAGTTGATCTTTCTGTTTTGCAATTTCAAATCATGTTTGACGATAATTTTGACACAGGAAATCCTATTTGTAATAATAAACCAATTCTACAGCGTATAAGCTTGTATTTTATGCATTTATTGAAAAAAAAATAGTATTAAATCCTCTAGTAGTCACTTTTCAAAATAGTATATTGTTTAGTAAATATCATTCTCATTTCTGGATTTAGACGAATTCCACATTTAATATTTTTCCTCATGAATTATCTCGACTACAGATAGTTTAAATAAGTAAATTTTAATTTTTTATACACTATATTATTTAATGTAAGCTTTTTACTCCGTAATACAAAACAATTAATCATATGTTAGCAACTTTTCAATTCGTGCCAGACCTTGTTTCGCCATACATATTAGTGTAACTACTTCAACTTCCTGCCGTCTTATCTATGTCACTCTATATATACTTGTTTAATGAGTTTCTTTAGAACACGTGATTGAGAATGAAGATTCATCACATTTATTTATTTGACAAAAGTAAATTAAGTCTCACTAAGGAATAAAAGTAAAATGATGTCATTTTATCTAGATCCTTTACTTATAATTATTTTTTTTTGTAAGTATATTCAATATTATTATTGTGTTTAATTTTATAAATAAAGTTATGAATTTCATTCTTACGTTATAAAATAAATTTACATAAAGTTACACATTTTTTTTAGTGAAACAAAAGCGATTCGCCAAAAGTAGAATACGAATTATTATATACATGCCTAATGCGTAGATTTCAAAGTGTTCATTTTTATGTATAATTTGTGAATAATACTTTGACTTGTCTAAATTGTTATCTAACACTGAATCCACAGCTTGCCTCCACCCATTCTAGTACCATCCCAGAAAGCAACCGTTCGGTGAGAGGTTTTGAAGAAAACACAACTCATGATCATACTCCATTGATATGTATAATTATGACTTTTTTCTTTCCTTAGAACTACAACTAGCATTTTTTTAAAGAAGATATGAGTGAATTAGTGTAATATATCCTATAATTTTAACACTATAAAACTGATTGGTAAGGATATCATACAAATTGAATGTTTTTAAATAAATGAAAAATTGTCCAAACCGGGATTCGAACCCAGGCTCTTGACTTACAAGGCAAATGCTTCACCGTTTAATCTAAATGGGCTGACAGCCGTCGAGTATTTTCTACTCAGATAACCCTATTAGCACAACATCTGGTCTATTATTTAAGTAGCTCAAAATAAATCGCAGATAAAGGAACTCCATATAAAAGATGAATATGTAGATACACCATTATTTTAACATAATCAAACTGATTGGTAAATTTGTCATACGAATTGAACATTTCTACCTAAGTGACTAATCAGTTTGTTTGTGTTAAAATAATAGTGTATCTACGAACTCATTGTTGTATAGAGTTCCTTTACCTGCGATTTCTTTTGTTGGGCTGTATAAATGACAGACCAGATTTTGTTACCAATAAGGTTCTCTGATCGAGAAAACCCCTAGTTGGGCTATTTTTCGCAGAGTTATAAGTGATCAAATCGTATGATAAATTTACCAATCTATTTGATTGTGTTAAAATATTAGTATATCTACGTATCCATCGTTATATAGACTTCCTTTACCTGTGTTTTATTCTGTTGAGCTGTCTAAATGACAGATTATACATTACGACTAATAAGGTTAGCTCAGAGAAAAATGCTTGCCGATTGAAGGTCCAGTTAGTTTAAAAGTTAAAAATTGGCCTTGTTAACTAAGGTACTGGGTTCCACTCGCGGTCTCGGACATGTTTCGCTCAGTTGGAATTATTCAATTCGTTTAAGCGTAAGATGATCCTATCTGGGCTTTTGTTGTAACCAAATTTCACTTGTAATTTTTGTCATACTGGTTCTGTACTTTTGCCTATATGGATCCATTCTTACTGATTAATTCGCGAAGATAACCTTTTCTTCTGTCCTATGAATTAATTTAAGTAACTCCCTAAACAAATTTCCTTGATACAACATACATGTCAAAAAATTTTTCATATATTTTCTTAAAGTACAATATGTGAATTGGACATACTTATATTTAGGTGAGTTGCCCTTTAATAACATTGTCAGAATTCGTTTTGTTCAGAAACTATTTTATATGAATACGTTAATCCCAATTAAAAGATTTTGTGAAATCCTCAATCCTAAAAATCCTCAAACAACTAAAATCCATGCACCATCATACATGTAAACAAGGAAACTTTCATTTCGAAAACCGGAATAAACTTACAGAATTTTTTTAGTTTTATGTATTTTTGTATGTATTTCAATATGTAATTCACAATAATATAACTAAATGCATGTTTTTTCATAAAAAAGTAAAAAAAAATATTTAAAAAAAATATGCTGCTGATATCGCTGGTAATTACAATCTTTTTACCAAATATATTCATGTATTACCAAGTTTTTTTGTTTATAAAGACTGGATAAACCTCAAATAAGACTTCCTTACTTATGAATTTTATGCATATTTATAGGGTACTTTTAAGAGGAATATTACATTGATTAATTCAAGAAAATGTAGGCCATCTTCATTATGCATATTTAATTATGCATTATTGATCATTTACTTGACCTCTAGTTTTTATAATTATTTGTTTAATTATCTTTGTATTATTATTTTAGTTTATTACTTTATTTATATAAATATTTTACTATACTGTAACTATTAATTAAAATCTCGATTTCTTATTATATTCAAATGACTGTTTAAAAAGTATAAACAAAGCAATGACCAAAAATGTATACAGCTCTAAAAATACCGACAACCTCTGGCCCTTAGCTGTATGAATTAGAGAAATAATTGTATTTATTTCATTGTATAGTTTTTTTCTTGTTTAGCAGTTCTTGTTTAACCGGAAAAAAGACTAAACATGTTATTTAACGTTAAAAACTATATTTTCCGTCGTACAATCCCTACGAGTTGTATCTTTTTTCTACTTACACAAACTAAAATATTCATAATCGCGTTCAGTGAAACTAAATCACCTTTGCTAAGAAAAGTTCGTTTCAGAGTTTTACTACGTAATGACCAAATCTCTTGTATCTCTCTGCGGGTGTAATACAACTTTCACTAATCATACTAATCTTGCTGTAAATTTATTGCACTGGGATTCTCGATTTGTGGCTGTGGTGTCATAAGTGTTGCTTTATGCAAATATTTCCCAGAGAATAACATATAACGTATTTGTTCGTTAAGGTTTCGTGGTTAGAACGGTAGGTGCTGTTTAGAAGAAGTTTTGGTGTAAGGATAACAATAAAGAAATGAGTAAAATAACATGAATATTCATATTTCTGCATAAAAGATTTGATTACAACTAATAACATTTTTCTCCTTAATTAGAAATAACATTGCCATTAGTTCTTTAAAATTACTGGTTATTTTTATATCCCACTAACACGTTATGAATAGTAATACTTTAGGAAGCTTTTTTGATTTATAATAATTAACAGCTAAAGATTTAAATTCATGAAATTTAGATTTATTTGTAACATAAAAACTTAAAACAGAATACAAGTTTAATTTATTTTCTTTTTTAACAAAAAAAAAGGATTAAACACATGTTGTTTAAAGTTAATAGTTATATTTTACTCTTAGAATACAAATCTTACGTTTTTCTACATACACACACTAAAATATTCATAATCGCGTGCACAGATGCTAAATCACATTCAGCAAGAAAGTTCGTCTAAGATTTTTACTCCATAATGACCAAATCTCTCAAATCTCTCCGGGAGTCATGAAACTTTCAGTAATGATCATAATCTTGCTGTAAGTGTATTGCACTGGGAGTCTCGATTTGTGGTTGCGGTGTGATAAGTGTTGCCTTATCAAATATTTCCCATAAATGAACATTTAATATAATTTGTTCGTTGTGCTTTCGTGGTTAGAACGGCAGATGCTATTTAGAGGAAATATTGACGCAATGCTAATAATAAAGGAACGAGCAAAATAACATGAATATTCAGAGTTTTGCATAAAATAATTCTTTATAACAAAAAAACTTTTCTTCTTAATTGTAAATATTATCTTAATTAGATTTTTTTTAATTGAGATTTATTGTTATATTCTACTAACATGTTATGAACAGCAATATTTTAGGAAGCTTTTTTGATTACAGTTTTGATAATGAAAATTAAAAACAATAATTAACAGTTAAAGATTAACATTCATCAGTTTTAAAAATATTTTTAACGTAAAATCTTAAAACAGATCATATATTTAAATTTTTCCCTTATATAAAATAAAAAAGGAATTAAACATGTTGTTCAACATTAAAAACTATATTTTCCTCTTAGACTAAAAATCACATCTTTTTATACTAACACAAGCTAAAATATTCATAATCGCGTGCAGTGATGCTAAATCACTTTTGCTCAGAAAAGTTCGTTTAATATTTTTACTGCGTAATGACCAAATCTCTTAAATCTCTCTCCGTGTGGAATGCAACTTTCACTAATGATCATAATCTTGCTCTAAATGTATTGCACCGGGAGTCTCGATTTGTGGTTGCGGTGTCATAAGCATTGTTAATGCAAATATTTTCCAGAAATGAACATTTAATGTATTTGTTCGTTATCGTTTCGTGGTTAGAGCGGCAAGTACTGTTTAGAGGAAATATTCACACTATGCTAATAGAAAAAAGGAAAGAGCAAAATAACATGAATACTGATTTTCGCATAAAAGATTACATATTATGCAAGAACATTTTCTCTTTAATTATAAGTAATATTGTCATTAGTTGTTTAAAAGTACTGTTTCTCTTTATATCTCAGTAACATATTCCTCGTTTCATTCTGCATATTTAATTATTAATTATTAATTATTAGTTATATACATGTCATCTAGTTTTAATAATTTAGTTTCTTTTAAAATTACTAGGGGGGCTCCGCCCCCCTGCTCGCTACGCTCGCCAACCCCCCAAGTGTTCGCTTCGCGATTTCAAGTTGTAGGCTACCCCTGCTTGCTGCTCTCGCCAATACCCCATGGAATCGCTTCGCGATACCTTATTGTCCGTACACTCAATTTTGGAATCTTTCCTGATTGGTCTACTCGACTCATGGAAGGTGTGGTCCATCCGGACGCGTTATTTCCGGAAATCTTACACATCAACATCATTCCAGGAGTCATTCCTGGATATTTGTTTAAGGCTAGTTTTTTTTTACTATAGAAGGAGATTAAACGAGTTCATATAAATATAGTACAGTAGAACCTCGTTAATACGCGAATCAGGGGTCCTATCAAAATTCGCGTATTAAACGGGTTCGCGTATTAACCGAAGGTCGCGAATTTTCGTCAAGTATTCTATCTAATAAAAATCTATGCGGAAAAAAACACATTTTTGTCCATTTTTAGCTTTTTTAAGACATAAAATGACATTTTACTTATTTTAATCATTATGTGCTTACTAAACAGAAACATTTGGAAGCTGAAAATTCAAATAATCGTTATTTTCTCATGTAAAAATCCTAAGTCTTTTCAAATTTAGATTTATTATATATGATACGTAAAATTGAAGAAGACGAATACAAAAATTTCTTCTTATCATATTAATTAAAACTAATGCTAACAAAATTGAAATATTTGTTAACTATACAGAACAGATAGATGCGATACTGTTGATAATAATTAAAAGTCAATTAAAAAATACTTACTGAAGTCAATAATGTCATAAAAATTACTTTTTGGAAAATAGCTGTCAATTTTGGCCTGTTTGACATGCGGTCGAGCCATCACCATGATATTTTCCGCCTTATTTAGGCAGTGATAAAGTTCGCTTGTTGAGAGTCCATCCGTCCAATGACGACGCATATTGTCTTAGGAAATTGAATGCCTCTGTAACTCTGGAGAATGGGGTTGGTGCCAGAACAGCAGGTTCATCATCATTTTCCTCCTCATCCGGTTTGTCAGTCGCAATTATATCGGCGATGATATCATCCAGACTTCTAAGTTTGGAGGTAACTATATCTTTTTTTATATTAATGAACGTGTCTAAATCAACAAAATTTCATCCTAAAATTTCTTGTGCGGCCAGTTAATCTTCTTCAATATTAGAGTGCGAGGTTAGCTCTGTGTAAATGATGTCCTCGCTACTTCCGAAACCCGCTTTGTGAAAGCAATTTGTAATTTTTGTTGGTGTGACACTCTCCCATGATGCAGTAAGCATGTGTATAGCGTTGAGGACTGTAATTGGATGACACTCGTAGAAGGATTGCTGCCGTTTTCCATTTGGTGAACGTATCGCCGTACGATGCGAGTTTTGTAATTTACATTGGCGCTGTTAATTATTCCTTGGTCCATTGGCTGGGTGACACTAGTTGAATTTGGACGTAGACATTCTACTTGGACATTATTCAGATCTTCGTTATCTTTTAGATGCGCAGGACAGTTGTCCACAAGCAGTAACACATGGTGTGATTCTTTTCTCATACGCCGATTAAAATTACGAAGCCGTGTTGTAAAAATGCTGCCTGTCATCCATGCTCTAGGCTGGCTTTCGTACAGGCAGGGGAAATTCTTGACATTTTTAAAGCATCGCGGATTGCGTGATTTTCCTATGACCAGCAGCTTTAATTTATTAGATCTACCAGAGTTGGCCCCCAGCAGAATTGTAAGACGTTCTTTGCTCAGTTTGCCTCCATGACATGTTTATCCTTTCATGGCTATTGTTTTATTGGGTGTCAGTTTGTATAAAAACCCAAAACGTTACAAATATCCCGACTTGAGTAGTTTTTTTTTTTATAAGCTGTCGAAGCACACTAATTTTCCAACAATGAACATCTTCAATGTTGACTGCAGCTGACTCATCGCACACTTGCTTGAATTTAATGCCGTACCAAGTTTTAAATCGATCCAGCCATCCATTTGAGGCATTGCAATCTAGCAATTCCATTTTTGCTGCGATTCAGAAGTTTTGTCTTGTATTAACAAGCCGCTTATTGGGATATTCGTAGAGAGCGCTTGAACAAACCACTCATGAAGGGCCTTTTCCATCTCCTCAAACTTGGTGGTTTATTTTTTCTTGTTCTTTGTTCTTCCAACCACAGCTTGGTTAACAATGGCATTTCTATTTTTTAACAAAGTCCTTAAAGTTGACTCAGGTATCCTTTTTCTTTGGCGAACGTAGGCTTATTTGCGATCGCTTGGGCATCGTACTGATTAATAATTTGTAACTTCTCAGTGGTGGAGTGACCATTTCTTTTAATATGTTTTGCTCCTTCCGCCATAGTTTTGACTATATTATAAAAGTATAGGTGATATCGTAGATTAGATAATACTGGGAGCGACAAGCGACTCTCTTCTTCTAAAAACATCACAGCGTTGATGAAACAGCGATTGGAAATATTCACATGATTAATCTGTGATTTTAGCACATGCTCCATCTATCGGTTCTACCGTTCTAATTTAAGGGAGGGGGGGGGTCACATCATTTCTTAATTATGGGGAAAAGTTCTTTTCATTTTTGCTTTTTATAAAAACTAGCTGAATCATGCACCCCGCGGCCGATGAATAAACCTTACATAAACTTTAATTTTCTATTATTTTATAAATTTAATTTTCTTTTTGTCTACATTTATATTTTTAAATGACAAAAATCGCAAACAGAGTATTGAATTGAAAGCACATTTGATTGAGACCACGATTGAGACATTTGATTGACACCAATTGAAACCACGACAAAACACTAAGGTTTTTACCCATTTCAAGAAGTTTTGTATCAATTATTTTTTAATTTACATATTCTTAATTAGCGTCTCATGATAGGCCGAAATATATAAGTTAAAAATCTCTAAATGCTGTATTTTAAAAAAAATTGAATTTCCATTAAAATTTTACACTGTCTTTTTATATTCTCTCCAAATGAAAACGGGTGTTTTTCAAAGCAGACATAATGTCTTTAACTTTTGCACAACGTTAGCCTCGTCTCTCTTATAAGATTTCATTGGGAGAGTTTTGATTGGGCAGTCTTGCACTAGCCTCAGATCGGGGTTCAAATCTAGTCAGCGTGCGGTTTTGAGGGGAAAAATGCTCAATTTAATTGAGTTTAAATAATTGTTGTACAAAAAATAAGTTTTAATTGTTTAAATAATTATTGTATAAAATGCTTGGGAAAATACTTCATCTAAAAACACGTATGTTTAAAATTAAGCTCATTCGCGTATTAAACGTAGGTTTTTCTTTCTAGGGACGGATAAAATTTCGCGTATTAAACGGGTTCGCGTATTAACCATTCGCGTACTAAATGGGGGCGTTTACATGCTTAAGATAGGAATAATTCAAGGGACCAAAGAAAATTCGCGTATTAAGCGGTTTCGCGTATTAAGCGGGGCGCGTATTAACGGGGTTTGACTGTATTTTAATAATATTCGATTAAACGAGTAAGCATATAAGCATAACGTTTCAGTAATATTCGTTTAAACGAGTGCATATAAATATAGTATTTTAATAATATTCGATTAAGCGGGAGCATATAAATGGTGTATTTCAATAATATTCGATTAAGCGGGAGCATATAAAATAGTATTTCAATAATATTCGATTAAACGGGTAAGCATTTAAATGTAATATTTCAATAATATTCGATTAAGCGGGTAAGCATATAAATGTAATATTTCAATAACATTCGATAAAGCGGGTAAGCATATAAATGTAGTATTTCAATAATATTCTATTAAACGGGAAGCTTTTAAATGTAGTATTTCAATAATATTCGAATAAACGGGTAAGGATATAATTGTAGCGTTTCAATAATATTACATTAAACGGTTGGCATATAAATGTAACGTTTCAGTAATATTCGATTAAGCCGGAAAGCATATAAATGTGGTATTTTAATAATATTCGAGTCAATGGGAAAGCATGTAAATGTAGTATTTCAACAATATTCGATTAAACGGGAAAGCATATAAATGTAGTATTTAAATAATATTCGATTAAGCGGGTAAGCATAAAATTGTAGTATTTCAATAAACTTCGATTAAACGGTTATCATATAAATGTAGTATTTCTATATTATTCGATTAAGTGGGAGGAATATAAATATAGTATTTCAATAATATTCAATTAAGCCGGAAAGCATATAAATGTAATATTTCAATAATATTCTATTAAACGAGTGAGCATATAAATATAGTATTTCAGTAATATTCGATTAAACAGTTAGCATATATATGTAATATTTCAGTAATATTCGATTAAGCGGGAAGCATATAAATGTAGTATTTCAATATTATTCGATTAAACGGGTAAGCATATAAATGTAGTGTTTCAGTAATATTTGATTTAGAGGGTAAGCATATAAATGTATTATTTCATTAATATTAGATTAAACGAGTGCATATAAATATAGTATTTCAATAATAATCGATTAAACGGGTAAGCATATAAGTCTAACGTTTCAGTAATATTCGATTAAACGGGTGCATATAAATATAGTATTTCAAAATTATTCGATTAAGCGGGAGCATATAAATGTGGTATTTCAATAACATTCGATTCAGCGGGAAGCATATAAAAATAGTTTTTGAAAAATATTCGATTAAAGGAAAAGCATATAAATGTAGTATTCCAATAATATTCGATTAAGCGGGTAAGCATATAAATGTAGTATTTCAATAATATTCTATTAAACGGGAAGCTTTTAGATGTAGTATTTCAATAATATTCGAATAAACGGGTAAGCATATAACTGTGGTATTTCAATAATATTCGATTAAACGGTTGGCATATAAATGTGACGTTTCAGTAATATTCGATTAAGTGGGTAAGCATATAAATGTAGTATTAAAATAATATTCTATTAAACGGGAAGCTTTTAAATGTAGTATTTCAATAATGTTCGAATAAACGGGTAAGCATATAACTGTAGTATTTCAATAATATTCGATTAAACAGTTGGCATATAAATGTAACGTTTCAGTAATATTCGATTAAACGGGTAAGAATATAAATGTAGTATTTTAATAATATTAGATTAAATGGGTAAGCATGTAAGACTCTGCTGCGGTATAGCTTTGCAAACCCGGTTGGAATGGCTTCGCGATGCATAGAGGGAGCCCCTTCCTGATTGGTCTATTCGACTCATGGAAGGAGTGGTCCACCCGGAACCGTTATTTCCGGAAACCTTACACATCAGCATCATTCCAGGAGTCATTCCTTTTAAGGCTAGTTTTTTTACTATAGAAGGATTTATTATTTTTATTTTTTAGGTTACTACCTTACTTATTTAAACATTTTACTATAATTCAGACATTCATGAAAATTCTGACTGCTTATTACATTCAAATTCCTGTTAACATTGTATAAACAAAGAAATGCCAATAAATATGCAAAGTTCTAAAATACCTACAACCATTGTTCCCAAGCTGTGCCGATTTGAGGGAGTCTACTTTATTTAATCAATTTTTCTTGATTCCATTTCTTTCTTATTTAATAGATTAAGAAAAAAGGGATTAAATAAGTTGTTTAAAGTTAAAAATTATGTTTACCTCTTAGATTACAAACATATTTTTCTACTTATACAGACTAAAATATTCATAATCTCGTGCCCTCATGTTTAATAACCTTTAGTAAGAAAAGTTCGCTTCAGATTTTTACTGCGCCAGATTTTTACCAAATCACTTAAACCTCTCTCCGGATGTATTATGCAACTTTCACTAATGGTCATAATCTTGCTGTAAATGTATTGCACTGGGAGATTCGATTTGTGGTTGCGGTGACATAAGTGCTGCTTTATGCAAATGTTTTCCAAAGATGAACATTTAATGTATTTGTTCGTTAAGCTTTCGTAGTTTATGGCAGGTGCTGTTTAGATAAGAATTTGGCGTAAGGCTAACAATAAAGAAATGAGTAAAATAACATGAATATTCACACTTTCATGTAAAAGGTTTGATTACGAGTAGTAACTTTTTTCTCCTTAATTATAAATAATATTGTCATTAGTTCTTTAAAATTCCTGGTTATTTTTATAACATACTAACTCGTTATAAATTGCAATATTTTAGGAAGCTTTTTTGATTTAACTTTTGATAATGAAAATTTAAAATAATAATTAACAGTCAAAAATTAACATTCATCAAATTTAGGTATATTTGTAACATAAAATCTTAAAACAGAACATACATTTCATTTTTTTTCTTGTTTAACAAATAAAAAAAGGATTAAACACATGTTGATTAACGTTAAAAATTATATTTTTCTTAGAATAGAAATCTTGTGTTTTCCTAATTACACAAACTAAAATATTCATAATCGTGTATAGTGATGCTAAATCACCTTTGCTCAGAAAAGTTTGTTTCAGATTTTTACTGCCGTAATGACCAAATCTCTTAAATCTGTCTCAGGACGTAATGCAACTTTCACTAATGATCATAATCTTGCTGTAAATGTATTGCACAGGGAATCTCGATTTGTTGTTGCGTTGTGATAAGTGTTACTTTATGCAAATATTTCCCAGAGATATACATTTAATGTATTTGTTCGTTATGATTTCGTGGTTAGAACGGCAGGTGTTGTTTAGAGGAAATATTGATACAATGCTTATAAAAAAGGAAAGAGCATAACAACATGAATATTCAAATTTTTGCGTAAAAGATTAGATTATAAGTAACAATATTTCCTTCTTAATTATAAATAATATCGTCATTAGTTCTTTACAATTTCTGGTTATTTTTATAACTTGCTAACATGTTACGAACTGCAATATTTTAGGTAGCTTTTTTTATTGCAATTGAGTAATGAACATAATTAACAATGAAAATTTACCATTCATCAAATTTAGAAATATTTGTAATATAAAGTCTTAAAAAAGAATATAAATTTCAACCGTTAGTTTAAAGAGTAGCATATTTTCTAATTGCATGCTTGTAATTTTAATACATAATACTTTCAATATTAAGAGATTAATTTTAATGCAAATATTATAATTGGTACGTAAATTATAAGTGATGTAATTTAATAACTGGGTGGTAAATGTCTCACATGTAAATTTTCAATTCGACGAAAAATGTCTGAGATGTAAATTTGCAACTGGAAGAAAAGTGTCTGAGATATAAATTTCCAAATGTCCTTAAAGTGTCTGAGATTTAAACCTCTAACTGGGCGAAAAATGTCATAGATGTAAAATTTGACCTTGGTAAAAAATGGTCTTGGTCCGAGATGTGAATTTCCAATTGGGTGAGAAATGTCTGAGTTCTAAATTTCAGACTGAGTGAAACGCGTCTGATATATAAATTACACACTGGGCAAAAAAAGTTTGAGATGAAAATTTTCAACAGCATGTTTGATTTACCAACTATGATAATTATGTTGAAATTAATCTAGTATAATTACTATCAAGCCTTTGCTGGTATTGTTTTACTTGCGATTTAATATGTTGCTCTGATTCAGGTATCATATCAGATGATGTGATCAATAAGGTTATCTGGATGAATTAGGTCCTCTATAGGTCTGATTATTCCTTGCAACTTAGATTATTTTGGCGGGAAATGACAGCCTCAGCCAGCTATCTCTGGTTCGAAACCTAAGTCCAGAAAATTTTCTCCAGTTGTAAATTGATATATTCATATCAGTTACGCTAGCAATACACTACAATATTTCAACCTTCTTCTTCTTTTTTTCTGTATCTGAAAATAGAGATTACTTTCAAATGAATTAGATATACAGCATTTTTTGGAAATGTCGAATAACTTTAAGATTGGCAGATTCTAATGTTGCGTGCACCCTCCCCCTTTATTGACGAACTAATACACACTAATTTGTTACTAGTGCAATTAATATTACATTTACAATGCGAATTACAATTTCCAAAACTATATATATATATATATATATATATATATATTAGGAGCTTCATATACAGATGTATAAATACATTCATTCCAATTTTACTTATTTGCTATAAATATAACACAGTTATAAAAAATTACTTAGCGAAGTCCAACAACTTTAAATCACAATAATTAGAAAGAGTAAATGATTAATTATCACCATCAAAATTAATCTTCTTTTGTTGCTCTTTTGATTTCAATTCCTTTTTTTATTATTTAGATAAAAAATGATTTAATTTGTTGCAGCTTAACTGTTAACTGCACGACGTTTTCTATTTTTATGAAAAAACGGTTTAAAATCTATGTATTGGTCTAATAATGGAAAAAATAGTAAGAAAATGAAATTCCAATTTTCAGCTAGAAATAGATATTTTATAGTGTGTACCCTATATCTACAATTAGGGTTTTTAAAGTATTTTATTGCCATATTTTGCAATTAAATGGCTTTAAATTAATCAATTTTATGTCTTAAATGTCAGAAACATTCTCTATATAAACGTTTTTAAATATTCAATAAAAATATTAAAAGTAAATTTTGCCTAAACAGCTTGATCGATTTTTTTTCGAAGAACAAATTTTAAATTTTGACTAACTTTTTAATTACAGCCATCTGACATGGACAAAATAAGTGTTATTCCATTATTTAGACTGTCCTACACTGTTAAAAGTGAAGGTGACAAACCGGTGCCATTTGGGACCCGGAGGTGAAAAGGCCCTAGGGTCCATTGGAACCCGGGGCATTTGGGACCCTAGGGTGCCATAGGGGCTTGGATATGTGGTTGCAGTGCCGACAGGTCTCTTACTGGGTGGTTGGAGCTAAATAAGGTGCCATGCACTTCGTATTGGCAGCAATGTGGCACCTCATCGGGTGACTGGAACCATGTGTATACGCTGTGACGTGTGTATTTCTGTTTTCTGTGACGGCAAGTAAAATCTATGGCTATGAGTGAATGAAGGTGAGCTCAATGGCCGAGCGGTTAGAACGCTGAGCGTTCTAATCAGACGTTGTGAGTTCGAATCCTTCGACGGCCAAAGTCGGTTTGTATATTTTTTAATTTTTTATTATTGGACACTCTGGATTAAGGGTGCCATCTTCTCACCTAATTAAAGGTGCCATTTTGGCTCCTTTAGGGGTGTCACCAGTGAGACAAACCTTTCACCCCTAAAAGGTGCAATGCGTCACCATTAGTTTTAACAGTGTAGATTAGTTACATTAATCAAAATAGCCAAATTCATAGTACATAATAATAATTATAATGTTTTCAGTCTGTGCTTGATGTGGCACACGGTACAGTGAAGGGTTAAGCAATTTTCAGTTATGTTTCTAAAAATTAAACATTTTAAGAATCACATCAAAATGCGAAAATAAAGATAATATTTTTTTTAAATCGCTGTCATTTGTTTCTGTTCAATTTTGTGAACTACAGGAGGTTGAATTTTCAAATAACTTTATATACTGTCATAATTCTTAATGGAAATTGTTTACAAACATCTCTGGCTATCTGTCGATCGCACCAGTTCGGAAGCGTACTGGTGGGATCGAGTGTTCTAGAAATGCGAGTCACACAACCCGATCCCAAATCATTAATTATTAATTAAAAAATTTTTGAAATTCTCTTTAAATAACTTCAAATGACATGTAACATATCTGGAGTTAAAATCTTCATTCCTATACAATTAAAAAACTGCTAAAATACACTGTCTTGTTTTAGGCACCCTCTCCTCTCCAATTAAAAATCTCGCAACAGACAAAATCGCAACAAAAATTTGCTTTACAGACAAAAATCATAAATTTGTTTATACAAATTACCATTAAAGCCATGTTCCTATGTGAAATGTATGAATTCAGTCACGCACTCGAAAATGTATGATTCGGAACTGACAACATCTGTAAACTGCTATCCTTGTTTGAAAACGATAATTGAAAAATTAAATCAAGAAAAATAGCTCTTATAGCTCCTACATTTTTCAGAATATTTTCAAATTCACTTAGGCCTACTTTTGATAGTCGAAAAAGGATGTACATCAAATTTGCTTCAATGTCATTCATAATTACATTCATTTTTCGTAGGCACAGTAATGATAATGACACAAAAATATGTTTTACAACGCCGGCTTCACGCGGAATATTTCCAAATTCATGGAGCATCTCTTGGCCATAGCCAAAAACCTATGCAAGAAACATGACACAATTCTGCGCGTAAATTCATTGAATTACCGATGGTTCAATAACGAGTAAATGTACAAATATTGCTATTACATTGCCCTGTTCTTGGAGAATATTACCAAATTCTTTCATGTACCTACTTGCCATAATCAATAACATATACACAAACTTTTATTCAATTCCATTCAAAGTTACATGCACTTTTAAATGATACAAAGCAGACATGCATTGATACGGACACATAGACCCAGAGACACATATTTTATTTAATCCTGTATATTTCAGTATCACTGAGCTTACAATACTTCTTCAAGTCTTCTTTAGAATGAAGAATGTAATAAATTGAAAAGTTATTCCTTTTTAATAACAGAATTATTCTTTTATAATAAATACATATTTTAATGCATTTTTATTTGAACATCTATTAATGTATTTCATATTTTTCTTATGCTTTCGGAAAAATATATTAAAAGTGTCTGCTGAATCCGCTTCAGCAGCTGTAATAAAAGCTTTTACGGCTATTTATAAAGAAGTAAAGACAAATAAAAATGCAAAACTTTAATAAAAATATTTTTTATTATAGAATAATTTCTTTAATACATTTTCATATTAACATATACTTGGGTATTATTATTTTTATTATTATATTATGTATTGTTAATTATGATATTTTAATTATTAATGTTATTTTAATATTATTTATTGCATGTTGTATATACTTGGGTATTAAAAATTTCTCTTGTGGCCATGAACGAATACATTATAACGAATATCTTCTACATAGTAATCTTCTAAATAAAATCGTCTATAGCTACTTAGAGCAATAATCAAAGCATATAATATTTCAAATATTAGTAAAACAGTTTGTAATTATAATATGCATTTCATTAACACATTTTAATATTAACATCTATTTAGCTATTTTCTTAAGTATCCTAAAAGAAACCGCAAAATATAAAAGTTTTAATCTAATACTCGAAAATATTTTATTTTTATGATCCTTTAGTTTGCTTAATAATTCTTCCGAATTTAATTCATGATATAAGAGATAATTTACAGAATCTACAATCAAAAATTTATTAAAGTTCATGAAATACGCAATCTCAAAACAAATTTTAAAGCAACATTTAGCACATCACACTACTGCGTTTTTTTTTAAAATAAGCTTTATTTAACTATTAAGCATCATCAAACTGAAATATGTGATTCTTTTTAGATTCACGATAGGCGATTTAAATATCCTCCGTTAGGAAAATTAATACTTTATTAAATTACTTTAACTAAGATTTTTAGGCCATTTTACAAGCTGCGGAATGTTAAGAGTAAACAGTGCATGAACGTCGCATTTGGATTTTAGGTATAAGCGGATTTCTGTAATGAAAATTATCTTATATAAACATGTAAACATGTCATAAATATTCTACGTTTAAATGAGACGTTTAGAGTCAAAGTCATTTTAAATATTCATAATTTTGGCTTCTAAATGTTTTACATGCTTATGAAAAAATTTTTAATATAATAATAATAATAATAATAATAATAATAATAATAATAATAATAATAAAAAAGCTTTATATTTTTATTATAGCAAGATAGCTGTATCGGCGATTTGAGATAATTTTAAATTGGCAGTAATTTTTGATAATATATGTTAGAAGAATGTGTAATGCCTCAAGTCATTTGATGTAAAAGTGCGATAGGTCTTTAATTTTTAAAAACCCCGTTGCTAGTGAAAAGGTGATGCAATTTCAGTATCTAATAACTTTTTAATACTTATTAAAATTACATAAATCTCTGTAATATATTTGAGTCATACCTATTTTACAAAATGTAAAAACAAACACTTATAGCACAATATAATAAAATATACAGTTAAATAGATATTACAATTTTTTTTTTTTTTTCATGATATGTTACAATTCGGTCGTTAACTTAACTTGTAATATATGTATTTAAAAATATGTTAAAATGAGTTTTAACCTATACTTTATAGTATGAATTAATATTATTAAGATGAAAATATTTTAATTAATTTTTCAATCCCATTCTTTAATTTTTTTCCATTTTTTCTCTTTTTTCAAATTTGATTGAATTTTCAAAATAATTTCTATCAAAGAATTTATCTATCATTAATTCATTCTATGATGTATATTTTAAAGTTCCTTTTAACAGAAGCTTATGTTGATATATTGAACATAAATTATTAGGCGGAATGTGGCATACTATGTGAAAATATTTTTAAATTTTAACTGAGCTGTATTTTTTCTTCGATTATATTATTAGTATTTATTTACACATTTTATAAAGCCTCAAATGTAACTTAAATATAAAACAAAGTTCTGTGTAATTTCAGTAAGTTCTTAAAATGTTATAAAAACTCGAACCGCATCATTTTTGCGAAGGAGATTTTGAAAGATATGAGACCCCTTAACATAGCTTATATATATATACACTGGTGTCCAAAATTTAAGCATAATTGGTAATTAAGTAATTATTTTTAAGTAATGAATGAAATATAAATCGGAATGTGCTGAAATTCCAGGTGTGTAAACAAAATAATACGCGTCACATATTTTCGCGAAGAGTTTTCCCCGAAATCGAACAAAGGACCGTCAACAAATTGAAAAAGAACGAAGATCTTTTGGATAACCCTGTCAAAACTAATGTAGCAAAAGCGCTCAAACTGCACATTATGATTAATTAGCTTATTGTAATGTACTGTGTTAATTTTTACAAGGATAGCATGTATACTCGTAGAGAAATTAAGGTTTTTATAAAAACAGTCCTAAGTTTTTTGCTTATAATTTGCAGAGTTCTTAATATAAAATAGTGTTCTTTTTTGAAAAAATGACAAACATCATTGTACACAATACCCTGTCATCAGAATTAAAAAATAATAAAAATTGTATGACAAATGAGCAGGTTTACTAAATAATTTTTTACTGCGCATGCGTGAACGCTATTAAAATTTCATTTGCATATTATGTTAGTTAAATGTATAGAGCAACTTTTGTGAAAGTCTCAAAAACATAGCTTAAAAATTCTGAAAATTATCGTTGATAGAATGAGATCAAAATCCTTTATTCCCTAAATGAAGCAAAAAGATGAGAGGCTGTATCCATATTCCATTGTTTAGTGCCTACACAATATTGCACGTACAACTATATTTAGGTAAAACCCCTGATTTTTTTGTTTCCTTTAGGAATAACGGATTTTGAGTTGATTCTATAGGCTCCCATTTTCAGAATTTTCAAGCTATGTTTTTGAAACTTTTACAGATGTTGCTCTATACATTTAGCTAACACAATATTTAAATGACATTTTGATATCGTTGACGCATGCGCAATGAAAAATTATTTACTAAACATACTAATGTACAATTTTTATAATTTTTAAATTCTGATGACAGGGTATTGTGTACAATGATGTTTGTTATATTTTCAGAAAAGAACATTATTTTATAATAAGAACTCTGCAAATTATAAGCAAAAAACTTGGAAAAATTTAGGACTGTTTTTATAAAAACCTTAATTTCTCTACGCGTATACATGCTATCCTTGTAAAAATTAACACAGTACATTACAATAAGCCAATTAATCATAATGTGCAGTTTGAACGCTTTTGCTACATTAGTTTTGACAGGGTTATCCAAAAGATCTTCGTTCTTTTTCAATTTGTTGACGGTCCGCTGTTCGATTTCGGGGAAAACTCTTCGCGAAAATATGTGACATTTTGTTTACACACCTGGAGTTTTAGCACATTCCGATTCATATTTCTTTCATTACTTAAAAATAATTACTTAATTACCCATTATGCTTAAATTTTGGACACCAGTATATATATATATATATATATATATATATATATATATATATATATATAATATATTTATGACATATTTTCTTATTTTTTATGAAACGTTTTGTGAGCCTAATACATCACAATTTAAAGTTTTATACAATTATTAAAACATTATTAGATATTTATTCATTTATTGTATTATTTTATAGAGCTTGGAAACGCATACTTATATAGTATGAATTATAAATTCTAGAATATCTGTAGTTATAAGCTAATACTTTTTTCTAATTATTAATATAATGCCCAAATATGACCAATCGCTAAATACATACGCACTTACATATCCATTAACAATGAAAAAAAATTAATTTATAAATAGTTTTATTTATAATAATTTAACTTTGTTTACAATAAGCTATTTGAAAAAAATGCATAAATTAACATAAACTATATTAGGATCTTGATAAAAATTAATCAATAAAAACGTGTACTTTGGCCCAATCAAGCTTTAAATAAGTCATATTCTCTAAAATGCAGAAATTGTTATAATAAATGAAATACCGTAGACCAATAAAACTTAATCATACGAATTGAATATTTCCAACTGAGCGAAAAATTGCCCAGGCCGGGAATTAAACCCGGATACTTGGCTTACAAGGCCAATGCCTTACCTGTTAAGCTAACCGGGCGATAACTGGCTGGGATTTCTCGCTCAGATAACCAATCAGTTAGATTGTGTTAAAACAATATAACTTTGTTACGCTTTAGTTACATTTTTGTACATAGCATTTCTTATTCTTCGAATTTTGATCCCAAAAAAAATACATATTGACAAAGTGATTCTCTTCAATATTAATGTGGATTCAAATGAAAACGAAGTATTATAAGGAAAAAAAATGAGGTGACAAAGTTACCCTGCTTTGGATTAATTTTTTCACTGAATAACAAATAATTTTAAATGCTCGCAATAAAAGATTTATATCAAAATCACTTCATATATCTATATAGAATAATAAAGTACACGCCTTAGACCACCTATTAATATATAAATTATTCAATTTTACTATTCATTAGCTAGTTTTTTAATGCCATTATTGACAAATGTCAAACCGCTTGTCATATTCTGTTCTGTGTAATTGCAATAATGGCGGGGATTTAGTGTTTTTTCCTAGTCTTTGATATTATATTCACTGCCTATACTTATTGATATGTAAGAAAATAGAAAATTAATCACATAAATAAAATACATTAATATATGTATATTATATATAACAATTATAAATTCGACTAATGTATGAGGCGACAAAGTTACTCCAGTTTACGGTGTAAAATTTTAAATAATCTAAGGCAGGCCGCATTATCAGAAGATATAAGTAACATGTCGTATGTCTTAGGAAAAAAAAAATATTTTAAACATTTTTTTTTGTTACCCTAAAATGTTCTTCATGTTGTTTTTGTTGTCTCTTTTTCCCCTTGTTACCTTTTTGTGAGACCTTTTCTAAAACTTTATTTTTCATAGGTGCACAATTGTTTTAGTGTGCTAGAAATGTAATCTAAAATTGATACATAAATTTCGCAGGAAAATATAATATATGTATAAAATCAACTTTTTTCAAACAATCATAACAAAAAATTGTATTAAATGGTATTATTTTTCACTCACTGCATTATGGAAATTGGAATTTTTCATTTATTTATTATTCTATACTTAAAATATTTATCACTACCTCATTTTAAAAAAGTCTGATCAATTTACATACTTAGATTTTCTTTGATTATTCGCATTTAAAAATAAATGTTTAGATGTTAAAAACATTTATTAAATGAATTAATTTAAACGTTCCCGTAGCTAAATATCTAAAAAGACTGCTGAAAAATACTTTATGGAAATTAAAATGTATTATGCATTTAAACATTTATGGATGAAAATTAACTAGTTTGTAAAAATTAACTTAAAGAAATATGTTATGTTCATCTGAAAAATCTAATTCAGTTTTAATACTTTCTTACTATTTATATAAAAAAGTAGCTGGACATTAAGGAAGTTTCTTCTTTTTAATGAAACATACTTCTATTAGTTTTAATTTATTAAATAACGACATATAGTAACATAAAACAAAATTCGATTCATTTTTATGCTTATGTAAGAACAAAAATAATCCAACCCTCATCTCATTATTTAAAAAATCACCTTTGAATTTTTTTAAGTTTAATGATTTTTTTTATAAATTACTTAATATTCGTCTACTTAATTAGCATCATAGAATTTTGTAATCTCAAACATTTTTATAGTTTGTCTAATTAGTGTACTATAACGTAAATCTTAAGACATGAAATATATTTTAACAGTTTTTTTTTACCAATTTACAATACTAAATACTTTAAATAATAATTCTGAAATTGCTTACTTTTATCATACTTTGAAAATTGCTTTATGAAAGGAAATTTTGCAGTTTGTATTATTTGCCATTAAAAAATGTTTTTTAACGTTACAAATTTCTCCTACATTCTTTTAGAATTATCTATGAAAAAGATTAGATCATATAATGAAATTACAACACTCAAAATGGCACCATATATATGCCGATCGTTTGTAATTAAACACAGTCTAATCGTTTGTTTGAAATCTTAGACGGATTAAAATACACATTTTCATTTACAACAGTAATCGTTTGAGGAAAGTAATTGTGTTGGATTTAATGATTTTATCCAAAAAACACAATTAGTCTAAATTCCTCTATAGTTAAAATGAAAGAAATCTTAAAGAACGATTAACATCATTCCGAAAATAATCTTTGTGGAGAAACACTTGCTACTTTAAAAAACAATAGCACTTGAAAATTATTTTTGGTAATCTGTGTATATTTTAATAACCATTACATGCTTTTTTTAAAACATTTTCTTTTTTGAATAAGAGTCAATTAAGTATCTAAATGATTCATTACAATAAAAAATATGTATATTTATCAATTAAAAATTTCGTCTTACTTAACTATTTAAACATTTTCATATCATAAAACTAAAAAGCATAAAAAATTGTTAAATGTAAAAAAAATTGCATCGTAGTTATTATCAATTTAAAAACAAAAATATGATATATTATGATAAATAATTATATATAAAAATACTATATAATATATCGATATATTCAAAAAGGGGTAATTTTATAAAGATTTAATTATAATTATAAAGATTTATAACATTATCTACCACTCTCATTATTTTCTCATTACTTATATCTTTACAAGATATAAGTATTCAATTTCTGAAAAAAATTGAATTAGGATTCTCGAAGGATTTATACGCTTTAAGGGTAACAGATTCGAAAAAATATGTTTTTACAAAATGTCTGCCTGTCTTGTATGTGCTCTATCTCAAGAAATGATGCACGGAATTTAGTACACATTTATATTCAGACAGTCCCTGATGTAAAATGATGCTGATTCCTTTTTGATGTAAATCGCTCAACAGGTAGCGCTACTATGCTGCTTTTTTGCCATTTCCTCAACAGCTTTATCTCGAGAACTACTGTTCTGATTTTCATCAAACTTTATAACATAAAAGAAACTTTATAAAAAAACGTAATGACACACACAAACCCGACAATGAAAATATTGGCACATTTTAACATTTTGAGCTTCTCTGAATTTTTTTTTTTTTTTTTTTTTTTTTTTTTTTTTTTTTTTTGGGGGGGGGGGGGCTATTTTAAAATCGATTTTATATGCATGCATCTGTGTATGCATACATATTATAATTTTCACAAAAGTTTTAGGTCTAGTGCTCATTTTTAATGAAGAAACTGTGTTTATCTCAAATCTTGTTTAGTTTTTATCGGTAAAAATAGTACTTAATTTCGAAATCTACCTCCGCCTGTAGGTCGAGCCAGTAGGGATTTTTTTAAACATGGGGTCAATTTATTACACCTATACTGTACTTTAAAAGTTTATTA
The DNA here is from genome assembly GCA_964019185.1 of Maratus speculifer. Classification (NCBI taxonomy): domain Eukaryota; kingdom Metazoa; phylum Arthropoda; class Arachnida; order Araneae; family Salticidae; genus Maratus; species Maratus speculifer. Next base: position 120,435,333 of record OZ025301.1, read on the forward strand.
ATACATGGAATTTTGAGTTTGAATCTCTTAAAAACACAAATGAAATAAACACGTGTGTCTTAGTTAAACATGCTATATTCACCTGTCACGTGATCGAGTTTATTTTACCTTTTATACAATAACGATGCTTTTAAGTAACACTGAAGAAAATTTAATATAATATTTCTTTAGTCTGATTATTAATAAAAGTTTAATTTTATTTCCATACAATTTACATCGCTTGATCCGATTTAGATAGCGTAGAAATGCAGTCAAAACTAAATATTTTTAACAGGTTGTAATTTTCTAAATAATTTTAAGGGGATCAGGGACACATTTTAAAATTATTTTTATTTATTGACTTAAAATTCTGAATTTTTTGTCATGATTAACCACGTCAATCCGCATAAAAATTAACGCAGTTTATTACCATAATCCACTTAATTATAATCTGCATTTTGAACGTTTTTACTATATTATTTTTGACAGGGTTATTCAAAAGATCTTGAAAATACATGATCTGTACTTTTTTGTATATAAATATGCAGTTTCAGAGTTATTCCTTATGTATAATTTTAGATATTTAATAAAACGTCTAAAATCGCAAGTGTCAAGATTTTTTTTTTGCTGTGACTGTAGATCTAAGATTGAAGAAGAATAGCTCAAAACCAGTCCCGAACTGTGCCAAAAATAATGATGTCGAAGAATGATAAAATATGTGCAATCATTAAACTCATATATGGGTGCATAATACATAAAACATTTGTTTCTTCGGTTTCTATTACTTTTTCAGCTTGATGATACATATTATAAGGAAAAAAGTTTCATTTGTTTTGAAATTTATAAAAAAAAGTAATATTTTTTTCCCGTATTGTTTTTACACGCACTGTATGTTGTAGGAATATGAGTCCAATTGACATAACGTTGCTTTTATTACTCTGTGTTTTAAACATTTTACATTTTATTTACACTTTCATATTACCATTTCTTTATTGATTTTACAGATTTTAACCAGTTATGTTTATTTTCTTTAAACCTTCTATTTTATTCTTTGATTGTTTATAATTATATTTTAATTACATGTATTATCTCATTGGATCCTTGTTTTTTTTAAACCTATTTTTATGTAGTATTTTATGTCAACATATACACCGTTTGCATTTTAACTTTTTTTTATCAACTTTTACAGTTTCGAATTGACCATGAGTGTTTTTTTTAACTATGGTCTTTAATATCTTGATTGGTTATATTATTTATCAATCATTACTGTTTTTATTTGTTTTTATCTTACAACTGATATTTTATTTATAACATTATATTTTCATTTCGACTTTGTCTTGGAACAGCATGTTCTAAAAGGGCCTTTGCGTCATAAATACCAATTCGATTAACCAACCATCTAAATTCATAAATTACTGGGCTTTATTTAAAATGTAAACTGTATACGAATTATGCTGTGTTTTCACGGCCACTAAAATTTATTTGAATTTAATCACGTAACCCAGTTTATGAAATTACTGATATTTTACTAACGATATATTCTTTCATGCAAACTCAGTTGTTCTAAATGCATTGTGCTTTTGACTAACGTCATGCGAAACAGAATTTCGCAGTAAACATAGCATTCCTTCTGCGATCATAAATTATTGGGCTATAATCATATTATAGACTGTATAAGAATTCTGTTTATTATAACGGTCTCTGTAACTCAATCGAATGTAATAACGTGATTAATGTATTGAAAAGACAGATATTTTACTAACGCTGATTCGTTTAATGCAAATTCATCTGTTCTAAATACATTGTGCTTTTGACTGACATCATGCGAAACTGAATGTCGCAATAAACATAACATTCCTTCTAAGATCATAAATTACTCGGCTCTACTGATAAGCTAGACTCTATACGAATTCTGTTATGTTATCACAGCTACTGAAGCTTATTCGAATGTAATCACGTGATCCAGATATTAAAATAGCAAATATTTTACAAACGGTATGTCGTTTAAAGCAAATTCAGCTATTCTAAATACTTTGCGTTTTTGGCTGACGTCATGCGAAATAGAATGTCTCAGTAAACATAACATTCTTTCTATGATCATAAATTAATGGGCTCTATCTAGAATGCATACTCTATACGAATTAAATTGCGTTATCACGGCCACAAAAACTTATTTGAATTTTATCACGAGATCCAGTTATTGAAATAAAAGATATATTATAAACAGTATGTTGTTTGATGCAAATTCGTCTTTTCTAAATATATTGTCCTCATGACTGATGTCATGCGAAATTGAATCTCGCAGTACGCACGACATTACTTCTAAGATCACGAATTACTGAACTGTACTTAGATTTTGAACTTTACAAGAGTTCTGTTGCATTATCACGGCCAATGAAACTTATTTGAATTTAATCACGTGATCTAGTTATTAAAATAATAGGTATTGTACAAATGACATGTCGCTTCATGCAAATTCAGCTGCTCTAAATACATTGTGCTTTTAGCTGACGTCATACAAATTTGAATGTCGCAGTAATGTAAACTCTGTACGAATTTTGTTACTTTATCGCGAGCACTGACATTTATTTGAGTTTAATTACGTCATCCGGTAATTGAAATAACAAATATTTTTCAAACAGTATGTCGTTTTAGGCAAATTCAGCTGTTCTAAATATATTGTGCTTTTGACTGATGTCACGAGAAATTGAATGTCGCAGTAAACATAAAATTCCTTCTAAGATCATAAATTACTGATCTCTATTTAGAATGCAGACTCTAAACGAATTCTGCTGCGTTATCACGGTCACTGAAACTTACACTTGAAGGTAAGCATTTTAATATTTATATGTTGCAGATGATTAATAATTTCTTGTTTACCATAAAGTGCCTAAGATAAATACAATGAAATTCAAAAGCTTGGTGCAAAAATTAAACGCTATAAATAGAGATCTATGGGTCTTAGAGACAAGTGGTTATAATTAAATATTCAGAGTAGCACTGTGTTCAGTATGATATGAACAAAACAGTTTCGAAATCTCAACAACCTACGACGACAGTGCTAATAATTCTATGAAGTAATTCGCTATTGCTGATACAACGCATGATTTGGACACAAAAACAATAGACAATACTTAATGAATATTTTTTTTCGTATCGGAAATTTACATTGTGTGAGCAATATGGAATTCTTCTATGGAATTATCTTCGTTAACGACTTATATTGTCGATATTTCAGATTTAAATTACTATACAAAATCCGGTAGAGAATAATTACATATAAATCCCATATCTTTCCGATCCATATATATTTTTTATGGCGTTTTATTTTGCATCGTACTTTCGAAATAGCTGGAATATATATTCTCAATAACACTTTGCAGCGAAGAGCGCTTTCATTGCTTAAGTGTTAAAAAAATGAATGTCATCGGAATTGGAAAAGAATGTCATTTGTAAATAAGAAAAAAGGATGTTTCAAGCATACAAATAAACCATTTTTTTACCCGAATTCTGGCTCCAATGAGGCGTTCGGGAATTACAATTAAGTGGTTTCATAGTCATACCACAGCCCCTCAAGCAATTAAGGCATGTAAGATATTGAATTAATCGTGATTTAATATATTTTTCTTTTAGGTAGAAGCAACAGTAATTACTAATTGCTATTGTGATTTATGAGTTTAGTTAATCAAGAATCGTCAGTTTAATACTAGATATTATCCCAGTCATTCTTATTTATTTTATATTTTAAGTAAATGAAAATTCTCAAAAGCCGGAATAATTTCCGCTTTAGAAGCATTATAGTGTTAACTAATAAATTCATGTCGTCGGGACTATGAAACTTTTAATCTTAAGAAGAATTTCGTCATACAAATGTCCCATTATTCTAGGTTTTAAGAGCGGTATTTGATTAATCAAAATATTTTCAGATAATCCAGGCATGGCTAAAATATGACATCTGCTATTGTAGTAGAACTGAGGTTTACATGATAAATTTATTTCCAACAATTAAATTTTGAAATTTATTACTGCTAATTTTCATTTTACTTTTATTAATTAGTTTATATTGATATGCTTTTTAATACGTATAGCAATAAATAACTATAACACAACGTGTTAAATCAGTTGATTACGAATAATGACAGCTATAACAAATCATAAAACATTCTTGCGTAACTAGTTATTCTTCTCATTTTATGGAGTATCATGCTCAAAGGACCACAGTTTCACAAAAAAGTCTCACACAACGCCTCAAAACTACAACAAATGCAAAACAACGTAAATAAGTCATGCAAACCGTGTCGCATTCAAGAAAGCGTGTAACTAACTCGCATATTCTTGATTGTACGCCGATCTGTTCCGATCCCATATATAAGAGAAAGAGCATTCAACAGAACTTTTCACAAATTTCTTATACCAGATCTTTATAGAAACTTCCAGAAAACCTTGTAAAACATTTAATGCATCTCCATATCTATAAGAAGTTCTTACAGTCACGAGGGGGGAAGCATTCTGTTGCCATCTTGGCGATATCTCTGATATTTCCCTAAGTTCCCATAGACGTCCTATAAAAAACAGTAGGTTTGCTTGCCAGCAAAAAGTCAATAAATTGAGATACTTTAATAAAACAAAAACTAATATTAACTTTTAAATATAACTTAATAGGATTATTTACATTAATTTGCGACTAAAAATACTAACTCTTTTCAAAATATATAACAATATATTTCGCAATCAATATCATTTTATGCTTCAAACAAAGTTCAATTTTCGTCAGAGATCATTAGACGTTTGTTTTTAGTAACCGTATAAATATAGGACCCCGAATCTCATAAACACAGGGCTTTGGAGCCCGGAAAACAGTGCTCTCGAAATACCGAATCCGAAATTATCCGAAAGCTCATCCCACCTCTAATACTTTGTGTCCTTTGTTACCAAAGCGTTTAAACATGTGACGAACCGTGCCACACACATAAGAGCAAAATATTGTCTACCGCGAGTCCAAATGTAGTCTCAAAAGATTTTCGTCATAATGGTATTCAAACGATGGCGAGGTATGCCAGAATGAATCATAAAAGTATGATTCGTTTAATGCCTTGTTGTGTTTACTCCCTGCTTTTGTTTTTGAGTTTATAAAATATTTTCATCAATCAACTAGTAATTTACACGTGAATTCCGAAATACTTCCACATTAATTTTAACTGTAAGTCACTGGATGGCAGCTCAAATACGTTCGAATTTTTTTGCAAATATTTAAATATTAGCCGAAACTAATGTTTGTAAATGTACCGCGTGAAAAAAATCTTCACACAAGAAAATAAGAACATTCGGGTAATTTATATCAAATTTGGTACCTTCATATGTATGCTTTTAGCACTGAATATCAAGTTATTATTAAATTCTTGAAAAAGAAGATCCAATCTGTGATACCGTATAAAAATTTGATTTTTTTTTCTTATTTAAAAAAAATCGGAATCACTTTTATATACATCGATTCATCTAACTTTGTTTTTCACAATTTCTTTAAACATTTTCATAAATTTGACAAAATTTTATTAGTTTTTGCTAATTTGTTTATTAAAAATTGACAATGACAACTTGACTATGATAGTTTGATTATAAGGTTATTAAGAATTTTCTGGAAAACTAATATACCTAAAACTTTTTATGTAACTGTAACAGACATTCATGTAACAGATATACGTTTTCACTCTAAATCAAAAAATCTTAAGTTACTATGAAATTTTAAGGAAACTTGGATGTCTGGAACATTTTATATAACTGCATCGAGAAAACATTCATGTAATTATTCAAGAAGATAGTAAGCATTACAAGGTTTCTGTAGCTTTTGAAACTTAATTTTGTATATATACAGATTTTTTTTTACAGTGTGCAGATAAAATTCTAGTAAAAACGCAGATTTCTGAAGTTTTTATGTAACTGCAAAAAATAAAATCATGTAATAACTCTGGATTAGTGATACAATTCTAGCAAGCACACTCATTTCTGTAATTTTACCTACCTAGTTTTGTAGATTTACATATATTTCTGCACAGTGCATAGATAAAATTTTAGCGAACACCACACAGATTTCTGAAGCGTTTACAAACACAAGTTTTGTAGATTTACATTTTTTTTCATTACACTTTAGCTGAATTAAAAGATATAGCTCACCAAAGCTTTGTGTATTTTTTCTAGATGATATAAATAACTCTTCATAACATATAAAAATAGATGGATGGAGGGGTTTCAGAAATATAAATATGTGTAAAACGTAAACTTTATCGAAAAAGAATAGTCCTTGGGCTTAAAATTTTCGATTCAACAGAAATAATTAATGCAAGATGTCAATTTAATAGTAAAAATCAGATTTGCCCACGAAAACTTTTTAATAGAAACTTTTATCATAAAAAATATCGTTTTTTCTATACATTTTTATAACTTTAAAATTATTCTATGAATACACACTTTAAAAGGAGAAAAAACTGCTTTTAATTTTAATAATACTTATATAGTTTTAACAGCTTCAGTCACTGTTTTGTACTATATATATATATATGTTTTTACTTAACAAAAAGACAGCAATTTTTAAATTTCAGGATTTCTGTAATTATATGTAAAAATAATTTCGGTCATTTATAGGAAAAATTATGAAATTATTGATGCACGAATATATTTAATAACCTTAATTTTATGATTTTTTGTGATTAAAAAAATAATTACATGAAAAATCTGATTTCATTAATGAAATTCTAGTCAACTTATCAATTTGGTATTTATTTAACTGAATATACAAGGTGTCCACTCTCAACGGTGCCCAATGGCTAATTTCCAAACCGTTAGTCATACACATATAGTTCCAATTGCAAAAGTGCTTTAAAAAAGGTAAAGATGATAGTATGATGGAAAATATTTACTAAATATCACTAATAAGACCAGGGGACCGTATAAAAAGTTAATTTTTGTACTTTTTTAATAAAATTTCTTTTTTGCATGAATCGCTTGAAAAACAATTCTTTACCTTTTTTAAAAGCATTTTTGCAATTGGAACTATATGTCAATAACTAACGATTTAGAAATTAGCCATTGACCACCGTTGAGGGTGGACACCCTGTATAAATTCCTTTTAGAAAAGTAAATGGAAATAATGAAACAAAACTGACCCATTGCACAAAATTAAATTTTGAATGATTAAAAGCTTTCATTCGTTTCAGCTGAATAACGCATTTTACTTACAACTGGATCCATTTATTACAAGCATTTGACAAACGATATGCTGCTTCATGCAAATTTAGCTGTACCACTTACATTGTACCTTTGACAGATGTTATATGGAATTAAATGATGCACTAAATACAGCATCGTATCCAAGATCATTCCCTCCTCCGATTTACATTAATGGCAGACAATATATATTACGTGGATAGCGTTTATAAACCTTACTTTGGATGTAAGGGGATGAACTCTCTGGTTGAACTTTAATTTTTCTGAGATATAAAAGTACCTACTATTCTGTATATGTTTGCGATTTTTTCAAATATTATCTCCGTATCTTTTATTTTGAAAAAAAAATTCTATTACAATGAATTTAGTGTTTGGAGCTCCAAAGCATTCTGCAGCAAAGCTATGCAAGTTCCGGTCTTTTTTTTTTTACAAACGATATCGTATATTTAAAAACAAAAGTTACAATCCCACGAGATTTCCAACTCCCAACATTAAAAAAAATGTTTTAAAAAATATCATTTATTTGAACTGACTTTCAATAAAACATATTATATACTATACAGCAAGCTTATCAATTATAGCACGCATATGTACACACATATATAGAATGCGTTTGCCTTTTCATTTTCTATGTACGGTGGGATATCGTAAAGTTTCAATTACACGAAAATATTATTTTATTCTATCACACCACTATTTTTTAAAAATACATTTTGCAGTATATTTCTTTTTCAAATATTCTCAAAGCGTATGTAAAATATTTTTGTTTATTTATTTATTGAACAACATACATCTGACTTGTGTTCTCTACATCAAGTCTGCTTATAAATCATCGTCATTATAGAAAGACGAGATCGCGCAAGGAAATTTTACAACACAAGAGATATACAACCAGGAGATCCACACAAAGAGTGTATGCAATGGAGCCAGTGGGATTCGAACCCACAACCTCCTACGCTCGAAGGCAATTAGCGCCATGGTGCTTTGATTACTGGGCCACGGAGGCTCCAAATCTTTGTATCATATGATTTTTCTATTTTTTTATGTGAGGTAGCATTAAAAAATACGTGCTTGTAATTTATAATTTGCGATACCTCCCAGGTATGTGCACAATGCATAATACTTGTTCGACGGAATTTTCGAGTTTTTTGCTGTTATTGGAAAGTTGTCAGTTTGGATATGGCCCCCTTTCCAATTAAAAGTTTGGTTGTATCTATTATTAATATATTATTTTGTGACTTTATATTTTTTAAAATTGGTAAAATTTCAGCAATAGTCAAAGAATTGGAATTTGGTGTTAATATACAAAACACTCTGTGAGGCTTTTAAAATAGTGGTCGTATCATGTGTAGTTGTTTTTTATAAATTAAAATTTATTAATTAAAACTTGGAAGAATTATACACATAAATTTTATATTTCCTCCATAATTATATCAAGACAGAGTAGAATCACAACATTAGATATCATTACCTGATTTAGTAGGTCCGGGAGACAATTTTAAATAATTTTTATTGATTGATTTAAAAAATTTGAGTTTTTTGTGATAATTAACCATATCATTTATTAAAAAATTACATGATAAAACTTCTTTTTTTAAAGGGGGGATATCAGGTTGAGCAGCCGGAAAATGACAATAATTTGACAATTACGAAAAACACTGTAGTATCAAAACCAATTAATAAAATACAACAATTTTTTTTTATACTTTCATAAATACTTATGCTTTAAAAAAAAAAACATTCAAATATATATATTTAGCAATATTAATTGGTTAAATTTTAATGACAAAATTGATGGTTTAAAAATATGAATTTTTAAATATGCATCTTGCGCGGAAGATTTAAAAAATTCTATTGCAGATATATATTTAATATTACATTTACATTTACTTAAATTAGTATATTTTACACTGAATCTAAATTTAAAAGTATATTCAAATTGTTTTGCATAATTAATGGCATTAATAATCATATTTATTAAATTCAGCAAAAAAATTACCCTTATTTATCCAACAAAAAATTTTCTATGACGAAAATCATACTAAATTGAGGTTCAACTTAAATGTACGCATGCCAATTTGTAAAATGTAAAATTTCATGGTTCTGTGATAATTAGTTTTTGAATGAGAGTGCGCGCAATGCCAAAAAACACAGTTTTGAGAAAAACGGCTTCAAAGTTAATTTTATAAATTAACTGCAAATATTACGACAATGAGGACTGCTTATCATGCTAAAATTCACCAGGGGCATAAACACATCCTTCTTTAAGTTGCAGAGCGTCAGTCGCAGCTTTTTTGGTCATTTTTTTGGCTTTAAGGGCTTCAAGTGTACATGCTAATGATCTCTTTTCTGAGCGACCGGAAAGTGACAATAATTTGACCACTACTAAAAACTTTGCAGTTTCAAAACCAATTAATTTAGTACAGCATTTTTTTCTATACTTTCATAAATATTTATGCTTTAAAAAAACATTGAAAAAAATATATATTTAGTAATATTTAGCTAAATTTTAACGACAAAATTGATGTTTAAAAAATATGAATTTTCAAATATGCATTTTGAAACGCAAGATTTTAAAAATTCTACGGCAGATAGATATTTAATATTGCACTTACATTCACTTATACCGCTATATTTTACACTGAACCAAAATTTAAAGGTATATTCAAATTCATTTGCATAATTAATGGCTTTATCATTTTGGTTAAATTTAGCAAAATAAATTACACTTATTTTTTTCAATAAAAAATGTCTATGACAAAAATCAGGCTAAATTGAGGTTCAGCTTATAGGTACACATGAAAATTAGTAAACTGCAAAATTTTCTGGTTCAGCAATAATTAGTTTATAAATGAGAGTGCGCGCAATGCCAGAAAATAGTTTTGAGACAAACGGCTTCAAAGTTAATTTTATAGATTAACTTAAAATTTTATAATAATGAGGATTGTTTATCATAATAAAATTTACCAGGGACATAAACACATCCTTATTTAAGTTTCAGAGCCTCAGTCGCAGCTTTTCTGGCCATGTAAACAAATGATCAGCGTGGAAAAGCTGTTCTGAGTTGAAGGGAATTCCCAATTTTTTTGTTGTGTTGTCAGACGTTTTTAGTGATAACTCCCGTTCTAATTCGAATTAAAAAAATTGCAATGGGTTTGTAACATTTCAAGGAATTTACACTAATTTTTTCAAAAAATCGATATTTTTTTCATTTCAACCTGATTTTCCTCCTTAAACTTATTACAATTATGAAGTAAATTAAAATCGTTATAACTCAAAATATTATTTGTAGAATTTCATTTTTTACATTTGAATAAGCAGTAATATCTAAATTTTAATTTTGATTAAGCATTTTCAAAAATACAGATTTTCATAAAAATAAAAAATAAAATAAAAAATGTAAAAATTAAATTTAGAAAAAATTATATGAATTATATTAAAAAAATTGATGTTTTGAAAAGTATTTTTTTTTAACTTAATGAATCAAATTAAATTAAAACAATAAAAAAGACATTTTCTAGTTTAAAACATTTATCTTTAGCAGTTCTTGAGTTATAAGAATTTAAATCTGAGAAATTGAGAAAAAATCCATCATGAAGAAAGATCCATTTATACCATAAGTCATTTTACGACAGCCATTGCTTGGAAACTAAATTTTGAAAACAAACCAAAACGAAAAAAATGATGATTCCTTTTCTAATGAAGATTTACTAACATGATGAAATGTCTTTTTAAGCATAAAAATGAATTATAATGCAATATTTTATTTTTTTAAATTGTAGATTTCAATGTTCCGGACTTTTTTAAACTCATATCTCATTGATCAGATGATCTCATTGCATGACCACTAATACGCTGGACTTTCAAATCCGGAATGTGAATTTCATCATTCTTTCATGAAAAAAAAAAATAATAATAAATAAAGCGCAGTTAATTCTCCCATATCTTACAAATTAATGTACTTCAGATGTACTCCATAGATGGCAGCACTGGTTCTTTTTTTCTAATGTTTAACATAATTCAATCAATGCACTTTTTTTGTATAATACTCACTTTACACATTTTTTTGTGTGAAAATTTAGTTTGCAATTTTTTTACGTAATCAGAGGTGCCAAACATTTCCGATTTCTTACAATTTTTTGTTAATTTGTAGCTCAATCCCTAGGCATCGGGTTTTTTATGAAAGTCACGCAAATGTTGCACAGTGGGATATTTGTTGGATTTTAGCCGGCCAAAAATATTTTTTACTGAAAAGTGGAGTAAAGTTTATTATTTATTAAATTATCACGTATTACCACTAGTATCAAGACAATTGGATCAACAACATTAGACATTAGGGTGGGCCGAAAATAACTTTTTTTCGATTTTCGATTATGGCGGGTGCGGAAAAGTGGCCACTGGTGGCACTCAGTTCATACAAAAAATTGAGATTTTTTGGACATTTACTTACATTGCCGCAAATGGCTTGAAAATTTGCAAAGATGCTGATTTTTGAACTTTTTTAGCTAAAAAGTTAAAAATGTTAAATTAAATTTATTTTGGCTGTATTTACTTGAAAAAGCAGCTTTAACGTACCAAATGCTTAAATAAGTTCTGATAATGCATTATTTAATTGCTAAGTGTATTTTAAATAAGACGATATTCATAGCTTTTTCACGTATAACAGGTAAAAATTGTATTGGTTTGAATCGTTCGTTAATTTCTCCCTTATTTATGTTCCTTCGTCTTTAAATTTTTTCTATGCGTCAAAGGTCATATATTTGGGCAGCGGACAGCAGTATAACTCAAAAACAAAGCTGGAAGGTGAAAAGAGGATGAAACAGGACTCTAAGCGTGTGCAATGCCTCATCGTAATGTTGAGGGAGTGAAGGGAGATATAAAAGAGAAGAAAAAATTACGATAAGGGATTGTTATTATTTTACCCTGCTCAAAATCTGCGACATTTGTTCAGTGTGGATGTGAAACCTTTTCCCAGAGAAATTCAGTACTTTTTGGATCGTTTGACGTATCATTACAGTGTTTTGTGTGTTTTATTACGACGAGCTTAGAAATGGCTATTATGAAAGTCAATGGCAATGTAAAAGACACGCGACAGCATGAAAAGTATCCTTTTTGGGCATCATGCTTGTTGAAAGACTTGCAATTGCCAACTTATACTGATATCATACGCCACTACTACTGGTTGCGAAGCGATATGGCAGAAAATCGAAAAATCCAATCTAAGTCAATAGATGATGTTATTAAAATGGTAGATGGAAAAGTTAACGAAATCTGAATAAAAGCCAGTGTTTTCCCTACGATTAATTTACAAAAAGATTAAAAACTATTAAAAGAAATGTAGATCATTGGAGAAATCCTGAAATCGTATGGGCTTGAAAGTAAAGACAACCCACGAAGAATTCGTACGAAACAGTGAAACCTTTTAGTGGTTTTTAATCTTTTTGTAAATTGATCGTTGATAAAACACTGGTAGCTTTCTTTCAGATTTCAGTAACTTTTTCACCTACCATTAAACTATTATTCTAAACTATCACTATTAAAAGAAGTGTAGATCATTGGAGAAATACTGTAATCGTATGGGTTTGAAAGTAAAGACAACCCGCGAAGAATTCGTACGATATGGTGAAACCTTTTAGTAGTTTTTCATCTTTTTTGTAAATTGATCGTTGGGAAAACACTGGTATGGAAGCTTTTTTTCAGATTTCGGTAACTTTTTCACCTACCATTTTAATAACATCATCTATTGACTAATATTGGATTTCTGGATTTTCTGCCATATCGCTTCGCAACCAGTAGTAGTGGCGCATGATATCAGTATAAGTTAGCAACTGCAAGTCTTTCAGTAAGCATGGTGCCCCAAAAAGGATTCTTTTCATGCTGTCGCGTGTCTTTTACATTGCCATGGACCTTCATACTAGCCATTTCTAAGCTCGTCGTTTTAAAACACACAAAACACTGTAATAGTACATCAAATGATCCAAAAAGTACCGTATCTCTCTAGGAAAAGGTTTCACGTCCACAATGAGCATATGTCGCAGGCTTTGAGCATAGTAAAATAATAACAATCCCTTATCGCAATTTTCTCTTCTCTTTTATATCTTCCTTCACTCTCTCAACATTACAATGAAGCATTGCTCACGCTTAGAGTCCTGTTTCATCCTTTTCTCACCTTCCAGCTTTGTTTTCGAGTTATACTGTTGTCCGCTGCCCAAATGTATGACCTTTGACACATAGAAAAAATTTAAAGACTAAGGAACATAAATAAGGGAGAAATTAACGAACGATTCAAACCAATACAATTTTTACCTGTTATACGTGAAAAAGCTATGAAAATCGGCCTATTTAAAATACACTTAGCAATTAAATAATGCATTATCAGAACTTATTTAAGCATTTGGTACGTTAAAGCTGCTTTTTCAAGTAAATACAGCCAAAATAAATTTAATTTAACATTTTTAACTTTTTAGCTAAAAAAGTTCAAAAATCAGCATTTTTGCAAATTTTCAAGCCATTTGCGGCAGGGTAAGGAAAAGTCCAAAAAATCTCAAATTTTTTGTGTGAACTGAGTGCCACCAGTGACCACTTTTCCGCACCCGCCATAATCGAAAATCGAAAAAAAGTTTTTTTCGGCCCACCCTATTAGACATTACCTGAATTAAGCTGATGTCCGATCGATCGGATGATCTCACCGGTAACACACTGGACTTTCAAACCCAAAACTTCAATTTAATCATCCTTTCATGGAAAACACAGAAAGAAACAAAGTTATTTTTGCCGTATCTTGCAAAAAATGATAATTAAAAAAAACTGCATAGGTGGAAGCACCGTTACTCTTTTGCACTTTTTAAATACAATTCAATCAGAGAACTTTTTCTGTATAATTCTCAGTTTATAGTTTTTTGGAGCAAAATTCACTTTGCACATTTTATGTGCAATCAGAAGTATCAAATATTTTTCCGACTTTTCGCAATCTATTTTTATTGTTATTTTATTATTGTATTGCATTTTTGTGCAAGATTTTCTAGCTCAGTCGCTTGTCATTGGGTCTTTTATCAAAGTCACGCAAACGTTGCATGTGATAGAAAATATTTTATTCCATTACTGATCATCAATTACTAAGCATTAACGTGAAAGCTTCCTTTATCCGGAGATCTTCTGCGTGATTAAGGCTTCAAAACTTTATCCAGATAGGATTTATTCTGGATATTTTGTGCGAAATATATGAAAGGAAGTGTATTACTTTTATACTTCGAGAAAACCATATTTACTTGAATATAAAACATTATGAAAACTTTTCCTATTTCTAAATATTTATTAAATGCATATCATTATACAAGTCCCTTTTAGTATTCGGTATATATTATTAATATATTATTTAATCAATGTCTGAAAAGTAAATTGGAATTATTGCACTTCAAAAGTAAAAAGAAATAGTAATGATTTTGTTGACAAAATAGGAAAAGAAATAATTGGGGATATATAGTAATAATATGCGTACAATAATGAAAAATCATAACATAAATCTGCAGTGAACATGAATACAATTATGAATACAACATTTAAAATGTTATTACACATTTAAATAAAGAATAAGAATTTAATAAAACCATATGAATGAAACATTTTTTAAAAGACATCATACGAAAGATACAATAAAAACAAAGTAAACGCTTATCTTTCAGTAAGTTAAAAATTTCGAAAAATACCATCTAACATTTATAATATAAAGATAAAAAAATAAAGAACCAATGTTTATTGTGTCATTAAATCGATTGTAGATAGCGTAAATTACAAAAAAAGTAGATTAACTTATCCGTGTTGCAAGATACCAGTTAGTTTCTTTCATTGACCAATGAAATAAATAATAACTCATAGAAGAAAAAAATACCTGGGAATTATTATATTTCACTAATGATTACTTAAAATTTTCTTCTTTTCAAAACTTCACATTTTATTTAATTATGAAATTTAACCTATTTTTATTTACATTATAAAACTGCTTTAAATAATTCTCCGAGTGTTTTCAACATAACATTATCCTTCATCAAGGCATGATTGTTAAAATTTGAAAAAACACACCTGATGATAGAATTTAATTCCCCTGACGATGATTAATGTTTAGACGAAATAAATTGAAAAATTATGGCATGATTTGACGTTTATGTTTTCAACATCTCAAAAGTTTTAATGACTTAAATGTGTAACATTACATTTTCATCTATTTTGATAATAAATAAATTGTCAATCAGTTTATTCACTTTGTTTATGTTAATTGTTTAATTTAATTGTAACCAATTCAACATAATAAACATAATATATAGAACTATATATTATATATACCGGGTGATCCAGAAGTTTCGGGAGTTTTCAAATGCTAATAATTAACAAACTATAAACAATAGAAGTATGCGGTTTTCACAGAAATGCTTAGAAACTTATGGGATTCGTATTTTTGATGAAACAAACAAATTATGTTAGTTACACTTTTTGCCAACAGGTGGCGCTAAAATTGACAGTATTATTTTTATGGTATGATATAGCTCGCTAAAAAGAAAGAATTAGTGTCCAAGAGTTACAAATTTTCATTATAACGCCCATAGCTTATAAGTACCGCTATGAGCCGACGCAAAACAACGTGCACAGTATCCTCAAAGGAGAAAGAAATTCCAGATGAAATTTCAAATTTATCATGATATTACAAGTGTACTGATTCATTAAGAGCTGGTGATTTCCACCGAGTATTGGCATCGAATTCTACCTCATTTACGATTGCAACAGACATTTGGGATCTCCTGCTTGTATTATGATCTTTCAATTAGCCTTTTTCTCAAACCTTTCTTAACATGGCATTTCACATTTCTAATGGCCATCGAATCTTTTTCTATTTTTACTTCCGTATTGTACGATAAGAACACAGCTCGACATGCAAAGAAAGCATGTCTAAACATGGCAGTTACTCATCAAATTTTGTATCAAAATTCCCTTTCAATGCAATTTCAACCACTTTAAAAAAAGTGATTGAACATAAACCACCCTTAAAACGAAATCTCATTAATAGCCTATAAAAGATGTTTCGCAGTGAACTCATACTCATGTGTCTATAAAACATATTTTATAGTTACATCTAGTGTTGTACAGCAGCGCCACCTGTTGCTAAAAATTGTAACTATATACATGTAAAAAAAAATCATGCTAAACAAAATCCCACGTGTTTCTGAGCATATATCTGAAAACCGAACCTTTGTACTGTATATAGTTTCCAAATTATTAACATTTCAAAACTCCCGAAACTTTTGGATCACCCGGTATATATATATAAGCTAATTTTCTAACGAATATGAATTTATACTATTAAAAATAACCAACCTCAGCAAAAGTACATTTAAAATTATCAATTTTAGCTAAGTTAATAATGTCATAATAATAAGATATTAACTAATAATTATAAATAAATGAAAACATTCAACAACGGAAAATAAATTTTTAAAATTCAAACTAAAGTTAACAAAGAGAGAGAAAAAAGTAAATTGGAAATAAAATTCATTTTATAATTAAAATATACTATTTCTTTATGAAAAAGCTTTGTGATTCAGTTTTACTACATGTGTTTTGTGTCTTTGACAGATGATATGTGAGATCAAATGTTACCGACTATCTGTAATTTCACTAAAGATCATCAGTTATTAAGGATTACATGAAAGTGGACTTTGTCTTTCCGCATGATTAAGTTTCTTGAGGTTTACTTAGAAAGAATTATTCCCTGCCTTTAATATTAATCAAGGTACATGATTAAATATAACCTTTCATATTTGCTAGCATGATGGAATAATATATTTCAAGTGAATAAAAAGAACGCATTAGCATTTGGAAAAGAATAAAAAAAAATGAGACAATTATTGCTTTTAACTGTTTGTAACATATATATATATGTATATATATATTTAAACTAATAATCTAACTAATTTAAATTTATCTTATTGAAAATAACGCAGCTTTGCAAAAGTACATTTATAATTGCGAATTTCAATTATATTAATAATGTTATAATAATCAGATATTAAAAAATAATTCATAAATAAATTTTGAATGTTCAAGCTAAGATTTTTGCCAGCATGATGCTATACTATGTTTCCAGTGAATAAAAAAAGAACGTATTAGCATTTGGAAAAAAATACAATAAAACAAGGCAATAATTGCTTTTAACTGTTTTTAACATATACATATATATATTTAAAGTAATAGTCTAACTAATTTAAATTTATATAATTGAAAATAATGCAGCTTTGCAAAAGTCATTTAAAATTACAAATTTCAATTAAAATAATAATGTTATAATAATCAGATATTAAAAAAAATCCATAAATAAATTTTGAATGTTCAAAAACGAAAAAATAACAATATTTAATTAAATTTTATATTATAGTCAAAATATACCATTTCCCAATGAAAAAGCTTTATGATTCAGCTTAACTACATACAATTTGAGTCTTTGACGGATGATATATAAAATCAAATGTTACCGACTATCTGTAATTTCACTAAACTTCATCAGTTATTAAGGATTACACGAAAATGGACTTTGTGTTTCCGCATGATTGAGGGTCTTGAAGTTTACCTAGAATAGAATTATTCCCTGCTGTTAATATTAATCAAGGCTACATGATTAAATATAACCTTTCATATTTGCCAGCATGATGGAATACTATATTTTAAGTGAATAAAAATAGAAAACATTAGCGCTTGGATATGAATAAAATAAAACAAGACAATTATTACTTTGTACTGTTTGTAATATATATATTTATACACACACACACACACACATATATATATTTAAACTAATTGTCTAATTAATACAAATTTATGGTATTGAAAATAACGCAACTTAGTAAACGTACATTTAAAATTACGAATTTCAGCTAAGCTAATAACGTTATAATAATGAAGATATTAAAAAATAATTGCTAAATTAATCAAACCGTACAGACATCGAAAATAAATTTTGAATGTTCAAACTAAGATTTAAAAAAAAGAAATAAAACAACCAACAATCTATAATTAAAATTCATATTATAATCAAAATGTACCATTTTCTTATAAAAAAAAAAGCTTTGTTATTCAGTTTTACTACATGCATTTTGTGTCTTTGACGTATGATATGTGAAATCAAATGTTACCGACTATCTGTAATTTTGCTAAAGATCATCAGTTATTAAGGATTACATGAAAGTGGACTTTGTCTTTCCGCATGATTAAGGTTCTCGAAGTTTACCTAGAATAGACTTATTCTCTGCCGTTCATATTAATCAATGTACATGATTAAGTGTAACCTTTCATATTCACCAGCATGATCGAATACTGTGTTTTAAGTTAACAAAAAAAGAAGGCATTACATTAGCGCTTGGAAATGAAAAAAATAAAACAAGACAATTATTACTTTTTTCTGTTTGTAAAATAAGTAAATATATATATATATAAATAATCAATAATATATATATAAATAATCAACAACAAACAATATACATTCATGTGAATTGCTCTGAAAACGCTGCAGTAAAACACATAAATAAAAATGCACCTTCAAAAATATTAATTTAGCAAGAACTAGCACCCCCCCTCACAAAACAAACTCCCTTAAAATTAAAAATTCAACAATCAAAATACAAAAACGATAGGCTGCAAGCCTCGAAAGTGATGGGTTTTACTACAAAAAAGCAGCCGAGCATTCAAGTTTACAAAACGAAATTTATTTAAGTGACAGTGGGTTTCGGCCAGAACGGTGAATAGCAAAAATCAGATGTTAAAACACCTGATGGCTATATTTTACACTTGCCCCCACCGGACCCTACGCCACAGTAGTAAACGAATGTCGCACCTAGAACATTGTAAACGATGCAAAAGTATGTTCTCTGAATAAACCTCACATCCCTAACTTAGCTGCAATGCCACAACCCAAAACAAAATTAAACAGAACAAAGTAAAAACCGTTTTCCAAAACCAATCCAAAGACAATTCAGGTCTGTTGCCACTCAATTATTAGTTAGCTTATATTAGTTAGATAATTAGTTTATATATATATAAACTAATTATCTAACTAATATAAATTTATGGGGTTCAAAACAACGCAACTTAGCAAAAGTACATTTAAAATTACAAACTTCAGTTAAGCTAATAATGTTATTATATTCAAATATTAAAAAATAATTCATAAATAAATCAAAACATACAGCAACCGAAAATAAATTTGAATGTTTAAACTAAGATTAAAAAAACGAAAAATTAACAATCTGTAATTGAAATTCATAATATAATCAAAATATACAATTTTCCTGTGAAAAAGCTATGTGATTCATTTTTATCACATGCATTTTGTGTCTTTGACGGATGATATGTGAAATCAAATGTTACCAACTATCTGTAATTTCGCTAAAGATCATCAGTTATTAAGGATTACATGAAAGTGGACTTTGTCTTTCCGCATGATTAAGGTTCTCGAAGTTTACCTAGAATAGAATTATTCTCTGCCGTTAATATTAATCAAGGTACATGATTAAGTATAACCTTTCATATTCACCAGCATGATGAAATACTAAGTTTGAAGTGAATAAAAAAGAAGGCATTAACTCTTGGAAATGAATAAAATAAAACAAGATATTTATTACTTTTTACTGTTTGTAATATTTCATTTTGATATTTATTTATATTTTTAATTATCAAACACGTATAAATGTGATGTAAGGGAAACAAGGAAATTCGGAAGAACTGTGCTTGGAAATTTGGTTGATGGAATTAAATTATTTTAAATTTAAAAATGCATAACAGTTCTATATTTTGTTATTTTATATATATAACAAGGAATAAAAGATAATATAGAAAAAGGACATTCTATGGAAATACCTAGAATAAATAAATGTCACATAATGTACAATTTCAGGATTAGATTACACATCTTATACACACATTTTCATACTTTTCACACATTGTTTCATTGATTTTGTGCCATATATGGTGTTCTCTTTGGCATCTTCATGTTTCAAAATTTTTAATGCTCTGATTGTCTATGTTTTAAAATTCTTGTGGAGTCATGGCTTTTATACGGAAAAATAATTTTGGCGATTCTAAGTATCATTTTAAAACTGTTTTCACTAAAATTCATTTGCGATGATTTTTTACTCAGGCCGTAATGAAAATGTAAAGTTTTGATTGTCCCTGAAAATAAATAAATCATGCTAGAGATATATTTTGAGATAGGGTTCGTGCGTCCAAAAATACCAGGGCAATCCGAGTATATTGACGGGACTTAGAGCGCGGACAGACGGCGAGACAAACTGAATGTATAAACACTTTTCAACTTCGAAGGTCAGTTTATTTTCATATAATCTCTGCACTTTTCTCAGTTTTTCTTTCAGTTTTACCACTATACCTCTTAACTTCTGGGGTCCTCCCCTCATGTAAAATCGTATTAATGGTTACAAATTATTATGAATTGCATTGAAGAGATCTTTCTGTTTGAATATTCAGCATGATTGCGATTCTTGAAATTTATGCACAATTGAATCGTTTTTAATATTAAGATAATGTATATGATTCATGATTTCTACATGATTAGTCTACATGTTTAAATGTTGAATTTTTATCGGCATGATGTATGTAATTATTTAATACTATTTCTCATCAGCATGTAACAAGTTAACATACATTTTATTCAATATATTATGTTTGTTATTAATTATAAGCTATTATAAGATTAAAATTAAAAATTAAAAATGAAATGAAAGTAAATCGGCATAATTCAAATGAAATATAATATCACTGCTAAATGCAATGTTATTGATTCTCATGTAATATGTATATTGTACCTTTGACGGCAGATATGAGAAATCAAATGTCTCTATCTAGTATTATATTAGAGGTCATCAATTATTGAGGATTATACGGAACTGGATTCAGCGTGTAGATATTCCGCATGATTAAGGTTCTCGAAATTCACCTAAAATAGAATTATCCTCTGTCGTTTAAATTAATCTAAGATACATGGTTAAATGTTCCTTTAATATTTTCCAGTGTGATATATATTTTTTATTGGTTGGTATTTTTCATGTGTATGGGGGGAGGGGGGAGAAATACATTTTTTATACATAAATTTAATTTATGTACATATAGATATTTCTGTAATATGTATTTTTTTCAATGTAATATTTATTAAATTATTGCTTTCATAATATTTTTATAAATTTCCGCAAAATATTTTCAGTTATTTGTTAATAACTGCGTGTGTTTTCAGCGTATGTCTGTAGTTGTGCTAAGGATTTACGAAAATAAATATCATAAACTATATGAAAACCCGAGCAGTCAAGGGGTATAAGTGACAAAATAAAAATATTGTTATAAGCTCTGTAGACACTGGTATATTAGTTTTAGCGATGACATATATCTTTATCCTTTCAAATAAATGCCTAGAAACTATTTGGGTTGCATTTGCTGAAGGAAAAAATACAGATATATTCCTATTTATACTATAGCTGCAGCAACTGGAAGAGAAAAGTCAATGGCTTTACTAGAATTTCATGCTTTCACGGGATGCGACAGCAACTCGGGTTCTACAGGAAAGAAGAAAAAGACACATTAAAAAACGTGGATTCCATTTACAGAAGCTAATGCTGCATTTTCATACTTATAAAAACCACAAACTTCCATTCCTGAAAGTATACTTTAGAAATACTTTAGAAAAGTTCGTCGTATTGTTGTACTGTTCAACAAGTAATAGCATAAGTGTTAATAATGCAAGATAAGGATTGTTTATGACAAAAAATAGTTCTTTTGAACATCTTTCACCAACCAAGGGTTCCTTAAACAACATATTTTAGACAGTGCTTTCCAAACTAGACATATTTGGAGACAAACAGATCAGCCTGAAATACGCCCACCCTCTACAAACAAATGGGGAGGGTAGCTGGATATTTTATCATGGATAATAAAATACTCGGAGTTGCCAGAGTTTTCAGACTCTTGTGATGAGTTAATAAAATGTATGTGTAAAATCTGTAAAATGAATGAGTTTGTAGAAAGGTTGAACTTTCTTGCAGATTATTGTGCAATTTCAAAAACGAATGTGAAAAATCTGATGATATGAAGTGAAGTTTCTATATTCTACAGTTTTATATGTATCATTCATTTTTTGATATATTGTATAAGTAATGCATTAATAAAATAGTATTTTTATTATTTATTTATTCCTTTTAATTTTCTACTTCAAATGACAAAAAATACTTTAATAACTATCCTATTTACATTTTAGATATATTTCTAGAATTAAAAAGAGAATTTTTGTGTTATAAAACGTGGAAATTAACATCAGAAATACTCTGCTAATATGCAGAGGAATAAAACTGCAAAAGATTTTAAATAATAGCCGCCATTTTGAATTCCTATAAATTTATGCGATTCCACACTTTCTTTTATACATTTTATTAATATAAGATACATATTACCATTCGAGATATCCTTATCAAAAAATTAAGTTTTATCCCTCCTAGCACCTCCAATAATAACATTTGAATTACATCGTGATCTTTATAAAATTTATATACAAATTACAAACGCATATCTTCTTGTTTTGGAATGTCACTGTAAATAAACGATAAATACTATGCACACCTTATTATGTATTAAGCATTTGGTAGCTCATTGCAGTATTCACATTGATGTATATCAATTTAAATGTGTTTTAAAGAGTATAACATCACTAAAACACATTGCAAACGATCTCGCCGCATGCAGAGTAGTGTAATGCCAAATATTTAGTGCCTTGTAAATGGACTATAAAAGCTATGCACTTTATTTTTTACTCCGAATATGTTATTATAAACTTCATAAAATATATAAAATTTACATGGCAATATGAGTACATTTAAGAGAGCTAAAGCCATGGAAGGACAGACGGACAAACAGACAGATAAATCGAATTCATACACTCTTTGAAATATTGTTGGAGAGGATTTCATTAGTGACTTTAATAACATCGAAATCGACAAGAAATGCACATTTATATAACGCATTTAAGAAAATTCAGAAAAGGACGCCATTTTGAATAACAGCCGACATCTTGAATTAGCAAAACTTTACGAGATGCTTCCCCCTCTAATATGCATTGTATTATCATAAAGTAAATACTCACCAAGCGGTATATTCTTATTACGGTTTGCAATTTTCATCTTATTTTTGTCGCGTAGCACTCGGACTACAAGGAAAAAAACGTTTCAATTAATGCTTAGTGTTGCCAATTGGAAAGAAACTGTTTTTAGCGGTAAAACATATTTAAAACAAAATATGATTATTTAAAATTATTTTACACATGGTTTAAAAGAAAGCCAAAAAACACTTTTAAACTGATTTTTAAAAAATCAAGTATTTAAGCGATAAGTAGGTGTAATAATTTAGTCTTAATAATTCTTATATAAAGTAATTTAGAACAAAATGATGCAATGAAATAGTCCTGTGAAATATTTTACTTCCATTAAATTCGATGTAAAACATTTATATGAAACTTTATCCCTATTTTTATTGCCAGTAAGACGAATTAAATGTAGCAAAACGCATTACACTTGTCATAACCGTCAATTAGAGGGCCACTCGATGTAAGTTTAGAAATGGCAGTTATTGTAATAAAAATGTTTTAAGTGCATTTTTATTCAAATGAAAGACGTTTTTATTACTTTAAAAGTTCTATAGATCCATAATTAAGAATTTACGATGCAAACTTGAACAAAAATATTAGCTTATATATCACGAAATTGCTAATCCAAAGTTTGAAACCTACAATTATAATGTATTTAGTAGAGAATAAATCACAAATTATTGTAAGGGTTTGCAAATAACTTATAAAGAAACATAAGCAGAAATGACGTTTTTATACATGATACTTCATTTTAAAAAAGAATTAACTGCACGTTAGAAAGACAACGATTGAATTTTTATAGATTGTGTTTTTAAAAAAATCTTCTCCAAAATATCAAGCATGAATTTTTCCGAATTTATTTCTGGAATTTTTCGTAAATATTAATTTACATAAATATTTCTTTAATTTTAAAATAGTCTTTTTTTATCTTCTTCATATAAATTTCTATTTTACTTCATTTTATAATATTTAAAAAAAATACCACACAAAATAAGAGAATTTTGATTTTTTAATTTTCTAAGAAATCTTTAGGGATAGTCATAAATATTTTAAATATAAAAAAATGCAATTTTTACTTTTTTATTTAAAAAAAGTAACATTATAATGTAATGAAGTTATAAATGTATGTTTCTGAACTAAATTTGTAACACAATGTTATTTTGAAATTTCTATTTTTAAATCTGCATTAAAGATTCATTCATAAAAAAATCTGTTAATTATATTGAATAATATATAATGTTTATAAACTGAATTTATAATAGAAGTTTTAAATATAGTTTTTGAAAAACTAAAGTAAAGAAAAATTATTTTCTTAAATGTAACATTGAAAATATTATTTTTCATAATGTTTAAAGAATATAAAGCAAGTAAAACGTACACAATTTGTATTTTTCAATCTAAAATATCAAAATAATTGGAAATATATTTTAAAATACAAAAAGAAAATTGAGAAATTTATCAAGTTTCTCAAGTGAATTTGTAACTTATCGATATTTTGAATTTTTATAATCCGCAGGGAAAATATTTTTGTTATAAAATAAAATATTGAGAAAATTTTATTATGTGACTTCACATAATCACCATCATATAAAAAAAATAATAGATTTTTTTTTAATCAGCAAATTATATAGAGTAATGTACAAAGCTTCTGAACAGAACTTATTATTTGAATTTTGTTCTGAAATTTTTAATTGAAAATCTGAAATGACGATCAATTCTTTTTTGAAAAATATAAATTAAAAAAATTATATTTACTTAACATTTGAAGAATTTAAAGAAAGTAAAATATCTAATCCAAAATTTAAACATAAAAAAATAAAGATACATTTTTGAAAAATGGATATTAAGTAAAATTGTAATAGACCGCTTTATGAAATTTTTTAATCTGCAGTTAAAAAATTTCTTTGTACTGTTAAATATTGAAAAAAAAATATGTAACCTTACATAATCATTATAATATATACTATAAGATACTGCAGGCAAAAATGATAATATGTAACAATAAATCTTTATATTTCCATTTCTTTAATAATAACACAACGATATGAAACTTAATTCCCATTTACAATCGAAATAAGAGAAATAAATGTTCCGAAACCCATTACATTTGTCATAAACATCAATTACAGGGAAGTAAGTAATTTTTGATATTACACCGGGCCTAATAAAGATGTTTTAAAGTGCACTTTTGCCCAAATTAAAGCTGTTTCAATTCGAGGAACTGCGACATGGAGGCATAATTAGGAATTTTCCAGGAAAATTTGAAATAAATTACTCCATAAATTTCAGCAAGTTCTGAAATTTAAACCTAAAATTGTACAGCTATTAAACATGAGATAATTTAGAAAAGATGTAAGGGAATTTTTAAAAACTTCTGTGAAGTTTGCAACAGTGATGAATGAAATGGTATGTTTAAGAACGAATAAATGCTGATAGAGATTTCGCTCAATGTAAATTTTGTTTCACATAAACTATCTTAACTTTAAATACAAGCTATAATTACAAGAACGAAAATTCATGCTGATTACTTTCAGTATAACACGTCTATATTAACTTTTTTTCTGACAAGGAAAAAAGTTATAATCATTAATTACATTTTCTTCCTGTAGTTATGCAAAATATTGTCCGTTTTTGCAAAGATGTTTTGAAGAAGAATTTTGAACACACATGACGACCTCAGAAGCCAAGGAGTACAAGTGTCGAAATTTCTATTTGGAGTAAATTGAGTTTAAATATAACTGAAGTAAATTTAAGAATCAATAATAATTCACTGAATCGAAATAGGAAACTGCGGCTGGTATCATTGTGGTCTTTGAACTCTTTTCAATAATTGAAACAAAAATGCAATATTCTTTAAATTTATAATTAATCAGTATTGATTATTATTTGTCAAAAGTGACTTATACCTAGGAACCTGCATATAATTATAATATCACTCATATTTCTTTACCTGAAAAGGAAAAAGTACATTTGCAGGTCCGCTGTGCACACCCGCAAAGCATGGTGACGTCACTGCAACGTCGTTGTGAAGTCACATTGTGACTTTGTGACCATCGATTGTCGATGTGACGTCACGCGACGTCGATGTGAAGTCACAGTGACTAAAATGTGAAGTCGTTATGGCCGTTTTAGAGCTCTTTTGTGACGTTTCACAAAGTGGTCACAGTGTGACAAATTTTTTGAAAAATGTGTCATTTGTGACTAATTTGACATTAACATTGTGACGAAATTGTGACAAAAGCGGCGATACATAAATTGCCAGAAACATGTTTTTTAAAGTAAATAACATGTTTTGAAGGATATTTATAAATTTCTAAAGATTTTTAAGAAAGTCACATCTCAGTCACAATGTGACGTCACTGAGTGGTGGCATTTTAGTCACAGATGTGATGTGACCAAAGTGACTCCCAGTGACGTCACTGTGACCATGCATGCTATTAGGGCATTGTTAATTTTTTTTTTTCAATTTTGTTACTTATACCATTTTGGCTTCTGTGGTCCTCATATGTGAAATTTCTGATTGTTCTAAAAATTAAATAGGCACAAAATTAAGAAATCAGGAAAAAATAACTAAAACAGAAAGTTTTCAGAAAGCCTGGCTGCTGCTTTAATATATGTTTTATAGTTTTATAGTTTTATAGTTTTTAACCTTTTTGCCAAGAAAAAAATCTATAAATAAGTAGAGGCAAAATTTGTAAGGTTGTACCGAATGTTTTCTGCTAAAATAAATTATTAATATAGTTCGAATAAAAAAGCAGTAACTTAAATGCAGGTAGTAATCATCACCCCAAACTGTAATTCTCTACCATTGATTTAAATACTTTTTCAAAACCTTTTGCCTGGAAACAAGAAACCCGTAAATCCAAAAATAGATCAACCTCATTTCGGATGTCCTGCGCAGAGTTAAATGTAGCACCATCAAGCTGGTGTGATGGTAGTTCTACAAAGAAGCTATCTCGGGACTACATAGTGTAAGTGATAAAAGATCCCATTTGAGTTCATACAGATACCTACCTAGCTCTCAAGTGGTTAAATACTGATTGACATTCCCAAGTTTTCACTGAAAGGTCTCATCAGCATCAATAGTCTGGGCAGAGCGCTATGCTTCTTGGTTATCATACTCCTAGTTTTTGAACTTCAGGTATTAAACCTTGATAAGATTATATGATACAGCATTAGTACCGGAAGCTAAACACATGATTATTTGACATTCTGTGGTTTACTTTTTGCAACAGAATAGTAAGTAAATAATGATTCTAATCTGATAGCGTGGAAGTTTCATTTTGGATATCTTGTACGTAATCATAATGCAAGGATACAAGCGCTGCGCCGGAAATGACTAATCTGTACCACTAAATTTCTAAGTTATTTCTCGTCTTGTTTACTTACAAGATTGCTAAGCTTTAATAAAGCAAAGAATACTAATAAGAATGTATTTATTAAAATTGTATTTATTAACACATTGCGCAGTGGTGCACAAAATAAGAATTTTAATATACATTTGTACAATTAAAATAAAATAAAACTATCAACGTTTCGCGCCGTCTTCTGCGGGCGTCTTCAGGAAAATATAATAATGGAAGGACTAAGTTTCCATCTTGATTGAGAGATAATATTTCTAATAAATTAAAATCTAAATGAATTAAAAGTTTAAAAAATGTTGCCACTTACGCGTGAGTAAAAATTAAAATATTGCAACGAAATAAAAATTTTAAGATTTTATAATGTTATGCCATATTTTTGGTATATTGTAAGATAAATTATCATTACATGGTTTATTTTCTCGTGCAATGATTTCGATAGATTCTCTTATTTTACCTTAAACTGGGTTATAGCACGGAACTATGATTTTGGCCTCATCAAAGTTAATACGGCAACGTTTGTTCGCCAAGTAGAAGCGAGAAAGAGCAGCATTCTGTTTATATTGTTTAATATCTCTGCGATGCTCTTTAATCTAATTAACAGTTGCCGCGTAGTCATGCCGATGTAGACTTTTTTAACATTATTAGATAAAATGATGGGGATTTCATAAAATCAAAAATCAGCCATTCCTGTCGCGGCGCTTGCATCCCTGTAACGGTAGATATTTTTTGCAAATTTTGCAACGCAGTTTTGTAAAACAAGTCTCTTTCTTTCAAATGCCAAAAATCATTTGAGAAAATATGAGTAAACACGTCAACGCGAACTGTTTGTGCAGACGATATTAGCTACGACCGAAAAAGATTCGTTACACTCAATTCATGTCTTTTTCTAAAGTAAGAGTTATTATTAACTTATGATTTAAATTGAAATTGAGCTATTGGTATGTATTGTTTCAGACTGCTTTTTCAAAGATTAAATTTTATAATTATATGACTATTTAATGAATTACACTGAAAAGATAATTAATTATAAAAAAACTTAGAAAAACCGAAGTTTCATAATAGAAGATTTAACTGAAGTTTTTTTCAATTATATTTTTTGTTTATTCAAGTAAAGTTTTAAATCGACATATGATATTTTGCCTTATAATATATTTTAATATATATTATTTAAATTAAACTTAACGTATACTTTTCTTTTTACAGATTTCAATATAAATTTACCAGAACAATTTCATGAGAATATTTTTGCACCATTTTCTAAAATGTGCAATTTTTTTGATTTTTTCGAACAATTAAACAATCAATGATACTTAGTAAATAATATGTTAAATAAACATCTGTACTGTTTTTATGAAAATAGATAGTAATTTTTTATTTAATATTTTGAAATAATTGAGATTAAAAAAAAATCTTAAAGACGATTTCTAATTCATAAGTACCATATACAAATAAAAACACATTACTTAAAATAGTACAACACTATGGTTAATCGTAAAACTCTTTTTATAATGTTACTGTAGAAACAA
The DNA here is from genome assembly GCA_964019185.1 of Maratus speculifer. Taxonomy (NCBI): domain Eukaryota; kingdom Metazoa; phylum Arthropoda; class Arachnida; order Araneae; family Salticidae; genus Maratus; species Maratus speculifer. The sequence continues at coordinate 120,464,600 of OZ025301.1, forward strand.
TAGATTAAGTAAATTGCTGGTTTATTTCTAATATCTTCATACTTAAATATTAAAGTTTTTTACATAGGCAAAAGCAAAATTAGTTTCCATTTCCAGACTCTTTAGAGACAATTAAAACCGTCTTATGTATAATTCCTTGAAAAAAATTTCTCTTTTTATATGATTTTTTTTTCTTTAAAAAAAATCTTCCTAGAGAACAACAATAAAAAGTATGTGTATTACCTTTTTTATCTAGTCAAAGAAATTTGTGTTTTTATAAAATTTTGCATGAAGATGGTTGTTCACACATTAGAGTATAATTAAATCAACGTTAAATTTCTAGCATTACAGTTAATTCAGTTATCTAATTTTAAATATATTTTCCCATCACAAGCACGGGTGAAGTTTGAAAAATTTTTACAACACCTGCCAACAGAAGTTTAATACATAAATTTCTTATTAGATACTTTAAATTCCCAATGAAATTTGCAAATAGATTGAGAAATAAGATTTTTATCTAAATATAAAAAAATAATTTTATATGCATAAAATACCTACTGGCGTAAGCAGAGTTTGAAGATATGTATTAATTTTACCTACGAAAACTAAATCATAATAAGCGATAAACAAAAGCAGATCTTCATTTCGATAAAAGAGCAGATTTTCAAATTCATTTTTAACTCTTTAATTACCTTAAATTTCAAGCGGGATTTTTTCGTTTCGGCAAATCATCTTAAATTGACTGTATACAAAAGTATTTTAAAGATAATTTTATTTTAAACTATACATATAGAATGAAGTGAAAATATTATAGTATGGATTTGCGATAATATATATATATATATATATATATATATATTACAAATTTTAAATTTTAAATTTTTTTAGCCAAAACTAATCTTTATACTATCTTAATTTTCTTATAATAATATTCCGTACTTACTTCAAATTATTAAATTAAAATCTTGTTTCTAGATCTAATCTGTTAATCTTTATGCAGACGATATGAATTCTTAATTTGCCTTAAAAAACATTATTCCAGTATGCGTAAATTTAAAAAGATGGCTCTAAATTTAAAATATTCTTAATTAACCTTTATTTCTTAATATTCCAAATAAAATTCATTTCTTCTATATTTTTATCAACCCTTTTTAAGAAAGTTTTATTAAATTTATTCCAAAACCATACCTTTCAAAAAATATCATTATTTTATTTTATCTATTTATTTATTTTCTTTCCGTCAACCTTTGATAGTGTGCATATCAATAAATTCATTTCTTTTCTTTTTCTCTTAAAATTAATAATCTATAAAAATCGTCTGCCTAAGAAATTCTGAGTCGATTATAAATTGGTTAAATAATATATATATATATATATATTTTTAAATAAAATTATCGTCCGTAGAAAATAGTCTCGTAGCTGGACAAGAATTCTGTTTACATAAAAGAATGATGGTTTGAGGTTAGAGAATGTTCTAGAATTTTCTTTTTAGATTTAAAAGAGGAAGCTCGAGAGGTGGTAAGAGGGATGAGAAGAAGGATTTTTGGGTGCACTCTTGCATGAGTACGACTTGATGTAGTAAAGCATGGAATATTTTTTGGATGTTTCGGTAAAATATCGCCTGCAACAGGAGCTTTTCCCTCTATTATAGCTACAGTTTAATAAAATGAACTTGCAGCAGCCAAGGAGTGATTATTTTGACCTTCTACATTTATTTATTTATTTATTTATTTTTCTCGCTGGCCATGATTTCTGTGCGGAGTAAGGGAAACCTGGCGATGATGTTTCTGCCCCCCCCTAACTTTAAATTGTCACACACACACATATATATATATATATATATCGTTGAATTAACAAGCATTCATATTAAATTATATAAAAATCCTTAGATGGTGAAAGGGTTGGAAAATTCATAAAACTTGTTCACGTGATTTTGAAGAAAAACGGGGATTTAAGCGACTTAGAGGTTCTATTTCCTGTTCAATTAATTAGAAGATCATTTATAAACAATTATTTTCTCAATACGATAATATTTCTCATTCCTACACCACCGCTTCAGGAATCTCGGTTTCAAAAGGCTCAGTTTGAGATAATTTTTTGAAATATATTCTTCCTCTGTCGAAAATTTGACTAATGCGATACGTTATTTAACTTCTGTATAAGAGAATCTGCCAAATGGATGCGTTGGAGAATAAAAATGAATTTAAAAATAAGTTGGAAAGTAAGGAGATTGAATTAAAGCACAATCTTAAAACGATAATTTTTTCTTCATCTCTTATTTTTATTTAATTTCAATTGAAACTATCAAAAACATGTCACTATAAAAGTTGTAGATAATATTAAGAAACTTTATAATAACTTTCAGCGGATTGAATATCGTTTGAAGTTTTTTTCCTTCAGTCCTTCCCCTTTCCGACTGTTTTTTTTTTTTTTTTTGTATGTGTAAAGAATAGACTCTGTCATAATCTTCTTAATTTAAAAGTTATAAATAATATTAAAAATATTTGTAATAAATTTATCTGAATTGATACCTTGAGATTTGGCGAAGTTATGACACTATTTTTTGCTATTTGACCCCATTTTTAAATTCTTAAAAAATATCACACATCTTTATACATTTTTCTAGAAGTATGTTTCGAGAACTGGCAACGTTTATTTAGCTTGTATTTAATGAATAGTCTTGTAAATTTATGCTTCTATTAATAATTTTTTAAAAATGAGAGATTTTCATTTTCGTTTTTGTTTTCAACCGAAAACATTAAGATTGCCAAAATTCGGATTCAGTTTTAAAAATTTGTATTGTAAATACTTAATTGTATCCCAAATAAACATTTTTATGTTGAACAAACTTGCTTAAAAGTTAACCCTAGAACCGCCATTAGGGGTCAAAATGACCCCTGTCAGATTGATAATAACCGATTCAAACCAGAAATTTCTACATAAGATATGTTAAATATATGCAGCAGAAAAATAGACTAATTAAATAAGTTCAATAATTTAAAATAAAAATTCTGGTGAGAAACATTTTTTTATAAAACTTGAGTAAAATTAACGGCGGTTCTAGTGTTAAACACACGAAAGTAATCGGTGTTAATCGAACATATAAGAAATATACTTGAACATGTGAAAATTCTATCACACGCCTGAAAATATTTACTATAGAATTGGCAGAATTAAAATAACATATTCTGTGTTCACAAAATTAAGAATTTGATTGTAAAATACACTTGTAACTATTTCTAAAAATAATATCACCTAAAAAAACTTTTTTTCAAAAAGATTCTTTAGAACCTATAAATCTGTTTATTTTTTAGATTGTAGAAGATATTATTATTATACCCGTATATTTGTTAATTTTTCAATTCTACAAGATACTAAAAAACGTTTTAAATAAATGATTAGTATGGAGTTATAAATATTTCTTAACGTCCATGTAAATTCAAATTTAAGTAATTCATTTTAACACTAGAACTACCGGAAATTTGAGTCAAGATTTATAAAAATATTTCATACTAGAATTTTGATTTAAAACAGTTTAATTTTATTATTTCGCGTTTTCATTCTTTCTATCTATTAAAAATTATTTCATAAGCAAATTTCTGGTTTGAACCGAAAGATATCCGTATGGTAGCCGTCAAAATGGCAGGTCACGGTAGTTCTAGTGCTTAACCACTTAAATTATCAATTTTTTAATAAACTTCCAAATAAAGCCTATTTATAATATGAACTTTAAAAATGTTCACGTTTCCTTAAAAAGTGATTAAAATAATCAAATTTAGATGTTAATAGTTAATTTTATTTAGAAACATCTTAGTACTTTCAAGCCAATGATTAGGATCTTCCTCAGAGAATATCTTCTTTATTTATACAAATACATGATTCCGTTTCAGTGAAAGATACTCGTGGCTTGAAGATTGAATTAGTAATATTGTAGGAGAACGGTAAAAATCATGGAATCATGTATAGCGTAACGTCCCCAGTAATTGGCATGCGTCAATGATTGGCATATCCTACAAACATGTCCTAAAATAAGATTTATATCCAGTCTTTTAAAAATGCAAGACCATATACCAGTTATATGCTCATTTACTTTACACATTATAACTTTGATTTATGCTACTAGATGACAACAGTGCCTAGGAAAGAGAAACAATTATGGTTGTATCAAATTAGCCATTTTTGTTGCAAATGCTTCTTCTCTGGCTTAAGAAAGGCGTGCTTTTCAATTTATTATTATCTGATTTATAATATAGTATAAATTTTAATTGGCAACAGTTTTGTTTAGTTGAAAAGGGTTACTTTAATTGTACAAAAACATTTTTGACACAAATATTTGTATTTTTGAATTAATGATAGATGCCAATTAATGGTGCTTCAAATTTTCTAGTTCCAAGTAAATGACGGTCATGATACAGTCGACTCTCGTTAATTCGAACTCTCCGGGACCACAAGAAATGTTCGAATTATCCGAAGTTCGAATTATGGAAAATATGAAATAAAAACATGCTTAATATGGTACTATTACAAAGGAATTAATGTTATAGTGTTTTTTGAATATTTTGTCTGTTATCATTAGAATATGACTTAATAATAAATTAGAATGTATAATTACATAAACTAATTAAAAGGTTAGAAACGAGCCCAATGGTAGAAAAATTTGAGGTGTCACTGATGGACAGACGAGGCACTAAGAAAGTGGATATCAAATGCATTCGATTATATGCATACTCGTTTGGAACAATTTTCACAAAAATGAAAGAAAGAAAGTTATTCAAATGATCTGAAATTCGTGAGAAAGAAAAGAAAAATGAAAAATCGGAATTCTCGTTAGTTCGAATTAAAAGAAGTCCAGAGAAAAAGAGTTCGAATTAGTGAAAGTTTTTAACATTATTATGCCATTGAAAATTTCGAAACTTCATGTTTAGTTCGAATTAAGCGAAGATTCGAATTATCCGATTTCGAATTAACGAGAGTCGACTGTACTTCTAGTGCTTAACCACTTAAATGATCAATATTTTTGAATAAACTTCCAAATAAAGCCTATTTATAATATGAATTTTAAAAACGTTAACGTTTACTTAAAAAGCTATTAAGATAATCAAACAGAGATGTTAATAGTTAATTTTATTTAAAAACATCTTAGCACTTTCAAGCCTTTAATCAGGCTCTTTCTTCCTCAGAGAATATTTTCTTTATTGATACAAATACGTGATTCCGTTTTGAAAGTGAACGAGACTCGTGGCTTGAAGATTGAATTAGTAGAATTGTAGGAGAACGGTAAAAATCATGGAATCATGTATTTGTATAAAGAAAGAAAATATTCTCTGAGGAAGAGCTTGATTAAAGGCTTGAAACTACTAAGATGTTTTATAATAAAATTTAACTATTCACATCTATATTTGGTTATCTTAATTGCCTTTTAAGTAAACCAGAACATTTTAAAAGTTTCTATTATATATTTTGTGTTAAAAGCAAGGCGAAAATTTCATTCCGTCATACATATATATATTTTTTATTATTTAAAGCCAATTAATTTTCATGTCTTTCACAGACTTTTTAATCTTTTATCACGGGTTTTTCAAAATAGAAAATTTTGCCTCATTGAATAAAAAAAAAAAAAATGCTTGGATTAGATAATCCAAAATAGAGAATAAAAAATTTACGGTGAGAATAATAAATCATGATTTGCAACAACACCTTGCTCTCTTAAAAAGTCAGCCACAAAATGGCTCAAGTTGAGCCGAAATCCACTCATTTAACGTTTTGAAAGGCAGCTTCACGAAAAGAGTTCAACTAACTCGAGTGAAAGAGTTGTTTTTAAGCAATTTAAATCAAGTTGAGCTATTTAAACAATCAACTTAAATCAAGAAGATTTAATCGTTTGAAAACAACTCATTTATGGCCGAAAAAGTTACAGCGGTTTCCTGAGAAGCCAAATCAAATCTTTCATTTTAAGAGTGTGCACTTACGGCCTACTGGTAAATCAGATAAATGGTTAATTGGCAAAATTGTCCTAAATCATCAAATGATTATGTAAATCTTCTAATTTAATATTTTAAAATCTCAAATGGGGTTTGGAAAATGATATTTTTAGGAATTCCTAATTTGTAAACTAAAAGGTTAACGCAGAAAATCTTATAATATACTTTTTAAGCTATATTACATATCGGAATATTTTCCAAAATATTTATCTTTTTCATGAAGTGTACCTCATGAAGAGTTTGAGGACTGTAAAAAGACCTACTATCTTAAGCACAAAAAAATACCAATGTCAATCTTAAAATCATTACTTCATCAGTAAATAATCTTCAAATGTCAGCATGTTTTGAAATGCATTGATTTTGTCTTCCTATTCGTGAAAAAAAATTGCATCTACATTTTTAACTAAAATCTAAATTCTTAAAGACATTTTTTCTTTCTTAAGTGCAAATTTGTACCATTTCAAATAAATAATATTAAAATATTTTTATTCAAAAGAAATTTTTAAAAAACGCATATTTAAATAATATACTACACAAAACGGGTTTTAAACGAAAGACATATTCTTTATTGCAATTCTATTACCCACATTTACAATAATATCCCATTTAAGGTATAAATTGATATCTTTCCATTGCTTTAAATTTTTGCATTATTCTTCGAAATGCATTTTAAGTTAAAGAATATTACGCGACTAAATTCGAATGCTAAAGTATCATTTAAGAATTTTCCATTTTTACTTATGAATTAATAGAAAACCTGAGAATACTTTTTCTTTAATGTTTCGTATTTCTTAGTTTTTTTTCAGAGGAATTGTTTTATTGTACCATTATTGGCATAATGATAATGACATGTTTCCGCTAAAAGAAAAAAAATGCAGGATTTTCCCGGAAAATTATTAAGAATAAATTAGATTAAATATTTGTGTAATTGCTCAGTAATAGCACTTTCATAATGTACCACTATTTTTGAAAATTATTTATCACCTTATTTTATGGAAGCATTTCTATCATTAAACAGAAGCATTTTATTCAGATATAGTGTAACAAAAAGTAGCAACCAATCGAAACCCGTTTGCATATTTTAAAACTTACACTAAATGAAATATTCTTTTATAAATGTACTTAAATGTAATAAAATACTGGTATATGCATTTGGTTATAATATAAAATCTTAAAAGGCAAGGATAAATCCAAAAGAATTTTTAAAAAAGTTTTAGGTATATTTTTCTATAATATTAAAAGTCCATAATAAAATATGCCCGTATTCTACAACTTATATGGAAACGTGTTTTTGACTCAATAAAATGAGTTAAGTTTATTAAACAGGGATAAATATAAACTCTGTAGTGTAATTTAAATACAAATAAATCTAACTTTTTACTTTAAACTAGGCACATACTTTAAACTAGGAAAATAACATATCCTTAAATACAAGGAATATACAGTTGGTTAGAATGTAATATTTTAACGGACAAATAAAAAATTCAAATGGATTTCACAAAAAAATTAATAAATTTGTCCGTAATATTTAAGTGGAGATATGTTTCTTAGAAAATAGAATAAATTTACTTCACCAAAAAAGGATAAATATTAATTCTATAGTATAATTAATATGTAATAAAACCTTTCTTTTGTGATCTAACACATCACACTATAAAAAATAAATGGTCAAATATTAGCATTGATTGCGCTCAAGGCGTCCCATAGCATAAATGCAAATATCAGTTGTATTATTAAAAAAACGTTGCTAAAAACGTTGCTAAAAGGGAAATAAGACTTTGTAAAAAGAAACTATATGACGTAGGATTGGGTACAGCAGTATATACTGCAAAAGTATAAATAAAAAGTTCAAAGTTCAAAAAGATAAAAAGCCTAAATTATATCAATTATTGCTATTTTGTATAATAATTTTCTTTAATCTTATCCTAAACTGTTTATGATGAACTTAATTCGCTACTAACAATAAAAGAAGTGCATACCAAAATTTCATTTACCATTTCAGAAAACTAAGTTCAGTAATAATAATCTTTTCTTTTTACAGTGTAGCTAAAACAAAACCCTTCTTCAATGATTAAACTTGATATCGTGCTCAGTGTGCTGATTTAATTATTTATAAACACATTTATTTATTTTTTAAAATGTTTGATTTAAGGGTGTATTTCGATTCAAACGGCTTATTTTCGGATTTATTTTTGAATTCACTTCTGCTCTCATATGCATTAAACTTTCTAATTGTCTTATTTAGAAAGTACACAAGGTGCCGTGACTGTCGATTCTCTGATAAATGCAGAAAATATTGAAACAAAAAAGCAATCAAAAACGGCGTTTTGAACAGATTTTTCCGAAGCGGGAGATTTGGGAACTAAAAAAAGTGTCATACTGAGAAGATAATTGTTTATAAATCAAATTCTAATGAATTGAGCGTAAAATGATATCACACGGCACCTTGTACGTTCAAAAATCCCCTCAGCAAGTTTCATGTTTCTACTTTTAAAAACGTGCGTGAAATTGTATCGTAAAATTTCGAGCTGTTGAAGGTGGAAAAGCGTTTTTTCGAATACACCCTTAAATACATATTAATGTATAATCCAACATAGACAATTTTTAAACACACTCATGTTCAGTTACTTCATATGATTCAGTTACTTCATATATGATTTATTTTTTAATTATGTTCGAATATATAATTCATATTTGTGTACAAAAAAACATTTTTTTTATAATTTACTATATTTTTATGTTAAACTATTAACCATTTTTCGAATACTGCTAAAATTTTAAGTACCACTTGCGAAGTTTACTATTTTTATCTATTAATGAATATCTGTTGTAAAGAATATTAGTATTTTGCCTTTAAAGTTTTTCTTGAATATTAATTTTAAAACAAAAAATAAAAATAAAATATGGGTTGTAATTATTTAACGACAATGAGATGCTTTCGGGGAAATAGCAACCTAATCAAGAATTACATGTTTTTAATCATTGAGTATTTAAATGTATTGCAGGAACATAGAAAGATTTTCGTGCACCAGTCAAATTAAAAAATAACAAGTTAAAATAATCTTTATTTTTAAAACAACTAATGACTTTTCATGAAATTTTAATAAAGTATGTATTTTTAAAAAAATGATTAAAAAAAACAAGTTTTTCAAAGGAAATCTAAATTGATTTTATTTTTTTATTTTTTAATTTTCATTATTTTTCTTTGTCGCCTTTAAAGTAATTAAAAAAATTACATATTTGATTTTTTTCATTATTTATTTCATTTTTTAATAAAAAATTATTTTATTGTCCGGATTACTAAGTGATCACACACTTTTTAAAAGATTTTACAACATTTACAAATACATTTATTTTTAAAAATTCATAGCATATATTTAAATAAAATCTAAACCACACAGTTTTTTAAAAGCATTCTCATTCACTTTCCGCATCAAATATCATGTCATTTTTAATGTGCTCAACCGTTTTGCATCCCTGTAGAATACATTAAAATTTTATGATTTGCAATAACATTTCTGAAATGTTCTTATATCAAACATTATGCGTCTACCTTTTAAAATATTAAGTATCATTTAAGAATTTCTCTATTTGTATTTGTTAAACAACATCTGTTGTATGTCTTTGTATTTTAAGTTTCCTTTAAAAACTATTTCTTAAGGAAAAACCTTAGAAACGCAAATATGAATTCTAAATGTATAACCATTAAAATATTTTTTTGTCATTAGTTACATAATTTTTGGCATTAAATCTTTTTATTTCTTGAACATATAAATGTATTTTAGGAATTATGTAAAATAAAATAGAACGTTATTACTATAATGTATGTTAAAATAACATAAAATTCTGTATGTAAATTTTACTTTATTGCATGAATATAATACTCAAATAACAAAAAAATTAAATTTCAATTTTTAAACGTTTTACTAAAATTTTACAATATTAATTGACTACCCATTTATAGTCAAAGAGCTTGACATTTACACCATGAAATTAACAACCCACACTGTAAAAAAAAAGGGTCGATCTACTAAAAAAACTTTAGTAATCCTTGTAATTACTAAAAAATTTTTAGTAATCTTAGTCGGTTACAAAAAAATCTGTAAGAATTACTAGAAAAAAGTTAGCAACGAATAGAGTTAATAGTTTTATATTTTTAATAGCTCTTACTAAATCTCAGTTGGTGTGGCCTTAATAGCATAGTGGTTATAGTATCGGTCTCCTGGCTAAAAGGTCCCGGGTTCGAAACTTGCCGCCGCCAAATACGCCCCGAATGTATGTAGTGTCTCGTTAATAAAGGGATTGTGAAAATCCTGTCAGAGCAGGTAGGAATGTTTGGTGCTGCCATCTATTGCGGTTTTGCCGAAAATCTTCCGCTTCAGAAGTCTGGAAGCTCCTGCCCTTCGGTCGCACGTAATTATTATTAAAAATAATTTTGGAGCTATTACTAAAATTTGCTTGGTGGCTCAAACTAAAAATTTTTAAGTTAGTTATACAGAAAATTCTCTTGTTCAGTTTACAAAAGAAATGCTTGTTTCACTTGCAAAAAAAAGTTTGTAATGGTTACTAAAAAATTCTGTGGAATACAAATTTACTAAGAAATTTTTAGTAACCTCTTGAATTTTTTTTTACAGTGCAGACAGTTTTTTAAATATTTTCTCCATCAATTTCATCAAGAAATATCATTTCCATTTTTAATGTGATCAAACGCTTTGCATCCCTGTACTCTACATTAAATTTTTATGATTTGCAATAATTTTTTTTATGTTCTTATATCAAACATTATGCATCTACCACTTAAACCTTTAACACTTTCCGGCACACAGTCCGGGATATCTAATTTTAATTCCAAACGTGCAAATGGTACCAGTAATATTTTAATGAAATTTTCCTTTTATAATGAAAACTTAAATTAAGGAATTCTTAATTTCTAAAAAAGTCATTTGCAAATTCCGGTGACAATCGATAAGTTCTAATTTTACTAACAGAATTTGCCCGTGCCATCGTTTGGGAATATCACTGTTTTTATTAGTGAAATAACATCTGTTGTATGTCTTTGTATTTTAAGTTTTCTTTGAAAATTATTTCTTAAGCTGAAAACTTACAAACACAAATGTGGATTCTAAATATGTAACGTAAATACGTAATAATGTTTTTTGGCATATGTAACAACATATTCGATACTCATTTTTTTAATTAATTGTTGTATTTTATAATAATTTTATACATTAATACAGCTTAACATATCTAATTATTAAATTTATATGGATAATTTTGAAATTTTTTCATAAAGAATTTCAAATTCCTTGAATTCAGTTAATTTTAAATTATTATTTTCTTTGTCCTTTTTTAAGCATTTTAAAAAATGAAAATTAGGTGTTTCATTATTTCTATGACTATTTATTTCATTTTGTAATGTAAGAAATATTTTATTGTCCGGATTACTGAATGAATACAATTTTTTAAAAAGACTTTACAATCTCTACAGACGTCTTCATATTTTATATTAAATAACATATATTTAAGTAAAATACAACACAAACTGTTGTTTAAAAGCATTCTTATTCAATTTGCCCACCAAATATCATTTCCTTTTTTAATGTGCTCATTCGTTTTGCATACCGGTACACAACATTAAATTTTTATGATTTGCAATAACATTTTTGAAATGAACTTATATCAAACTTTATGTGTCTACCTTTTAAAACGTTAAGTATCATTTAAGAATTTCACTGTTTTTATTTGTGAAAGAACATCTGTTGTATGTCTTTATTTTTAAAGTTTTTTTTTTTCAAAATTAATTTTTAAGCAAAAAACTTAGAAACACAAATGTGAATTCTGAATGTATAACTATAATAATATCTTTTGACATTAATAACATTATATTCGTTATTCTTTTTTTTTAAATTCATTACTGTATTTTATAATCATATTATATCTCAATACACCTTAATATATCTGATTATTAAACTTATACACATAATTTCTAAATTTTCTCATAGAAAATTTCAAATTCGTTGTATTTAATAAAACTTAAATTTATTTTATTTTATATTTATTATTATTATTATTATTATTGATTAAAAAATATTTTTTCTCGCATTTAAAGCAATTTAAATAATTTAAAATTATATATATATTTTTTTTATTCGTTATTCAATTCGTTATTTGTAATATAAGACATATTTTATTGTCCGGAGTTCAAAATGATAACATAATTTGTAAAAGATTTTACAGCATTTACAAAAAGATTTATTTTTTAAATTACGTAATATTTATTTAAATAAAATACAACCCAAACATTTCCTTAAAAAAAGCATTCTCATTAAATTCCTCCATCAAATATCATTTCCTTTTATAGTGTGCTCAAAAGTTTTGCGTACCTGTACACTACATTAAAATTTTATTATTTGGAATAACATTTTTGAAATATTCTTATATCAAACATTATGCGTTTTACTTTTTATACCGTTTAAAACTTTAAGCATCATTTAAGAATATCGCTGTTTTTATCCGTAAAGGAACATCTGTTGTATGTCTTTGTATTTTAAATTTTCTTTCCAAATTATTTCTTAAGCTAAAATTTTATAAACATAAATGTGAATTCTAAACGCATAACCATAATATTGTCATTTGGCATGAATAACAATGTATCCGTTGTTAAATTTTTTTATTTATTATCGTATTTTACAATAACATTTTACCTTAATACACCTAACCATATCTAATTATTAAATTTATATACACAATTTTAAAATTTTTTCATAGAGAATTTCAAATTCCTTGAATTTTGTCAATTTTAAATTATTATTATTATTATTTTGATTTTGATTTCTGAAAAAAAAAAAAAATATTTTCTTTGTCGCCTTTAAAGCATTTAAAATTTTTTGAAAATTACGTATTTCACTATTTCGTATCACTACTTATTTCATTTTGTAATATAAGAAATATTTTATTATTCGAATTACGAAATTAATGCAAATTTGTCAAGAGATTTTACAGACACCTTCATATTTTATATTACATAACATAAATTTAAGTAAAATCTAACACAAACCAGTTGTTTAAAAGCATGCTCATCCAATTTGCCCATCAAATATAATTTCCCAATTTAATGCGCTTAAGCGTTTTACATCCCTATATATTAAATTAAATTTTTATAATTCGCAATAACTTTTTTGAAATGTTCTTACATCAAATATTTTGCTTTTACCATTTAAAAATTTAAGTATCATTTAAGAATTTCATTGTTTTTATTTGTGAAAGAACATCTGTTGTATGTATTTGTTTTTAAATCTTTCTTTCAAAATTAATTGTTAAGCGAAAAATTAGAAACTTTGTATTTAATAAAACTCAAATTATTATTATTATTATTATTACTATTATTATTATTATTATTATTATTATTATTATTGCTGATTAAAAAAATATATTTATTTCTCTCTCACCTTTAAGGCAATTTAAATAATTAAAAACTACGTATTTTATTATTTCTTATCATTATTCATTTCATTTTGAATATAAAAAATATTTTATTTGTCCGGAGTTCTAAATGATTACATAATTTGTAAAAGGTTTTACAATATTTGCAAAAACATTTATTTTTTATATTACGTAATAGTTATTTAAATAAAATACAACCCAACCTTTTTTTAAAAAGCTTTCTCATTCAATAACTCCATCAAATATCATTTCCTTTTTTAATGTGCTCAAACGTTTTGCGTGCCTATGCACTACATTAATTTTTTATGATTTGAAATAATATTTTTGAAACGTTCTTATATCAAACATTATGCGTCTACCGCTTAAAACTTTAACTATCATTTAAGAATGTTACTGTTTTTATTTGTGAAAGAACATCTGTTGTATATCTTTGTTTTTTAAGTTTTCTTTAAGAATTATTCTTTAAGCAAAAAACTTCCAAATGCAAATGTGAATTTTAAATGTACAATCATAATGATATCTTTTGGCATTAATAACAACATTTTCGGTATTAAATATTTTTATTTCTTAAACATATAATTGTATTATATAAACTGAGTACAATAAAACGAAACATTTTTTCTAGAATTTATGGTAAAATAATATAAAAGGCTGTCTATATATTTTATTTTATTGAATGAATATATATAAAAAACTGTTAAAATTTCAATTTTTAAAGATTTTAGTGAAATCTGACAATATAGAATATTAACTAGGTATTTCTAGTGAAAGTTGCACAATAAAATGGTACTCTTAAAAAATATTCAATTATCAACCATTCCCCGAATACTGCTTGAAGTTTAAGTACCATTTAAGAAGTTTACTATATTTATCTATAAACGGACATCTGCTGTAAGAAACATTATTTCTTTGTTATTAATGTTTTTCTTAAATATTATTTTTTTAACAAAAGAAAATTTTATACATTAATATTTTAATTTTTAACGGTAATGAGATGTTTTCGGGGGGAATAACAATCTTATCAAATATTTCATGTACTTAATCCCTGAATTTGTTATGGTATTGCTGTGACATGTGAAGTTTAAATGCAGCACAACATTATTTTAATAAATTGTTTTAAATTAACTGAAAATATACGTAAATATTTATTTTAATGTATATCAGTCGAAAGAAAAAATAGCAACTTATAATAATTTTCATTTTTAAAATAACTAATGAATTTTCATGAGATTTTAACAAATTATGTTTTTTTAATAAAATTAAATAAATCAAGTTTTCCAAGAAACATCTGAATTGAGTAGAATTTTTTTTGTCGTTTTTTATCGTTATATTTTTTAGTTGTTTTTCATTCGTCATTCGTTTTTTTATTTATTATTTTATATTATAATCATATAATATCTTAATACACTTTAACATAATGTGATTATAAAATCTCTTTATACATAATTTTGATTTTTTTTCATAGAGATTTTTAACTCTTGAATTTAGTAAAATTAAATTTGTTATTATTATTATAATTATTATAATTTAGTTTTTGAAAACAAAAATTCAATTTCTTTTCATTATTTTTCATCATTTGCCACATTTACAGCAATTTAAAATATTAAAAATTACATATTTAATTGTTTCTTATCATTATTTATTTTGCATTGTAATATAAGAAATATTTTACTGTCCGGAATACTAAATGATCACATACACTGGTGTGCAAAATTTAAGGACGAAGGGATTTTCAAGAGATAATTTTCACGTGAATATTCAACAGGACGTAATATAATTCGAATAATTACTATCCCTGCATAACAGCTACTCCATATAACATCTCATTCAGGTCCCACATGGTCACAAGAGTCAGAGTCACTACGGCGAAACAAAAAATAGGAAATTCTATGCGTCTATTTTATGAATCTCAAACGACTACTATATGTGACTAAACTGTCAGGTCACTGCAACTACTGCTTTGTGACGAGTCACCAGGTGACTTTACAGTGTCGTTTTATTGAGACTCTCGTGTGACTGTCATTTGGAGGCTCAATTTCGAAGTCATTGTGAATGTTGCATTATTATGAATAGTCAAATAATGATACATTAAAGTCACATGGTGACTTTATATCACAAGACATTATCAAATGTTAACAAAGACTCTACTGTGAAGTAACCACTGTGAAAAGTTGTGAAAACTCACCATGTGACTTTAATGGGACATTGTTTGGTGATTTATCATAATGCAAAACTCACAACGACTTTGAAATTGAACCTCCAAATGACAGTCACACGAGATTTTTAATAAAACGACACTGAAAAGTTACCTGGTGACTTGTCGCAAAGCAGCAGTCGCAGTGACCTGACAGTGGAGTCACATATAGTAGTCATTTGAGACTCATAAAAGAGACGTATGAAATTTCCTATTTTTTTTTGTTTCACCGTAGTGATTGTGACTCTTGTGACTATGTGTGACCTGAATGAGATGTTATATGGACTATTTGTTATGCAGGGATAGTAATTATTCGAGTTATATTACTTCCTTTTGGGTATTCGTGTGAAAATTATCACTTGAAAATCCCTTGAAAATTGACATTTTGGGACTCGTCCTTAAATTTTGCACACCAGTGTATATAATAAAGATTTTGCGACATTTACAAACACCTTTATTTTGTACATTACATAACATTTGTTTAAATTAAATCCAACCCAGACAGTTTTTTTAAACATTCTCGTTCAATTTACTAATCAAATATCACTCATCAAAAACTTAGAGACGCAAATATGAATTCTAAATGTATAACCACAATATCTTTTGACATTAGTAACAACATATTTCGTACTAAACATTTTTATTTCTTGAGCATAAAAATTTATTAAAGAAATTAAATAGAATAAAATGAAACGTTATTTCTCGAATTTATGTTAAAATCACATAGAATTTTGTATTTAAATTTTATTTTATTGAATGAATATATAAAACCCAAATAACAAACAATTAAAATTTTAATTTTTAAAACATTTTAGTGAAATTTGCAGTATTATAACTAACTACGTATTTCTAGTGAAAGAGCTGTTCCTTTACACTATGAATTGTTACAAATAAAAATAACAAGTTTACTAAATGGTGTACAAATTGTTGTAAAGTTTAAAAACTGTACAAACATTAAAGATAATGTAATCAAAGTTTCATTTTTCGTCTGAGGTCTTTATCAGGAAAATGCTGTTATACTGCTTCGAAAGAGAGAAAAGCATCTTTAAATTATTATCTAATCTACTATCAGTCATTTATTTCTTTTAACCAATCATAAACAGGATAACATCATAGCCACATTTATCAATCAAAAATTAGAATAAACATTCAAATGTGAATGTGAAAAATAACACTAGTAAGTCTTGATTACATCCACTAATAACTATATCGTAATACTAATAATATATATTCTACATAAAAAATAAGAATTTATATTATAAGAAATATTTTGCTTCTAAGACCTATTAAAAAAAAACATTTAAAATACTACCTCTGACAAAAAAGTTCGGTGAATGAATTCAGAACTAGCGATCTGGATACACTGGGGAAACAAAACGCTGCACCTTTATAGAGGCAAGTGTTGACCATCTTCCTCCACCGTTGTTCAGTTGAGCGTCGTTTATGTTCTGTGTAAGTCGTGCTTTACTAAGTGCTTGTTCAGCATGTTGGTTCTTATCTGAGAACAGGAAAATGAAAAAACAAAAGATCAGTTTAAAATTTGGTTTTAAGCTTTGAAAGACACCAAAAGAAATTCATGAGGGGTGCAGCAAATTGAACATCCACCATACTCGCCAGATCTCAATCTTTCAGACTTCTTTCTATTTTCACCACTCAAACTCTCTTTGAAAGAGATGTGATCTTATTGTTGACATCCAACGAAGTGTGACGAAGCTTTTGAACGCCTTCTCAAAAGAAAATTCTTTTCTTTTGAGGATTCACAGGACATGTATAACAGATCTCAGCAGTGTATAGGTATGGGAGATGACTATTTCGAAGGGTGGTATGGTAATTTTCTTTAACATTTCATCTACATTAATGTTACAGGACTATTCGCCGAACTTTATTGTCAGAGGTAGTACATTAAAAAATTTTTATTTACATGTTTCAGCTCACTATTAATAGAGTCATCCTGAGAATGTAAATAAAAAATAACAATTACAAATACAATGAACGTGAAAATCGGAATAAAGAATTATTGAAAATAAATAAATTAAATGTATTATTTAACTAGACCAAGGACAATATCAAAATTAAAAAGCTCGTGATACATTTAATTTATTTGTTTTCAATAATTCTTTATTCCGATTTTCGCGTTCATTTTATTTGTAGTTTTTGTTTTTCTATTTACATTCTGAGGATGACTCTATTAATAGTGAGTTGAAACATGTAAATAATTTTTTTTAATCTTTTTAAATGTTTTTATTAATATACAACGTTTTAGAAGCAATTTTTTTTTAATATAAATTCTTATTTTTTATGTAGAATATATATTATTAGTATTACGATATAACATTCAATTTGTTTAACGAAAGAAAATCACGTGGCGTAATCAAGTGTTGAAAAATATACGATGGATAAAACTGATTGTAAAAGATTATTTAACCACATGCGATGTTTAGGGATATTACCCGGATAAAGATATGAGATGAATATTGAAAGTTTATTATCTTAACTTTACATTAATGTTTCTATAGTTTTTAAACTTTACAACAATTTTTACATCATTAAGCAAACTTGTTATTTTATTTTCACGTTTATTCGTTGCATATTTCTAATTTCATAAAAAAATAATGCTTGAAAAATCATCTGAATTTTGAAGTATACGTAGATTATCATAAAATATCTCATACTTATTCAATCATTAGTCCTTACAATCCATCTTGTTATATTTCATTATTTATTATCAAATTATATCATCAAAAGTCATAAAATGTTTAAATATGGGGAAGATTTCTATTTGGAACCGGCCACTGTTGAATTTTACCATTTTCAGGTTATTTTAAATCCTCTTAATTTATATTTCCATAATTAAATTATATTATAAAAAAATATATTACCTATAAACAATAAAATATATTTCTCTTTATTGTTTTTAGTTTTGTACTTTAAATGTTATTTTCAGTCAATAAATTTAATCGAGAAAACTTGAATATCGTTACACAGTAAAAGACTCGTCAAAACATTAATTTGTTTTTTCTTGCTTCCTTGATTTAATAAAAAAGAAACAAAATAGAGTATATTTTCACATGAGGTGTTCGTTCAAATATGAAAAAATATAGAAATTCTTGAATGAATAAATGTTTTAAACTAAATAACATAACACTTTGTAAAGAAGCATTTAAAAAAATTCGTGACAATATAAAGT